>OU343151.1:4847500-7247500 GCA_910594945.2 Amphipyra berbera | reverse complement strand
TTGTTTTGTGTACAATAAAGAGTATTGTATTGTATTGTGTTTCTGATGCATGTATAGCTATTAAATTGTAAATCCATAATTGGCGGTAATATTAGTTTATATGTATCGTAATAAAAAAATTAAGGGCTGTGGATTTTGTGAAATAAATATATCGAATAAAAAATAAAATTCTAATCTGGCTTTGTATTCTGCCTAGTCTTTTCCGAAGAATTGAACGATTAATTCGTTTATTTCTGTATAATTTCAAATTGATTTCTATTTCTATTATGATCTATAAGTACAGTCGGGAAATGAAAAAGAAATAAACCTTAAGATATACTTTTACTTGCACAGTGTAAGAAACAAAATATTTTACCGACTACGTATTGCCAACATTAGTATTTGGGATACAGTGGGACAGGAGCGATACAGAACATTGACATCAAAATTTTACAAAGAAGCTCACGGTGCTATATTAGTTTACGATGTGTCAGAACCAAAGTCCCTAGCAAAACTGCATCAGTGGGTCGTGGAACTGCAAGTATACTCCACCAAGAAGAACACAGCCTGCTTAGTTGTCGGCAATAAGACAGACAAGCATATCATTTTGGTACCCAGTGCATAATATCAGCAAGCAAATTGGATCACCCGCGCGACGGCGCAACGGGTATTCCCAATGAGGGTTGACGTCAGGCAGGCGGCCGGTCATAAAACAACAAGCCAAAACCTCTAACAACATGGATTTATGAAATACATGTTGTGCCGACCCCACCTAGTGTGGGATAAGGGCAGGAAGAAGTATTGCCAACATTATAGAAATGAAATTACAAGTATATTTTGATAGGACATTAAAAATTATAATCGTAGAGTGCGCGCAAGATAACTCTGCGCGCGGCCAAAATCGGAACTAATCATGTTCCGCCATAGTGTTGCAGTTTTATTAACTTTGTCACTAGATCTACCTGATTTTAGGAATAAAAGAAAATATAATAATAAAGATTACCCCATCAGACGATAATAATCATAATGCATTCTTATTCACTCATGCCACATTTATCAGCTTAGTTCTTTTCCTTTGCAAATTACGTAAAAATACTAATTAATTTAATTGATAGGTAGTAAATTTAAACGAAAATAACTGAGCTCAATTAAAATATAATAAACCGCAAGAGGGCTGCCCAATTTTAATGCTCACGAATATATTACTTTTCCTTAAAAAGTAGGACTTTGTATTTTTGCGATCATGGCAACATTTAGCACGCCCTCCGTCGCGCGCAGAGTTATCTTGCGCGCACTCTAACATAATGACAGACACTAGTAATGTCAATTTATTTAATCATCGATTTGATTGATGTCATGGTTTTTACAACAAAACTCCTTGAATCAAATCAAAGACCATGGCACTACTACGTCATATGGAGGCAAAAGGCAATTTTTATCTTTGATACCAAATAATTAAACATAATGTATTGGTCTGTTCCGTTCAACAGTTTGAAAAGGTAACATGTGCCCGCGATGTGGGAAAGGAATGAATTTGTAAACTGTCGAATCTTTTCATTCCCCTACTGTAGATAGATATACTTTATTGCACACTAAAAGAAATAAAACAAGGAATACACATAATTAGGAACAGTACAAATGACGGTCTTATCGCTTACTGTACATACATGACTGACATCGTCACATGATACACTATATTCAGCCTTTATCGTCACAATTTCAATTAATTCCTAATAAATCTATAGTTCAAAAATCAATCTGCCTAGCCTTTTCCCAACTATGTTGTAGCCAGCTCCCAGTCTAACCAGATGCGGCTGAATACCAGTATTTTACACGGATCGACTGCCATCAGACCTCCGCAACCCAGTTACTGGGTAATGCCGATATCCTAAAGTTAGGCTTCCGACTACCCGTAACGACTGTCATAGGTATTCGTATGACACCCGGGACCGACTGTTTAACGTGCTCTCCGAGGCACGGAGGGCCTCGATGTGTAACGAACGGTCACCCATCCACGGACTGACCGCGGCAAGCGCAGCTCAACCTCGCAAATCTTATGATCCGCGTGATTGGTAATTACCCACGAGCACCTCCTCTAATAAATCTATAGTTACGCATTATACAAGGTTAGTCGGAAAGGGGGTACTAAGCCGCGGGCCACCTAAAGTATCACTGATGACTATTTTAAAGCAAGTGTTAAAATTTCAAAATTCGATAATTTTTATTTGCATGCAAAAACATTTATATTTTAATTTTTTCAAAGTAAAAACATTCCTGCTTTAGTTATGAATTCAGAAAATTAATTTCCTAATCCGTGACCCCAAATATGACCTAAATTGTAAAAACAGCTGATCATAGCTATGGACAGATAGATTTTAGTATATTTTTTATGAAATCTTTGAAGAGCTATTTCTCTTAAACTATCCAGTTTTGGGGAAAGTTGTAGAACAAAAGTTATCCCTTATTATGGGTACTTTAACACCTTTCGGCTTAGTACCCCCTTTCCGACTAACCTTGTATATCGGTTGTACTGATTGTTTTAAGGGAAAATACTTACACTAGACAGCCAGAATCCTCTGTAAAGCCCGGAGACACCCTCGTTCCTATATATCTTAGATATGGCGTCCGACACACCACTGTAAGCTTCTTTTTTCCTTTGCACTTGTATTTGTGTCTTTACTAACGTCAACGGGTACAGTGCGCATCTAACTGAGAAAAAAAACAAGTTTTATAAATAAAAAACACTTAGGCTGCGTTCAGACGACACGCGCCCGCTAAGCGCACGCCACGCGCGTCAACACCCGCGTCTAACTCGCTTTGAAATTTTTTGTATATAATTTGAGTCTTAGGACCAGAGATCGGATAATCGGATGCATATTTGCCTAAAGTTCAGGCCTTGGTTAATATGGAATGCACGTTTGCATCGAAAAAATTCCGTAATTCCGGGATCGTCAAATTTAGTGTTCTGTAGAATGGAATTATATTTACCTAGAATTGGATGCATATTTATTTATTTACATACCTAAAGTTGTACCTTTTTTTTAACTAACACAGACATGCACCCATCACTTTCTTACACCCTACATACACATATATTTGAATCGGGGGTTAAAAATTAACTTTTAAGTATTTACGAGTATATTATTATGCATTCGATTGGTTATGCAATCCCGTGATACCGGTTTTTTTTGTTAATAAACTATTTTCAGAGGCCGTTTCTATACTTTCGTAGCGAAAAAGTAACTTTAGGTAAATATGCATCCGATTATCCGATCTCTGCTTATGACACATCAATAGATCTCAAATTGCATTTATCGAAGTCCAACTGCACACGCCAAGCGCCCGCTTCAAGCCCGCCTCATGCCATGTTTCGATAAATGCAATTTGAGATCTATTAATGTGTCATAAGACTCAAATTATGTACAAAAATTTCAAAGCGAGTTAGACGCGGGTGATGACGCGCGTGGCGTGCGCTTAGCGGGCGCGTGTCGTGTGAACGCAGCCTTAAGAGGAAACGCGGGCTGCGAAATATTAATACATAATTTGAATAGGTTTTAGCGATTTATTTCCAAAAGAAAGCGCGCGAGCGACTCACGCGGACAAGCATGACCCGCGCATCCATTTTTTTGCCTGTTAAAAACCTGTGTGCCATGTTTTCAGGGCAAAATGTCCAGCTGAATATGAATCTGTGTCCGGCTTTTCTATTTTTGGGCCTGGCAACCCAGTCGAACTTCTTTCTTTTCGTATGGTTAGTGACTAAACTGGTGTCAGAGTTTATGCCGCCCATGGGCTTCTGACTTGGCTTCACATGCCGTCAAGAAATATCTCTCAGGCATGCCGGTTTCCTCATGATGTTTTCCTTCACCGTTTTTAAGCAAGTGATAGTTATACAATACGCACATGAATCCGAAAAGTCAGAGGTGCGTGCCTTGGGTTCTAACTCTAGACCTATGACTTGGCAGTCCGGCGGTCACACCAGTAGGCTATCACTGCTGTGATACTATAACATTGAACTATTTAATTTTGTAGTTTATGTATAAAATCTGTAGTTAGCAACAGTATAGTACATATTCCTAAGGCCTCAACCAAATATTATTGTAGATAAGATAAGTGATTAGCTAATCATTATTAGGATAAGATATGAGTCTAGAACTTTTCTACAACGCATACAAGGGTAGATATTTTTTCGATGTTTATTTTTCCTGCTGATAGTGAGGTCGTGAATTCGATCCCCAGGTCGGGCAGTGTTACTGGGTTTTTCCGTGTGGAATTCCGCGGTAACAGCCCGCAGTTTGGATTTGTGCCCGGTTGATGGCAATAGGCTCGCCCCGGCCAGAGGTGTATAGTAACACCATCATTTCGCCGTTATGTTTTAAGTCCCAATAACAGGAGGCGAGCCTATAGGGTATGTGACTATATTTTTTTTATCAGAAATTTCGAAACTATTACAAAAATGATAGGCAACAGTGAAAAAACTACTGAAATATTTAATAAAATGCTCAAATTATAAACGATTGAAAATTGCTCACTAGACTCACTAGACAGAGACAACATGACGCCACAATGACGTCATAACTTGCAAACTTCATAATTATTTGACACCACTCCGTACAATATCCGTTTCGCGCGACAAGGACAGAAAATGCCCCCTCCACAAACTTCACAAGCGTGTAGCTCCTCTATTTTTTCATCGATTTTATTTATTTTTTCACATATCAATTTGTATCTATACTTTCTTTAAAATAATACTAAATTATTGCACATTTTTAATAGTAGTCAACTACCCTATTGCCATCAACCGGGCACAAATCCAAACTTCGGGCTGCTAATGAGGAATTCCACACGAAAAAACCCTATAACATTTTGCCCGACCCAGACCAACGAGGCAGTTATTATTATTATGGTGCTTTAGCGTAATTACGAACATGGAAATATTCCGAAAATTACGAATTACTACTAAACCAGTCCAAATTTTTTACTCTGGCAACGTAATAATGCTAGAATGGTTCTCTATTTTAATTCCTACGATTTTATGTCATAATTTAACATTGCATAATGTTACTTGTCCTAACATTAGTTACGCATAATACTCATTTGCCATAACTTTTTAATCATAATTTTTTAATCCTATTTACTATAAGCATAATATTTAATAAGCATACTATCCAAAAGCATAAGTTTACTTAAGCATAACGACGCATAACCATAACTATTATAAGCATAAAATAACATAAACCTAACCTAATATAAATACATAAATATTCGTAAAGTACGTTTCCTTTATGCTTTTTGATCACTATCACAAATAACTATTAGACAAATAAACAATATGCTTTACAGCTTTATGCATATCAAAGTTATGAATATAAACAATAGGATATACAATATTTATACTTAATAACACAATATGCTAAAAGCAATTATGGCACACTATTATTATGACAAAGAAAATTATGCCTAACTTATTAGGACAATTTAAATTAGAACAAAAACCATTATGTGAAAAAAGGGATCCCTGCTAGAATGTGTAATGTAATGTTGTCAGAGCAAAAAATATTGCCTGGTTTAGTAGTAATACGTGATTTTCGCTATATTCCCATGTCCGAAATTTCACTAAAGAGTAAATAGGATGTAAAAATACCCTGAACGAAGCCGAAGTCTACGCATACTGTACATCAAACTAAGTAACATACAGCAAAAATAATTGCTGGGAAACTACTTTTCTTTTTTTGGTATTAAAAAACTGAAAGTAGAATAAATGCCGTGGAAATGCGTTCCTTGCGAAGTATGTGCGGTGTAACTTTGAATGATAGATTGAGAAATGAAGAGATTAGACAAAGTTGCGGTTTAAAAGATGATGTAGTGACAAAAATTTAAAGGAGTATGCTTAGGTGGTTTGGTAATGTTGAGAGAATGAGTGAACGGCGATTAACAAAAGGAATTTATAAGGCGGATGTTAATGGGAACGCCGGTAGAGGACGTCCTAGAAGGACATACATCGATGTTATTGGTGATGTTCTTCACAAAGGTCAGGTGCGTAGTACTCTCAACCGGCGTGCGTGTATGACAAGATGTATGAATGTGGATGAAGCGAAAGGGGTATGTAAGAGTCGTAGCATGTGGCGTTGTATAGTTTCTGCCTACCCCCATGGGAAAAAGGCGTGAGTTTATGTATGTATGTATGTATTAAAAAACTGCTTTTAATTGTAGCGCGCGCGCAGCAGACTGTGCCTACATTTCAAAAATGTTGATAATGTTTGTATAGAAGAATGTTTAGTAATAACATTTTAACTTAGTTTTCGTCAAAAACGTACAGAAATATGGTGACTTTGACCTTCAATATCTCCATAACCAGTCGGTTCCCAGGTATGGCCCAATACCAAAAAATCTTCGTAATGATGGGAAGAATACGTGGCTCTCGACTTCGTTGAGGGTATTTTTACACCCGATATTCATTCTATTAAAATAATCTTACCTGTGAAACTACTTAATGTGTACAGCGGAAAGAACTTTTTTTTGTCCATCATACTCCATTCTATTGTCGTGATCAACTGCGGCGGCGGTGTCTCAACCATAGTAGCCGCCATACCTATTCTGTCTCAAAAATACTATCCTTCACTCTTTCTAAATAGTTCCAAACATTTAATAACATCTATTTTTGAACTGTTAAACTCTATATTTCTCGCTTATTATCTTTGGTAACCATTAAAAAAAATGTTTTTTTTTTTTATAAACTATATAATTATTATTGTGTATTTAATACAAATTACGGAATCGAACTGTCAACTATTTTGTATAATAATAATAAGTAACGAAAATAAATAATATATATTATATAATTTAACTATTATCGTTATTCTATTTTATATAAGAGACTAGATCTCTGAATTAGCTATTTTTGTTTATTTTTTATTGTTATTTTTAGCTTTTTTTTTCACCCTTTATAGTCGGGTAACGACTTAGTTATTTTATATATGTCCAAGTGTATATGATTTATTCTATATATAGGCTCTTCCATGATTTCTTATTCAGATGTCTGCTGTCGCACACTGGTCCTGAAAAAGAAAAAAAAATACACTTACTACTCATTCCAAACGCTGTTAGCATAGCGCCGTTTGTCATCAACTGACAGCTGTCAGTAACGTCAACTGACAGCTGTCAATAACGTCAACTGACACCTGTCAGTGACGACAGCAACGGTATCGAAGTATCTTGCAGTACCACTGCAGCATCAGAATTTGAGGATAGAAGGTTGTATTTATTATAATGCTGTATTGTCATGGGAATTGAATTTGTGTGCGAAGTTTCATGAGAATCGGTTAAGCAGAAGTAGTTGAAAAATCTGTCGCAAGATTTGAAACGAACAAATATACGAAGTGATGATAATTAAAATTGTTTGATAAAAAAAAGGTTCGTTTTTTATCTCATTACGAGATAAGAAACCCTTTGAAGCCGACTGAACTTTGTTTCATAGTTAAAAACATAAGATTAATGGCCAAATCACATCTGACTGACGATACGTTGCCGATCTTCCGTCGCGTAATTTCAACCCCAGATCTACATTTTTCAAAGGTAGGTACGGAGTACGAAGGTGCCGCCCTCTAGGCAAAATTTTTCAACAAATAAAATAGGCACTATCTACTAACACCCATATTCTAAGACGTTCCTCCAAAACTTACTCGACTCAGGACCGCGTCGAAAACACCTTCAAAATTGTATTCTAGTCGAAAATTCGAGTGAACTTTGAGGTTCCTCGACTGAGGGGTCCTCAAATGAGTCGAGGTAGAGTGGAGTCATTACGTCGTAATTTGAATTATCTGCATCGCGCAAATAACGCCGCGATAAAAAGTTGTATGGATTATCGTAAGTATATTCGATAGTCTTCAAAATACATTTTTGTTACATACGAACTTTGACACTTCCTTCCTTATGGTAGGTTCTGAGGTACCTCAAGTTTGACAGATGATTCCTTACCTCGACTGAGGAAAAATCTCGAGTCGAGGACGTTTGTGTCAAATATAACTACCGATGGTAGTGAGAAAGACTGAGTCGAGGTGGAGTCGAGTCGAGTAAGTTTTGGAGGAATGTCTAAGAATATGGGTGTAAGACTATTTTTAAATTGTTTATTATAGTAATAAAATTATAAATAATACTAAAGGTTTATTCATATATAATCGGGTCCACCATAGTACAGACAGCGAGACTGACTGGTGCCTTTTCCCAACTATGTTGTGGTCAGCTTCCAGTCTAACCAGATGTGGCTGAATACCAGTATTTTACACGGAGCGACTGCCATCAGACCTCTGCAACCCAGTAACTGTGCAATGCCGATATCCTAAGGTTAGACCGGTTGTCAGACTTTCGGGCTTCTGACTACCCGTAAAGACTGTCATAGGTATTCGTATGACACCCGCGACCGACTGTTTAACGTGCTCTCCGAGGCACGGAGGGGTCTCGATGTGTAACAAACGGTCATCTACCTCACCTCGTAAATCGTATGATCCGCGCGGTTTGTAATTAGTCAAGCTCTTCAACGTGATGTTATGTTATGAATAAAAAACGGTACATTGATCTAGCGTGTTATCACTGACCAACAGACTTGTGTGTATAGCATGAACCTTGGACAAGGTTAAACATATTCGTCAGCTTGGTTGAAGGGCACGCGTATGAGTCATCATTGACTAACACCCATATTCTAAGACGTTCCTCCAAAACTTACTCGACTCGACTCCACCTCGACTCGGTCTTTCTCACTACCATCGGTAGTTATAGTTGACATAAACGTCTTCGACTCGAGATATTTCCTCAGTCGAGGTAAGGAATTAAGGAATCATCTGTCAAACTCAAGGTACCTCGGAACCTACCTTAAGGAACGAAGTGTCAAAGTTCGTATGTAACAAAAATGAATTTTGAAGACTTTATCGAATATGCTTACGATAATCCTTACAACTATTTATCGCGGCGTTATTTGCGCGATGCAGATAATTCTAATTAGACGTAATGACTCCGTCGAGGAACCTCAAAGTTCATACGAAATTGCGATTAAGATTACAATTTTGAAGGTGTTTTCGAGGCCGTCCTGAATCGAGTATGAGTCGAGTAAGTTTTGGAGGAACGTCTTAGAATATGGGTGTAAATCATTATTTTTTTGCGTAGTAATCTCACAATCGCTTCGAGTGTTTTACAGTTTTTTTTTGTATCGACGTTACCTACTGTCATCGCCCCGTCAATGCTCCGGTCAACGGTAAAGTCGGGTCTCCTGCGACTAGAGTTGCTAGGTATCGCGCATTTTAATCGTGGCATGCCAAATATACAGGGTGTAAACAAAATCATGTAATTCCTTCAAACATCGTGATGTACTGCTGACATAGATTACCCCGCACGGGATATTCTTGGATTCAATAAATAAAAAAAACATTAGACACACAAAGTCATTTAACTGGGGGCGCTAAAATGCCTAACGTTAAGAACACATGTTTACTTCTTGTAATTATTTTTTTATTGAATCTTAGATTATCCCGTGCTGGTTTTACCTGTCAGCAGTACATCACGAGGTTTGAAGGAATTACATGATTACGTTTACACCCTGTATACAACGTGTTACATAATTCCCCAAGAAAAATGTAAATAATCAAGTAGTCTTTTATGGTTGTTGTCATTTACCTCTCAGAGAAAATTAGGTAAGAATGTAAATAACTTTCTGGGTAGTCTACTCTTTAGTTATGTTTTCAGGGTTGCGTTTCAATGATTTTTTTTATGTTTTATCCAAATTCTATTTTTTTTTTGGGTCATACTACTGTTTTCAAACATTGCCAATATACTCTTTACAAGGGACCTTTTAACCCCCTTTCGGTTTTAGGGGTATTTTTGTAACACGTTGTATAATTACTTGTCCTGACTGACAGATTCATCAACGCAGAGCTTAAACCGCTGAAGCTGGAAACATGAGATTTGGACAGTAGGTTCCTTTTGTGACGTAGGCATCCACTAAGAAATGATTTTTGGAAATTCTACTCCTAAGGGGGGTAAAGTAGGGGATGGAAGTTTGTATGAAAACTCACGCGGGCGAAGTCGTGGTCTAACACCCATATTCGAAGACGTTCCTCCAAAACTTACTTGACTCCACCTCGACTCAGCCTTTCTCACTATCATCGGTAGTTATAGTTGACATAAACGTCCTCGACTCGAGATTTTTCCTCAGTCGAGGTAAGGAATCATCTGTCAAACTCAAGGTACCTCGAAACCTACCTTAAGGAAGGAAGTGTCAAAGTTCGTAAAAACAAAAATGAATTTTGAAGACTTTAAACGATAATCCTTACAACTATTTATCGCGGCGTTATTTGCGCGATGCAGATAATTCAAAATATGACGTAATGACTCCGTCGAGGAACCTCAAAGTTCACTCGAAATTGCGATTATTAATACAATTTTGAAGGTGTTTTCGTGGCCGTCCTGAGTCGAGTAAGTTTTGGAGGAACGTCTTAGAATATGGGTGTAAGTGCTAGTAATCTATACTTATAAATGTAATCTTGAGTTCTTAGTCATAAATTTAGATATGAAGATATCTATACTAATATTATAAAGAGGAAAGATTTGTATTTTTGTATGTAACGAATAAACTTAAAAACTACTGGACCGATTTCAAAAATTCTTTTGCCGTTAGAAAGCTACATTATCAAAATCAAAAGTTTTTATTTCACATAAACCAATACAGGTGCTTATGAAAAGTCGAATTTAGATGCACAGTTCCAATTAGTCGTTTCCTATGGAGAAGAGCCGGCAAGAAACTCCATGGTTACTCTTTTAAAAATAATATCTTTAACAATTTCAGAGTACAATGATTTAGGATAGTGAGAGAACAATGGAGTCCTGACCACAGACCAATGAGTAATGTAGAACAAAAATTTACAAACAAAATAGAATAAAAACTGTATGAATAACAGTAATTTACAAATTTATAGAGGCAGGTCCAAAGTTCTCACATTTACAAAAGTGATAAGGAAGCTAAACTATATAAAACAATTGACATAATTAAATGTCATCAAAACTTAGCTAAAAAATCATTGTAAGGTAAGATAAAGATATCTTGAGAGTAATGATAGCATTAAAAAATAAAAATATATAATCATAATTGAGGATAGTTAATAGATCATCATATCACTGAGTAACATAGGCTACGGGCGGAGCCGTGAGGACACAGCTAGTAACGAATAAAGTAATTCACAGGACCAATTACATCAGGTTATATTGAACAGTGTTTAACCGAATAATGGTTTTAGGGGCCATTCAAGTATTACGTAAGCACGAAAAGGGGGCGAGGGGGTCTTTGCTTAGCTTATTTTTGATGACATGGGGGACGGAGGTGTCGAGATGATGATTACGTCAGCAATATTTATTTATTTACTTATTTTTCTTGACTTAAAAACTGCTGCTCATGAATAACAATAAAGAAACCTGATCAGTTTAAAAAAGAAATATACCAATGTTTACGTAAGCATACGAGGGAGGGTAAAAGCTTTGTTTACTTTTGCTGACAAGGGGTAGGGGTGAGTCAAAAATTACTAAAATTCTGCTTACGTAATACTTAAATGGCCGCTTACCGAATAGGAACATTCGGCCGAATATTCGGCAGGATTTAGCGCACTTATCGTGCATTGCAAGAATTCAAGTCTGTGCTTTTCGAGCATATTAGGGGTATTCTTCGAAAAATATTAACAAAAATTGAGAACGTCATTAGCATCATCCCAAAGTTAAGAATGCAGATGTTTAATACTATAATTATGATAATGAAAACTCAAACTATACCGCTGCCGTCAAGCAATAAGACAAGAATAAGAACAATCTGACAATACTATAACGTTAACTACCCGGGAGAAGAATGATTTGTTAAAATAATGTTAAAAAAATTCTAATATTCACCCATTAACTTTTCCACCGCCACGGACTTCAATAGAAGCTCTTCATTTTAACTATGTTATAAAAATAAGTTTACTGTATTTGACAGATCAGCAGCTCATCACTACCGTTTACTATACATACATACATAAACTCACGCCTTTTTCCCATGGGGGTAGGCAGAAACTATAGAACGCCACATGCTACGACCCTTACATACCCCTTTCGCTTCATCCACATTCATACATCTTGTCATACACGCACGCCGGTTGGGAGTACTACGCACCTGACCTTTGTGAAGAACATCACCATTAACACCGATGTATGTCCTTCTAGGACGTCCTCTACCGGCGTTCCCATTGACATCCGCCTTATAAATTCCTTTTGTTAATCGCCGTTCACTCATTCTCCCAACATGACCAAACCACCTAAGCATACTCCTTTCAATTTTTGTCACTACATCATTATTTAAACCGCAACTTTATCTAATCTCTTCTTTTCTCAATCTATCATTCAAAGTTACACCGCACATACTTCGCAAAGAACGCATTTCCACGGCATTTATTCTACTTTCATGCCTCTTCTGCCACGACCAACATTCACTTCCATACGTAAACGTAGGTACCAGCACACCATTATGGGCAGCCAGCCGTGCCTTTTTGGACATCGACTGGCTAGCCACAACCGCATGCATAGCACCATTTACTTTATTTCCCGCATTTGCTCTCCTTTCCACATCTTCGTCATGTTTTCTATATATTTCGTTATACATTTATAGCTTGGCGCTGGCGAGGCATCGCGTTCTGTGTACGTTGGTGGTGAAAAGTTAAAAGCGCGCGACCCTTCCTTTAGCGACAATACTTTGACACGTGTTTGTGCGTAAAATCGTTAAAACTAAGTTAATTGCCAAAAAGCAATGAGTGGAAAGAAGAGACACACTCGATTTGGATACAATTATGTGATTGTTCTAATTCATACAAGCATAGACGATTTTAAGGGTTCCGAACCCAAAAGGGTAAAACGGGACCCTATTACCACAAAATAGATAGGTACAGAAGTCAATCTACATACAAGTGCGCTCGAGCAACGCACACATAGACACTGCTCACGGACACGATATCTCGGAACGTTTGGGACTAGTGAGAGCGCGAGTGCCATGCGCTTCAGAGAGATAGATATATAGATAGAGCGACCGCCGAGCGTAGGTATGAAAAGTGAAGTACTCTTCAGAAGACTTCTGTACCTATCTGTTTTGTGCTATTACTAAGACTCCGCTTTCCGTCCGTCCGTCCGCCTGTCACCAGGCTGTATCTCATGAACCGTGATAGTTAGACAGTTGAAATTTTCACAGATGATGTATTTCTGTTGCCGCTATAACAACAAATACTAAAAAACAGAATAAAATAAATATTTAAGGGGCTCCCATACAACAAACGTGATTTTTTCTAGATAATGGTACGGAACCCTTCGTGCGCGAGTCCGACTCGCACTTGGCCGGTTTTTTTTTTATGCTGGATTATTTGGCCAGTGTTGGACACTCGGGACATAACATTTTGAAATTATTGCATCATTTACTAGTTTGAACAAAAAATATTACGATGTTACAAAAAAAAGTTAGAGGTGATATGTTTTTTTTTTTGCTTTTTATACAACTATGTATGACATTGTACTTTGTTAGATCTCGTTTTATTGAGGCTTCAAAGACATATAAATTATCAAACAAATACAGGGTGTAAACGAAATCATGTAATTCCTTCAAACCTCGTGATGTACTGCTGACATAGATTAACACTGCACGGGATACATTCAAAATCAATAAAAAAAAAATTACAAGAAATAAACATGACGTTCTTACCGTGAGGCATTTTAGGGCCCCGAGTAAAATGACCAAAGCCGCGCAATTCACTCTGGGGCGCTAAAGTGTCTCTCGAGGGACATCAATGAGGATTTCACCAAGGTAAAAAAAAAATGGTCGACCAAACACATTCATTGGCATGAGATTTGCCAACAAATAAAATTGATCAGTTTGTCAGACGCCAGGGGTAAGTAGGTATATCCGCCGCCCGACCAGCAAAAGGCCCGAGAAGGCGCGCTGTCCCGTGCGCGCTTCTCAGGAGGATGTGGGGCAAGGCCCCACAGAGGAGAGGTCCGCCGAGGGTTGGCGGACCGGGACCTGCCGGGGTTGCGGTGCATGCTTTTGCGAATCCCGCGACCCCGGCCGTACGGTCAGGAGGAGGAACACCGTTGGTTTTTAGCCGGTAAGAGTCCGGCGGACCCCCTCGCCTTCCCCGGGCGAGGGACATCAATGAGGATTTTCCAACGATAAAAAGGGGGTAAGTAGGTATCCTATTTGTAAATTATAGGCAGCTTCGCTAAGTTCGCTACGCTTCTGTATGGCGTGTCGGCCTTATTACGTTCTAGCTATGCATGAATAACATAAAGCTTCATTGATCGTTTCATTCTTCCATTAAATATTTAAACAAAGCAAATACAAACTTAAAACATTATAACATCACGCCTGTATTCCCCATAGGGTTGGGCAGTAGTGTATAGTAACACCTTCATTTCGCCGTTATGTTTAAGTTCCATGTAATAGGGGGCGAGCCTATTGCCATCAACGGGGCACAAATCCAAACATCGGGCTGCTACTGAGGAATTCCACACGGTAAAACCCAATAACACTGCCCGACCTGGGGATCGAACCCAGGACCTCACGATCAGCAGTCGCGCTTATAACTACTACAACTTATAATAGACTAGCGACCCGCCCCGGCTTCGCACGGGTGCAATGTAAATACCAATGTGGGGCATATAAACCTTCCTCTTGAATCACTCTATCTATTGCTGAAAACTGCATTAAAATCCGTTGCGTAGTTTAAAAGATCTAAGCGTACAGACAGCGGGAGCGACTTTGTTTTATACTATGTAAAGAAGTTCGATGTGCGTCGTTGTTTCGATTCGAAATTTCGGCGTTCGTTCTTTACACCCATATTCTAAGACGTTCCTCCAAAACTTACTCGACTCAGGACGGCCTCGAAAACACCTTCAAAATTGTATTCTTAGTCGCAATTTCGAGTGAACTTCGAGGTTCCTCGAGAAGTAATTACGTCATAATTTGAATTATCTGCATCGCGTAAATAACGCCGCGATAAATAATTGTAAGAACTATCGTAAGCATATTCGATAGTCTTCAAAATTCATTTTTGTTACATACGAACTTTGACACTTCCTTCCTTAAGGTAGGTTCCGAGGTACCTTGAGTTTTACAGATGATTCCTTACCTCGACCGAGGAAAAATCTCGAGTCGAGAACGTTTATGTCAACTATAACTACCGATGGAGTGAGTCGAGGTGGAGTCGAGTCGAGTAAGTTTTGGAGGAACGTCTTAGAATATGGGTCATAGGTCCGTATTACAGAACGAAACTCAAGCATTAATCTCTGTTTAAAACTAGTTTTGAGTCGACTTTTAATTTTAGAACATTCCTCAAGCATAGATTCATTGATCATAGTTCAGCTGAGTTTGGCTTTATTATAGATCGTTACTCAGTTCATAAATTCGGCCCCAAGCAGTGATTTAATCTGTAATCAACCAATCGATTGGCTCGATTTGAGTCTCGTTTCATTTGAGTATAGATTGATTGCCGTTCTGGAATAAGACCGTTCCTCAAGTACTGATTCTATACTTAAACAGTGATCAACTGATTAAAGATCAAACTGGACTTGAGGAATGTTCTGTAATACGGACCTTAGAGTAGGGCCGCGTTTCCGTGAAATGTATGTACTAGGCCTAGTCACGTAATATTGTGTTCGGTCGTTGAAAGCATCATAGAATACGTACGTCATTATCATTTTGTATATAAACAGATTACAATAACAATATACATCTCATATACATATTACATACATCGGGACAGGAGCGATACAGAACATTGACGTCAAGTCTTTACCGATACGCTCACGATGCTATATTAGTTTACGATGTGTCAGAACCAAAGTCCCTAGCAAAACTGAATGAGTGGGTCGAGGAACTTCAAGTATACTCCACCAAGAAGAACATAGTCTGCTTAGTTGTCGGTAATAAGATTGATAAGCATATTATTTTGGGACCCAGTGCATATCAGCAAGCACATTGGGTCACCCAACGAGTATTCCCAAGGAGGGTTGATGTCAGGCAGGCGGCCGGTCATAAAACAATAAGCCAAAACCTCTAACAACATGGATTTACGAAATACATGTTGTGCCGACCACACCTAGTGTGGGATAAGGGGAGGGAGAAGATGACATACATACATAAACTCACGCCTTTTTCCCATGAAGGTAGGCAGAAACTATAGAACACCAGTTGCTACGATCCTTACATACTCCTTTCGCTTCGTCCATATTCATACATCTTGTCATACACGCACGCCGGTTGAAAGTAACAGAAGTCAATTTACATACAAGTGCGCTCGAGCAACGCACACATAGACACTGCTCACGGACACGATATCTCGGACTGTTTGGGACTAGAGTGCGAGTGAGTGCGAGCGCGAGTGCCATGCGCTTGAGAGAGATAGATATATAGATAGAGGGACCGCCGAGCGTAGGTATGAAAAGTGAAGTACATACATGTGATTGACTTCTGTACCTATCTGTTTTGTGGTACTACGCACCTGTGCTTTGTGAAAAACATCAACAATAACATCGATATATGTCCTACTAGGGTGTCTTTATATACAGATGTATTATGTGATGCAATATTTACATAAATACTTTGTTGCAAAGTACTTAGGAAGGTAAACAAGAAGTACATATAGGTACTTATGTATCTATACTAATATTATAAAGCTGAAGAGTTTGTTTATTTGAACGCGCTAATCTCAAGAACTACTGGTTGGAATTGAACAATTCCTTTTGTGTTGGATAGTCCATTTATCGAGGAAGGTTATAGGCTATATAACATCACGCTACGACCAATAGGAGCGGAGCATAAATGAAAAATGTTGCAAAATCGGGAAGAATGTCCACCCGTGCGAAGCCGGGACGGGCCGCTAGTAACAATATATTGTTGATTGAGATTCTGTAATGATTTATCTTAAGCAAACCATCGGATAGGTGGATGTTTGTTACACATCGAGACTCCTCCATGCCTCGGAGAGCATGGGTGTCATACGAATACCAATGACAGTCGTTACGGGTAGTTAGAAGCCCGAAAGCCTGACAACCGGTCTAACTTTAGGATATCGGCATTGCCCAGTAACTGGGTTGCGGAGGTCTGATGGCAGTCGTTAGGTGTAAAATACTGGTATTCAGCCGCATATGGTTAGACTGGAAGCTGACCACAACATAGTTGGGGAAGAGGCTAGGACCAAAAGTGGCGTGCATTGGTTTTCGAACTAGGTAGGCAGGCACTGACGATGTCACCTTTCAATTGTACGCTTAAGCTTAACTGGCACCAATAGTGAGCAGAAACGCATTATTCATGGCGTATTATGGACTTGTTGAATCGGTGCTTAGATACGGTCTAATATTTTGGGGTAATTCGACAAACACCGACATGGTGTTTAAAATCCAAAAGCGTTGTATTCGGGCTATGTTTAGGATCAAAAATTCCGACAGCTGTCAACCAATGTTTATAAAATACCATATACTGACACTTCCGTCACTATACATCTTGGAAATAGCTTTATTTGTTAGAAGCAACCCTCAGTGGTTTCCTCTTTTATCAGACAATGTCACTAGAAATAGACGTACTAAATATAAGAACTTCTTACAGCCTTGCTCTGCGAAAACAGCACTCCTTCATAAAAGCGTGTTTTGTATGGCACCATTAATATATAATAAGATTCCAGATGTTATTAAAAATATAAACCAGCCAAACTTATTCAAAAGAGAACTTAAGAAGTTACTTACTGAAAATTGTTACTATAGTGTTAAAGATTTTTTAAATGATAGTTCCTAATCTATTTGTGTTAAATCTTAATTTTGTTATGTTTCTTTTTCTTAATTGTGTTATATTTCAAGTGTCTATAAATTATTTTGTACGCCAATGTTGGCAAAACATGTTGAAACTCACAGATTTTTCACTTTTTCATCCACGTTTGCATTTATATGTATAATGTTACACATGTTTACAAATAAATATATCTTTATCTTTATCTTTATCTTTAAGCCCATTTCAATACGATTCTGACCAAAACAAATCATAGCCATACACGCTTATTTTATTTATAGTAATAGTTAAAGATGGAGTAGTTAATTAAATCTTATGCGGTAGGCACTGCTTAAATATGCAATGCACAGCACTGATCTCAAGCAAATAGTAGGCAATAATACAGGGTATTCCTTCAAACCTCGTGATGTACTGCTGACATAGATTAACACTGCACGGGATACTTTTGGTTTAAATAAAAAAAATACAAGAAATAAACATGTGTTCTTACCGTGAGGCATTTTAGCGCTCCGAGTTAAATGTCCGCGCGGCGAGCGAAAGCCGCGCAATTCGCTCGGGGCGCTAAATTGTCTCACGTTACAAACACATATTTACTTCTTGTAATTTTTCTTTTACTGATTCCAAATGTATCTGGTTGTGTGTTAATGTATGTCAGCAGTACACAGTGCTGGACTTGGACCTGTGATCGGCCCGGGCATTTCAGAGACGGTCGGCCCAGTGCTGGCAAAAATTTTTTTATTCCTAAGCGATTAGACGGACGACGTTTTTTTTAAACTCTCCCCTCACTCTTTCTCCTGTATCTTGAGTGCATTTACAAACACAAACTATTTTGCGGCTTCTTTTTAAAGCGATAGGCGATAGTTGGACGATTTGCCCTATGGCCAGTCCGGGCTTGGCAGTACATCACGAGGTTTGAAGGAATTACATGATTTTGTTTACACCCTGTATAGCAGTAGTGGAGCTCCTTATGAAACAGCTTGTCCAAGGAAGCAATATCACCATTATTTTTATCGCCAAACAGCATTGCTGTGTTCTGGTTTGAAGGGTATGTGTGCCGGTGACATTACATACACATGACACTTAACAACTTTGTCTCTAAGGTTGTCAACGTATCAGCAATCCTCTTGGTGTTGTATGTGTATAGGTGGTAACCACTTATCATTAGGGTCATTGGCTTGTTTCACAATAATTACATAAAAAATCAGACAGTGCATAGTACTCTCAATCGGCGTCATGTATGACAAGATGTGTGAATGTGGACGAAGCGAAAGGAGTATGTAAGGATTGTAGCATGTGGCGTTCTGCAGTTTCTGCTTACCCTCATGGAGGAAAGGTATATAAAAATGCCATAATAGCAACACTTCGGAAACAGATTGGTGCTAGCCACAGTACACAAGGGTTTTATCAACTAAAGAATAGATAAAATGTTTTTTTTCTTGTTGGCACAAGCTCATTATTATCAGCCTTTTGTGGTTCACTGATCGACATACACTTCTCAAATTGCAATAATAATATGATAAAAAAATATTATCTGTGAAAAATAAAAATCTTTTTTTATATATTAGGTACCCTACAGATTTGATTTAAAGATAGTGTTTATATTGTAGTAATTATATTTTTTCCTGCAAGGGAACTGTGATAGCCTGACCCAAATAATTGAATTATAATCAACATATTCAGAGATTTCATCATAAAAATATTTGTAGATAACCTACATTATGTATGGTAGCTATTGTGGTTAAATAAATAATAGTTAAAATATAAAGTTCTACTTCTATGTGAAGAGCTTTTGGCTAAAACTATGACTATAATACATGTAAAAAAGCTTTTTTGGCGGTCTTTACTATCGCAATGACCATTTCTGGCACTTTCGACCCAACTTAAGTCTTAAAACGTAAATACCTGAAGAATATTATTTTAAATGCTTAGTTTTGGCGACAAAAACGTCTAATACGACATGAACTTTGACAATAAATCAGATTTATCTTACAAAAGGGCAAATCAATTGAACATTAAATCGTGTTACACTAAGGAACTATACGTAACACGCATCGTGCTTGACTTTGATAGCGAGAATAATAAATTGAATCGATATGAATGATTAACACTTTTTGTCGTTAACTCAGCTAAATTAAGATTCACAGCCGTCAAAGGACGTTTATTGTCCTCTTATCAAACCCAAGTACAAGGTAACACATCAATTAGATGGAAATTAATTCCAATTTTTTTTATGATAATTGTGTGAATACTCACGCAATGCTAATCTCGGTATCCATAACAGATGAAGTTTAAATAATCACTTGAATAACGAGTTAATCACTGAAAACTGTCTTGGAACAGGTTTTATGTAATAATTTACCCAATTTAGATAATTACACCATGGAAAAATATGCCTTCAGTAATGTCAGCTGATTGGTCGCCCATGTTGGTTCACAGACTATTAATATTTGAAGATTTGGGTATTAGTCTTTTAATCTCATCTCACGTGAGTTCACAAGAACGTGAGAAAGAATATTGATATAGAGAAAAATATTAAAAAATCCGCAAAATTACCAGTATTAGTTTACCGGCGTTCCTGTCCTCTGTCCACAGCACCGAAAAGTTGACCGGGAAAATTTTAGCCCCCTCCCTAGTTGACTTTGAAGTGCCGTGCTTGACCGACGCGGTGAACGCCTGGAAAATGGCTTGTCCATTGTGATACAGATCGGCCCGTGAATCCATCTTCCCAGAGGCAGTGGGATGAGCCGCTCTGCAGGTTGGTACGGAATAATCTCATTAATACGTCCACCAACTCTGCTGAGCGTGCCCGTTTGCCGGCTGTGGGTGAGTGGGAATCGGGCCTCTGGTTTCAGGCACTACCATCACCCAACATAGGCACTTTGCTGGGTGACACTACCTTCCGGCTCGCTACTTGTCTGCGTCTTGGCGCTCATTGCGTGATTCCGCATCGCTGCCAATGCGGTGAAGGTGTCGACGGCCTCGGTCACCATGGCCTATCTTGTAGTAAGAGCGCAGGTCGGATAGCACGGCAAGCTAGCATTAATGACATCGTCCGTCGTGCTCTTGTCACCTTGGGTGCCAGCTGTTTTAGAACCCAATGGCTTGGCACGCGACGATGGGAAGAGACCAGACGGAATGACCATAATGCCTTGGAAGGTAGGTAGGCCTTTGGTGTGGGATGCAACATGTGTCGACACCCTTGCGCCATCCCATCTTCCTAGCACGGCGGGCTGTGCTGGGGCGGCTGCTGCAGGTGCGGAAAACCTCAAACGGCGCAAATACTCCAATCTTTTTGGGTCTTTTATGTTTGAGCCGTTTGGGGTTGAAACACTAGGGCCATGGGGTCCGAGTGCCCACTTAGTTTTTCGCGACATCGCCAAGCGGTTGGTCGACTCTTCACGTGACCATAGGGCTGGCCTATATTTTGGCCAAAGAATCAGCATTGCCATACAACGTGGCAATGCTGCCAGCCTTTTGGGCACTTTTCCTGTTGACAGCGATGCGGACGAATTTTTAACCGACTTCCAAAAAGGAGGAGGTTACTATGTTCGTCTGTAGGTTTTTTTTTTTTTTTTTTGTGTATGTTCATCGATATTTTCGCCAATTGTGAACCGATTTTGATGATGTTTTTTTTAATGGATGGGGTATACTTCGTAGTTGGTCCCATTTAAATTTGGTAAAGATCAGATGAAGAACTTCGGAGATAGACAATGGAACTCCTCAATGACGAACAGTAAGCATATTGTGATGATGTGATTATGTTACGAGCAGCGTCTTTAGTAGGTCCAACCAATTTTTAATTAAGGCCACTAAAAAGAAAAAAATAAAAACTTTTTTACAAAAAATTTAAACCGACTTCAAAAAGAATAAAATAATTACCATATAAAATTAACAGTTTCAGAAGTCGGTGCCTTCAATTTGGTTCAGCGTGGATCAGCACCGACTTCTGAAACTGTTAATTTTATATGGTAATTATTTTATTCTTTTTGAAGTCGGTTTAAATTTTTTGTAAAAAAGTTTTTATTTGATGCCCTTTGATTGTTTTACTTTATATTTGTATTATAGTAGTTAATATTCATATTGTATAGGTATATTAGGATAATTCTGTAAACAAATAAAAATCTTTCATCTCGAGAAAAATATTGAATAATTTGATCAGAATCAAATGTGTATAGTGAGTTATCCTCTCTCAATTTTGAGCTATAAATACTTGTGAGATCATGATTTTCATAATTATAAGGTTAGTGGACTAGTATGGTGTGTCGGTAATTTTGCCCACTCTCTAATGCTAAATATATGAATATTCCGATGCAAAGCCTGTAGCTTGACAATGACAGTTTGTGCTATCAAATGTCAACTTGTTGTCAGTGTCATAATAATATCAAGTCGTCTGTAGATTGTACATATTATTGTAAATTTGTATTAATTACTCTCCCAACAATAGAAAAATGGTATTTATAAGTTGATATTTATGTACTTAATTAATTATTGCTCTCTATTAATAACTAATTACTTTGTTACAGGCGCGTTATTTCAAAGAACAGGACATTGATGGTATGTGCCACTTCTGATCATTTACGATAAGATAATTTAAAATAAGATTTTAGAAAGATTAAACAAATGATTCAACCCCTAAACATGTATTTATCTATTCTATTTCTAAATATAATACTTGACAAATCCATTTTCATTATTTCTTTCGTTTAATGACAATGAAATGTTTTACGAAAACGTAACAGACAATAGAAGTTTACATTTCTGTTTACAGTTATAGTGAAACGGTATTTTGGATGAAGTACGTTCTTTAGAAAGCACAGTAGAATATTAGCAAGTGGATTTGAAGTTGGAATTAAATGAAAATAACTTAATATTTTATGTTATGAATGTTTTTAAATTCATTAAAGTATGTCATGAAGTTATGATAGGTTTAGGCTAAAAGAGAGATGGGCTAATACTAAGGGGGGCACGGGAGGTCAGGTGCCCCCCTAGACTAAATTATATTATGAATGTTTTTAAATTGACTATAGTATTTTAGGAAGTTATGATAACTTAAAGCTAATAAAAAGAGACATGGACTTATACAAGGGGGGCACGGGAGGTCAGGTGCCCCCCTAGACTAAATTATATTATGAATGTTTTTAAATTGACTAAAGTATTTTAGGAAGTTATGATAAGTTAAAGCTAATAAAAAGAGACATGGACTTATACAAGGGGGGCACGGGAGGTCAGGTGCCCCCCTAGACTTGCCCTAACATGGTTTATCCTTTGATATGAATACTTGAGAAACCATTTATCTTATTCTACCATTATACATGTCCCAGTATGTAGTATTAAAACTTCAAGGGTGGTGTATACACAAAATTTTATCAACAAAAACACCTGACACTTGTGGTTGAAAACCCACTTACAAATTACACCCTACCCTCTTAAAATAGAAAAATGATAGTATTTAGCTCAGATATTTCGAGCTATACATATTGAAACACTCACAACTCAAGACCTAGCTCTCACAGAGGCAAAATGTTTGTCTTGTTTGTAGAACAACTTGAAGACTAATGAAAAAAACATACAAGAACATGTTACCCCCTGTAGTTTTTGTAGTTTTTTAGAAAATGTGAATATCTTTACATAGTATAAAACAAAGTCGCTCCCGCTGTCTGTACGCTTAGATCTTTTAAACTACGCAATGGATTTTAATGCAGTTTTCAGCAATAGATAGAGTTATTCAAGAGGAAGGTTTATATGCCCCACATTAGTATCTACATTGCACCCGTGCGAAGCCGAAACGGGTTGCTAGTGATGTATAAAATTTAAATTTAATGTCTCCTTACAAATATTGCTTAACTTATGTATGGCAGTTTGATACTTCTTTAGGTTGTCTATGTTGTAGCCTATCAAATGATATTTAATTTACGCCTTTATGAGGCTTAGGTCTTAAGTTGTGAGTGTTTGAGTATGTAGAGGTCGAAATAGGTAAGTCAAAAACTAATATTAGTCTATCTGAGGGAGTGGGGCCTTGTGTCGATAAAATTGAGTGTGTATACCCATGGGCGTAGCCAGGATTTGGTCTTGGGTGGGGCAAACTCAGTCAGACAGTAAATATTTGTCTTTTCAATAAATCTGGAAGTGCAGAATGGGATTAGGGGGCAATCGGCTGCTCTAATCAAATATAAAGTAAACGGCAATTTATTGACGACGTAATAATATACACCCAACTAAATACATCAAATAATTTATAAAAAAAATTAATGGTTACTTAGCCTTCTTCCTCTCTCCTAATGTTGCTGTGCCCGACAGAGTCCATATTGGTCTTTTACTTGTTATATCATCTATGTTATACATATGGAAAGCAATAAAGTATTGAGTATTAAAATGAAAGTAACTTCATTGCCCATTCAAAAACAAAGTATCTGACATGCAAGTACTTTCTTTTTGAATTGTAGTCGGGAGTTAATGTTTTTTTCTTTTTTCAAATTGGTAAATTACTGTAGTTACTGTTTCCTTCATCTTTATTATCTCAGAAAGTATACTACCTTATTTTTTTTATTTTTATTTCTCGTTGGAAAATCCTCATGGATGTCCCTCGCCCGGGGAAGGCGAGGGGGTCTGCCGGACTCTTACCGGCTAAAAACCAACGGTGTTCCTTCTCCTGACCTGCCGGGGTTGCGGTGCATGCTTTTGCGAATCCCGCGACCCCGGCCGTACGGTCAGGAGAAGGAACACCGTTGGTTTTTAGCCGGTAAGAGTCCGGCAGACCCTCTCGCCCTCCCCGGGCGAGGGATATCCATGAGGATTTTCCAACGAGAAAAAAAAAAAAAGGTAAGGGCAAGCGCCCCAACTGCCCCATCCTGAACACGCCTATGGTATACCGCCCTTAAAGTTTTATTACTACACTAGCAGCCCACCCGGCTTTGCACGGGTGGACATTTTTCCCGTCTTAGCAACATCTTTCATTTATGCTCCTCTCCTATTGGTCGTAGCGTGATGTTATATAGCCTATAACCTTCCTCGATAAATGGACTATCCAACACAAAAATATTTTTTTCAATTCCAACCAGTAGTTCCTGAGATTAGCGCGTTCAAACAAACAAACTCTTCAGCTTTATAATATTAGTATAGATACTGGAACACATTGTATTATAATCTACATACATGTGTTATTATTGATAATTTTCCAGAATTCCGTGAATGCTTCTATCTGTTCGCTCGTTCCGGCCAGATCACGTCTCTGGACGAGCTCACTGTGGTCATGAGATCACTTGGCATGAGTCCCACCATTCAGGAGCTAGCTGGTAAGTACTTTGCTTTACTTAAAAAATAAGTTGAAAGAAGATCACAGTCTGTGGGGGGACGAATAAGAATATGGGTGTTACCAGACCAATGGATCGATCGTCGATTGACGGCATCGATCGATGGTAGAATGGATTAGTCGACGTCGATCGATAGTTTCTACCAGAACAATCGATCGATGGTAGAATGGATACATTTTTTTTTTTTTTTATAAAAACATTGCCCCACACTAGGAGTTCTCCTGTATCGTGGGTGCGTTGACAAACACAAATCTTAACACGCACAAACATCCAGACCCGGAACAACTATCTGTAGGCCATACAAATATTTGTTCCGTGCGGGAATCGAACCCACAACCCGTAGCGCAGAAGCCGATCGCCCAGCCACTGTACCAAACGTGTCGTCAAAAATAATGTGTCGTCAATTTCGAAAGAAACTCATGGATTATAGCCGGGGTTATACGATTAACGTCGACCGATTCCATCGACCGGCAATCGATCGATTGGTTAGTCGAACGGTATTCGTCGATCAGCCAAAGCTACCACACCAATCGAGCAACGTCGATCGATTGGTGTAGTAACACCCCATAATTTCCCTTCGTCGCTGGGCAAGAGAGTTGTATGAAGCTATGAAGCTGGCACCATAATTGTAGCCGAAAAATGGCATTAGAAAGAAAGAAAGAAATAAATTTATTTGGCACGAAAGCAGTCAGACACACAGACAAAAAAAAAAACATAAGAGACAAAACAAAATAAAAAAAATAAAGTATCTGTGTGTCTAGCGGCTGCGCCAAATAGGTTCAGGTCAGCATAAATGTCAGACCACTAGTGCCTGACGCTGGTTGTCAACTGAACCCACTGTGACGTAACTGATGTAAACCAGTTCCAAATAGATAAATAGCGTGCTTAAATAAATAAACAAATAATAGTACATTACTGCCGCGGTCTGTAATGACTGCGTTGCTGGCAGCACTGATGATGGCCGAGAGCGCAGTGTAGCGCAGCTCCAGGCCATCACAGCGCGGTCATCATTGCAACTCTTGATCTTTATAGCGCGGACAGCAAGGGCTGTAATGATGACCAAGCTTGAAGGCCGAGAGCGTAGCTAAACTAAGCTTGAGGCCATCATAGCGCGGCCAGCAGCGCAGTCATTGCGGACCAAGGCTTGTATAGTGCTTTACTCAAACAATGCGAGTAATTTAAATAAAACCAGATTAGTATAGTAAGAATTTAATTAAAGTAACGAATTGTTTCTTCCCCAGCCCTTGGTTTTTTTTAAATTAGTCTTTAATGATTGTACTGCCTGTATCTATACAACCAAATTCTGTATAAAAACTTTTTGCACCAGACTATTTTTGAAACAAAACTCGGTGGCTAAAACTCACCAGCAATGAAATTCCGTACAACTTTGCTGGCGCTTACTCAAGTAGCGCGGAAAGGTCGATTTTGCTCAAAGAAGGTTGTCAAAATAATGACCACATTACAAGCATTTTTGAGTAAAAAAATAAATACTGCTGACCCGTATTTACGGATGTCTCAGTGGTCATGCCAGTAAACTTAACCAACATGTGTGTGTATATGAGCAGTGAATGTGTGTGAGAATATAGTTGTGTACTAGTTTATAATAATTGTCTAAAAATTAGGGTCCGCCATCTATTACATGGGACTTAATTAATTTATTGCCTTTTTTTCAGAGTGATAGTTGGGCCGTCAAGGCAATAATGTGTCAACCCTCAAAAATATGAATTATGTGTTAACGTCATCTAGTTCTTGTGGTAGGTCTAAACTCATACATACATACATAAACTCACGCCTTTTTCCCATGGGGGTAGGCAGAAACTATAGAACGCCACATGCTACGACTCTTACATACCCCTTTCGCTTCATCCACATTCATACATCTTGTCATACACGCACGCCGGTTGAGAGTATTACGCACCTGACCTTTGTGAAGAACATCACCAATAACATCGATGTATGTCCTTCTAGGACGTCCTCTACCGGCGTTCCCATTAACATCCGCCTTATAAATTCCTTTTGTTAATCGTCGTTCACTCATTCTCTCAACATGGCCAAACCACCTAAGCATACTCTTTTCAATTTTTGTCACTACATCATCTTTTAAACCGCAACTTTGTCTAATCTCTTCATTTCTCAATACAACACTTAAAAAATTGGTTGTCTGTAAAGTTGGTTTACGAACGATAGTTTAACGTGACAACGTCATAACAAAACATCGTGCCTCTCTATCGCTTGTACCGCGCTCTCGCCTCAGACGGAACGTGACAATGAGTCACGCTTTTTCGTGCATGCTGCCGGCGTTCATCGTTTTATTAGACATTGTCACGTCAAAAATAACCAGAACAGTAGTAAATTTAATAGAGCTTCTATCAAAAAAGTATTAATGCAGTTTGCATTTTTTCAAGCGTTAAGTAAACCTACCACTATAACTAGATGGCGTTGACACAGAATTAATATTTTGTGGGTTGACACATTATTGCATTACACACCTCAGTTGTACTACATAACATCACGCATGTATTCCCCGAAGGGTTGTGCAGAGGAGTTTTTTTTAGTACACCCTTGTTTCGCCAGTTATGTTTACAGTCCCATGTAATAGGGGGCGAGCCTATTGCCGGGCTGCTAATGATAAATTCCTAATGGTAAAACCCAATAATACTTTGTCCGACCTGGGGATTGAACCCAGGACCCCATGCTCAGCAGTCGCGCTTGCGATGACAAGACCAACAAGGCAGTCCTAGTAGTCAGTTGTAGTACACCTTTAATATTAGTTCTGAGTCTCTGTGTGTCCTTTGGTAGAGGCCTCCTTCAACCTCTTCCAGTTGTCCCAGTTCCCGGGAGATATGGGGAGACGTGGGACTTCATACAAGAGGCGAAGTGGGGGTGTACAGATTCCCGTATTAGGAGAACATCTCTGCCTCGTTGGTCTAGTGGTGGCAAGCGCGACTGCTGATTGTGAGGTCCTGTGTTCGGTCCTCAAGACGGGCAAAGTGTTATTGGGTTTTTCCGTGTGGAATTCCTTAGTAGCAGTTCGAAGTTTGGATTTGTGCCCGGTTGATGGCAACATCCATATTACATGGGACTTTGGGACTTAAACATAACGGCGAAATGAGGGTGTTACTATACACCTCTGCCCAACCCTTCGGGGAATACAGGCGTGATGTTATTATTCCCATATGTCGGGCTTACGACTCCCTTGCTTCGAGAAAGTGCCCCCCAAGGAATTGCAACGAATATGTCCAAACTAAATGCTCTTATAATTTTCAGGATATTTGAAAGGCAAAGGTGGTAAGATGTCTTTCGCAGACTTCTTGGAAGTGATGCATATTCATTCGAGAGCTGAAAATCTACCTAACGAGGTAAATATAATTTTACTTACACTTTATATTGAACTAGCGACCCGCCCCAGCTTCACACGGATGCAATGTAGATACTAAAGTGGGGCATATAAACCTTCCTCTTGAATCACTCCTATCTATTGCTAAAACTGCATTAAAATCCGTTGCGTAGTTTAAAAGATCTAAGAGTACAGACAGCGGGAGCGACTTTGTTTTATACTATGTAAAGATTAATGAGAATGCTTGCCTTCCATGGAGAAGGGTCTGAGTTAGATACCAGTCTGCACCTCTGACTTTTCGAATTCACGTGTGGATCAGAATTTGATTATCACTTGCGTTAACGGTGAAGGAAAAACATCGTGAGGAAACCTGCACACCTGAGAGGGCTCCATAAAGTTCTCGATGGTGTGTGTAGTCTGCCAACCCGCACCAGGACAGCATGGTGGACTGAGGCCTAAATCCTTATACAGAGTTGGTAACCATAGTGGCAACTGATGGCATTTACGAGGGTAAACCCTTGACCACAAAACAGATAGGTACAGAAGTCAATCTACATACAAGTGCGCTCGAGCAACGCACACATATACACTGCTCACGGACACGATATCTCGGACTGTTTGGGACTAGAGTGCGAGCGCGAGTGCCATGCGTTTGAGAGAGATAGATATATAGATAGAGCGACCGCCGACCGTAGGTATGAAAAGTGAAGTACATACATGTGATTGACTTTTGTACCTATCTCGACGGTCCCTACGTATACTATCGAAACTACAAAATCTCAGTTTTTATTTTATCTGCTTAAAATGTGTGAAATTATGTTATCTTAAAGGTTATAAAATAATATTTTTTTATGGGACCAAATGGCAACTATGCCGCATCAAACTAAAGAATCATGTAAATAGGATCATAAATCTCAGCGTAATCGGTGTTCATACATAATAAAATAAAAACTGAGATTTTGTAGTTTCGATAGTATACGTAGGGACCGTCGATCTGTTTTGTGCCTTGACGTTACTTAAGCATTACATAACACCACGCCTGTATTCCCCGAAGGGTTGGGCAGAGGTGTATAGTAACACCCTCAATTCGCCGTTATGTTTAAATCCCAGGGGCGAGCCTATTGCCATCAACCTGGCACAACTTCAACTCTGGGCTGCTATTGAGGAATTTGACACGGAAAAACCCAATAACACTGCCCAACCTGGGGGTCAAACCCAGGACCTCACGATCTGTAGTCGCGCTTGCTACCACTAGACCAAGGAGACACTTGAAAGTATTGACATAATTTTTCAGGTGGTGAACGCTTTCAAAGCTGGTGACGCAGAGAAGAATGGCGTGATCCCCGCGCGGCAGCTACGGAATCTGCTACAGAACTGGGGCGAAGGCCTATCAGCGAGAGAGGTATACAATAAGCATAGTTTAACTACGAATATACGAAGTTAAACTTCGAATATTGTTTCATTCAAATCTTGCGACACATTTTTCAAGTACTTCTGCTTAACCGATTCTCCTATAACTTCGCACACAAATTCAATTCCCATGACAATACAACGTTATAATAATTTCAACCTTCAATCCTCAAATCCTGATGCTGTAGGGGTACTGCAAATGAAAACCGTTTAACCTAAAAGTTTTGACGTGACAACGTCTAATAAAACGATGAACGCCGGTAGCATGCACGAAAAAGCGTGACTCATTGTCATGTTCCGTCTGAGGCGAGCGTGCGAGCGAGAGCGCGGAACAAGCGATAGAGAGGCACGATGTTTTGTTATGACGTTGTCACGTTAAACTATCGTCCGTAAACCGACTTTACAGACAACCAATATTTTTTTTAAGGTCCTATTTATATTGATTTGTTGATAATTGTAAATCTTTGTGAAAATGCTTTTATTGTTTTAAAAGTTAACAATTATTCTCAGGTTGACAACATATTCAGGGAGGCGAACGTGACAAACACCGGCATTGTTCGCTATGAAGATTTCGTCAAAATTGCATGCGCACCCGTGCCAGATTATTATTAAAATTATCATGTTTTTTTAACTAAACGCGAGCTGGTAGACATGCGAGGTGTATGTGTGTTGCTAGATAGATAATTTTGGTCAGCAAGCCTAATACGAAAGTTGTCACGTTATACTCGGGCCATTACAAACGTGCGAACTGAGTCATAAATCATTTTTATCGGACCTCTCGCTCGCACTTATAGGCCTAATGGAACTGCACTAGTGTTGTGTGTAACAGTAAAAAAGGTTTTGTCGATAGACGATAAAAGGGAGAGGTTAAGGAAATAATGCAAATATTGTTTAGGATGTGTTGTTTTTATTTCTGCTTCTAAAAACATACTATATTAAATGCTATAAAACTTATTGATACCTACCTTTCACGTAATTGCATTAATTAGTCATCGACTTACCGCGTCGCCCACCTGCGTCCGAGCGGCACTCCTTTATCGATAACGACTTGCGCAGCATTGTCACATTCCTTTAACGTAATGATTTATGACTCAGTTGGAACGCTTGTAATGTTCCGAGTATAGTAACGTAAACATAATGGTGAATTTTGAATCGGAAGCACTCGTTTAGCACTTACTATTTAATTAAATTGAAAACTTTATTCATATCTATGTATGATACAAATTGTGCAAAATGTTATATGGACAGTTGTATTTTCTGTTCAAAATTCTCTTATTATTATTATTTAGCCATGATCATCCCACTGCAGGGCAAAGGCCTCCCTACCCTCCTTCCACTTCTCTCGGTTTAAGGTTTTCTGCGGCCAGTCCTTCCAATAGGTGTCTAGTTCGTCCCGCCATCTCCTTCTGGGCCTGCCGCGACGTCGTCTGACGTTGTGTGGGTTCCAGTCAGTGATGAGTTTTGCCCACAGCTCGTCCGACATGCGGTAGACGTGTCCAGCCCAGTTCCATTTTAAGCTTGCGGCTTTCTGACCAACGTCTGCGATCTGAGTTTTGGAGCGCAGTACACTATTCCTTATACGGTCTGATAACCGGAATCCTAAGATACTGCGCTCCATGGCTGGCTGGCAAACCCCGAGTGCGGACTTCTGATGTTACAAAATTCTCTTACATTAGCGATATGTTTACGATACTATAACTCAAATGTTTCTGCTAGGAGTACTGGATCTAAGTGCTTGGCCAGACTGGCAGCGCGGTGCGGGGAGCGGCGCGGGTGCGGGAACGCGCGCGATTTACCTGTCCGCAGTCGAGCGCGGCTTCGGTCTGAGCGTTGTGTCCAGTCTTCTTCCTCTTAGCCCTTTCCCAATTATCTTGGGGTCAGCTTCCAGTCTAACCAGATGCGGCTGAATACAAGTATTTTACACGAAGCGACTGCCATCAGACCTCCGCAACCCAGTAACTGGGCAATGCCGATATCCTAAGGTTAAACCGTTTGTCAGACTTTCGGGCTTCTGACTACCCGTAACGACTGTCATAGGTATTCGTATGACACCCGGGACCGACGGCTTAACGTGCTCTCCGAGGCACGGAGGGGTCTCGATGTGTAACAAACGGTCACCCATCCACGGACTGACCGCGGCAAGCGCAGCTTAACCTCGCAAATCGTACGATCGGCGCGGTTGTTATTTAGCCACGAGCCGTTGTCGTGTCCAGTGTTTGTCAAAATATCATATGGATGAAGAAGACTTATTTTTACTGGAAAATTCTTACTAAAAAACGATGTTTCGACATCCACAGTGCAGATCGTGCTTGAATCATCATCTTCCTGCCCTGGTCCCAAGTTACTTGGGGTCGGCGCAATATGTTTTTCTCTTCCACTCTTCCCTGTCAGCCGTCTCACTATCAGACCGTGCTTGAATAGCACTTATTAATTCTTCAACATTTAATTTTGAAGACGCCAATCACAACAACGCGCGTGGTCAGCTCGAACTAGTTTGAGATCCCCCGCTCCCGCGCGGGTTGTCGCTTGCCGCCCGCGCTCTCACTGCGGCCACTTGTATGAACGAGCTATGGCGTGAGCTACCCGCGCGCTCCCCGCGCCCGCGTGCCCGCGCCGCTCCACGCGCCCGCGTGCCCGCGCCGCTCCCCGCGCCCGCGTGCCCGCGCCGCTCCCCGCGCCCGCGTGCCCGCGCCGCTCCCCGCGCCCGCGTGCCCGCGCCGCTTCCCGCGCCCGCGTGCCCACTTTGGACACTCAAATGAAGTTCTTCTGTTTGAACTCGCCGCACCGCGCCCACCCCGCGCCCGCTTTTGCAGTTGGCCAAAGGCTAAGAGATATTTACACTTATCTTTCACAAATCGAGAACAACTTGTTAAGAGTTATGTAAATGTTACTTTTTGAGCATAACGCGACTTTGAAAATGTAATTTTCTCTTAAAAAACGTATTTAACAGGTTTTTTTATAACATTCCGTTATTTTTGTATCTTTGTACCCGTCCAATGTAATAATTTATTAAGTATATAAAATATTTATTTAACTACATATTTGAAGTAGTGTAAGTATTTATAAGACTGTTCAAATAAAAGATATATATTTTTCAATATTTGTTTTATTTTAATATAAGTACCTGGATGACCGAGCTTTGCTCGTTTTTTTTGGTAAATCGACGTTTTCTAAAAATGAAACCTAGCTAGATCGATTTATCGCCCCCGAAACCCCCTGCATACTAAAATTCATGAAAATCGTTGGAGCCGTTTCCGAGATTCAGATTATATATATACAAGAATTGCTCGTTTAAAGGTATTAGATTAGATATAGATACTGTGTTACTATTTCACCGCTCCCATTTCCAGTGCTGCCAATAAAAAAATCTCGATTCCCCGCGTCGGTGTTGTCAATTCCCCGCTTCTTTTTTTTCATCCCCAAGAGATAGTTGGACCTTTCTTTTAGACGCTCCCCTCACTCTTTCGGTTTTCGATTTCTCCTGTCGCTTAGGTGCATTTACGAATACGAAAAATTTGCCGCTTCTTTCGTCCAGCGATGGTAGACGACCTTTTTTTAGACCTTCCCCTCGCTCTTTCCATTTCTCCTCTATCTTGGGTGCATTTACAAACATTATTTGCGATAGTCGGCGACCTTTTTTTTTAGCGCTATCTTGTCTCTTGGGTGCATTTGCAATATTGTCAATTTGAAAATATTTGCATTGGTCCCAATTCAGCATCGCAGATAGGGGATTTTGCCCGCGGTTGGCAGCGCTGACCATTTCTTGTAGTTTCGATTCGATTCGACACTTCGACGTCCGTATTTCGGAGTACCTAGTTAGGTCCCCTGGGTAGGAGAATTAGATAAGCGCTGAGCTTGAAGACTGTCGGATGATCAGCAGCTTCTTATGCGCTGATAACAACATACTGAAAAGTCTGGAAACACCACTCCATTCTCAAAGGGTGGATAATGTCATTTTGGATGATATAAAATGAAACAGAAATATGTCAAACCGTGTTTCATTACTTTTATTTGTCAAAATGTAACAATTCCTAGACTGATATGGCACTGGTAACTGTGGTCCTTCTAATTTTAATATTATAGGTTTATTCTATTATGGAAATATATGCAAATAAGTATGTATATTTTTACTAAGGTCCCGTATATGGAGACGCATTTTCCCGCGCGTATTGCTTGACATGTAGTTGTGTGTGACAGTGACACTGTCACTATGACAGTATGTATGCGTCGTAAAACATGGCGGACTCCGCGTCTCCGTATACGAGGTGTTAGATTTGACCAATCATATTTTATATGCAGTTGCTGTGAGATGAGATATCTTGGTTTATACCAGGAAGGTAACTATAAGTAAAAATGAAGAGCACACTACGAACAATTAGGTACTGAATGTCAAAAAGTTTAGCCTTGAATATTTAGTTTGGAAATCTATTTCTTTCTAAATGGGGTACTTGTACGGATGTACCGCGACGGCTTTTTATTTTTTTATTTTCTTTATACACTTTGTATATATTTCCGTAATTATAAAATATTTATAATTAAAATCTATTGGTCTACAAAGCACATGTTATTGAGCTTATTGCGTAAAAACTTACTTTTAGAGGCAACGTTAAATTATCTGTAGCGTGTACAAGAGAACCTTTGATCACCAGGGCCGTAATTAGGCTTTGGGGCCCCTGGGCAGCAAGTGATTGAGCCTTTTATCGAGGCCCTTCTACGTATTCGGGAGGACCCTGGGCCTCCGCCCAGTTGCAGTTACGGCCTTCACAAACAGCAACGTATTCTTAGCAGCAGGCTATAATAAACTATAACTTAATTAGATGTACAGAATTTAACATAGGTAATTATTGATAAATGCCTAGCCAGCAAGGCCGCCATAAATGACCAAGAAATAATAGTACTCTGAAGCCTTTTCTAAAGTAGGTATGTTGGGGTCGGCTTCGGGCCATGGCCAAGATCTGGGGCCCCAAGTGACTAGGGGCCCCTTTGTCTATTATTTTATTCAGAACATATTCAGTGGTAGCTATGGCCCTGGGTCGCTTCTAATCTAACAGATATGACTCAATACTTTACTTAAAGTTTTTCTCCATTACCTACAGATCATTTAACGTGGTCTCAATCACAGTAAAATGTATGTACTTAAATATAATGACTAGAAATCATCTAAACACTCTTTAAACATCAAATGTGTGGAACATAAAACAAAATATGTAATATCTATGGTGTAGTCAGCAAGCTTAGCACAGGCTTACACGACACTGTTGTGAATTTTATCGAAAATTGAATGATATCTCACGTAATTAATTATTTAAAGCGCAGGCCACACCGCCAGCTGGCGGGCAGGTGAGCCTTGTTTCACCTCTTTTCATACTTCGGTTCACACCGCCAAATGTTACTACAGTGTCAACGAATATTTAAATGATAAATCACTAAAACATGAAAAATAATGTTTTTAGTAATGTTAATGTCTATGTTTTAGAATAAGTTAGATTTAAGATACTTAAATGATAAGTCCTCTACACATACCATATTTTTGCTGTGCCCGACAGGGTCCACGATTGCCTCCAAAGAAATGTTTACCATCTAAGCCTACATTGTGGAATGCAATAAAGAATTGAGTATTAAGCTACGTCAGCGATATAGACGATGCGAACTAAAATCCGACGGTGCCAGCGATGCTATCGTTCACCTCGTAAGCGTAGCTTAGCTCTGTAGTTCGCGGTGTGAACCGAAGTATGAAAAGAGGTGAAACGATGCTCGCCCGGTTCGCTCGCTCATTCGTGCGTTATGCAACTGCGCGCGCGTGACAAAGACGGAACGTTCCCCTCGCTCTCCCGCCCGCTCGCTCGCCCGTCCGTCCGTAGTTTTCGATGTGAACCCACATAGTTTAGCTCGACAAAGGTGTGGCCTGCGCTTAATAGCGGCTTCTCAATTTTCATTCTAAATTCGACTAAAACAGGTCTTCTCAAGTTAGTCCATGCTAGGCTTGCAAGTGTAGGCATAACTTGTATTCGCAAAATCAAATAAATTCATCAAAAATGGAGTGATCAATGAGCCAGAGTAATTTCACTTGCGTAGATCTAAGAACAAGGATTTAATATGAGCTCCAGTTGACAGTCAGTTAGCTGTTATTTTATAAATAAAACGACAGCTAAATGACCTGCCTGGCAGGTTTTGGGGCCCCACAGCAGCAAGTGGTCGATCCCCTTCTATTGCTCGAGGACCCCTATGCTCGAAGATTCCGGGGGCTCTAGTAGCTAGGGCCCTACAACCTGGCAATTGGAACTCATATTGAGCTGGATTTATGATCATGATTTAGTTTCTCTTCAACTGCCATCAAATCTATTGTACCTATGAGATCGCGAATCCAAGTATGGTTTAAAGACCTAATGTCGTTTTACAAGTTAAACAGAGTATGATCGCCTGTATCATGAGTGCATTTACAGACAATTATCTCTCGACAACGTAGCGCAGAAGTCATTCGCACAGTCACTGCCTAGAAGCGTACCGTCAAATATTACATTAAAAACGCTGCAGGCTACGGTTCAAGGCCGTAACTGCTACCTTGGTAGCCAGGGGAATGACCTGGGGCCTCAACAAATAGGGGCCCCAAACAATAAAGAGGCCCAAGGTTTCTAGATACAGCCCTGCTATGGTGAATTTTCAGGCCTGGTTTTTGTAAAACGAGAATAGGTCTAGTCTGTTCTTTAAACTATATGGTCTAATTGACTATTTGTCCTTATCGTCGGTCGGCAGTGAAAACCACGTATGTGTAAAATACATTTTTATAAAGGAGATAGAAATAACTATCTACTGCAAAAAAATGGCCAATCAAATGTTAATACAAGTTTGTCATCGTACGTCATAGATAGTTTAGAAGTATTTGAATTGAAAGTTTGTTGAACTAGTACGTGTATGACGAGTTTATCAATCTAAAGAACAAATAAAACGCTTTTGAAGAAAATTTTATTTACTAGGTTTTCACTGCCGAGCGTCGTTATATAAAATGTGTCGTATATAAAATTATATGCTTTATTTATTATTGGCACTCTTACATAGAGGTATATATTCGCTATATATTTTAAAGGAGCTATTGAAATTGAGTTTGAAATGTCGGTATTACCTACACTCAACAACAGGTCGACATGACAATATTCTAGTAATTTTCAATACACAACTACGAGCAACAATGTGAGCGAGATCGAAATCGATAAACGCGGTAGATGCGGTCTCGTGCAGCGCTAACACTAAGGGCCTGCGCAGACGAGGGACAATGGCGAACAAATAGTCCGCGGTGCTCTCTTATTAGTACTGCAATAAAGTTGCACTTTGTCCGCGCAGTCGACATGTGGTATTGGCGCGGACAAAAACTCCATGGTGCGCTCTTATTGCAATACTAATAAGAGCGCATCGCGGGCTTTTTGTCCGCCATTGTCCCTCGTCTGCGCAGGCTCTAAGATGGCGTGGGCGCTGTGCGGGTGTGCGGGGCGTCCCCCCCTACACGACTCAGCACATACCCGATTGCCATGTCGACCTTTCGTTGACTGTATGTGTTGTGTGAATAAAATAAATATATAAATGAAAAACTACGTAAACATTAAGGATCCAACATACATCACCTTAACGATGCTTAATTTCAATATCCTTAGAAGCGATAAATATGATCTGATCTTTACAAACATTATATCTAGGCAGGTAGCGAAATAAAAAGGAATTTTTAAATGAACCCATTTTGATATAGGTGTCGATTCTGTAGCACATTTTGACAGTACTGAACTAAACTAAACGCAACTGTCACTTTCTTTTTCTATTGAAACTTATAGAGACAAACACCCTTAGTTTGGTTTAGTCCTGTCAAAGTGTGCAACAGAATCCATTGTGTTCCTTTTTCAAAGATTAAGTGTTTGGCCAGACTGGCAGCGCGGTGCGGGGAGCGGCGCGGGTGCGGGAGCGCGCGCGATTTACCTGCCCGCAGTGGAGCGTGGCTTCGTTCTGAGCGTTGTAGTGTCCAGTGTTTGTCAAAATATCATATGAATGAAGAAAACTTATTGTTACTGCAAAATTCTTACTAAAAAACGATGTTTCGACATCCACAGTGCAGATCGTGCTTGAATAGCAGTTATTCATTCTTCAACATTTAATTTTGAAGACGCCATTACAACAACGCGCGTGGTCAGCTCGAACTAGTTTGAGATCCCCCGCTCCCGCGCGGGTTGTCGCTTGCCGCCCGCGCTCTCACTGCGGCCACTTGTATGAACGAGCTATGGCGTGAGCTCCCCGCGCGTTCCCGAACCCGCGTGCCCGCGCCGCTTCCCGCGCCCGCGTGCCCACTATGGACACTCAAATGAAGTTCTTCTGTTTGAACTCGCCGCACCGCGCCCGCCCCGCGCCCGCGTTTGCAGTCTGGCCAAAGGCTAACTGCCAAAATATAGGTAGTGGGCGCACTATAATGGGAATAATACATCACGCCTGTATTCCCCGAAGGGTTGGGTAGAGGTGTATAGTATATTAAGTCCCATATAATAAGGGGCGAGTCGATATCCATCAACCTGCTACTGAAGAATTCCACACGGAAAAACTTTTTTAATGGGGATAAATAATTGTTTAAAATAATAAATATTCACATTTTAAACTTGGAAGCTATAGTGCAGGAATATAAGGCTGTGATAGGAAAATACTATAATTATTCTAATAGTTATTTAACTTACTCATAATTACAATTAAGACAGAAACAAAGTTAGCGCCAAGCCATCGTTATTTCTCGTTATGCTTTCAAATTGAGTGACCGATTGCAGCGGGGTACAATGTTATAACTCAGCCAAGTACCCTCATCCCACGAAGACCTCGTCTACGTTCATGAAGGAATAGGTAAAGTTGGAGACCACATAGAACATCTACTGAAAATAGAAACTGTCTCTGTCTCTATCTAAATAGGAAATTTCCAAATTAAATATACTATCTTTTTCGAAGTAGGGTATTTAGAAAGAGACAGAATTCTAAACTAAAAACTCAAGGCCAAATGTTTTGACTTTCAGTAAGGGCGATGCCTCATTAGTGCGTTGCGTTGCGTCGTCGCAACGGATCAACGCACTGTATGCCACACCTGCGTTGCGACGACGCACGACGTCGCAGCGCAGGAGGACGACGCACGCCTCATTTGCCCCTCTAGCAGTGAAACCACACAGGAACAGGAACACTGTCCGTCGTCGCAACGGAGCTCCGACAGCGCAGTGCATCACCCTCCCCCCGCTTCGTCTCTCGTCTGCCGACCCGTTGAAACGTCGCGTGCGACGACGCAACGCTTTAATGTGGCGTGTCATCTATACTAATATTATAAAGTGGAAAGATTTGTATTTTTTGTATGTAACGAATAAACTTAAAATCTACTGGACCGATTTCAAAAATTCTTTTGCCGTTAGAAAGCTACATTATCACTAAGTAACATAGGCTACGGGCGAAGCCGTGAGGACAGCTGGTTTAAAATATATGGAAAACGACGCTGCGACGACGCAACGCACTAATGAGGCAGAGCTCTAAGTGTTCGTAGTGTGCTCTCCATTTTTACCTATAAGCTTTATGTCTAAGTCACTATTTGTGTTTTATTTTCATCAACAATAAAGTTAGATAAAAGAATCCGAAGCTTATTGATTCACCCAGTAGCTATGACATAGATAACGTGTGTGCATGTAATCTAGCTGTCACGTAAAGAGACTATAGTTAGTCACCGGCACGTAACTCGGCAAGAGTAGAGAAGAAAATTCCTCCCCTTTCTTTCTTTCTTCTAAACAGACATTTTTAAAAATAAATTATGGCAATAACCATAGAATAATGACAAGCAATAAAAGTGACAATTTATTTGTTGCACTAAGTGTACATGCGCGGGCTTACTCCCACTACGCAAAAACCTTGCCAATTTACGTGTCGGCGACTATACCTTGTATTGTTATCCTATGATCACATCCTTGCCATTTCATATATAAGATGAATAACAAAGCGACATTTTTGATTCCTTAAAAGCAAATATATTCTTGCCTACTCTTAAAAATAACGGTAAAATTGAGGAGCCATCTTTAATATTTAAGATATTTTTCCTTCCAAGTAGCGTTCGTTTATTTCCAGCCTGTAGGTATACTGTTGAATGTCCCGTTGCAATCTGTCATTCAAATAGGGCCCTAAGTCTCAGCCGCACTGGTAAGGCGAATGTATAAGTTAAAAGGGGCCCAATAGTATTGTAATCGTCTTATCGGTACGACCGCGTACCCAGTTTTTATCAGAATTAAGTTTTAAGTGCAGTGAAGTTGTTAATGCAGCAATAATCAATCTTTTTTCTTTTACCGTTTCCATATATTTGTTGTTTTAGCGGTATCATGCATTAGGGAAATAACGAACATGGGAATATTGCGGAATTTACGAATTTCTATTAAATCAGGCAATATTTTTTGCTCTGGTGGCGTAACTAAGCGAGAATGTGTAATGTAATGTTGCCAAAGGTAAAAATATTGCCTGGTTTAGTAGAAATTCGTAATTATTAAGAGAACAATGTTTAGCAGTGGGCGTTTACGGTCTAATATGACAAAAAGATTGACTATAGCTGGCTCGATATCTACAAGCACCAGAAGAGATTAAGATTAATAATAGATTCAAGATCTTATCTTATAGACAGTTTTCAAACCTTATAGCCGAAAATACTAGGCAGCATTTAGAGCCCTAGCAAACTCGACACTTTTAGCAATAGCGATCGTCGCGGTCGCTGGATGCCGCGATCGAACACAGTGTAAGTGTCGCAGTGATAAGTGAAGTTCTGGCATTTTAAGACTAAGGCTCAATGCCTGATACATTTGCTAAAACGTGCGATTTAGATACCGCGATTGGAGCATCGATGCAGACGCAAAATCGCCGATTGCTGCTGATTAAAGTATCGTGTCTGCATTGGTCCTTATTCACAGTTTGATGAATAGAAAGGATTTTAAAAAAAACATTAGTCTATAGTGTAAAATTTAAGATTCTTTTTCTTTTGATATGTTAATAGTACATTGAAAGTCACCTCAAATAAACGACGCGCACTATTTAGGTTCATATTTTATCGGCTTTCTTACCTCGTGAGGCTTCGACGGCCCTGCATCTACATTTTTCAAAGGGGAGGGGCCGAGTACCAACTCGCCGCCTTATAGGCAATTTTTTTAAACAAACAAAATAGGTACCTACTTACTAAGACTTTAAAAATTGTTTATTATAGTCTTTACATAGTATAAAACAAAGTCGCTCCCGCTTTCTGTACGCTTAAATTTTTTGAACTACGAAACGGATTTTAATGCAGTGTTCAGCAATAGATAGAGTGATTCAAGAGGAAGATTTATATGCCCCACATTAGTATCTACATTGAACCCGTGCGAAGCCGGGGCGGGTCTCTAGTACATAATAAAATTATAAATAATTCTAAAGGTTTATTCATATATAAGGTCTAACCAAAATACCTGGACAAACTTTTACACAGTGTTCAATACGTTTAACTAATCACATCTATGTAAAAAAAAAAAAACGAGATCCAAGTGTTTTTTTCTAACAAAAAAATAATAATGTTTTAAATTGCCTGTACTCTTTAAGAATAAACTCATCCATTTCTTATGCATCGACCGCCATTGGGGTGCGTGCTAATTCCGTGCCGCGTTTTACCTACACAGCGAAGTGAAAAATGTAAAAAAAAGAAAAGCAAAATTAAAGTTGCAAAAATAAATTTGGTTAGAAAAAAAACACTTGGATCTCGTTATTTTTGCATAGATATATTCAGTTACACTTACTGAACACTGTGTAAAAGTTTGTCCAGGTATTTTGGTTGGACCTTATATAACCGGGTCCAGCATAGCACAGACAGTGAAACTGGCTGGTGGCAGGCCGTCTCCTAATCTTTGCTGACCAGGGCAAGTGCCCCAACCTTAGATCCGGGCCTGGGCCTCGGTTCACATCGCTACGACCTACGAAATGTGTATTTTTAAGGTCTATATTTTTGATTTCTATTTTTAAAGTGCGCGCCGGCAGTTTGAGCCAACTCAAAGTGCTTGTATTCTATAACCAATTCATACCCAACTTCTGTAAGTGATTCTTTTATTCCAAGATTAGAAAAATAATCAAATCGTCAATTCAAATTTCGAATCACGCTGACAAATACTTTCGGCCTAGCAAGGGCACTAAGCTATACAGCCAATTATTACTCTGGCAACACTATCAGACATGTTTATTTTTAACAGAGTTGCCCGGCTTCCGTCGTCTAAAGTTGCCCATTGTGCGTAATATTTGTGTGTTTTCGTCATCAACTTCCCTGTCCATGCCAGACGTCCCGGGAATTTGACCGAAGAGTTTCAACTTGGTTGGCAGGTAAATTAAGCCTAGCAGCGTTATTACTGCAAAGAAAAAGGTTAACATTACATAACATCACGCCTCTAGTCCCCGAAAGGTTAGGCAGAGGTGATAAATGTTAAATGATTTTTATTTCTGTAAATAAATCTGTTACAGACACTTTTACAAGTCAATGTAATGTTTTTTTTAAGACTAGATGGCGCCGGCATTTCCTATCTGACTAGTTCTGAGAAGAAAAGCCGATACAAATTCAGAGGTCAGTCTCTTTTAAAGTCCAGACATTGTCGTATACAAACGACGCGAGTGAAACGATGTAGGGCAACGTTTGGAATCGTCTTTTGAGGAAAGTGCCATAGCAGGTTTGAGTTGACCTGTCCTAACTGATGGCACATCTGCATCAGTCATCGCGGAGCTCAACCTGTGTATCGTAACACCCTCATTTCACCGTTATGTTTAAGTCCCATGCAATACGGTAAGCCTGCTGCCATCAACCGGGCACAAATCCAAACTCCTGGCTGCTACTGAAGAATTCCACACGGAAAAACCCAATAACACTTTGCCAAACCTGGGAATCGAACCCAGGATCTCATGATCAGCGGTCGTGCTTGCCACCACTTGACCAAAGACATTAATTTCTCATTTTTAACTTTAGTTGGCTGTTTTTTTTAAGCTTTCCCCTCACTCGAAATACTCTTCTATCGCGTCTGCGTTTACAGATACAAATCTTCACATGCACAAACACCTGGACCCGGAACAATTATCTGTAGGTCATACAAATACTTGTTCCTTTCGGCAATTGAACCCGCCACGCACAAAGCCACTGTGCCAAGTGTCGCTGCCAAGGGCCCTCGATAGTTTAGTGCCCCGGACGTCTAGTGCGGCCCTCTTATAGCGCAACGGTCGAATTAACATTATATGTAAATGGGTAATGAGTATACAGGGTGTAAATGAAATCATGCAATTCCTTCAAACCTCGTGGTGTACTGCTGACATAGATTAACCGTGCACGGAATACTTTTGGATTCAATAAAAAAAGACAGGAAGTAAACATGTGTTCTTAACGTTAGGCGATTTAGCGCCCTGAGTGAAATGACCGCGCGGCGAGCGGTAGCCACGCAATTCGCTAGGGTTAATCTATGTCAGCAGTACGTTACGAGGTTTGAAGGAAGTGCATGACTTCGTTTACGCCCTGTATAAAAAAAAAGATTTAAAAACTTACTGTTCAACACGCAGGGGAAAACAACATAAAAGTTGAGATCTGTCGAGTGAAAGTAGAATGCCTCAGTGAAGTACAGAATTATAGTTAATGATAAAGACCAATATCCCAGGGATACCACCCTGAAATCAGAAAAAATGTGTATTCATTAGAGGGCCCGACTTTATTGATAGAGAATAAGTTACGGCTTTCTAAGGGCCTCTTAAAAGGTGACTCATAACAGGGTTACCATATGACAGACATTTTAAAGTTTAGACAGGCGTGCGACCGGCATTACTCTGAGACAGGCTTAGGGGTGTACTCAAAAAGCCTCTATGAGTGACGATACTTAAGTAGGTACGTACGGAGCACACTGTGTAGTCAGCCCCGCTACCAACCTTGCTAACTGCCTCATCTTATCACGACACGGCATGAGCTGTTATTCTCTTGCCGACGTGAGAGAGAGATCTACAGGTATTTGTTGTAGAATCGGGGATTCATCCATTTGGAAATAGTAACCCTACTCATATGAATATTTTTGTTACTTAGTTCATCGGTAGCGTGAGAGGCTCCTGGCTAGTTAACAAGCTGCGCTTGCTGCGTTCAGTCGGTGGATGGGTGACCGTTCGTTACAAATCGTGAACCCTGTGTGCCTGGGAGAGCACCTGACATGTCCTGAGAAGCGCGCACGGAACACTGCGCGCCGCCTTCTCGGGCCAATTACTGGTCGGACGGCGGGTCAAGACACGCACCCCTGACTTTTCGAATTCATGTGCGTATTGTATAATTATCACTTGCTCAAAAACGGTGAAGGAAAACATCATGCCTGAGCGATATTTCTTGAAGCATGTGAAGCCAAGTCAGAGGTCCATGGGCGGTATAAACTCTGACACCAGGTTAGTTACTAACCATGCGAAAAGAAGAAGAAGCAAAATACTTACGGTCTGTAGTGGATGTACAGTGTACAGTGTATAAGGGCCAGTGCTTTAAGCATCGAATACATGCCAAGCATGCGAGATATTGTGAAGTCGCCTGAAACAAAAGAAATATTATGTTTGTTTTCTTCATTAAGGACAGGCAGGACGAACTGGCGATACGAGCAAATGCCAGATGGGCTGGATATCCGATGAGCCGGTGTGGCCTGATGTCCGGTCACACAGTCGGAGAAATCGAAAGAGTGAGGGGAACGTAAAAAAAACAGGTCGTCCAACTATCGCCTATCGCTTGAAAAAGAAGCCGCAAAATTGTTTGTGTTTGTAAATGCACCCAAGATACAGGAGAAAGAGTGAGGGGAGTGTCTAAAAAAAAAGACGTCGTCCATCTAATCGCTTGGGAATTAAATTTTTTTGCCAGCACTGGGCCGACCGTCTCTCAAATGCCCGGGCCGATTTCAGATCCCAGTCCGGCTAAGGACAGGTACGTAGTACTCTCAACCGGCGTGCGTGTATGACAAGATGTATGAATGTGGATGAAGTGAAAGGAGTATGTAAGGATCGTAGCATGTGGCGTTCTATAGTTTCTGCCTACCCTCATGGGAAAAAGGCGTGAGTTTATGTATGTATGTTTGCCTTCTCGTTACTGTCTTGTTGATCTAGTGGTGGCAAGCGCGATTGCTGATCGGCAAGGTCTTGGGCTCGATCCCTAAGTCGGGCAAAGTGTTATTGGGTTTTTCCGTGTGAAATTCCTCAGTAGCAGCCTGGAGTTCTGATTCATGCCCAGTTGAAGGCAATAGGCTCGCCCCCTATTACATGGGACTTAAACGTAACGGCGAAATTTTGGTGTTACTGTACACCTCTGCTCAACCCTTCGGGGAATACAGGCGTGATGTTATGTTATCTTGTATCCTGGAGATGATTATTCCAACTCTCTTCCCCTGTATATGGTGAGAGCAATTAAAAGCATCTTTAGGTATGCTAATAACATTATATTGCGGTCCCCAACAGCTTATAGCAGTGATAGCCTAGTGGCGTGACCGTCGGTTCCCAAGGCACGCACCTCTGACTTTTCGGATTCATATGCGTATTGTTTAATTATCATTTGCTTAAAAACGGTGAAGGAAACATCGTGAGGAAACCGGCATGCCTGAGAGATATTTCCCGACGGCATGTGAAGCCAAGTCAGAGGTCCATGGGCGGCATAAACTGTGACACCAGGTTAGTCACTAACCACACGAAAATAAGAAGAGCAACAGCTTGAAAATGGTTACGATGGGCCTATAAAAAATTGGAGTGAATGCTAAACTTTTTCTTGCATATGTACCAGCTACGTAATGATTTTAGTATAGCCTTCAAGTTAATAGTTAAGTGGTTTGGTCATGTTAAGAGAATGAGTGAACGGCGATTAACAAAAGGAATTTATAAGGCGGATGTCAATGGAAACGGTAGAGGACGTCCTAGAAGGATTTACATCGATGTTATTGGTGATGTACTTCACAAAGGTCAGGTGCGTAGTACTCTCAATCGGCGTGCGTGTATGAAAAGATGTATAAATGTGGATGAAGCGAAAGGGGTATGTAAGGTAGCATGTGGCGTTCTATAGTTTCTGCCTACCTACTGAAAAGGCGTGAGTTTATGTATGTATATATGTTTAAGTTAATATACTTTTCTGGACACTGTTTGCCTGAATTATTAACAATTTCTAGGACCAGTTGACTTGTTCTGGAGAAGAGTGAGGAGTGGAATATGGACCCTACTGTCTGCGTCTAGAAAAAGCAGATCTCAGTGACACAAGTAGTTCATTTATTTTACAATCTTTACATAATGATTTCTATAAATGATAAATGATTTTTATTTCCGTAAATAAATTTGTTACAGACACTTTTACAAGTCAATGTAATGTTTTTTTTTAAAACTAGATGGCGCCGGCGTTTCCTATCTGACTAGGTCTGAGAAGAAACGCTGAAACAAACTCAGAGATCAAGGTCTCTTCATAGCCTTAGGTCAGTAATATTAACACAACCAGTAATTGTAACTTGATTAGCTATTAACCTCTTTTTTAATAGACTAAAGAGCATTTTTACTGTCACAAATGGAAATTTCAGTTTGTTTGTCTGTTTGTTATATTTTCTTCTCTGGGGCCCCAGGGCCCTGTGATATCTTTACCAGGGCCCTTTTTTTTTCAGGGGGCCCTTATGCTAGGGGTTTTCGAGTCACTGCCCCGCCTGCGTCTTTTGTTGGTACGACCCTTCTTGGAACCCGGAAAAACAAGAGTGTATTTTTTAAACTGATTTTTTAATATATTTGTGCTCGGAGCAGCCGCGGATATTGCTCGGTAATGATAATTTTAAAATACTTACCATCTAAATGCTCGTCACCACCGTTGCTAAGGAACGATCTCCGTTCAATATAAGACCGGCCTGCGGTCCCCAAGTCCATGAATGCAACAAATGCTATCCAGCCGCGAAAGGCATACAAAACTTTATTTTGTACCGCCATCACTTCATTTAAAAACTATATAGGTACGCACTATTTCCGGTTTTCACTTTTGACCTAATTACAACACTAATTATAGGTTTAAAAATAAAATAAAAGCAATGGATTGATTATCGACTGATCATGTGTTTAATTTAATTAACTAAGCGTTATGTTTATATTACAAATATCGCGTGTTTGTTACAGCGTGCATCGCAATGCGGCATTTTACCTGCATTGTAGTTTTTCATATACAATTTATATTTCGAAAATAACTTTGTAGGTGTTTCGCGCAGAATCGACTTCTGTCACAAGTTTTGTCAATAATTTGACAGATGACAGCTTAAAAGAAGATTATTTTGTCTAGTATTTTTATTGAAAGCTAGATGGCGCTATTTTATCAAATTACGGACATCTAGCGGCGAGTGGAAGCCAACAATCTAAGTTAGTCGAAGCTTCATACTTTCATAAACTGAAATCTATGAAAAAAATAAAAAAAAAACACCAGATTGCAATGCATTCTCGTTTTTTTTGGTGTTTTTTTTAATGAAATGCATTCAATGCTTTAGTCGATTATTTATACCTTTTATTCATCATAACCACAATAATCATGCACGTATGACAAGCCAGTTCAAACTTAGTAACACTAGGTTGGGGCTGACTAGGGTATTCTACTATTTTGCCGAATACCACGAAATGCATAGGCATAGCCAGGTACATACAATTCTGACCACCCAAACACTCCTTTGGGAAAAAAAACCTAGTTTAATTTAGTCATAACGGTAAACACAGTGAAATGTTTACGTATGGCATCGCGTGGTACGGCCAGTAGATAGCTTTAAGCGTTGACTACTGAGAGACATTAATATGATCCAAATCAGTCTATCATCAGTCAATTTACTCACATTATCACTCTTTTCTCTGCTAAGGAATAATTATTTCATGAAGACTATGCTTGTAACCTAGACTTTAAGCGATTGTTAAAAAAAATGTTAGTTAAATAATTATCTTATCGAAAGAGTAGTTCTAGCAAAATAAAAAGGAATTTAAAAATAATCGTTTTTAGTTTGATCTTTGCTTGGAATGAGAATACAAAAATAGTCCCAAAAACGCAATTGCCATATACAAAATTGTCACGTTATCCGCTTGTAACTGGTCACAAAATACCTAAAAATATCGTCGCCATATTGGTATTGTCAAAAACTTCGGGATATATCGGTGCCGATGAAAAAATGGTTTCAAGTCTTTTAATTACCGAGTTATCTGTTTTCGAGTGATCTAAAAGGACCAGCGGTGACTTTAGATGTTACGTTTGTCGTATGAGTTGTGTTATTCGGTTCTTAAATGATGTTTTCCATGGAGAAATGTTTGGGCCGTAGTGGGAATGGAACTGCTGAAGAAGCTGAGCTTTTTGCCGGCGGTGGCGAGGGGTTGGGCAAGGAGGGTGTGCCTTCGGACGAGGTTGCTTCCGCCGTGGCTGCGGTTTCCGACGAGATCGGAGACATTCTGAAAGATGAGCTGGGTGACGCGGATCGGGCGGATCGCATCGGCGCTGAACTGGCTGATTTGAGCGCGGAGCTTGGATTGCTGGCTGGTTTAGCTGATGGTGAACCGCAGCAGGACTTTCCATCACTCTTCGAAATAGCCGTGAGTGACACAATATGGCTGACTTGATCTAACTCTCTTTTATAGGTTTTGGCTTGACAATTCGACTCGTCGTCTTTGGCTCCTTGGTACGGCGTGTCAATGAACTCCAATTTGTTAATATATACCTATAATTGATGTTTTGTGTACATTTTGTGACAATCAAATATGGAGATATACCTTTAAAATATATTGATTGGTTAGGTACTAATAGCTTGTGTGAAACCTGTTTCCCTGGTACTTGTACATATTAAAATCTGTAGTTGCATCAATGGTATTTAAAAAAAAAACAAGTTTTTTTAGTGCTTTCGGTTTTAATTTAACATTTTGATTTATTTAATCAATCCTCAGGTGGTTTTCTAAATAAATATGCCATTCTTCTAAATTTAAAATATTAAATGTTATTATTGTGTTATAATGCATTTTTGTTTGTTTTAAGTTCAGAAACGTAACATTGTTTTTTTCCAGCGTAAATACTAATTTCTTATTAGGATGAGTAATTGTCTATACCATAACTAACATTAAGAATATTTTAGCAGCTTAATGCAACACAATTATTCCATTGCAACTCTTTGTTTATAAAAAAAACTTCTAATTAATTTCTTCATCTTCAGTAAACAAAACTATTGAACAATTCTCAACTTCACATATTATTCTTATTCATACATACAATCACGCCTGTTTATCATTGGGGGTAGGCAGCGACTATAGATTTCCACCTGCTACGATCCTGACACACCTTTTTTGCTTCAACTACATTCATTAACCTTCTCATGCATGCTCGTCGGTTTAGGGTGCTACGAACCTGGTCCTTTTTTGAGAATGTCTGCGATTTGTTTGTGGTTTGTTCACGGAGGTCGGCCCTTTCCAACTGTTCCATCCACACTCGCCTTGTACACTTGTTTCGTTAATCTCATTTCGTCCATTCTCTCTATATGACCAAACCATCTTAACATACTTTTCTCAATTCTTCTCACTACATCTTCTTTCACTCCACAACATTCCCTTATCATTTATCTTATTTATTCTAGAATATAACATAGTTATGTGACTGCTTCTGTTTTATTATTAAAACTATAGCTAACCACATGTTAAAATACAACACGGTTACTTAAAGAATGGAATTGAAATTGTCTATGGTACTATTCTGCCCTACGAGTCTAAAATACACTAAGTGATTTTTCTTTATATAAAATACTAGCTGTGTCTTCATGGCTCCGCCCGTAGCTTATGTTACTCAGTGATAATGTAGCTTTTTAACATCGGTCCAGTAGTTTTTAAGTTTATTCGTTACATACAAAAATACAAATCTTTCCTCATTATAATATTAGTGTAGATTGACAGCAGTGATAGCCTAGTGGTGTGACTGTCAGACTGCCAAGTCATAGGTCTCGAGTTAGAACCCAAGGCACGCACCTCTGACTTTTCGGATTCAAGTGTGTATTGTATAATTATCACTTGCTTAAAAACGGTGAAGGAAAACATTATGAGGAAAGTGACATGCCTGAGAAATATTTCTCGACGGCATGTGAAGCCAATTCAGAGGCCGGGCGGCATAAACTGTGACACCAGGTTAGTTACTAACCATATGCAAAAATGTAGCCTTCGCGTCTTTGTATAAAATAACTTTCATTATAAAACCTTAACAATGGAAAAGTTAATATTATTTTGAATATATTCAAGGAATACAAGCGTATTTACTACTATACAGGGTGTAAACGAAACCATGTAATTCCTTCAAACCTCGTGATGTACTGCTGACATAGATTAACCATGTATGGGATAAATTAGGATTCCTTTACAAGAAGTAAACATGTTCTTAAAGTGAGGCATTTTAGCGCCCCGAGCGGTCATTTAACTTGGGGTGCTAAAATGCCTCAATTTAAGTACACATGTTTACTTCTTTTATTTTTTATTTTATTGAATTCAATAGTATCCCGTGCAGGGTTAATCTATGTCAGCAGTACATCACGAGGTTTGAAGGCATTACATGATTTCGTTTACACCCTGTATAACAGTGTGTATAAGGCACAGTTGATACCAAACATAGCACTCACCCACAGTCAGCGGTGAGCTCTATTTATTTGAAGAGTAGTCAACCGCTCAGCATACACATGTAGGGGGAACTTAATCAAACCAACTTTTCAGAAGCTGACTATAGTTTGATCTGGACTGTTCCTCATCATCATCTCATCATCTTCCTGCCCTTATCCCACACTAGGTGTGGTCGGCACAACACATATTCCTCTTCAATTCTCCTCTATCAGCCATCACCTCAGTACTCACTCCTTTCTTACCCATATCATCCTTCACACAATCCATCCATCTCTTCTAGTAACATCACTTTCACGCTAACCTATTACTCCTCTCAACCTTTCAGTCACTGGTGCTACTTTCTAACTTCCTCTGACATACTCATTTCTTATCTTATCCATTCTTGTCACTCTACACGTCCATCTGGACCGTTCCGAAGCAAATGAATGGATAGCATGGAGGTTTTGATGATGAATAAGCAAATGCTGGTATGGTGTAGTGTACATGCACCTTGTTAATAAGAACTGCATGTTGTATATTATACTACTAGCGGCCCGTCCCGGCTTCGCACGGGTGGACATTTTTCCCGTTTTTGCAACATTTATCATTTATGCTCCGCCCCTATTGGTCGTAGCGTGATGTTATATAGCCTTCCCTTCCTCGATAAATGGACTATCCAACACAAAAATATTTTTTCAATTCCAACCAGTAGTTCCTGAGATTAGCGCGTTCAAACAAACAAACTCTTCAGCTTTATAATATTAGTATAGATGTATGACTGCCCCCATGAGACTGATAGCTACCAAGAATGTAGTTGATGTCTGAATATGCCTATGTCTCGTTGGTCTAGTGGTGGCATGTGTGACTGCTGATTGTGAGGTCCTGGGTTTAATCCCCAGATCGGGCAGTGTTATTGGCTTTTTCCATTAGGAATTTCTCAGTAGCAGCCCGGGCTCTGGATTTGTGCCTGGTTAATGGCAATAGGCTCGCTCCTTATTACATGGGACTTGAACATAACTGCGAAATGAGGGTGTTACTATACACCCCTTTTTTTTTTTTTTTTTTTTTTTTTTTTTTTTTTTTTTTTTTTATTATCGTGGGGAAATCCTCATGGACTATCCCCCGTCTGGGGAAGACGGGGGGGTGTGCCGGACTCTTACCGGCTAAAACCACCACGGTGTCCCTCCTTCTGACCTAAGGCCGGGGTCGCGGGATTCGCTATTGCATGCACCGCAACCCCGGCAAGTCTTGGTCCACCAATTGCTGGTGGACCTCTCCACTGTAGGGCCCCACCCCACGACCTCCTGAGAGGTGCGGGGGGCACCCCACATCACCGGCGCACCAGAACACATGGTACGCCGTGACCACCCCGGGGACCAAACAAGTACATGGGCGCCAGACTATACTATACACCCCTGCCTAACCGTTCGGGAAATACAGGTGTGATGTTATGTTATTTCAACACTACTCAGTTTTAAGTTGCCTTCTGGCTGGTCTCTGATTTAAAAATTCTAAGATAAGTGACAATTGAGAATCGTTTCATATGGAGTTTTACTTAAAATCTTGCTTAAACCTCTACACCCATATTCTAAGACGTTCCTCCAAAACTTATTCGACTCGACTCGACTCCACCTCGACTCGGTCTTTCTCACTACCATCGGTAGTTATAGTTGACATATTAATGTCCTCGACTCGAGATTTATCCTCAGTCGAGGTAAGGAATCATCTGTCAAACTCAAGGTACCTCGGAACTTACCTTATGGAAGAAAGTGTCAAAGTTCGTATGTAACAAAAATTAATTTTGCAGACTTTATCGAATATGCTTACGATAATCCTTACAACTATGTATTTATCGCGGCGTTATTTGCGCGATGCAGATAATTCAAATTATGACGTAACGACTCCACTCTACCTCGACTCATTTGAGGACCCCTCAGTCGAGGAACCTCAAAGTTCACTCGAAATTGCGACTAAGAATACAATTTTGAAGGTGTTTTCGAGGCCGTCCTGAGTTGAGTAAGTTTTGGGGGAACGTTTCTTGCTTAGCATTGATAACTTAACCCTGAAAGTTCTGAAACTAAGCGTTTTGGTCTTGAGCTGTCACTGAAAGACAGAGTGACAGTGACAGCATCTTAAAATTAAGTAGCATGAGAGTATTTGATCATAAGATAATAACAACCGCGCCGATCGTACGATTTGCGAGGTTAAGCTGCGCTTGCCGCGGTCAGTCCGTGGATGGGTGACCATTTGTTACGCATCGAGACCCCTCCGTGCCTCGGAGAGCATACCTATGACAGTCGTTACGGGAAGTCAGAAGCCCGAAAATCTAACAACCGGTCTAAACCTTAGGATATCGGCATTGCCCAGTAACTGGGTTGCGAAGGTTTGATGGCAGTCACTTCATGTAAAATACTGGTATTCATCTGCATCTGGTTAGACTTGAAGCTGACCCCAACATAGGAAAGGCTATGAGGTAGAAACTAAAGGCCCTTCAAGAAGTGTTTACATGACGTCGTTGTTATCAGTTAAATATTATTTTTTTACTAGACACACTCAAAAATATTTAATCTACTAGCGACCCGCCCCGGCTTCGCACGGGTGCAATGTAGATACTAATATGGGGCGGGGCATTCTTCGAAAAATATTAACAAAAATTGAGGACGTCATTAGCATCATCCCAAAGTTAAGAATGCAGATGTTTAATACTATAATTATGATAATGAAAACGGAAACTATACCGCTGCCGTCAAGCAATAAGACAAGAATAAAAACAATCTGACAATACTATAACGTTAACAACCTGGGAGAAGAATGATTTGTTAAAATAATGTTAAAAAAATACGAAGATTCACCCGGGCATATAAACCTTCCTCTTGAATCACTATCTATTGCTGAAAACTGCATTAAAATCCGTTGCGTAGTTTAAAAGATCTAAGCGTACAGACAGCGGGAACGACTTTGTTTTATACTATGTAAAAGTTTACAAACTAGGGGAATACCTTAACCTGTGTTACCAAGTAATAGTTTGGATAATAAGAATTGAACTATGAATATTTTCCCATTAAAAATACTTGGAGCTTAATAATACACATTTATTTATTCATTGATTATTATGTATGTACATAAAGATAAAAGGTAAATATAACACATGAGTACAAAGGTTATTTATTATAACTTTTGGTTTGATAATAAAGACCGTCTACATAACATCACGTCTGTATTCCCCGAAGGGTTGGGCAGAGGTGTATAGGGTGAATATTCGAAATTTTTTAACATTATTTTAACAAATCATTCTTCTCCCGGGTTGTTAACGTTATAGTATTGTCAGATTGTTGTTATTCTTGTCTTATTGCTTGACGGCAACGGTATAGTTTCAGTTTTCATTATCATAATTATAGTATTAAACATCTGCATTCTTAACTTTGGGATGATGCTAATGACGTTCTCAATTTTTGTTAATATTTTTCGAAGAATGCCCCAACACCCTCATTTCTCAGGTTTAAGTCTCATGTAATAGGGGGCGAGCCTATTGCTATTAACCGGGCACAAATCCAAATTCCGGCTGCATATTATAAGAAATTCCTGTCAGAAAATTTCTGACATGTGCGTGAAGGTACTTTGCGCTTACATTCTGAACTAGGCCACGTACTGTTGAATCTGGTAAATTTGTGACAGTGTATGGGGTCTAGTACAAAATATATGTGAAGAGTTATTACTTCTACTAGCGGCCCGTCCCGGCTTCGCACGTGTGGACATTTTCCCCGTTTTTGCAACATTTTTAATTTATGCTCCGCTCCTATTGGTCGTAGCGTGATGTTATATAGCCTATAACCTTCCTCGATGAATGGACTATCCAACACAAAAATAATTTTTCAATTCCAACCAGTGGTTCCTGAGATTAGCGCGTTCAAACAAACTCTTCAGCTTTATAATATTAGTATAGATTGAATTTCTGTCCAAAATCTTACATCAATCTGGAGATTTTGGATTAAGATCGGTTATACGGATCGGCCTTTAGTCATTGTTCAACAAAATTGGTGCATTTATTCAGCAGTGGGGTAGGCAGAAGGGGTAAGCAGAGGTGTTCTCCTCCTACAGCAGTCTGCATACCCACGTTTCGGCTCTGGTATTAAGTCCCATGTGTGGCGACCTTATTGCCTTTTACATACAATCTATACTAATATTATAAAGCTGAAGAGTTTGTTTGTTTGAACGCGCTAATCTCAGGAACTACTGATTGGAATTGAATAATTATTTTTGTGTTGGATACGGATGCGGATCGCGGTCCGCCATTTGGCGACCCCTGGCTTATATCTATGCTAATTCTACAAAATTACATTAAAATTTTAATTAAAACTTCTTAGATTAAAAAAAATACAAAAAAACACTCCATTGCTCGCTTAGTTCGTGAAACTTGCAGAAGTCGACTTGCTGCGGGTGTGTCGGTTGAAAGTCGTTTGCGCAATTGTACTTGTTGCGTAAGTCAACTTTTTGCGCAAAAAACTTGCTAATGTATTTGGCGCTTCACGACTCGCTAGCCAGAGGTGGATTATATTCAGACTATTATCTTCTAATAATTAAAAGTAAAGAATATTGACACAGTGCGTTACGCAATAAAAGACGTTTGTATATAAACATATAAGTAGTATTTGTAAACATTTTATTCATAACAAGCAGGTTATATCTTTGTTTTATAATTGGAGTTACAAATTGCAATTATGCGCCATCTTAGGTCTTGTCTGTGGTAACGTGGAGCTCAGCGGGGAGCGTGATGCGGGGTGTACAGCGGAGAGTTATGATCTTGCGGACCGTTTCTACGTAACCGGGCAGTTATTGGCGAGACTTGAAGGGTCTCCAACCAATGTGGACGAGTAAAATACTTAACCTAAGCTAACTACTACTACTAACATCACAACTACCAGCAACAGCAGCACTAAGGGCGACCCCTAATGGGATTCGGACCTCGGCTTAGGGCGTTGCTTGCGGGAGGACTGGGAGGGAGACAGCTTGATGAAGGCTCACTTATGGGTGTGAATACAGCTGACAATCCACTAGCAGGCTTTATAGGTGTCGATTCTGTTTTGCTCAAACTAAACTCAACTTTAGGCTATCGCCATATTTTTCCCTCTGATAAAGTAAGTGTGGCGTCATACGAATACCTACGACAGTCGTTACGGGTAGTCAAAAGTACGAAAGTCTGACAACCGGTCTAACCTTAGGATATCGGCATTGCCCAGTATAGGGTTGCGGAGGTTTGATGGCAGTCGCAATAAAATATTAGTATTCAGCCGCATCTGGTTAGACTGGAAGCTGACCACAACATTACTGGGAAAGGCTAGGAGAAAGGGAAGTAAAATGTGGTAGTGGTTTTGGAACTTATGCCATACAGACGTAGGCGTATAAAGGGTGGGGCAGATGGGGCGCTTGCTCCCCCCCCCTGGAGCAGGAAAGAATAGGCAACTCGCCACCCATGTCCACAGAACAATTATCCAAAATAGACAGACCAATGCCCGACTATCTACACATATTTGGACCTCAATAATAAGGTTATGAGGCAAAATTGCCCCATAATCCCATTCTGCACTTCCATATTTACTGTCTGACTTAGTTTGACCTACCCTGGACAAAATTCTGGCTGCGCTCATGCATACAGATATTTGTCCCTTGCGAGAATGACGCCCATATTCTAAGACGTTCCTCCAAAGCTTACTCGACTCAGAACGGCCTCGAAATCACCTTCAAAATTGTATTCTTAGTCGCAATTTCGAGTGAACTTTGAGGTAGGTTCCTCGACGGAGTCATTAGGTCATAATTTGAATAATCTGCATCGCGCAAATAACGTCGCGATAAATATTTGTAAGGATTATCGTAAGCATATTCGACAGTCTTCAAAATTAATTTTTATTACATACGAACTTGGAGTACAGGTATTTCCCAAGGAGGGTTGATGTCAGGCAGGCGGCCGGTCATAAAACAATAAGCCAAAACCTCTAACAACATGGATTTATGAAATACATGTTGTGCCGACCCCATCTAGTGTGGGATAAGGGCAGTAACACTTCCTTCCTTAAGGTAGGTTCCGAGGTACCTTGAGTTTGACAGATGATTCCTTACCTCGACTGAGGAAATATCTCGAGTCGAGGACGTTTATGTCAAGTCGAGGTGGAGTCGAGTCGCGTAAGTTTTGAGGAACGTCTTAGAATATGGGTGTTAAACCCGCGGCCTGTACATTGGAAGCCAATCGGTCAGGAACTCGTCAATCGTTGAATTCGTCGATAATGTATAGCATGTGAACGGACTACCCCGAACAGGTGCTACCAATTGTCGTCAGACCTAGTAATTTCGACACAGTAATAGCGACGCGTTGTAAACTACAATAGGGCATTTGAGTATTATTTTTTATTAGAAACTAGCGACCCGCCCCGGCTCCGCACGGGTGCAATGTAGATACTAATGTGGGGCATATAAACCTTCCTCTTGAATCACTCTATCTATTGCTGAAAACTGCATTAAAATCCGTTGCGTAGTTTTCAAGAGGAAACGCGGGCTGCAAAATATTAATTAATAAATATTAATTGAGCGCGAAAGAGACACCTGCGTCTCGGACTGATTTCTCCTGTGCAATATTAGCGAAATGGTACTTTCGTATTTCCCTGTTTCCTTCTTCAAATCTGGACCGATTTTAATATTTTTTCTGTAGTAATTTAAGAAAGACTTTGGTTATGTCTGTGTCTTTTTCTTTTATTTTATTATATTCGTCAAATTTGTTTGGCAGATGTTTGAAAACGGTGGTAAAACCGGTCGATTTTTGTAAAATTAAAACGTTTCTAGTTATTAATAATTAACTTATTGACAAAAACAAAACATAAGGACATAGTGGTGGTAGATATTATATCATATGGTAAAAAATATTTGCTCTAGTGACATTATCCAAGGCGGAAACTGAGGAATACGTTTGTATGGACTAAATGCCGACCGCATTTCCTCTTAAAGATCTAAGCATTCATAGGAACAGATAGACAGCGGGAGCGACTTTGTTTTATACTATGTAAAGATATCGAAACTATTTAAAAAATGATAAGAAACTGAAAAAACCTAACAACAACCTATAAATAACATCACGCGTTGTAATCCCCGAAGCTCGGCAGAGGTGTTTTTAGTACGCCCTCGTTTTGCTATTTAATAGGGGCGAGCCTATTGCCATTAACCGGGCACAAATCTAGACTCTGGACTGCTACTGAGAAATTCCTAATGGAGAAACCTAATAACGCTGCCCGACCTGGGGATCGAACTCAGGACCCCATGCTCAGAAGTCGCGCTTGCGACCACTAGACCAACGATGCAGTTTAGTATCTGAAACTTCACGTAAACCTGCCTCCTTGCTCTATGAATCTCCACTTGTATGCACATCATCAACATCATCATCCCCCTCCCCTTATCCCACACTAGGTGTGGTCGGCACAATATGTAATTCCTAAATCCATGTTGTTAGAGGTTTTGGCTTATTGTTTTATGACCGGCCGCCTGCCTGACATCAACCCTCCTTGGGAATACTCGTTGGGTGACCCAATGTGCTTGCTGATATTATGCACTGGGTCCCAAAATAATATGCTTGTCAATCTTATTGCCGACAACTAAGCAGACTATGTTTTTCTTGGTGGAGTATACTTGAAGTTCCTCGACCCACACATTCAGTTTTGCTAGGGACTTTGGTTCTGACACATCGTAAGCTATAAATAGTTATGAAGTTATATAATATGTTATAAGTTATACGCACTGTATTTGAGTATCATCATTCGTGGAGGTTATTTTCTTCTTCTTTTCGTGTGGTTAGTAACTAACCTGATGTCAGAGTTTATGCCTCCCATGGGCCTCTGACTTGGCTTCACATACCGTCGAGAAATATCTCAAGCATGCTGGTTTCCTCACGATGTTTTCCTTTACCGTTTTTAAACAAGTGATAATTATACAATACGCACATGAATCCGAAAAGCCAGAGGTGCGTGCCTTGGGTTCGGATTCGAGACCTATGACTTGGCAGTCCGACGGCTATCATTACTGTTGAGGCTTTTTTAATATCTTGAACTTAACCACCATCCTCTCTTACAGATGGGCCACCGTGGCTCCGGCAGCGGATCATCATCTTCGTCGTGGTCTGGAGGCCGCGGCGGACGCCCCAGGCGTCACTCGAGGCCCCAGCGCGCCCCAAGACGAAGACCCATCGCTAAGGGGAAAGAGGTGAGGGTTACCATCAACATACACAACGCAGCAATCGTATGGTTGTATTGCTTGGCTGTAAGGGAAAGAATAGTCCAGAACTGCCTCGTTGGCTTAGTGGTGGCCAGCAGGTCATATGATTTGCGAGGTTAAGCTGCTCTTGCCACGGTCAGTCCGTGGACCCCTCCGTGCCTCGGAGAGCACGTTAAACAGTCGGTCCCGGGTGTCATACGAATACTTACGACAGTCGTTACGGGAAGTCAGAAGCACGAAAGTCTGACAACCAGTCTAACCTTAGGATATCAGTATTGCCCAGTAACTGGGTTGCGGCGGTCTGATGGCAGTCGCTCCGTGTAAAATACTGGTATTCAGCCATCTGGTTTGACTGGAAGCAGAAACGGACTCCACAAAGTGTGTAGTCTGCCAACCCGCACCAGGCCAGCGTGGTGGACTAAGGCCTAAACCCTTCTCATTCTGAGGCGAGGCCCGTGCCCAACAGTGGGACAGTAATGGGCTAAATACCCTTACATTGTCCTTTTCAAATTTTCTTACCCATCTGTCAAAAATTAAAATAAGTTCGACTTTTTAACTGAAAAAAAAAGGTATCAAACAGTCAAAATAACTTGTATCATCATCTCCCGGCCCTTATCCCACACTAGGATGGGTCGGCACAACATGTATTTCGGAAATCCATGTTGTTAGAGGTTTTGGCTTATTGTTTTATGACCGGCCGCCTGCCCGACATCAACCCTCCTTGGAAATGTCAAAATAACTTTTAATCATATTACATTGTTTTACCGCACAGATGTCCCGCCGCCGCAGCGCAGCCGCGCGTCGCGCCGTCTGCATGCGCGTGCGCAGAGTAGAAGTCGTGTCGGACGCGTCTGACGTGGGCGCCGACTCGGATTCAGACGACCAGTGGACTGAGCTTGATGACGCATGTGAGTATAAATACATAGATGTAGGAGATGAAGATGATTTAACCTTTAAGGCGGTTCCCGCTGACAAGTGGCGGCGCCATCAGTTAGAAAATCACATAAGAGAATGTACCCACTACGTGACCCGTTCAGGGGTGAGAGGGGGTCTTCAAAAATACCACGCTTAGTCATAGGGGTGGACGGGGCTTTCGTCACGTAGTCAATATCCTCTAGGGAATTTTAAACTCACAGGTGGCGGTGGAGGTCTCGCCAATAACTGCCCGGTTACGTAGAAACGGTCACAAGACCACCTACAAGCAAACGAATACAAAAAAAAATTGGTTGTCTGTAAAGTTGGTTTACGAACGATAGTTTAACGTGACAACGTCATAACAAAACATCGTGCCTCTCTATCGCTTGTTCCGTGCTCTCACTCGCACGCTCGCCTCAGGCGGAACGTGACAATGAGTCGCGCGTTTTCGTGCTTGCTGCCGGCGTTCATCGTTTTATTAGACGTTGTCACGTCAAAAAAGGAAGAATATAAGTATGTACTATATTTTGATAGGTAGCTGATTACAATAAAAACATTTTAACAAAGATAAAACCGACTTCAAAAAAACGAAAAAAAGAATAAAGTAATTGGGGCATTCTTTGAAAAATTATAACAAAATTTGAGAACGTCATTAGCATCATCCCAAAGTTAAGAATGCAGATGTTTAATACTATAATTATGATAATGAAAACTCAAACTATACCGCTGCCGTCAAGCAATAAGACAATAATAAAAACAATCTGACAATACTATAACGTTAACAACCCGGGAGAAGAATGATTTGTTAAAATAATGTTAAAAAAATTCGAAGATTCACCCAATTACCATATTGTATATCGATCCTGTCATGTTCAACAATGTGTTTGTTTGACAGCTGGCTCATCTGACAGTTCATCATTGAAGGAGGCGGCCGCTGTCGACGTCGACTGCAACGGTTATCAACACAAGGCATCGGTCAGTATTACTTGATATATTTTTAACCTCCTTCAAAAAAGAGGGGTGCTGCAAGTTTAACGCGTGTACATGTGTGTCTGTCTGTGGCATCGTAGCTTCTAAACGAATGGACAGATTTTGATGCGGTTTTTTTAACCCATTGTCAGCCATTACTACTAAACGGTTACCTATCTTTATCCCGAATTTTAATATTCCGAAAATATCATAATCTCGAAAACGTTTGGACATTATTTCATAATCCCGTTTTTTAAAATTCCGAAGTTTTGTTTGCCATATAATCGCAACTCCGAATTTCATTTGCCCATTTATTCATTTGTACGACGTTTTAGAATCCAGACGAATGAGTTCCAGACACACGAAATCTACATGCACAAAATCCAGATGACCGTAATCCATATGCACGAAAGCCAGATTTTTAAAACACAAATTTTTGAAATACAGTTAATTGATATCCAAACAAATAATATCCAGATTTTTTAAATTATTTCCATAAACTATTGGAAGAATTACAAGGTACTTAACCTTAACCTATCTGTAATGGGCAAGTATAACAATAGCGAGTCGGTTCTGGCGGTGGGGGTTCAGGGGGTCGCAGTTCTAACCTAACCTAACCTAACCTACTGAGTCGAATTTGACACTTAAACCTATCTGTAATGGGCAAATAATATGATTGTATGGGAACCAAATAAAAAGATTATGAAAATTTGGTAATAGTTTATTTGGAAAATGGTACGATGGGAAACAAAAAAAAGTATTCTGAGAATCTGGTATAACTATATACATACATACATAAACTCACGCCTTTTTCCCATGGGGGTAGGCAGAAACTATAGAACGCCACATGCTACGACTCTTACATACCCTTTTCGCTTCATCCACATTCATACATCTTGTCATACACGCACGCCGGTTGAGAGTACTACGCACCTGACCTTTGTGAAGAACATCACCAATAACATCGATGTATGTCCTTCTAGGACGTCCTCTACCGGCGTTCCCATTAACATCCGCCTTATAAATTTCTTTTGTTAATCGCCGTTCACTCATTCTCTCAACATGGCCAAACCACCTAAGCATACTCCTTTCAATTTTTGTCACTACATCATCTTTTAAACCGCAACTTTGTCTAATCTCTTCATTTCTCAATCTATCATTCAAAGTTACACCGCACATACTTCGCAAGGAACGCATTTCCACGGCATTTATTCTACTTTCATGCCTCTTCTGCCACGACCAACATTCACTTCCATACATAAGCGTAGGTACCAACACACCATTATGGACAGCCAGTCGTGCCTTTTTGGACATCGACCGGCTAGCCACAACCGCATGCAAAGCACCATTTACCATAACTATATCTGGATTATGAGAATATGGGAAACAAAAAAACACTTTGGAAAATTGGTTTTAGTGCACCTGGAAATTGATTCATCTGGGAAATTAAAAAAGGAATTTTAAAAAGTTGTCATTCATTACATCTGTCTTTTAAAAGTTCTACCAACCGTTTTCGGGGTTTTAAGATTCGGGTAACAGAAATTCGAGATTTCAATAGGTTGCCCTACTAAACACAACACAACAACATCACGTATGTATTCTCGTTTCGCCGTTATGTTTAAGTCCCATGTAACAGGGGGCGTGCCCATTGCCATTAACCGGGCACAAGTCCAGACTCCGGACTGCTACTGAGAAATACTTAATGGAAACACCCAATAACACTTTGCCCGACTTGGAGATCGAACCCAAAATGTAAATTATTCATTTATAAGTATGGAGAATTTTAATTATTTTGTACTTGTGTACATTTAAAGTTTTATTTACTATGCGTGCCAAATAAGAATAGCACTGTCAAGACGCCATTTTGTTCCGAAATACTCGTGAACTTCATTACCAAAGTGAAGGTGTGCAAAAAAGTAAATAAAGAAATTATATTCAGTTTAATTATTTTTGTTCACTTTTTTGGTATTTCTTATCAATTTTACGCCAAATTAATTACACAGTAATTATATTATTATTATGGCGACATATTAGGGTGACCAGTAGCATTTCGTGAAGTTAACTATATATATCGGTTCATTTCTTTAATGAATACTGTTTTCAAATATTATTAAATTATCCAAAATTATCTATTTATGGAATTCAATAAATAACATTTTATAAAAGTGAATGTAAATAATAATGAAATCTATGAATAAAAATATATAACATTTTTTTTCATAGTAATTTTTTGCTGGCTGTACCAATTTGACAGCTATCGTGTGAAGTTGTAGCAAGCGCGATCCTATTCTTATTTGGCACGCATAGTACGCCTTGAGTTTTTTATTATTTTTTAACCTCAAACTTTTCTTATTTTATTCTTGTACAATAATTTGCACCTGCCATGTTATCTCTTCACCACCTTTGGTTGACTGGTAGAGAATATATGATGGAATCAGGCGTTACTTTGCGGAAATCCATGATCTATAAATATACAATAAAATATTTAGTGTTAATTCCGCGAAAAAACAGTTGATCAAGCCTGAATGCAGTATGCAGCACCGCCCTCCCGCCCGCAAATATATGCAAATGCAGAAGGTGCGATTAATAACATGCAACACACAAGCAAAACAAACCGATACGACACGTGTTTCGCCCCTCCACGGGCATCCTCAGGAGATGTTGACTCGTCGACCGCTTGGACGCGAATGGCACGACTGCGTAGCGCGCGCCCCTTTATACATCGCCTCGACCTGTTGTTTGTGTCGAACTACCCACACAAATACGTAATAATGGGGATGAAACTAAATTAGTTTGGTCATTCAACAGTGTATATCTGTATTATGTTTTAATATTTCCAACTGTTGTTTATATTTATAGATCATGGATTTCCGCAAAGTAACGCCTGATTCCATCATATATTATAAAATTTACTTTACACACGATTTAAAGCCTTAAACTGAATGGCAAATAACTTACCGTGTCGGAGAGGCGGTATTATATGACCTTGATGCTTGAGTTTCTTTCTGTAATACCGACCATAGAGGAATGCATAAATACTGATGTTATCTACCTTCTTCAGCAGGCTGAGGCCCCGGCCATGGGCCAGTTCCTGCTGCCTCTCCTGAGCGCCGACGCGCCCGCACCTGACCCCGAACACTTCCTCATACGTCACGAGGACATATTGCAGGTATGCGAATGTTCTTCATGTCTCTTGTCACGATGGCTGATGCATGCGTGCCGTCAGCTAGGACAGGTCTTAGATTACCCCCCTTTTTTTTTTTTTTGTTTTTTTTTCGTTTCAAAATCCTCATGGATGTCCTTCGCCCGGTGAAGGCGAGGGGGTCTGCCGGACTCTTACCGGCTAAAAACCAGATTACCACCTAATAGATTCCTCATAGAAGGCAGAAGATTTTAGTAAAAGTTAATATAACAAACAATTTGGTAATTTTTTTAAATACCTAATAAATTAAAATCTCAATTTTTTTTAAGTGAAGGTTTATATATTATTAAATAAAATTTAAAAAAAAATTGCATACAGCCGGGTTTGATGATAAAAATATAACAAGGAGCCTTATGCGACATCTGCCAAAACAGTTGTTGGCAAACATATTGCCACTGCCATATAAAGGGTTAAAAAAAGATCGATAACATAATTGATATTTAATGTCACTATCCCATCGCTACACCAAGTGCACGATCGAATGTGTATTTGAAATAGCCAATCATATTGCACTTGCCACTCCCCGCGCAACCCGTGCTTTCCACTAAAGGAGATGTTTCATTTTCGGCCATAAGATGTACATTTATCGAAAAAGGGGAAAAAAATCCAAGAACTGAGGAAAAATATTCTTTCCTGAATTTAAACCTGATTTGATGTGCACAAAATATAATAAGTTTTCAATTAATGCCATATTCTATTCAACATGGCGTCCTATAGTTTGCATAGCCTGCTTTCGTTCTGAAATCATGTCAAATCAAAACATAATTCACGTAGACGTTAAATATGAAAGGTATGTGTTCTTGTACGATTAATAATAATAATTATTCTCTTAGCCATCTTTTTCGACTAATTCTAAGCTAGTGTGACGATTTCATCGTTAGAAAAATATTTATTCTTCTTTTTTGACGTGTACTTCTGAACGAAAAATTCAAAATGTCAGGTCACAGTCAGTCAGTAATTAACAAATATCAATTTCTAGGTTAGGTAAACGTCATCTTTACAACCTCTCACGGCTGTCATAACTCTCACGACAAACGTCAAACATTTTTTACTTTTATTTTGTGCATAAAAAACATTTGATATTATGAAAAAAATGTTACTGTAAGCTATTCAGGGTTTAGTTTCCCAGCTTTTCTAAAAGGTACACCTTATGGTCGGAGTCCCATACAAAAATGAAACATCTCCTTTGGTGAACTGGAAACAAAACAAAATGTTCAACATGCGTTATTAATTAGGGGGTAATCTATGGGACAGGTCAACTCACACCTGCTATGGCACTTTCTTCAAAAGGTCATTCCAGACGTTGCCCTACATTGTTACACTCACATAATTTTATACCACAATGTCTGGACTTTAAAAGAGACCTTGATCTCTGTTTCGGCTTTTCTTCTCGGAGCTAGTCAGATAGGAAATGCCGGCGCCATCTATTATTAAAAAAAAAACATTACATTGACTTGTAAAAGTGTCTGTAACAGATTTATTTACAGAAATAAAAAAATATTTATCATTTGTGTCGGCACGAGGTTTACGAGAATAATTCGTGTCGTAATAAAAAGATAGTTTGGTTGAGATTATTTTCTTTTTTTTTTCAACGTGACAACGTCTAATAAAACGATGAACGCCGGCAGCATGCACGAAAAAGCGTGACTCATTGTCACGTTCCGTCTGAGGCGAGCGTGCGAGCGAGAGCGCGGAACAAGCGATAGAGAGGCACGATGTTTTGTCATGACGTTGTCACGTTAAACTATCGTCCGTAAACCGACTTTACAGACAACCAATTTTTTGTTAATAATTCTTATAATATTTTCCACCAGCTCCTCGCGTCGGCAGAGGAGAGTGTGCGGGAGGACATACCGTTGGAGGAGGACTCGCCGCTCGAGCCACAGACTGACATGTGAGTTAACATAACATCACGCCTGTATTTCCCGAAGGGTTGGGCAGAGGTGTGTAGTAACACCCTCATTTCGCCGTGAAATAGGGGGCGAGCCTATTGTCATCAACCCGGCACAAATCCAAACTACGGGCTGCTACTGAGGAATTATACACAGAAAAACCCAATAATACTGCCCGAACTGGGGATCGAAACCAGGACATCACGATCAGCAGTCGCGCTTGCCACAACTAGACCAACGAGTTCTGCCTAGCCTTTTCCCAACTATGTTGTGGTCAGCTTCCAGTCTACCCAGATGCGGCTGAATATCAGTATTTTACACGGAGCGACTGCCATCAGACCTCCGCAACCCAGTTTCTGGGCAATGCCGATATCCTAAGGCTACACCGGTAGTCAGACTTTCGGGCTTCTGATTACCCGTAACGACTGTCATAGATATTCGTATGACACCCGGGACCGACTGTTTAACGTGCTCTCCGAGGCACGGAGGGGTCCACAAACTGACCATGGCAAGCGCAGCTTAACCTCGCAAATAGTTTGATCCGCGCGGTTGGTAATTACGGGGTGTCCTGCGTAAGCGACAGACGCGACGCGACGCGATGCTATGAACGCAAAGAACGCGATCAGAACAATGGCATTCCCTACTGGCGGCCTATGTAGCAGTCTGCGGCGAAACGTACACGTAAGGGCGTTCCCACCATGTCGTGACGATAAATTTATCGTTGGACGACTGTCGTCTCTAGCTGTTCCCATTGGATCGCGACGACATTTTATCGTTTCACGACAGTCGCTTTGTCGTTTGCAAATCAGTAGCAAGCTACGACGAGACGATATTTTTATCGTGGCCACGACTGATAGTCGTAACAACGACACATTACGATGTCGAGACGATAAAATCGTTGGACGACTGTCGTGCTAGCCGTTCCCATTGACTCGACAATCTGTCGTCACTGCAAAAACAAGTCGTGAACGACAGTTATCGTGTCGTCTTATATGTGAACACCTCCATTTAAATATACAAGGTTAGTCGGAAAGGGGGTACTAAGCCGCGAGCCACTTAAAGTATCACTGATGATTGTTTTAAAGCAAGTGTTAAAATTTCAAAATTCGATAATTTTTATTTGCATGCAAAAAGATGATTGTTTTATTTTTTTCAAAAAAAAAATCATACTTGCTTTAGTTATGAATTAATTTTCTAATCCGTGACCCCAAATATTACCTAAATTGTAAAAACAGCTGATCATAGCTATGGACAGAAAGTTTTTAGCATATTTTTTACGAAATCTTTGAAAAGCTATTTCTCTTAAACTATCGAGTTTTGGGAAAAGTTGTAGAACAAAAGTTATCCCTTATTATGGATACTTTAACACCCTTTCGGTTTAGTACCCCCTTTCCGACTAACCTTGTATAATCCACGACACTTAAAACTACACGACACTTAAAACTACACGACTATCTGTCGTCACGACAAAGTGGGAATACGGCGTAACGCTAACTTTTCAGCGCACCCTTTCGCGTCGCGTCGCGTCGCGTTTATCACTTATGGGTTGATTACACCTAACGAGTACATTGGCGAGTCGGTAAATGAGCTCTCGGCCGAGAGAGTCGCCGAGTGGGTGGTCACACGAATTTACTATAGTGGCGAGGCAGTTCAGTTTTATAATTAACTAGCTTTTGCCCGCAGCTTCGCTTGCGTGAAGTTTGTCCTCGTTAACCCATTTTAAAGTGACTTTTTAAAATCCAAAACTTACATACAAACATACAAACTTCAACCCCCCATTTCACCCTCTTAGGGGTGGAATCTCCAAAAACCCTCAAACACCTATACGTTTATTTCTTTCCAAAAGCCTAAATATTTAATTCCATGTTTCTCACTTCAAAAATACCAGATTTCTCATACAAACTTTCAACACGTATTTCACCCCTTTAAGGGTTGAATTTCCAAAAATGCTCAAACATGTGTACGTTTATTTCTAACCAAAAACCTTAATATTTAATTTCAAGCTTCTTACTTCAAAAATGACGGACTTACATAGAAACTTAAAAACCCTATTTCACCCCTTAGGGGTTGAATTTCGAGAAAGCCCTTCTTAGTGGATGTTTACGTCACAAAATGAACCTACTGTCAAAATTTCAAGTTTCTAACCCCAGCCGTTTAGGCTGTGCGTTGATAGATCAGTCAGTCAGTCAGTCAGTCAGCTAGTCAGCTAGTCAGTCAGCTTCTCCTTTTATAAGTATAGATTTAGGATAATTTGAAAACAAAAACATAAACACGCACACTGCTTGGTGACGAACGAACGAGTGGCGAGTGGCCGAGTGACAAGCGAGTGCATGTTCACGTGTGCCGAGCGGGATAACGAGTCGCTGCGGGGGCAGAAGAATGAAGCGGGGAGGTGGGTACTCGGCCTAGTAAACAGATTGGGATTCTAGTGACTCTCTCGCCTCTCTGCTCGACCTACCACTCGGCCGAGCACTCGTTAAAGTGTTTATACCAACCGAGCACTCGGCCGAGGACACTGACTCGCCAATGTACTCGTTAGGTGTAATCAACCCATTACACAGGATACCCCGTTAGCCACGAGTCCCACTAGAGCAACGAAAGAAAGAAAGAAAGAAAGAGAATTATTTATTTTGGACTCACAGGCAGTTACAAAAACAATATTTACAAAAAAAAAGAAAGGATAAGAATTTATAGTACCTGCACGAGGCCAAAAAGGGCTCCTATCTCAGCATAATGCTGCGACATTTAAAAAAAAAGAAAACAAAATGTCGCAACGCTGGTTTTCAGATAGGACCATAGTAATGCCACGGGCAATAACGACACAAATAAATAAATAAACATGTTACGTAAATATTAAATTGAATACTACTAAATAAAAGCAATAAATAGTTTATTATAAACTTAGTGTTACGTGTGTGTGTGAAATAGTCAATAAAATTATAATTATACATAGTTATTAAATAAATTAATGTCAAATGTCAAACCAGAGAAAATAAATATAATATAAACTTAAGCTTTTCCGGACGAGCCAGCCGCTCGACCCTTCCACCCACATCATTTAACGAGACAGTTGTAATTTATAAAGATTTATTATTTGCAGACTATCCGGCAGTGAGATGTTGGACTATGAGGACACAGCGGTGACGGCGGAAGAGAAGGCTGCTTTACTACACTACGTGTGTGGTATGGGTCTGTTATCACCTTTATTTGACTACTAGTGGCCCATCCCGGCTTCGCACGGGTGGACATTTTCCCGTTTTTGCAACATTTTTCATTTATGCTCTGCTCCTATTGGTCGTAGCGTGATGTTATATAGCCTATAACCTTCCTCGATAAATGGACTATCCAACACAAAAATATTTTTTCAATTCCAACCAGTAGTTCCTGAGATTAGCGCGTTCAAACAAACAAACTCTTCAGCTTTATAATATTAGTATAGATTTTATTTATTTACTAGCTACCCGCCCCGGCTTCGCACGGGTGCAATGTAGTTAAAAAGATCTAAGCGTACAGACAGCGGCGTAGTTTAAAAGATCTAAGCGTACAGACAGCGGGAGCGACTTTGTTTTATCTATACTAATATTATAAACATGAAGTTTGTTTGTTTGAACGCGCTAATCTCAGGAACTACTGGTTGGAATTGAAAAAGTATTTTTGTGTTGGATAGTCCATTTATCGAGGAAGGTTATAGGCTATATAACATCACGCTACGACCAATAGGAGCGGAGCATAAATGAAAAATGTTGCAAGAACGGGAAAATGTCCACACGTGCGAAGCCGGGACGGAAAGTATAAAAAAATACTTTCCGATCGCTTGGTACAAATTTATTATAGATAGGTACACAACTTAAAAGCACAATACAACCAATATCGTCGCTGAAGTTCTAACACCGCGTAACTCAAAAAATAGTAGTTTTGAGTTACGCACGTCATTCGATAGGGAATCGAAAAACGCATCGTTTGACCAATCACAATCAATGGTTAGATCCAATAGCAACGCGTTATTTCAAAATCAAAATCCACCGCGTATGTAATATTTTTTTCTATCAAGCTATGTAAACAGCTAAAACAGCGTGTAAGTCGGGTGAGTTCCATACTGGATCGTGTCGCGAAAGTGCTCCGTCGAAAAACCAAAATAAAATAAAATATTGTAGATTAAAAACAATTATGTGATGAGTAGAAAAAAAAATATTTTTTGCTCTCCTGAAAAGTTAACTATTTTGAGTTACGCGGTGTTAGAACTTCAACGACGATATAATTTTATGCGTCGCCAAAATGTTTCATGTAATGTTTCGTTTGTTCAGAAGCAGAGCGCCTAGCGAGCGAGTCTGCCGCCATATTCTCTCCGGTGCAGGAGTGGCTGCTGGGTGTGTTCCACTCATGGTGTGAGATCAGCGCACTTATGTTCACTCTTATCGGGACTAACATGTAAGTGAAGTGTGTTTAATAATTAGTATTACTTGTAGAAAATATACACACACACAAGCATGCAAAAACACACACGTGCAAAAACAAACACGCGTGCAAAAACACACTTGCGAATACACGCACACGTGCAGAAACACACGTGCAAAAACACGCACACGTGCAAAAACACGCACACGTGCAAAAACACGCAAACGTGAAGAAACACACGTGCCAAAACACGCACTCGTGCAAGAACACGCACACGTGCAAAAACACGCACACGTGCAGAAACAAGCACACGTGCCAAAACACGCACATGTGCAAAAACACGCACACGTGCAGAAACACACGTGCCAAAACACGCACTCGTGCAAGAACACGCACACGTGCAAAAACAAGCACACGTGCAAAAATACGCACACGTGCAAAAACACGCACACGTGCAGAAACACGTGCCAAAACACGCCCACGTGCAAAAACACGCACACGTGCAGAAACACGTGCCAAATCACGCACACGTGCCAAATCACGCACAATGCCAAAACACGCACACGTGCACAAACACCCACACGTGCAAAAACACGCGCACGTGCAAAAAAACGGACACGTGCAAAAACACGCACACGTGCAGACACACGTGCCAAAACACACACACGTGTGAATACACGTGCAAAAACACGCACACGTGCAGAAACACCCACACGTGCAAAAACACGCACACGTGCAAAAACACGGACACGTACAAAAACGTACACGTGCCAAAGCACTCACACGTGCAAAAACACGCACACGTGCCAAAACACGCACACGTGCCAAAACTCGCACACGTGCAGAAACACGCGTGCCAAAATACGCACTCGTGCCAAATTACGCACACGTGCCAAATCACGCACACGTGCCAAAACACACACGTGCCAAAACGCGCACACGTGCAAAAACACCCACACGTGCAAAAACACGCACACGTGCAAAAAAACGGACACGTGCAAAATCACGCACACGTGCAGACACACGTGCCAAAACACGCACACGTGTAAAAACACGTGCAAAAACACGCACACGTGCAGAAACACACGTGCCAAAACACGCACACGTGCCATAACGCACACGTGCCAAAGCACTCACACGTGCCAAAATACGCACACGTGCCAAAACACGCACACGTGCCATAACGCACACGTGCCAAAGCACTCACACGTGCAAAAACACGCACATGTGCCAAAACACGCACACGTGCCAAAACACGCACACGTGCCAAAACACGCACACGTGCCAAAACACGGACACGTGCAGAAACACGCACACGTGCAGACACACGTGCCAAAACACGCACACGTGCAAAAACACGGACACGTGCAGACACACGTGGCAAAACAGGCACACGTGCAATTACACGGACACGTGCAAAGACACGCACACGTGCAGACACATGTGCCAAATCACGCACACGTGTAAAAACACGCACACGTGTAAAAACACGCACACGTGCAAAAACACGCACAAGTGCAAAAACACCCACACGTGCAGAAACACGCACACGTGCAGAAACACACGTGCCAAAACACGCACACGTGCAAAAACACGGTCACGTGCCAAAACACGCACACGTGCAAAAACACACACACGTGCAGACACACACGTGCCAAAACACGCACACGTGCAGAAACACGCACACGTGCAAAAACACGCACACGTGCAAAAACACACACACGTGCAGACACACACGTGCCAAAACACGCACACGTGTAAAAACACGTGCAAAAACACGCACACGTGCCAAAACACGCACACGTGCCAAAACACGCACACGTGCCAAAACACTCACACGTTCAAAAACACACACGTGCAAAAACACACACGTGCAAAAACACGGACACGTGCAAAAACACGCACACGTGCAAAAACACGGACACGTGCAGAAACACACGTGCCAAAACACGCACACGTGCAGAAACACGCACACGTTCAAAGACACCCACACGTGCAGAAACACGCACACGTGTAAAAACACGTGCAAAAACACGCACACGTGCAGAAACACACGTGCCAAAACACGGTCACGTGCCAAAACACGCACACGTGCCAAAACACGCACACGTGCCAAAACACGCACACGTGCCAAAACACTCACACGTGCAAAAACACACACGTGCAAAAACACACACGTGCAAAAACACACACGTGCAAAAACACGGACACGTGCAAAAACACGCACACGTGCAAAAACACGCACACGTGCAGAAACAAGCACACGTGCCAAAACACGCACATGTGCAAAAACACGCACACGTGCAGAAACACACGTGCCAAAACACGCACACGTGCCATAACGCACACGTGCCATAACGCACACGTGCCATAACGCACACGTGCCATAACGCACACGTGCCAAAGCACTCACACGTGCCATAACGCACACGTGCCAAAGCACTCACACGTGCAAAAACACGCACACGTGCCAAAACACGCACACGTGCCAAAACACGGACACGTGCAAAAACACGCACACGTGCCAAAACACGCACACGTGCCAAAACACGGACACGTGCAAAAACACGCACACGTGCCAAAACACGCACACGTGCAAAAACACGGACACGTGCAAAAACACGCACACGTGCAGACACATATGCCAAAACACGCACACGTGTAAAAACACGTGCAATAACACGCACACGTGCAGAAACACGCACACGTGCAAAAACACCCACACGTGCAGAAACACGCACACGTGCAGAAACACACGTGCCAAAACACGCACATGTGCAAAAACACGGACACGTGCAAAAACACGCACACGTGCAGAAACACACGTGCCAAAACACGCACACGTGCCAAAACACGCACACGTGCAGAAACACACGTGCCAAAACACGCACACGTGCAAAAACACGGTCACGTGCCAAAACACGCACACGTGCCAAAACACGCACACGTGCAAAAACACACACGTGCAGACACACACGTGCCAAAACACGCACACGTGTAAAAACACGTGCAAAAACACGCACACGTGCCAAAACACGCACACGTGCCAAAACACTCACACGTGCAAGAACACACACGTTCAAAAACACACACGTGCAAAAACACACACATGCAAAAACACGGACACGTGCAAAAACACGCACACGTGCAAAAACACGGACACGTGCAGAAACACACGTGCCAAAACACGCACACGTGCAGAAACACGCACACGTGCAAAGACACCCACACGTGCAGAAACACGCACACGTGTAAAAACACGTGCAAAAACACGCACACGTGCAGACACACGTGCCAAAACACGCACACGTGCAAAAACACGGACACGTGCAAAAACACGCACACGTGCAAAAACACGGAAACGTGCAAAAACACGGACATGTGCAAAAACACGCACACGTGCAAAAACACGCACACGTGCAGACACATGTGCCAAAACACGCACACGTGTAAAAACACGTGCAAGAACACGCACACGTGCAGAAACACGCACACGTGCAAAAACACCCACACGTGCAGAAACACGCACACGTGCAGAAACACACGTGCCAAAACACGCACACGTGCTAAAACACGCACACGTGCCAAAACACGCACACGTGCAAAAACACGAACACGTGCAAAAACACGCACACGTGCAGAAACACACGTGCCAAAACACGCACACGTGCCAAAACACGCACACGTGCAGAAACACACGTGCCAAAACACGCACACGTGCAAAAACACGGTCACGTGCCAAAATACGCACACGTGCCAAAACACGCACACGTGCAAAAACACACACACGTGCAGACACACACGTGCCAAAACACGCACACGTGTAAAAACACGTGCAAAAACACGCACACGTGCCAAAACACGCACACGTGCCAAAACACTCACACGTGCAAAAACACACACGTTCAAAAACACACACGTGCAAAAACACACACGTGCAAAAACACGCACACGTGCCAAAACACTCACACGTGCAAAAACACACACACGTGCAAAATCACACACGTGCAAAAACACACACGTGCAAAAACACACCCACACGTGCAGAAACACGCACACGTGCATAAACACACGTGCCAAAACACGCACACGTGCAAAAACACGGTCACGTGCCAAAACACGCACACGTGCAAAAACACACACACGTGCAGACACACACGTGCCAAAACACGCACACGTGCAGAAACACGCACACGTGCAAAAACACCCACACGTGCAGAAACACGCACACGTGCAAAAACACGCACACGTGCCAAAACACGCACACGTGCCAAAACACGGACACGTGCAGACACACGTGCCAAAACACGCACACGTGCAAAAACACGGACACGTGCAAAAACACGCACACGTGCAAAAACACGGAAACGTGCAAAAACACGGACATGTGCAAAAACACGGACACGTGCAAAAACACGCACACGTGCAGACACATGTGCCAAAACACGCACACGTGTAAAAACACGTGCAAGAACACGCACACGTGCAGAAACACGCACACGTGCAAAAACACCCACACGTGCAGAAACACGCACACGTGCAGAAACACACGTGCCAAAACACGCACACGTGCAAAAACACGCACACGTGCCAAAACACGCACACGTGCAAAAACACGGACACGTGCTAAAACACGCACACGTGCAGAAACACACGTGCCAAAACACGCACACGTGCCAAAACACGCACACGTGCCAAAACACTCACACGTGCAAAAACACACACACGTGCAAAAACACACACGTGCAAAAACACACACGTGCAAAAACACTCACACGTGCAAAAACACACACACGTGCAAAAACACACACGTGCAAAAACACACACACGTGCAAAAACACACACACGTGCAAAAACAAACACGTGCAAAAAAACACGTGTGACACACACACACACACACACACACACACACACACACACACACACACACACACACACACACACACACAGTGACGCTCAGCAGTGAAAACCTCGTAAAAAATGTTTTCTTCAAAACCGTTTTATTTGTTCTTTAGATTGATAAACTCGTCATACACGTACTAGTTCAACAAACTTTCAATTTATATACTTCTAAGCTATCTATGATGTACGATGACAAACTTGTATTAACATTTGATCGGCCATTTTTTTTGCAGGAGACTCTCTCAGATATCTCTCTCTTTTAAAAATTTGTATTTTACACATGCGTGGTTTTCACTGCCGCCTGTCAATAAATAGACACACACACGCACACATCCACAATCAGACGCACACAATCATTCATTTAAAGATTTTTAAATACAAGGTGTAAAAAGACCCTTCACGAAGCCGTCAACCATGCATTCAGTACATCAAACTAAGTAACCCTACGCAAAAATTGTCGATGGGAAATTACTTTTTTTTTTGGGTGAAAAATTTCGTTTTACTGTAAAGCTAATTGTAACGCACTCAAAACACTGTGCTGATAGATGCAATGAGTAGTAAACGGGTAATGGAGGTATTTCAAGTACATTTGCAACCTTCAAAACTAGTATTTTTTTTAAAAAGTTGTGCAAAAGTTGGGACTTTGACCTCTAATATCTCCGTAACTAGAAGGTTCCCAGGCATAGTCCAGAACAAAAAAATTTATCGCAATGACGTGGAGAATAAGTGCCTTTCGGCTTCGTTAAGGGTCTTTTTAGACCGTTTATGTATAATATTATTTATGTTACATTGAAACATCTGTTACTCTCAATTTTTGCGAGTAACTAAATTTTGCGGGGCTGACTGCATAGGGTGCGGTGGACGTACTTAAGTATTATCAGGAGTGGAGGCTCGTGTTTTTATAATGTTTGTTCTCTAAAGGATGATTTCCACCAAACGGCTCGCGTCGCATCGGATCGGAACGGATTTTACAACCTTTAAACGATATTAAATCGTGTACACAGTATTTAAAGTCTATCATCCATATTCTAAGACATTCCTCCAAAACTTACTCGACTCGACTCCACCTCGACTTGACATAAGCGTCCTCGACCTGAGATTTTTCCTCAGTCGAGGTAAGGAATCATCTGTCAAACTCAAGGTACCTCGGAACCTACCTTAAAGAAGAAAGTGTCAAAGTTCGTATGTAATAAAAATGAATTTTGAAGACTTTATCGACTATGCTTACGATAATCCTTACAGTTATTTATCGCGGCGTTATTTGCGCGATGCAGATAATTCAAATTGTGACGTAATGACTCCGTCGAGGAACCTCAAAGTTCACTCGTAATTGCGACTAAGAATACAATTTTGAAGGTGTTTCCGAGGCCGTTCTGAGTAGAGTATGAGTCGAGTAAGTTTCGGAGGAACGTCTTAGAAAATGGGTGTATATTACCAAGCCGCGCACAGCAGGTTCACCGCGGGCGTCTTCCGCGAAACGCGATCGTAGCCAAAAGTATGATGCGGGGCGCGATCGGCTCCGTTCGCCTGTCGTCGTATCCGATCGGATCCTTTCGGCTGTCAACACGGCAGGAATGAAACTATTTGACTAGGCGCAGAAACTGATATGTTCGCTAGCGACTGCCGGACGCGATCGGCAGTTTCCGCATCCGTTCGTATCCTTTCCGATCCGATGCGATGCGAGCCCTTTGGTGGAAATCATCCCTTATACGCTTGTGTCTAATAAAGTGTCTCTCCCCCCCCCAGGAGCGTGGAGATGGTGACGGAGGAGTGGGTGTACCGCGCGCGCTTCGGCTGCCACTGCCGCCTGTGCCTGTGCCTCGCCAACAACGCCGACGCGCTGTTCGCGCTCATACGGGACGTCGTGTGGGCGCTCGCGCATTGTGAGTACTACATTCAATACTTCCATAGCAGTGATAGCCTAGTGGTGTGACCGTCAGACTGCCAGGTTATAGGTCTCGAACTCGAACCCAAGGCACGCACCTCTGACTTTTCAGATTCATGTGCGTGTTATATAATTATCACTTGCTTAAAACATCGTGAGGAAACCAACACATGCCTGAGAGATAGTGAAGCCAAGTCAGAGGCCCATGGGCGGTATAAACTGTGACACCAGGTTAGTTACTAACCACACGAAAAGAAGTACACTAGCTGTGCCGACGAATTCGTCTGCTTAGAAGTCTGATGGGTTTAATTTTCTTGGCGCAGGACTTTATTATTTTTCTAAAATAAAATTATCCCATGTTACTCCTTATAACATCAGCTATCTGCCAGTGAAAGTCCCGTCAATATCGGTCGTGCCGTTTCGGAGATTAGCTCAAACAAACCGACAGACAGGCAATTTTTTTTTAAATTGTTCTCTTGATATAAGTACCTTATATACTTTCATTTGCATTATAGTAAAAAACTATTATTAACCGACTTCCAAAAAAGGAGGAGGTTCTCAATTCGCCTGTATGTTTTTTTTTTGTATGTTTGTTCCGCGATATCTTTGCTAATTGTGAATGGATACATAGGACATACATCGATGTTATTGGTGATGTTCTTCACAAAGGTCAGGTGCGTAGTACTCTCAACCGGCGTGCGTGTATGACAAGATGTATGAATGTGGATGAAGCGAAAGGGGTATGTAAGAGTCGTAGCATGTGGCGTTCTATAGTTTCTGCCTACCCCCATGGGAAAAAGTCGTGAGTATGTATGTATGTATGTATGTGAATCGATTTTAATGATTCTTTTTTTGTTTGAAAGAGTATTATTTCGAAGTGGTCCCATTTAAATTTGGTGAAGATCTGATGAAGAACTTCGGAGAGACAATTTGAAGTCGGTTTTATTTTTGTTAAAAAGTTTAATTATTTTATTATTAGAAACAGACACTTCAATTTTATTTATTTGTATATAGACACATGATCAGGACAGGTAGGAATTTTCCTATTAAGCTACTGAACCCAAATCACACTATAAAGTCTGTGTCGACCGTCTCCAGGTGGGGGGCACGTGCCCCCTATGGAATTTAAATTCTATTATTATTTTTCACCAAAGAAATAACTCCATGTATCGTTTCGCTAGGTGACAGCACAGTAGGTGCCGCGGCGCGGGTAGTGCGAGCGTTGCGCCCGCGCGGCAACAACGACGCGTCACACTGGGACCTGCACATGCTGAGGAGAGCGCTGGCGCCTCAACACGGTAAATACACGGTTATAGCATGACAATACACGCACTTGTGTTAACGGTGGAGGAAAACGTGAGGAAACCTGCACACCTGAGAAGGCTCCAGAAAGTTCTCGATGGTGTGTGTAGTCTGCCAACCCGCACCAGGTCAGCGTGGTGGACTGAGGACTGACACCCATATTCTAAGACGTTCCTCCAAAATTTACTCGACTCGACTCCACCTCGACTTGACATAACCGCCCTCGACTCGAGATTTTTCCTCAGTCGAGGTAAGGTCTGTCAAACTTAAGGTACCTCTGAACCTACCTTAAGGAAGGAAGTGTCAAAGTTCGTATGTAACAAAAATGAATTTTGAAGACTTCTCGAATACGCTTACGATAATCCTTACAATTTTTTATCGCGGCGTTATTTGCGCGATGCAGATAATTCAAATTATGACGTAATGACTCCGTCGAGGAACCTCAAAGTTCACTCGAAATTGCGACTAAGAATACAATTTTGAAGGTGTTTTCGAGGTCGTTCTGGGTCGAGTAAGTTTTGGAGGAACGATTTAGACATATTCTAAATCGTTCCTCCAAAACTTACCCGACCCTTGTAAGCCCTAACCTTTGGTGTAAGCCTTTCTAATTCTGAAAATACCGCCCAGTAGTGGGACAGTAATGGGCTGATCATGTTATGTTATCTAGATGTCGCCGGCTTTTCCTATCCGACTAGCTAAAATGGCTCACGTTAAGAACACATGTTTACTTCTTGTATTTTTTTTTATTGAATCCAAATGTTTGACAGTATTGACACTGACACGTGTGAAACGTCAAACGTCAAGGCGGATGCACACGTAGGCACACTTTAAATATTCACTCATTTACGTACAAATATCTATGTATTTATTGTAATTCATTAATTAATTTATTAATTTGTGTATTTGCACGTGGCTGCCCGTGGCTTCACTACAGGACCCATCCGAAAACCAGCGCTGCTATACTTCTTTGTAGCAGCATTATGCTGAGATGGGCTCCTTTTTTTGTCTCGTAGAGGCATATAACTTTTGTATATTGTTGATTTTTTATTTTGTTTGTATGTCTGTATGTCTGTTTGGGGCTCATGGTTAATTGCCAACCGCGTGGATCATATGATTTGCGAGGTTAAGCTGTGCTTGCCGCGGTCAGTCTGGGGATGGGTGACTGTTCGTTACACACCGAGACCCCTCCGTGCCTCGGAGAGCACGTTAAACAGTCGGTCCCGGGTGTCATACGAATACCTATGACAGTCGTTACGGGAAGTGAGAAGCCCGAATGTCCGTCGGCCGGTCTAAAATTAGGATATCGGCGTTTTCCCAGTTACTGGGTTGCGGAGGTCTGATGGCAGTCGCTCCGTGTAAAATACTGGTATTCAGCCGCATCTGGTTAGACTGGAAGCTGACCCCAACATAGTTGGGAAAAGGCTAGGCAGAATTTTAATGTCTGTATGTCTGTAACGAGACTCAAATAAATTATTTTCTTTCTTTCTTTCTAAATGTATCCCGTGTATGGTTAATCTATGTCAGCAGTACATCACGAGGTTTGAAGGAATCGCATGATATCGTTTACACTCTGTATAGGAGGCAACCGCTATGGAAGGATTTTTCAAAATTTCTCCCCTAAGAGGGTGAAAAAAAATCATGTTATAGTCCAGTCGCGTAGCAGGAAGAATTTCGTACAATGACCTTCGTGCCTACAACCAATTGCAATCTGTGTTGACGGCGGTCACCGCATCTGTGCGAGCGCGATGGCAAGATATTTCTGCGCGAGCGACAGAGATAAGTAGTGACGTGTTTTTGTAGGAAATTCGTCCTTCACCGCGACCGCAGTTTTGCTGGTTGATAATTTATTGTGTTTGTTCTAGGCGCATCAATAATTCACGAACAACTCTGCAAGTTAGCCCAACAGAGTGAGATAACGCAACAAATAGTTAACAGTGTGTGTCTGTGCCGAGAGTTCGACAAGCCTTTGGAGAAAGAGTGAGTATTCATTATTGTAGCTTTTTTTTATCGTTGGAAAACCCTCGTGGATGTCCCTCGGCCGGGAAGGCGAGGGGGTCTGCCGGACTCTTACCAGCTAAAAACCAACGGTGTTGTTCCTCCTTCTGACCGTTCGGCCGGGGTCGCGGGATTCGCGTCAGCATGCACCGCAGCCCCGGCAGGTCCCCCCCCCCCCCTCTTCTGTAGGGCCCACAGCGCGCGGCCTTCTCGGGCCTGTTACTGGTCGGGCGGTGGGTCCCCTCCCCCGCCGCCCGCAGGCCACACACTAGGGTAGCTGAAGGTCATCGTGTACGCGCGCGCTCCGGCGTCATTATTGTAGCCTCGTCTAGACTGTTGAAAGTTGAGGAGTAATATTAATAGCGTGGTATAGACATATTATGTTACCGTTCGTTACATATCGAGACCCCTCCGTGCCTCGGAGAGCATGCTAAACAGTCGGTCCCGGGTGTCATACGAATACCTATGACAGTCGTTACGGGAAGTCAGAAGCCCGAAAGTCTGAGAACCGGTCTAACCTTAGAATATCGATACTGCCCAGTAGCAGGGTTGCAGAGGTCTGGCAGTCGCTCCGTGTAAAATACTGGTATTCAGCCGTTTCTTAGACTGGAAGCTGACCTTAACATAGTTGGGAAAAGGCTAGGAGGAAGATATCTTGATGCCAATTCTACTAATAAAATAGTTGCCAAACCCCAAGAGAACCACAACTGTTAGTCAATTTTCGTTAACGGAACACTTAAACTGTCTACCGCCAGTTCTTTAACGTTAACCATATCAGCTTCCAGTCTAACCAGATGCGGCTGAATACCAGTATTTTACACGGACCGACTGCCATCAGACCTCCGCAACCCAGTTACTTGGCAACGCCGATATCCTAAGGTTAAACCGTTTGTCAGACTTTCGGGCTTCTGTCTTCTCGTAACGACTGTCATATGTATTCGTATGACACCCGGGACCGACAGTTTAACGTGCTCTCCGAGGCACGGAGGGGTCTCGATGTGTAACGAACGGTCACCTATCGAGTTGGCTTCAAAATATTAGGTCCTTACCTATGAAATTGGCGTTTTTTTCTCACAAATAGAGAACCTCGTCACTTCTATGATTTAAAATATTCATCAAATGCTTGATATTATATCGAATAATGACCATCATAGACAACTACCAATAGTAAAAAAAACTTTATTACTTATAGCTTTCTAAACATAAAAAATACCTTAAAAATGACTCTTCTTTTTGTTAGCAGAAATGTACACTATTTTTGTTTTAACTTAGCCAAAACTTATTTTTGTCGCATAATCTAAGTGGAATACGTTATCTTAGTTTTTAAACATTAGTGCATAAAAGTTTTAAAACATTAGTGTTTATAGTTGTTAAATAAATTAAGAAAATGTTAGTATGAAAAATGCAACTTCTTTAAAATTCTCCATACAAAACGCTGATTTCATAGGTGGTGATTTCACCTAATATAATGTGTTAATTTATTGATTTGTTTTTTCAACAGGTATGCTGTGGAGAGGTTTTGTAAAATATTGGAGAACTTTAAAGCTGCGTCTACAATCACGTTCAAGGTATGTATATTAAAAGCCGATGGAATAATAAGGAATATTTAAACAGACTCCATTCATCTTTTGAATATTATATTAATAGAGAACTTGGAGTCGAAAGATTTCGGATAACATGTGGGGTTGATAACTTGTGGGGTTGATTCTCCACCCGCCCAAAGATAGGCCCATTTTAGTATGGGATCCCTTTTTTTCTCATAATGGTTTTTGTTCTAATTGAAATTGTCCTAATAAGTTAGGCATAATTTTCTTTATTATGTATGTTTAGTATGTATGTGCGGTGTAACTTTGAATGATAGATTGAGAAATGAAGAGATTAGACAAAGTTGCGGTTTAAAAGATGATGTAGTGACAAAAATTGAAATGAGTATGCTTAGGTGGTTTGGTCATGTTGAGAGAATGAGTGAACGGCGATTAACAAAAGAAATTTATAAGGCGGATGTCAATGGGAACGCCGGTAGAGGACGTCCTAGAAGGACATACATCGATGTTATTGGTGATGTTCTTCACAAAGGTCAGGTGCGTAGCACTCTCAACCGGCGTGCGTGTATGACAAGATGTATGAATGTGGATGAAGCGAAAGGGGTATGTAAGAGTCGTAGCATGTGGCGTTCTATAGTTTCTGCCTACCCCCATGGGAAAAAGGCGTGAGTTTATGTATGTATGTATGTATGTATGTAATTTTCTTTGTCATAATAATAGTGTGCCATAATTGCTTTTAGCATATTGTGTTATTAAGTATAAATATTGTATATCCTATTGTTTATATTCATAACTTTGATATGCATAAAGTTGTAAAGCATATTGTTTATTTGTCTAATAGTTATTTGTGATAATGATCAAAAAGCATAAAGGAAACGTACTTTACGAATATTTATGTATTTATATTAGGTTAGGTTTATGTTATTTTATGCTTATAATAGTTATGGTTATGCGTCGTTATGCTTAAGTAAACTTATGCTTTTGGATAGTATGCTTATTAAATATTATGCTTATAGTAAATAGGATTAAAAAAATATGATTAAAAAGTTATGGCAAATGAGTATTATGCGTAACTAATGTTAGGACAAGTAACATTATGCAATGTTAAATTATGACATAAAATCGTAGGAATTAAAATAGAGAACCTTTTAGTATTTGCTTGACCTATTTCGACCTCTACATAATCTAACACCCATAACTTAAGACCTAGGTCTCACAAAGACATATTACAAGACTAAGGACTACGTTGACGACAGGGATGTTTGGCATTAGTTCTTGCACATGTGGCTTCCCTGGAACCTCATTAACAACATATGTGTACGTCTACTAACTATCCTCAATTAAGATTATATATTTTTTATTTAATTTTATTGCTATCATTACTCTCAAGATATCTTTATCTTATTTTACAATGATTTTTTAGCTAAGTTTTGATGACATTTAATTATGTCAATTGTTTTATATAGTTTAGCTTCCTTTTCACTTTTGTAAATGTGAGAACTTTGTGGACCTGCATCTATAAATTTGTAAATTACTACAATATTATTCATATTACTTTTTTTTAAATTTTATTTTTGTTTGTTAGTTTTTGTACTCAAGTCTTTTAGTACTATATTACTCATTGGTCTGTGGTCAGGACCTCATTGTTCTCTCACTATCCTAAATCATTGTACTGTATCCACTGAAATTGTTAAAGGTATTATTTTTAAAAGAGTAACCATGGAGTTTCTTGCCGGCTCTTCTCCATAGGAAACAACTAATTGGAACCGTGCACCTAAATTCGACGTTTCATAAGCACCTGTATTGGTTTATGTGAAATTTTTTTTTTTGATTTGATTTGATTTAAAGGAGATCATTCAAACCTCTATACATTTTTGGGCTAAATCTGAAAGCCAAACAAAAATAATGTTAGATTTCCTTAGAATATGTTATACTCTTCATTTGTCACTAGACTGAAACAGCGGCAAATTAAAAAAAATCTCGACTCCTATTTACTTATTTATTTAGTACTAATCTGTTTCTACATAATATGGATCTACAGTAATGTATGTACCTAACAAAATACAAGTTCTATGGAAAATTAAACCGTTAACTTGGTGTACCTAGTCTTGCCATAAATATTGTCACGAAGAAAAAAGTTTTTTTTTATTGCATATAATATTTATTACTTTTACGGTGTGTTAGTTTAATACATAAATATAAAACAATTTAAAATATAGAAAGCTTATTCGAAGTGGTCTCCATTGGCTGCAATACAGTCCTTTAAACGTTGAGGCCAGTTATCAATAGAAGCACGCACTCTTTCCGTGGGATAATTCTTCACTGCCAATCGTATGGATTGTTTTAGGGACTCCAAATTATCATGGCGTTTAGAGCAAGCCGTACTCTCTAAAACTGACTATAAATCATAATCCAGCGGATTAAGATCGGGACTAGGCGACGGCCAGTCTTCAGCTCTGATGAAGTCCGAAACGTTCACTTCCAACCAAGACTGCGTGGACCGAGCTTTATGACCCGGCGCCGAGTCTTGTTGGAAGGACCATACTTGGTTATTGAACATGGTGTTGTTAAGGGGCTTAACTACCTTCTCAAGAATGGTATCTTGATACACTTGTGCCGATGTTTTAATACCTTTTTCACAAAAATATGGCTCAGTCACTCCTTCATAGCTAACACCCCACCAAACCATCACTGAAGTCGGATAATGCCCACGTTGCACTCTGTCGACTAATTGGGAAGCTTCCTTAGAGCTTTGAGCATAAATACGATCATTTTGTTTGTTAAAATGTTGCTCAATTGTAAAGATTTTCTCATCCGTAAACAAAATGTTTCTGTGACCTCCCTTTGCGTACCGCTTCAGTAGTTGTTTCGATTTTACCACCCTATTCTTTTTTAAACTATCAGTTAAAAAATGACCAGTGCGTCTCTTATAGGCTGCAAGTCCTAAGTCATCTTTTAAAATACGCGACATGGTTCTGGGTGCTATCTTCATCTCCCGAGATAAAATGTTTTGCTTTCGGACAGGATTTCTTCGAATTCTTTCCCTTATTGCTTTGACCACCTTTTTCGTACGAACACTACGTGGACGGCCAGATCTTTTTCTGTCACAAACAGAGGAGGTCTCATTGTACCTATTAATAGCCCGATACACAAACATTTGACTAATACCAAGCGTATGGAGAGTTTTAAAAATTGCATTTGGCTCCATACCAACTTTGTGTAATGCAATCACAGCGATTCGGTTCTCTTTATCACCCCACTCCATTTTAATATCGCAAAATATTGTACAATGTATTGGCACCAAAATTAGAAAACTCAATGAACAATCGTATAAAAATGACAGATTCCAAATTCAAATGTAATATCTTTCTTATTTTTAATTGTAACAGTATTTATGGCCAGATTAGGTATAGTCAGTGTTGATAGATGAAGATTTTTTAATTGCCGCCGATTCTCTTGGACAGTTTTCGTTGGCCGCGCTCTATCTAAACCACCTGAAAGAGATAAAAAAAATATATTAAAAGATGTTATAGAATATTCCATCACTGTTATACCTTTATCTAAAAAAATAAGAAAAAAATATTTTTCCATCTTATGTTACTTGGCAGAGAATGACCCAACAGCTTTGGTCACATAGTAACAAATGAAGAAAATAACATATTCTAACGAAATATAACATTATTTTTGTTTTGCCGGCACTTTCAGATTTAGCCCAAAAATTGAATGATCTCCTTTAAAACATAACATTACACTTTTTTTTTACAATTTCCAAAATACAACAACACCTACAGGGACACGGGTCTTTTATGGTATTTTTTTTAGTTATTTATGTTCTTTTTTTCTGGGATTTTGGTTTTGTTTTGTAGAATAACTTTAGTTATTCTACAAAACAAAACCAAAATCCCGCTTCTGTGAGACCTAGGTCTTAAGTTGTGAGTGAATATGTAAAAGTCGAAATATCTGAGCCAAATATTGTCATTTCTCTATCTTATTTGGGGGTAATTATAAGTAGGTAAAAGACCCCGCATGTTGTTGATACAATTGAATGTATATCGGGTGTAAATATACCCTTAACGAAGCCAAGAGCCACGTATTCTTCTCATCATGTTACGAAGATTTTTTGGGTTTGGGCCATACCTGGAAACCGACTGGTTATGGAGATATTGAAGGTCAAAGTCACCATATTTTTGAACGTTTTTCATGATAACGAAGTTTAAATATTATTACTAAACATTCTTCTATACAAACATTGTCAAGATTTCTGAAATGTAGGTACAGTCAGCTGCGCGGGCGCTTCTATTGCGCGCTACAATTAAAAGCTGTTTTTTAATACCAAAAAACAAAAGTCGTTTCCCAGCAATTATTTTTGCTGTATGTTACTTAGTTTGATGTACAGTATGCGTAGACTTCAGCTTCGTTAAGGCTATTTTTACACCCTGCACACCGTCCTTTGTGTGTAGTCCGCCAACCCGCATCAGGCTGGCGTGGTGGACTAAGACCTAAACCCTTTTCATTCGAGTAGAGGTCCACCCAGCAGTGCTATTATGCTTATGTCCAGGTGGAGATGATCCCAGTGGTGAGCACGTGCAGCGCGAGCTCAGCTCGCTGGGGCTGGGTGCCCGCGGCTCGAGCGCGCCTGGACAGGTATCTGCGGCCGCACCAGCGGGGCTCCACCAGCCTGCGGCTGAGCGATATGGCGGACAGGACCACCCCCGGCGACTGTGAGTATATGGGACGGGTACCTGCGGGGCTCCACCAGCCACCAGTATATGGGACAGGTATCTGCGGCCGCACCAGCGGGGCTCCACCAGCCTGCGGCTGAGCGATATGGCGGACAGGACCACCCCCGGCGACTGTGAGTATATGGGACGGGTACCTGCGGGGCTCCACCAGCCACCAGTATATGGGACAGGTATCTGCGGCCGCACCAGCGGGGCTCCACCAGCCTGCGGCTGAGCGATATGGCGGACAGGACCACCCCCGGCGACTGTGAGTATATGGGACGGGTACCTGCGGGGCTCCACCAGCCACCAGTATATGGGACAGGTATCTGCGGCCGCACCAGCGGGGCTCCACCAGCCTGCGGCTGAGCGATATGGCGGACAGGACCACCCCCGGCGACTGTGAGTATATGGGACGGGTACCTGCGGGGCTCCACCAGCCACCAGTATATGGGACAGGTATCTGCGGCCGCACCAGCGGGGCTCCACCAGCCTGCGGCTGAGCGATATGGCGGACAGGACCACCCCCGGCGACTGTGAGTATATGGGACGGGTACCTGCGGGGCTCCACCAGCCACCAGTATATGGGACAGGTATCTGCGGCCGCACCAGCGGGGCTCCACCAGCCTGCGGCTGAGCGATATGGCGGACAGGACCACCCCCGGCGACTGTGAGTATATGGGACGGGTACCTGCGGGGCTCCACCAGCCACCAGTATATGGGACAGGTATCTGCGGCCGCACCAGCGGGGCTCCACCAGCCTGCGGCTGAGCGATATGGCGGACAGGACCACCCCCGGCGACTGTGAGTATATGGGACGGGTACCTGCGGGGCTCCACCAGCCACCAGTATATGGGACAGGTATCTGCGGCCGCACCAGCGGGGCTCCACCAGCCTGCGGCTGAGCGATATGGCGGACAGGACCACCCCCGGCGACTGTGAGTATATGGGACGGGTACCTGCGGGGCTCCACCAGCCACCAGTATATGGGACAGGTATCTGCGGCCGCACCAGCGGGGCTCCACCAGCCTGCGGCTGAGCGATATGGCGGACAGGACCACCCCCGGCGACTGTGAGTATATGGGACGGGTACCTGCGGGGCTCCACCAGCCACCAGTATATGGGACAGGTATCTGCGGCCGCACCAGCGGGGCTCCACCAGCCTGCGGCTGAGCGATATGGCGGACAGGACCACCCCCGGCGACTGTGAGTATATGGGACGGGTACCTGCGGGGCTCCACCAGCCACCAGTATATGGGACAGGTATCTGCGGCCGCACCAGCGGGGCTCCACCAGCCTGCGGCTGAGCGATATGGCGGACAGGACCACCCCCGGCGACTGTGAGTATATGGGACGGGTACCTGCGGGGCTCCACCAGCCACCAGTATATGGGACAGGTATCTGCGGCCGCACCAGCGGGGCTCCACCAGCCTGCGGCTGAGCGATATGGCGGACAGGACCACCCCCGGCGACTGTGAGTATATGGGACGGGTACCTGCGGGGCTCCACCAGCCACCAGTATATGGGACAGGTATCTGCGGCCGCACCAGCGGGGCTCCACCAGCCTGCGGCTGAGCGATATGGCGGACAGGACCACCCCCGGCGACTGTGAGTATATGGGACGGGTACCTGCGGGGCTCCACCAGCCACCAGTATATGGGACAGGTATCTGCGGCCGCACCAGCGGGGCTCCACCAGCCTGCGGCTGAGCGATATGGCGGACAGGACCACCCCCGGCGACTGTGAGTATATGGGACGGGTACCTGCGGGGCTCCACCAGCCACCAGTATATGGGACAGGTATCTGCGGCCGCACCAGCGGGGCTCCACCAGCCTGCGGCTGAGCGATATGGCGGACAGGACCACCCCCGGCGACTGTGAGTATATGGGACGGGTACCTGCGGGGCTCCACCAGCCACCAGTATATGGGACAGGTATCTGCGGCCGCACCAGCGGGGCTCCACCAGCCTGCGGCTGAGCGATATGGCGGACAGGACCACCCCCGGCGACTGTGAGTATATGGGACGGGTACCTGCGGGGCTCCACCAGCCACCAGTATATGGGACAGGTATCTGCGGCCGCACCAGCGGGGCTCCACCAGCCTGCGGCTGAGCGATATGGCGGACAGGACCACCCCCGGCGACTGTGAGTATATGGGACGGGTACCTGCGGGGCTCCACCAGCCACCAGTATATGGGACAGGTATCTGCGGCCGCACCAGCGGGGCTCCACCAGCCTGCGGCTGAGCGATATGGCGGACAGGACCACCCCCGGCGACTGTGAGTATATGGGACGGGTACCTGCGGGGCTCCACCAGCCACCAGTATATGGGACAGGTATCTGCGGCCGCACCAGCGGGGCTCCACCAGCCTGCGGCTGAGCGATATGGCGGACAGGACCACCCCCGGCGACTGTGAGTATATGGGACGGGTACCTGCGGGGCTCCACCAGCCACCAGTATATGGGACAGGTATCTGCGGCCGCACCAGCGGGGCTCCACCAGCCTGCGGCTGAGCGATATGGCGGACAGGACCACCCCCGGCGACTGTGAGTATATGGGACGGGTACCTGCGGGGCTCCACCAGCCACCAGTATATGGGACAGGTATCTGCGGCCGCACCAGCGGGGCTCCACCAGCTGAGCGAAGCCGGACGTGCGTTTGCCTCGGGCGAGGCGCGTCCTGACTGACCGAGGAATTGCCTCGCGAGGCTGCTCGCTCAGCCAGTACGCGGCTAATCTTGAATCGGAAATACAAATTTCGCACATACTGCTTATTGTAACTGCTTTGTTGGTCTAGTGTTGGCAAGCGCGACTGCTGATCGTTGAGGTCCTGGGTCCGATCGCCAGGTCGGTCAGTGTTATAAGGTCTTTCCGTGTGGAGTTCTTCAGTAGCAGCCCGGAGTTTGTATTTGTACCCGGTTGATTGCAATTGGCTCAGCCCCTATTATTTGGGACGTGGGTGTTACTATACACCTCTGCTCAACCCTTCGGGGAATTCAGGCGTGATATGTTATGTAAAATTTATATTTTCTTCCGCAGTAACGGCGTGGTCAGGCTACAAACATCGCTGCGACTGTCTCACGCCGCGAACATTGTGTGCTCAGCAGAGGAAACAGCTTCTTAGGTAAGTGATGACGTAACTTCTCAAGTTATCTCTCATCTGCCATGGTAAACGAATGGTACAGTCAACGACAGGTCGACATGGCAATCGTGTATGAGGCTCGTCGTGTTACACACGCCCCGCACACCGACACAGCGCCCGCCATCTTAGTGTTTTTTTTTTTTTTAATGAAAATGTGTTTAATTGGTAAGTTGTTTACATTTTCTATTACTTATTTATATTATAACATATTGCGCCGACCCCAAGTAACTTGGGACCAGGGCAGGAAGGTAGGTAACATTATAAATAGATAGATGACTACCTTTATGAAATTAGAGCTTTCATTGAATATGAATGTTGATGGATGGAGGGGAAGAGGGAGACCTAAGAAAAGATGGATGGATTGTGTGAGGGAGGATATGAAATATAAGGGAGTAAATGATAATGAGACGGCTGACAGGGAAGAGTGGAAGAGAAAAACATATTGCGCCGACCCCAAGTAACTTGGGACCAGGGCAGGAGATACTACATTTTCTATTACTTCTGCCAAACTACAGAGCAGTTTGTTGGCAGACGTAGCTCCCATTATAATCACAAGATTTAAGTATGCACGTTCACTTTTCCACTAAAATATTAAAAATTACAATAAAGGAATCTGACCACAACTGAAAACTAAATTAATCCAAAATACTTACTTTTACAAAAACATGTTAAACTGTTAGTATTATTACATTTAAATTACCCAAAAATTGCTGAGATAAGATTTTCACTAAAATTAGACAGAAGTTTGTTTTTAACCGACTTTCAAAAAAGGAGGAGGTTCTCAATTCGATTGTCTTTTTTTTTTTGTATGTTTGTTCCTCGATATCTTTGCTAATTGTGAACCGATTTTAATGTTTTTTTTTTTTTTTGAAAGAGTATTCTTTCGAAGTGGTCCCATATAAATTTGGTGAAGATCTGATGAAGACTGACTTCGGAGATAGACAATTTGAAGTCGGTTTTATTTTTGTTAAAAAGTGATTATTAAATGTTATTTTTGTTAAACACGTTTCAAATGGTAGGCTGTTGAATATGCTTGGTACCAAATATTTTTTACATCTTTGCCCAAAATAATTGTTATATCTGGGCACTTTAAATTCTACATTACCTCTTCTCCGAGACCTTTTGCTATTAGATACTTGTTTGATTTTAAATCGATCACTACATTATTCTTATAATGCTATTAACAATGTTACTTTACCGCTGCACGAGTCCGCATCGACCGCGTTTATCGATTTCGATCTCGCTCACGTTGTTGCTCGTAGTTGTGTATTGAAAATGACTAGAATATTGCCATGTCGACCTGTCGTTGAGTGTAGGTACTCTTATGAGAGTAATCATCGTCTTACATTGATCTCAAGTTTTTCTTATTCACAATATTTCGTAGTAAATATTTGATGAAAATGAGTTACCATGGAGTTTACTGTTCGTTCTTCTCCGTAGGAATCTACACTGGCAGTAATTTTCTTTTCGTTTTACAATGAGCTCTTGTCCTAAATTTAGACAAGTAGTATTATTTATGTTTTTGTTTTAGCGGTTTATGGGGAAGACCAATGTTTAGTAGTGGACACCTACGGGCTGCTATGTAAGTATATTTATATTATACCATAATAATATACACGTGTACAGTCACGTGTACTAATATGTATACACATAGCGATATTCAAAGGCGATTTTCTTCTAAGATATCTATTAGAATTATGAAATATTACACAATTAGTTTCTACAAATACACACGAATCATGGTATCGAATATTTCTTAAATACAAACTATTCTCTAAAAGAAATTAGTTTTTCAAGTTCGCCATGTGTATACATATTATTACACGTGACTGTACCTAATAATATGCAGTGTGTCCCAGTATGTAGTAATAAAACTTGCCAAAAACAATCCACTTGTGGGTTCGATTCCCCTTTCCCCCTTTTTTTATCTTTGGAATATCCGCCTGGGTGTCCCTCGCCCGGGGAAGGCGAGGGGGTCTGCCGGACTCTTACCGGCTAAAAACCAACGGTGTTATTCCTCCTCCTGACCGTTCGGCCGGGGGCGCGGGATTCGCAAAAGCATGTACTACAACCCCGGCAGCCCCCCCCCCCTCTCCCACGTGGGCCCTTGCCCCGCGTCCTCCTGAGGCGCGCACGTAACACTGCGCGCCGCCTTCTCGGGCCTGTTACTGCTTGAGGGGGGGGGGGCATTCCCCTTTGCCCCTAAGATAATAATATTAGTATTTGACTTACCTATTTCGACCACTACATGTTCAAACACCGACAACTTAAGACCTAGGTCTTACAGAAGCGTAAATTAAATGTCATTTGAAAGGCTACAGCATAGACAACCTATATATTAAAGATGTACCAAACTGCCATACGTAAGTTAAGCAAAGATATGAAAGTTAAGTTTTATACATAATTTTACACAATATTTTCTGAAATATTAAAAAAAAACGACAGAGTTAATGTGTCTAATAAGTTGTTTATAATGATGAGTACAATGACCCCTTCATTATGAATAACCTTTATTACGGGACTAACAACGAAATTTGGAAAAAAAAGAAAAGTACATACATTTTGTCGACTAAATCGACGGTCCCTACGTATACAATCGAAACTACAAAATCTCAATTTTTATTTTATCTGCTTAAAATATGTGAAATTATGTTATCTTAAAGGTTATAAAATAATATTTTTTTATGGGACCAAATTGCAACTATTCCGCATCAAACTAAAGAAGAATCACGTAAATCGGATCATACATCTCAGCGTAATCGGTGTACATACATAATAAAATAAAAACTGAGATTTTGTAGTTTCGATAGTATACACAGGGACCGTCGAAATATGAATGTATGGAGCAGCCGTTATTTTTTTTCGCGATTTCTAGTTTGGTGTTTTAGTAAAAGACGTTCATAACGATGATAGCAAAGACCACTTTTTGGATTTAGAGTAAACAGAAAATATGGTTGTATAAAACAGTACACAACTACTTTCGTGCGCGACTGTACCAATGCGCAGACGCATCGTTCACCGTCGTCCAGCCCTCTTTTTACGTGATACCTGCACTTGGGTCAGGGTAGACCTGGTTAAATCTAACCACAAATGATAATGTTTCAGTGTCTCCTTCTTCGGCATGATGCGAGCTGTCAACGAGTTCAACGGTGCCAAGCCAGAAACCAGTACTGATGCTGATAAGGTACTATCATTATCACAACCAGATAATTTTTTGGTAAACCAGTCGTGGAACGATTCGTTTTGCTGTCTCTTTTTGTCCACGATTCTCGTAACGAGAGAATGAGAGATAACTGTTCAGTGGTCGGGCACAATGAAACGCGCCAAAACATAAAATAAGAGGACCGTATTTAGCACAATGTACTTAATTTATTAATTAGGAGGTGCTCGCGGCTAATTAACCTTTTAAGCGCGTGGCTAAATATCAATTGCCGTGTCCCCTAGCGCGCGACTACGAGTCGATAAAATAATACTTACAATAAATATATTAAGCTTTTTCAATACTTTAGAGCTATGAAACAATTTTAAGTAATTGTTGTAAATCATATCTCTATTGAATAATCGTTTTAGTTGTACCACGCAGTTCATAGGACGAAAATAGAACGAAAAAACTCTGTCGCAGAAATACGACACGCGCGCTTAAAAGGTTAAAAGCCGCGCGGATCATAATTTGCAAGGTTAAGCTATGCTTACCGCGGTCAGTCTGTGCATGGGTGTCCGTTTGTTACACATCGAGACCCCTCCGTGCCTCGGAGAGCACGTTAAACAGTCGGTCCCGGGTGTCATACGAATACCTATGACAGTCGTTAGGGGAAGTCAGAAGCTGGAAAGTCTGACAACCGGGTCTAATCTTAGGATATCGGCATTGCCCAGTAACGGTTGCGGAGGCCTGATGGCAGTCGCTCCGTGTAAAATACTGGTATTCAGCCGCATCTGGTTAGACTGGAAGCTGACCACAACATAATTTGATAAGGCTAGGAGGAAGATAACTCGCTACTAACCTTGCTGATTGGCTTATCTTATTACCACAGCATGAGCTACGAAGCTTTTTAAAGTAGTCAACTACCGAATTGTTAGAAATCTTCTTCTTCCTGCCCTTATCCCACACTAGGTGTGGTCGGCACAACATGTATTTCGTAAACTCGTGTTGTTAGACGTTTTGGCTTATTGTTTTATGACCGGCCGCCTGCCTGACATCAACCCTCCTTGGGAATACTCATTGGGTGACCAAATGTGCTTGCTGATGTAATGCACTGGGTCCCAAAACGATATGCTTGTCAATCTTATTGCCGACAACTAAGCAGACTATGTTCTTCTTGGTGGAGTATACTTGAAGTTCCTCGAACACTCAGTTTTGCTAGGGACTTTGGTACTGACATATTGTAAAGTAATATATCACCGTGAGCGCCTCTGTAAAAACTAGAAACTTCTCGTACTCCGTATTAGACATTGTTTACAATAGGAATAAACTGCGATTTATGCTAACAAAATTCAAAAGTTTTAAAAAATACTCGAAAAGTAAAGATTTGAATTACTCTGATTTACTTACTGAGATGATAATATGATATTTTCCCACAGCCTCCAAATGAGATGGAACCAGAAACGGCGAGCAGAGAGTTGCAGCAGGGCGACGGGACGGGCGCTAAGTGAGTTTTTATTTAATGTTATAGTTAGACAGTGATAGCCTAGCGGTTGAACGTTTGCCTTCCATGCAGGAGGGTCTGAGTTCGATCCCGGCCCGTACCTCTGACTTTTCGAATTCATGTGCGGATCAGAATTTGATTATCACTTGCGTTAACGGTGAAGGAAAACATCGTGAGGAAACCTGCACACCTGAGAGGGCTCCATAAAGTTCTCAATGGTGTGTGTAGTCTGCCAACCCGCACCAGGACAGCGTGGTGGACTGAGGCATAAACCCTTCTCATTGTGAGAAGAGGCCCGTGCCCAGCAGTGGGACAGTAATGAGCTAGTTATGTTTATGTTATAGTTCGTACTAACTGCCTCGTTGGTCTTGTGGTGGCAAACGCGACTGCTGATCATGAGGTCCTGGGTTCGATCCCCAGGTCGGGCTGTGTTGTTGGGTTTTTCCGTGTGGAATTCCTCAGTAGCAGCTCGGAGTTTGTATTTGTGCCCGGTTGATGGCAATAGGCTCGCCCCCTATAACATGGGACTTAAACATAACGGCGAAATGAGAGTGTTACTATACACCTCTGCCCAATCCTTCGGGGAATACGGGCGTGATGTTACGTTAGTATATGTTTGTATTTTTTTTGCAGACCACCAGAGGCGACGCCAGAAGGACCCGATAGTATCGAGAGCATGGGTAGCGCCGAGAGCGCTGGAAGCCGCGAAAGCGCTGAAAGCGCTGAAAGTGCGGAAAGTGCAGAGGGCGCTGAAAGTGGTATGTTAGTTATAGTTAACTATCGACCCGCCCCGGCTTCGCACGGTTGCAATGTAGATACTAATGTGGGGCATATAAACCTTCCTCTTGAATCACTATCTATTGCTGAAAACTGCATTAAAATCCGTTGCGTAGTTTAAAAGATCTAAGCGTACAGACAGCGGGGGCGACTTTGTTTTATACTATGTAAAGATTGTGAAACTGTATTGAGAGAAATACTCTTCCTCCTACCTTTATCCCAACTATGTTGTGGTCAGCTTCCAGTCTAACCAGATGCGGCTGAATACCAGTATTTTACACGGAGCGACCTTCGCAATCCAGTTACTAGGGAATGCCGATATCCTAAGTTTAGACTGGTTGTCACACTTTCGGACTTCTGCTTCCCGTAACGACTGTCATAGGTATTCGTATGACACCCGGGACCGACGGTTTAACGTGCTCTCCGAGGCACGGAGGGGTCTCGATGTGTAACGAACGGTCACCCATTATAGAGTAACCTTGCAAATCATAATCCGCGCGGTTGTTAATTAGCCATGTGCGTCTTATATTGAACGTATTTCTTACATTTGTCGTCAAACAAAAATAAATAAACAAAACTGTCTTGTTGTTCTAGTCATAAAACAGATAGATACAGAAGTCAATCTACATACAAGTGCGCTCGAGCAACGCACACATAGACACTGCTCACGGACACGATATCTCGGACTGTTTGGGACCAGAGTGCGAGTGAGTGCGAGCGCGAGTGCCATGCGCTTGAGAGAGATAGATATATAGGTATAGATAGAGCGACCGCCGAGTGTAGGTATGAAAACTGAAGTACATACATGTGATTGACTTCTGTACCTATCTGTTTTGAGGTCTAGTGGTCGCAAGCGCGACTACTGAGCATGGGGTCCTGGGTTCGATCCCCAGGTCGGGTAAAGTGTTATTGGATTTTTCCATTAGGAATTTCTCAGTAGCCGCCTGGAGTCTGGATTTGTGCCCGGTTAATGGCAATAGGCTCGCCCCCTATTACATGGGACTTGAACATAACTGGCGAAACGAGTGTGTACTAAAAACACTTCTGCCGAACCCTTCGGGGAATGTTAAGCGTGATGTTATGTTCCTATATTTGTCGTAGGTGAGAGTGGCGAGGGCGCGGAGTGTGCAGAAGGCCAGCCCGCGGCCACGGCGGATAACAATAGCGACTCGAACCCTACCTGCGATCTGGACGACTGTGAGTATTTAATTTACCATGTTTGTTTATTAAAATTAAAATATCATCATAGAAAAATAAGTATAAAAAATTAATTAATTAAATAATGAAATAAATTAATCAAAAAAATAATTAATTGCGACATTGCCGTACTTCCATGTTGAAAGACAAGTCATCATCTTCCTGTCCTGTTTCCAAGTTACTTGTGGTCGGCGCAATATGTTTTTCTCTTCCACTCTTCCCTGTCAGCCGTCTCATTATCATTTACCATATCCTCCCTCTTACAATCCATCCAATTTTTCTTAGGTCTCCCTCTCCCCCTCCATCCATCAACATTCATATTCATCACTCTCTTAGTCACACGTGTCATCCCTCCTCATCACATGCCCATACCAAGACAAACGCTTTCCTTTCAACTTTTCTGTCACTGGTGCCATTTTCAAACACTTTCCATATTGAAAGAGAAGTGTGCGTGTTTTTTTTACGTATAAATTTAATATTTTTTGCGAATATTTTTTTTTTTAAATAAAACCGTTTTAGTTTTCAATGGTAATATTTTTTTTTTGGATTTTTGGACGTTATTCTCTTGCGGATAAACGGGAACGCCCTTCATTAGTTGACATGCTTACATATTAAGTATAGTAGAACACTATGCTTACTTTTTTGTATATTGTACTTCTTATTGGGAAGAAGTGTATGCTATTCGAGGACACAACAGTACTATGCGTACCAAATAAAAATAGCACTGTCAAGACGCCATTTTGTTCCGCAATACTCATGAACTTCATTACCAAAGTGTAAGGTGTGCAAAAAAGTAAATAAAGAAATTATGTTCAGTTTAATTATTTTTGTTCACTTTTTTGGTATTTCTAATCAATTTTACGCCAAATTAATTACACAGTAATTATATTATTATTATGGTGACATATTAGGGTGACCAGTAGCATTTCGTGAAGTTAACTATATATATTGGTTAATTTCTTTAATGAATACTGTTTTCAAATATTATTAAATTATCCAAAATTATCTATTTATGGAATTCAATAAATAACATTTTATAAAAATGAATGTAAATAATAATGAAATCTATGAATAAAAAAATATAACATTTTTTTTTTTCATAGTATTTTTTTGCTGGCAGTACCAATTTGACAGCTATCGTGTGAAGTTGTAGCAAGCGCGATCCTATTCTTATTTGGCACGCATAGTACACCAAACCATCCAACGAACCCGTGATACACATTGTAACATGACCTTTCTCTTCCAGTATCAGACTCCGACGCGAACTCTCTAGGCCTCTCCACGTCGTCATCTCTAGACTCAGCGTCAGAGCTCCTGCTGGCCGCAGCCGCCGCCGTGGAGTCCGGCGGGTCGGAGGGCGAGGCGGCGCCGGGCGAGCTGTGCCGCACCGTCCGCCATCTGATGCGCTCCATCGCCTCCATCGAGAGGCTGATGGACAGGGTGCTGAAGCACTGCGACGAGTGGCCCGCGCCGCCCACGAGGAACGATCACGAAGCGAGGTGACTCACATGTCATTTTGGAGTGTAGAGGTCCCGAAACATTCCCATATCGGTGACAACTGATTCAATTGGACGTAGTTAAGCAGAAAGGACTCAACCCACACAGAGTCATCTTTGAGTTATTGACGGTTTTAGTTCAAAGTGGTTTTCTTCACTCAAGTTAAAGTCAAAGTTTTTTTATTTCAAATAGACCAGATTTCAGGCACTTTTAAAACGTCAAACTAGGTGCACGGTTCCAAAAGGTAGGATCTATGGAGAAGAGCCGGCAAGAAACTCCATGAATACTCTTTTCAAAATAGTAATTTATGACAAATTCCAATACAGTAGTGTGAGAAATAGAATGAGAATAATGCAGGTTAATGTAACAAATAAACTCACATAAGAGTAACAAATAGAAAAATATGCCTTCTAGGATTGCCATAGCAGTTATGGGCTGACCAGTCCCGACAGACGGCACCCGTTCACGAGCATGACGTGCACATCCGCATCGGTCAGCTCAACCATATTATAGGGAACCCAACGGCCGGATAAACAACGCCACCATCAGCAACACATTTAAGTGAGCATGACAGACTCATACTACCAGACAATAGGCAGTAATATGATATGATTATAGGTGTATCATTAATAGCTGCATGATGCTCATACTTTACAGTTTGGATCATCAGTGATGCTGTATTCAGATTTTGTTACGTCATTACACATGCTTGGTAATATCAATCGTATTTTTCTATATATAAGTTGGTTAATGGGTATATTGTGTATTTCTGGACTTTATTTAGGAATATATAAGGTGGCTGATTTAAGCTGGTTGGGTCTTTATAGGTAATAAAAAGAAAATACCTGCCTAGAGTGCGCGCAAGATAACTCTGCGCGCGGCCAAAATCGGAACTAATCATGTTCCGCCATAATGTTGCCGTTTTATTAACTTTGTCACTAGATCTACCTGATTTTAGGAATAAAAGAAAATATAATAATAAAGATTATAATAGACCTCATCAGACGATAATAATCATAATGCATTATTTTTCACTCACGGTACATTTATAAGCTTAGTTCTTTTCTTTTGCAAATTACGTAAAAATACTAATTAATTTCATTGATATGTAGTAAATTTAAACGTACATAACTTAGCTCAATTGAAATATAATAAACCACAAGACGGCTGCCCAATTTTAATGCTCACAAATATATTACTTTTCCTTAAAAAGTAGGACTTTGTATTTTTGCGATCATGGCAACATTTAGCACGCCCTCCGTCGCGCGCAGACTTATCTTGCGCGCACTCTAATATGTTGATTCCCTGTCACAAAAAACGTATTTCCTTTGTTTATTTCTTGATCTTTTTTGCTGAAGGACCTTATAGACATTTTGGTACCAATAATTCATTTTTGCCAATTTTGTGGATTGAGTCCTTTCTGCTAAACTACGTCCTATTAGAAACAGAAGTGTCTATGGTCTCATCAACCGTACATTTACTTTGCGAACGCAGCAACCTACCTGAATGTCGTGCGTCACAAATATTATGCTATAATTATAACGTTTCAAGCAATGCACATAGAGTCAGATAATAGCAGTGGAACTAACTACTTGTCAAGAGAAAAAATCGCTACCACTTTAACTTATTAACCTTCTACAGTTTAATATAAGTTTAAACTCAACTTGTGGTTCTTTCTGTGTACTCCATAACTAAACCAACATTAACAACGTGATAATGTACGGTGCTTATTGGAAAATCCTCATGGATGTCCCTCGCCCGGGGAAGGCGAGGGGTCTGCCGGACTCTTACCGGGTAAAAACCAACGGTGTACCTCCTTCTGACCTAAGGCCGGGGTCACGGGATTCGCTGTTGCATGCACCGCGACCCCGGCAGGTCTCGGTCCACCAGCTTCCAGTGGTGGGATTGGCTCCTACTGAGTGGTTTAAGCTTAAAAATAGCGCAACAAGCCCCCCCCTTACTTCCACTCGTATATAGCGTTTATCCAAGGAATAAGTTAGACGTTCTGACAGAATTTCTACAACACTAATATTATCTATACTAATATTATAAAGCTGAAGAGTTTGTTTGTTTGAACGCGCTAATCTCAGGAACTACTGGTTGGAATTGAAAAAATATTTTTGTGTTTTATAGTCCATTTATCGACGAAGGTTATAGACTATATAACATCACCGTACGACCAATAGGAGCGGAGCATAAATGAAAAATGTTGCAAAAACAGGAAAATGTACACCCGTGAGAAGCCGGGACGGGCCGCTAGTGTTACATAATTACCCATGAAAAAGAAAATATTCACTAAACCGAAAACCGGTAGTTGTCATTTACCTCTCAGGAAATTAGGTAAGAATGTAAATAGTTTTCTGGGTAGTCTACTCTTTAGTTTTATGTTTTCTGGGTTGCGTTTCAATGATGATAATTTTATGTTTTATCCAAATTTTTTTTTTTTGGGTCTTACTACGGTTTTCAAATATTGCCAATAGACTCTTTACAAGGGACCTTTTAACCCCCTTTCGGCTTTAGGGGTATTTTTGTAACACGTTGTATACAAAATCTGTCAAAACGTCTAACTTGTTCCTTAGATAAACGCTATCCCAAGTTGGTAAAATGAGATCTTACTCAATTAAATTTGTTCTTTGACAGAAAACGTGTAGACATGGGCCTATCGGAGGTGGACCGCAAGCTGATGGCGATGTACCGACGACTGCCGGAAGTGCACCGCAGGCAACTACAGGTGTATCGGAAGCAGAAGAAATTATCTACGGTAATGTCCCTAACTTTTGTCTGCGACTCCGCTCGCGTTAGTTTAACGTTTAACCGACTTCCAAAAAGGAGGTTCGCAATTTGACTGTGTTTTTTTTTGTATGTTTGTTCCGCGATATCTTTGCTAATTGTGAACCGATTTTAATGATTCATTTTTTGTTTGAAAGAGTATTCTTTCGAAGTGGTCCCATTTAAATTTGGTGAAGATCTGATGGAGAACTTCGGAGATAGATAATTAGAAGTAATTTTATTTTTGTTAAAAAGTTATTTATGATAAAGTTACCTTATGTTCATCCTCCCTGTTTAATCTGTCTCTCTCTCTCTCTCTCTCTCTCTGTCGCGTCGGCCATGAACTATACTTAGTCAGTCAGCGAAGTTTATATGGTCCGCGCGCGAGGGTCAGCACCGCCTGCGGTATGTGAGCGGCAAGAGGAGGAAGCCCTGGGGGGGAGGGGGGGAGCGAAATAATAACCGCGCTCTGTCAGTTTGCGTTGTCTTGTCTACGGCGCGCCTAACCTACTTATTGTTTTTTTGGAAAATCCTCATGGATATCCCTCGCCCAGGGAACGCGAGGGGGTCTGCTGGACTCTTACCGGCTAAAAACCAACGGTGTTGTTCCTGTTGACCTTTCGGCTGGGGTCACGGGATTCGCAATGGCATGTACCCCAACCCCGGCAGCCCCCCCCACCCCCCCTGACGCTCCTGACGCTCATATACCGCAGGAGTTGACGACTTGCGCGACTATAGCGGAGCAGACTACCCAGAGTGTGCCGGGAGTATTTAACACGCGTATACACAAACATTACCACCCATATTCTAAGACGTTCCTCCAAAACTTACTCGACTCCACCTCGACTTGACATAAACGTCCTCGACTCGATATTTTTCCTCAGTCGAGGTAAGGAATCATCTGTCAAACTCAAGGTACCTCGGAACCTACCTTAAGGAAGGAAGTGTCAAAGTTCGTATGTAATAAAAAATAATTTTGAAGACTATCGAATATGCTTACGATAATCCTTACAATTTTTTATCGCGGTGTTATTTGCGCGATGCAGATAATTCAAATAATGATGTAATGACTCCGTCTAGGAACCTCAAAGTTCCCTCGAAATTGCGACTAAGAATACAATTTTGAAGGTGTTTTCGAGGTCGTCCTGAGTCGAGTATGAGTCGAGTACGTTTCGGAGGAACGTCTTAGAATATGGGTGTATTAGTAGGCTTCACAGTGTGCTCGAACGCACATTGTTGAATACGGGTCTGGGATTGGTCGCCTTTATATTGCGAGACTAAAGACAACCAATCACAGAGTGATCTTCAAAGCAGTGTGTTCGAGCACACTGGTCTTCTAGTAATGTTTGTGTATACGGGTGTACTATGCGAGCCAAATAAGAATAGTACTCTCAAGACGCCATTTTGTTCCGCAATACTTGTGAACTTCATAACCAAAGCGTAAGGTGTGCAAAAAAATTAATAAAGAAAAGTTATACTCAGCTTAATTATTTTTTGTGCACTTTTTTGGTATTTCTAATCAATTTTACGCCAAATTAATTATACATGAGTAGGATTTGAAATAAAAAGCATGTTAATTATAATTTTTTTTTATTATTTTTGTTTTAATCAGATTATAATTCCTCTATACCGCTTAACACAGCGTCATCGTTTCGTGAAGTTAACTATATACAGGGTGTTTGGTGCATCGTGTGCCAAATTGAAATGGTCGACTGGGGGGGTCATCTGCTATCCTTTCAGACCCCTAAACACTATTCATGCCCTGTCGATTTTTTTTCATCGACTTTTTATTATTTTATTAAAAAAATACCCAAATTTTACATCCAAATACAAATTTTAAAAAAAGTATAAGTCGTAGACTCTGAATTTTAATTTTGTTTAGATGTGTATTGTATGACAGTATTTTTGATATCAAAATTAGTGCCATTAGCCATCTAGTTTTTTTTTTAAATTTACTTGCAAAGTTTCGGACTTAATTAAAGATGTCCATGTTAGAGCTATTTAAATGGCTATAAAAAAAAAACCAAAAGCGACCGGGATCTTCGAACTCCCTCAAAAATTCTCTAGTCTATCCTCTTGCTAGTGATGTGCCACATGCCATAAAAATCTTTTTACAACTTTGTGAATTCGCTAGAATTGTGAATCGAGTCACAAAATACTACAATTCCAAATTATGATTTAAAAAAATATTCTTGCTTAAATGATACCTGAAATACTTATTAAATCTGTTATCTCACTCTTATAAGGTTAAAATCTGTCTCGTATCACTCTGGGGGGGAGGTGGGGGGTAATAGAAATTTAAAAAAAAAAGCATTGTTAATATTTATTTATTTTTCACATATTCTGCTCAAATTGTTGGCCTCTATTGCGAATGCAGGCCCGACATCTATTTCGTATTTCCACAGTTGTTGTACGAAGTCGCATTTCCTCCTTAATTTTATTGAACGCCGTTTCAATGCGTTGAAGTAGTACTTCTCTAGTCGGAACCTCCGTGGCGTATACCAGCTCTTTGGCACGTCCCCAGACATAAAAGTTTAGCGGAGTTAGGTCTGGGGAACGTGCCGGCCATGCAATAGGGCCATCGCGACCAATCCACGCATTGGGGAACATATCGTCGAGACATTCCCTCACAGTCAAACTCCAATGCGCGGGACAGCCGTCATGCTGGAATACTTCGGGCACATTTTCATTAAATACTAAGACACTAATTCGGACAGGTCATTTTGAAGGAACTCCAAATAGGTATCGCCATTGAGGTTATCGGGCAGGTAATGCGGTCCAACTACCTGATTCCCAATCACTCCTGCCCAAACGTTTACACTAAACCTCCTTTGAAATGATTTCTGTCTTTTAACACGTGGGTTTTCCGTTTTGTTTGTCCAGTGGTGCAGATTATGAAGATTGAGAATTCCTTCTTTGGTAAATTTGGATTCATCCGTCCACAGTATTCTTTTTAAAAAATTAGGATCATCCACATCCGTGTGTAACATAAAGCGACAGAATTCCACTCGTCTCTCAAAGTCGCCACCCTCAAGACCTACAAACAAAGAACTCTTAAATTTCTGTTGAGCAGTAAATAATTGCACAATAAGATTTTTAAGGACCGCCTGTATGGGCTAAATGATTCACTACCTGGAAGTGACGTCATACTATACCCATTGCCTGCTTAACAAAGGCATCGTCAAACAAAGCGTGTACGGGTTTAAAGTTAGTTTAAAATTACGTACCTTGCACCGGAGTGTAATGGAATGGATGCTTTTCGTTTTGCTGAAGAACTTTCCACACTTTCCATATTGAAATATCAAGATGTGCTGCCACATTTCTAATACTTCTTGTAGGGTCTTCTTGTAGGATTCACAATTCTAGCGAATTCACAAAGTTGTAAAAAGATTTTTATGGCATGTGGCACATCACTAGCAAGAGGATAGACTAAAGAATTTTTGAGGGAGTTCGAAGATCCCGGTCGCTTTTGGTTTTTTTTTTATAGCCATGTAAATAGCTCTAACATGGACATCTTTAATTGAAGTCCGAAACTTTGCAAGTAAATTTAAAAAAACTAGATGGCTAATGTCACTAATTTTGATATCAAAAATACTGTCATACAATACACATCTAAACAAAATTAAAATTCAGAGTCTACGACTTATACTTTTTTTTAAATTTGTATTTGAATGTAAAATTTGGGTATTTTTTTAATAAAATAATAAAAAGTCGATGAAAAAAAATCGATAGGGCATGAGAAGTGTTTAGGGGTCTGAAAGGATAGCAGATGACCCCCCCAGTCGACCATTTCAATTTGGCACACGATGCACCAAACACCCTGTATATTGGTTCATTTTTTTAATGAATACTATTTCCAGATATTGTTAATTTATCCAAAATTATCTATTTATGGAATTCAAGAAATAACATTTCATAAAAATGTATATAAATAATAATGAAATCTATGAATAAAAAAATATATAATTTTTTTATCAGTTTTTTTGCTGGCAGTACTAATTTGACAGCTATCGTGTGAAGTTGGCAACAAGCGCGATCTTATTCTTAGTTTTCTCGCATAGTACCTAAATGTCGTTTCTCGTGGAGGCTCTACAAATGTGTTACAACATAATAATGTGTATGTTCCCCTCGCAGGTGTGCATGCAGCTGGTGGGCGGGCAGGCGCCGGCGCCGCCCCCGCCCGGCTCGCCGCCGCCCGCCGCGCCGCACCAGCCCTGCCGCGCGCTGTGCCCCGAGTACCATCTGCAGAGGTTCAAAGAGGTACAGTAGAGCTGTGTGCAGGTGTGCTGCAGCTGGTGGGCGGGCAGGCGCCGGCGCCGCCCCCGCCCGGCTCGCCGCACCAGCCCAAAGAGGTACAGTAGAGCTGTGTGCAGGTGTGCTGCAGCTGGTGGGCGGGCAGGCGCCGGCGCCGCCCCCGCCCGGCTCGCCGCCGCCCGCCGCGCCGCACCAGCCCTGCCGCGCGCTGTGCCCCGAGTACCATCTGCAGAGGTTCAAAGAGGTACAGTAGAGCTGTGTGCAGGTGTGCTGCAGCTGGTGGGCGGGCAGGCGCCGGCGCCGCCCCCGCCCGGCTCGCCGCACCAGCCCAAAGAGGTACAGTAGAGCTGTGTGCAGGTGTGCTGCAGCTGGTGGGCGGGCAGGCGCCGGCGCCGCCCCCGCCCGGCTCGCCGCCGCCCGCCGCGCCGCACCAGCCCTGCCGCGCGCTGTGCCCCGAGTACCATCTGCAGAGGTTCAAAGAGGTACAGTAGAGCTGTGTGCAGGTGTGCTGCAGCTGGTGGGCGGGCAGGCGCCGGCGCCGCCCCCGCCCGGCTCGCCGCACCAGCCCAAAGAGGTACAGTAGAGCTGTGTGCAGGTGTGCTGCAGCTGGTGGGCGGGCAGGCGCCGGCGCCGCCCCCGCCCGGCTCGCCGCACCAGCCCAAAGAGGTAGAGTAGAGCTGTGTGCAGGTGTGCTGCAGCTGGTGGGCGGGCAGGCGCCGGCGCCGCCCCCGCCCGGCTCGCCGCACCAGCCCAAAGAGGTACAGTAGAGCTGTGTGCAGGTGTGCTGCAGCTGGTGGGCGGGCAGGCGCCGGCGCCGCCCCCGCCCGGCTCGCCGCACCAGCCCAAAGAGGTACAGTAGAGCTGTGTGCAGGTGTGCTGCAGCTGGTGGGCGGGCAGGCGCCGGCGCCGCCCCCGCCCGGCTCGCCGCACCAGCCCAAAGAGGTACAGTAGAGCTGTGTGCAGGTGTGCTGCAGCTGGTGGGCGGGCAGGCGCCGGCGCCGCCCCCGCCCGGCTCGCCGCACCAGCCCAAAGAGGTACAGTAGAGCTGTGTGCAGGTGTGCTGCAGCTGGTGGGCGGGCAGGCGCCGGCGCCGCCCCCGCCCGGCTCGCCGCACCAGCCCAAAGAGGTACAGTAGAGCTGTGTGCAGGTGTGCTGCAGCTGGTGGGCGGGCAGGCGCCGGCGCCGCCCCCGCCCGGCTCGCCGCACCAGCCCAAAGAGGTACAGTAGAGCTGTGTGCAGGTGTGCTGCAGCTGGTGGGCGGGCAGGCGCCGGCGCCGCCCCCGCCCGGCTCGCCGCACCAGCCCAAAGAGGTACAGTAGAGCTGTGTGCAGGTGTGCTGCAGCTGGTGGGCGGGCAGGCGCCGGCGCCGCCCCCGCCCGGCTCGCCGCACCAGCCCAAAGAGGTACAGTAGAGCTGTGTGCAGGTGTGCTGCAGCTGGTGGGCGGGCAGGCGCCGGCGCCGCCCCCGCCCGGCTCGCCGCACCAGCCCAAAGAGGTACAGTAGAGCTGTGTGCAGGTGTGCTGCAGCTGGTGGGCGGGCAGGCGCCGGCGCCGCCCCCGCCCGGCTCGCCGCACCAGCCCAAAGAGGTACAGTAGAGCTGTGTGCAGGTGTGCTGCAGCTGGTGGGCGGGCAGGCGCCGGCGCCGCCCCCGCCCGGCTCGCCGCACCAGCCCAAAGAGGTACAGTAGAGCTGTGTGCAGGTGTGCTGCAGCTGGTGGGCGGGCAGGCGCCGGCGCCGCCCCCGCCCGGCTCGCCGCACCAGCCCAAAGAGGTACAGTAGAGCTGTGTGCAGGTGTGCTGCAGCTGGTGGGCGGGCAGGCGCCGGCGCCGCCCCCGCCCGGCTCGCCGCACCAGCCCAAAGAGGTACAGTAGAGCTGTGTGCAGGTGTGCTGCAGCTGGTGGGCGGGCAGGCGCCGGCGCCGCCCCCGCCCGGCTCGCCGCACCAGCCCAAAGAGGTACAGTAGAGCTGTGTGCAGGTGTGCTGCAGCTGGTGGGCGGGCAGGCGCCGGCGCCGCCCCCGCCCGGCTCGCCGCACCAGCCCAAAGAGGTAGAGTAGAGCTGTGTGCAGGTGTGCTGCAGCTGGTGGGCGGGCAGGCGCCGGCGCCGCCCCCGCCCGGCTCCCCGCACCAGCCCAAAGAGGTACAGTAGAGCTGTGTGCAGGTGTGCTGCAGCTGGTGGGCGGGCAGGCGCCGGCGCCGCCCCCGCCCGGCTCGCCGCACCAGCCCAAAGAGGTACAGTAGAGCTGTGTGCAGGTGTGCTGCAGCTGGTGGGCGCCCGACTTTTACTCTCACAGCCACAATAGAATCACGCAGCACGACGATTGTGTAGCAGACTCCAGCGACAACAATGACAGCTGTCAAATGAAACGTCACAAATTCTGCATCGCGATATCAAGATTTCACACACATGTAGTATATGTATATACAAGTTCCCAACATTAACCGTTGTGCAGTAGCCCGCCAGACGTAAGACCCACCTGGTTGTAGGATCCTCCCGCCTCTTTGGAGGTACACCATACCTCGTACCTCCACAATTTAATCGAATATTGACATTCATAGCGATTTTACTGCTGTGACTTCAGTATTCCGTTCTCTTTGTTTCTAGCCATTCAAAGTTGTTTAATTAGAATTCTTGGTTACCTTTTATTAGTTTTGTAAAACACACAACAGAATCGTGTAGGGATGAATCTATCATTACAGTTATAGCTAATATCAGTGTGTCAGGATTGCGAGCATGGTAAATAAAGTAAATGAAACCAACATCGATTCTCCACCAATGAGAGTACTTATATTTGGGTTAGTGGTTAGTTACAGAAGCTAGTTCACAATATAATAATTTACACAACATCAGTAAATAAGGACAAGCTAATTAAATATAAAAGGTCAGACTTCTTCGGCTGTTCGACATGTAATCCTCTGCTCCGTCGAATAACCACTGTTTTTATAACGTCAGGTACGTATATTCATCTTGACTACCCTCCTTTATCAACATTGTCCAGTGTTACCAGCTACCAATAACAGTTATTATCACAAAAAATACCATTAGACGCAACTGGAGCAGCTAGGGCTGTGGCTTTAGCTGCTGCTGGGCACAGCCAACGTCGGAACGCTGGCCTAGTGTGCCTTGAACCACTGTCCGGGGATGCATTTAACATAATATATTTTTGTTATGACAGGTGCGACGCAAAGTGATGCATATGCGTGACCAGCAGCTGTACTACCATAGACTGAGAATGTGGCTCGAGGATCAATTGCGACAAGAACGGGAGAGGTGAGCGTTGTTCAGTTTACACAAATGCTTTTGCGAATCCCGCGACCCCGGCCGAACGGTCAGGAGGAGGAACACCGTTGGTTTTTAGCCGGTAAGGCTGGACATCCACCAGAGCTCTGCGAGGAAAATGTGTAGCGAGGATGTGAAGCGGTGTGACCCTTTCCACCAGAGCTGTGCGAGGAATGCGTAATGTGTTAATGTGTACAAATGAGCCGTGGCGGGAGCGGTACACATTCCTCGTAACACATTTCTCGCTTGTTTTGTATGAACAAAAACCTCGCACTGCTAGACCCGTATCCACAGACCCGCGCAGAGCGAAGCTAGGTGAATGAAGTGATTCTATCAATACAAGTATCGCGTGTGGTCGAAATTCGACCATTATTTTACTATCGAAAGATATGATTACAGTACCCGGTAGTAAATATTTCACATCGAGCTATATATAGACAGAGATATTAGTTACCTTCGGCTTTATAGAACGTTTTCTCTGTCGCACGAAGCAGCAAAACATCACGAATTTTGTAAACGTTTGGCGGTTCTTGAGTATATATTTTTTTGTGACCCATACAAATGTCCAACTGATTGATTGCGTCGTGCAGCGGTCGGGTTGTTGAGCTCCCTAGAAGGTTTGAGCTCCGCGATGACTGATGCAGATGTGCCGTCAGTTAGGACAGGTCAACTCGAACCTCCTTTAGCACTTTCCTCAAAAGGCCATTCCCGACGTTGCCCTACATCGTTTCACTCGCATAGTTCGTGTACTACAATGTCTGGACTTTAAAAGAGAGTTTGACCTCTGAGTTTGTTTCGGCTTTTCTTCTCAGAGCTAGTCAGAAAGGAAATGCCGGCGCCATGTAGTCTTAAAAAAAAAACATTACATTGACTTGTAAAAGTGTCTGTAACAGATTTATTTACAGAAATAAAAATCATTTGTCATTTATCAAAGTCAAAGTCAAAACATTTATTGCGAACCAAGTGCACAATGTGGTGTTACGTTATGTTAGCAGGTACTTATGACTTAGCAGCCTTTTACAAGCATTGCAATTTCTCATTCGCCTGCCCTTCTCGTTTTAAATTAGCATGCATTATACATTGCTATTTAGTAATCATTTTATTTATATTAGTACAATTTACATACATACATACATACATAAACTCACGCCTTTTTCCCATGGGGGTAGGCAGAAACTATAGAACGCCACATGCTACGACTCTTATATACCCCTTTCGCTTCATCCACATTCATACATCTTGTCATACACGCACGCCGGTTGAGAGTACTACGCACCTGACCTTTGTGAAGAACATCACCAATAACATCGATGTATGTCCTTCTAGGACGTCCTCTACCGGCGTTCCCATTAACATCCGCCTTATAAATTCCTTTTGTTAATCGCCGTTCACTCATTCTCTCAACATGACCAAACCACCTAAGCATACTCCTTTCAATTTTTGTCACTACATCATCTTTTAAACCGCAACTTTGTCTAATCTCTTCATTTCTCAATCTATCATTCAAAGTTACACCGCACATTCTTCGCAAGGAACGCATTTCCACGGCATTTATTCTAGTACAATAGTGAAATAATAGTTATGTCAAGAATTAAATGTCAATATAGTGAATCCAATACAATGGGGTAGGCAACTGTGGAACTAATGGCGCCACTTTCGATTGTTCCACTGCAATCTTATTGATTGCAATGTGTTTGACATTATTGACCTGATGGTTCTGATTGGTGGAAATAACTAAATATGGAGGTGCTGCCATCTGCTTTAGTTTTGCGTTGCCTTCCCCATTATACAAGGTTAGTCGGAAAGGGGGTACTAAGCCGCAGACCACTTAATGTATCACTGATGATTTTTCTAAAGAAAGTGTTAAAATTTAAAAATTTGATGATTTTTTTTTTAATAAAAAATTACTTTTATTTTAGTTTTTTCAAAAATTCTTCATCCCTGATTTAGTTATGAATTCAGAAAATGGAATTTCTAATCCGTGACCCCAAATATGACCTAAAGAGTAAACACAGCTGATCATAGCTATGGGCAGATAGATTTTAGCATATTTTTTACGGAATCTTTGAAAAGCTATTTCTCTTAAACTATCGAGTTTTGGGGAAAGTTGTAGAACAAAAGTTATCCCTTATTATGGGTACTTTAACACCCTTTCGGCTTAGTACCCCCTTTCTGACTAACCTTGTATATAATAGTTATGTCAAAATTAATTGTCAATTATGGTGGATTTACTACAATTATTCAGCATTATTAATGTAAATGACATTAACTGACTTTCAGGTAGTACACATTTTAATTTTATATGTATTTAAATAGGATAGACTCAATCTTACTGTTTGAATAGGACAGATCGCCACATAGGTATGAGTGACGGAGACGACGCTCTACGAAACCGAAGCTAGCCGATTATCTCTTTCTTAAAGCTCGATGTGTAATATTTATTGCCGGGTACCTACTGTAAATATCATTCCTCTTCTTTTATAATAAATACAAAAATGTACAACAATTTTCGATGTTCTCGTATTGATATAATCGTCTGTAAGTCCGGAGAATGAGTGAACGGCGATTAACAAAAGAAATTTATAAGGCGGATGTTAATGGGAACGCCGGTAGAGGACGTCCTAGAAGGACATACATCGATGTTATTGGTGATGTTCTTCACAAAGGTCAGGTGCGTAGTACTCTCAACCGGCGTGCGTGTATGACAAGATGTATGAATGTGGATGAAGCGAAAGGGGTATGTAAGAGTCGTAGCATGTGGCGTTCTATAGTTTCTGCCTACCCCCATGGGAAAAAGGCGTGAGTTTATGTATGTAAGTCCGGTCAGTACAAATAGCTCAGTATTAATGTTCTAGCGCGTCGATAGAATTGAAATTGTGCTGTGCGTCGATGCGACACGCACGTTTGTGTGCTAAAAGCCAAACTGTATATAAATTAATATCTTTGCCTTTACAAAGATGACTTTATAAACAAAACAAGCATTTTATACCAACAAATATTTCCCAACAGCTTACCAGAAAGCAACGTAACACTAATCGAAGATCTCCCACGCCGCAAACGCCGCACAGCTAGCCCAAAAGTGCCCCGCCTAACAACAGCTCCAAAACGCAAGCTAAAACCGGTCTCACCATCCATAAGCAAACCTCATAAGATACTACAAATGTTAAAACACAAAGCACCCGCCCAAACGACGCAACTCCTTACCGAAGACATTAAAAATGACGAGGAAGTCGCTAAGTCTGAGGCGGAACCACCCGAAGCTTTCCCATTAGAGCGAGAAGAGAATATCAGTGACACTGAAACGATAGTTGGCGAGAAAGAGTCGGTAGATATGTGTAAAGAAATGAAGGAGTGTCTGGCGAAATTCTCTAATTTCGCTCTCAACAGTGATAGTTTGCAGGAAGAGTTTAATGTGCCAGTTGAGGCAAAGTACCCGGAGTCTGTGAGCCCACCGCTCCAAGAAATGTCTCCAACAACGCCAGAACCAATGCCAGTCTATAGTTCAAAGCCCAATCAACGACTTCTCTCTGTCAACAAATTCTTAAATAAAGATGAAAAGAGTGATTTTAACCAACAAATAGCACCAGAAGTTCTAAACATACCTCTAAACGCTCGCAGAACGCCGCTGCTCGTCAAGGATGAAAAGGAAACTGTGACAGATACCACAGACAATGACAAGGACCCTAATATATATAAATACGTTTCGTTTGGTTTAGAAATCAAGAAAGCTATGGAGGAGTGTCAGAATATTATCAACTCTTACAACAGTATTAAGGATGGTAAAAAAGAAGACGACGGTCAACTCTCGCTGGAACAAATATGCGAAGTTATGATGACCTTAGACAAGAATTCAGCAGAATTTTTAGACAAAATTGACACTGAAGACCCAATGGATACATACATAGTCGAAAATATGCCTCAAATTCTAGCCAATATGCCCGAAATTGCTTCTAAGTTATTCGAAATTGCGAACGCTTCCTTCGAACTGCCCGAAATCGCGTCTATCGTGAATAGTTTACCCGACGTCAACAACGAGGCACAACTAACTCCCGAAACATTAAAACAGATTCGAGAACTAAAACTAAATAAAACCCGGGATAGTATAAAAATAACTAAAAACACTGCCAAACGTAAAACTCAGCGTAGGCTTAAGAATAATGTTGAGACTAGCGATATTATAGGTACAATGACGTTTGAACTAGACAACAAAGATATTGTTGAATTACTAAAAGACGAAAAAGATTTGCAAGCACTAATGAAGAACAAAAACAAAGAAGATTTCAAAGATCTACTATTCTCTACTTCCGCTCAGGTCGTTATCAACAAAGTATTTGAATATCTTAAACAAAACAAAAGCCCAGTCCTAGCTAAATGCCTCGAAGAAGACAAAGACCTCTTCTCACTGCCGAAGAATAGTATAAACTCAGAAATGTACTCAAAAGCGTCTACCTTATTCGATAATTCTGTAAAAGACGCGCTAAGTATGGAAGAGTTGAGAGATTTAGTAAAATCGCGTTTTAATTCATGGAAACATTATGTTGCTACGAAATTCAAAGGTATGCCTGTTGAGATATTAGATAATGAGATCGAAGCTATGTTAGATAAATTTTATAGCTACATACAAGATTTAGCTGGGAAGAATTATGTGCCCGATGCAGATAGAATGGCGGCCAAGTTAGAAGAATTGAAAAAACATCACGAAATGCATAGGGATTCTGATAGCGACTCTAGAGAATCTGTCAGACAGATTTTATTGACCACCTCCGTAGGTAATACTTTAGATATTCTTATAATGAAGTTCCCAAAACTTACTCTTGAGAAGAAAACTATGGTAAAAGGATTGAAGTTCAAATATATGAATGTTTTGCGACGCTGTTGCGAGTCACAGCCGCTCGTCAACTGGATACTAACAGATCCAGAAACAGCAGTAAACGTGATTCAAGATCTAATGGATTTCCAAGTTAAAAAACCCGAGAATGTTCCAGAATTTACATCTATGTCCAATGATAAAAAAAGAGATTATTTTATTGAAAGATTAAGAGACGTCAACAAGCAATATATGGAAACTTTACCTAAGAAGAATCTATCGGGCGACGAATGGCTAGTAATGCTATATAAATTAGAACAATATGAAGAAAAATTAAAAGAAAATTTCAACAAAGCTTCACCACCTCCTACGAAAACCACTCAAAATGCGAGCGAAGCCGAGATACTAGCAGCTAAAGGTCTAAGTAAGATCATAGGCAAAGCGAGCATCAGAGTCGTCAAAAAAACAGACCCGCCTAAGAAAAAAGAAGAAAAACCGAAAGAGAAAGAAGATGACGACAAAAAATGTAAAAACGACGCGTTACTAGCTAAATGTGAGGCTATACTCACTTCTAAAGGAGAAAAATCTCTCCTCGACAGCTTCTACACTATAAAATCTTATATAACCCAAGGCTTACCAGTGCCAGAGACGTACAAAAAACACGTCATCTCAATATGCTCGTCAATTGACGCGAAATTGTTAGACGAAGATATCGAAGACAGTCTGAAATCTGACAAAGAAGAGAGTGGAGATGTCGATCCTAAAGATAAGACTTCAATATCCCCTCAAAACCACGAAGATCTAGCCAAATATTCGGCGCAGGCGCTTAGAAACGCGAAACAAACGCTAAACGCAGTCGCCTTCAAAAATATTAGTAGAAATGGTCAGAGCAAGTCTGAAAGCGATGTCTGTGATACTCCAAAGACGGACTGCAAATGGACCAATGATTGTGTCTGTAACTCTTGTAAGGATAACGACAACTCTGTCTGCTTAGGCGATATTGTTAAACAGTGCTATGATATTGATAAGAAAGGGGAAAAGAAGAAGGAGATTAAAAAGCCAGTGGTTAAGCCGAAACCGGTTGCGAAGGCGTGTGAGAATAGTAATCATCAACAGCATGTCTGTAAAGGTGAGTCTGACATTTTGATATTCTTCTTTTCATGTCAATCTTAGACTCTTATTAACAAGAAATGCCGTCGGCATTTAGTCCATACAGACGTATTCCCCAGTTTCCTCCTTGGATAATGTCACTAGAGCAAATATTTTTTACCATATGATATACATCTATCACCACTATGTCCTTGTGTTTTGTTTTTGTCAATAAATTAATTATTAAAAGAACTAGAAACGTTAAAATTTTACCTAAATCGACCGGTTTTACCACCGTTTTCAAACATCTGCCAAACAAAGGACATGTTATGAAATGGGCTTAAAATAATTTTATTTTTGAACCGCTTACATGTGCGGTTTTTCTGATAGGGAAAACTGTCTAGGACGTGCTTACAAAAACATTTTTTTTTAAAGCACCATTATTTAATTATAAAACATTTAAAATCCTGATATTTTTTTTTTGTTAAAAAACGAATAAACTGATAAAAAACATGGAAATAAAAATGATATATAATCATTATTGAAAGCATAATATTTATCCTAATAATAAACGGCTTAAATTAAAATAAAATTAATGAATTAACTTAATGGTTTGGATGTATGGCATTGATTCCCTTGTCTCAATAGAATAAAAGAAAATATTTACTGTACATATGTCAGCAAGGTTGTCACTTGTCATTGTCAGTAATGTCATCAATGTCTAATCATGTCAAAGTTGTCACACAAAATCGCTATCTATTGTTGTTAAAAGCCAGGTCAAATAAAAAAAAAACTCAAAACAATGGTACATAGTCAAAAACACAGGAACCACAGTCACAATAACAGACAACAGTTGAATAAGTTGAATTGAATTCGACTTTTTGACAATGACTGACGTTGACAATGACAATAAATGTCATCCAATAGAAGTGTTGCCAGAATTAATAATTATGGGTTATAAACTGTGGGTTGCAACTTTATTTTTTAATTCTAATTATTTAAATTTAAAAAAACAATAGAGGGGTGCTTTTAAAAAAAATAAAAAAATATACGAAAGCTCCATATTTTATGTACTTTCATAAAAAAAATATCTCTTCTCTGTTCACAGCCAAAGCCCAGCTTCCATACAAAAATATAACATGTCCTTTGACGAATATAATAAAATAAAAGAAAAACTTACAGGCATAACCAAAGTCTTTCTTAAATTATTACTGAAAAAAATATTAAAATCGGTCCAGATTTGAAGAAGGAAACAGGGAAATACGAAAGTACGATTTCGCTAATATTGCACAGGAGAAATCAGTCCGAGACGCAGGTGTCTCTTTCGCGCTCAATTGGGAAAGTTTGCGGGAGGGGTGGGACAGAAATAGATTGCAAAAACCTATTCAAATTATTAATATTTTGCAGCCCGCGTTTCCTCTTAAGTGTAGTTTTAACATGACTTGGGAGACGAATTTAAACAAAAAACGTTTTTTTTCTTCTTCAGTAATACCTTTCAGTAAGTTTCTAGTTCGTCCCAAGTGATGATATTTGACCTCATCTCGTCGACATGCGGCAGATGTGACCAGCCCAGTTTCATTTTAAGTTTTATTTAGGCTATGCTCATCTTCTTCAATATAATCAAAAAAGAAAGAGACGGATGTAAATAAGAGCTCTCAAATTTAGTTGAACTATTATTTCCATACAGATTTAGACGACACGTCAGAACGTCAGGAGTGAAGTTCAATACGTACTATGCGTGCCAAATAAGAATAGTACTGTCAAGACGCCATTTTGTTCCGCAATACTCGTGAACTTCATTACCAAAGTGTAAGGTGTGCAAGAAAATAAATAAAGAAATTATACTCAGTTTAATTATTTTTAGTTCACTTTTTTGGTATTTCTAAATTGATTAGAAATACCAAATTTAAGGCGTTAATTGTAACGCCAAATTAATTACACAGTAATTATATTATTATTATGGCGACATATTAGGGTGACCAGTAGCATTTCGTGAAGTTAACTATATATATTGGTTAATTTCTTTAATGAATACTGTTTTCAAATATTATTAAATTATCTATTTATGGAATTCAATAAATAACATTTTATAAAAAATGAATGTAAATAATAATGAAATCTATGAATAAAAAAATATAACATTTTTTTTCATAGTATTCTTTTGCTGGCAGTATCAATTTGACAGCTATCGTGTGAAGTTGTAGCAAGCGCGATCCTATTCTTATTTAGCACGCATAATAAACTAGTTTGACATCTCTAACTTAGTTCTTATCTATCGCCGTCCTATTCTCGAGCTGCCTGTTAGTAAAAGATAGCTTATCTCTAATTTTAATAGGATAATCGGCGCCAATCTCTACAAGATTTAGAGATGAGAGGTATTTACATAATTTCTTAGTAATAATGATTGTTTTGTACAGTCGGTCACGGCGGCGTCGCGTGCGCAGGTGAAGGCACGGAGCAGCCCTGCACCTGCTGTTACTGCACCGTATTTGGACATGCCGTGAGTATCCAACAACATAATTATTATCTTACTACTCAATGTAGCCCACTGCTGGACAAAGATTTTATGGCGGCATATATCACGCGACATGCAAACTACGCAGCATCACGAACATCTAACAGACTACAGCAACAACAATGACAGCTGTCAAATGAAATGTCACAAATCCTGCATCGCGATATTAAGATTTGACACGCAGGTATATCGTTGCTGCGACTGCAAAATCCGCTGTGTTTTTTTTTTAAGTCTCGTCTGATGCTTTTTGTAATACAGTAGAATCTCACTAATCCGGCACTTCAATAGACCGATACGTCCAATAATCCGGCACCCTCCGCCCGCGCCTCCCTCGCCCCTCTACGCCTATGCTATTTTAATTATTATGATTTTTTTATCTATAATCCAGTAATCCTAACATTCCCATAATCCCTCTGGTTTTTAATAGTGTTGGATTAGTGAGATTCTACTGTACTTCTCAAGCCAGGGGAACCTGATAAATTTGTTTTTTTAATAATTTATTTGGTTAATGATTTGTTAGAGCAAATGCGGGAAATAAAGTAAATGGTGCTTTGCATGCGGTTGTGGCTAGCCGGTCGATGTCCAAAAAGGCACGACTGGCTGTCCATAATGGTGTGTTGGTACCTACGCTTATGTATGGAAGTGAATGTTGGTCGTGGCAGAAGAGGCATGAAAGTAGAATAAATGCCGTGGAAATGCGTTCCTTGCGAAGTATGTGCGGTGTAACTTTGAATGATAGATTGAGAAATGAAGAGATTAGACAAAGCTGCGGTTTAAAAGATGTAGTAGTGACAAAAATTGAAAGGAGTATGCTTAGGTGGTTTGGCCATGTTGAGAGAATGAGTGAACGGCGATTAACAAAAGAAATTTATAAGGCGGATGTTAATGGGAACGCCGGTAGAGGACGTCCTAGAAGGACATACATCGATGTTATTGGTGATGTTCTTCACAAAGGTCAGGTGCGTAGTACTCTCAACCGGCGTGCGTGTATGACAAGATGTATGAATGTGGATGAAGCGAAAGGGGTATGTAAGAGTCGTAGCATGTGGCGTTCTATAGTTTCTGCCTACCCCCATGGGAAAAAGGCGTGAGTTTATGTATGTATGTTATTTGGTTAAGAAGATAGCAAAATAAATTATTAGAAAACGTATTTTATAGTTGCACGTGACTTGAGAACTATTATAAAATAGCGTCAAAGACAGAATTAAAAAAAAAACATAAAGCGGATTTTGCAGGCGCAGCGACGATAATCCCGCGCCCCCGGCCGTACGGTCAGGAGAAGGAACACCGTTGGTTTTTAGCCGGTAAGGGTCCGGCAGACCCTCTCGCCTTCCCCGGGCGAGGGACATCCATGAGGATTTTCCAACGAGAAAAAAAAGGCGCAGCGACGATATAAAATATACAACTTCCCAACACCAACCGTTGTGCAGTAGCTCGCCAGGCATACGACCCGCCTGGTTGGAGGATCCTCCCGCCTCGTTGGAGGAGCACCATACCTCTTTCCCCCACAGTGTCATGTGCCTGTAATATCACCGGCACCCATACCCTTCAAACCAGAACACAGCAATTCCTGGGCGAGCTTAACAAGAAGCTGTACCACTACAGCCGCAGTGGACTTGATCTTCTTCTTTTCGTGTGGTTAGTGACTAACCTGGTGTCACAGTTTATGCCGCCCATGGGCCTCTGTCTTGGCTCCACATGCCGTCGAAAAATATCTCTCTGGCATGCCGGTTTCCTCACGATGTTTTCCTTCACCGTTTTTAAGCGAGTGATAATTATACAATACGCACATACGCCTCTGAAAAGTCAGAGGTGCGTGCCTTGGGTTCGAGCTCGAGACCTATGACTTGGCAGTCCGACGGTCATACAACAGTGCTGAAGATGACTGATGATTAAACGCTGTGTGGATATTAAACGATGTTTTGATCTTTGTTTCAGCCACCTTTGACAACTCCAGTACCACGAAACTTTAACGAGACGAGAGAGCGACTACGATCTATATTGAATAAGAAGAAACAACAGTGCAAGAGTGCTAATGTGAGTATACATCATGATTCCTTTATCGGACCATCAGAGAGCCTTCGATCTGGGCACGCAGTACCATGACCAACTTGGATATCTCTGTTCTGCCTAACCTTTTCCTAACTATGTTGTGGTCAGCTTCCAGTCTAACCAGATGCGGCTGAACACCAGTATTATTCCTTCACCGTTTGTAAGCAAGTGATAATTATACAATACGCACATGAATCCGGAAAGTCAGAGGTGCGTGCCTTGGGTTCTAACTCGAGACCTATGACTTGGAAGTCCGACGGTCACACCACTAGGCTATCACTGCGACATCATAGAATAATTTTCGCGTGTTTGATCCAGGGCGAGCCCGAGTCTCCGGTCAGCAAGCTGTCCGGTATACAAACGCCGCCCATCGAGCAGCCCGCCCAGCCCAAGCCGGCCAAGCCGCCGCAGGTAGCACCCAAACCACCGGTAAGCCTAGTTTTTAGTAGCGAGCTCTGCGCTACACTACTGCCACTATGTGCTCTAGCGGGCGCCCGGATAACTACTTCTGTGTTGCCACACTATACAATATTACATACATAAACTAACTACGGCGATTAACAAAAGAAATTTATAAGGCGGATGTTAATGGGAACGCCGGTAGAGGACGTCCTAGAAGGACATACATCGATGTTATTGGTGATGTTCTTCACAAAGGTCAGGTGCGTAGTACTCTCAACCGGCGTGCGTGTATGACAAGATGTATGAATGTGGATGAAGCGAAAGGGGTATGTAAGAGTCGTAGCATGTGGCGTTCTATAGTTTCTGCCTACCCCCATAGGGAAAAAGGGGTGAGTTTATGTATACATACAAGTGTACATACATACAAGTGTACATACATACAAGTTTATGTATACGACCCTTACTCCTTTCGCTTCATCCACATTCATACATCTTGTCATACACGCACGCCGGTTGAGAGTACTACGCACCTGACCTTCGTGAAGAACATCACCAATAACATCGATGTATGTCCTTCTAGGACGTCCTCCAAAATAAAATAAAACTCCAAAAATCTACTAAAAATTTCCAATATTTAAAATTTTGTGTACATAAATGAAAACGAGTAGTTTTTTTTTTTTACATAAGGCGATGAATATTTCCGAACATAATGGATGATGAATTGCCTTGTTGGTCTTAGTGGTGGCAAGCGCTGCTGCTGATCATGAGGTCCTGGGTTCGATCCCCAGGTCGGGCAGTGTTTTTGGGTTGTTTCGTGTGGAATTCCTCAGTAGCAGCCCGGAGTTTAGATTTGTGCCCGACTGGTGGCCTATTACATGGGACTTAAACACAACGACGTAATGAGGGTGTTGCTATACACCTCTGCCCAACCCTTCGGGGAATACAGGCGTGATGTTATGTGTAATAGAGGATATCGACTGACAGAAATGTTAACTTAACTCTTTGTCCACAGGCCTTACCAAAAACGCAGCCACCTAACTTAACACCGGCGCAAGTGCAACAAAAACGACAATCCATAGATATTCAACAAAGACAATTAGCCGACAAGATGGCGCGGATGGCTGTGTCCGACAAACCGGCCGCCGTCACTACGGAGAATAAACCTAAGGTAATGATATCGTATACAAGGTTAGTCGGAAAGGGGGTACTAAGCCGCGGGCCACTTAAAGTATCACTGATGATTGTTTAAATAAAAGAAAGGGTTAAAATTAAAAAATTCTATTAATTTTTTTTCCATCAAAAATTTTTTTTATTATAGGTTTTTTCAAAAATTCTTCATCCCTGCTTTAGTTATGAATTCAGAAAATGGAGTTTCTAATCCGTGACCCCAAATATGACCTAAATTGTAAACACAGCTGATCATAGCTATGGGCAGATAGATTTTAGCATATTTTTTACGCAATCTTTGAAAAGCTATTTCTCTTAAACTATCGAGTTTTGGGGAAAGTTGTAGAACAAAAGTTATCCCTTATTATAGGTACTTTAACACCCTTTCGGCTTAGTACCCCCTTTCCGACTAACCTTGTATATTCAACAAAGACAATTAGCCGACAAGATGGCGCGGATGGCAGTTTCCGACAAACCGGCCGCCGTCACTATGGAGAATAAACCTAAGATAAAAACATCATAGATATTCAACAAAGACAACTAGCCGACATAATGGCGCGGATGGCAGTGTCCGACAAACCGGCGGTGTTTTTTTCTGAACAAGTTATTTTTTACGCCAATTAAATTTCGAATTCATTGCTGATCAGTAAAATGGTATCCTGAACTTATTGTGTATGTCATTACAGGCATTACAACGCACGGTACCAGTACAAGTAAACGTCCCGCCCGGACTGAAAGCTGAAGGGAAGGTCAATCCCAACGCTATGGAACAAATAAGACTACAGGTACGTTATCATATGAAAGAAAAGAAAGAAAATAATTTATTTGAGTCTCGTTACAGACATACAAACTTCCTCTTAGCCTTTTCCCAATTATCTTGGGGTCAGCTTCCAGTCTAACCAGATGCGGCTGAATACCAGTATTTTACACGGAGCGACTGCCATCAGACCTCCGCAACCCACTGGCAATGCCGATATCCTAAGGTTAAACCGTTTGTCACACTTTCGGGCTTCTGACTTCCCGTAACGACTGTCATAGGTATTCGTATGACACCCGGGACCGACGGCTTAACGTGCTCTCCGAGGCACGGAGGGGTCTCGATGTGTAACAAATGGTCACCCATCCACGGACTGACCGCGGCAAGCGCAGCTTAACCTCGCAAATCTTACGATCGGCGCGGTTGTTATTTATTATAAATGCGACAGTGTGTTTGTTTGTTTGTCCTTCCTTCACGCCCTAACTAAGCAACCAATCGACTTGATTTTCGGCATAGAGTTAGTTGAAAGGATGGAGAGTAACATAGGCTAGTTTTGGTCCTTTTTTTTTATCGTGGGGAATTCCTCATGGACTGTCCCCCGTCTGGGGAAGACGGGGGGGTGTGCCGGACTCCTACCAGCTAAAACCACCACGGTGTCCCTCCTGACCTAAGGCCGGAGTCACGGGATTCGCTATTGCATGCACCGCAACCCCGGCAGGTCAGGCTACTTTTGGTCCTGGAAAAACATCATGTTAATTCCACGTGAGCGAAGCTGCGGGTAAAAGCTAGTCAACAATATACAAAAGTTATATGCCTCTACGAGACAAAAAAAGGAGCCCATCTCAGCATAATGCTGCTACACCGAAGTATAGCAGCGCTGGTTTTCGGATGGGTCCTGTAGTGAAGCCACGGGCAGCCACGTGCAAATACACAAATTAATAAATTAATTACATAAATAAAATAAATAAATTAATGAATTACAATAAATACATAGATATTTGTATGTAAATGAGTGAATATTTAAAGTGTGCCTACGTGTGCATCCGCCTTGACGTTTGACGTTTCACACGTGTCAGTGTCAATACTGTCAAACTGCCATGTGGTTGACTTTATAACCTATCAACCAAGTAACAAAGAACGAGCAGATGAATAAAGCATATGAAGGAACTAAGGCCTCTGCCTCTAAATCTTGCGGGCAGCGGGGCGGCGGCGCGGTAGCGGCAGGATCTTATGCGTAAAATCAAATGGACCGGCTCTCGACAACAGCGGGGGGGGGGGGGGGCTACGAGCGGTGACATAGTAGGGACGAGTCACTTCTTCATTTGCCCACAATAAATCGAGCGTTAGGAATAAATTTGAATCAAAAAGATGTCGCCGTTGTTCAGACATTTCAAATTCAAAAACAACAATTCAAAAACAAATATCTCGACGACACAACCACGAACACAACACTACGCCGCTATAGTGCCGCGCGATCTGCCCGCTGGTTTCGAGAACGGGTCTGCGTTGCCCGCCCCGCGCCCGCGCCGCCCCCGCCGCCGCCCTGCTGCCCGCAAGATTCGAGGCAGAGGCCTAAGTGGTTGCTTTCTTCTTTTCGTGTGGTTAGTGACTAACCTGGTATGACTTGGCTTCACATGCCGTCGAGAAATATCTCTCAGGCATGTTTCCTCACGATGTTTTCCTTCACCGTGTTTTAAGCAATTGATACAATACGCACATGAATCCGAAAAGTCAGAGGTGCGTGCCTTGGGTTTGAGCTCGAAGTCATGACTTGGTAGTCTGACGGTCACACCACTAGGCTATCACTGGTGTTTACTAGGTTCAAATGCTTGATGCATTTGACCCTAGTCTCACCTGATGGTAAGCTATGACAGGGTCTAAGATGGAGCACACGAATACAAGGAACAGAGATATAGAGGGACTCCCCTATACCCCTTTGGCTCTCACATACACACGACGGAACACAGTAAACTGCTTGGCGCCGGACTTTAATGTTCAGGTGGTAGCTAGCCAGGGGGACCGTATAGCTCCTACCACCAAGCGTCTATTCCCAGCGTGCGGTGAGGAACTTTTATATTCTAAGCCGTCCACACGCTGGATATTTAAATAAAATGACGTACAATTGTCATCCTACCGACGGATTCGTGGCTTTATCATCCGCGCGGATCATACTTGATTTGCGAGAATAAGCTGCGGTTGCCGCGGTCAGTCTGAGGGTGGGTGCGGTTACCCAAGAAAATTATAGTCTAAGGCTCAGTTGCACCAATTAACTATAACCGTAACCATACCAATATTTCTGTGAAATCAGTACAAATTTGACATAAATATGGCAAGTAACAGTGACAGTGAACTGAACTTTGTGATGTTCTTCACAAAGGTCAGGTGCGTAGTACTCTCAACCGGCGTGCGTGTATGACAAGATGTATGAATGTGGATGAAGCGAAAGGGGTATGTAAGGGTCGTAGCATGTGGCGTTCTATAGTTTCTGCCTACCCCCATGGGAAAAAGGCGTGAGTTTATGTATGTATGTATGTAACAGTGACAGTTAGTTGGTGCAACTCGGCCTAATGCTTTATTACCGCAATAAAACACCTAGCAACTGTTTTAAGAAATAAGACCTGGTTCAGTTCCATAGTCGTTTACTTATTATAGAAAGACAGAAAGTTATTTATTCACGCCAACATGACGCACAAAATAAAAAAAGTAAACAAAACTGAAAAGAAACTTAATATGTGTCACATCTGCGCAAAACGGCCATATACAACTATTACTAGCTGTGTCCTCACGGCTCCGCCCGCGTAAGAAGTTTTGTTCCAGTAATAAATATAGTCTATGTTACTCAGTGATAATGTAGCTTTCTAACGGCAAAATAATTTTTGAAATCGGTCCAGTAGTTTTTAAGTTTATTCGTTACATAGAAGAATACAAATCTTTCCTCTTCATAATATATTAGGTCCCCACCTATGGAATTGGCGTTTTTTTTCTCACAAATAGAGAACCTCGTCACTTCTATGATTTAAAATATTCATCAAATGCTTGATATTATATCGAATAGTAACCATCATAGACAACTACCGATAGTGAAAAAAGTTATTACTTATAGTTTTCTAAACATAAAAAATACCTTAAAAATGACTCCTCTTTTTGTTAGCAGAAATTACCACTATTTTTGTTTTAACTTAGCCAAAACTTATTTTTGTCGCATAATCTAAGTGGCACACGTTATCTTTGTTTTTAAACATTAGTGCATAAAAGTTTTAAAACATTAGTGATCATAGTTGTTAAATAAATTAAGAAAATGTTAGTATGAAAAATGCAACTTCATTAAAAATTTTCCATACAAAACGCTGATTTCATAGGTGGGGACCTAATATTATATCTTTATAATATTTGTCATTGTTACAGCAACTAAAACAACAACAAGCCCAGTTTCAACAACAACAGCAACAGCAGCAGCTTCAACAACAGCAACAGCAGCAAGTCGCTCAGCAACAGAAGAAACCAGAACCTATATACGACTTGCCTATACACAACAAACCGACGCTCACGCCGCAACAACAACAACAGATTAGACAACAACAGCAGCAGGTCAGTTACAATTACATTTCATATTTCGTAAGATTAATTATATGTATATTTTTAACAGCCTTATGGCAATCTCATAATTCATAAGATAGTACAAAAGTATTTTTGGCTCCGCAAAACAATTTTTTTTTTCGTTTTTTTATTTTTATTCTTGTCTTGGTCGCGTTTGGCCCTAGTTTCACCTGATGGTAAGCGCAGACAGGGTCTGAGATGGAGCACACGAATACAAGGAACAGAGATATAGAGGGACTCCCCTATACCCATCTGGCTCTCACATACACACGACGGAACACAGTAAACTGCTTTGCGCCGGACTTTAATGTTCAGGTGGTAGCTAGCCAGGCGGACCGTATAGATCCTACCACGTCGCGTGTGTTTTGTATAATCTTACAACACGCGTCTATTCCCAGCGTGCGGTGAGGAAGTCTTATATTCTAACCCACATACTGGGTAAAATGTTCCTATACTAATAACTGTCGTATAAGAATTATCATTGTTCTACTAATAATAGCGTGAGAAAACCCACTTATTTTTATTAATTGTGTTAACAGCTACTTCAACAAAAACTTCAGCAACAGCAGCAACAACAGCAGCAACAACAACAACAACAACAAGCCCAACAACAGGCCCAACAAGCTCAACAACAGGCCCAGCAACAAGCCCAACAACAGGCCCAACAACAAGCGCAACAGCAAGCCCAACAACAAGCTCAACAACAGGCTCAACAACAAGCCCAACAACAGCGACAGAGCAGAGCTCAACAACAAAGAAGCACAGTGTCCCTCTCTAGCAGAGATACGAGTGTCTTCTCCACTTCTTCCGGATGTTCTGGGTAAGTCCACAGCTGGGCATAAGTGGGATGCTGCTCCCAGGTCAACACACCATTCTTCTTTTCGTGTGGTTAGTGACTAACCTGGTGTCACAGTTTACGCTGCCCATGGGCCTCTGACTTGGCTTCACATGCCGTCGAGAAATATCTCTCAGGCATGCCGGTTTCCTCACGATGTTTTCCTTCACCGTTTTTAAGTAAGTCAGAGGTGCGTGCCTTGGGTTCGAGCTCGAGACCTATAACTTGGCAGTCCGACGGTCACACCACTAGGCTATCACTGCTACTATTATATGATGGGAATTATTTATGTACTATGCGTGCCAACTAAGAATAGGATCGCGCTTGCTACAACTTCACACGATAGCTGTCAAATAAGTACAGACAGCAAAAGTAAGTAAGTAAAGTAAGTGGTCGCAAGCGCGACTGCTGGTCATGAGGTCCTGGGTTCGATCCTCAGGTCGGCCAAAGTGTTATTGGGTTTATCCATTAGGAAATTCTCAGTAGCAGCCTGGAGTCTGGATTTGTGCGCGGTTGATGGCAATAGGCTCGCCCCATGGGACTTCATAATGGCGAAATGAGGGTGTTACTATGCACCTCTGCCCAACCCTTCGGGGAATACAGGCGTGATGTTATATTATGAATCCAAAAAGTCAGAGGCCTTGGGTTCGAGCTCGGGACCTAAGACTTGGCAGTCCGACGGTCACACCACTAGGCGATCACTGCTACACACACCAGTTTTGAATACACACAGGAATTCTTCATAATGATTATTGCTTCCAGTGGCTCCTGTTGGCGAGGATCTCGTCCAGAAGACACCAGAGATTTAGACGCGTTACTGCAATACATAGAAGGTCCTGCGCGACATGTGGACCGAGGCAAGAAGCGCGCCAAGAAGCAACGCCAGAAGGCTAAAAAGGTATGTCTTCACGGCCATTCCAGACGCTGCCCTACATTGTTTATTTCCTATTCGACTGCTTGTAGATGGTCTTGCGGACCGTTTCTACATAACCGGGCAGTTATTGGCGAGACCTGAAGAGTCTCCAACCAATGGTCCCTACATTGTTACACTCGAATAGTTTTTATACCACAATGTCTGGACTGTAAAAGAGACCTTGATCTCTGATTTTGTTTTGTTATTCTCAGAGCTACTCAGATACGTTTGGTGCAGTGGCTGAGCGATCGGCTTCTGCGCTACGGGTCGTGGGTTCGATTCCCACACGGAACAAATATTTGTATGGCCTACAGATAGTTGTTCCGGGTCTGGATGTTTGTGCGTGTGAAGATTTGTGTCTGTAAACGCACCCACGATACAGGAGAAATACTAGTGTGGGGCAACGTTTTTCTAAAAAAAAAGAAAGATAGGAATTGCCGGCGCCATCTAGTCTTAAAAAAAATCATTACATTGACATAATTTTATTGTCTTCTTCGAACAGATGGAATCCCGCCTCATGGAAGAACGGAACGCTGTCGTGAACGAGTTGAACCGAGCGCGGCGCGAGATGGACGCGCTGCAGGTAGCGCACGCCGCTGCCAAGCGACGGCTGGACCACACGCGGCAGATGCTGCAGGCACAGAACAAAGCTAACAAGAAGAAAGGTACGTACTTCGCTAGGTAGGTCGGCCTCCAGACTAACTAGAGACTCCAGGACTCTGATGTGCAAATAACAATAAACTCGTCTCCTATAGTAAAAAAGAATCAGTTTACCTTTTGTTGTTACATTTTTTTTTTTTTTTCTCACGTGGGGAAATCCTCATGGACTATCCCCCGTCTGGGGAAGACGGGGGGGTGTGCCAGACTCTTACTGGCTAAAACCCCACGGTGTCCCTCCTTCTGACCTAAGGCCGGGGTCACGGGATTCGCTGTTGCATGCACCGCGACCCCGGCAGGTCTCGGTCCACCAGCTTCTTCTGGTGGCCCTCTCCTGTGGTGGGGCAGTTGCTCCCCTGCCCCACATCCTTCCCAGAGGCGCGCGTGGAACACGACGCGCCATCCTCCCTGGGCCCGTTACTGGTCGGGCGACGGGTTCCCCAACCCGCCGCCCGCAGGCCACGAGCTATGGACCTTTTGTTGTTACTGGTAAAGTGGTTTATACAAAGTTCTGCCTATCCCAGTGATCGGCAACCTTTTGAGATGCAAGAGCCAAAAGTTGCAATTTACCAAATTTCAGCTTTTAAAAGGGCCACAAAAAAATTTCATTTCAATATTTTAGTATTTGCTTATATAGGGTGTCCTTGGATAACCTTGAAATGGCGTTTAGCAGAATTACATAAAAAAATAGATTTAGATATAGTTACTATATTTATCGCTCAGTCATAGACAGTACATCTCAGTCATACTATATTACATTACTCAATCATGGATCGATTGCACGATTTTAAGGGTTTTCATAGTAACATAATGATTTTTTGCGTATGGAACTGGAGATCCGTCAATTTATATCGAAAGAGCCGCATGTGGCTCGCGAGCCGCAGGTTGCCGACCCCTGGCCTAGCCTTTTCCCACCTATGTTGTGGTCAACTTCCAGTCTAACCAGATGCGGCTGAATACCAGTATTTTACACGGAGCTACTGAACCCAGTTACTGGGCAATGCAGATATACTAAGATTAGACTGGTTGTCAAACTTTCGAGTTTCTGACTACCCGTAACGACTGTCATAGGTATTCGTATGACACCCGGGACTGTTTAAAGTGCTCTCCGAGACACGGAGGGGTCTCGATGTGTAACGAATGGTCACCCATCCACGGACTGACCGCGGCTAGCGTAGCTTAACCTTACAAATCGTATGATCCGCGCGGTCGTTCCCCTCAATCTTTGAATAATAATGATTTTTCTTCGGCAGGTAAAAAACAGAAATTGAACCCGGCACAGCAAGCTAAAGTGCAACTAGTAGCTGAACAGCTGGGGGAACTGACGACACTCATGAATACGACATCCAAGGTATAATACTTCCCTTATTTTACTGATATTAGGTACTAGCGGCCCGTCCCGGCTTCGCGCGGGTGGACATTTTTCCCGTTTTTGCAACATTCATCATTTATACTCCGCTCCTATTGGTCGTAGCGTGATGTTATATAGCCTATAACCTTCCTCGATAAATGGACTATCCAACACAAAAATATTTTTTCAATTCCAACCAGTAGTTCCTGAGATTAGCGCGTTCAAACAAACAAACTCTTCAGCTTTATAATATTATCTTTACTTCTATATTAATATTACAAAGAGGAAAGATTAGTATTTGTGTATGTAACGAATAAACTTAAAAACTACGGGACCGATTTCAAACAATCTTTTGCCGTTAGAAAGCTACATTATCACTGAGTAACATAGGGTACGGGCGGAGCCGTGAGGACACAGCTAGTATAGCATAGATATACAAGGTTAGTCGGAAAGGCGCTAGCGTTCGCAACGGGAGACCACAATTCATCATTCCCAACTACAATCGTAGTTGACTACAATTGTAAAGTCATGGACGTGAACGGTGGTAAAGTCAAGCTTGGTGTTTGGGATACAGCGGGACAGGAGCGATACAGAACATTGACATCAAGTTTTTACAGAGACGCTCACGGTGCTATATTAGTTTACGATGTGTCAGAACCAAAGTCCCTAGCAGAACTGAATGAGTGGGTCGAGCAACTTCAAGTATACTCCACCAAGAAGAACATAGTCTGCTTAGTTGTCAGCAATAAGATTGACAAGCATATCATTTTGGGACCCAGTGCATAATATCAGCAAACACATTGGGTCACCCAACGTGTATTCCCAAGGAGGGTTGATGTCAGGCAGGCGGCCGGTCATAAAACAATAAGCCAAAACCTCTAACAACATGGATTTACGAAATACATGTTCTGCCGACCCCACCTAGTGTGGGATAAGGGCAGGAAGAAGAAGTCGGAAAGGGGGTACTAAGCCGCGGGCCACTTAAAGTATCACTGATGACTGTTTTAAAGCAATTGTTAATATTTAACTCCCTCGTTGGTCTAGTGGTGGCGAGCGCGACTGCTGATCGTGAGGTCCTGGGTTCGATCCCCAGGTCGGGCAGTGTTATTAGGTTTTTCCGTGTGGAATTCCTCGGTAGCAGCCCGGAGTTTGTGTCCGGTTGATGGCAATAGGCTCGTCATCTATGACATGGGATTTAAACATAACGGCGAAATGAGGGTGTTACTATACACCTCTGCCCAAACCTTCGGGGAATAGAGGCGTGCTGTTATGTTATTGATTCTATAATTACTAAATTCGTTTCAGGAAATGCAGGCGGCTGAAAAACAAGTGCTCGACTTCTCTCGGCGGCTTCAGAACTGTGAACGACAGTTGGCTGAATCACGAGCGGTGCAGGGCAAGCCCGACAGACCAGCCCATCATGGACACGTGAGTACAGTACTCGAGGGCGTAGTCAGGATTTAGTGGGGGGAGGCAAGGGATTTTTGTTCTTTTTTTTTAAATGTTGCCCCACACTAGTATTTCTCCTGTGTCGTGGGTACGTTTACAAGCAGAAATCTTCACACGCACAAACGCCCAGACCCGGAACAACTATTTGTAGGGCATGCAAATATTTGTCCCGTGCGGAAATCGAACCCACAACACGTGGCGCAGAAGCCAATACCTTAACCACTGCACCAAACGTGTCGTCAACTAATAATATTCATGCTACAAAAACGTTTATTAATAGAAAAAAGTGAGTGTAAAACATGCAATGCGAATAAATTACTGAATGATTTGAAATGCAACGTTGCTTAAAATTATTTACTGTTCAATTCGGAAGCACTATGACTGAGCCCTTAACTATGCCACACCCTGCTAGGAGGGGGGGGGGGGGGGGGGGGGCGGCAGCTGCCCCACCTTGCCTGTACCTGGTTACGCCCTTGACAGTATTACGGCGTCATACGCTTCGGCAATCTTCGTTTTTCCGAATTTGTACGAATATCGAAAGTAGGTATAGGTCAACCAGAATCTCATGGCATTAAAAATTAATAACTAGTAGTGGTTTTCAGATGGCAATGTCAACATGTCACTTGTCAAAACGAGTAATGACGAGTATGACTGTAGTTGATACATTTTCCAGTTCTGATTATTGTTTTCTTGTTCAAACATTTTTAATAAACATACTTATTTTAACAAGGTTTCCTTTTCCATCACAATAAAATTGCAAAAAATCATATATCAGCATATCATTTTGGGACCCAGTGCATAATATCAGCAAGCACATTGGGCCACCCAACGAGTATTCCCAAGGAGGGTTGATGTCAGGCAGGCGGCCGGTCATAAAACAATAAGCCAAAACCTCTAACAACATGGATTTATGAAATACATGTTGTGCCGACCCCACCTAGTGTGGGATAAGGGCAGGAAGAAGATGAAGAAGAAATTAAAGAAAAAAATTACAAGTATCAAGACATTTTATTCAAATTACCCTTGTGTTACCCACAAAAAAAAATAATTTCCCTATTTGCCATCAGATTCTGGTAGACCTATAAATCCTCGATTTAATTGAAATTAATGTCGATTCTAATCTAAAAAAAAAATCTGTAAATGAAAAATGAAAAAAATTAAATGAATGATTGAATGAATGTTTCAAATCTAATCAGTTTTTTTTTAGTTTTTCATCATAACCTGCTAATTCTGTTATGCAAAAACTAAATTTAATTTAAAGCTATTGCCATCCTTTTCACTCTGATGCAATAAGAAAGAGACGGGCGTTAATAAGGCCTGGGGCATTCTTCGAAAAATATTAACAAAAATTGAGAACGTCATTAGCATCATCCCAAAGTTAAGAATGCAGATGTTTAATACTATAATTATGATAATGAAAACTGAAACTATACCGCTGCCGTCAAGCAATAAGACAAGAATAACAACAATCTGACAATACTATAACGTTAACAACCCGGGAGAAGAATGATTTGTTAAGATAATGTTAAAAAAAAATCGAATATTCACCCACCTGTCAAGTTTAGTTGAACTAAAATTTCCACCCGTCGGAACGTGTCGGCTAAAACCACGGTGAAGTTGAAGGCGTAAACTAGTTTGACATCTCTTTGTTCTGATCTATCACCGTCCTGTTCTCGCATTGTCTGTTGTCTGTGAAAAAATTAATCGGCACCAATGTTTAGTGTTTCATTTGACAGAGACAACACTACTAGTACAATGACGTCACACCGTCAAAAAATTCCATAATAACTTGATATAATTCCGTAAATACCCCTTTCGCGAGACAAGGACAGAAGGACAGAAAATACTTCGTCCACAAATTTCGAAAACGTGTAGCTCCTCTATATTATGCGAAAAAATAATCAAATATATGAATATTTGATTATTTTTTCGCATATCTCTTCATAATCTCTTTATAATATTCAATTGCTAGCTTCTTTAAAAACGTGGTTTCATTTAAAGTTTTGCCCACAGATGGACCAGGCAGCTCTGTTGCACAAGCAACAGCAATTGCAGCAACATCAGCTGCAACAACAACAGCAGTTGCAACAACAACAACAATTGCAGCATCAACAGCATATGCAGCAACAACAGCATTTGCAACACCAACAGCAGTTGCAGCAACAACAACAACAGTTGCAACAACAACAGCAGTTGCAGCAACAACAAATGGAACAACAGCGGCAGCTAGAACAACAGCGACAATTGCAGATGTTAGAACTAGAGAAACAAAAAATGGATAAGCAGAAGCAGAATGCTACGTTTATAAGTGAGTTGTTTTACATACGTAGGCAGAAACTACAAGGTTAGTCGGAAGGGGGTACTAAGCCGCGGGCCACCTAAAGTATCACTGATGACTATTTTAAAGCAAGTGTTAAAATTTCAAAATTTGATAATTTTTATTTTAGCATTTGCAAAAAAATATCATACCTGGTTTAGTTATGCAGAATATTAAGTTTCTAATCCGTGATCCCAAATATGACCTAAATAGTAAATGTACAGCAGACAGAGACAGCGGACAGAGATTTTAGCATGTTTTTTACGAAATCTTTGAAAAGCTATTTCTCTTAAACTATCGAGTTTTGGGAAAAGTTGTAGAACAAAAGTTATCCCTTATTATGGGTACTTTAACACCCTTTCGGCTTAGTACCCCTTTCCGACTAACCTTGTATTTATCATTACAAATATGATTTCATATCATAATTCTATAATCATAGTTAAATTATGCTATTCTTAATATTTACATATTACACTTATGATCATATAAACTGGATAACAATTTAGAGTGCGCGCAAGATAACTCTGCGCGCGACGGAGGGCGTGCTAAATGTTGCCATGATCGCAAAAATACAAAGTACTACTTTTTAAGGAAAAGTAATATATTCGTAAGCATTAAAATTGGGCAGCCCTCTTTTGCGGTTTATTATATTTTAATTGGGCTAAGTTATGTACCTCCGTTAAAATTTACTACCTACCAATGGGGTAGGCAACTGTGGAACTAATGGCGCCACTTTCGATTGTACCACTGCAATCTTATTGGTTGCAACGTGTTTGACATTATTGTTAATATCAACCTGATGGTTCTGATTGGTGGAAATATCTAAGTATGGAGGTGCTGCCATCTGCTTTAGTTTTGCGTTGCCTTCCCCATTAAACTAATAAGTATTTTTACGTAATTTGCAAAGGAAAGGAACTAAGCTTATAAATATGCCGTGAATGAATAACAATGCATTATGATTATGATCGTCTGTTGAGGTCTATTATAATCTTTATTATTATATTTTCTGTTATTCCTAAAATCAGGTAGATCTAGTGACAAAGTTAATAAAACGGCAACATTGTGGTGGACCATGATTAGTTCCGATTTTAGCCGCGCGCAGACTTATCTTGCGCGCACTCTAGTCAAGTTTATTTCGTCGTTAAGAAGAAATGCGGTCGGCATTTAGTCCATACAAACGTATTCCTCAGTTTCCGCCATGGATAATGTCACTAGAGCAAATATTTTTTACCATATGATATATATCTACCACCACTGTGTCCCTATGTTTTGTTTCTGTCAATAAATTAATTATTAAAAGAACCAGAAACGTTTAAACTTTACCAATATCGACCGGTGTTACCACCGTTTTCAAACATGTGGCAAACAAATTTGACGAATATAAAAAATAAAAGAAAGACATACATACATAACCAAAGTCTTTCTTAAATTATTACAGAAAAAAATATTAAAATCGGTCCAGATTAGAAGAAGGAAACAGGGAAATGCGAAAGTACGATTTCGCTAATATTGCACAGGAGAAATCAGTCAGAGATGCAGGTGTCTCTTTCGCGCTCAATTGGGAAGGTTTGCGGGAGGGGTGGGACGGAAATAGATCGCAAAAACCTATTCAAATTATTAATATTTTGCAGCCCGCGTTTCTTCTTAAGTGTCGTCGTGTTCTCACTGTCACTTCGCCTTAAAATAACAGTGACAACATGAACATGGTAGTGTTAAGTATTTTAATTTAAAATGGTGCTTTCTCTGCAGACGCTCAAAATGTCGGCGGGATAGTATGTGTACGTCGCTCTCCAGGTGACGGCGCAGTCACAGTGTCGATACCCGGCCAGCGGAGCGACACGCCGCTCGCTCAGCTCGTGCACAACAATAAACATCTCACTGGACACGCGGGTACGCATCACTACATAACATCATGCCTTACACTCCCCGAAGGGTTAGACAGAGGTGTTTGAGTACACCCACGCTTCGCCAGTTATGTTTAAGTCCCATGTAATAGGGGGCGAACCTATTGCCATTAACTGGGCATAAATCCAGACTCCGAACTGCTACTGAGAAATTCGTAATGGAAAAACTCAATAACACTTTGCCTGACCTGGGGATCGAACCCAGGAATCCGTGCTCAGCAGTCGCGCTTGTGACCATTAGACCAACAAAGCAGCCACGCATAACTATTAAATTGATATCTCAGTCTGTAAACGTCTACCAATAAACATAGATGTCCCAATAGCCCGTAGAGTTAATTTTAAAACTTTCGCGATGCATTATAATATTATATTTATGTGGCAAAACAAACAACTTATTCTTAATAAAAAATATTTATTTCAAGCACACAAGCGCAACATCGTGCGTCGTTATTAATCTCGTTCGCCATTACTCCCCTTTCTCGCTCACACACTTTCCTCCCTTTCGTTCGCTCACCGCGTTCCATGACCGTTCATACGTTTAATAATCCCACTTTATCAATCACTGGCACGTAACTTGTCAAGAGTAGAGAAGAGAATTCCTCTCCTTTCATTCTTTCTTCTAAACATATATGTTTAAAAATAAATTATGGCATTAACTATAGAATAATGACAAGCAATATGAGTGTAAATTTATTGGATCGCACTCTCTTTCTCGCTCTATAAAATGCCGTCCCTAAGCAACAGAAAAGGATAAAGCATGAAAAAACACGATTCCATGTTGACAGATGTGGGTCAATCCCCATTTCATCACCAACAAGATCTTTTTATCCAACTGCTTTTAATTGAATGTTTTGTTTCATTTTCAGTGCTACACGTTCATGAAGAACCAGCGCCGCCTGTCAGCACGAACACAAAGACAGCTGATGGACGCAAGCAGACATGGGAGCAGGCACTAGCTCACATCAACCAACTGGCTAAAGGATCCAACAAGGAGAAGGTAAAATAACATAATCTTTATAACTCACTGCCGAAAGATATAAAAAATACATTAATGTGGGTTGCAGACCGAAAGCTAAGCTAACTTAGTTTAGCTTAGTTCGCATAGCTGACGCAGTTTTTCATACTTGTGTGCAAACTGCTAACTATGGAAACTAAGCTATGTGAGCTAACTAAAATATGAGCAGTTAAGTTAGTTGTGTATGCTGATGCGCGCGTTCGCTAGCTAAACTAAGCCCCTCCTGCTTACCCCTTTTTTTGAACATGGATGACAGGGATGTCCCTCGCCCGGGGAAGGCGAGGGGGTCTGCCGGACTTTTACCGGGTAAAAACCAACGGTGCTCTTTCTCCTGACCGTACGGCCGGGGGCGCGGGATTCGCGTCAGCATGCACCGCAACCCCGGCAGGTCCCCCCCCCCCACCTCTCCTCTGTGGGGCCCCACGCCTTCTCGGCCCTGTTACTGTTCGGGCGGCGGGTCCCCTCCCCCGCCGCCCGCAGGCCACACACTAGAGCGGCTGGAGGTCGTCGCGTACGGCGCCCGGTGCGTCTGGCGCGGGAAGGGAGGAGAGCACACCGCTCCCTCTCCCTCTCCGCTTCCTCTTTAGTCGCCGTCACCCCCTCACAAAAGGAGGCGATGGCTTCCCACGCACTCTCGCTCCCGACCATGGACACAACCACGGCCGGAAGCGAGAGGTTACCCGCTTACCCTGCACCCCTTCACACTTCCTTCGCCAGTGCTGTCCAGTGTCTTGTGTCGACATATCCAAGGTCTGGAATGTCTTTTTTTCAGATAATAATAAGTTAGTATTCATTTTCTTTTTCTATGTGTAACGTATTCATCATCGGAACTTTCTTCATTGATTATATTCATGGTAAGTGTTACGTCCGTCGAATTGAATTTCACAACACTGACTAAGCTTTCGCTTAGTTCTTGGTGTGCACGGGACATATTTTTAGCTTATCTTAGCTTAGCTAAGCTGGTTTAGTATAGCTAAACCTAAAACTACAATATAAATATAAAAACAAATTTAAAAATATACTTACCTCCGGTGTGAACAAGTCTTCATGTGTCAAGCTAAACATCGAGCCACCGCACAGTGACTGCGCTAACACGCCATACGGCGATAAAAAAAAAATATACAGGGTTACTGGTAACTCGACGTACTCCTTGCAGGACATAATAGAAGGGTTGAAATGCAACAAATTAAGCCACCAAATGTTCTACCGAAAATCAGTACTTTTGTTTGTTAAAAGTCCCAGATTCAACCATTTGAAGCCTAATTCAAAAGAAAGTACGGTGCAAATGTATTGTTTAAGTTTTTATCATAGCTGATGCCATAGCAGATCTCTGTTAATAATTAAAAGTACAAAAACACCAAACACTTTTGCAATTAGGGCTGAAGCTGGGATTTTTCAATAAAAATCTAAAATAATTCATATCTCAAAATCTACTGAACTTCGGTAGAACATTTGGTGGCTTAATTTGTTGCATTTCAACCCTACTAAAATGTCCTGCAAGGAATACGTCGAGTTACCAGTGACCCTGTATAATACCCACACAGAATTATTCTGTGATATCTATCTACCTTCACGCGTTACTCCTGTTCTTTACTTAAATTGAATATATAGTATTTATTTCTGTACAAGTGATTTTTAATCTTTAGAAATAAATGAGTTCAAACCTTAATCAGCCCACTGTCCCACTGCTGGGCAAGCCTCTCCTCAGAATGAGAAGGGTTTAGACCAGTGATACCCAAAGTGGTCTATATCGACCCCCAGGGCTCGACGACGACCAACAAGGGGTCCATGTGGGTGAAAAACAAAATTGGGAGTCTGTGAGATGTAAACGATATTGGATCTCATTTAAGAAATTGGCTGTATGTATCTTACAATAAAAAAAAACATTTTTTTTTATATTCACAGAAAAAGCACAAAGAACCAAAGGAACACACTCAAAAACAAGAACAGCTGAAGCAAGATAAGCATGAGCAGAAGACTCCCGCGAGGGATGTAAAGGAGCAGAGATCTAACTCTGAAACACAGCAGCTTTCTAAGAAGCAGAGGAAACTGCTCGCTAAACAACAGGTAGCTTTTTTTTTTTTTTTTTAAATAGACCGTACCCCACACTAGGATTTCTCCTCTATCGTGGGTGCGTTTACAGACACAAATCTTCACACGCACAAACGCCCAGACCCGGAACAACTATCTGTAGGCCATACAAATATTTGTTCCGTCCACTGCACCAAACGTGTCGTCGACAAGCTAACATTGAACTGATAACACAGACCTGCAAGGTTTTGATGATTTTATGTAAAAACCTGTTTACGAAGTAATTTTGTGCGCTAAAACCGAATCTGCCGTCAGAATTAGCCTGTCACGTCAGGATGTTGAGTTATCCTAACCTCAATGTTCAAAAACAACCATTTTTACTTGTTTTTGAGGTTATCTCGTTTTATTCTCTTGCGTCTATTATATAATACCATCGTATAGTATAGGCACAGTATAAAGAAGTACAGTAGTGCGACGCCTTTGATCTCGTAGTAAAAGCCGAAAACGTCTAGACAATGTCGCGGAAGGGTATAAAGGCTAGTGTTGTCACAACTCAATAATATAGTAATAATCATTTATTTAAGTATGTTAGATCAATTTTGAACTCTCATCCTTGTCTACTCTCCCATAAAAATCGGACGCCGTCTAAGAAGTTTCACTTCAAAAATAATGCCCGCCATCTTGGGTTTCAATACCAACACTCCAACAGTCCACTTGTCCATAATCACGCGTTGCAGATTCACCAGGACTATTTTCGTAAACTAAAAGTAAAGCAATTGACATCGAGGTCATTTTATGGATGGGTGACCGAGGGATCAGCTTTCGCTAAGCTGTACCCGTAACGACTGTCATAGGTATTCGTATGACACCCGGGACCGACGGCTTAACGTGCTCTCCAAGGCACGGAGGGGTCTCGATGTGTAACAAATAGTCACCCATCCACGGACTGACCGCGGCAAGCGCAGCTTAACCATAAATTTCCAATATGTCCTGCCTAATAGGCATACAATAATTATGTAGGTATTGGCATTCAATTTAAAATTATTTTACAAATCAAATCAAATCGTTTATTTGCCAGAAATACATTTTAAATAGGAAGATCTTACAGCCTAAGAGTCACTGTATTCTGCCTGCAGGCAAGCGTGCAAAATTTTAAAATATTAATGTCCATATTTAGTATCCATTATTTTACATTATTATTACATTATTATTACACACTGTCATTCCATATTACAAATATTAAATAACTTGGTAAACATTAATTATTAATAACATTTTTATTATCCATATATTCCACAATGCTATAGAAGCAGCTCATTTGGAGCCACTCTGTTAACTTTTTTTTTAATAAGTTACCCTCTAATAATTTTAATTCATTTGGCATGTTGTTATAGATCGTAATACACATATTAAATACATTTTTTTTATAAATTTCTTTACGACAAGGTGGTTGGTATAATAGGTTGCGAAATTTAATCCTTTTTACATGTCAAATTTAGTTATTATAAATGTCAAAATACTGTGAAACTAATATATGGTAAACAATTCAATCAATAGTTCAAGAAATTAAAGAAGATATAAAATGCCTCACGTTAAGAACACGTGTTTACTTTTTGTGTTTTTCTTTTATGGAATCCAAAAGTATCCCGTGTTTAAGGATCGTAGCATGTGGCCTTCTATAGTTCCTGCCTACCCCCGTGGGAAAAGGCGTGAGTTTATGTATGTATCTTGCTGGTTATTTTAGACCAGTGAATTTCCATTGTAGTGTCATTGAACTATTACTTCAGTAGAAAATATTGAAGCTTTAGCAGAATATGTAATCTGTTACAATCGTAATGTAATCGCAAAAGGATGTCGGGTCTTCGCCAAGGGTTATTTTTATATCCGATATATTAGGTCCCCACCTATGAAATTGGCGTTTTTTTCTCACAAATAGAGAACCTCGTCACTTCTATGATTTAAAATATTCATCAATTGCTTGATATTATATCGAATAATAACCATCATAGACAACTACCGATAGTAAAAAACCTTATTACTTATAGTTTTCTAAACATAAAAAATACCTTAAAAATGACTCCTCTTTTTGTTAGCAGAAATTACCACTATTTTTGTGTTAACTTAGCCAAAACTTATTTTTGTCGCATAATCTAAGTGGCATACGTTATCTTAGTTTTTAAACATTAGTGCATAAAAGTTTTAAAACCTTAGTGTTCATAGTTGTTAAATCTTCTTCTTCTTCTCCCTCCCCTTATCCCACACTAGGTGTGGTCGGCACAACATGTATTTCATAAATCCGTGTTGTTAGAGGTTTTGGCTTATTGTTTTATGACCGGCCGCCTGCCTGACATCAACCCTCCTTGGGAATACTCGTTGGGTGACCCAATGTGCTTGCTGATGTAATGCACTGGGTCCCAAAATGATATGCTTGTCAGTCTTATTGTTGACAACTAACAAGCTTAACTTTACCACCGTTCACGTCCATGACTTTACATTTGTAGTCAACTCCGATTGTAACTGAGAATGATGGATTGTAGTCTCCCGTTGTGAACGCTAGGATTTACCCACACCGCACTCACCGATAAAATAATTCACAAATTATATCAATATAAAAAAGCGAAAAATAAATTTTATAAAATGTCATGTTCATAGTTGTTGTTAAATAACAACCGCGCCGATCGTACGATTTGCGAGGTTAAGCTGCGCTTGCCGCGCTCAGTCCGTGGATGGGTGACCATTTGTTACACATCGAGACCCCTCCGTGCCTCGGAGAGCACGTTAAGCCGTCGGTCCCGGGTGTCATACGAATACCTATGACAGTCGTTACGGGTAGTCAGAAGCCCGAAAGTCTGACAAACGGTTTAACCTTAGGATATCGGCATTGCCCAGCTACTGGGTTGCGGAGGTCTGATGGCAGTCACTCCGTGTAAAATACTGGTATTCAGCCGCATCTGGTTAGACTGGAAGCTGACCCCAAGATGATTGGGAAAAGGCTAGAGGAAGTCATGTTCATAGTTGTTAAACAAATTAAGAAAATGTTAGTATGAAAAATGCAATTTATTTTTAAATTCTCCATACTTTTTAAATTCTTACTGATTCTATAGGTGGGGACCTAATATTTTTTACAACTGGTATATTTTTACACCTGATATATTATTTACACCTAAAATATTTATTACATCCGTAATATGTTCCTTTCCCCTAGGCTGACGAAGATGAAAAGAAGAAACAAATACAAGAAGCGAAGCCCAAGAAGGCAGAAGCCAAGAAGCCAGAACCACCTAAGCCTGAAGTTGCTAAGAAGACTGAGAAGAAACCTGAACCCGTCAAGAAGGACAAGAAAGAAGACAAGAAGAAGGAAAAGATTGTCGAGAAGAAAGTGGAGAAGAATAAACAGGACAAGGGTGAGTCTTTCTCCTAATCTTTTCCCAACTATGTTGTGGTCAGCTTCCAGTCTAACCAGATGCGGCTGAATACCAGTATTTTACTCGGAGCGACTGCCATCAGACCTCCGCAACCCAGTTACAGGTCAATGCCGATATCCTAAGGTTACACCGGTTGTCAGACTTTCGGGCTTCTGACTACCCGTATCGACTGTCATAAGTATTCGTATGACACCCGTGACCGACGGTTTAATGTGCTACTCGAGCTTATCAGCAAACTCGGGGCAGCTACTGAGGAATTCCACACGGAAAAACCCAATAACACTTTGCCCAACCTGGGGATCGAACCTAAAGGCTTTGTCATACAGAACGCGTTATTATCGCGCGTCAGGGCGCTAACCTAACGCGACGCTATGACGCCGAGCTGTGTTGTACTGCGATGGTGATGTACCGCCAAACAGAGCAAAGGCCCTGCGTATTGCTAGCGCTGGCGCTCTGTTTGGCGGTACATCACCATCGCAGTACAACACAGCTCGGCGTCATAGCGTCGCGTTAGGTTAGCGCCCTGACGCGCGATAAAAACGCGTTCTGTATGACAAAGCCTTAAGACCTCACGATCAGCAGTCGCGCTTGCCACCACTAGACCAACAAAGCAGTTACATTGTCACCCAAACTGTTCTATTGTCTTCTCAAAAATTCTGTATTCTATATCTACTGGGTGTAAAAATAACCTTAACGAAGCTGAAGTCTACGCATACTGTACATCAAACTAAGTAACATACAGCAAAAATAATTGCTGGGAAACGACTTTTATTTTTTGGTATTAAAAAACAGCTTTTAATTGTAGCGCGCAATGTAAGCGCGTGCGCAGCTGATTGTGCCTACATTTCAAAAATGTTGTTAATGTTTGTATAGAAGAATGTTTAGTAATAACATTTAAACTTAGTTTTCGTGAAAAACGTTTAAATATATGGTGACTTTGACCTTCAATATCTCCATAACCAGTATGGCCCAATTCAAAAAATCTTCGTAATGATGAGAAGAATACGTGGCTCTCGGCTTCGTTAAGGGTATTTTTACACCCGATATATCTGTATTCTCAAAAAAAGCCAGGTTAGTAGCACCCTAAACCGACGAGCATGCATGAAAAGGTTAATGAATGTAGATGAAGCGAAATAGGGTGTGTCAGGATCGTAGTAGGTGGAAATATAGTCTGCCTACCCCAATAAGAATCAGGTGTGATTGTATGTATGTATGTCCTATCTTTATATATAGTTTATATATATATAAATATACATGTAAATATGTAATATGTATGTAGGTAATATTATTGTTAATGTTCACTTATCTTTGTGTTTATTTTTAATATTGTATCACATGACACAGCTCTTTTTAGCGCATCTACAATGTTTTCTCTGCATCACCCTAAAGTCGACTGGTAGAAAATGCCTAAGGCATTAAGTCCGCCTCTGTATAATTTTTTTTTTTGTGCGAAAGTATAAATAAATAAATAAATCTTTATAGCGCCAGCCCCACAACCGAAGCAACCCAAACAGCCGGCCCCACAGCAACAACAACAGATTAACAAGAGAGACAACAAGAAGCAGCAACAACAGCAACAGAAGCCGCAAGTCATCAACATCACGCCGGACACGACCATTGAAGTTGTTAACAAGAAGGTATTGAATTATTTCTACTATAGGTTTAAACCGACTTCCAAAAAAGAAGACTTTTCATTAACAGTATATACAACATGTAACAAGCAAAACACAAACACTCAAATACCCCAATTATAATATTCAGTTATAATAATCTATACTAATATTATAAAGAGGAAAGATTTGTATTTTTGTATGTAACAAATAAACTTAAAAACTACTGGATCGATTTCAAAAATTCTTTTGCCGTTAGAAAGCTACATTATCACTGAGTAACATAGGCTACGGGCGAAGCCGTGAGGACACAGCTAGTAATACATACACTGAGATTTGACTTTTATATGCTTAAATATTGTTTATAGTGGCCCGTCCCGGCTTCGCATGGGTGGACATTTTCCCGGTTTTTGCAACATTTTTGATTTATGCTCAGCCCCTATTGGTCGTAGCGTGATGTTATATAGCCTATAACCTTCCTCGATAAATGGACTATCCAACACAAAAATATTTTTTCAATTCCAACCAGTAGTTCCTGAGATTAGCGCGTTCAAACAAACAAACAAACTCTTTATAATATTAGTATAGATTTAAGAAAATAGTATTACTTCCAGAATTTTTTAGTCTCCGTTGTTCCACCCTGATAGATGCTAGCCGTTCTCATAATACGTTGTAAGATTGCTGTGGTTATGTTCCAGAACCAGTGCACCACAGAGCCTGAGAAGCCAGCGTCATGCAGCATCATGGAGCAACTCAGCTGCGGAGTGCAGGTATGCCACACTAATGTATACCTACTTACTTGTACCACAGTGTAACTACATTACAGCTAAACCTGGTTTAAGTAAACCACCAATGATATTATACAGGGTGTAAACTAATTCACGTAATTCGGTAGATAGATAGATAGATATACTTTATTGTACATTAAAAGAAATAAAACAGAAGGAGTACACATTATTAAGAACAGTACAAATGGCGGTCTTATCGCTTAAAGCAAATTCTTCCAGACAACCTTTGGATGGAAAGAATTGTCAAGAAAAATATATAGGGCAGTTTGCAGCATACAAACATATAATCTATTAGAAATCGATAATCAACTAAATCACTATGTATATTATAATAATAAAGATGAGTAGATGAGTGCTTTAAAAAATTTGGAAGAATTTAATATTATATTTAGTTTGGATTTGTGCCCGGTTGATGGCAATAGGCTCGCCCCTATTACATGGGACTTAAACATAACGGCGAAATTAAGGTGTGAGGCCATTCAAGTTTTACGTAAACAGAATTTTAGTAATTTTTGACTCACCCCTCCCCCTTGTCAGCAAAAGTAAGGAAAGCTTTTACCCTCCCCCCCTCCTATGCTTACGTAAACATTGGTATATACCGGTATCTCCATGAGAGATACCAAGAAATCAAACAAACCATAACATAATTATGTTGATGATGCATTCTGCGTTATCAACTATAGCATGTAAAATTAAAATCATTAAATAATATGTATAGTAGTAATATAGTCTTAAGTGTGTGTGCTGATGCAGGCATCGACTCTATTGAGTCGGCGCATGCATCAGCGCGTAGCTAAGTTATACCTGCATGTCAAAATGATGCCTGCCGGTACATGCATCGACTTTATTGAGTCAATGCATGTACCACCAGTATCAACGAAATAATGTAAATGTGTATATTATAAGAAAAAAAAAATAACAATAATATTACCTTGTTACCATCGGGGACTGATATCAATCCCCGAGAGTACATGTCCCGTGTCACAGAGCGCATCGACTTCCTGAAGCAGAAGGTTTATGCATGGGCAAACCGTATCCGGAGGTATAAGCGGCGAGTGGAGCGATATACCCAGAATCGCATGTTTCATAGCGATGAAAGATGGGTATATAGAACCTGGGAGCGACCTGAGCACGATGTGAGTGACACACATCTACCGGATAATGATGTCATGAATACATTCTGGCGCAATATCTGGTCGATGCCTGTCACTCACACTGAAGGTGACTGGATGCAGGAGGTCCAGCGAGCATGTGAACCGATTGAGGAAATGGGGGACATTATTATTGTCCCCCAAGACGTAACCAGTGCAGTCCGTCCAATGGCGAATTGGAAATCCCCTGGCCCAGACGGACTGCACAACTTCTGGCTAAAATGGTTACGCAGTTCACATGCTCGTTTGGCCTCACAATTCCAGTCGTCTTTGGAATCTGGGTCGCTTCCACCGTTTTTAACGACTGGAATTACCCATCTGCTCCATAAATCAGGTAGTACTGCGGAACCAAAAAATTATAGACCCATTACATGCTTACCGACCATCTATAAGCTTCTTACGTTCATTTTGAGAGCCAAAATTAATACTCACATTATAAATAATTCTATCATGTCTGCTTCTCAAAATGGATGTAAGAATGGGTCCCGCGGTACTAAGGAGCTACTCCTCATTGATATGGCCATTAGCCAACAAGTTCGCCGATCCCGAAAGGATCTGTCGACATGTTGGATAGATTATAAGAAGGCCTACGACTCGGTACCACATACATGGCTCATGAGGGTGCTGGAGTTGTATAAAGTAAATACAACTCTATGCGCCTTCCTGACGTCATGTATGGGGCAATGGAGGACAGTTCTTCACTATCCAGGATGTCGGCAAATTCAAGGGAGAGGAGAACCAATAAGGATTGAGCGAGGTATATTCCAGGGCGATAGTCTGAGCCCGCTGTGGTTTTGTTTAGCCTTGAACCCTCTGAGCACGTTGCTTGAGGGTTCAGGGTTAGGCTACCGGTTGAGAAGAGGTGGTCAGGTAATATCCCACCTCCTTTACATGGACGATCTGAAACTCTTTGCCCCCAACAACTTGCAACTGATGAAGTTACTGAAAGTAACTGAAACTTTCAGTAATTCCATCAGGATGGAATTTGGTGTGGACAAGTGTGCAGTCATGCATGTAAAGCGAGGAGGGATTATGGAATCCGTGGGAATACAACTCTCGGATTCCATACACCTCAGATCCCTCTCCTCAACCGAAACCTACAAATACTTGGGCATGTCGGAGGCATTAGGCATCAATGAGACCGACATGAAGCAATCGTTACGGGAGCGCTTCTATGGCCGCCTGAAAAAGGTACTTAAAAGTCTTTTATCAGGCGGAAATAAGGTGCGCGCCTTTAACGGTTGGGTCATGCCGGTCTTGATGTACTCCTTCGGCATACTCAAGTGGACTCAGACTGAACTTGACGCCCTGGATAGGAGGGTCCGTACGCTGCTGACTGCATACCGAATGCATCACCCACGTTCATCGGTGATGAGGCTGTACATTCCGAGGAAGTGTGGGGGTCGAGGCTTTTTAAATGCTAAGACCCTCCACAACCGCGAGGTGTGCAGCCTCAGGGAGTACTTCCTCCAAGCAGACGTGGGGATGCATCGAGATGTAGTCGCAGTGGACAAAGGATTCACCCCGCTCTCCTTGGCTAAAGAGAACTGGCGCAAGCCTGTAGTACTGGATACTAATGGCCGCAGGGAGGTATGGCAGAGCAAGGAGCTTCACGGACGCTTTTACCGGGCCCTTCATGGGCCCGATGTAGACTTCCTAGCGTCCGTAGCCTGGCTACGTTTCGGTGATCTCTTTGGGGAAACCGAAGGTTTTGTCTGTGCAATTATGGACGAAGTTATGATGACGAACACCTACCGGAAATATATTGTGAAGGACGGCACGGTTGACATCTGTCGGGCATGTCACTGTCCCGGTGAATCCATTCGACATATTATTTCCGGTTGTTCTCGTCTTGCTAACGGCGAGTATTTACACAGACACAACCTAGTAGCTAGGATTATCCACCAGCAACTTGCTCTGAAATACAACCTTGTGAACGCAGAAGTACCATACTACAAGTATGTGCCCGACCCAGTTCTCGAGAATGGCCATATCACATTGTACTGGGACCGATCTATCATCACCGACAGGACTATTGTTGCCAATAAGCCTGACATAGTGGTGATAGATCGAACAGAGCGTCTCACAATGATTGTTGATATCACTGTCCCACATGACGAGAACCTTGTGAAAGCCGAGAAAGATAAGGAAATTAAGTATCAAGACTTGGCACACGAGGTTGTCGACATGTGGGAGGTTGACTCAGCAGTCATTGTGCCGATAGTCGTTACGGCCAATGGCTTAATAGCCAAGAGCCTCGACCATCATCTGACGAGGCTCTCGTTGGGCAGCTGGGTCAAAGGCCTGATACAGAAAGCGGTACTTCTGGACACGGCACGTATTGTCAGGAAGTTCCTCTCTCTGAGGCCCTGACCACCGGTAGCTTGGACCCTGCTCCCGATGCCGGTGGGCTACTATTTTTTATATTTTTAAATGTTTTTTTATATTTTTTATAGAAATATTTAAAAATGTAAATAATATGTACATATAAATGAATAAACGAAAATAATAATATTAAATAAGTAAACATATATATAATGTGATGGACTCGCATAGCTTAAGTAGAATAAGTAATATTTATAGTAATATAAATATTACATGTTGTATTTCCGATACAGGAGTATCAAATAAGTAAAATAAAATAAAAAGTAAACAATTAAATAACAGCAAAAAAGAGCGCGGACGAAATGCCTGCGGTGAATAAACTCATTTAAAAAAAAAAAAAAACATTGGTATATATATTTTTAAACTGATCAGGTTTCTTTATCGTTATTCATGAGCAGCAGTTTTTAAGTCTAGAAAAATAAGTAAATAAATAAAAATTGCTGACGTAATCATCATCTAGACACCCCCGTCCCCCATGTCATCAAAAATAAGCTAAGCAAAGACCCCTCACCCCCTTTCGTGCTTACGTAATACTTGAATGACCCTGTTACTATACACCTCTGCCTAACCCTTCGGGGAATACAGGCGTGATGTTACTCACACCCTCCAGTATTATTAACAACATTAATTTTTATAATTAGTACATATTTACTTAATGCGGGGGACAGATTATTTTTAACCGACTTCATAAAGGAGGAGGTCCTCAATTCGATTGGTATTTTTTGTTTATGATGTATGTACACCGATTACGCTGAGATTTATGATCCGATTTACGTGATTCTTCTTTAGTTTGATGCGGAATAGTTGGCATTTGGTCCCATAAAAATTTAACATAGTTTGGCCACAGTATAAAGAAGTACAGTAGTGCGACGCCTTTGATCTCGTAGTAAAAGCCGAAAACGTCTAGACAATGTCGCGGAAGGGTATAAATGCTAGTGTTGTCACAACTCACAATAATATAGTAATAATCATTTATTTAAGTATGTTAGATCAATTTTGAACTCTCATCCTTGTCTACTCTCCCATAAAAATCGGACGCCGTCTAAGAAGTTTCACTTCAAAAATAATGCCCGCCATCTTGGGTTTCAATACCAACACTCCAACAGTTCACTTGTCCATAATCACGCGTTGCAGATTCACCAGGACTATTTTCGTAAACTAAAAGTAAAGCAATTGACATCGAGGTCATTTTATGGATGGGTGACCGAGGGATCAGTTTAGGGAGCCCATGTCGGTGGTTTCTTAAAGGAGACCAAAATTTTGGTTATTTTTGATGTATGACTCACCGTTTCAAAGATATTATTAACAATTCTTAAATTATTAATTAAATTATTGCATGGATTAAAATTACACTTCCATAGAGTGTAAAGTCCTCTCTTAAATTCTTACTAGGCCTATATGTTACGCCCGCCATTTTGTTTATCTTGGTTATTTTTGCCTACTCGAATAATATAAAATAACATAACTACAAACATTAAAACATGCGCGCGACAACCCCTAAAAACATGTCCCGAGCTACTAACAAGATGGCGTGTGTAACTCGGGCTCGCTCTTCCCGCGTCTCGCCCCTTGCCCCCCGCACGATTGACCTGTCTAGACGTCTTCGTCGAACGACTGTATAGATTATTAGACTGTGGTTTGGCCCAGTAGTTTTCATTTTATGAACATTTTTTTATGACACTTTCCTCAAAAAATCGTTCTAGACGTTGCCCTACATTGTTACACTCGCATAGTTTTTACACCACAATGTCTGGACTTTAAAAAAGCAACCCAACCCTTCGGAGAATACAGGCGTGATGTTTATGTATAAACACCGGCCAAGTGCGAGTCGGACCCGTGCACGAAGGGTTCCATACCATTATCTATAAAAAACGGCAAAAAATCATGTCTGTTGTATGGGAGCCCCTCTTAAATATTTGTTTTATTTTAATTATATATTTTTAAAGTGAATATATAACTAAATAGTCTGTGAATATTTCAAGCGTCTACCTGTTGCCGTTATCAATATCGAGCAAAACGAGCAAAAAAATAACGTTTGTTGTATGGGAGCCCCATTAAATATTTATTTTATTCTGTTTTTTAGTATTTGTTGTTATAGCGGCAATAGAAATACATCATCTGTGACAATTTCAACTGTTTAACTATCACGGTTCATGAGATACAGCCTGGTGACAGACGGACGGACAGTGGAGTCTTAGTAATAGGGTCCCGTTTTACCTTTTGGGTACGGAACGCCTAAAAAAATCGATCGCCGAATAAAATTTTAACACTTGCTTTATAACAGTCTTCAGTGACACTTTAAGTGGCCCGCGGCTTAGTACCACCTTGCCGAAGTAACCTTGTAAACATGGTTCAAAAATGTAGTTACACTGTGGTACCAGTAACTTTGGTATCATAGAAATGTGAGCACTTTTGCTTTCAGGTGGCCGATCTAAAGTTGCCGCCCGGTATTACGCTCACGAGGGTACAGCCGTCTGAGAAAAAGGAACCGCCGCCCATCAAGTCTGTGGTGAGTTAACTTGTTCAATATTATTTCATTGTTCTCTCCACAATGGTGTGTTGGTACCTACGCTTATGTATGGAAGTGAATGTTGGTCGTGGCAGAAGAGGCATGAAAGTAGAATAAATGCCGTGGAAATGCGTTCCTTGCGAAGTATGTGCGGTGTAACTTTGAATGATAGATCGAGAAATGATGTGATTAGACAAAGTTGCTGTTTAAAAGATGATGTAGTGACAAACATTAAAAGGAGTATGCTTAGGTGGTTTGGTCATGTTGAGAGAATGAGTCAACGACGATTTACAAAAGGAATTTATAATGAGGATGTCAGTGGAAACGGTAGAGGACGCCCCCCTAGAAGGACATAAATCGATGTTACTGTTGATGTTCTTCACAAAGGACAGGTGCGTAGTACTCTCAACCGGCGTGCGTGTATGACAAGATGTATGAATGTGGACGAAGCGAAAGGAGTATGTAACGATCGTAGCATGAGTTTATATATGTATGTATGTTCTAGCCAATTGACTACTATTAAAAATGTACAACAATTTAGTGTTATTTTAAAGAAGGTATAGATAGAACACGGTATGTGAAAAAATTAATAATATCTATGTGTTTACTAGCTACACTGACTAGTCGTTCTGCTGACCTAATGAGATACACTAGAAGGGTTGAAGGTAAATAAAACCACATCTGTGTACTGATTTAAGCTGGTATATATTTAACAAAAAAAACGAGATTACTCATACAATTGCTGGTAACGTAACCATAGCGCGATCTATTTTGACGACAACGCCATCTATCGAGCTTCGGGTCAGTTTTTCGTACAATGTTCATTGTTGAACTCGTGTTGGTCTTGAACACTATGACAAAATAGAGGAGCTACACGCTTGCAAAGTTTGTGGAGGAGGCATTTTCTGTCCTTGTCGCGTGAACGGATATTGTATGGAGTAAAATTGAGACTTAAGTTATATACTGGGTGTAAAAATCGCCTTAATGTAGCCGAAGTCTACGCATACTGTACATAAAACTAAGCAACATATAGCAAAAATAATTGCAGGGAAACGACTTTTATTATTTGGTATTAAAAAACTGCTTTTATTTGTAGCGCGCAATGTAAGCGCGCGCGCACCAGTCTGTGCCTACATTTTGAAAATGTTGATAATTTTTGTATAGAAGAATGTTTAGTAATAACATTTAAACTTAGTTCTCGTGAAAAACGTTCAAAAATATAGTGACTTTAACCTTCAATATCTCCATAACCAGTCGTTTCCCAGGTATGGCCCAATACCAAAAAATCTTCGTAATGATGGGAAGAATACGTGGCTCTCGGCTTCGTTAAGGGTATTTTTACACCCGATATATAAGTATTCAGGGAATAAATTTGATATGGAGATAAACTATATTGTGTTTAATGTTGTATTACAGCCGCTATGGAAGGCGGGCCAGCTGCCGGCGGCGCCCACACCTGTGGCTCGCCCAGCGCCCGTCATCAACGCTGACCCCAGCAACGTTATGTTCTCTACACCACAGCCCGGTACGTACACACTCATGTCCATTCTGCCTAGCCTTTTCCCAACTATGTTGTGGTCAGCTTCCAGTCTAACCAGATGCGGCTGAATACCAGTATTTTACACGGAGCTACTGCAACCCAGTTACTGGGCAATGCCGTGCCGATATACTAAAGTTAAACCGTTTGTTAGACTTTCGTGCTTCTGACTACTCGTAACGACTGTCATAGGTATTCGTATGACACCCGGGACCGACTGTTTAATGTGATTTCCGAGGCACGGAGGAGTCTCGATGTATAACGAACGGTCACCCATCCACGAACTGACCGCGGCAAGCGCAGGTTATCCTCACAAATCATATGATCCGCGCGGTTGGTCTCACGAATCCTTCAGAAATTAAAATAATAAAATCATTATATTATAGACTGCCTTGTTGGTCTAGTGGTCGCAAGCGCGACTGCTGAGCACAGGTTCCTGGGTTCGATCCCCAGGTCGGGCAAAGTGATATTGGATTTTTCCATTAGGAATTTCTCAGTAGCAGCTCGGCGTCTGGATTTGTGCCCGGTTAGTGGCAATAGGCTCGCCCCCTATTACATGAGACGTGGAACAAGCGAAACGATGGTGTTTTAAAACACCTCTGCCGAACCCTTCGGGGAATGTAAGGCGTGATGATGTTATGTTATATTATTTACAGAACCACCAAAACCAGTCCTTATACCCGAACCACCCCCACCAGTGGGCAAGTCTAAGAAAGCAAAGAAGAAGGCTAAGAAAGCAGCTGCAGCCGCCGAAACAGACACCAAGCCAGACGGCGCCAAAATCGTCACTCTTCGCAACCCAATGTTCCATCCGAACTTACCTCCAGTCCAGATAACCAACCAACCAGCCCAGAAGAAGCAGGAACAGATCCGGATCCCGGATCCAATCCCCATGCCGCCCAACGCGTGCCAGGCCACCATCACACCAACATCAAATGGGATGTACACCATCAGAAATCCTCTAATGGCAATGATGCACCAACAGAGTCTAATGGGCGTCCGAACACAAAGCCCACAGATGAATCCCATGTACGGACAACAGTACAACTACGTGAATCCGAACCCGTATACCCCAGTGACTCCCGCCCCGAATCAGTACGTCATTGATCCAGCGAGGGCATCCCCAAAACCGGACGACTTCCAAACCAGGATCATGAACTTAGCATCGTTCACGCAGAAGAACGATGAAGGATACTCCCTATTCAAAACTCCGGACGACAATCAACAACGGAGCTTCCTAACTCCGGAGTACTACGAGAATGTGAGCCCAAAATCGGTGGTGTCTCCGAACCCGATAGGGACGAGACCTCTTGATGCAAGTCGGCCGTTCGACTCCAACGATTCCTCGCTCTTTGCCAACCCTATCCAACGTCCTGAACCCATTGGTACGCCGCTGAAGAGAGAAGAAGAACGCCATGATTTTACTGGACTGTATACTCCATTTGGGCAGGAAGATCGGAACGTCTTCCGGAATGCGTTGTTCAGTGATAAAAATGGCAGTTCTCATCAGAAACCTGAGGATTTGGGGGTGAATCATGTGGCTAATGGGGACTCGCTGCCGTACTTTCAGAGGCTGAGGGTCGGTTCCAAGCTGAACAGCGAGGTTACGATCCATCATGTGACGGAATCCAAATTCTACAAGGGACAGGTGAGGTGTTTTTGTTTTATTTTTATTTGAAATGGGTTTGCTCTTCACTCTAGTCTAGGTCAGAGGAGACAGAGACAAGGTCTACGATGGAGTGAGCTTACCCAGAAGAAGCCTGTTAACTCTAACTTTGAAGAGATTAATATCAAGGAATACGTGTTCTGCCTACCCTTTTCCCAACTATGTTGTGGTCAGCTTCCAGTCTTACCAGATGCGGCTGAATACCAGTATTTTACACGGAGCGACTGCCATCAGACATCTGCAACCCGGTTACTGGGCAATGCCGATATCCTAAGGTTAGACCGAGATCCTAAGGTTAGACCGGTTGTCAGACTTTCAGGCTTCTGACTACCCGTAACGACTGTCATAGGTATTCGTATGACACCCGGGACCGACGGCTTAACGTGCTCTTAGAGGCACGGAGGGGTCTCGATGTGTGACGAACGGTCATCCATCCTTGTATTGACCGCTGCAAATGCAGCTTAACCTCTCAAATCATATGTAGCCACGACCCCCCTCTTTCTGGGAATACTTTTTTCTATCTTTTTTTTTTAAAAACGTTGCCCGACTCTAGGATTTCTCCTGTATCGTGGGTGCGTTTACAGACGCAAATCTTCACACGCACAAACATCCAGACCCGGAACAACTATCTGTAGGCCATACAAATATTTGTTCCGTGCGGGAATCGAACCCACGACCCGCAGCGCAGAAGCCGATCGCTCAGCCACTGCACCAAACGTGTCGTCAACTTACTGTATCATTAATGTTATATTTCTATTCCCAGGAACCTGGCCATCCATTGGAGTGTGGGTTGCAAGGAGAGGAGTCTCTGTTCAGTCGACCACCGGTACACGCGTGGCCTGATCAGCTCTATGGACCACCTTGTCCCAACAAAACTGGTAAGTACATAAATTCTGATGTAAAAAGACTGTGGCGCCATCTATCACGCCACATGAGGGGCCATTCAAGTATTACGTAAGCACCAAAGGTGGGTGGGGGGTCTGTGGTTAGCTTATTTTTGATGACATGGGGACGGGATGGTGATTACGTCAGCAATATTTATTTATTTAATTTTCTAGACTTGAAAACTGCTGCTCATGAATAACTATAAAGAAATCTGAACAGATTTAAAAAAAAATATATACAACGTTAGTCGGAAAGGGGTACTAAGCCGAAAGGGTAGAGTAACTTTTGTTGTACAACTTTCACCAAAAGTCATTAGTTTAAGAGAAATAGCTGTTCAAAGATTGCATAAAAAATATGCTAAATTCTATCTATCCTCAGCTATGATCAGTTGCGTTTACATTTTAGGTCATATTTGGGGTCACGGATTAGAAGCTCTATTTTCTGAATTCGGAACTAAAGCAGGGATGAAAAATTATTGAAAAAATTAAAAAAAAAAATTGCATGAAAAATAATAATTATCAAGTTTTTAAATTTTAACACTTTCTTTAAAACAGTCATCAGTGATACATTAAGTGGCCCGCGGCTTAGTACCCCCTTTACGACTAACCTTGTATACCATTGTTTACGTAAGCATAAGAGCTTTGCTTACTTTTGCTGACAAGGGTCAAAAATTACCAAAATTCTGCTTACGTAATAATTAAATGGTCCCTGAGAACTACGCAGCATGACGAATGTCTAGCAGACTACAGCGACAACAATGACAGCTGTCAAATGAAATGTCACAAATCCTGCATCGCGATATTAAGATCTGACACGGAGTTAGTATATATACAAGATCCCAACACCAGCCGTTGGGCAGTAGCCCGCCAGGCATAAGTCCCGCCTGATTGGAGGATCCTCCATCCTTCTTTGAGGAACACCATACCTCGTTCCACCACAGCTTCGTTGGTCTAGTGGTGGCAAGCGCGACTGCTGATCGTGAGGTCCTAGGTTCGATCTCCAGGTCGGGCAGTGCTCTTGGCTTTTTCTGTGTGGAATTCATTAGTAGCAGGAATTCATTAGTAGAATATGGATTTGTGCCCGGTTGATGGTATTAGGCTCGTCCTCTATTACATGGGACTTAAACATGACGGCGAAATGAGGGTGTTACTATACACCTCTGCTTAACCTTTCGGGAATAGAGGCGTGACGTTATGTAAAAACAGTTACTAGTTAAATAAAACACGTGGTAATTAGGGCTTCCAATACCGGAATCCCGGTATTGACTAATACGGGATCCCGGACATTTTTCAATACCGGTATTGAAATGTCCAATACCGGGATACCGCTATTGGTCATTATATTTTATCAGTAGACACTACAGTGAAACAATTTATTTTTATTACACACTAGCGGCCCGTCCCGGCTTCGCACGGGTAGACATTGTTCCCGTTTTTGCAACATTTTTCATTTATGTTCCGCTCCTATCGGTCGTAGCGTGATGTTATATAGCCTATAACCTGCCTCGATAAATGGACTATCCAACACAAAACTATTTTTTTAATTCTAACCAGTAGTTCCTTAGATTAGCGCGTTCAAACAAACAAACTCTTCAGCTTTATAATATTAGTACAGATTATATTTCCAACCAAATTTTTTATCGGAGTAAGTTTTAAAAACTGCGTATTTTAATTATCTCGTCGTTTATTTAGACAGTTAGCTACACTTTATTACTACTTGCGCAGGTAAAGAATGGTTTAAAACAATGTATTTGATTTTAAAGAGATTAATTTTATAAAAACAAAGGTAAATAGATCGCTAAATTCGTAATTTCTTAGATACTGATTATTCTAATTTAAACGTTTTATTTTATCTAAGTACTTTTCTCATAGTATGTTAGGTTATTTTGTTATTTTTTGTTAAGAGATTCCGTTTGCAACTTAGACTTATATTAAAAAAAGAGATTTTATATCAAAAAAGCAGTGTTTAATTATTTTGTAGTGAAACTTATTAGTTGTTGAATAAAATCAACTATATTAGGTAAAAAAACCGGCCAAGTGCGAGTCGGATTCGCGCACGAATGGTTCCGTACCATTATCTATAAAAACGGGAAAAAAAACCACGTTTGTTGTATGGGAACCCCCTTAAATATTTATTTTATTCTGTTTTTTAGTATTTTTTGCTATAACGGCAACAGAAATACATCATCTGTGAATATTTCAACTATTTAACTATCACGGTTCATGAGATACAGCCTGGTGACAGACGGACGGACAGGGGAGTCTTAGTAATATGGTCCCGTTTTACCCTTTGGGTACAGAATCCTTAAAATAGAGTCCAATACCAGTATCCTGGGATTCCGGTATTGGAAATTTTCTATACGGTATTAATACCGGTATTGAAAAAAACCGGTATTCGAAACCCCTAGTGGTAATGTACTGTTGTTATTCCAGGCGTCCAGTCAGCGCGCAGCTCCCCGACGGGCTCGTCGGTGAAGTCCAGCGCCAGCGGGGGCGCGTCCCCGCCCAGCGACGAGCGCCGCTTCGGGCCCGTCGGCGCCAGGACCCGCCACCAGCACCCTGATGTCGGTACGTACGTACATATATAAGTCCAGCGCCAGCGGGGGCGCGTCCCCGCCCAGCGACGAGCGCCGCTTCGGGCCCGTCGGCGCCAGGACCCGCCACCAGCACCCTGATGTCGGTACGTACGTACATATATAAGTCCAGCGCCAGCGGGGGCGCGTCCCCGCCCAGCGACGAGCGCCGCTTCGGGCCCGTCGGCGCCAGGACCCGCCACCAGCACCCTGATGTCGGTACGTACGTACATATATAAGTCCAGCGCCAGCGGGGGCGCGTCCCCGCCCAGCGACGAGCGCCGCTTCGGGCCCGTCGGCGCCAGGACCCGCCACCAGCACCCTGATGTCGGTACGTACGTACATATATAAGTCCAGCGCCAGCGGGGGCGCGTCCCCGCCCAGCGACGAGCGCCGCTTCGGGCCCGTCGGCGCCAGGACCCGCCACCAGCACCCTGATGTCGGTACGTACGTACATATATAAGTCCAGCGCCAGCGGGGGCGCGTCCCCGCCCAGCGACGAGCGCCGCTTCGGGCCCGTCGGCGCCAGGACCCGCCACCAGCACCCTGATGTCGGTACGTACGTACATATATAAGTCCAGCGCCAGCGGGGGCGCGTCCCCGCCCAGCGACGAGCGCCGCTTCGGGCCCGTCGGCGCCAGGACCCGCCACCAGCACCCTGATGTCGGTACGTACGTACATATATAAGTCCAGCGCCAGCGGGGGCGCGTCCCCGCCCAGCGACGAGCGCCGCTTCGGGCCCGTCGGCGCCAGGACCCGCCACCAGCACCCTGATGTCGGTACGTACGTACATATATAAGTCCAGCGCCAGCGGGGGCGCGTCCCCGCCCAGCGACGAGCGCCGCTTCGGGCCCGTCGGCGCCAGGACCCGCCACCAGCACCCTGATGTCGGTACGTACGTACATATATAAGTCCAGCGCCAGCGGGGGCGCGTCCCCGCCCAGCGACGAGCGCCGCTTCGGGCCCGTCGGCGCCAGGACCCGCCACCAGCACCCTGATGTCGGTACGTACGTACATATATAAGTCCAGCGCCAGCGGGGGCGCGTCCCCGCCCAGCGACGAGCGCCGCTTCGGGCCCGTCGGCGCCAGGACCCGCCACCAGCACCCTGATGTCGGTACGTACGTACATATATAAGTCCAGCGCCAGCGGGGGCGCGTCCCCGCCCAGCGACGAGCGCCGCTTCGGGCCCGTCGGCGCCAGGACCCGCCACCAGCACCCTGATGTCGGTACGTACGTACATATATAAGTCCAGCGCCAGCGGGGGCGCGTCCCCGCCCAGCGACGAGCGCCGCTTCGGGCCCGTCGGCGCCAGGACCCGCCACCAGCACCCTGATGTCGGTACGTACGTACATATATAAGTCCAGCGCCAGCGGGGGCGCGTCCCCGCCCAGCGACGAGCGCCGCTTCGGGCCCGTCGGCGCCAGGACCCGCCACCAGCACCCTGATGTCGGTACGTACGTACATATATAAGTCCAGCGCCAGCGGGGGCGCGTCCCCGCCCAGCGACGAGCGCCGCTTCGGGCCCGTCGGCGCCAGGACCCGCCACCAGCACCCTGATGTCGGTACGTACGTACATATATAAGTCCAGCGCCAGCGGGGGCGCGTCCCCGCCCAGCGACGAGCGCCGCTTCGGGCCCGTCGGCGCCAGGACCCGCCACCAGCACCCTGATGTCGGTACGTACGTACATATATAAGTCCAGCGCCAGCGGGGGCGCGTCCCCGCCCAGCGACGAGCGCCGCTTCGGGCCCGTCGGCGCCAGGACCCGCCACCAGCACCCTGATGTCGGTACGTACGTACATATATAAGTCCAGCGCCAGCGGGGGCGCGTCCCCGCCCAGCGACGAGCGCCGCTTCGGGCCCGTCGGCGCCAGGACCCGCCACCAGCACCCTGATGTCGGTACGTACGTACATATATAAGTCCAGCGCCAGCGGGGGCGCGTCCCCGCCCAGCGACGAGCGCCGCTTCGGGCCCGTCGGCGCCAGGACCCGCCACCAGCACCCTGATGTCGGTACGTACGTACATATATAAGTCCAGCGCCAGCGGGGGCGCGTCCCCGCCCAGCGACGAGCGCCGCTTCGGGCCCGTCGGCGCCAGGACCCGCCACCAGCACCCTGATGTCGGTACGTACGTACATATATAAGTCCAGCGCCAGCGGGGGCGCGTCCCCGCCCAGCGACGAGCGCCGCTTCGGGCCCGTCGGCGCCAGGACCCGCCACCAGCACCCTGATGTCGGTACGTACGTACATATATAAGTCCAGCGCCAGCGGGGGCGCGTCCCCGCCCAGCGACGAGCGCCGCTTCGGGCCCGTCGGCGCCAGGACCCGCCACCAGCACCCTGATGTCGGTACGTACGTACATATATAAGTCCAGCGCCAGCGGGGGCGCGTCCCCGCCCAGCGACGAGCGCCGCTTCGGGCCCGTCGGCGCCAGGACCCGCCACCAGCACCCTGATGTCGGTACGTACGTACATATATAAGTCCAGCGCCAGCGGGGGCGCGTCCCCGCCCAGCGACGAGCGCCGCTTCGGGCCCGTCGGCGCCAGGACCCGCCACCAGCACCCTGATGTCGGTACGTACGTACATATATAAGTCCAGCGCCAGCGGGGGCGCGTCCCCGCCCAGCGACGAGCGCCGCTTCGGGCCCGTCGGCGCCAGGACCCGCCACCAGCACCCTGATGTCGGTACGTACGTACATATATAAGTCCAGCGCCAGCGGGGGCGCGTCCCCGCCCAGCGACGAGCGCCGCTTCGGGCCCGTCGGCGCCAGGACCCGCCACCAGCACCCTGATGTCGGTACGTACGTACATATATAAGTCCAGCGCCAGCGGGGGCGCGTCCCCGCCCAGCGACGAGCGCCGCTTCGGGCCCGTCGGCGCCAGGACCCGCCACCAGCACCCTGATGTCGGTACGTACGTACATATATAAGTCCAGCGCCAGCGGGGGCGCGTCCCCGCCCAGCGACGAGCGCCGCTTCGGGCCCGTCGGCGCCAGGACCCGCCACCAGCACCCTGATGTCGGTACGTACGTACATATATAAGTCCAGCGCCAGCGGGGGCGCGTCCCCGCCCAGCGACGAGCGCCGCTTCGGGCCCGTCGGCGCCAGGACCCGCCACCAGCACCCTGATGTCGATGTCGACGATGTCTGCAGTACATCACGAGGTTTGAAGGCGTTACATGATTTCGTTTACATCTATAGTAAGATACACTAAGACGTATACAAGGTGGTGTGTACATTGGTTCAGTCTAGAACGGTGTTTTTTAACACATTTTGGACTAAGGCTGGAGTTCACCAATATTACTTCTCTGGTTAACCGTGTATCTAAAATTCTAGTACTACTCGTTCCAAATGTTGTTAGGACAAGCGCGGATTCACCGTTGTGGGCACGATGGGCATGCCCACAACCCTAATAGACTTGTGACGTCACACTTCCACGGTCTATTGAGGTCGATAGAAGTTTAGAGTCTAAATGTAACACTGTGATGTGCAAACAAACACACATTTACGTTTGTAATTTTTCGTGAGCGAACAAACTAACATTTTACAGGTTTATTAATGGGGAAGGCAACGCAAAACGAAAGCAGATGGCAGCACCTCCATACTTAGTTATTTGAACCAATCAGAACCATCATATTCATATCAGCAATAATATCAAACACATTGCAACCAATAAGATGGCATGGGAACAATCGAAAGTGGCGCCATTAGTTCCACAGTTGCCTACCCCATTTACTAGTGTTCGCCCCACGGCTTTGCCCACGTGGAACAATACACTGTACAAATTTGTGGTCAGGGCGTCATATATTTTGTAAACATCTTTGTAGGAAAGCACTATGTCGATCACGCGCGAGTTCATACTCTGACTCGCACTTGGCCGATTTTCTGGTGGCTGTGACCGCAATCTATTTTGAGGGCTGGATCCGCGCCTGTGTTAGGATAGGAACTTTTAGAATCGAGAGCCGTTTGATGCCAACCGACAGCTGTCAGCAACGATATCGAGGTTATTTATTTTTGCATTGTATTTATTTGTGGTACTTTGTGACCAAAATGAGTGCTTAAAGACGAGATGTGCTAAACAGTCGTGCTCGGGAAATGATTCATGTAAATTATATTTTGAAACAAGTGTAGAAGGCGAGTGTGTTGGAACTGTTGGAAGAGGCCGACCTCGGCGAACGTACCACGAACTAATCGCGGACGTTCTCAAAAAGGGCCATGTTGGTAGCACCCTAAACCGACGAGCATGCATGAGAAGGTTAATGAATGTAGATGAAGCGGAAAGGGTGTGTCAGGATCGTAGCAGGTGGAAATATAGTCTGCCTACCCCAATAGGAAACAGGCATGATTGTATGTATGTATGTATGATTATTTTGAAAGAGAAAGAAAAGAGTGCAAAAATATTTGAAATAACGTTTTTGATTAAATTCACCATATTGTTTTTCTGATACTACACGTAATCACTGCCGCGTAACGCGGTTACAAAAGGTCCTATCTTAATACCATTTGGAACGGATAAGTTTCGTGCCTCTGAGAGCACATTAAACCGTCGGTCCCGGGTGTCATAAGAATACCAATGACAGTCAGAAGCCCGAAAGTCTGACAACCGGTCTAACCCTAGGATATCGGCATTGCCCTGTAACTGGGTTGCGGAGGTCTGATGGCAGTCTCTCCGTGTAAAATACTGGTATTCAGCCGCATCTGGTTAGATTGGAAGCTGACCACAACGTAGTTGGGAAAGGCTAGGTAGAACAGTCTGCTAGAGAATCGTCGTGCTGCGTAGTTTATATGTGGCATGGTAGATGTCGCCACACATCCTTATACTTGTACAATCGCGGAATGAAAATGTTATACACTTTAAGGTCTATTCTTGCTTGCACAGTGCAAGAAATGAACTATTTTACCGACTACGTATTGCCAACATTATAGAAATGAAAATACAAGTATTTTTTGACAAGATCTTATGGTGACATGGTGACACAAGTAGAGTGCGCGCAAGATAACTCGGCGCGCGACGGAGGGCGTGGTAAATGTTGCCATGATCGCAAAAATACAAAGTCCTACATTTTAAGGAAAAGTAATATATTCGTGAGCATTAAAATCGGGCAGCCCTCTTGCGGTTTATTATATTTTAATTGAGCTAAGTTATGTACGTTTAAATTTACTACATATCAATTAAATTAATTAGTATTTTTACGTAATTTGCAAAGGAAAAGAACTAAGGTTATAAATGTGCCGTGAGTGAATAAGAATGCAGTATGATTATTATCGTCTGATGGGGTCTATTATAATCTTTATTATTATATTTTCATTTATTCCTAAAATCAGGTATATCTAGTGACAAAGTTAATAAAACGGCAACATTATGGCGGAACATGATTCGTTCCGATTTTGGCCGCGCGCAGAGTTATCTTGCGCGCACTCTAATGCCAATCTATTTAATCATCGATTTGATTGATGTCATGGTTTTTACAACAAAACTCTTTAAATCAAATCAATGACATTACATGGCACTACTACGTCATATGGAGGCAAAATACAATTTTGATCTTTGCTACCAAATAATTAAACACAATTTTCCATGCATTGGTCTGTTCCGTTCAACAGTTTGAAAAGGTAAATGTGCCCGCGATGTGGGAAAGGAGTGAATTTGAAAACCGACGAACCTTTTCTTCCCCTACTGTACCTCCATCTACGTACCATTTAATTAACAAATCCCTTCTTGTTACAGAATCTAGCGTGTTCCTACCAGACTCCAGCATCACAAATCTCTCGTCGCTCGAAGTTTCGGAACGGGAAATAGAGTCGTTTAAGCGCTTCGACTTCTACTTCGAGCCGCCGCAACACAAGCCGAAGGTTCAACTTGATGTCAGAGACATTGCGGCCGCGTTGAGACAAAATAATAAGTAGAGAGATTAAATTTAATAATACATTGATTAGACAAAATGTATATACAACGTGTATTAGACATGTGTGAACATATTTAAGGGAACGTGTCCATACTACGTGACTAGAGGTGGACGGGTGGGTAAAAAATGGGAAGGTAAAAATTGGAAGGTTAATAAAAAATACCGGGTAAAAAATGAGTAGTCTTTATAATATTTAAATGGCTTCGTCATGAAATGAATACGGTCTTTATATTATATAATTGGCTTCGTCATCAATACTACGATCTTCCATGTTAATTTTGACCTTGACCATTGAAGATAAAATATTGATTTTAAATAAAACGAAATAAATATCTTTTATATCTTTAATCACATTTTCAAATAAAATAAACTGTTAAGAATAAAAACAAATATTGAGTACTGGAATGATTGCACATGTTTGAAAGTTAACTAAATGCTGTATAATAATAATATATTTATTTCAGTCAGGTCATATTAATTTCAGTCCTCATTACTGCTACTATTACTACGACAGTCCAAAAATTCGAAATCATGCCCTGGTGATCTTCTTGCTAAGATATTTTCTTCTGTAGTGAGGTTATTTTGATCATCGTCCCGACTTTCATCTTCACTAGATTGGTTTTCTCCAAACTGTTCAATGTTTTGAACATAATCTGGTGTCATACTATCTTCAGGAGATTCACTATCTTCAGATCCTACAATTTGACTGCACTTGTAGAGCAGATCCCAGTTATAAGACGCAAAAGCAAGTTTAGCTGCCCTTTCGGATGTCAAACGGTTTCGTTTCTTTGAATGTATGTGGCCATGCTTGCTGAACGATCGCTCTGTTGCTGCAGATGTGCACGGGGCAGTTAAAATGCGTACTGCTATTTTTCTAAGGTTTTTAGACGAGCAAAGTCCCTTCCACCATGTTACGGGAGCGGAGCGCGCTACGCAATCGTGCCATTCGCGTCCAAGCGGTCGACGAGTCAACATCACCTGAGGATGCCCCGTGGAGGGGCGAAACACGTGTCGTATCGGTTTGTTTTGCTTGTGTGTTGCATGTTATTAATCGCACCTTCTGCATTTGCATATATTTGCGGGCGGGAGGGCGGTGCTGCATACTGCATTCAGGCTTGATCAACTGTTTTTTCGCGGAATTAACACTAAATATTTTATTGTATATTTATAGATCATGGATTTCCGCAAAGTAACGCCTGATTCCATCATATATGTTACGGGACTTATATCTTCAACTTTTTCCCAAATGAAGCGCTTCCTCCAAAATCCATCTCTGGCTTTATAATTAGCTATATCTGTGATTACATCAGAATTGTGATTTTGAGCCATTATTTCAATAAATTCCATTGCCTCTAGATCTTCATTTTCGTTTAATGTCAATCCTTGTGTTTTGGGGTCTAAAAGGTATGCCGCTAAATGTATTGGTTTTATAGTCTTTTGTTCTTTTTTCCACTGAATTTAAAATGGTTTGTTTGTCCTCATTACTTATGATTGTTATATTGGGCAACATGAACTCCAATTTTGACTTCACGTCTTTAACCTTTTGACCGCCCCGGTCGGAATTATACAACAAATAAAAGTGTTTTCGTGCCCGCGTCTCCTCAATCATATTTATACGACTGAGGTGATACGGGCACGAAAACATTTGTCGTATAAATCCGACTGGGGCGGTTAAAAGGTTAAATATGGGGAAAACCTGATGTATATTACATTCATTTGCTTCTAGTTTGAAAATAGGCTCAGTAACTGGTTTCAAAATAGCAATGCAATCTTCTATCATACTCCAAAAACTATCATGTAGAAGAGTAGATTTGGTCTCTGAAGGAATCACTGTGGCTTCGTGAATGGCCAGGGCCAGTACGGCTGCATTTGTTTTGTTTAAGCTTTTTAGGGAAGCTACAAGGCTACCCCATCGTGTTTTTACTGGTAATTTCAAGGTTTCTCCTGTTTTCTTTTCTTTTATAATTTTATTTAGTAATGAGTTGGAAAGCTGGCTCTTTTTTATTGTTTTTACAACATCCGTAACTAGTTCAATAAATCCTTTAATAACTTCACACTTAATAATGTCGTGAGTAAGTAAGCTCAATGTATGAGCTGCACAATTAAGAGGCACTACTCGTGGAAAGTTGTTTTTTACTAATTGGAAAGATTTTTGAAGATTTCTGGCGTTATCTCCAATCAAAACTACAAATTTACATTATTATACTGTACTATGAATTAAAATTGACTTACCTCTTCAAAAGTATTATATGAACAAAACTTCACACAATTCCGTTGAAAAAAACTAAATATAAATCGTATAAATTCTGTATGTCAAAGTATATATTAAAAAATACAGTAATAAGTTTAAATTAAACTGATTTTAATTTTTACCCGGTATAAATTAAAACTGGGAAGGTAAAATGGGTATAAATGGGTATTTACCCAAAGTCTGGGTTTTTACCGGGTATTGTCCCATCTCTATACGTGACCCATTTTTTACCCCCCTCCCACCCCTCGGTGACCACCCGTAGTATATGCCAATACCCCCCCCCCCCCTCCCCCTCTAGTTTTCACGTAGTAATTCATAAATATGGTTTCAATAAAAAAAAAATGCAAAAAGTAAATTATTTGGCTCAATGTGCGTCAATGTTGCCACCTGTGAGTTTAAAAAGCGCTAAACGCTGCGCGCCATATTTGAATATAGCTCGAAAAAGTGCGAGATGTCCCTAGAGGATATTGACCACGTGACGAAAACTTAAGCCCCCCCCCTGCTCCTGTGACCAAGCGTGGTATTTTGAAGACCCCCCCTGAACGGGTGGAGGGGGGGGGGGATTGCAGGTGAGAACAGGCAAGGGGTAACTAATAATATTCATGCTACTAGCTGCCCAGACAGACTTCATTCTGTCAAAAGTTATTGGCCTGTAGTGGGAAAAGAAAAGTGTTGTTTTTATTATTTTCCACGCAATTTTTATGTTTTTTCTCTACATAAGAACCTTCCTTGTGCCTTAAGGAATATATTTAAAAAAAAAATAGCCTAATTGGTCGAGCCGTTCTCAAGTTTTGCGCTTAGCAACACATTTGGCGATTCATTTTTATTTATATAGATAGATAAAAACGTTTATTAATTGGAAAAAGCGAGTCTAGAACATGCAAAGCGAATAAATTTCTGAATGATTTTTAAAGCAGCGTTCATCATCTTCCTGCCCTGGTCCCAAGTTACTTGGGGTCGGCGCAATATGTTTTTCTCTTCCACTCTTCCCTGTCAGCCGTCTCATTATCATTTACTCCCTTATCTTTCATATCCTCCCTCACACAATCCATCCATCTTTTCTTAGGTCTCCCTCTCCCCCTCCATCCATCAACATTCATATTCATCACTCTCTTAGTCACATGTGTTTCATCCCTCCTCATCACATGCCCATACCAAGACAAACGCTTTCCTTTCAACTTTTCTGTCACTGGTGCCACTTTCAAACTTCCTCTAATATACTTATTTCTTACTTTATCCATTCGCGTCACTCCACACATCCATCTCAACATTCTCATCTCCGCTACGTGTAATCTTCTTTCATCCGTCTTCTTCACGGCCCAACACTCTGATCCGTACAGCACGACTTTTTAAAGCAGCGTTGCTTAATATTATTTACTCTTCGGTTTGGGAGCTTTTCGACTGAGCCCTTAACTTACTCTGCTAGGATGGGGTAGCTGCCCCACCTTGCTTGTACCTAACTACGCCCTTGGAATTGTTTAAACTCTTATTCAGAAGAATATTTGATAGTTCAGCAAAAAAAATTTCAACTCGATCCAAATTTATCCGATCAGCTGAGATGTATGGAGTCGAAAAAAAAAAACATCCGAATTTATTTGTTTCAACTATCAAATATTGTTCTGAATAACAGTTCAAACGACCCCCTTAAATATGAACACGCATTTCTGGTACACGTTGTATAAAGCGCCATATTCACTAGCAACTCTTGCGCAAGTTTTCAGTAGAACTTGCAGAAGTCAGCTACCGCAATTCAACTTGTTGGTGGATTTAGCGATTAAGAAGAAAATATATTAAACTATGCCATACTAAGACACACTTTATAAGATTATACATGGTGTACGAAAAATAATTGATAGCCTTGCAATTACCTGTGGCCTTGTAGCCTTCTAAAATAATGATTAATAGATATACTATTGGTACTACAAGAGGGGCTCATGGCTAAATAACAACCGCGCCGATCGTACGATTTGCGAGGTTAAGCTGCGCTTGCCGCGGTCAGTCCGTGGATGGGTGACCATTTGTTACACATCGAGACCCCTCCGTGCCTCGGAGAGCACGTTAAGCCGTCGGTCCCGGGTGTCATACGAATACCAATGACAGTCGTTACGGGAAGACAGAAGCCCGAAAGTCTGACAAACGGTTTAACCTTAGGATATCGATTTTGCCCAGTTACTGGGTTGCGGAGGTCTGATGGCAATCGCTCCGTGTAAAATACTGGTATTCAGCCGCATCTGGTCAGACTGGAAGCTGACTCCAACATCGTTGGGAAAAGGCTAAGAGGAAGATACTATTGGTACTACAATTTTTTTTTAATGAAAACCATCTTCAGCTAGCTATTGGCGGCATAGTTCATGAATTTTACACCCAAAAAAAAAATCGAGAACCACAAACAAGGATAGAGTACAAAATTCACGAAAAATGTATCCTATGTAAACTTAGAAGTACAAACATGCTAATTTAAATCTTATATCGCCATCACAGTGCCTAAATTGCAACAATTTTTCACCATACGAAGATTCGACTGCACCGCACTGAACAGTGATGCGTGATTACTCTACTTTTTAGTGCTAGGACACATTTCTAGTAACAAAAAAATAAAAGCTAGGTACATGGGATAATTTATTCTGAAACGCCTTAATGTTTCCTTCAGCTAGTTGCAAGGTTATAGGTTATCCAGACACCCTGTATAATACTGAAATATAAATATATCAAAAAAATACAATAACATTTATTTCTTTCATTTATTTAGATATTTTTTGACGATATTTTTTGATTTTTGTGAGGTTTCAAATTTTTTAATTATACTTTATATTATATCTGCATAATTTTAAAAGGTCACAATATTTTTAAACATAGAAAATTATTATAAAGAAAGGGATTTATATTAATTTATTCATAACTTTTAAATATGGTTGAACACCGGTTTTATCAAATATTATATAATTTAGCTCAATTGACACTAAATAATCTTATCTGATAGCAAGGATGGAGGGGGGGCAAGGTTTAGACAAACTTGGAGTACCGTCATAAGCTAATGGAACCTTATCGCTCTCTGTACAGTCGGTTTCGACCGTCAGAGAGGTGGGGGGCACGTGCCCCCCGCGCCCCCCCAGTCTGGTAGCTAAAAGCGCTGGATATAAAAGAAATGTGACATTTACATGGACAAGACAATTATATGAATCAGACCTCATTTGCACGAGGCAAGACTAAACGTGTTCACGAACACAACGGCTAGCTATTTGTTCTATTGGAACCAAAATATCTATAGTGTGTTGACCTTATTGAAAATGGAACTTAGAAGTGATTTACACTAAGTTATATACTTCTTAAGATAAATTAAACAAGGATATGAATAATAACTGCCATGTAATGTAATGACAAAATGGCTGCCGAAAGCCGAGCGTATAAAATATGACTTTTTTACGAATAGCAAAATGTTTTTGTAAGCTAAGAAGTGACTATGCGATTAATATTATTGATCGCAGTACTCGGAATGATGGAAATATTAATGATAACGGCATTTGATTGTGAGGACTTTGTAAATAGCCGATAAATGTTTGGATATCTATGGCCTGGAATAGGCCTTACCATAGAGTAATAAGTAAAAGATGACATACGCATATTTGGAATCTAGTAGTCGGAAAAAATAAAAAAGAATTGCCCGTGATTTGCAACGGCCAAGCGATTTACGCAGTTTTTATATGAAAAATTCATGTTCACATTTGCGTAAAACGTACACGATAATATAAAACGCAGTAACGACTACTAAATAATGTGCAAAAGCGGATTCAGGATTTTTTCTGACGGGGGGCACGAAATGTCCTCATAAGCTATTAGAAATGTGTTTTTGTACGGGTTGTGTCGACCGTACGCAGGGGGCACGTGCCCCCCCCTTAAGAACCATTGTCCGCCATATTGTGACGTTGCACCTGTCAAACTAACTTCAATTTAGATCGATGTGTTAGTCTATTCTACTTATTACTCTATGGTTTCTCCTTGAGGAGTGACTCGACTAGTGTATGAGATGTGGATGACATTTATATCCAATCTGTAATTGTATCACTTTATAATAGTATTTGTCGGTTTCGTTCAGATTCTGTTCTGTCAGGTTGTATGATGTAAAATATAAGTGAAATACATTATCATAGATGAGTTCCGTGTTTTATTTGACTTCACCCTCTTTTTGGGCCGAGCGACATCTGACGGAAGATGTCGACGATCTTCCGTTGCGTACTTTACTCGAGGAATTTTATAGTGTCTAAAATATAATAGGCCCGTTTTGACAGCTGTTAGATCAGTACATTTAATGTTGAAATTGACATAACATGTTCTAATCTGACAGCTGTCAAAACGGGCCTATTTAATTGTAGCCACTATAGTAACGCATCTTCGGTCAAATGTGTACGGTGTGAGATGTTTGTATGGAATTATGTGTGTCGGCGGAAAACCGGCGAGGTATCTTCCTTTCAGATGTGGCTTGGCCCTAATAATCACAGGTATACAACATGTAACAGTAATAACAAACACTCAAATACCCCACTTAGAATATTCAGTTATAATCATAATTATACACTGAAATTTTACTTTTTTGTGCTTAAACATTAGCGCTTAGTTGCCATTCCACCAATTTGCACTAAGCGCTTCCAAACATCCTTCATAATGCGCACTGCAAAAGAGTGGAACTCACTACCTGCGTCTGTGTTCCCGAACGCATACAACCTGAATCTCTTCAAAGTTAGAGTTAACAGGCTTCTTCTGGGTAAGCTCACTCCATCGTAGACTTTGTCTCTGTCTCCTCTGACCTAGACTAGAGAGCAATTTCAAATAAAAAAATAACAACAGTCTGTCCCGGATGTCATAAGAACACCTATGACAGTCTGACAACCGGTCTAAATTTAGAATATCTACATTGCCCAGTAACATGGTTGCGGAGGTCTGATGGCAGTCGCTCCGTGTAAAATACTGGTATTCAGCCGCATCTGGTTAGACTGGAAGCTGACGCCGACATAGTTGGGAAAAACCTCGGCAATATTGTCATTTGAGAAACACGCGTGGCGCGCATATTCGCGCGTCTGCGAGCCGCTAAGGGTCAACTAATACTAGAGCAGAGTCAAAGCGTCAATCTGAAACTTAACATAGCATATTCACCCTTATCTCCACAACATAATACACATATTTCTTCTAATATAAAAATAAGACGCGCGAATGATTGGTTCTTCGCTGTACTTGTGAAGAATTTGACGCTTCGATGCGCTTCGACTCTGCTCTAGTAAGAGTTCACCCTAACGCTTTTCATTTCTTCATATAAAGTCCATTACTTTATAGAGATACCAGATTAATAAAATGAAACAACTCATTGCATTATTGTCATTTAATTTACTCACAAAAAATACATAATTCTACGTAAAATTAAAACTTACATATACTTCGAGATACATTCACAAAGCGCATACAAATTCACACAATAAAGTAGTTGACAACTATCTTTATCCTTAAAAAAAAACAATGAAATGTTTGAAGCACTCTCACTACATATAACAGCCTAGTGGTGTGACCGTCGGACTGCCAAGTCATAGGTCTCGAGCTCGAACCCAAGGCACGCACCTCTGACTTTTCGGATTCATGTGCGTATTGTATAATTATCACTTGCTTAAAAAACGGTGAAGGAAAACATCGTGAGGAAACCGGCATGCCTGAGAGATATTTCTCGACGGCATGTGAGGCCAAGTCAGAGGCCCATGGGCGGCATAAACTGTGACACCAGGTTAGTTACTAACCACACGAAAAGAAGATTAGTTCATTTTTAATGATTATCATTATTCTCATTTATGGCGATCTTTACCTCCAAATATCTCGGTAAAGTGACATTTTACGGCACCATATTGCCAACAGTTTTCGTTTATTTAAGTGTCCTCTACCCATACATAGGGTGTAAACGAAATCATGTAATTCCATCAAACCTCGTGATGTACTGCTGACATAGATTAACCCTGCATGGGACATATTTGGATTCAATACAAAAAAATTACAAGAAGTAAACATGTGTTCTTAACGTGGGACATTTTAGCGCCCCGAGTTAAATGACCGCGCGGTGAGCAATAGTCGCGCAATTCGCTCGGGGCGCTAAAATGTGCCTCACGTTAAGAACACCTTAACTTATTTCTTGTAATATTTTTTTATTGAATCCAAAAGTATCCCGAGCTGGGTTTATCTATGTCAGCAGTACATCACGAGGTTTGAAGGAATTACATGATTTCGCTTACACCCTGTGCACCAGTTTCAATGTGCGTACATTGCGCGTCAAATAACTCGAACCAAGATAGCGTCCATTGCCAAACTTGAGGGGTTTACTAAAAGCCACTGAAGAGTTCCACTATCCACCTCCTAGCTCCATCATCAGACCCTGAATAACAAGTGTAATCTATTGGACTCATCAACACGAATCATATGACCCCGAACCTCACATAGTCGCAGTTGACGCCATCTTGATTTTACTTATTTGACGAGCACTGTAGTAACGTCGAAAAAAAAAATGCCGGCCGCCAGCTATGTCTACGTCCATAAGAAAATGTTCGAACCCCGATCACTCAACTACTCTATTTTAAAAACATCTATTTATGTATTTATTTTTCATTTATATTTCTTGTACTTATCATTTTTTAAGGTGAAATTAATCTATTGGCGTACAACTTAAACCAATTTCAATATGGCGGCTTTGGAGCAAGAACTAAGTGTAGATGTCAAAATGTTAATGTCACCTGAAGACCAATACTTGTATTAAGAGGAAATGCGGTCGGCATTTAGTCCATACAAACGCATTCCTCAGTTTCCTCCTTGGATAATGTCACTAGATCAAATATTTTTTACCATATGATACATATCTACCTCCACTATGTCCCTATGTTTTGTTTTTGTAAATAAATTAATTATTAAAAGAACTAGAAACGTTACAAAAATCGACCGGTTTTACCACCGTTTTCAAACATCTGGCAAACAAATTTGACAAATATAAAAAATAAAAGAAAAACATACAGACATAACCGGAGTCTTTTTTAAATTATTACAGAAAAAAATATTAAAATCGGTCCAAATATGAAGAAGGAAACAGGGAAATACGAAAGTACGATTTCGCTAATATTGCACAGGAGAAATCAGTCCGAGATGCAGGTGTCTCTTTCGCTCAATTGGGAAGGTTTGCGGGAGAGGTGAGACGGAAATAGATCGCAAAAACTATTTTTTTATGTGTGATCTGTCAACTCCACAATTCTGTTTTTAAAAACGTTGGCCCACACTAGTATTTCTCCTGTATCGTGGGTGCGTTTACAGACACAAATCTTCACACGCACAAACATCCAGACCCGGAACAACTATCTGTAGGCCATACAAATATTTGTTCCGTGCGGGAATCGAACCCACGACCCGTAGCGCAGAAGCCGATCGCTCAGCCACTGCACCAAACGTGTCGTCATCCTGTAAATCCTAATCTCAGGATTTAACATACTGTTCCAGTTTTGCAGCCGTCTCGCTCTAACGTTAGGTATTTTATAAAGATTTAAAGATATTTTAAAACCTCCTCCTTTTTGAAGTCGGTTAAAGAGCAGGAGAACGAAAATTTGTCTTTTGTTTTTTTTCAATATAAATCACGTATGGAAATAAAACTATTGTTTAAATATTTGTGATGACACTCAGAAGGTGGATACACTGAACTTCTACAGATTAAATTTGTCAATATCACCTAAAATCTCTTTAAATCTTTAAAAAAGACAAAGTTAGAGCGAGACGGCTGTGAAACAGTAAAGGCCTCTAACACCCGTATTCTAAGACGTTCCTCCAAAACTTACTCGACTCGACTCCACCTCGACTCAGTCTTTTTGACTACCATCGGTAGTTATAAATAAAATGCGTCCTCGACTCGAGATTTTCCTCAGTCGAGGTAAGGAATCATCTATCAAACTCAAGGTACCTCGGAACCTACCTTAAGGAAGGAAGTGTCAAAGTTCGTATATAACAAAAATGAATTTTGAAGACTTTATCGAATATGTTTACGATAATCCTTACAACTATTTATCGCGGCGTTATTTGCGCGATGCAGATAAACAAAATTATGACGTAATGACTCCACTCTACCTCGACTCATTTGAGGACCCCTCAGTCAAGGAACCTCAAAGTTCACTCAAAATTGCGACTAAGAATACAATTTTGAAGGTGTTTTCGAGGCCGTCCTGAGTCGAGTAAGTTTTGGAGGAACGTCTTAGAATATGGGTATTCATTCCTTAAAAAAAAATAACCGCTGCATAAAAGCTGTTAAAAGCAGTCTACCAAAAATAATTTTGCTAATCTCAAGCTGAAATAATTATTGTCGCTTAAAACAGCGCGGCAGTTTGTGTCAGTGGTGCCGCTTGTGCGCTTGTGGGCGCGGCGAGTGGTCGCGGCGACGCTTGCGGCGGGACGGCGCCGCCTCCACCAGCCCCGCGTGCGCCTGCGCCGCTAGCAGCATGCCCAGCTGCCCCTGTGCCTGCCAACGAGTGATACATTATTGGTTTATGAACTACATACATAATTAACATCATTTAATCAGCCTACAAAGTAAATGGTGCTATGCATGCGGTTGTGGCTAGCCAGTCGATGTCCAAAAAGGCACGACTGGCTGTCCATAATGGTGTGCTGGTACCTATGCTTATGTATGGAAGTGAATGTTGGTCGTGGTAGAAGAGGCATGAAAGTAGAATAAATGCCGTGGAAATGCGTTCCTTGCGAAGTATGTGCGGTGTAACTTTGAATGATAGATTGAGAAATGAAGAGATTAGACAAAGTTGCGGTTTAAAAGATGATGTAGTGACAAAAATTGAAAGGAGTATGCTTAGGTGTTTTGGTCATGTTGAGAGAATGAGTGAACGGCGATTAACAAAAGGAATTTATAAGGCGAATGTTAATGGAAACGCCGGTACCGGACGTCCTAGAAGGACATACATCGATGTTATTGGTGATGTTCTTCACAAAGGTCAGGTGCGTAGTACTCTCAACCGGCGTGCGTGTATGACAAGATGTATGAATGTGGATAAAGCGAAAGGGGTATGTAAGGGTCGTAGCATGTGGCGTTCTATAGTTTCTGCCTACCCCCATGGGAAGAAGGCGTGAGTTTATGTATGTACAAATCAACTATGCAGTATTCTGTTCAATCCCACTACCCCTTCTTATCTTAAAGAGCGTTTTGAGTTCATGCGTGATTCGCATTCACGATCCTTGAGATCATCGGAGAACTTGAAACTGAAGACGCCTATGCATTCCACAAGATTCTTTGACCATTCCTTCACTGTCCAGGCCATACGCTTGTGGAATGCACTACCTGTACCTGTAAGGCGTGCTCAGTCGCTGGTTTCTTTCAAAAGAATGGTTAAAGGACATTATCTTGCTCTATAGTGGTTTATAAATTATCTGTATGTATAATTAATTATGTATGTACCCTATTTGAGTGTGTGTACCTAGTCTTGCCATAAATATTGTCACGAAGAATATTTTTTTTTTATTGCAAATAATATTTATTACTTTTACAGTGTGTTAGTTTAATACATAAATATAAAACAATGTAAAATATAAAAAGCTTATTCGAAGTGGTCTCCATTGGCTGCAATACAGTCCTTTAAACGTTGAGGCCAGTTATCAATAGAAGCACGCACTCTTTCCATGGGAAAATTCTTCACTGCCAGTCGGATGGATTGTTTTAGGTACTCTAAATTATCATGGCGTTTAGAGCAAGCCGTACTCTCTAAAACTGACCATAAATCATAATCCAGCGGATTAAGATCGGGACTAGACGACGGCCAGTCTTCAGCTCTGATGAAGTCCGAAACGTTCACTTCCAACCAAGACTGCGTGGACCGAGCTTTATGACCCGGCGCCGAGTCTTATTGGAAGGACCATACTTGGTTATTGAACATGGTGTTGTTAAGGGGCTTAACTAACTTCTCAAGAATGGTATCTTGATACACTTGTGCCGATGTTTTGATACCTTTTTCACAAAAATATGGCTCAGTCACTCCTTCATAGCTAACACCCCACGAAACCATCACTGAAGTCGGATAATGCCCACGTTGCACTCTGTCGACTAATTGGGAAGCTTCCTTAGAGCTTTGAGCATAAATACGGTCATTTTGTTTGTTAAAATGTTGCTGAATTGTAAAGATTTTCTCATCCGTAAAACAAATTTTTTTGTGACCTCCTTTTGCGTACCGCTTCAGTAGTTGTTTCGATTTTACCACCCTATTCTTTTTAAAATTATCCGTTAAAAAATGACCAGTGCGTCTCTTATAGGCTGCAAGTCCTAAGTCATCTTTTAAAATACGCGACATGGTTCTGGGTGCTATCTTCAACTCCCGAGATAAAATGTTTTGCTTTCGGACAGGATTTCTTCGAATTCTTTCCCTTATTGCTTTGACCACCTTTTTCGTACGAACACTACGTGGACGGCCAGATCTTTTTCTGTCACAAACAGAGGAGGTCTCATTGTACCTATTAATAGCCCGGTACACAAACATTTGACTAATACCAAGCGTATGGAGAGTTTTAAAAATTGCATTTGGCTCCATACCAACTTTGTGTAATGCAATCACAGCGATTCGGTTCTCTTTATCACCCCACTCCATTTTAATATCGCAAAATATTGAATAATGTATTGGCGCCAAAATTAGAAAACTCAATGAACAATCGTATAAAAATGACAGATTCCAAATTCAAATGTAATATCTTTCTTATTTTTAATTGTAACAGTATTTATGGCCAGACTAGGTATATATATATATTTAAAATTTGTATTGTAATTATAATGTTATTATATAATTATTTGTGTTATAGTATGTATTTATACCTATTATTTAGTTGATTCCCGATTTTTAGTAGGTTACATATCTTTGTGGCCTGCGGGCGGCGGGTTGGGGAACCCGTCGCCCGACCAGTAACGGGCCCAGGGAGGATGGCGCGTCGTGTCCTGCGCGCGCCTCTCGGGAGGATGTGGGGCAGGGGAGCAACTGCCCCACCACAGGAGAGGGCCACCAGAAGAAGCTGGTGGACCGAGACCTGCCGGGGTCGCGGTGCATGTCGAATCCCGTGACCCCGGCCTTAGGTCAGAAGGAGGGACACCGTGGGGTTTTAGCCAGTAAGAGTCTGGCACACCCCCCCGTCTTCCCCAGACGGGGGATAGTCCATGAGGATTTCCCCACGTGAGAAAAAAAAAAAAAAAAAGGTTACATATTTGTACGCTGCAAACTGCCCTTTATATTTTTCTTAACAATTCTTTCCATCCAATGATTGTCTGGAAGAAATTGCTTTAAGCGATAAGACCGCCATTTGTACTGTTCCTAATTATGTGTATTCCTTCTGTTTTATTTCTTTTAGTGTGCAAGAAAGTATATCTATCTATCTATCTATGCGCTGACGCAGGATAAGTGCGATGAGTCATTGAAAGCGGACATTGGTTATCACCGACATGTTATCGGTAGCTGGTAACACTGGACAATGTTGACGTAGGAGGGTAATCGTCAAGATGAATCAACGTACCCGAAGTTATAAAAACAGTGGTCATTCGACGGAGCAGAGGATTCCATGTCGAACAGCCGAAGAAGTCTGACCTTTTATATCTGATTAGCTTGTCCTTATTTTCTGATCTTGTGTAAATTATTATATTGTGAACTAGCTTCTGTAACTAACCACTAACCCAAATATAAGTACTCTCAGTGGTGGAGACTCTATGTTGGTTTAATTGACTTTATTTACCATGCTCGCAATCCTGACAGACCGATATTGGCTATAACTGTAATGATAGATTCACCCCTTTTCTTTTTTTTTTTTTTTTTTTTTTTTTTTTCTCTTTGGAAAATCCTCATGGATGTCCCTCGCCCGGGGAAGGCGAGGGGGTCTGCCGGACTCTTACCGGCTAAAAACCGACGGTGTTCCTCCTCCTGACCGTACGGCCGGGGTCGCGGGATTCGCGTCAGCATGCACCGCAACCCCGGCAGGTCCCGGTCCGCCAACCCTATTCACCCCTACAAGGTTGTTTTGTATGTATTTTACAGACACAGTTTCCCGCAATGACAGATTAAAACAGTCATCTGTTGCATCATATGTCGGTCAAGACCGTTATTCAGTTATTACATAACATACATAATAAGCCCATTACTGTCCCACTGCTGGGCACGGGCCTCTTCTCAGAATGAGAAGGGTTTAAGCCTTAGTCCACCACGCTGACCTGGTGCGGGTTGGCAGACTACACACACCATCGAGAACTTTTATAACCCTCTCAGGTGTGCAGGTTTCCTCACGATGTTTTCCTTCACCGTTAACGCAAGTGATAGTCAAATTCCGATCTTCACACAAATCCAAAAAGTCAGAGGTGCGGGCCAGGTTCTAACTCAGACCCTCCTGCAATTGCTATCAAAATATCAGGTCAGCGTGGTAGATTTAGACCTAAACCCTTCTCATTCTGAGAAGAGGCCCGTACCCAACAGTGGGACAGTGGGCTATTTATGTTATGTATTCAGTATTCGTACCTCGCCGTGCATCTCCTTAGCCATGGTGTAGACACTGTGTTCACTGCTGTTGTACATTAATGCGTTTGATAGCATCAGGAGGACGTCTCTCTGAAACTGCGCCGTCGTCCTGTTGAGGAAACAAAGTTTGAATATTATGAAGACCCTCCGTGCCTCGGAGGGCACGTTAAACAGTTGGTCCCGGGTGTTATACGAATACCTATGACAGTCGTTATGGGTAGTTAGAAGCTCGAAAGTCTGACAACCAGACTAACCTTAGAAAATCGGCATTGCTCAGTAACTGGGTTGCGGAGGTCTGATGGCAGTCGCTCCGTGTAAAATACTGGTATTCAGCCGCATCTGGTTAAACTGGAAGCTGACCACAACATAGTTGGGAAAAGGGTAGGAGGAAGAGAGATATTGACATGGTTATGTACCTTATAACACCAGAATCTATGTTTTTTCGTATGGTGGTCAGATCCATTGGTCGTTTGACCACCATGCTGTATCCTGGAGCCTCTTCATCGGTGATTGGACGTAAGAAGAGTGACGCGTACTTGTGGGCACATAATCTATGAAAAATAATAAATATTAATAAAATAATGAAATGAAAACTATCTCAACAGTGACATCAAGAATTGACCACAATGTCTTTGGCATTAGATGTCTTCAAATGGGGCTAGCAGGGGCGTAGCTACCGCCGTATCTGCCGTATCAAATATACGGGGGCCCCGGGCCACGCGGGCCCCCAACGTACGTAAGCAAAAATTAATAAAAACTGTCAGACCTGTCACTATTGTCCATAGAGGCAGAAACTTTAGAAAAACTAAGTCATCATCAGCTATAAATGATTTAATAAATCAGTTTGCCGAAAAAAGGCAAGGAGAGTTTATATTTAATTGGAATTGTTTGTAAATTTTTTGGAAAAAGTGACAGATAGATAATTATGATGAATAAATATTTCTTTTAATTTTATGCAAACATTTATTTTTCTTTTGTGAGAAATCTTTATCCTTCCTAAGGGCCCCCAAACAAATTTTTATACGGGGCCCCGTCAAGGCACGCTACGCCACTGGTGGCTAGGGCCATTATATTAATAGGATGGGCAACACATGTCCCAATAAAAAAATTACTGCGATTATACAAGGTTAGTCGGAAAGGGGTACTAAGCCGCGGGCCACCTAAAGTATCACTGATGACTATTTTAAAGCAAGTGTTAAAATTTCAAAATTCGATCATTTTTATTTGCACGCAAAAATATTTTTGTTATATTTTTCAAAAATAATCATAAAATTTCAGAAAATTTATTTTCTAATCCGTGACCCCAAATATGACCTAAATTGTAAAAACAGCTGATCATAGCTATGGACAGATAGATTTTAGTATATTTTTTACGAAATCTTTGAAAAGCTATTTCTCTTAAACTATCGAGTTTTGGGGAAAGTTGTAGAACAAAAGTTATCCCTTATTATGGGTACTTTAACACCCTTTCGGCTTAGTACCCCCTTTCCGACTAACCTTGTATAACTTCTTTTTTATAAGCTTTTTTGTTATTTTAATTATTTAATACAAGAACACACAATGTTATACCAAAATATCTATTTAATACCTTTAAACGAACAATTCTTGTATATATCTATATATATATAATCTGAATCTCGGAAACGACTCCAATGAGTTTCATGAAATTTAGTATGCAGGGGGTTTCGGGGGCAATAAATCCACCTAGCTAGGTTTCATTTTTAGAAAACGTCGTCTTATCAGTGTTTTCAGTCAATGAAAAACTGCTACAATATCATTAGAATACGAAGGTAAATTTCGCCACTATTTACTAGGTTATAATAGCTCTGGTGGGAAATCGGACGGTCCCGAAACCAGAAGACCCCGGTTCGAGTCCAGATGATTTATGTTCTTTTTCAAGTTCCTTCTTTTTTTTCCCTTTTTTTTCTTTGAAATAACACGATTTACCAGAAAATTAAACCGAGCTAAGCTCGGTCATCCAAGTACTAATAATTAAAAGCACAAATATTATACACGTAAATATAACGAAAAGAAAGATCGGGAAAATAAAAAATTACAAACGTTGACTATCTCTGACCACACAATTACCTATTTCGGGCTAGCGCACTTATGATAATGTATTTTTTTAAACGTGACCCCCCACTTCCCCTATATCGTGGGTGCGTTTACAGATACAAATCTTCACATGCACAAACATCCTTACCCAGAACAACTATCTGTAGGCCGTAGGGATGTTCGATATTCATCGATGGTAGATAAACATCGATGTTTAGCGAGAAAACATCGATGTTTTTGTATCGATGTTATGTCCTCGAAAACATCGACGTATCGATGTTACGAGAATAATATCGGCCCATCGATATACTCTAAGTCATCTAGCGTAAATTTCGCTGACTAATTTTGTTAGCATTAGTTGACCTTCATCCAATTTACACTAGATGTCGCCGATCAATGCAATCGAACGCTGAACGAATACTCATTCCTTTGCGTTCCATAAACCAAAGAGATAAAAGAAATTGTCAATGATAATTAATTGATAATTAAATTATCTATTTAATATGTATACTCTAAGAAAAATAACTGATTATCTTCTTAAAAAAATATTTTGAATCTCTCTACTGTAAAGTAGGTATATTGGCGCTTTAGTCTTTTTACCTTTCCACTGACGAAATATTGTTTATTTTGCCACCTACAACATCGATGTTTTCGGACATCGATATTTTCCTTCTGATATTTATCGTACTTCGATATTTTTGAATCGATGTTAACATCGATGTTTTTCTAATATCGATCATCCCTAGTAGGCCGTACAAATATTTGTTCCGTGCGGGAATCGAACCCAAGACTCGTCGTAGCGCTAAAAGCAAATAGCACAGCCACTGCGCCATACGTGTCTTTGGAATCAAGACATGGACGTATCCAGGATTTTGTCCAGAGTGGGCCAAACTCAGTCAGACAGAATATTTGACTTTTCAATAAATCTGGAAGTGCAGAATGGGATTATGGGGGAAACTTGCCGCATAACCTTATTAACCGACTTCCAAAAAAGGAGCAGGTTCTCAATTCGACTGTAAGTTTTTTTTTGTATGTTTGTTCCGCGATATCTTTGCTAATTGTGAACCGATTTTAATGATTCTTTTTGTTTGAAACAGTATTCTTTCGAAGTGGTCCCATTTAAATTTGGTGACGATCTGATGAAGAACTTCGGAGATAGACAATTTGCAGTCAGTTTTTATTTTGAAGTCCAAATATTGTTGGAGTTGAGCATTGGTCTGCCTATTTTGGGTAATTGTTCTGTGGACATGGGTGGCGAGTTGACTGAATCTAGACCATTTACCTATTCTTTCCTGTGCCAGAGTGGGGAAAGCGCCTCATCTGCCCCACCCTGAATACGCCTATGTATCAAGACAGACCTATGATTTGCTATAAATTATTTTTTTATTGGAGGTGTGTAGCGAGGATGTAAAATTATGTGACCCATTCCACCAGAGCTGTGCGAGGAATGCGTAATGTGTTAATGTGTACAAATGAGCGGTGCGAGGATAGTTAGAGGACTCTTTTCGAATATGAGGGTGGTGTGTCGGGAGTGGTACACATTCCTCGCAACACATCCCTCGCTCGCATTTCTCGCTTGTTTTGTATGAACAAAAACCTCGCACCGCTAAGCCCATATCCACCAGAGCTGCGCAGAGCAAAGCTAGGTAAATGAAGTGATTCTATTGGCGCTTACAAAACACATTCCTCGCTACGCAACTTAGCACAGCTCTGGTGGATGCTCAGCCTAAGTCTGCCGTCTCCTTTCAAACTTTCAATGGGGAAGGCAACGCAAAACTAAAGCAGATGGCAGCACCTCCATACTTAGTTATTTCCACCAATCAGAACCATCAGGTTGATATTAACAATAATGTCAAACACATTGCAACCAATAAGATTGCATTGGTACAATCGAAAGTGGCGCCATTAGTTCCACAGTTGCCTACCCCATTCAGCACGCCTATCAGTTTAGCGTAAGCGTAAAGAAAGAAAGAAAGAAAGAAAGAAAAAGTATTTATTTTCCGCCCACGCGAACGCATACGGATCCTTAAAATTAAAAATATAATGTTACTTAAAAATTAACACTTATATTTAAACCTATTATATTAAACAACACGGCAACCCAAACACACAAAAAAAAAAATAATAATCTATGGTTACATTTATTTAGTCTATGGTGCACGGGCTACCATAACCATAAATCCTCATGCATCATAAAACTAAGTGACAATAAGCAAATACAAACAATACAAACATATAAACATGTTGAATTTGTGCGTCGCATGGTGCGTGAAAATAAACGTGTTGGTGACCTACCTGCTATAGACCAGCATGACAGACTTCTTCCACAGTCGGTGTTGTCTCTCCGCGTCGTTAGCGCTGGGAGACTCCGGCGCACTCGCTTCCGTAGCGCTCTCTGAACCGGAACATGCTGTAATTATTCAATAAAAACAATTTCCTCGTATTTCTTGGCAGAAAAAATACAAACCCATCTCTCTGTGAATGTCATTACTTAGATATACACCCATATTCTAAGACGTTCCTCCAAAACTTACCTCGACTCAGCCTTTCTCACTATCATCGGTAGTTACAGTTGACATAAACGTCATCGACTCGAGATTTTTCCTCAGTCGAGGTAAGGAATCATCTGTCAAACTCAACGTACCTCGGAACCTACCTTAAGGAAGGAAGTGTCAAAGTTCGTATGTAACAAAAATGAATGTTGAAGACTTTATCGAATATGCTTACGATAATCCTTACAACTATTTATCGCGGCGTTATTTGCGCGATGCAGATAAACAAAATAATGACGTAATGTCTCCAGTCTACCTCGACTCATTTGAGGACACCTCAGTCGAGGAACCTCAAAGTACTCGAAATTGCGACTAAGAATACAATTTTGACGGTGGTTTCGAGGCCGTCCTGAGTCGAGTATGAGTCGAGTAAGTTTTGGAGGAACGTCTTAGAATATGGGTTTTAGACGTAGATGCACAAATGCTGTCGAGTTACATCGTAAACATATCGTTAATACAAGTGAATTTTGAATAAAAAATACTCGTTTCGCACATACTTATTCTTCTTCCTGCCCTTATCCCACACTAGGTGTGGTCGGCACAACATGTATTTCATAAATCCATATTGTTAGAGGTTTTGGCTTATTGTTTTATGACCGGCCGTCTGCCCTTTTTTTTTTCTCGTTGGAAAATCCTCATGGATGTCCCTCGCCCGGGGAAGGCGAGAGGGTTTGCCGGACCCTTACCGGCTAAAAACCAACGGTGTTCCTTCTCCTGACCGTACGGCCGGGGGCGCGGGATTCGCGTCAGCATGCACCGCAACCCCGGCAGGTCCCGGTCCGCCAACCCATGGCGGACCTCTCCTCTGTGGGGCCCCACGTCCTCCTGAGAAGCGCGCACGGAACACAGCGCGCCGCCTTCTCGGGCCTGTTACTGGTCGGGCGGCGAGTCCCCAAACCCACCGCCCGCAGGCCATACACTAGGGTGGCTGGAGATCATCGCATACACGCGCCCTCCGGCGCCCGGTGCGTCTGGCGCGGGAAGGGAGAAGAGCACACCGCTCCCTCTCCCTCTCCGCTTCCTCCTTGGTCGCCATCCCCCCTCACAAAAGGAGGCGATGGCTTCCCACGCACTCTCGCTCCGGCCCATGGACACAACCACGGCCGGAAGCGAGAGGTCACCGCCGACCACCGCGACTAGTTCGCGGCGCTGCGATCCCCAAGCTGGACACGCCTGCAGCGTGTGCAGTGCCGTGTCCTCGGGGCAGTCGCAGTGGTGACATCCGGGCGTCTGCTCCCGGACTATACGACACAGGTACTTCCCTCTCCATGTCCCGAGAGCACCAGCGTCAGCCGGAAGCTGAGAGCGCCATGCCGCCTCTCCAGCCACTCCTCCATGACGGGTCCTACCGCCGCTATTGCGGCGTGCCCCACCGGCCGCCTGCCTGACATCAACCCTCCTTGGGTGACAGAATGTGCTTGCTGATATTATGCACTGGATCACAAAATAATATGCTTCCGAGTTCATATAGTTTAGAAAAATACACGTACTTCTTGAATCAGATTTCTTCTTGCGCGAGTAGTCCCGTTTCTTCTTACCATCCTTTTCTTCTTCCCGACTCAACTGAGAAAAAGAAAATAATCCATACAACATATAATCAATCAATCAATATCTTTATTGTGAATCATAGGTAGGTATCATACAAGTCTTAAATAATTAAATTGAGCTCAGCTACGTCCCGCCCATAGGACATACAATAGTCACTTATATGAAAGTTAAATGAAATACATTAAAAATACATTATTAAAGTTACAAATTATTTAAAATTTCATACAGAACATAGAGGGAAAAAATTAAAACAAGTAGGTACACATTAGTGGCCCACTGAACGCATCATGACTGAGGGAGACTATTGGTGCAGTGATCTGTCTGATAGGAAGTCTTATAAAGAGTAGTTGCATTTGTTTACTAACAGTTTATGAAGATTCTAACATAACATCATTAGCTCATTACTGTCTCACTGGGCACGGGCCTCTTCTCAGAATGAGAAGGGTTTTGTCCTAAGTCTATAACCGTTCGGCAGTTGCTCAGCGCTGCAACTGGCCAGATCTGCGGCGGCCCTATATCGGGTGTAAAAATACCCTCAACGAAGCCGAGAGCCACGTATTCTTCCCATCATTACGAAGATTTTTTGGTATTGGGCCATACCTGGGAACCGACTGGTTATGGAGATATTGAAGGCCAAAGTCACCATATTTTTGTACGTTTTTCACGAAAACTAAGTTTAAATGTTATTTCTAAACATTCTTCTATACAAATATTATCAACATTTTCGAAATGTAGGCACAGTCTGCTGCGCACGCGCTTACATTGCGCGCTACAATTAAAAGCTGTTTTTTAATACCAAAAAATAAAAGTCGTTTCCCAGCAATTATTTTTGCTGTATGTTACTTAGTTTGATGTACAGTATGCGTAGACTTCGGCTTCGTTAAGGTTATTTTTACAACCAGTATACAAGGTTAGTCGGAAAGGGGGTACTAAGCCGCGGGCCACTTAAAGTATCACTGATGACTATTTTAAAGCAAGTGTTAAAATTTCAAAATTCGGTAAGTTTTTTTTTGGATGCATGACGATTGTAATTTTAGTTTTTTCAAAAAAATCATATTTGCTTTAGTTATGAATTCAGAAAATTAACATTCTAATCCGTGACCCCAAATGTGACCTAAATTGTAAACACAGCTGATCATAGCTATGGACAGATAGATTTTAGCATATTTTTTACGAAATCTTTGAAAAGCTATTTCTCTTAAACTATCGAGTTTTTGGGAAAGTTGTAGAACAAAAGTTATTCATTATTATGGGTACTTTAACACCCTTTCGGCTTAGTACCCCCTTTCCGACTAACCTTGTGTATTCGGGTGGTAGATTAAATAGAAAAAAAAAACGATTTCGCTGCCACAGGGCACAGCTAGATAATTCATATTAATATGTTATAGTTCTGATCACTGCTAATCACCGATCACCAATCAACTATCACCACTACACATCACCAATCACCGCTACACCAACAATGTTCCCGCATTCTTACCTCCATAGGGGTATCATCATCTGTCTCCGTGTGCGTGTCTTCTACGTCAGTCTTCTCTCGTTCTTCTTTAACTTCTGCTTCTTGTGCGATCGGGAGAGTCTCTTCTCTTAACATCTCTTTTAATGGAATGGAGTCCTGTTAAAGAAACAATATTTCGTTTTATTTTATTGTACAAAAAAAATGTTGCAAGTAATTCTTTAAAAAAACTAAGTTAAACGGTTTTATGTCGCAGTACTGCAGCATCAGGATTTGAGGATTGAAGGTTGAAATTATTATAACGTTGTATTGTCATGGGAATTGAAGTTGTGTGCGAAGTTTCAGGAGAATCGGTTAAGCAGAATTAGTTGAAAAATCTGTCGCAAGATTTGAATCAAACAAACAAATAAATACGAAGAGAAGATAATTAAAACTGTTTAAAAACAATTGGAATGCCAAGTGTCATGATGAAATACTACTAAAGTTCTGAAATATTTGGTTTTTCAGTTTCTAACACCCATATTCTAAGACATTCCTCCAAAACTAACTCGACTCGACTCCACCTCGACTCAGCCTTTCTCATTAGCATCGGTAGTTATTGTTGACATAAACGTCCTTGACTCGAGATTTTTCCTCAGTCGAGGTAAAGAATCATCTGTCAAACTCAAGGTACCTCGGAACCTACCTTAAGTGTCAAAGTTCGTATGTAACAAAAATGAATATTGAAGACTTTATCGAATATGCTTACGATAATCCTTACAACTATTTATCGCGGTATTATTTGCGCGATGCAGATAAACAAAAATCCTCGAAATTATGACGTAATAACTCCACTCTACCTCGACTCATCTGAGGATCCCTCGGTCGAGGAACCTCAAAGTTCACTCGAAATTGCGACTAAGAATACAATTTTGAAGGTGTTTTCGAGGCAGTCATGAGTCGAGTAAGTTGTGGAGGAACGTCTCAGAATATGGGTGTAAACCAATAGACAATTTATTTTAAAAAACCGACCAATTGCGAGTCGGTCTCGCACACTTAGTGTTCCTAACCACCAATAGTTTTCCATCATTATCCCCATATTTGCAAAATAAAATTCTATTCTATTCTTTTTATTATTTGTTCTTTAACTATAGAGTACGCTCTACAATCATACTTAGTTTCATGTTTGTATGCATTACCATTTTTAAGAAAGCGCAGGAACGAAAAACAGATGCCCCTCAAGCTGAAGGGCAAAATCTACAAATCCATTATAAGACCTGTCGTGCTGTACGGATCAGAGTGTTGGGCCGTGAAGAAGACGGATGAAAGAAGATTACACGTAGCGGAGATGAGAATGTTGAGATGGATGTGTGGAGTGACGCGAATGGATAAAGTAAGAAATAAGTATATTAGAGGAAGTTTGAAAGTGGCACCAGTGACAGAAAAGTTGAAAGGAAAGCGTTTGTCTTGGTATGGGCATGTGATGAGGAGGGATGAAACACATGTGACTAAGAGAGTGATGAATATGAATGTTGATGGATGGAGGGGGAGAGGGAGACCTAAGAAAAGATGGATGGATTGTGTGAGGGAGGATATGAAAGATAAGGGAGTAAATGATAATGAGACGGCTGACAGGGAAGAGTGGAAGAGAAAAACATATTGCGCCGACCCCAAGTAACTTGGGACCAGGGCAGGAAGATATATATAGGAACGAAAAACGTAAAAAATGCATATTTTTTTGAGGTTTTTTGTATGGGGACTCCCTTTGGGTTTAGACTGTTCAATATTTACCATGATAGTGGCCATAGTAACACACATATTCTGTGAAAATTTCAACTGGCTACCTATTACGGTTGAAAAGATACAGCCCTGTGACAGACAGACGGACAGACATCGTAGGCTTAAAAATAGGGTCCCGTTGACAACCTTTGGGAACGGAACCCTAAAAAAATAGCTTATTTATGGCAAACTAGCTGTGCCCGCGCGGGAGAGGCTCGTAGCACCAACCGCGCACATCATACGATTTGCGAGGTTAAGCTGTGCTTGCCGCGGTCAGTCTGTGGATGGGTGTCCGAAGTTACACATCGAGACCCCTCCGTGCCTCGCAGAGCACGTTAAACCATCGGTTTCGGGTGTCATACAAATACCTATGACAGTCGTTACGAGTAATCAGAAGCCCGAAAGTCTGACAACTGGTCTAACCTTATCGGCATTGCCCAGTAACTGGGTTGCGGAGGTCTGATGGCAGTCGCTCCGTGTAAAATACTGGTATTCAGCCGCATCTGGTTAGACTGGAAGCTGACCACAACATAGTTCGGAAAAGGCTAGGCAGAACGAACATTCATACCTCAAATTCTTCCTCCTTCTTGACAACTTCTATGATCTTCTGTTCTGTAATACCTTCTCCATTCTCCATCTTCTCCAAAGTCTGCTCTATGGTGTCGGTGTGGACCTCTTCCGGGTATGAGGTCACTTCTTCTACGGCTGGCATCGGAAGCTCTAAGAAAAAAAATACAATTTTATAAAATAAGCTATGCGTTCTCCCGCGGTTGTGCCCGTCTAAAGAGAGTTATGGTTAGACTAGAAGCTGACCAAAACATAGTTGGGAAAAGGCTAGGCAGAACAATATATACAAGGTTAGCTGGAAAGGGTGTACTAAGGGCGCGTTACCACTATGTCGTGACGATAAATTTATCGTTGGACGACTATCGTATCTAGCTGTTCCCATTGGATCGCGACGACATTTTATCGTTTCACGACAGTCGTTTTGTCGTTTGCGCATCAGTAGCAAGCTTCGACGAGACGATATTTTTATCGTGGCCACGACAGATAGTCGTAACAACGACACATCACGATGTCGTGACGATAAATTTATCGTTAGACGACTGTCGTGCTAGCCGTTGCCATTGACTCGACAATCTGACGTCACTGCAAAAACAAGTCGTGTACGACAGTTAATCGTGTCGTCTTATATGTGAACACCTCCATTTAAATATATAAGCCACGACACTTAAAACTACACGACTATCTGTCGTCACGACAAAGTAGGAACGCGGCCTAAGCCGAAAGGGTGTTAAAGTACCCATAATAATAGATAGATGATGTAGTGACAAAAATTGAAAGGAGTATGCTTAGGTGGTTTGGCCATGTTGAGAGAATGAGTGAACGGCGATTAACAAAAGGAATTTATAAGGCGGATGTTAATGGAAACGCCGGTAGAGGACGTCCTAGAAGGACATACATCGATGTTATTGGTGATGTTCTTCACAAAGGTCAGGTGCGTAGTACTCTCAACCGGCGTGCGTGTATGACAAGATGTATGAATGTGGATGAAGCGAAAGGGGTATGTAAGAGTCGTAGCATGTGGCGTTTGTTTCTGCCTACCCCCATGGGAAAAAGGCGTGAGTTTATGTAATAATGGATAACTTTTGTTCTACAACTTTCCCCAAAAGTCAATAGTTTAACTTCAAACTTCAAATGTTTATTGCAATCATGAGTACATAGGATGTTACAATTATAGTTGTAGGCTCATACATGATACCCTGTTAGGACGCAGCAATGCAATTTTATTAAATTATTAATTACTAGCTTTTGCCCGCAGCCTAAACTCAAACTCAAAAATATTTATTTGCACACTAAGGTAAAATAATACAGATCTTATTATATAGAGTAGGTACAGCTTAGCAACCTTTTCCAGGTGTTGCAATATTTGAGGGCTCTAATTATATGAAAGTATATTTATAAATTTACTTATGTGTCTACTTGGTACATAGTGCCTAATTCTTGACTATTGTTATTCTTAATACACAATATTTTTAATTAAGGATACTAGAACCAAAACAACATAGTATATTGAGTGATATGTTATCGAGTAGGTAAATAGGTATTGGTATAGGTGTATTATTAATTGTATGTTTTATTTATTTAGGTTTATGTTATTTTTGCTTATATTGGGTGTGTTTAACTTTTTTTATTTTCAAAATATTCGTTGATTGAGTAGAAGCATTTTTCTATTAAATATGTTTTTAATTTTCTAATAAATACTATTTCTTTTGTTTCGTTCTGAAGATCATTTGGTAATTTATTAAATATTTTATGTAGTAGGGACTTTGGTTGAGCCTTTTAATCCTAGATGGTGGTAAATATAGCCTATTTATAAGCCTTGTGTTTATATTGTGGGTATCTTTAACTTTCGTAAAATTGTTAATATTTTTAAAAACGAATATGCTTATGTCATAAATGTAAATAGATGGGAGTGTAAGAAGCTTATCTTGCGTGATTTTTTTTCACCCCCTTAGGGGTTGAATTTCGAGAAATCCCTTCTTAGTGGATGTTTACGTCACAAAATGAACCTACTGTCAAAATTTCAAGTTTCTAACCCCAGCCGTTTAGGCTGTGCGTTGATAGATCAGTCAGTCAGTCAGTCAGCTTCTCCTTTTATAAGTATAGATAGATGAAATAAAATAAGATTACAATCACTTACACTATTTTTTAGTTTAGAAAATGTTAATGTTATAAATTTATAAATATTATTATTATATGTCCCTATATTATTTAATACATACATACATACATAAACTCACGCCTTTTTCCCATGGGGGTAGGCAGAAACTATAGAACGCCACATGCTACGACTGTTACATACCCCTATAGGACATACATCGATGTTATTGGTGATGTTCTTCACAAAGGTCAGGTGCGTAGTACTCTCAACCGGCGTGCGTGTATGACAAGATGTATGAATGTGGATGAAGCGAAAGGGGTATGTAAGAGTCGTATATTATTTAATTATTATATTATATTATATTATTACCATATATTATATTATATTTTATTCATATTTTACATTCGGTTACAGTTTAGTTCTGTCCTCGAAAAACTCTTTTAGACAATAATAACATTTTTGAGATAAGTATTTTTTAAATTTAATTTTAAATATATTGAAACTATTTGTGTCTTTTATTTGTTGTGGTATTTTGTTATATATTTTAACACACATTACATGTGGTCCAGAATGAAATATAGTTAGATTTGATGTCGGTAGAGCAAGTGAATTTTTATTTCTTAGATTACGAGGATGTGTATAATGGTCTTTCTTTAGGGAAAATAGGTGAATGTGTTTTTTGACAATTTCAAAGATATACATAGATGGTAAAGTTAGTATGCTAAGTTCAGTGAAGTGTGGCCTGCAGCTGTCCATTCCATTTAAGAGAAATAGCTGTTCAAAGATTTCATAAAAAATACACTAAATTCTATCTATCCTCAGTTATGATCAGCTGTGTTTACATTTTACGTCATATTAGGGGTCACGGATTAGAATCTCCATTTTCTGAATTCGTAACTAAAGCAGGGATGAAGAATTTTAGAAAAAACTAAAACTAATAATTTTGCATGAAAATTTAAATTACCGAATTTTGAAATTTTAACACTTGCTTTAAAAATATTTAGGCAAGGTAAAGCTGCGCTGGTCGCGGTCAGTCCGTAGATGGGTGACCGTTCGTTACAAATCGAGACCCCTTCATGCCTCCGAGAGCACGTTAAACAGTCGGTTCCGGGTGTCATACGAATACCTATGACAGTCGTTACGGGTTGTCAGAAGCCTGAAAGTCTGACAACCGGTCTAACCTTAGGATATCGGTATTGCCCAGTAACTGAGTTGCGGAGGTCTGATGGCAGTCGCTCCGTGTAAAATACTGGTATTCAGCCGCATCTGATTAGACTTGAAGCTGACCACAACATAGTTGGGAAAAGGATAGACAGAACTTGCTTTAAAACACTCATCAGTGATAGTTTAAGTGGCCCGCGGATTAGTACCACCTTTTCGACTAACCCTGTATAAGTATACAGGGTGTAAACAAAATCATGTAATTCCTTCAAACCTCGTGATGTACTGCTGACATAGATTAACACAGCACGGGATAGTTTTGGATTCAATAAAAAAAATATTACAAGAAGTAAACATGTGTTCTTAACTTGAGGCATTTTAGCGCCCCGAGTTAATAGACCGCGCGGTTCGCTCGGGGCGCTAAAATGTCTCACGTTAAAAACACATGTTTAGGGCTTCTACACAAAACTGCGATGCGACGTCGCATCGTAGAAATATACGAGCTCGCACGACGCATCGCAAGAACTTACGAATTGATTCGCGTAATTGATTTTTCCTATATCTTCTTATCAGTAATAGCAGTGAGCAGGGCATAGCAGTGAGAAGAGGAGGGGCTCGTGGCTAAATAACAACCGCGCCGATCGTACGATTTGTGAGGTTAAGCTGCGCTTGCCGCGGTCAGTCCGTGGATGGGTGACCATTTGTTACACATCGAGACCCCTCCGTGCCTCGGAGAGCACGTTAAGCTGTCGGTCCCGGGTGTCATACGAATACCTATGACAGTCGTTACGGGTAGTCAGAAGCCCGAAAGTCTGACAAACGGTTTAACCTTAGGATATCGGCATTGCCCAGTTACTGGGTTGCGGAGATCTGATGGCAGTCGCTTCGTGTAAAATACTGGTATTCAGCCGCATCTGGTTAGACTGGAAGCTGACCCCAATATAATTGGGAAAAGGCTAAGAGGAAGAAGTAATAGCAGTGAGCAAATCTTTTTACTCAAATTAATCTACCTAGTATAATATACGTTCAATACGGTTGACGATCGTCGAGGGATTGCTCACCCGAACCTTGGAAGGAAGACGCCTTGCCGCACGAAATCGCATCGCAGCAATTTGCGTCGCAGTTTTTTGCGTTACGAATTCGCATCGCGCCGATTCGCAGTTTTGTGTACAAGCCCTTACTTATTGCAATTATTTTTATTGAATCCCAAAGTATCCCGTACAGTGTTAATCTATGTCAGCAGTACATCACGAGGTTTGAAGGAATTACATGATTTAGTTTTTCGTTACTACGAACCTGAAACAGCGCGTTCAGCTACCGGTTCTTCGAGAACCGGTTCTGGTGGTAGAGGTATGGTGTCCGGCGCAATCTCCGCCGGCTCTGTGGGTGCCAGTATTGAGGGTAGTGACTCTTCTGGCAGCTGAGGACCGACTGATAGAGACTCTTCCTTAGCAACTTCTAGGGATGGTACCTCTGGTGGTGTACTGCAGAAGAATGACATGGTTTTAGAACTTGGTGTAGTGGTGGCAAGCGCGACTGCTGATCGTGAAGTCTTACATCCATATTCTAAGACGTTCCTCCAAAACTTACTCGACTCAGGACGGCCTCGAAAACTCCTTCAAAATTGTATTCTTAGTCGCAATTTCGAGTGAACTTTGAGGTTCCTCGACGGAGTCAATACATCATAATTTGAATTATCTGCATCGCGCAAATAACGCCGCGATAAATAATTGTAAGGTTTATCGTAAGCATATTCGATAAAATCTTCAAAATTTATTTTTGTTACATACAAACTTTGACACTTCCTTCCTTAAAGTAGACTCCGAGGTACCTTGAGTTTGACAGATGATTCCTTACCTCGACTGAGGAAAAATCTCGAGTCAAGGACGTTTATGTCAACTATAACTACCGATGGTAGTGAGAAAGACTGAGTCGAGGTGGAGTCGAGTCGAGTAAGTTTTGGAGGAACGTCTTAGAATATGGGTGTAAGTTTCGATTCCCAGGTCGGGCAGTGTTATTAGGTTTTTCCGTGTGGAATTCCTCAGTAGCAGCCCGGAGTTCGGATTTGTGCCCGGTTGATGGCAATAGGCTCGCCTTCTATTACATGGGAGTTAAACATAAGAGTGAAATGACGGTGTTGCTGTACACCTCTGCCCAACCCTTTGGGGAATACAGGCGTGATGTTGAAGCAAATTTCAATAAATTTTAAATAACTTGTATTCTGTTGTAGAGCAGTGATAGTCTACCGGTTGAACGGTTGTCTGTATACAAGGTTAGTCGGCAAGGGGTACTAAGCCGAAAGGGTGTTAAAGTACCCATAATAATGAATAACTTTTGTTCTACAACTTTCCCCAAAACTCGATAGTTTAAGAGAAATAGCTTTTCAAAGATTTCGCAAAAAATATACTAAAATCTATCTGTCCATAGCTATAATCAGCTGTGTTTACTATTTAGGTCATATCTGTGGTCACGGATTAGAAAATTAATTTTCTGAATTCATAAATAAAGCAGGTATGCTTTTTTTTGAAAAAACTAAAATAAATATCTTATTTCATGCAATATCTTTTTATCGAATTTTGAAATTTTAACACTTGCTTTAAAATAGTCATCAGTGATACTTTAGGTGGCCCGCGGCTTAGTACTCCCTTTCTGACTAACCTTGTATATAAGGTCCAACCAAAATACCTGGACAAACTTTTACACAGGGTTCAGTAAGTGTAACTGAATACATCTATGCAAAAAAAACGACATCCAAGTGTTTTTTTTTCTAACCAAAATTTTTTTTTCAACTTTAATATTACTTTTCTTTTTTTTTACATTTTTCACTTCGCTGTTAAAAAAACACGGCACGGAATTAGCACGCACCCTAATGGCGGTCGATGCATAAGAAATGGATGAGTTTATTCTTAGAGAGTACAGGCAATTTAAAACATTATTATTTTTTTGTTAGAAAAAAAACACTTGGATCTCGTTTTTTTTTTACATAGATGTGATTAGTTAAACGTATTGAACACTGTTTAAAAGTTTGTCCAGGTATTTTGGTTGGACCTTATATATGTGTATACATATATATATAAAGATGGTGCGGAACCTATCGTACGCGAGTCCGACTCTCACTTAGCTGTTTTTTTTTTATTTGTAAATTGAACAAAGCTCGTATGATAGAAAGAAAGAAAGAAAAAGTATTTATTTTCCGCCCACGCGGACGCATACGGATCCTTAAAATTAAAAATATAATGTTTCTTAAAAATTAACACTTAAATTTAAACCTAGTACTTATATTAAACAACACGGTAACCCAAACACAAAAAAAATAAAATAATCTATGGTTACTATTATTTAGTCTATGGTGCACGGGCTACCATAACCATAAATCCTCATGCATCATAAAACTAAGTGACACTATACAAATACAAACAATACAAACATTTAAACGTTGAATTTGTGCGTCGCATGGTGCGTGAAAAATGGTGAATGAATGAATGATGGTGTGTTTACTCACTTGTCTTGTTCAACAACTGGTGGAGTTTGTTCTACGATCTCTTCTTCAATGGCTTCCGGCTCCGTCGGAGTCTCTGGCTCCTTAATTTCTTCTTTTATCTTTAAAAAAATGAAGAAAATTGGAGAAGCTTTCGTTGGCATAGATCTAGCTTTTGGATTAAATGATAAATTATTTTTATGTCTGTAAATAAATCTGTTACAGACACTTTTACAAGTCAATGTAATGTTTTTTTTAAGACTAGATGGCGCCGGCACTTGCTATCTGACTAGCTCTGAGAAGAAAAGCCGAAACAAATTCAGAGATCAAGATCTCCTTTAAAGTCCAGACATTGTGGTATAAAAACTATGTGAGTGTAACAATGTAGGGCAACGTCTGGAATGGCCTTTTGAGGAAAGTGCAGGTTTGAGTTGACCTGTCCTAACTGACGGCACGCGTGCATCAGCCATCGTGTAGCTGAAACCTTATTTTAGGATTGATAGCTACAATTAAACTGTTTCTAAATTATATGTAAAACTACCGGCCCGTCCCGGCTTCGCACGGGTGGACATTTTTCCCGTTTTTGCAACATTTTTCATTTTTCCTCCGTTCCTATTGGTCGTAGCGTGATGTTATATAGCCTATAACCTTCCTCGATAAATGGACTATCCAACACAAACATATTTTTTCAATTCCAACCAGTAGTTCTTGAGATTTGCGCGTTCAAACAAACAAACTTTTCAGCTTTATAATATTAGTATAGATTAGGATGCTAGCATAATAATATAGGTATTCCGGCCCCTACAGTCGGTGCAGATCGGCATTGATCGGTGCAGATCAACCTACGTAGAAGGACAGGTAAATAGGGTATGTGACTATAATTTTTTTATTAGAAATCTCGAAACTATTACAAAAATGATAGGCAACAGTGAAAAAACTACTGAAATATTTAATAAAATGCCCAAGTTATAAACGATTGAAAATTGCTCACTAGACAGAGACAACATGACGCCACAATGACGTCATACCTTGCAAACTTCATAATTATTTGACACCACTCCATACAATATCCGTTTCGCGCGACAAGGACAGAAAATGCCCCCTCCAAAAACTTCACAAGCGTGTAGCTCCTCTATTTTTTCATCGATTTTATTTATTTTTTCACATATCAATTTGTATCTATACTTTCTTTAAAATAATACTAAATTGTTGTACATTTTTAATAGTAGTCAACTACCCTATTAAACTTTAGGCTCAGTTCTCACCAAAAGGAAAAAACTCTCGCGCACTTTTTGATGTAACTGAATAAAGAAATTTATCAATATTGCCATATAATACAAGGTGTAAAAAGACCCTTCACCAAGCCGTCAACCATGCACTCAGTACATCAAACTAAGTAACCCTACGCAAAAATTGTCGCTGACAAATGACTTTTTTTTATTTGAGTGAATAATATCGTTTTACGGTAAAACTCAATGAAACGCACACAAAACACTGTGCTGATAGATGCAATGAATAGTAAACGGGTAATGGAGGTATTTCAAGTACATTGACAACCTTCAAAAAGAGTTGTGAAAAAGATGGAACTTTGACCTCCAATATCTCCGTAACTAGAAGGTTTCCAGGCATAGTCCAGAACAAAAAAACTATCGCAATGACGTGGAGAATAAGTGCCTTTCGGCTTCGTCAAGGGTCTATTTACACCGTTTATAATAGAGCAATGGAGCGTAGCATCCTCGGTGTTAAACTAACCGATCGTGTTAGAAACACCACCCTGCGCTCCATAACGCAAGTAGCAGATGTTGGAGAAAAAACAGCCAAGCCTTAAGTGGGAGTGGGCCGGTCATGTCGCTCGAATGCACCCGGAGAAGTGGGCAAAGATCGTCACTCAGTGGACGCGTGAAGGAGGACATCATCATGCTTAAAGTATGTAGGGGAACAACAGATGCTCCTGATCTCCTCAATGAGCTGATTTGCCTTTACTCTCCGAGTAACTATCTCCGCGGCCGGAAGCATCGTCTACTAGCCGTGCCTACATGCCGCACAGTGGCTCGCGCGTCATCCCCTGCTCCTCGCGTTCTGTCCGCGCTCAATAGCCTTGTGGAAGCCAACCCGAAATGTGATCTATTTGCGGACGATTTTAAAACTGTAATGTGCATATGTCTGAGCTTCTGCGAAAGCAAGACGATTTGACATTGTTTCAATTGTTTTATTATATATATATATATATATATATTATATTTGTTATATTTTAATTATTTCGTTATTTAGTGTGTTGATTTCCTGTTCTAGTCTTATGTTAATGTAATTGGCTTATTGAAGCCGTGTTAGCATCGATAAATAATAAATAAATAAATAAATAATCGTCGTCGAGGTCGGCCGAAGCGTAGGTGGCGTGACGATCTCGACGCTTTTGCGGTCACGCGGTTAGAAACAGCACAAAATAGAGAGGTTTGGAAGGCGAAATGGGAGGCCTTAGCTCAGCAGCCCACTGCTGTTTCTTCTCCTACCTTCAACCTTCTACCACTACTACTACGGCGACACTCCGGGCAAGATACACCGAGGTTACGACGCTAAGAGGAGCTGATTTCTGCCTACCACGCTACACACCGCGCCATCCGGCTACTAACGCAGCACAGTGGTGTTTCTATTGTCGTCCAGAAACTTTACACGCGCTCGATATTAACGAACTCACTTCCGGCTTAACCGACATTTTATATATTTTTAAACATTTTTTTACCTTCACATTATTTTGTAAAATAAATAATTAGTTTTTTCCTACTTCTAATAATTTAATTTATTACTCACCTACCTAAACTCCTACGTTACAATGTGTTGGAATGTTCCAACATTCCATAGGCTACTAAAAACAATGTTGCCCTTGTTGGAAGTAGACGCGTGTTGTAAGATTATACAAAACACACGCGACGTGGTAGGAGCTATACGGTCCGCCTGGCTAGCTACTGTTGTGTGTGTGAGAGACAGGGGGGTATAGGGGAGTCCCTCTATATCTCTGTTACTTGGATTCGTGTGCTCTTAGACCCTGTCTGCACTGTTCGGAGGTAAAATAATACATACCTTCTGATCTTCCGGTTGTATAACTTTAATTTCAGTGGTGGGGAACTTGACTTCAGGGAACGCGATCCGGACTTCCGTTTCCGGTGTCAATTCTTTGGTTATTCTCGCTGCTTGCACTGGCGGGTGTTCTGAATCCTGGTTTAAATATGGGTATTTTAAAACATGGTATTAATATACAACATGTAACGTAATTAACGCACACCTCAATTAGAATATTATGTTATAATCATAATACATACACTGAGATTTTAGTTTAACATGTATATGCATTGTTATTTACTAAATTAACGTTCTTGAAATAAGGTTTATTTTTCTTTATTTTGTATTGAATGACGGAATTTGTATTCATTCAAATAAAAATGCACTTTAAAAAGTATTTTTGCCTTGATTTGAGGTCCATTTCAGTTTGTTTTGACTGTACAGGGGTAATGTGACTAATTTCCGTAGTTTTAATAATTTTTGGGATAAAAAATTACCTATATTGAAAATTATAGAAATCGATTCATTAAACGATTCTGAACAAACTACTTTCAGGATGTGCGTTAATTATGTTACAATCATTTGTATATCAATCAAGACTTGGCACACGAGGTTGACGACATGTGGGAGGTTGACTCAGCAGTTGTTGTGCCGATAGTCGTTACGGCCAATGGCTTGATAACCAAGAGCCTAGACCAACATCTGATGAGGCTCTCCTTGGGAAAAAGCTAGGTATAAAAGTGTATTCAACGCTTAAGATCTCATTTACCGTATCAACATCTTCTTGTAAAACTTCTTCCTCAACTGGCTCCATGGACATCTGTTCTGGTTCCACCTGTAAAGTATTGTGGATTCAAGAAAACGGCTCAAAGAGGGCGGGGCCACTGCGAAAGTGGGCGGTCCAAGGGGGTAAGTCTTCCTCTAGCCTTTTCCCAATTATATTGGGGTCAGCTTCCAGTCTAACCAGATGCGGCTGAATACGAGTATTTTACACGGAGCGACTGCCATCAGACCTCCGCAACCCAGTAACTGGACAATGCCGATATCCTAAGGTTAAACCGTTTGTCAGACTTTCGGGCTTCTGACTACCCGTAACGACTGTCATAGGTATTCGTATGACACCCGGGACCGACGGCTTAACGTGCTCTCCGAGGCACGGAGGGGTCTCGATGTGTAACAAATGGTCACCCATCCACGGACTGACCGCGGCAAGCGCAGCTTAACCTCGCAAATCGTACGATCGGCGCGGTTGTTATTTATCCACGAGCCCCTCTAAGTAACGGTAAGTAGTCATTGAAATACATACACACATAATATCGCGCCTGTATTTCCCGAAGAGATTTTTTCTTTTTACATACATACATACATAAACTCACGCCTTTTTCCCATGGGGGTAGGCAGAAACTATAGAACGCCACATGCTACGACTCTTACATACCCCTTTCGCTTCATCCACATTCATACATCTTGTCATACAGGCACGCCGGTTGAGAGTACTACGCACCTGACCTTTGTGAAGAACATCACCAATAACATCGATGTATGTCCTTCTAGGACGTCCTCTACCGGCGTTCCCAAAATCAGTAATGGCTCTTAATATAGAATAAGCCAGTGGAAGCCCCCCAACAGAGGAGGAACTTGTGCATCTCATCAGATGGAGAAGAGCACTATACGAGTCAGTGAAAATGACAAACTGATCACTGTCCAACGACTCGATGTAAGCCAAAGCTTCATCCCTGAAGAGTTGGGCAGAGGTGTATAGTGACACCCTCATTTCACTGTTATGCTTAGTCCCATGTAATATGGTGCGAGCCTATTGCCATCAACCGTACCGTATTGACATGTTTGGTGCAGTGGATGAGCAATTGGCTTTCGCGCTACGGTTCGCGGGTTCCATTCCCGCACGGAACAAATATTGTATGGCCTACAGATAGTTGTTCCAGGTCTGAGCATATGTGCATGTGAAGATTTGTGTCTGTAAACGCACCCGCGATACAGGAGAAACGTCACAAATTCCAAACTCCGGGCTGCTACTGAGGAATTCCACACGGAAATCCCAATAACACTGCCCGACCTGGGGATCGAACCCAGGACCTCACGATCAGCAGCCGCGCTTGCCATGACTAGACCATTGAAGCAGTTCGTGCTTGTGTGTGGTTTTTTTTTTTAATTGGTTATGGCAGCATACCTTAATAACTTGTTCGTCGACAATAACAGGAGTGTCGTGAGGCGCCAGAGTGGACGTCACGTCGACGTCCTCTTTCCTGGCCGTTTGACTTGGCTTCGGCGATGTTCTGAAAATATTAACGAACAGTTGTTACACCCAGTTTTACTCGCATCTTACAACCATATTCTAAGACGTTCCTCCAAAACTTACTCGACTCAGGACGGCCTCGAAAACACCTTCAAAATTGTATTCTTAGTCGCAATTTCGAGTGAACTTTGAGGTTCCTCGACGGAGTCATTACGTCATAATTTGAATTATCTGCATCGCTCAAATAACGCCGCGATAAATACTTGTAAGGATTATCGTAAGCATATTTGATAAAGTCTTCAAAATTCATTTTTATTACATACGAACTTTGACACTTCCTTCCTTAAGGTAGGTTCCGAGGTACCTTGAGTTTGACAGATGATTCCTTACCTCGACTGAGGAAAAATCTCGGGTCGAGGACGATTATGTCAACCATAGGCTGAGTCGAGGTGGAGTCGAGTCGAGTAAGTTTTGGAGGAACGTCTTAGAATATGGTTGTATGGTTGTTACTTCATGTACCTGGATAAAAAGTATCATAACATCTCGCCTTGTATTCCCAGAAGGGTTAGGCAGAGGTGTTTTAGTTCACCCTCGTTTCGCCAGTTATGTTTAAGTCCCATATAATAGGGGGCGAGCGTATTGCCATCAACCGGGCACAAATCCAAACTCCGGGCTGCTACTGAGGAATTCCACACGGAAAAACTCAATAAGGGTTGACCCACACCTGTCAGCACGGAATCGCATTTTTTCATGCTCTATCCTTTGGGACCGTCCATTAATCACGCGAGACTTAAAAGGGGGGGAGGAGGTTTAGCAAAAATCACGAAATATCACAAGGGGGGAGGAGGGTGTAGCAAGATATCACGTGTATTTATTTTTTCGTCAAACGCGCGATTTCTAAACCGAAAAGCGGCGTGTAGTGTGACCTTGACTCGCCGTTGCCAGGCAACGAACGAATATGTTATATTTTTTGCATGATTACAGCATTCCTTTAATATTATTTTTATGCCAGTCAAAAACAACCTGCAACCTTTCTGTCTAGACATTTTTGTCATGGTCCTTAATTTCAGAATAAAATTAGATTATACTTTATACCTGTATTTAAAGATAATATTCTAAAAATTTTAAGATGCTTTGTAGGTACTAAAAAATACACGTGATTTTGGGTGGGGGCGGGGGGGGATAGTCTTAAACCTCACCATGTATCACCAAAGAGGAGGGGGGGGGGGGTTAAAAAATGCTAAAAAAACATCACGTGATTAATGGACGGCCCCTTTTCAGTCGCTCAGGAACGTCATTTAATAGAGCGAAAAAGACAGCATGATACCGCTGACAGATGTGGGTCAACCCTAACACTTTGCCCGACCTGAGGATTGAACCCAAGACCTCACGATCAGCAGTCGTGCTTGCCACCACTAGACCAACGAGGCATTTGCAGGTCTGTAACGGTACAAAATAGATAGATACAGAAGTCAATCTGCATACAAGTGCGCTCGAGCAACGCACACATAGACACTGCTCACGGACACGATATCTCGGACTGTTTGGGACCAGACTGCGAGTGAGTGCGAGCGCGAGTGCCATGCGCTTGAGGGAGATATATATATGTATAGATAGAGCGACCGCCGAGCGTAGGTATGAAAAGTGAAGTACATACATGTGTTTGACTTCTGTACCTATCTGTTTTGTGGTGATGGGCTGATTATAATATGGAATTAAAATATTCGTTTCTTACCTATTGTTAGCCTTATGCATAGCCGTGACCGGTGGTATGTGTATGTCGATATCTCTGAACGCGTAAACATCTTCTGCTTTAATCTCTATGTCATCGATATCTAAAGATGGCGGCTGAGTCGGCGCCTGCGCAGACGTTGACAGTATTGGGGGCGTGTTGGCTGAAAATAAAAGTTAATGTTACATTTTGCCCGTTAACGATTAGTTTTGAATGTGTTGCTTAACGTTAGGAAGCAGTGAAGGATGGGTGGGTATTTTATTTTTATTTATTCTGTAAATTGGATTGAGGCTTGCACCGGTGATACTTGCCGCGATCCGTCCGTGGATGGGTCTTCTTTTAGTGTGGTTAGTGATTAACCTGGTGTCAGAGTTTTTGCCGCCCATGGGCCTCTGACTTGGCCTCACATGCCGTCGAGAAATATCTCTCAGGCATGCCGGTTTCCTCACGATGTTTTCTTTCACCGTTTTTAAACAAGTGATAATTATACAATACGCACATGAATCAGAAATATCCGAAAAGTCAGAGGTGCGTGCCTTGGTTTCGAACTCGAGACCTATGACTTGGCAGTCCGACGGTCACACAACTAGGCTATCACTGCTGTTGATGTGGATGGGTGACCGTTCGTTACACATCGAGATCCTCTGTACCTCGGAGAGTACGTTAGACCGTCGGGGTCGGATGTCATATGAATACATATGACAGTCGTTACTCAGAAGTTAATCGTTAATCAGAAGCTCGAATCTGACAACTGGTCTAACCTTAGGATATCGGCATTGCCCAGTAACTGGGTTGCGGAGGTCTAATGGCACCCAGTCCGTTTGTTACTTGTTGAGACCTCTCTGTGCCTCGTATTGAAGGAACTGTAGCGACATATATCACGCCATATGCGAACTACGCAGCACGACGATTGTCTAGCAAACTACAACGACAATATCGACTCTCAAAGATGACGTCACAGAATCCTGCATCGCGATATCAAGATTTGATACGCAGATAGTATACAAGGTTAGTCGGAAAGGGGTACTAAGCCGAATGGGTGTCAAAATACCCATAATAATGGATAACTTTTGTTCTACAATTTGCTCCAAAAGTTATTAGTTTAAGAGAAATAGCTGTTCAAAGATTTCATAAAAAATACACGAAATTCTAAGTATCCTCAGCTATGATCAGATGTGTTTACATTTTAGGTCATATTTGGGGTCACGGATTAGAAGCTCCATTTTCTGAATTCGTAACTAAAGCAGGGATGAAGAATTTTTGAAAAAACTAAAATAAAAATAATTTTTCATTGATTTTTTTTGTTGGATTTTGAAAGGGCAATATCCATTTTAGGCTACGCGTGAACATAATGCTACAAAAATAATAATTTTAACAAGAATAATTTCATATTCTTTTCATGTCTTTCTGATTATATCTTTGTATCAATCAACACTTTTATAAATATGAATTTTACCAGTATTTTATTTGATTTTTATGATTATAATACCGGTCGTCTATGAAACAAAGGAAATTGGCCATTTTTATGAACATATATCTTCACCTGCACAGTTTCTAGGTAACATATTGATAACTTATGAATCAGAATAAAATAAAAATAATTCCTAAAAATGTCTTTTATTTCACATTTATAACCTTATTTGTCACATGTAATAGATTCTATTTAAACTCTTTTGATGCTAAATCATATTCATATTCTTTTTCTTAGGACTGCTAACTAATTAATTATCGTAAAAATATATTTGTCAATGTTTATTCATGCCAGGCCAAAGTCTCATACTAAATGGACAATCCCCTTTTAACATTTTCTTTAAAACAATCATCAGTGATACATTAAGTGGCCCGCGGTTTAGTACCCCCTTTCTGACTAACCCTGTATACAACTCCCCATCATCAACCGTTGTGCAGTGGCCCGCCAGGCACAACACCCGCCTGGTAGGAGGATCCTCCCGCCTCGTTGGAGGAACACCATATTCCTCCACCTACCTTTGAGTTGTTGTTCAATCTGGACCAGCTGACTCTTGATATGTTCTATGGCGGCGTGTTTACTCTCATGTTGACTTGTTCCCGACGTGGCCGACTTCTCTAGTAGCATGGAGAGGGTTGGAGCTGTCACTGATGGGGAGACCGTTTCTGTTGAGAAATATATAGAATTTTAGATAAAAGAGATCGAGTTCGATGTACAGTAGAGAAATAAAAAGTTTCGTTAGTTTTCAAATTCATTCCTTTCCCACATCGCGGGCGGCACATGTTACCTCTTCAAACTGTTGAACGGAACAGACCAATGCATGGAAAATTATGGACCCGTTCAGGGGGGGGGGGGGAGGGACGCCGCCGCCCGACCAGTAACAGGCCCGAGAAGGCGGTGCGCCGTGTCCGTGATGTCACAGAGGAGAGGTCCGCCGAGAGTTGGCGGACCGGGACCTGCCGGGGTTGCGGTGCATGCTGACGCGAATCCCGCGACCCCGGCCGTACGGTCAGTAGAAGGAGCACCGTTGGTTTGTAGCCGGTAAGAGTCCGGCAGACCCCCTCGCCTTCCCCGGGCAAGGGACATCCATGAGGATTTTCCAACGGAAAAAAAACAAAAAACGGGGGGGATGGGGGTCTTCAAAATACCACGCTTGGTCACAGGGTGGGGAGGAGAGCTTAGGTATTCGTCACGTAGTCAATATCCTCTAGGGAAATCTCGGGCTTTTTCAAGCTATATTCAAACATGGCGCGCAGAGTTTAACGCTTTCAAAAATCAAAGGTAGCAACACTGACGCACATGAGCAAATTATATTTTTAAATTTCTGTTTGCAAAAAAATATTTAAAACCGTATTTATGAATTACTACGTGAAAACTAGAGGGGAGGAGGGGGGGTATTGGCATATATTAGGTCCCCACCTATGAAATTGGCATTTTTTTCTCACAAATACAAATCCTCGTCACTTGTATGATTTAAAATATTCATCAATTGCTTGATATTATATCAAATAATGACCATCATAGACAACTACCAATAGTAAAAAAGCCTTATTACTTATAGTTTTCTAAACATAAACAATACCTTAAAAATGACTCCTCTTTTTGTTAGCAGAAATAACCACTATTTTTATTTTTAACCGACTTTCAAAAAAGGAGGAGGTTCTCAATTCGATTGTATGTTTATTTTTTATTTTTGTATCTTTGTTCCGCGATATCTTTGCTAATTGTGAACCGATTTTAATGATTTTTTTTTGAAAGAGTATTTTGTTTGAAAGAGTATTCTTTCGAAGTGGTCCCATTTAAATTTAGTGAAGATCTGATGAAGAACTTCGGAGATAGACAATTTGAAGTCGGTTTTATTTTTGTTAAAAAGTGATTATAACTTAGCCAAAACTTATTTTTGTCGCATAATCTAAGTGGCATACGTTATCTTAGTTTTTAAACATTAGTGCATAAAAGTTTTAAAACATTAGTGTTCATAGTTGTTAAATTAATTAAGAAAATGTTAGTATGAAAAATGCAACTTCTTTAAAATTCTCCATACAAAACGCTGATTTCATAGGTGGGGACCTAATACTACGGGCTGTCACAGAGGGGGGGAGGGGAGTAAAAATTGTAAAAAATGGGTCACGTACTATGGGTACGTTCCCTTATGTACTTACCTACTACATTAGCTGGGTGTGAAATATGTTGAGGTGTGGTTACCACGGGCGACGACTTGAGTAGTGACGTCAGCAGCGGTGATGCGGGGGGTGCGGGGGTAGCGGCTAAAACAAACACGAGATTATTGAAGAGCAATCATGGATAATGGTGGCGTGGATCATACGATTTGCGAAGTTAAGCTGCGCTTGCCGCGGTCAATCTGTGGATAGATGACCGTTCGTTACACATCGAGACCCCTCCGTGCCTCGCAGAGCACGTTAAACAGTCGGTCCCGGGTGTCATACGAATACCTATGACAGTCGTTACGGGAAGTCAGAAGCCCGAAAGTCTGAGAACCGGTGAAACTTTAGGATATCGGCATTGCCCAGTAACTGCGTTGCGGAGATCTGATGGCAGTCGCTCCGTGTAAAATACTGATATTCAGCCGCATCTGGGTAGACTGGAAGCTGACCGCAACATAGTTGGGAAAAGGATAAGCTGAACGAATCATGGATGATGATTTTGGAAGGATGGATTTAGACTACAATTCCTTTCGTTTGCCGGGCAACCAAGTCGTAAGATTAGAAGAACCTGGGAGCTACTCCGAAAAGTGAACGTCGAAGTTTTGGATCAAAAAGAACGGAAGAACATTGAACTTATAAATATAGGATCAAAGTATTGTCAAACAACGAACTACTAGATGTAAATTAAGAGGAAACGCGGGCTGCATAATATTAATAATTTGAATAGGTTTTTGCGATCTATTTCTGTCCCACCCCTCCCGCAAACCTTCCCAATTGAGCGCGAAAGAGACACCTGCGTCTCAGACTGATTTCTCCTGTGCAATATTAACGAAATCGTACTTTCGTATTTCCCTGTTACCTTCTTCAAATCTGGACCGATTTTAATATTATTTCCTGTAATAATTTAAGAACGACTTTGGTTGTGTCTGTATGTTTTTCTTTTATTTTTTATATTCGTCAAATTTGTTTGTCAGATGTTTGAAAACGGTGGTAAAACTGGTCAATTTTTGTAAAGTTTAAACGTTTCTAGTTCTTTTAATAATTAATTCATTGACAAAAACAAAACATAGGGACATAGTGGTGGTAGATATATATCATATGGTAAAAAATATTTGCTCTAGTGACATTATCCAAGGAGGAAACTGAGGAATATGTTTGTATGGACTAAATGCCGACCGCACTTCCTCTTAACATTTGTCAGTATATCGAACTTAGACCTTATATAAATACTTCCATACCAGTGATAGCCTAGTGTTGTGACCGTCGTACTGCCAAGTCATAGGTCTCGAGCTCGAACCCAAGGCACGCACCTCTGACTTCGGATTCATGTGTGTATTGTATAATTATCACTTGCTTAAAAACGGTGAAGGAAAACATCGTGAGGAAACATGCCTGAGAGATATTTCTCGGCGGCATGTGAAGCCAAGTCAGAGGCCCATGGGCGGCATAAACTGTGACACCAGGTTAGTCACTAACCACACGAAAAGAAGAAGAATACTTCCATGTCACATACCAGTGGGTTGTTGCTGTTGATTTTGGTTGTTAAGCATCGGTTTCCAAGCGCGATCAGCTCGTGCACGTCGTTCATCTCTCTCCTTCAGCCAGGCAGCGCGTCGTGCCGCCTCTCGCTCGCGTGCCCGGTTGCGAGCCTCTATGCCCGTCCAGACTTCCCTCAAGCGGTCTTCTGAAGTAGTTGGGTTGCGTGCTTCGGTTATTTCGTTCTGTGGAGAATGTTAGATAACATAAAATCATTTTAAAGCAAATTAAGGTTTAGGGCATAGGGTAACAGAGTTAATGGAGAAGTAATGAGAGGCAAAGAGCGCGAAACTCATAGAAGCTGGGCTTGCCGCGATCAGTTCGTGGATGGTTGACCATTCGTTACACATCAGAACCCCTCTGTGCCTCGGAGGGCACGTTAAACAGTCGGTCCCGGGTGACATACAAATATCTATGACAGTCGTTACGGGAACTCAGAAGTCCGAAAGTCTGACAACCGGTCTAACCTTAGGGAATCGGTATTGCCCAGTAACTGGGTTGCGGAGGTCTGATGGCAGTCGCTCCGTGAAACATACTGGTATTCAGCCGCATCTGGTTAGACTGGAATCTGACCTCATAATTGGAAAAAAATTAGGAGGAAGGAGGGCGTTCTAACATCGTACCGCTGTACACAGTAAATTTAGCAGTGATAGCCTAGTGGTGTGACCGTCGGACTACCAAGTCATAGGTCTCGAGCTCGAACCCAAGGCACGCACCTCTGACTTTTGGTATTCATGTGCGTATTGTATACCTAATTATCACTTGCTTAAAAACGGTGAAGGAAAACATCGTGAGGAAACCGGCATGCCTAAGGGATATTTCTCGACGGCATGTGAAGCCAAGTCAGAGGCCCATGGGCGACGTAAATTTTGACACCAGGTTAGTCACTAACCACACGAAAAGAAGAAGACTGTAGTACATGACTGACGCAAAGAGAGTGTTCTGTTGCAGCGAAAATACACCACACTCTCCCTGAACGCTCGACGCGCCTAAATCACATTCTGTTTGGCGAGGTCTTTAGATAGAAAACTATTGAGCCATAAACCTCATATCGACGGGTCCTACGTATACTGGTACAACCCGCAAAAATGCGAAATCCACTTTTCTACAGCAATCACCTTCAAATCACCGATAGTTTACTAATTTTTTTTTAAATGTAGATCGTTTCGTGGTTACAAATTTGCAAACGAATGGAAATAACATACATAGTTTTATTTTATACGGGATATAATATAAGATCTTCAAACTGCTCATCTTTAAAGTTGTGTTTTTACACTTGCACCATTATACGTAGGACCCGTCGATATATGGAATGCACCCTTGACAGTTTTTGTCTATGACGCCTGTCACTTCCGCTTCCTCTGCGCGATTGTTTCTTGTGTGTACTATATCTGTAATTCTCTATTTTATCACGCCTATATACCGGCCGGACTGGGACCTGAAATCAGCCCGGGCATTTGAGAGACGGTCGGCCCAGTGCTGGCAAAAAAAAATCATTCCCAAGCGATTAGACGGACGACGTTTTTTTTTTGTTTTTTGACGTTCCCCTCACACTTTCGTTTTCTCCGGCTGTGTGACCACCCCATCAGGCCACACCGGCCCATCGAGTGTCCAGCCCATTGGGCATTTGCCCGATTTACCTGTATGGCCAGTCCAAGTCTGGGGAGAGATGTACTATATATCGTCACCGAAAAGCCAATACTACTTAAGCGCCATTTTAGCTAAAATGAATTATATATTATATCGTTGGATTGGATTTTTTCTGCGTCGTTTAGTTGGGATTTCTTAATATAATAGAATAAAATACGAAATCCCAATTTATCGACGCAGAAAAAATCCAAGCCAAAGGTATAATATATAACTCATTTTAGCCAAAATGGCGCTTAAGTTGTATTGGCTTTCCAGTGACGATATATACCCTCATTTCGCCGTTTTGTTCAAGTCCCATGTCATAGGGGGCGAGCCTATTCCCATCAACAGGGCACGAATTCAAACTCCAGGCTGCTACTGAGGAATTCTACGCAGAAAAACCCAATAACACGGCCCAACCTGGGGATCGAACTCAGGACCTCACGATCAGCAATGGCGCTTGCCACCACTAGACCAACGAGGCAGTAGAGGCAGCTTTTTATTACCTTCAGTTGTTCATATTGCTGGTTCATCTCCGCCAACGTCTTCTGTATTTCAACTATTCGTTCCTGCGTCAACCGCTTCAAGATACTCTCTTGTGGTGTTTCCACTGCACCTTCCGAGCTCCGTTTCTTACGTTTTGGTGTCTCCACATGTTCGAGGAGAGCTCCATACTGTGCCGCACAACTGAAAATATTATTTTATTATTAACTGTAATAGCAGCAATGATAGATTAGCAGTTGAATGCTTGCCTCCCATACAGAAGGGTTTGAGTTTGATACTGGCCCGTACCTCTGACTCTTCGAATAGGGTATGTGACTATAATTTATTTATTAGAATGGACCATGGGGGATTTTGTATGAACCCCGTCCCCACCCTACAACAGTCATGGTACACGTGTCAATTTGTTCATTGGGTCCCAAAAAAGCCAAAAGTTCCTGTATTAGTTCCAAAAGCTTTTGGGTTTATTTATAATTTAAAAAATACTTTTCAGCAAAAATGTATTTATTTTAAACAAAAAAAAAATATGTATGTATATGTTTTTTTTTTTTTTTTTTTTTTACTTTTATCATATTTTTTTTTTTTTACTTTTATCATATTTATTACTAGCCGCGTCTCCACGGCTCCGCCCGTAGCCTGTTACTCAGTGATAATGTAGCTTTCTAACGGCACAATTTTTTTTTAATAATATTACTATATACTGGGTTTACTAGTAGCCACTGAAGAGTTCCACTATCCACCACCTGGCTCCATCATCAGATCCTCAACATCAAGCCTAATCTATTGGACTCGTCAAGACGAATCATATGACTCGAAACTCGAGGGGTTTACTAGTAGCCACTGAAGAGTTCCACTATCCACCTCCTGGCTCCATCATCACAACCTGGTTATCAAGCCTAATCTATTGGACTCGTTAACATGAATCATATGACCTGAAACTCGAGGGGTTTACTAGTAGCCACTGAAGAGTTCCACTATCCACCTCCTGGCTCCATCATCACAACCTGGTTATCAAGCCTAATCTATTGGACTCGTTAAGATGAATCATATGACCTGAAACTCGAGGGGATTACTAGTAGCCACTGAAGAGTTCCACTATCCACCTCCTGGCTCCATCATCACAACCCGGTTATCAAACCTAATCTATTGGACTCGTTAAGATGAATCATATGACCTGAAACTCGAGGGGTTTACTAGTAGCCACTGAAGAGTTCCACTATCCACCTCCTGGCTCCATCATCACAACCTGGTTATCAAGCCTAATCTATTGGACTCGTCAAGGTGAATCATATGACCTGAAACTCGAGGGGATTACTAGTAGCCACTGAAGAGTTCCACTATCCACCTCCTGGCTCCATCATCACAACCTGGTTATCAAGCCTAATCTATTGGACTCGTCAAGGTGAATCATATGACCTGAAACTCGAGGGGTTTACTAGTAGCCACTGAAGAGTTCCACTATCCACCTCCTGGCTCCATCATCACAACCTGGTTATCAAGCCTAATCTATTGGACTCGTCAAGGTGAATCATATGACCTGAAACTCGAGGGGATTACTAGTAGCCACTGAAGAGTTCTCTATAGATTCAAACATTTCCTTCCATCTAGCACTAAATCACTCCTGATCCAGTCCCTTGTGCTTCCTGTGATTGATTATGCGGATGTCTGTTGCTCTGATCTGTCCCAGGACCTTCTAAACAAACTGGATCGGCTTCTCAACAATTGTATTCGCTTCATTTTTGGGTTGCGAAAATACGACCACATTTCTTTTTATCGTTCTAAGCTTAAATGGCTTCCTATCCGCGAGAGAAGATCCCTCAGGTCTCTCTGTTCACTCTTCACCATTATTAATGATCCTAGTGCTCCAGATTATCTAAAAACATATTTTCAACTTTTGGGTGGCTCTCACAGTCGTAGCCTTCGTGCCTCTGAAAATCTAATTCTACTTATTCCTTCTCACCGCACAGGTTTCATGTCCAATTCGTTCGCTGTTTCAGCAATCAAACTCTGGAACGCGCTACCCCTTGATATGAAAAAAGCTCCGAGTAAATTCATTTTCAAACATAAAGTTCGGGAATATTACCTAAAATCGCTGCAACCTTAGTCTGAATGAACTGTCCATCATAGTTATAAATATTTATGTGTATGTATGTAAGTATAGATATATAGGTTTAATATGTATTTTTATTGTATATAGATATATATAAAGTATATATTTTGTTAGTACTTATGTATTATTTTGTTTTTAATAATTTTTATTTACCTTTTCAATATTTGTTTTAAATTCTTTTTTTGTACCTTTTTCGAAGTGCTTAATTTTTGACCCAAAGGTTGACTGGTAGAGAATGCCATTGGCATTAAGTCCGTCTTATGTACCACCATTTGTACATGAAGTTTAAATAAATAAATAAATAAGAGTTCCACTATCCACCTCCCGGCTCCATCATCATAACCTGGTTATCAAACCTAATCTATTGGACTCGTTAAGATGAATCATATGACCTGAAACTCGAGGGGTTTACTAGTAGCCACTGAAGAGTTCCACTATCCACCTCCTGGCTCCATCATCACAACCTGGTTATCAAGCCTAATCTATTGGACTCGTTAAGGTGAATCATATAACCTGAAACTCCGAGGGGTTTACTAGTAGCCACTGAAGAGTTCCACTATCCACCTCCTGGCTTCATCATTACAACCTGGTTATCAAGCCTAATCTATTGGACTCGTCAAGATGAATCATATGACCTGAAACTACTGGCTACTACTACTACTACTTACTGGCTACGATGTTTGTCGGTGCTTCATTATTAAGAGTTTCATAAGAGTTCCACTAAGTAAATGTGTTAGTAAAAAAGAAAAAAAATATAATAATAAATATAATAAATAAAGAGCCTCGATATTCACCTCATGAGGCTCTCGTTGGGTGGCTGGATCAAGGGCTTGATACAGAGAGCAGTACTCCTTGACACGGCACGCATAGTGAGGAGGTTCCTTTCTCTGGAGCCCTGACTGCCGGCAGTTTGGACCCTGTTCCCGATGCCGGTGGACTACTATTTTTTATATTTTTAAATGTTTTTGTGTTTTTATAGAAATATTTAAAAATGTAATTTGTAAGTATTTTAAAATAAATAAAGGCAATATAATAATAAATAAATAAAGAATAAAAGATGAATAAATAAAAATAATAAAATTATCTATCCTACTAGACGCTTCAAATGACACTTATTTCAAATCTGTTGGATGGTGAGGACATTTCTTCTCATAAAACCTAAACCCCACATATTTGAAAGACGTCGCCATACTAAAAAATTATCTATCCTACTAGACGCTTCAAATGACACTAATTTCAAATCTGTTGGATGGTGGGGACGTTTCTTCCCATCGTCCTTTCGAAACTATTACAAAAATGATAGGCAACAGTGAAAAAACTACTGAAATATTTAATAAAATGTCCAAGTTATAAACGATTGAAAATTGCTCACTAGACAGAGACAACATGACGCCACAATGACGTCATACCTTGCAAACTTCATAATTATTTGTCACCACTCCGTACAATATCCGTTTCGCGCGACAAGGACAGAAAATGCCCCCTCCACAAACTTCGCAAGCGTGTAGCTCCTCTATTTTTTCATCAATTTTATTTATTTTTTCACATATCAATTTGTATCTATACTTTCTTTAAATAATAGAGGGGCTCGTGGCTAAATAACAACCGCGCCGATCATAAGCTGCGCTTGCCGCGGTCAGTCCGTGGATGGGTGACCATTTGTTACACATCGAGACCCCTCCGTGCCTCGGAGAGCACGTTAAACCGACGGTCCCGGGTGTCATACGAATACCTATCACAGTCGTTACGGGTAGTCAGAAGCCCGAAAGTCTGACAAACGGTTTAACCGTAGGATATCGGCATTGCCCAGTTACTGGGTTGCGGCGGTTTGATGGCAGTCACTCCGAGTAAAATACTGGTATTCAGCCGCATCTGGTTAGACTGAAAACTGACCCTAACATAGTTGGGAAAAGGCTGGGCAGAACGAATGCCTAATAACCCACTATCTAACCTAAGAATCGAACCAGAGACGTCTAACTTGACATCTTTACTTGCGAACACTAGATTAAAGAGGTTTTTGAGGTAATATTATTGAAACAACAGACAAACTTTTTGGTTATAATTTTCATAACAAAAAAAATATACGGACCTCTTTTGTGAATACCAATCTGGCGGTCGATTTGGCTCTCCAATGGTTTTTAATGCGCGGGAAACTGACATCCAATTCTGGTCGCCACTCCTTACCACAGCGGAAGCTAAACATAGCTGTTCTCTAACATTCCAAGTATCTAAAGGCACTCGTTTTAACTGCAAACGTTCCTGAATCGAACTCATTTGAAGGTTTTTTTGCACTTCCACGGTAAACACGAACTAAATAAAGGCTTTAATGCCTATTTTTAGTTAGTTATTCGTGTTTTTATTGTATTTTTTGTTGAAATTTTACTTGAACGAGCTTGTGTTGTGTACACAATCTGACATTGACATTGACAGTGTCAATTTGACAACACTGTACGACAGATAATAAGTAAAATATGTTGCCAGATAAAAAAAACCAATTAAGAGAAAAATTGGAGACAACAAAATGTTTTGTCTTGTCATGTGACTACGTCAATGCTTGTGATTAAACACCGCATCAAATATGACAACAATGATTGACTTTTCGGGAGGATATTGCTGCAAGTATCGATCGAAATATTAAAGATCCTAATTCACAGTATTAGAAGGATACTGCAGCTTATTCTCTTGTAATAACTCCTTAGTAGCCTTTTAAAACACCCACAGAAAATTAATGGGTGGAAATAATACACAATTAGGTACATTATTATTTATTTATTGATTACCAATAACCTACCGGAAACAAACCTGCAACCTGGAGTGCTGAACGACTTGAATGCGAGTGCTCCGCCACGGGTGCCGGCCAATATCCATCAAACTCTTAAAAAAACTTAAAAACCCTGCGAATAAACAGTAAATCAATTTCTAAACGCAAAATGAAAATTATACATTCACGTAAGAGCAAAAAATAGCAAACTAATTATTTATTCTAATTAAAAATAGTTTCATGAACGCATGTGGTATGCTCAGTGCGTTGTATTGGTTACAAAAATAGATTAAAACGTTTACAATACTGAAAAGTCAAGGTCTTTTCTAATTGAACTGAGGTTAATATGCAAACTCTTTCGTTTTATTCATTTCTAAAATATAATTTTCATTGTCTAAGGGTGCATTAAGAGGAAACGCGGGCTGCAAAATATTAATAATTTGAATAGGTTTTGCTATCTATTTCCGTCCCACCCTTCCCGCAAACCTTCCTAATTGAGCGCGAAAGAGACAACTGCATCTCGGACTGATTTCTCCTGTGCAAAATTAGCGAAATCGTACTTTCGTATTTTCCTTCTTTAACTCTGGACCGATTGTAATATCTTTTTCTCTAATATTTATTTTAAGCTACGCTTGCCGCATTTAGTTCGTTACACATCAAGACCCCTCCGTGCCTCGAAGAGCATAAGCAGTTGGTCCCGGTTGTCATACCTATACCTATGACAGTTGTTACGGGTAGTTAGATGCCCGGAAGTCTGACCACTGGTCTAACCTTAGGATATCGGCATTGTCCAGTTACTGGGTTGCGGAGGTCTGATGGCAGTCGCTGCGTGTAAAATACTGGTATTCAGCCGCATCTGTAGACTGGAAGCTGACCCCAATCTAGTTGGGAAAACGCTAGGCAGAACGAACGGTTACAACCCAACTCTTGAATCATTAAAAAACCCATCGATCTGTAGAGTCCCGTAAAGGTATTAGGTAATTAATAAAAGGAAACAACTTTTAATAACCTTGATCTCCGAGTTTGTTTCGGCTTTTCTTCTCAGAGCTAGTCAGATAGGAAATGCCGGTGCCATCTAGTCTTAAAAAAAAACATTATATTGATGTCGATTCTGTGGCACATTTTGACAGTACTAAACTAGACTAAACGCAACTGTCACTTTCTTTTTCTATTGAAACAGAAAGAGACAAACACCCTTGGTTTAGTTTAGTTCTGTCAAAGTGCGCAACGAAATCAACACCAATGACTTGTAAAAGTGTCTGTAACAGATTTATTTACAGAAATAAAAATCATTTATCAATTTTAATTTAATAATACATTTTGCCCTCTTTGGAAATTGAAACCAGAATATTGATTCACAGCCACGCTCGCTGCCTGCTGTCTCAATTCTAGCAATATCAACAACTATGGTTTGTTGCCATTAAATTGAATTCGCCTTGATCTTCCTTTTTGTCATTTGACCTTATAAATTAAGGTCTTGCGCTGTCGCAACCGGCGTCTACTTGCTCTGCAAAGACGTCAAACAATCTCTGATGATTCTGACGGGTGATTGTTTAGCAGACACACCCTGAAGTGTAAGATAGAGATAAAGGATGCTTTCCACCAAACGGCTCGCATCGCATCGGATTGGAAAGGATACGTACGGATGCGGCGACAGCCGATCGCGTCCGGCAGGATGTCGACGCAAACAATCGGCTCCGTACCGTCGCTTGCGAACGTATCCGTTTCTGCGCCTAGTCAAATAGTTTCATTCCTACCAATACCTAATAGTTTCATTAGTACCGCGAATTTATGTCATAAAGACACGTATACTTTTGTACCAAACAGATAAATTTTGAGAATGAGTGTGGCGCCGCCCGGCCACGGCTTTGAGTGCACGCGACAACAGCCGAAAGGATCCGATTGGATACGACGACAGATGATCGGAGCCGATCGCGCGTCGCAGCATACTTTCGGCTACGATCGAGTGTCGCGGAAGACGCCCGCGGTCAAGTTGCTGTGCGCGGCTTGATAATATTGACTTTAAATACTGTAAACACGATTTGATATCGTTTAAAGATTATAAAATGCGTTCTGATCCGATGTGATGTGAGCCGTTTGATGGAATTCATCGTATAGAGTTACTACAGACTACGGAACTCTCAAACTGATGATTGTTCTTGGTTTCATAATAGGAGCGAATGAATGAAAGGAGTTTATCTACTTATTCAAGGATTTAAAACAAATTAAGCTGTCGTGGGATGTCTGGCAAATGTGAAATATCGATAACCATTTTAAAAAAAACTGGGCGGTTCACACGATTCGATTCCAGTTGATCAACTGCCAAATCGCATGCGATTTGAACCGTCTGAACAGACTTTCAATCAAATTGAATTAATTTGAAGAAACAAAACGTTCAACTTTTGTTGATCAACTAAAATCGAATCGTGTGAACCCGCTGTAAGAGACCAACAAATTACGAAGGTCTGCTGTTGGATGTCTGCCACCGCGAGCGTCGCCACACAATAGTCGCTCACACCCGTACCGCCGCTTTAGAGCTCTGCCTCATTAGTGCGTTGCGTTGCGTCGTCGCAGCATCAACGCTGCGTTGTTTTCCATATCGCACTGCTATATTAATAGTGTATCAACTAAAAATGAAGCTTTTTTCAGAATCGACAGAAAACTGATTATTTACTTCCTATTATAGATTACAATTGAAGTGAATGAAACGAATTACTTGTGAAGATTTGTGTTTGTAAACGCACCCATGGTACAGGAGACAACCTAGTGTGGCGCAACGTTTTTAAAAAATAAAATAAAAGACTAGTTAATCTCAAATTGATCAAATTTTGAGTTGATACATTATAACCTAGCAGTGCGATATATTTAAAATGACATGCCACATTAAAGCGTTGCGTCGTCGCACGCGACATTTCAACGGATCGGCGGACGAGAGACGAAGCGGAGGGAGGGTGATGCGCTGCGCTGTCGGAACTCCAGTGCGATGACGGACAGTGTTCCACTACTAGATAAGCAGAAGAGACTGGCTGAGGTACTCTTGCGCTGCGACGTCTTGCGTCGTCGCAACGCAACGCACTAATGAGGCATCGCCCTTAGATGTTTCACATCAAAAATGATTATAACACAAAATAAATTATTTTTTATTACAACAACAAAGCCAAATTCAATATGAGTTCAGTGCCTTCATGCTACATTACAAAAAATACTATTACAAAAATGTAACGTTATTGGCACTCCATTCCATAGTAAACCTCTTCTCAGCTAAATGGCAGCCGTGAAAATCGTTCCATATTATTACGAAGTACTGGGTTAAAGCAACACTGACACTGAGAGCGCGTTCCCACTATGTCGTGACGATTAATTTATCGTTGGACGACTGTCGTCTCTAGTCTTGTTCCCATTATAACGACTGTTTGTCGTCAATGTTTTTTATCGTTTAGCGACTATCGTATCTAGCTGTTCCCATTGGATCGCGACGACATTTTATCGTTTCACGGCAGTTGCTTTGTCGTTTGCACATCAGTAGCAAGCTACGACGAGACGATATTTTTATCGTGGCCACGACAGATAGTCGTAACAACGACACATGATTGGCCGTCACGATTTCGTGATGTTTTCTTATCGTTTTACGACTGTCGTGCTACCTGTTCCCATTGACTTGACAATCTGTCGTCACTGCAAAAACAAGTCGTGAACGACAGTTAATTGTGTCATCTTATATGGGAACACTTCCATTTAAATATATAAGCCACGACACTTAAAACTACACGATTATCTGTCGTCACGACAAAGTGGGAACGCGGTCTAACGTGCATTCAAGATTTGAGTGACTGTTCTTTGTACTCTACAACGAGATACAAGACGAAGAACATATCAAGCAAATGTCAAGCTGTAATATGCGGCTGTCACTGTCACTTGAATGCATGACAGATGACAGACTCGCTGTATACACAGAATACTTTTTTTAATTTTTAAAACGGTTTTAATTAGCTTCACTTCGCATATTGTTTGATTCAAATCTTGCGACAGATTTTTCAACTACTTCTGCTTAATCGATTCTCCTGAAACTGCACACACAAATTCAATTCCCATGACAATACAACATTATAATAATTTCAACCTTCAGTTCTCAAATCCTGATGCTGCAGGGGTAGATAATGCAAGATAAAACCGGTTAACTTAAAAAAAATTGAGGGATTATCAACACTGGGCTGTACACAAAACTCGTAAGCTCGAATCTAATTAACGACCTGCGTTTGCCGCGGTCAGTCCGTAGATGGGTGAATGTTGTTACACATCGAGACCCCTCCATGTCTGGAAAGCACGTTAACCGTCGGTCCCGGGTGTCATACGGATACCTATGACAGTCGTTACGGGAAGACGGAAGCCCGAAAGTCTGACAACCGGTCTAACCTTAAGATATCGGCATTACCCAGTAACTGGGTTGCGGAGGCCTGATGGCAGTCACTTCGTGTAAAAAACTGGTATTCAGCCGCACCTAGTTAGACTGGAAGCTGACACCAACTTACTTAGTTGGGAAAAGGCTAGGCAGAACGAAATTTTATGTACAGTTTTAGCACTACTACGATTTTATTATATATGTACTTACAGAGTTTATAAAGGAATTTATAAGGCGGATGTCAATGGAAACGCCGGTAGAGGACGCCCTAGAAGGACATATACTTCGCTGTTATTGGTGATGTTCTTCACAAAGTGCTTATTTGATAAGATGTATGAATGTGGATGAAGCGAAAGGAGGTAAGGGTCGTACCATGTGGCGTTCTATAGTTTCTGCCTACCCCCATGGGCTAAAAGGCTAGAGCTTATGTATGTACATATAGATTTCAGAAATAACGTGTTATCAGATGGTTTAAGCCTATAATAAGCTGACGCAGGCATTCACGGGTTACTATTGGGTCGTTGACTAGCGATCGACACTTCGAAGAGGTTAAGGAGGTTAACGTTGACCTATGGTCCTATGGTGAACTCATTGTAGCTTAGACGACTATAGCAGCGATGGCGAACCAATGGCACGCATGCCATTAATGACACGCGACACAATATTTTGGGCACGTCACTGATCACAAAATTCATTATGCACTACGAAAAAAAGTGTGAAGTAGGTATTATATGACGAGCGAACGCGAGTGATTCCTAATTCAAAATTATTTGATGGCACTTCTATGACCTCATTAAACATTTCTTTAGAAAAATGGCACGTTGATACGTAAAGGTTCGCCATCCCTGGCCTATAGCCTTATTATCGTAAAATCTATACAGGCTGTAAACAAAATCATGTAATTCCTTCAAACCTCGTGATGTACTGCTGACATAGATTAACCCTGCACGGAATACTTTAGAATGCAATAAAAAATACAAGAAGTAAACATGTGTTCTTAACGTGAGGCATTTTAGCGCTCCAAGTTAAATGACCGCCCGGCAAGCGATAACTTCGTAATTCGCTCGGGGTGCTAAAACACCTCACAGAATGTCTACTTCTTGTAATTTTTTTTATTGCATCCAAAAGTATCCCGTGCAGTGTTAATCTATGTCAGCAGTACATCACGAGGTTTGATGGAATTACATGATTTCTTTTACACTCTGTATACCCATATCAATACACATTCCAATAGTTGTTTATAGGATTCATAGTTCAGTTCGTTTCACAGCACCAGCATCCTGTTATTAACCAATATAAATAAATTTGTTTTGTGATACCGATTTAGAACGTAACTACAGAAGGTATAAGGCCTCCAAAGATGTATACTTTATTCACATAACGAAAAATAAAATGTAAACAGCATTTGACTACTCTTAATAGAGATATTTCTGTATAATCGATGAAAAATTCGAAACTTACTTAAATAAGAAGGTTTTGAAATAGATTAACATCACACAATTTCTTTTTGTTACAAATTCTTCTTGTTCCAGCTCTTATCCCACACTAGGTGGGGTCGGCACAACATGTATTTCATAAATCCATATTGTTAGAGGTTTTGGCTTATTATTTTATGACCAGCCGCCCGCCTCACATCAACCCTCCTTGGGAATACTCGTTGCGTCGTCGCGCGGGTGACCTAATGTGCTTGCTGGTATTATGCACTGGGTCCCAAAATGATATGCTTGTCAATCTTATTGCCGACAACTAAGCAGACTATGTTCTTCTTGGTGGAGTATACCTGAAGTTCCTCGACCCCCTCATTCAGTTTTGCTAGGGACTTTGGTTCTGACACATCATAATGTTATGAAATATTTTACAGAAAATAGGTATCTCTCGAGTATCTTTTTTTAAAAGTTTTTTTTTCACTTTGCGTGACTATGGAATCCTCATAGGTACCTCCTATGTCAACACATTTTATAGCCTGTGTATTTCACTGGCCAGTTTTTAGTGGCCAGTTGTTTACATTGAATATTTTTTAATCTTCACTTTGTTGCCGGTTGCTTGTGTCGCTAGGAGCGACTCGCTACCAGACATTAAAGTGTCTACGTATGCGCAGAGCCTAAATGACTAATTATTAATTACAATAGATTTGGCATTTATGATGTATGGCTTACATGCCTCATTACAAATGTATGTATGGCAGTTTGACGTAAATGTCTTTGCTGTGTGTGCATTTGCAAAATTAGTATTTTACCGCGGTGCGAGCAAACTTGCGTTCTCTTTGAAATTACCTAGGTATTTACCCTTCTTAGTGACTACAGTCTGGCAAATGAAGGGTGACCTGAGAAAACGCGGCAAATTCAAAAAATCTGTATGTGGTATTACTAACTGTATACCTCTATCTCAGATTATAAAAGTTTTATAATTTGACTATAGTTAAATGTTTTGATAGGTACTTCAATATTTTTTTGTATGCCATATTAAAACTTTAAACAAAACTCCAGGTCACGATTTCGTTTGCCAGACTCTAGTACCGAGACTCGCTATTTCACATTTTTAAGCTTCTTTAATAAGTAGCGTAAGTATACCATCAGAGGCCCGTAGCAAATTCATTGGATGAGGCCCCAGTAAAAATCGTCACGTTGTAATTTTTTTTTTATAAATCACTGAATTAGTTACCCAACAGAATTATTAATTTATAATTTTTACTTAATTTCGTTAAAAATGTTAGGTTACTTCTGAGCTCGCGGCCTCTTGGGCCGGCGGCCCGTGGCCACTGGTGTCGTACCAAAGAGTAACTACTACTTTTGAATGTCTTTGATATGAATGTATTGGTGGTTAATCTGGTTTAAACTAGATTAGCCAGCATTTTGACTGTTACCCGTTTCTTAGAAAGGAAAAAACACCTTAATAATACATGTGAAATAAACATTACTACGCCTTATTATTAGTCACGTTGTGTTTAAATAATGAGTCAAATAAAAAGGTGAATGCCATGAACAAATACTGCCTCCCACTATATCTTGGTCTTTCATAGTGGCGCTGCTTGTTATGACAAATGTCAAATATACGTCAAATTCAGTACATTTTAAATTAGTTCCTCATTTTGCCGCGTGTCATAATATACTGGACATTCTTTAACTACCTATTATTCTCCGTTGATGGTTATAAATTGTGCGAGAAGATAAATATGTACTTAATCAGATATGGTTTACTTTTCTTGTGTTTCTGATAAGATTACCATTGTTTATATTTTAACAATGTGTTTTTTTATATACCTACAAGGTTATTCGGAAAGGGGGTAACTAAGCCGTAAGGGTGTTAGAGTACCCATAATAATGGATAACTTTTGTTCTACAACTTTTCCCAAAAGTCATTAGTTGAAGAGAAATAGCTGTTCAAAGATTTCATAAAAAATACGCTAAATTCTATCTATCCTCAGTTATGATCAGCTGTGTTTACATTTTAGATCATATTTGGGGTCACGGATTAGAAGCTCCATCTTCTGAATTCGTAACTAAAGCAGGGATGAAGAATTTTTGAAAAAACTAACATAAAAATCATTCTGCATGAAAAAATAATTTTTCGAATTTTGAAATTTTAACACTTTCTTTAAAACAATCATCAGTGATACATTAAGTGGCTCGCGGCTTAGTACCCCCTTTCTGACTAACCTTGTATATTAGATCCAGTCATAAATCCAGACTCCCGGCTGCTACTGAGAAATTCCTAATGGAAAAACCCAATAACACTTTGTCTGACCTGGGGATCGAACCCAGGACCCCGTGGTCATCAGTGGCAATAGGCTCGCCCCTACATGGGACTTAAACACAACTGGCGAAACGAGGGTGTAATAAAAACACCTCTGCCTAACCCTGCGGGGAATAGAAGGCGTGATTTATGTTTCTTTACATAGTATAAAACAAAGTCGCTCCCGCTGTTTGTACGCTTAGATCTTTTAAACTACGCAACGGATTTTAATGCAGTTTTCAGCAATAGAAAGAGTGATTCAAGAGGAACGTTTATATGCCCCACATTAGTATCTACATTGCACCCGTGCGAAGCCGGGGCGGGTCGCTAGTACCTTATATAATATAATCGCCAACAAGTATTGAGCAAGCTTAAAAATTGATGTTCGATCCTTCCTTGTATGGCTGTATAGAAAGAGGCCTTTGCCCTGCACTGGGATAAATATAGGTGTTATTATTATAGTTCAAATGGTCACCATGAGGTCCACGCGTGATAATTATGTTAATTTAGCAGAAAAAAATCTAAACCAGTACCCATAGTTACGATCATATTTTTTTTACAGAACAAGATCAAGATTAACCGGTTTTAACAATTTGTGTGGTGTGTCATTAGATTTGTAGTAAACTTCTGTTCTATAGAAACTCAAGAGTCACCCAGCGGGCACTGGAGAGAGATATGTTCGGAGTTTCTTTGCGCGATAAAATCCGGAACGAGGATATTCGCCGAAGAACCAGTCACCGATTTAGCTGTCAGGGTTTGCAAGCTGAAGTGGCAATGGGCAGGCCACATCGCTCGAAGGACCGATAACCGATGGGGAAGAAAGGTTCTTGAGTGGCGACCACGAATCGGAAAGTGTAGCGTAGGTAGGCCTCCCACTAGGTGGACCGACGACATTGTGAAAGTCGCGGGCAACCGATGGATGCAAATGGCGGATTGTCGTTCGATGTGGCGGTCTAAGGGGGAGGCCTTTGTTCAGCAGTGGACGTCTTCAGGCTGATGATGATGATGATGATGAAACTTCTGTTTAAATCTTCATCATAGGCGTACATAATATGACATTAGTGTCGTCTGTTGCGCCCTTTGACAGGACTAAACTAAAATAAGGGTGTTTGTCTCTTTCTGTTTCAATAGAAAAAGAAAGTGACAGTTGCGTTTATAGTAGGATTATTAATTCACTGGAGTAAATTGACAGGTCCTACCATTGTTGATTGACAGTAGTGCATTGTTGTTTGACATTAGCACCTGTCAGTTTAGTCCGGTGAATTAATATTCCTACTAGAGTGCGCGCAAGATAACTCTGCGCGCGGCCAAAATCGGAACTAATCATGTTCCGCCATAATGTTGCCGTTTTATTAAATTTGTTACTAGATCTACCTGATTTTAGAAATAAAAGCAAACATAATAATAAAGATTATAATAGACCTCATCAGACGATAATAATCATACTGCATTCTTATTCACTCACGGCACATTTATAACCTTAGTTCTTTTCCTTTGCAAATTACGTAAAAATATTAATTAATTTAGTTGATAGGTAGTAAATTTAAACGTACATAACTTAGCTCAATTAAAATATAATAAACCACAAGAGGGCTGCCCAATTTTAATGCTCACGAATATACTACTTTTCCTTGAAAAGTAGGACTTTGGTATTTTTGCGATCATGGCAACATTTAGCACGCCCTCCGTCGCGCGCAGACTTATCTTGCGCGCACTCTGTAGTCTATATATACTGTCAAAATGTGCTACAGAATCTACACCAATAACTGATTACTTAATTATGAATTCTGTTATATCTATAATTTGTTATAGCTGTTACAGATGTATCGCGAAGAGGTGAACAATATTGTCACCCTAACATTCTGCCATAGTTACTAGCCATTCATAACGCACAAGTCATTGAACATTATTTAGCTGATCTTGATTATGTAATGGTTAATTTATTATGGACTAGCTGTGTCCTCACGGCTCCGCCCGTAGCCTATGTTACTCAGTGATAATGTAGCTTTCTAACGGCAAAAGAATTTTTGAAATCGGTACAGTGTTTTTAAGTTTATTCGTTACATACAAAAATAATACCCACTTCAAAAAACGATGAAAAGAATAAAATATTACCATATCATAAAATTAACAGTTTCAGAAGTCGGTGCCTTCAATTTGGTTCAGCGTGGATTAGCACCGACTTCTAAAACTGTTAATTTTATGATATGGTAATTATTTTATTCTTTTCATCGTTTTTTGAAGTCGGTTTTATTTGTGTTAAAATGTTTTTTATTTTTTTCGTTTTAGTGACCTTAATTATAAAATATGGTTGGACCTACTAAAGACGCTGCTCGTAACATAATCACATCATCACATTATGCGTACTGTTCGTCATTGAGGAGTTCTATTGTCTATCTCCGAAGTTCTTCATCAGATCTTCACCAAATTTAAATGGGACCAATCTGGAAGTATATCCTTTCAAATAACTTTATTTTTATCTAAATCGGTTTATATATGGCGGAGTTATGAGGTAACAAACATTAAAAAAAAAAAAAAAAAACATACAGACGAATTGAGAACCTCCTCCTTTTTTGGAAGTCGGTTAAAAAATACAAAAGTCCAAAAATACAAATCTTTCCTCTTTATAATATTAGTATAGATATTGTATCACACAAATTCTGGTTGTAGGCAGCACACAAATTCTAGTTGTGTTCCAGTTGTAGGCAGTGTGGATTTGTTATGCGAAGAAGAGATAGCAAATCGTCGCCTAAGTAACAATACCGCTTATGTCGAAAATTGGTCATTTGACGTTTTATACGTCATTGGATAGATAATTTCGGCGCGCATCGAATGATGTTAGAAAAAAATTAAAATTATCCAATCACAGCGAGTTATTGAAACAGTTCTGACACCGCGCAAGTCGTTTGTTGTGTCATTTTAAAGATAATAATCAGTTTTTTGTGTCTCCTGAAAACTTGTCAAAAACTTGAGCGGTATTGTTAACTAAGCGACGAAATCGAATCATTCAACAATAGACTGACTTATCGAATCATACTAAACCAGGTACAGGTGGAAATTACATGTTCTCTGGCGAGAATAAATATTGGAACTGTCTACGCATACTTAAATGCCTTATCAAAAAATCGCGTGATGTTTTTTATCAACACACACAATTATTTTTTTCGGCACAATTATGCTTTATCAAATGTGTTTTAGTATAATGAATCAGGAATATTATTTGTTTGTTTGTAATCTATATAAATAAAAAAGAATCGCCAAATGTGTTGCTAAGCGCAAAACTTGAGAACGGCTCGACCAATTCGGCTATTTCTTTTTATACAAGGTTAGTCGGAAAGGAAGTACTAAGCCGAAAGGGTGTTAAAGTACCCACAATAAGGGATAACTTTTGTTCTACAACATTCCCCAAAACTTGATAGTTTAAGAGAAATAGCTTTTCAAAGATTTCGTAAAAAATATGCTAAAATCTATCTGTCCATAGCTATGATCAGCTGTGTTTACAATTTAGGTCATTTTGGGGTCACGATTTAAAAAAATAATTTTCTAAATTCATAACTAAAGCAGGTGTGATTTTTTTTGAAAAACCTAAAATAATAATCTTTTTGCATGCAAATCAAAATGATCGAATTTTGAAATTTTAACACTTGCTTTAAATAGTCATCAGTGATACTTTAAGTGGCCCGCGGCTTAGTAGACTAACCTTGTATATTTCCTTAAGGCACAAGAAAGGTTCTTATGGCGAGAAAAAACATAAAAATCGCGTGGAAAATAGTAAAAACAACACTTTTCTTTTCCCTCTACAGGCCAATAACTTTGACAGAAACTTTGACTTTGTCTATCCGGGCAGCTAGTTTATAATAATTATTGGAATGCCCAATCAGTTTGAAACTTTTTTTAAATAGGATTTTTTTGGTAGGTTCTAAAGTTGCGGCCCACGGTAAGCGTGCGGCCCGGTGAGCATTTTGGTGCGGCCTGAAGAGATATAAATACCTACCAGCATAAGAAAAAAAACTAACTAGAAAGGAGTACCTACTTACCTATAATAATAGATGTTTTCTCATTATCACTAAAAGTAAGACTAAATAATAACATAACTGACATCACGTCATATATTTCCAGAAGGGTTGGGCAGCGGTGTTTTTAGTACACCCTCGTTTCGCCAGTTACGTTAAGTCCCATGTAATAGGGGGCGAGTCTATTGCCCTTCACCGGGCACAAATCCAGACTTCAGGCTGCTACTGAAAAATTCCTAATGGAAAAACCCAATAACCCTTTGCCCGATCTGGGGATCGAACCCAGGGCCCCATGCTCGGCAGTCGCACTTGCGACCATTAGACCAACAAGGTATTCCTGACTAAATATTGTCCTTTTATAATATTACTAGCTGTGTCCTCACGGTTCCGCCCGTAGCCTATGTTACTCAGTGATAATGTATCTGCCTAGCGGCATAAGAATTTTTGAAATCGGTCCAGTAGTTTTTAAGTTTATTCGTTACATACAAAAATACAAATCTTTCCTCTTATAATCTATACTATAATATTAGTATAGATTTTAACCAATAAGACAATAGAATTGCAATATGGACATACATACATAATGGTATCAATTCTCTAGCACATTTTGACAGTTACCTACTAAACTAAACGCAACTGTCACTTTTTTTTTCAATTGAAACAGATACAGACAAACACCCTTAGTTTAGTCCTGTAACAGAATCGACACCAATGATGCGACCTCTTTTCTCAAACGCTTTTTAATTCGGCCATAAATAGATATAATCACGAGCGAAGCCGAAGAGATTCCTTAGTATTAAAGCAATAAAAAAATAAGAATTTCTGCGAAGATAGACCGCTTCATAATTTGATAAGAAATCGTTTATTGACCTCGTTGGCGATTGAATAATACCTATGTAGGTAATATAATAAAACCAGTTTTACGAATTACATAAATATATTGTGATATCTATACAAATATCTACTAATACTAATAATATTATAAATTTATAAAGAGGAAAGATTTGTATTTTTTGTATGTAACGAATAAATTTAAAAACTACTGGATCGATTTCAAAAATTCTTTTGCCGTTATCAATCAATCAATCAATCAAATTTATTTCGGACAACGTACATCCATATGTTGGTAAATTATAATATAAGTACTTACAAAAATATCTAATAATAATGAAACGGACTTACCCGCTGAACTAAAAAAAAAAAAAGTAATTAAGCTACATTATCACTGAGTAACATAGGCTATATTTATTACTGAAATAAAACTTCTTACGCGGGCGGAGCCGTGAGGACACAGCTAGTTATTAATTAAATATAGAACGAAGAAAAGATAAATTCAGATTATTAATAATTTAACACAAGAATTTGAATGTGGTCGGCTAAAAATGGGCTGATTGATGACTTATTCCGAATGGATACCACAATCCGATCCCACTTGTGGGCATCGTTAGGAATGTTGATGACCGCTCAAATGGTTATTGGCAAGGAACTTATACGTTCCGTGGTTGTTGATAAGTATAGTGCAGTCATTATATCTATACTAATATTATAAAGAGGAAAGATTTGTATTTTTCGTATGTAACGAATAAACTTAAAAACTACTGGACCGATTTCAAAAATTATTTTGCCGTTAGAAAGCTACATTATCACTGAGCAACATAGGCTATATTTATTACTGGAATAAAACTTCTTACGCGGGCGGAGCCGTGAGGACACAGCTAGTTTTGTATAAAAGGTAAAGAAACTTTTGATCGTACAACATTCCTTTCGCTTTAAGAACTCATTAAACAAACGTTTTTGGAAAATCTTAACAGTCATTCTTCAATTGTTTTTCTGTTCTTGTTTATTTTCTTGACATAGATAAAACAAATCGTTCCCGCTGTCTGTAGGTACGTTTAGATCTTTTAAACTACGCAACGGATTTTAATGCAGTTTTCAGCAATAGATAGAGTGATTCAAGAGGAAGGTTTATATGCCCCACATTAGTATCTACATTACACCCGTGCGAAACCAGGGCGGGTCACTAGTTTATAATAGTAATTACTTTTTAAGCAAATTGAAACGAATATTTCACAATCAAACGTTTGTTTACTATTTAAATGATTTTCAACGAGATTAGCCAGGATAAATTATTTTTATTTCTGTAAATAAATCTGTTACAGACACTTTTACAAGTCATAGTAATGTTTTTTTTTAAACTAGATGACGCTGGCGTTTCCTGTTCTACTCGCTCTGAGAAGAAAAGCCGAAACAAACTCGGAGATCAAGGTCTCTTTTAAAGTCCAGACATTGTGGTATAAAAACTATGCGATTGTAACAACGTCTGGAATGGACTTTTGAGGAGTGCCATAGCAGGCAGCAGGCTCCGACCCGAGAGTAGACTAAGAGATTAGTAACGTAGCCGGATATTATTTTTAAGAAAATAATTACACACAGAAATCTAAATACTTAATAAGATAATATTTAGATTTATGTAGAATTACAGTAGATATAAATCAGTAATGTAGGGTGACACAGTTTTTGATTAAAAATGATTTTAGAAAGGCCTCTTACCTAAAAATCGACATTTTTAAGCGACTTCCAAAAAAAGGAGGATATTCTCAATTCGACTGTATGTTTTTTTTTGTATCTTTGTTCCGCGATTTCTTTGCCAATTGTGAACTGATTTTAATGATAATTTTTTTTTTGAAAGAGTATTCTTTCGAAGTGGTCCCATTTAAATTTGGTGAAGATCTGATGAAGAACTTCGGAGTTATACAATGAAACTCCTCAATGACGAACAGTACGCATAATGTGATTATGTGATTATGTTACGAGCGTCTTTAGTAAAAATAAAAATCTATTTAACAAAAATAAAATCGACATCAAAAAACCGTAACAAGGAATAAAATAATTATTACCATATTACAAATTAATAGTTTCAGAAGTCGGTGCTAATCCACGCTGAACCAAATTGAAGGCACCGACTTCTGCTGTGTGTTAATTTGTAATGTGGTAATTATTTTATACCTTTTTTCGGTTTTTTGAAGTCGGTTTTATTTTTGTTAAAAAACTTTTTATTTACTACCTACCTGTTTGGTCTAGCGGTGGCAAGCGCGACTGCTGATCGTGAGGTCTTGAGTTCGATACCCATGTCGGGCAAAGGGTTATTGTGTTTTTCCGTGTAGAATTCCTCAGTAGCAGCCCGGAGTTAGGATTTGTGCCCCGTTGATGGCAATAGGCTCGTCCCCACTTAAACATAACGGCGACATGAGGGTGTTACTATACACCTCTGCCTAACCCTTCGGGGAATACAAGCGTGATGTTATGTCGTCATTTTTATTGCAAATCTATGAGACTTAAATAGGTATTTTGGATTTGTAGGGATGAGCATAATAAGCCCATTACTGCCGCACTGCTGGATACGAGCCTCTTCTCAAAATCAGAAGTGATCAGGCCTTAGGGCTTGTACACAAAACTGCGACTCGGCGCGATGGGAATTCGTAACGCAGAAAACTGCGACGCAAATTGCTGCGATGCGATTTCGTACGGCAAGGCGTCTTCCTTCCAAGGTTCGGATGACCAATCCGTCGACGATCGTCAACCGTATTGAACGTATTTTATACTAGGTAGAATAAATTTGCGTAAAAAGATTTGCTCACTGCTGTTACTGATAAGAAGATATAGGAAAAATCAATCACGCGAATCAATTCGTAAGTTCTTGCGATGCGTCGTGCGACCTCGTTTCTACGATACGACGTCGCATCCACCAAGCTCAAATATTCCAAATATAGGTGTCGAGTTGCGCACTTTGACAGGACTAAACTAAGGGTGTTCGTCTCTTTCTGTTTCAATAGAAAAAGAAAGTGACAGTTGCGTTTAGTCTAGTACTGTCAAAATGTGCTATAGAATCAACACCATCATATTTAATGCCTTTATGTGCACGTTTAGAACACTTTTATAACGCTCATATCGCTGAAACCAAGTAAACGGTACGCTAAATACGTTTCAAGCCTTTTGCCAACGTAAATAAGCATTAAAGTGAACGATAGAAATGCATATATTAAAAGAATGTTATACAACTATAATTTTTCATCGCTCTTCACCTAAACTTCGTCTAAAGGATGATTTCTATCAAACTGGTCGCATCGCATCGGATCAGAAAGGATACGAACGGATGCGGCGACTGCCAATCGCGTCCAACAGGTTGTCGACCCTTACGATCGGCTCCGTATCGTCGCTTGCGAACGTATCCGTTTCTGCGCCTAGTCAAATAGTTTCATTCCTACCGTGTTGACAGCCGAAAGGATCCGATCGGATACGACGACAGGCGTACGGAGCCGATCGCGCGTCGCAGCATACTTTCGGCTACGATCGCGTGTCGCGGAAGATGCCCGCGGTCAAGCTACTGTACGCGGCTTGGTTATATAGACTTTAAAAACTGTGTACACGATTTAATATCGTTTAAAGATTATAAAATCCGTTCCGATCCGATGCGACGCGAGCCTTTTGGTGGAAAACATCCTTTACCGAAATAAAATGTAAGAAAAGACACGAAGGAGTGTTGTTCTGTGTCAAATTATATTCCGATCACCGCAGGTAATGGCGTTGCGGGTGACGGGCTCGGGAGCCTGTCTCCCGACCAGTTACATACCCAAGAAGATGGCGGTCCACGCGCGCATTCCAGGATAACGTGGGCCAATGTAGCAAGGCCCCACAAAAGGAGAGGTCCGCCAGTGGCAGGCGGACTGAACCCTGCCGGGATTGCGGTGCATGCAATAGCGAATCCCGCGACCCCAACCATAGGTCCGTTGTGGAGGAACACCGTTGGGTTAGCCGATAAAGAGACGACGACGATTTCAACACGAAAAATAAAAGGAGGGTCAGACATCCCTCTTTACTTTCCCTACCAACTTCATAAAAGAAGAAAGAAAGAAAATGATTTATTGACCACAATCAGAGGCACGCAATAGCAATAATATAGAATTTTTGTTGCCAATAAGCCTGAAATAGTAGCGTCTCACAATGATTGTTGATATCACTGTCCCATATGACGAGAACCTTGTGAAAGCCGAGAAAGATAAAGAAATTAAGTATCAAGACTTGGCACACGAGGTTGTCGACATGTGGGAGGTTGACTCAGCAATTGTTGTGCCGACAGACGTTATGGCCAATGGCTTAATAGCCAAGATCCTCGACCAACTTCTGATGAGGCTCGCGTTGGGCGGCTGGGTCAAGGGATACAGAAAGCAGTACTTCTGGACACGGCGCGTATTGTTAGGAAGTCCCTCTCTCTGAGGCTCTGACCACCGGTAACTTGGATCCTGTTCCCAATGTCAGTAGGCTACTATTCTTTTATATTTTTAAAGAAATATTTAAATATGTAAATAGTGCGTATAGTTAAGAGGAAATGCGGTCGGCATTTAGTCGACAAACGTATTCCTCAGTTTCCTCCTTGGATAATGTCACTAGAGCAAATATTTTTTACCATTATGATATATATCTACCACTACTATGTCCCTATGTTTTGTTTTTGTCAATAAATTAATTATTAAAAGAACTAGAAACGTTTAAATTTTACAAAAATCGTCCGGTTTGACCACCGTTTTCAAATATCTGGCAAACAAATTTGACGAATATAAATAATAAAAGAAAATCACATAACCAGTCTTTCTTAAATTATTAAAGACTTTTTTTTAAATCGTTCCAGATTTGAAGAAGGAAACAGGGAAATACGAAAGTACGATTTCGCTAATATTGCATCAGTCCGAGATGCAGGTGTCTCTTTCGCGCTCAATTGGGAAGGTTTGCGGGAGTTACCGGAGAGGAGGAACCGCGTTTCCTCTGAATCCTGAAGTACCATTGTGTGTCCAACGGCTGCGCCAAATGGGCTCAGTTCAGCAAAAATGCCAGACAAGTAGTGTCTGGCGCTGGTTTTCGACTGATTATTTTAATTTCATAAGATAGCACGACTAAGGATAATAATAATCTTTTTACTAGAAGTGGTCGCGTGCAGCGAATTATAGCTATCAATTCATCGATCAAAGATAAAATTACCTATCTAACTAAATTAGGCACATAATAAGAAACAAACGGTTCTCAAGGCTTCAGACGCATGTAAAATGCCTATATTTCTGGTATAAAAATACATACATAAACTCACGCCTTTTTCCTATGGGGGTAGGCAGAAACTATAGAACGCCACACGCTACGACCACAAAATTGATAGGTACAGAAGTAAATCTACATACAAGTGCGCTCGAGCAACGCACACATAGACACTGCTCACGGACACGATATCAAGGACCGTTTGGGACCAGAGTGCGAGTGAGTGCGAGCGCGAGTTCCATGCGCTTGAGAGAGATAGATATATAGATAGAGCGACCGCCGAGCGTAGGTATGAAAAGTGAAGTACATACATGTGATTGACTTCTGTACCTATCTGTTTTGTGCTACGACCCTTACATACTCCTTTCGCTTCATCCATATTCATACATCTTGTCATACACACACGCCGGTTGAGAGTACTACGCACCTGTCCTTTGTGAAAAACATCACCAATAACATCGATGTATGACCTGCTAGGGCGTCGTCTACCGTTTCCACTGACATCCGCCTTATAAATTCCTTTTGTTAATCGCCGTTCACTCATTCTCTCAACATAACCAAACCACTTAAGCATACTCCTTTGAATTATTGGCAATAAAAATCTCTGTAAATTATCAAACTTGCTGCTCTACTTACTTTTACAAGAAATACAAACTTGGATATTTCGTAGGTTGTGTTTTGGAAACTATATTCGTAGTGGTAATAAAATAGTAAGCCTAGAACGAACGTTTGAAGTATAGTATCGCCAACGTATCGCTAATGTAACCGAACTTTGAATCGAAAATACAACTGTCATATAACATTTTGGTTTATTTTTTTGCGACATGCATAATTTTTATCAGACATAGATTAGGAATAGAGTTTTAAATTCGTTCACAACGGGAGACTACTTACAATAGGGTAGTTGACTACTATTAAAAATGTACAACAATTTAGTATTATTTTAAAGAAAGTATAGATATAAATTGATATGTGAAAAAATAAATAAAATCGATGAAAAAATAGAGGAGCTACACGCTTGCGAAGTTTGTAGAGGGGGCATTTTCTGTCCTTGTCGCGCGAAACGGATATTGTACGGAGTGGTGTCAAATAATTATGAAGTTTGCAAGGTATGACGTCATTGTGGCGTCATGTTGTCTCTGTCTAGTGAGCAATTTTCAATCGTTTATAACTTGGGCATTTTATTAAATATTTCAGTAGTTTTTTCACTGTTGCCTATCATTTTTGTAATAGTTTCGAGATTTCTAATAAAAAAATTATAGTCACATACCCTATTCATAATGCTACAAATGTAAAGTTGGTATTTGGGATAAAGAAGGACACGAGCGATACAGAACATTGACATCAAGTTTTTACAGAGACGCTCATGATGCTATATTAGTTTACGATGTGTCAGAACCGAAGTCCCTAACAATACCGAATGAGTGGGTCGTGAAACTTCAAGTAGGTATACTCCACCAAGAAGAACATAGTCTACTTAGTTGTCGGCAATAAGATTGACAAGCATATTATTTTGGGACCCAGTGCATAATATCAGCAAGCACATTGGGTCACCCAACGAGTATTCCCAAGGAGGGTTGATGTCAGGCAGGCGGCCGGTCATAAAACAATAAGCCAAAACCTCTAACAACATGGATTTACGAAATACATGCTGTGCCGACCCCACCTAGTGTGGGATAAGGGCAGGGAGAAGTTGATGAGAAACGAGAATTTCAGATTCAAAATTCACTTACCTATATTAACTTTACGTTTACGTCGACAGCATTCGTGCTAGGCTGGGTCACTCGACCAGTCCCCTAATTCAAAGAGTTTTGACAAATCAACTGTCAAACGCTTCGATTTGTTATCTCTCTTTCTCTCGTAACGAGAATCGTGGACAAAACGAGATAGCAAAACGAATCTCTCGACTACTGACGTTTTTAAACTCTGAATCAGACTGTTCTATTATTTATGTTAAACCAATGAGCTCGTGGCTAATTAAGTGGAATTCTGTGGATGGGTGACCGTTCGTTACACTTCGAGACCCCTACGTACATCGAGAGCACGATAAACAGTCGGTCCCGGGTGTCATACATACCTATGACAGTCGTTACGGGAAGTCAGAAACCCGAAATATTAGGTCCTTACCTATGAAATTGGCGTTTTTTTCTCACAGATAGAGAACCTCGTCACTTCTATGATTGAAAATATATATCAATTGCTTGATATTAGGTATATCGAATAATGACCATCATAGACAACTACCAATAGTAAAAAAAACCTTATTACTTATAGTTTTCCACCCAAAAAATATAAGTATACCTTAAAAATGACTCCTCTTTCTGTTAGCAGAAATGACCACTATTTTTGTTTTAACTTAGCCAAAACTTATTTTGGTCGCATAATCTAAGTGGCATACGTTATCTTAGTTTTTAAAAATTAGTGCATAAAAGTTTTAAAACATTAGTGTTCATAGTTGTTAAATAAATTAAAAAAATGTTAGTATGAAAAATGCAACTTCTTTAAAATTCTCCATACAAAACGCTGATTTCATAGGTGGGGACCTAATACTAACAACCGGTCTAACCTTAGGATATCGGCATTGACCTGTAACTGGGTTGCGGAAGTCTGATAGCAGTCGCTCCGTGTAAAATACTGGTATACAGCCGCATCTGGTTAGACTGGAAGCTGACCACAACATAGTTGGGAATAGACTAGGCAGAACAAACAAGGAACATAAAAACACATTACAATTTATTGTTTTAATCAATTTTGTTTATTTTACACTTAATTCTCTTACATTCATGTTTTTCAAACAATACTCGGTTTTATATGCAATACAGGAGCTCAACTGAAGGGCAACAGATGTGTCTTAAGCGTTTCGTGTCGGGGTGCGATTGAAAACATTACACCCAGACCTTGTAAAAATATTAAAGTTTATAAGATGCATAGAAAAATCAATACATTGTGTCATTACATACTCAATCAGCAGCTCACTGGTCACATGCGGCCTGTTAGCTTATCCGTGCGGCCTGTTAGCTTATCTGTGCGGCCTGATGAGCTTTATAATGAAAAAATGTAAGCTAAGCTGTAATGCATTTATAATGCAGAACTAGCAACAGCGTTGAGTTTTTGGTACCGTTCTTTTGCAAATATTTATGATAGTATGACGAAGCACGTTTAAATTGGACGTCAGCTGCGGCCTTTAAAACGTAGTAAGTATATGTATCCGGCCTGAAAATAGCTCACAGGTTTGCCTTAAACTATAGGCAAAAATAGCCCTTACATTTGCGATGACGCAAAATATAACACATACTTAAACATATTAAGCATTTTATTTTTACTCTTTATAAAAAACTTTTTGTAAATATAAAGTCAAAATTTTGACTCTTCAAAATTGCACTTTTCAATTTTTTTTCGACATCTCAGTCGATTTTCATATATTTTACAGACAATAAAAACTTATTAGTTTTCATTAAAATCTATAAATAAATCTATATAAATCAACTAAAGACTAAATAAACTAAATATTCAGCAAAAATGTTCGAAAGTCGTATTTAGTTAGCTACCTGACTTCAAAAATGGAGTTGGCGACTTCAAAATACCCTATTTTTTTAGTCATTAAGTACCCCACTTAAAAAAGAAATACCCACATCAAAATGATGTTAAATAAGTACCACAGTAAGTCTGTACTTTAGGTAATATACCTCGAGATGCCTAGCCATGACTACAGTGGGAAGTGTGGAAGTGAGAGGCATATATACAAAATAAGTAAGAAAACTGAGACAAAGCATCGTATCTTCTGTCTCATATGACGTGTCATTTTTTCACTGGGTGGCGAACTTTTTAATGTTAGCCAATTAGCCAACTCACTGCCACAATACGTCGGTTTCCCTTTATTCTTGTATTTATGAGAAATAGACTCCATTAGTTAGGTGTTTAGTGTGTATTGTATGCTCTACGATAGGGGGATGCTGCGGCCACGCGGTGGCTCTATCTATAATATTATAAAGCTGAAGAGTTTGTTTGTTTGAACGCGCTAATCTCAGGAACTACTGGTTGGAATTGAAAAAATATTTTTGTGTTGGATAGTCCATTTATCGAGGAAGGTTATATGCTATATAACATCACGCTACGACCAACAGAAGCGGAGCACAAATGAAAAATGTTGCAAAAACGGGAAAAATTATTCCTTTTTGAGAGCTTCCGTTGCGTGCGCTGCGTAAACGGTTTAAGTTACGCAAATATCTAAAAAATACTTATTACGCGGGCGGAGCCGCGAGGGCACAGCTAGTCTAGAGGTATATAATCTAAGGTCTATACGTACGACGAATACCCAACTTCAAAAACGATGGGGTACTCAATTGTAAAATAGTGAAGTACCCGTAAAGTTATAATAATAAGTACCAGACTTAAAAAATAGTCGTGTACCTAAGTTGTCAGATAGTTAACCTAAATGGCTTGTCGATACGCGAGATCGATAAAAGTACATCTCTATTTGCAATATTAATTTCGTACTATTCGTTAAATTATAATATACAGTGTCCCTGGATAATGTGCTCAAATGAAAATGGATGGAGCTAGACCAAAAATTTATCGACAAAAAAATTTAAAAAAAAACGGACATTTTTTTTGTAAAAATCGTATTAAAAAAATAACATTTTTTTTTAAATATCTTCAAAGAAACCCGTTTTTTTATTTGCCAGCAACATCAACTCTTTGTCGTCATATTTTTTTTTATTTAAACGAAATACTTGCCATGTATAAAAGCTATACATTTTTATTAATAAAATTACTTCTTCTTTTCGTGTGGTTAGTGACTAACCTGGTGTCAGAGTTTATGCCGCCCATAGGCCACTAAATTGGCTTCACATGCCGTCGAGAAATATCTCTCAGGTTTCCTCACGATGTTTACCTTCACTGTTTTTAAGCAAGTGTTATTTTATACAATACGCACATGAATCCGAAAAGTCAGAGGTGCGTGGCTTGGGTTCGAACTCGAGGCCTATGACGTAAAATACTAAAAACTTCGTTTTTTTTTCTTTTATTTGTCGTTATCCTGTGGTCTAGTTTCACCCATTTTCATTTGTGCACATTATCACAGTATTACAATAGTTTATAAATATATAATAGCATTACAAGCTTCATAGTTATAATAACTTACAATATCAAAACAAATACTTCGCTACATTTTTCAATAAATGAAAAATAACTAGAAAATATTTTTATACTTCTAACCACCATATTTTGTTAAGACTAAAGATATCTTCAGTACAAATCGAATACAAGACTGTAGCCAGGGGGTGGGGTGGGGGGGGGGGGGGGCTTTAGGCAATTAAATTACTTTCATGTAATAGGGGACGTGCCTATTGCCATCAATCGGACACAAATCCAAACACCGGACTCCTACTGAGGAATTCCACACGGAGAAACCCTAATAACACGTTGCCCGACCTGGGGATCGTACTAGCAACCACTAGACCAATGAGGCAGTTTACAATTGTTATTGTAATTGATTTTCTTGTTCAGCGAACAACGTACAACCCTCCCCTCCCCCTTGAAAAAAAATCCTGACTATGTTTTTGATCTAATAGTACCCACACTACAACATTGTAGAAAATTTGCAAACAAAAATTATCTTCATATAATTTTCTATTCACTGGGTGTTATATAAAGTGATTATCTATCTGATTTTGAAACCAAAACAATGTTAAAAGGGTCATCGCCATTGACCCTTTCAATCTTGACCGATTTTTTTTCTACTATGTTGGTCAGGCCACGGAATTGCGCAGATCGTAGTCGATAATAATTTAAAAAACAAACAATATAATTCTTTAACCCAATTATCCCAATAAAAAGTCTCGGCGTAGAGTTGACCGATTGTTGCGCATCTGGTACAATAATTGAGGAGCTCAGGAACAAAAAGTTTAATTTACACTTTTGGCTCGAAGCTTCTTTTTTTAGGGCTCCGTACCCAAAAGGTATAACGGGACCCTATTGCTAAGACTCCGCTGTCCGTCCGTCCGTCTGTCTGTCACCACGCTGTATCTCATGAAACGTGATAGTTACACAGTTGACATTTTCACAGATGATGTATTTCTGTTGCCGCTATAACAACAAATACTAAAAAACAGAATAAAATAAATATTTAAGGGGGCTCCCATACAACAGCCATGATTTTTTGCCGTTTTTATAGATAATGGGACGGGACTCTTCGTGCGCGAGTCCTACTCGCACTTGTTTCCCATTGGACTCAAAAAACGAAGAGATTTGGTTAAAAAAGTGCCATATTGAAAAGAAAATAAGCAGATAATCAGCGATAACACCGCCATTGTACCCTTTAATGTTTGTTATTGTATAAGAGCTGTGTTACAATTTTGGTGTACAATAAAGTATATTCTATTCTATTCTATAGCATCTCCAAGTCTCATTCTGATCAAAAAGTGACATTTGCAACGCAAACAGATGTAAGCGTGAAAATTTTTCCCCATTTTTGAACAAATATGAAGTGTACATCATCACCATCATCATAATCCACCTGCCCTTATCCCAACCTATTTGTGGCCGGCGCAGCATGTCTTCTTCTTCCATACATCTCTATTCGCCGTCATTTCGGTAGTCACCCCCTTTCTAGCCATATCATCTTGCACGCTATCCATCCATCGCTTCTTTGGTCTTCCTCTACTCTTATAACCACCCACATTCATACTCAATACTTTCCTCACGACATGTTCCTCGTTCCTCCGCATCACATGCCCATACCATGACAACCGGTTTCCACACAGCTTCTCAGTCACCGGCGCCACTTTCAGGCTTCCTATTACATACTCATTTTTAATTCTATCCATTCGCGTAATACCACACATCCCAAATATGAAGTGTACATGACACAGTTTGTTCTTGAGATACTCAATTGATAGTGTAATTCAGTTTAAGTGACTACACGCTGACGCAGGATGCGTGCGATGAGTCAGTGGAAATCGGAAATCGGTTATCACTGACGTAGCTTCCTGTAATCGGATACAAATCGATGACTGATAAGTTTCTTACCGATATATGACGGAATATATGACTGTTTAGTCATATGTTCCGTCATATATCGGTCAAGATAGATACTTCAGTTATAAATGAATATATCGACGGGTCCTACGTATACTGGTACAACCCGCAAAAATGCGAAATTCACTTTTCTACATCAATCACCTGTAAATTACCGATAGTTTACTAATTTTCTTTTTTAATTTAGATAGTTTTGTGGTTACAAATTTGCAAAACAATGGAAATAACAGTATTATTTTATACGGGATATAATAAATATTTAAGATCTTTAAACCGCTCTTCTATAAAGTTATGTTTTTAGACTTGCATCATTGTACGTAGGACCCGTCGATATATAACATACATAATTAGCCCATTACTATCCCACTGCTGGGCACGGGCCTCTTCTCAGAATGAGAAGGGTTTAGACCTTAGTCCACCACGCTGGCCTGGTGCGGGTTGGCAGACTACACCCACCATCAAGAACTTTATGGAGCCCTCTCAGGTGTGCAGGTTTCCTCAGAATGTATTTCCTTCCACAAGTGATACTTGAATTCGAAAAGTCAGAGGTACGGGCCGGGATCGAACTCAGAACCTCCTGTATGAAAGGCTAGCGTTCAACCGCTAGGTTGTCACAGATTCAAATTACTACTATTAGCGAATATGTAACGGTTCAAAATGGTGGCTATTCTTTTGGGTTCAGAAACCGATATTGAATACTTGGATATTTTTCATAAAAAATCTTATAATAAACTAAAAGGAATGAAAAGAATGAGGAGATACAAGCTACTACTACATTGTGACGATGAAATCTACTGGTCTTCTTAGAAGATGAATTTAGGAGCCTCTAATCCATCTTCCTTGGCAAAAGAGAATTACGAAAATGGAAGAAGCTACAATCTAAAAGCACTTAAAAACTAGAAAATATAATCAGTATGGTTAGTTATACTGTGATCAGTACAGATCAGAATTGCCAACTATAATATATTCACAGACATGCTTAACTTAATATGCGGCCCGCCGAGCCGGTTTATGCGGCCCGCCGAGCAATCAATGCGGCCTGGCGAGCCGGCCCAGAAGCATAACAAAAATTTGTCAATATATGGAAGAACTAGGTACTTCCTAATGGACATAGGTAGAATAAATGTAGATATTAATAAAATTACTAAAATGCAGTGTGGTTTTGTTCTAAAAAGTACTTAAAAATTAATTGTAATGAGTATTCTTTCAGTTGAAAATAGATTCAAAATAAATTGGCAACTCTGATCTGTAAATTATTAAGGTCCATTTACACAATGCATCACTAAATACAATTAGCATCTTTAATGCTCATAGGCTAATTAACAACCGTGCAGATCATATGATTTGCAAGGTTAAGCTGTGCTTGCCGCGGTCAGTCCGTGGATGGGTGACCATTAGTTACACATCGAGACCCCTCCATGCCTCATAGAGCACGTTAAACCGTCAATCTCGGGTGTGTGAATACCTATGACAGTTGTTACGGGTAGTCAGAAGCCCGAAAGTCTGTCAACCGTAAGTGGGATGCGGAGGTCTGATAGCAGTCGCTCCGTGTAAAATATTGGTATTCAGCCGCATCTGGTTAGACTGGAAGCTGACCCCAACTTAGCTGGGAAAAGGCTAGGCACAACAGTGGTTGTTGTGTTAAGTGAGAGGTCGTGAAAAAAGGTCTTAATACAGCAAGAATACTATAAGGGAAGACAGTTCTATACTACTTAGCTAAAAGCGTTTGAACGATACATACTATAGGTGGTTAAAAGTATAAAAACGTAACAAATTCACAGCATTACGGACATCATATATAACAACATCACTACCTGGGCTATTTGAACTAAATCGAGGAAAGCAGGTCACCTTGCCTGCTCCTTAGCTGCTGCGGATAACGACTGGCCCACGAGGACCTTGTCTCCAGATGCCATATCAAACTTAAAGTCTTTCGGAGCTTCAAACAGCAGGATTATTGTACTTCCCATATTAAACTGTCCGAATAATTCTCCTTTCTTCAACGGAAGCTCTCCGAGATCCAGCTCGTTGATTCTGTTCCTTCTACCTTTCGTATTTGTTCGTAGTTCGGGGTCGTTATAAATTTCTATTGAGCCGACATTCGTTGCTCCTACTGCGGTCATGCTGAAGAAACCGTGTTTCCATTCACCTATGTATGCGGCTCGTTCATTGATCGTAAATAGTCCAGGTATTAGTCTCGCTAGCCATGGGTTCACGGAGAGCAGTTTCCCGGAAAAATGTCTTCGGAACGTTGCCGTCCAGTCGCACGGAGAATGAAACCGATGGTAGTCTCCAGGAGCCAGATAAATAATACATTGGTGGAGGATATTGTCTTTGTTTGTCAATAAAGAATCGTAGTAATTGTCGCTGGTTTTGTTACCCCACTTGTTGACACCAAGGAATTCTTCTAGGCTGTATGTAACCCCTTTCACTTGCTCAATTTTATCCGTGTCTGCTGGCCCACAAGTTAACACCACTCCATCGCACGGAGACACACAAGGAGCCGGCGCGATATACCGAGCCCCATCTCTCAACGGTCTAGTGAAAAATGCTGACAGACTCTTATAATACTTGAGGTCAGTAAACTCGGCTTCATTCAAATTCACGTTGAATAATTTAATGTACGTACCGTATACGATGCTTCGTAAAGATGTCGGTAATTCACAAGCGGCCAGCTTTCCCCAAATCCGACTTGTAACGCGAAACGGGAACATCTCATAGAACAAAATTTCAACTTTTGACACTTCATAGTTAATACTCGCGCGGATATAACACCAGCCTACGTAAATAGCACTGCCTAAAGGCACCCATCTAGTAATAATAGATCTAAAACTCATCCATTTGTTTCTCTGAATCTGAGTCTTTGTTTGATTATTGTGGAGCGTAGATGTCTGTCGGAACGGTCTGTGCGGTCGTAATCTTTGTTTGAACATGGGATTTATAACAGGAAGACAACTCCTTATGCGAGTCGGCGGGAACATTTCGACTTATAAACGCACACGGCGGCGGCTTAAAAATAAATTGTTTACGTAAAATCACGCGAATTGCTGAATTTGCGTGTTGACTGAAGTACTTTGAAGTAGGTACGTACCTACCTACAACGGATAAGAAAAATCAAATTAGATAAATAGTCATGCGGGCGGGAGTGTATTATATAATACTGCTTAGTTCTTTGATGTAAATATAGTCTGTATTTCTATATAAGGAAAGCTTATAATGCCGTAAGGGAATTGGATAAAATATTAGGATTTGTAGAACTATTGTATGAATACGTTCAGAAACACAAATAAATAAATATAAATACTTTAAATATACTAAAATAAAATAGTTATATAATGCCTTTATATTGTATAAAAATAGTAAGACATTAAAAAAATGATCTCCGTTTATAGTTATCACCAAATAATTCTGAAAAACATTATTTTCGAATACTTATGTAAAGCCGTCAGTTTTCATGAAGTTAGATTTTGAACGCATCTTCCACAGATGAACAAACTGTTGACTATAACTCCGGTTTTTTCTTCGTTGAAAATTAAAAACATGATAGATTTTAATACGAATTTAAAAGAAATTTGCTCTTGCAAAAACCAATTTGTTAGCGGCATGTCATAGCAATTTTATATTGCCAATTCACTCTATAAATAATAAATAGAAAAAGAAAGAATGCTGGAAAGTACCGGTTTTGTTACGACATTGGACAGAGGAAGAATGATGGCGATTGGCCACCTCTGCAATCTATCTTTGCTAATAACATGACATGTCGCATTGTTGACGTTTTTAGCAATATCTTTAGTTTTTTCTTTTTATTTTTTTATTTTCCCGCGTCTATCGTATCCTCTGATGTCCACAAGCGATGGAGTTAATAAAGGAATCAAAAGCGATAAAAGTGATCTTAGTGAAGTGGTTGATAGACGTTTATCTTTCGACTATTATCAAAATATCCCGCCTGAAGGCGGCTTCAGAGGTTTCGAGAAGGCACCTCTGGTTGTAGTCCCTCGTTATGACATAACTCCTTACCTGCGACAGCTTAAAATCCAAGATATTAGTAAGATAACTGGTATTAAGCTCGCAGACAAGATAGATCAGCATAAAAACCGGTTATCTAGAAAATGCTCAATAACTTTAGTTAAGCAAGACCTTAGTAAGCTGAAGCAGGAATTTCTGAGCAGACTGGTGCCTAGCAGTCCCTCAGACTCGGATTCGGAGAGCGACAGCAACACGATGGCGAATATAAAGTGCAAAATATGCGAAAAAGGGTATTCCAGTGAGAAAAAGCTATTGAAACACCAAGAAAACAAACATATGATTGTATACAAGCCCAACGGGAAGCCGCAGAAACGGGTATCATTCTCAGACCACGTAATCATTCACGAAGTAAAAGAATACCACAAGTGTAGGAAATGTCCGAAAATATTTGAAGATTACAAGCTTCTTCGATCTCATATGAAACAGCGTCATAAGAAGCGTAAGTGCTACATCTGTAATTATTGCAATAAGAACTTCGTGGACCGAATCTTCTTCAAAGTTCATATTAAGCTGCACTGTGATGTCTGCGGACTACTGTTACCGAATAAAGTTAAATTTAATGATCATCGGCGAAACGTATGTAGAGTATTAAAGCGGCATACATGCAAGACATGCGAAGAAACATTTTTCAAATTCATGGACTTGAAAGATCATAGTTACGAGCATGTTACAACGTGTTTCATCTGCGATGTGTGCAAAGATCAGTTTCAAACAAAGTGCGCGGTAGCTCATCATTTGGCATTCCTACATTCGAATGATCGACCAACATCTTTGTATGGAATGCGTAACTTAGGTAACGAGAGACTGTATTTATGTAACTTCTGCGATGAAAGCTCGGTTGAGCGCGACGCACTAGAACGACACGTGCAGTTACTACCGGACCTAACAAATAAAGCAATGACAGGTTATAAAGACTACTACTTCTGTGATCAATGCTTTAAGAAGTTTGATACGGAAACTGGCATGCTGCAACACAAATGGACCCATTTTCTTATAACTAGTGACAATTCTCAAGAACGGAAAAGTAAAGTCCGGAAGAAAAAGATAAAAATGACGTACAAACTTGACGAACCGATACCGGAATACATGCAGCCTCAACTGATACTGGAAAAGATTAAAATTGATGGAAAGATTTTAATGGAAACCGTCGAGTTTGTTGACGTGAGGAGTTTTGACGTAGATAGCGGAGAGATCAAAAAGGCTGTTGTAGATCCGAAAAGTAAAAAGACTATTATTTCTAAGCACCAGTGCCAGGTTGGTATTTTATTTAAAATTTTGTACATAAAGGTGGCGACTGACCTGAACATTTGCTCAATGTGAATATTCACATCAAGCTTTTGGTTGTTATGTGCAAATGCACACCTAAATATTTACTTGAATATATGCTCGGATGTGCTTCATCTTTTTCTCGAGTTTATTAAAATGATCTTGATGTGTAGGATCCCACATTTGGGGACAGGGCCAGACTGGGACCTGAAATCGGCCCGGGCACTTGAGAGACGGTCGGCCCAGTGCTGGCAAAAAAAATCATTCCTAAGCGATTAGATGGACGACGTTTTTTTTTAGACACTCCCCTCACTCTTTCTCCTGTATCTTGGGTGTATTTACAAACACAGACAATTTTGCGGTTTCTTTTACAAGCGATAGTTTTTTTTTTGACGTTCCCCTCATCTTTCGATTTCTCCGACTGTGTGACCGGCCCATCAGACCACACCAGCCCATCGGTCGTCCGGCCCATCGGGCATTTGCCCGTATGGCCAGTCCGGCCCTAATTGGGGATGATTTCGGTATTCATTAATAAATAAAAGCTTTTTTCTTTACTCCACTACATTTTACCGACCGCCAAAACACTACACACATACAATGCAACAAAGGCGAAACATGTGCGCTCGCGGCGGTGCTCGCGCTGGCGACTGACTTGTAAATTGTAATGAACATTTCAAAGCGATTTGCCAAAAAACCGACAGGAGGTGGAGCGAGCACGGGCGCTCGGCGCTCACATGGGTTACACCTAACGAGTACTTTGGCGAGTCAGTGTCCTCGGCCGAGTGCTCGGTTGGTATAAACACTTTAACGAGCGCTCGGCCGAGTGCTAGGTCGAGCAGAGAGGCGAGAGAGTCACTAGAATCCCAATCTGTTTACTAGGCCGAGTACCCACCTCCCCGCTTCATTCTTCTGCCCCCGCAGCGACTCGTTATCCCGCTCGGCACGCATGAATATGCACTCGCTTGTCACTCGGCCACTCGCCACTCGTTCGTTCGTCACCAAGCAGTGTGCGTGTTTATGTTGTTGTTTTCAAATTATCCTTATCTCACACACTGACTCGCCACTATAGTAAATTCGTGTGACCACCCACTCGGTTCGGCAACTCTCTCGGCCGAGAGCTCATTTACTGACTCGCCAATGTACTCGTTAGGTGTAATCAACCCATCACCATCAAGCTACTCGGCTCGCTGTGCTGTCATGCCGAATATTCTATTCGTAACATGCTCACATCGAGCGAATATATAATTATGTTAGTCGTCACCTTAAAATATGAAAAAATGTAGATATTTTCTCAGTTTTATGTTTTTGTGAGCAATAATAAAATAATTTGTACAAAAAGTATTTACGACAAAATGAGCAGTACTGTTGTATACAAAACTAGCGACCCGCCCCAGCTGCGCACGGGTGCAATGTAGATATTAATGTGGGGCATATAAACCTTCCTTTTGAATCACTCTATCTATTGCAGGATACTGCATTAAAATCCGTTGCGTAGTTTTAAAGATCTAAGCGTACATAGGGACAGACAGCGGGAGCGACTTTGTTTTATACTATGTAAAGATACTGATGATTCTAAAAAGTTACTCATTTTTTTACTAATCAGTCCTATTGTTCCCAGAATTGCGGCAAATACTATTCAACAAGTTATTGTCTAAACCGCCACATTGAGACCCAACACTCTAACTACGATAGCCTCCAATGCAAAGTTTGCGAAGAAACGTTTGTATGGCCATCCCTCCTAAGATCACACAAGTGCATCCGTCTAAAACATCCCGAAATGCCTTTCGAAGATGCAAGACCAGAAATACACTTCGACAACCTCCATGAGATCACCCAGAACGGATTTGATGATCTGAACATAGTGGAGAACGATGACTATTTGAACAACGTTGACTTTGAGATACCAGCACCGATTGTTGAGTTGACGGAGTACAGCGGTTTCAACCATGAACCCCAAGATAAGTTTACACCATTACAGAATCTAGGTTATAAACTGGTAATGCAGGAAGTACCTATAGAGTTCTGACTGAACAGAGTGAGTGACTTTTACAGAAAAATAAAAAAAAGATTGAACCTTTTTGGTGCGAAATTCAGTGTTCGTAGTGTAGAACTTATTAAGGGTTGTAAATTTGAAGTCTTAATATGATTTGCCGTTGCCCATTTCAAGAAAAAGAAACTCGAGAATATTATGGCTTCCTTTCAGCTTCTTGTCTGTCTACTGATCACAGACTATAGTGAATGATCAGTAGGTACTGAAGACGTTAACCTTTATTCTATTATGAGCATCCACCAGAGCTGTGCTAAGCTGCGTAGCGAGGAATGTGTTTTGTAAGCACCAATAGAACCACTTCATTTACCTAGCTTTGCTCTACGCAGTTCTGGTAGATATGGGCTTAGCTGCGCAAGGTTTTTGTTCATACAAAACAAGCAAGAAATGCGAGCGAGGGATGTGTTGCGAGAAATGTGTTACGAGGAATGTATACGAGGATTTGAAAATATTCGCCTACCAGTCAGTACGCATTACACATTACGCATTCCTCGCACAGCCCTGGTGGAAAGGGTCACATCGTTACACATCCTCGCTACACATTTTCGCACCGCACATTTTCCTCGCACAGCTCTGGTGGATGTCCAGCCTTATACCGGTATTTCTAGGCAATAAAGGTTTTTAGTCCCTGCTGATCAGGAGTGTACCCACATTGGTCTACTGATCAGGTGTGTACTCACACTTTTGGACCGATCAGGACAGGGATGCTTTAAATATTCTCTCAGATTTGCAGCTAAACAACTTAAGACCCCATTTGGGCCACATACAGGGTGTAAACAAAATCATGTACTATGCGTGCCAAATAAGAATAGGATCGCGCTTGCTACAAATTCACACGATAGCTGTCAAATTGGTACTGCCAGCAAAAAAATACTATGAAAAAAAATGTTATATTTTTTTATTCATAGATTTCATTATTATTTACATTCATTTTTATAAAATGTTATTTATTGAATTCCATAAATAGATAATTTTGGATAATTTAATAATACTTGAAAACAGTATTCATTAAAGAAATGAACCAATATAATAGTTAACTTCACGAAATGCTACTGGTCACCCTAATATGTCGCCATAATAATAATATAATTATTGTGTAATTAATTTAGTGTAAACTTGATAAGAAATACCAAAAAAGAGAACAAAAATAATTAAACTGAATATCATTTCTATATTTACTTTTTTGCACACCTTACACTTTAGTAATGAAGTTCACGAGTATTGCGGAACAAAATGGCGTCTTGACAGTGCTATTCTTATTTGGCACGCATAGTAATTCCTTCAAACCTCGTGATGTACTGCTGACATAGATTAACTCTGAACGGAATACCTTTGAATTCAATAAAAAAAAATTACAAGAAGTAAACATGTGTTCTTAACGTGAGGCATTTTAGCGCCTCGAGCGAATTGCATGGCTACCGCTCGCCGCGCGGTCATTTAATTCGTGGCGCTAAAATGCCTCACGTTAAGAACACATGTTTACTTCAGGTAATTTACTTTTTATTGAATCTAAAAGTATCCCGTTCAGTGTTATTCTGTCAGCAGTACATCACGAGGTTTGAAGGAATTACATGATTTAGTTTATACCCTGTATGTGTTTTTGTTGTCTCAGTAACATGTTTTGAGGGCGGAAAAATCTCCATACATACTTCGACAATCAGTTATTCAAGAATTTTTATTTTTCTATTGCTGTTTCTACTTTTACACTAGTATAAGTAGACGTCATAATATACAAGGTTAGTCGGAAAGGGGGTACTAAGCCGCGGGCCACTTAATGTATCACTGATGACTATTTTAAAGCAAGTGTTAAAATTTCAAAACTCGGTAAGTTTTTTTTTGGATGCATGACGATTGTAATTTTAGTTTTTTTTAAAAAGAACATTAGCTTTAGCTATAAATTCAGAAAATTAAGTTTCTAATCCGTGACCCCAAATATGACCTAAATAGTAAACAGCTGATTATAGCTATGGACAGATAGATTTTAGCATATTTTTTTACAAAATCTTTGAAAAGCTATTTCTCTTAAACTATCGAGTTTTGGGGAAAGTTGTAGAACAAAAGTTATCCATTATTATGCTATGCGTGCCAAATAAGAATAGCACTGTCAAGACGCCATTTTGTTCCGCAATACCCGTGAACTTCATTACCAAAGTGTAAGGTGTACAAAAAAGTAAATAAAGAAATTATATTCAGTTTAATTATTTTTGTTCACTCTTTTGGTATTTCTTATCAATTTTACGCCAAATTAATTACACAGTAATTATATTATTATTATGGCGACATATTAGGGTGATCAGTAGCATTTCGTGAAGTTAACTATATTATTGGTTCATTTCTTTAATGAATACAGTTTCAAATATTATTAAATTATCCAAAATTATCTATTTATGGGATTCAATAAATAACATTTTATAAAAATGAATGTAAATAATAATGAAATCTATGAATAAAAAAATATAACATTTTTTTTTCATAGTATTTTTTTGCTGGCAGTACCAATTTGACAGCTATCGTGTGAAGTTGTAGCAAGCGCGATCCTATTCTTATTTGGCACGCATAATAGGTACTTTAACACCCTTTCGGCTTAGTACCCCCTTTCCGACTAACCTTGTATAAATGTATACCCACTTAAATATAAATAAATGTAATATATCAATGTACATTGTAAAGGCCCTTAAATTAAAGGCTAATTACTAATTAAATCATTAGGTATTATGATTCTATAACAATTGTATGTTTATACGATAGTAAAAATTATGTTTTTTTTGTTTTTGTAAAAATTAGGGCATGTAGATTTGAGTTGCTGACTAAATAAAAATGAAACTGCAATAATTTTGTTTATAGTCCGCGCGGAACTAGCTGGCCGCGCCATAGCCTATTCAAGTATTACGTAAGCACGAAAGGGGGGTGAGGGGGTCTTTGCTTAGCTTATTTTTGATGACATGTGGGACGGGGTGTCTAGATGATGATTACGTCATCAATTTTTATTTATTTACTTATTTTTCTAGACTTAAAAACTGCTGCTCATGAATAACAATAAAGAAACCTGATCAGTTTAAAAAATATATACCAATGTTTACGTAAGCATAGGAGGGGGGTAAAAGCTTTGCTTACTTTTGCTGACAAGGGGGAGGGGTGGGTCAAAAATTACCAAAATTCTGCTTACGTAATATTTGAATGGCCCCTAGGTATGTGAGCGGCAGGTGGACAAGACAAAGCAAACTGACAGAGTGCGTCTATTGTTTCGCACCCCCCTCCTACCCCTCTCATACCTAAGGCGCGGCCAACTAGTTCCGCGCGGACTATAGAATAAAGTGCTTATTACACTATTCGATTTTTAGGAAATCTAATTAGGAACACTCTAACTAGGAAGTTGGAAGCTAGTGATCACACTACACTAAATTGAATTCTAAATCGGAGCGACGACTAGGGTTGCCACCTTTTTTTTGATGAAATATAGTATTTTTCCCAAAAATGATGCAGAAATATAGTACTTTTGAGAAATTCAGGGAAAAAATATGTATACATTTATTTTTTATCATTACGTACTTTTCCATATATACTTTTTATTACTCTTCGCTTCGCTCTTAACTTTACGATATACTTTATTTTTATACTCAAATACTGTAAGTATATACTCAAACCGCTGTAAATTTACAAATCCGATCTGGCAACACTGCTCTAAATCGTAGCGATGCGATTAAACTTACCTAAATCGTAAACAATTTAGGAACCTTCGATCGGGACCTTCCTACAATACAATACAATACAATACTCTTTATTGTACACAAAACAAACAAGAAACATTACTATAAAAATAGAGATGTACAATGGGCGGTCTTATCGCACTAGGCGATTTCTTCCAGACAACCTTTGGATGGACATGAAGTGCAAGAAAAAAAAGAGAGGTAGTTCACAGTGTAACAATTAATTAGGAGACATTAAATTATGTACGTTAAATAAACCTAAAAACACAAATAAAGAAATATTATAATTATACAATAAATATGAAATAAATCCTAAATCGGAATCTAACTGTCTAACTCTCTAACTGCATCTACACCTTCCGATTTCCTAATTAGATTTCCTAAAAATCGAATAGTGTAACTTTAGACACTTTAGTGTCTAAAGACACTATAGTTACTAAAAGGGTGAATATTCGAAATTTTTTAACATTATCTTAACAAATCATTCTTCTCCCGGGTTGTTAACGTTATAGTATTGTCAGATTGTTTTTATTCTTGTCTTATTGCTTGACGGCAGCGGTATAGTTTCAGTTTTCATTATCATAATTATAGTATTAAACATCTGCATTCTTAACGTTGGGATGATGCTAATGACGTTCTCAAATTTTGTTAATATTTTTCGAATATTCACCCCAAGTACTTTAATCTTAGATTAAATACCTCTAGATGTAGCCATGATTACAGTAGGAAGTGTGGAAGTGAGAAACATAATTATACAAAATTATTAAGAAAACTGAGACAAAGCATCATATCTTCTGTTTCATATGACGTGTAGTTTTTTTAGCTTGGCGAACTTTTTATTGTTACCCAACTCACTGTCACAGAACTTCAGTTTCCCCGTATTCTTGTATTTTTGAGAAATAGACTCCATTAGTTAAGTGTTTAGTGTATATTGTATGCTCTACGATGGGAGGATGCAGTAATTAAGCCTTATACAGGGTGTAAACAAAATCATGTAATTCCTTCAAACCTTGTGATGTACTGCTGACATAGATTAACACTGCACGGGACACTTATGGATTCAATAAAAAAAATTACAAGAATCAAACACGTATTCTTAACGTGAGGCATTTTAGCAGCCGGTCATTTAACTCGGGGCGCTAAAATGCCTCACGTTAACCTTTTAACCGCATGAGTCGCATTTCTGTGACAAATATTTCCGTGCCCCTACCGCGCGTGTCGTATTTCTGCGACAGAGATCATGCATGTTTTTTTTGTTCTATTTTCGTCCTATGAACTGTGTGGTACAACTAAAACGATTATTCAATAGAGATATGATTTACAACAATTACTTAATTTTTTTTCATAGCTCTAAGGCGCCCCGTACACAGTCAATCTGGATCGCGATCCGCGATCAAAATCAATGATCGCGATCCAGATTGATAGTGTACGAATTAGATTGACGGAACGGAACAAAACAATCTGGATCGCGATCATTGATTTTGATCGCGGATCGCGATCGAGATCGACTGTGTACGGGGCGCCTAAGTATTGAAAAAGCTTAATATATTTATTGTAGGTATTATTTTATCGATTCGTAGTCGCGCGCTAGGGGCACGGCAATTGATATTTGGCCACGCGCTTAAAAGGTTAAGAACACGTGTTTACCTTTTGTATTTTTTATTTAATTTAATCCAAATTTAACCTCTTGCAGGGTTAATCTATGTCAGCAGTACATCACGAGGTTTGAAGGAACTACATGATTTCGTTTTGCGCCCTATATTGCTGTCTCATGAGCGACCACGCGGTGGCTCTAACTCTTCCTCTTAGCCTTTTCCCAATTATGTTGGGGTCAGCTTCCAGTCTAACCAGATGCGGCTGAATACCAGTATTTTACACGGAGCGACTGCCATCAGACCTCTGCAACCCAGTAACTGTGCAATGCCGATATCCTAAGGTTAAACCGTTTGTCAGACTTTCGGGCTTCTGACTTCCCGTAACGACTGTCATAGGTATTCGTATGACACCCGGGACCGACGGCTTAACGTGCTCTCCGAGGCACGGAGGGGTCTAACTAGAGGTATATAATCTTAAGTCTTACAGACAGTGAACTCAATATTTGATTGTGTTGTGAGGTAGTCACACAATTTTCTAGTGTAATCAAAGTACAGAAATAGGTACATACTTATAAAAATAAGTACACGCTTGGTAAAACAATATTTCGTACAGAAACAATTTTGTTATAATAATTTAATTATTATGTGTGTGTATAAATGATTACATAGTCTTTTCTCGTTATTAAGGCCGTGGTTTCAGACCCAAATTAATTAATCATAGTTTTAATTGTGACCAGTTAGAGTGCACATAGCTTCGGATCTACATTTTTCAAAGGGGGGTGCTGAGTACCAATTTGCAGTCCTCTAGGTAAAATGTTTCAACAAATAAAATAGGTACCAGCTGAGACTTAAAAAAAAATTGTTTATTTCAGTAATAAAATTATAAATAATTGTAAAGGTTTATTCATATATACCCGGGTCCAGCATAGCACAGACAGCGAGACTGGCTGGTCGCGGGCCGCCCCCTAATAGTGGCCCCGCCCGCACCTCCCCTAGATCCGGGCCTGAGTGTATACTAAACTTCTAGATCGTTCTTTTCTTTTTTTTTTATGTTTATTTCAGTAACTTATGAACATATTACAATTACAGTGTTAGGAGTCTTCTTTTAAGCAAGTTAATTGCTTGTGTTAGAAGAAACCGCTCTTCCGATAGATTTATACAAGTACTGATAGATTACTTATAAGGCTAGGGATGTGTAACTTTTGAGTAGACAACCTTAGAAGAAGACTGTCTTCTAGTAGCATAATAAAATAAGAGAAAAGAAAAGTAATAAAATCATTTCGCGGTGTGTGTATGTGTGCGTGTGAGAGAGGGTGTGTGTGTGTGGTTGTTTTGTAGAAAGTATGTGAATGTGTGTGGGGTGTTTGGGGTGAGTTTGGGTGTATTTTCTACGCGATTAGACCCGATTGAGTATTTTTATAATGTATTTAAATTCTTAAGTGCGGCGATTCTCCTCCCGCCGCTCTCATACCTCAAGCGGTGACTAGCACAGACTATGATTTACCTTTTGCTACTGCGAAACCATTCACACAACTTTAGAACGATCTAGAAGTTGACGCATACTATTATAATTATTATTCAGCCATGATCATCCCACTGCAGGGCAAAGGCCTCCCTACCCTCCTTCCACTTCTCTCGGTTCAAGGTTTTCTGCGGCCAGTCCTTCCAATAGGTGTCTAGTTCGTCCCGCCATCTCCTTCTGGGCCTGCCGCCACGTCGTCTGACGTTGTGTGGGTTCCACTCGGTGATGAGTTTTGCCCATGCATGCTGTACCCGGTAAAAAAGTCGAAGCAAGAAATCTATTGTCAATTAGAGATTTTTTCAGAGAAGAAATGATCGTTACTATCCAGCCTTTAGTAGTGTTGCTGGGTGCTCAATACTGTCGGCCAATTTTCAGCCGTGGGGCGGCACCAGAAGAAGAGATATTTATATCTCGTGTACGAGCCAGATAACTTCCTCATCGCACACTGGGAATAGTTGCGTGTTATAAGATTCAACAATACCCACAGCTTGGTGGTAGGATCTGTACGGACCGACTGGCTAGCTACCACCCTCACATTAAAGCCGGTGGCGAAGGTTAGGGAGCGGCCCGCCACACACTGGTTCCAAACTGACAAAAAATGTTCAAAACCGTCTAGTCTAAATTTTTTCATCGATTTCCAATTTTTTTTACGTACTCTAGATATATTTTACAACAATCGCTCTTTGCCCGTTTTTCGATATCCTTCTCTAAAAATTAGCGACATAACCTCAAATGTTGAAACATCATATTTTGTGCTCATAATACGATGATTATAAAAAAAAAAACATTTTGACACAGGAATATCTAGGAATAACTTTTTCGGTCATTATTATTACCATTTAAAACATTAAAAAAAAACATCGTATTATATCGTATAATTTTTAGAGAAGGATATCGAAAAACTGGCAAAGAGCGATTGTTGTAAAATATCTCTTAGAGTATGTAAAAAAAATTGGAAATCGATGAAGAAATGTAGACTGTAGACGGTTTTGAACATTTTTTGTCAGTTTGGGACCAGTGTGCGCCACCAGCCAGTCTCGTTGTCTGTACTAAATATGCTGAACCCAATTCTGAATTATTTATAATTTTATTACAATGATAAACAATTTTAAAAAAGTCTTAATTGGTTCTCTGTAACCTCGTTTAAAAAATATATATTCGGGGCTGCGGTTCCAGGGTCAATGTCGAAGCTACGGTTGAGATTACGGGTCCGAAACTACGAGTAAGAACGAGAGTAGGCCTACACATAAGTGCAAGTAGTTTTTAGTTATTACCATTTATTATCACAGTACATATTCATGAGTGTTATAGTACAGGCATGTAGATTTTTTCTTATATAAACGGTGTAAAAGACCCTTAACGAAGCCGAAAGGCACTTATTCTCCACGTCATTGCGATAATTTTTTTGTTCTGGATTATGCCTGGGAACCTTCTAGTTACGGAGATATTGGAGGTCAAAGTTCCAACTTATTCACAACTTTTTTTTTAAATACTACTTTTGAATGTTACAAATGTACTTGAAATACCTCCATTACCCGTTTACTACTCATTGCATCTATCAGCACAGTGTTTTGAGTGCGCTACATTGAGCTTTACAGTAAAACGAAATTTTTCTCCAAAAAAAAAGTTCCCCAGTCGTTCCCAAAGTCGTTTCCCAGCGACAATATTGCGTAGGGTTACTTAGTTTTATGTACTGAATGCATGGTTGACGGCTTAGTGAAGGGTCTTTTTACACCTTGTATATAAAAAATAGATGTTATATATTAAGTTTTATTCAAGTACATACTGATTGTATATTAAGTTTATAAAAATTGCTGTATTTACATCTTACTTAAATTAGTACGACTGGCGTCGATTCTCTTATTCACCAACTAAACTAAGATTAAATAATTGCTATCTTTTACTAACAGACGGCGCGAGAAAAGGATGGTGATAGATAAGAACTAACGGGGTGTCCTGCGTAAGCGACAAACGCGACACGACACGACGTGGAACCAAAAGCCGTATTTCAGAGTGGAGGCGGGCGCGGGTGCTAGCGCGGGCGCGAGTAAATCAAAATGTATGTAGACGCCAGTTGCATTCACAGTGCTCCCGCGAGCCGCGCGTCTGCTTGAGGCGGGCGCGGGTGTATCTAATGGCTCATCCCGCTCGTATCGTTCACAGTAATATAGCGTCTGTTAGGTGACTGCGCGTGCGGTTCTAAACCATTTGATACACCCGCCGAAACGTCGTCATGGATATCAATACGGAAGAATTTATATCTTTGAATTAATTTAGAATTAATTTAAATCGTGTGTACCAAACTTCATATATTGCAATTTCCATTTCAAGTACGAATTTTCCATTAATAAAATCAAATCGTCATCCATGTCTTCTAACTATGCAGCAAAGTTTGAGAACGCCCAAATACACGCACGCTACGATAGCTCGTTCGGAACTACTGTGAACACGCAGACGCCAAGACCCGAGCGCCCGCGCCCGCACCCGCACCCGCTAGTGCAGTCTGATTGACCACATACGCGTTACGTCGCGTCTCGCTACATAGGCGCCCCGTACACAGTCAATCTGGATCGCGATCCGCGATCAAAATCAATGATCGCGATCCAGATTGATAGTGTACGAATTAGATTGACGGAACGGAACAAAACAATCTGGATCGCGATCATTGATTTTGATCGCGCATCGCGATCCAGATTGACTGTGTACGGGGCGCCATAGGCCGCTAGTGGGGAATGCCGTTGTCTTGATCGCGTTTGTCGCGTTCGTCGCTTACGCAGGACACCCCGTACGTTAGAGATGTCAAACTAGTTTACGCATTGAACTTCACCGTGTTTTTAGTCGACAGTTTCCGACGTGTTGTCTAAAGTATAGAAATTGTAGTTCAGCTCTTATTTACGTCCGTCTCTTTCTTATTTTATCAAAGTGAAAAAGATGGCAATAGTCTACATCAGGGGTGGCCAACCAGTCGATCGCGGCTCTTAATCCAGTCGATCATGACAAGACAAAGAAAAATACAAGGTTAGTCGGAAAGGGGGTACTAAGCCGCGGGCCACCCAAAATATCACTGATGACTATTTTAAAGCAAGTGGTAAAATTTCAAAATTCGATAATTTTTATTTGCATGCAAAAAGATTTTTATTTTAGTTTTTTCAAAAAATAAAACATACCTGCTTTAGTTTTGAATTCAGAAAATTTAGTTTTTAATCCGTGACCACAAATATGACCTAAATTGTAAACACAGCTGATCATAGCTATGGACAGATAGATTTTAGCATATTTTTTACGAAATCTTTGAAAAGCTATTATTTCTCTTAAACTATCGAGTTTTGGGGAAATTTGTAGAACAAAAGTTATCCTTTATTATGGGTACTTTAATGGTGCGTCCAGACCTGACGAACGCGCCGCGAATGCGACGCACGCGGAGCTTTGTACGAACATGAAATGCACGCGCGCAGCTCGCGAGCGGCTCGCGAACGGATCGCGCGCTGCGCGCGAGCGGCGCATTCGCTGCGCGTTCGTCAGGTCTGGACGCACCATAACACTCTTTCGGCTTAGTATCCCCTTTCCGACTAACCTTGTATAACTTTAATGTAAGTTGAATGAAGAGGTACTGATTATGTAATTGGTAGATCGCACAGAGTCTACTCAGTAAACAGTAGATCTTGGGTCGAATCAAGTGGGCCACCTCTGGTTTACATATAGTTTATTTTGTGCACAACAGAATCTGCACCATATTCTTTCATTTATTTTGGTTTGTGAGAGATTTTGGCTAAAAAACTACCACAAACATACTTCATATAACAGTCTGAGGTCGAGGTTTGAGTTTTGACGAGAACCTCGTCTTGTCTCTGTAAGGGCCGTTTATCTATTATGTGCTAAAATTATATTCTTTTTTTAAATGTTATTTTATTGTTTTTTTGTCATTTTGCGTCAGCGCTACTGACCCTCGCCAAACCGCTTTCTCAGTGTCGTGACAGTCTTAGAAGATATAGGTCTACCAGAATCTGATGGCAAATAGGGAAATTAAACTTTTTTGTGGGTAACACAAGGGTAATTTGAATAAAAAGTCTTGATACTTGTAATTTTTTCTTTAATTTCTTCTTTATCTTCTACCTGTCCTTATCCCACACTAGATGGGGTCAGCACAACATGTATTTCATAAATCCAAGTTGTTAGAGGTTTTGGCTAATTGTTTTATGTGACCCAATGTGCTTGCTGATATTATGCACTGGGTCCCAAAATGATATGCTGATATGTGGTTTTTTTGCAATTTTATTGTAATGGAAAAGGAAACCTTGTTAAAATAAGTATGTTTGAACAAGAAAACATTAATCAGAACTGGAAAATGTATCAACTACAGTCATACTCGTTTTGACAAGTGACATGTTGACATTGCCATATGAAAACCACTGTTTGTTATTAATTTTTAATGCCATGAGATTCTGGTTGACCTATACCTATATAGACCTTTACAGGGAGTAAACGTAATTATGTTTCTCCATAGTGATGTACTGCTGACATAGATTAACCCTGCACGGGATACTTTTGGATTCAATAAAAACGTTTTTACAAAAAGTAAACAAAATCAAAATCAAAAGTTTTTATTTCACATAAACCAATACAGGTGCTTATGAAACGTCGAATGTAGGTGCACGGTTCCAATTAGTTGTTTCCTATGGAGAAGAGCCGGCAAGAAACTCCATGGTTACTCTTTTAAAAATAATATCTTTAACAATTTCAGTGGATACAGTACTATGATTTAGGATAGTGAGAGAACAATGGAGTCCTGACCACAGACCAATGAGTAATGTAGAACAAAAATTAACAAATAAAATAGAATAAAAACTATATGAATAACAGTAATTTACAAATGTATAGAGGCAGGTCCACAAAGTTCTCACATTTACAAAAGTGATAAGGAAGCTAAACTATATAAAACAATTGACATAATTAAATGTCATCAAACATGTGTTCTTAACGTGAGGCATTTTAGCGCTCCGAGCGTATTGCACAACTATCGTTCACCGCGTGGTCATTTAACTCGGGGCGCTAAAATGCCTCACGTTAAGAACACATGTTTACTTTTGTATTTTTTTTATTGAATCCAAAAGTATCCCGTACAGTGTTAATCTATGTCAGCAGTACATCACCAGGTTTGAAGGAATTACATGATTTCATTTACACCTTGTATATAAAGCCTGTCTACAAATATAGGTTTTGCAGATGAGTACATGTGTTAAAATTTACGGTAGTTTATTATTTATCAAAAAAACGCTAATCCCCGTTTTCTAAACCGTTGATCAATGTAATCAATGTCAACGAATGTGATTGGTCGACCAAAATACTGGGTGTAAAAATACCCTTAACGAAGCCGAAGTCTACGCATACTGTACATCAAACTAAGTAACATACAGCTAATGTAATTGCTGGGAAACGACTTTTATTTTTTGGTATTAAAAAAACAGCTTTTAATTGTAGCGCGCAATGTAAGCGCGTGCGCAGCTGATTGTGCCTACATTTCGAAAATAATGATAATGTTTGTATAGAAGAATGTTTAGTAATAACATTTAAACTTAGTTTTCATGAAAAACGTTCAAAAATATGGTGACTTTGACCTTCAATATCTCCATAACCAGTCGGTTCCCAGGTATGGCCCAATACCAAAAAATCTTCGTAATGATGGAAAGAATACGTGGCTCTCGGCTTCGTTAAGGGTATTTTTACACCCAGTATAGTCGCCGGCAAGTAACTTGGCAAGGTTTTGGCGTAGTGGGAGTAAGCTCGCGCATGTACACTCAGTGCAACTGAAAAAATGGTCACTTTTATTGCTTGTCATAATTCTATGATTATTGCCATAATTTATTTTTAAACATGTCTGGGTAGAAGGTATAATGAAAGGAGGGGAATTCTCTTCTCTACTCTTGTCAAGTTACGTGCCGGCTATACTAGCAACCAATCATAGCACTTGACATGATTTGATAACTGATTAGTTAATGTTGGCGCTGATTAACCTTTCAAAAACTGGGGGTAAGTCTATAATACATGAAGAGATAGCCAGAGGGGTAATTTCAACGACAGGTCAACATGGCAATCGGGTATGAGGTGAGTCATGGAAGGAGGGCACCCCGCACACCCACACAGCGCCCGCGCCAGCTAAGAGCGATGCCTCATTAGTGCGTTGCGTTGCGTCGTCGCAACGGATCAACGCATTGTATGCAACACCTGCGTTGCGACGACGCACGACGTCGCAGTGCAAGATGACGACGCACGCACCTCTAGCAGTGGAACACTGTCCGTCGTCGCACCGGAGTTCCGACAGCGCAGCGCATCACCCTCCCCCCGCTTCGTCTCTCGTCCGCCGATCCGTTGAAACGTCGCGTGCGACGACGCAACCCTTTAATGTGGCATGTCATTTAAAATATATGGAAAACGACGCAGCGTAGACGCTGCGACGACGCAACGCAAGGCAACGCACTAATGAGGCAGCTCTAAAGGCCTGGTCAAACAGAGAGCGTGGCTGGGTCTGAAGTTCGCGTGGCGGTCTCTGTGTGGCGTCTTCCATACATTGTCATAGTAATTCCCACGCCAAGAGCACGCGATAAACACGTGGCGTGAATATCACATAGCCACGCTCTCTGTTTGACCAGACTTTTAGTGTTAGCGCTGCACAGTCCGCATTGACCGCGTTTATCTATTTCGATCCCGCTCACGTTGTTACTTGTAGTTGTGTGTTGAAAATTACTAGAAAATTGTCATGTCGACCAGTCGTTGACAGTACTTACGTGGTGTCCTGCGTAAGCGACAATCGCGACACGACGCGATCACAAAACAGATAGGTACAGAAGTCAATCACATGTATGTACTTCACTTTTCATACCTACGCTCGGCGGTCGCTCTATCTATATATCTATCTCTCTCAAGCGCATGGCACTCGCACTCGCACTCACTCCCACTCTACAATACAATACAATACAATACTCTTTATTGTACACAAAACAAACAAGAAACATTACTATAAAAATAGAGATATACAATGGGCGGTCTTATCGCACTAGGCGATTTCTTCCAGACAACCTTTGGATGGACATGAAGTGCAAGAAAAAAAAAAAAGAGAGAGGTAGTTCACAGTGTAACAATTAATTAGGAGACATTAAATTATGTACGTTAAATAAACCTAAAAACACAAATAAATAAATATTATAATCTAATCACTCTAGTCCCAAACAGTCCGAGATATCGTGTCCGTGAGCAGTGTCTATGTGTGCGTTGCTCGAGCGCACTTGTATGTAGATTGACTTCTGTACCTATCTATTTTGTGACGCGATGCCGAGAGCGTTTGAACGCGATCAGAACAACTGCTTTCCCTACTGGAGGCTTATGTAGCGAGACGCGACGTAACGCGTACTTGTTCCACGTCGTGTCGCGTCGCGTCGCACCGCGTCGCGTTTGTCGCTTACGCAGGACACCCCATTACTGTAGTACATTTATATAAAATTATATTTACTTTCTTTACTACGTTATGGGAGACGACTACTACATTAAGTTTCATTCAAAGTTGATTTTATTTTTTGAGTTTATACCTAGTTATAATTGTAAATATCATAAACTGTATCATAGATCGTCTGTTTTCAACTGTGGATATTGTTGCCTAAAAGCCTTTTTCATGACGAGCGATGATAAGTACTTGCCCACATGAGTCCCCTTGAGCTTTATTATCAGGGCCGGACTAGATCTGAAATCAGCCCGGGCATTTGAGAGACGGTCAGCCCAGTGCTGGCAAAAAAACGTCATTCCCAAGCGATTAGACGGACGACGTTTTTTTTTGCTACCTAGGTACTCCCCTTACTCTTTTTCCTGTATCTTGGGTACATTTACAGACACAAACATCAAGCGATAGGCGATACTTGGACGACCTTTTTTTTTGACATTCCCCTCACTCTTTCGATTTCTCCGACTGTGTGACCGGCCCTTCAGGCCACACCGGCCCATAGGCCATCCGGGTCTGCCTACTGTACCTAGTTGATATCAGTTAAGAAGCGAGAAGTCGGTTTATTTAAAAATTATGATTATTAATATATTTTATACACATAGTGTCATGTTCTTCTTAACAATACGCACAGTTGAAAAAGCAAGTTTTCAACAGAAGTAGGCACATAATAAAATAATGTACATAATTAGATTTTTGTGTTTTATTTTTACCTAGTATTTTTGTACTACACAATATGTAAAAAAAACCCTGTCCGATCCCAATAGGGCACAAAAGTACCGCAGTAACATTACTAAAAATAAATAATAAAATTCTTTATTAATCTTCTTTACATAGTATAAAATAAAAACTTTTTTACAAAAAATTTAAACCGACTTCAAAAAAGAATAAAATAATTACCATATAAAATTAACAGTTTCAGAAGTCGGTGCTGATCCACGCTGAACCAAATTGAAGGCACCGACTTCTGAAACTGTTAATTTTATATGGTAATTATTTTATTCTTTTTTGAAGTCGGTTTAAATTTTTTGTAAAAACATTTTTATTTTTTTCATTTTAGTGGCCTCAATTAAAACTTGGTTGGACCTACAGAAGACGCTGCTCGTAACATAATCACATCATCACAATATGCGTACTGTTCGTCATTGAGGAGTTCCATTATCTATCTCCGAAGTTCTTCATCAGATCTTCACCAAATTTAAATGGGACCAACTTCGAAGTATACCCTATTCATTAAAAAAAGAATCATTAAAATCGGTTCACAATTGGCGAAAATATCGATGAACATACACAAAAAACAAAAAAAAAATACATACAGACGAACATAGTAACCTCCTCCGTTTTGGAAGTCGGTTAATAAAGTCGCTCCCGCTGTCTATACGCTTAGATATTTTAAACTACGCAACGGATTTTAATGCAGTTTTCAGCAATAGATAGAGTGATTCAAGAGGAAGGTTTATATGCCCCACATTAGTATCTACATCGCACCCGTGCGAAGCCGGGGCGGGTCGCTAGTGAATATTAAAATGTTATTTAAAATGCACTTTTTGAGTACCCAAATTACCCCAATTTCCTTATAACACACGTTCAAAGTCATCATCGCCGACCAGGTGTCAAATTTTGAGAATTAGCAAAATTTTATGGAAATTGGAGTAATTTGGGTATTAAAAACGTGCATTTTGTACCTTTGTACCCCTTTCGAATCGGACAGGTTTTTTTTTACGAAGGGCAAGGTCATCGGGCTTTCCCTATCCCCTGGGCAAGGAGGAGGAGCTTCGGGATGTTCATGGATACTTACGCATATGTCCGTAGGTACTTGTGTGGCTCCTGAATATTGCCTGTTCATGACTATAAATAACAGTTTTAATGCTTCGGTCTAAAGGTGGCAAGCGCGACTGCGTATCGTGAGGTCCTGGGTTTGATCCCCAGGTCGAGCAAAGTGTTATTAGGTATTCCGTGTGGGATTCCTCAGTAGCAGCCCGGAGTATGGGATTGTGCCCGGTTGATGGCAATAGGCTCGCCCCGTCTTACATGGGACTTAAACATCACTGCGAAATGATGGTGTTACTACTATACATCTTTGCCCAACCCTACGGGGAATATAGGCGTGATGAAAAGTTATGTTTATATTTTATAGTTAGATGTCATCACTACTGCGCATGTAAGCATTTTAAGGCCAAAATAGATAAAAGTTTAAAAGATGATGTACTGACAAAAATTGAAAGGAGTATGCTTAGGTGGTTTAGTCATGTTGAGAGAATGAGTGAACGGCGATTAACCAAAGGAATTTATAAGGCGGATGTCAATGGAAACGGTAGAGGACGCCCTAGAAGGATATATACCGATGTTATTGGTGATGTTCTTCACAAAGGACAGGTGCGTAGTACTCTCAACCGGCGTGCGTGTATGACAAGATGAATGAATGTGGATGAAGCGAAAGGAGTATGTAAGGATCGTAGCATGTGGCGTTCTATAGTTTCTGCCTACCCCCATGGGAAAAGGCGTGAGTCTATGTATGTATAACATGATAATTTACTTATATAAGTTACTGTTAACATTAAAATTTTAAATTGACATCATATTTAGTGGCTGCATGAGTGGTAAAGAAATAATTTAAGCGATAAAGATCTAAATTAAGCGATCAAAGCATTTTTGAATTCAAAAATACATTTACGCTATTCTCATAAGAGGGTAGGCAGAAATTACATGTCAAGTAAAATATTTACCTATATTATACGATCTAAATAAGGACAGGAATGATCTTGACAGAAACCGAACGAACTTCACTTGGGTGAGTATACAAATCGCGCCTCAACTGAAGTAGTTTGAAAGCTTAAACGTCACAATATGGCAAAGGTCATTTCTAAAATTTCTTTCTATTCCTTAATCATTTATTCATCGTCTATCAGAATAGCTCATGCAGTGGTAAAAAAAATTAGCCAGTCAGCAGGTTGGTAGATGAGCTAACTGCCAAGGGTGCCCGGGACGTATCTACATAAGCATCTTCTTTTGCGGAGGCTTTTTTAATGCACCCCCATCTCATAAGTCTAGTTTAGCAAGTGTAGCTAGCTCTAATGATACTTTTGGGTTCAATCCTTCATCATCTTACATCATCATATCAGTCTGTAAACGACAACTGCTGAACATGGGCCTTCCAATAACCTCTGTAATTAACGAATGTTCATTGTTGAAACTCTACACAGCTCATATCACGTAATACCGTGATTGGTGAACTGTCAGTAAATATACGTCGTAGATAGGTACCGATAACTCTGCCTAATCCTTCCAGGATATTGGGGGTGACGTCATAAATTATTACACCGCCAATTTCCTCATAAGAGTAGGCGGAGCGACGCTTGGACGATGCGCTGCACACATTAAAAATAAACCGATAGTATAGAAAACCGGTAAATCGATTGAATTAGTTCTCTGTGGAGTGGTGGAGTGAGTAAGAGTTACAAGGGGCACAACACTGACTGACAGTCAGTGTCATAGATAATACACTCAGTGTTTTTTTTAGTTGTTGTCAAACGCCATTGACTCTGATTCAGAGATCAGAGATCCAATAATATTAAAGTTTATTGATAATTAAAGTATAAACATTTACTTCTAACTTTTCGAAACGATACTTAAGTTTAAAATTATCACCATTGTGATAAAAAAACCCAAACTTATGCAGTGTTAAACCGTAATAACGGACATCCTGTGTGCATCATATCCTTTCGGATTTTACGTATTATTAAATTAAAAAACCATGTCTGTGAGTGAAAAAGTGTCCTTATCCGACGCCCTGAGCAACGTCGACGTGTTGGACGAGCTAACATTGCCTGGTAAGTACTTATTTTATGTCTAATTAGTGAATGATGTTATCATGGTAGTTTTGATAGAAGTAAGGTGGGGTCTGCCTTTGGACAGCGGATTTCAAAGTTCATAGTACAGATGTAAGGAACATAGAAGTTTCTCACGCATGTTTTGACAGAATATATTGTATTGAATAGGATGTTGGGACCCCATCATTATCTCCCTGTCCTTATATTATTTATTTGTCCACTAGGTGTGGTCTGCACAACACGTATTCCTCTTCCATTCTCCTCTATCAGCCGTCATCTCAGTACTTACTCCTTTCTTACCCATATTATCCTTCACACAATCCATCCATCTTTTCATTGGCCTACCTCTATTTATATATCCATCCACATTTATCACTCTTCTAGTAACATCACTTTCTTCCCTCCACATAACATGTCCATACCACGCTAACCCAGGGTTTCCCAAACTTATTTTTTAACTGTGACACCCTTGGGAAGTCGTCATATTTTTGCGACGCCCTGGCCTTCTTGCCACTCCAAATAGCATCTAAATTTTTTATTAGAAAATAAAGAACAAAACATAATAAAAAAAACTACTTTTAAAAAAACCAACTTCAAAAACTAAAAAGTATAAAATAACTTAATATAAAATTAACAGTTTCAGAAGTCGGTGCTAATCCACGCTGAACCAAATTGAAGGCACCGACTTCTGAAACTGTTAATTTTATATTAAGTTATTTTATACTTTTTAGTTTTTGAAGTTGATTTTTTGAAACATAGTTTTTTCTTTACTTTTTAGTGTCTGTAATAGGTTGTTCTGTAAACTACAGTAGGATTTTTCTAGATTACATCAGGTAGACTAACTAAATCGTCCAGGTAAACTAAAATGTTGATAAAAAAATAAAAATGTTCATAAAATGAAAACTACCGGAACAAACTATGTTAAATTTTTATGGGACCAAATGGCTTCTATTCCGCATCAAACTAAAGAAGAATCACGTAAATCGGATCATAAATCTCAGTGTAATCGGTGTACATACATAAAAAAAAAACTTATCGAATATAGAACCTCCACCTTTTTGAAGTCGGTTAAAAACTAAAATGAAAGCAAAAAAAAAACATAAAAAGCAAGCACACCCTTTTTTATCTCTTTTCGTTTGGTATTAATGAGAAGGATGTGCTTGCTCTTCTGAACATAGTTTCTCAAAATGAGGCTCGCATTTCGAAATTGCCATTCTCGTCTCTGTCTCAAAATTTATTTTTGATCTGTACTTGTTCTTAATTACTGATAGCCTCACGACGCCCCTCGGATAATACCGCGGCGCCCCAAGGCGTCGCGACGCACAGTTGAGGAAGCCCTGCATTATCCTATTACTCCTTAAGTTATCAGTCACTGGCGCTACTTTCAGACTACCTCTGACGTACTCATTCCTTATCTTATCCGTTCTTGTCTCTCCACACATCCATCTCAACATTCATCCGTCCCCTTGATGGCCCAAATCTCAGAATGCATACAATACAACCAGCAACCCCCTTGCAACAAACTTGCTTGTATCCCGTGTGGGGACAGGCTAAAATATAAAAATTTCTCACTCATGCTGGGAATTGACGCGTGTTGCAAGATTCAACAAAACCCAGCACGCTTGGTGGTAGGATCTATACAGTCCGCCTGGCTAGCTACAATCCTCACATTTACCCGTTATAAGGCAGAAGATTTTAGGAAAAGTAAATAACAAACAATTTGGTATTTTTTTAAAATACCTAATAAAATAAAATCTCAAATATTTTTTGTAAGTAAATTTTTTATATTTTTATTAAAAAACACGTTAACAAATTGCATACAGCCAGGTTTGAAAATAAAAATATACAAGGAGCTGTAGGGGAACGAGATTGTGTTCCGCCTACGAAAAGGAGGATCCTCCTACCAGGCGGAGTCTTGTGCCTGGCGGGCCACTGCCCAACGGTTGATGTTGGGAACTTGTATATATACTATCTGCGTGTCAAACTCTGATATCGCGATGCAGGATAGTTCGCATGTGGCGTGATAGATGCCGCCACAGAGCCTTACGCGACAACTGCAAAAAAAATTGGTGGCAAACATACTGCCACTACCTTATAAAGAATTAAAGTCTGAAAGCAGTTTAGTGTGCTCCATCATGTATTTGTGAGTCGGAGGGGTATAGGAAAATCCCTCTATACAAGGTTAGTGGGAAAGGGGGTACTAAGCCGCGGGCCACCTAAAGTATCACTGATGACTATTTTAAAGCAAGTGTTAAAATTTCAAAATTTGTTAATTTTTATTTGCATGCAATAATAATTTTATTTTAGTTATAAAAAAAAATACCAGGTCATAGCTATGGATAGATAGATTTTAGCATATTTTTTACGAAATCTTTGAAAAGCAATTTCTCTTAAACTATCGAGTTTTAGGGTAAGTTGTATAACAAAAGTTATACATTATTATGGGTACTTTAACACCCTTTCGGCTTAGTATGGGATACTAAGCCGATTAACCTTGCATATATCTCTGTTTCTTGGTTTTGTGTGCTCCATCTTAGACCCTGTCTGCGCTTACCATCAGGTGAGACTAGGGCTGAATGCGACCAAGTCAAGAATAAAAAATAAAAATAGCTAAATCTTAACTCTATTTCCCAGATGAACAGCCCTGTATTGAAGCAGCACCATGCTCCATCCTGTACCAAGCCAACTTCGATACCAACTTTGAAGACCGCAATGGCTTTGTTACCGGCATCGCTAAGTACATTGAGGAGGCTACGGTTCATGCTAACTTGGTACGTTACAAAATATTGAAGAATTTGAAAGCTATTATGTTATATAACAATGGAATCTTGACATAGTATGAAACAAGGTCACTCCCCTGTCTGTACGCTTAGATCTTTTATCAAGCGTTTCCTCTCGCATGCCCAAGCATACCCGAGTGTCGGATTTTAAAAGGCAATACCAATACAGTTCTTTATTCAGTGACATCTAAAAAGTGTGCAAGGATTTTTCTGTTTGGTGGAAAATGACCATTATAAGTAGACTCCACTGTTATAACACACTAGCGGCCCGTCCCGGCTTCGCACGGGTGGACATTTTTCCCGTTTTTACAACATTTTTCATTTATGCTGCGCTCCTATTGGTCGTTGCGTGATGTTATATAGCCTATAACCTTCCTCGATAAATGGACTATCCAAAACAAAAATATTTTTTCAATTCCAACCAGTAGTTCCTGAGATTAGCGCGTTCAAACAAACAAACAAACAAACTCTTCAGCTTTATAATATTAGTATAGATTTTATTTATTTATAGCCTTTTTCAGAGTGCTAGTTGTAGTACAAGTTTAATATCAGCTCTGAGTCTGTGTGCCCTTCGTCAAAGGCCTCCTCCAACCCCTTCCAGTTCTCCCTGATCCTTGCCTGTCTACTCCATGTCTTTCCAGCCGTCCTCACCCAGTCATCCTGCCATCTTTTCATGGGGTTTCCTTTCTTTCTCTTACCCTCCCTAGGGTACCATAGGGTTACTTTTTTGTTCCATTTCTCGTCTTCCCTGACAGTGTGGCCGTCCCATCTTCACTGTGTCATTAGGAAGGCAACAAAAAACACAAGATGTAGTACTGAAACTGAGAATATAAAGAATAAAATAGAACAGATTTATTTACAGAAATAAAAATGATTTATCAATTTATTCCAGAACGAGCTTCTAGAAGAAGGCAACGCTCATGCCGTGATGTTGTACACCTGGCGATGCTGCAGCCGCGCCATTCCTCAGCCGAGGTCCAACGAGCAGCCGGACCGCGTCCACATCTACGAGCGAACTGTCCAGGTGTTGGCTCCAGAGGTCGACAAGCTGCTGCAGTTCATGTACTTCCAGGTCAGTAGTGTTTATTATTTCTGGCGACTTCTATCACGTCTGCGAACTACTCAGCATTGCGATTGTGTAGCAGACTACAGCGACGATAACGACAACTCTCAAAGATGACGTCACAGAATCCTGCATCGCGCTATCAAGATGTTTTCTTGTTGTTTTTTTTCCATTGTACTACTTGTAGATGGTCTTGTGGATCGTTTCTACGTAACCGGGCTGTTATTGGCGAGACCTGAAGGGTCTCCAACCAATGGGGACGAGTACAATACTTAACCTAACTACTACTACTAACATCATGACTACTAGCAACAACAGCACTAAGGGCGACCCCTAATGGGACTCGGACCTCGGCTTAGGGCGTTACTGGCGGGAGGACTGGGAGGGAGACTGCTTGATGAGGGCTGAATTATCGATGTGACTGTGGAGTCAGAAGGGACGACCGGCTCCACGGCGGCGGCGGGTGAGCACGGTGGATCTTGAACGGCGGCGGCGGGACGTTGCGACGGACCAACTATCAACATGTGTCACGCAGATAGTATAAACGGTGTAAAAAGACCCTTAACGAAGCCGAAAGGCACTTATTCTCCACGTCATTGCGATGATTTTTTTGTTCTGGACTATGCCTGGGAACCTTCTAGTTACGGAGATATTGGAGGTCAAAGTTCCAACTTTATCACAACTCAAAAAAAATACTTGTTTTGAAGGTTGCAAATGTACTTGAAATACCTCCATTACCCGTTTACTACTCATTGCATCTATCAGCACAGTGTTTTGAGTGCGCTACATTGAGCTTTACAGTAAAACTAAATTTTCCATAAAAAAAAGATGTTTCCCAGCGATAATTTTTGCGTAGGGTTACTTAGTTTGATGTACTGAATGCATGGTTGACGGCTTAGTGAAGGGTCTTTTTACACCTTATATACAAGTTCCCAACATCAACCGTTGGGCAGTAGCCCGCCAGGCACAACACCCGCCTGGTAGGAGCAACCTCGAACAACCTCGTTCTTCCATATTTCTTTAACTTGGTCGCGTTTGGCTCTGCAGTCTCACCTGATGGTAAGCTATGACAGGGTCTAAGATGGAGCAGTCGAACCCAAGTAACAGAGATATAGAGGGACTCCTATACCCGTCTGGCTCTCACATACACACGACGGAACATTTTAATGTTCAGGTGGTAGCTAGCCAGGCGGACGGAAATCATTTATTCTTCTTCTTCTCCCTGCCCTTATCCCACACTAGGTGTGGTCGGCACAACATGTATTTCGTAAATCCATGTTGTTAGAGGTTTTGGCTTATTGTTTTATGACCGGCCGCCTGCCTGACATCAACCCTCCTTGGGAATTCTCGAAATCATTTATTATTACGATCTAATATTATGGTTGCAGCCCGGAGTTCAGATTTGTGCCTGGTTGATGGGAATAGGCTCGCCTCCTATTACATGGGATTTTAACATAACGGTGAAATGAGTGTTACTATACACGTCTACCGAACTCTTCGGGGAATACAGGCGTGATGTTATGTAGGCAGAGTATTTACTGGCCACGCCCAATAATTGGATCCCGTATAGGGTTACTAGATGTACAACTGAAAAGTGCTGACAAGAAGCCTGATTTCTATAAAAAAGTTCTGACATTACTGCCGGAAGTGCGCGCAATGCAAGTTTATTATTTGTTTTGTGTGCCAACCGCCGCGCAAAGGACTCCGGACTTCGAAAATTTCAGTATTTCATTAAATAAACAATAATCCTGACATTTTCAAAGTCCAGCCAGAATCCTGACCAGTACTTACCTGTTTTGTTTTTTTTTATCCTGGACTATTGCTCACGCATACTGCACTACCATGGGGATATAGTGCAGCTATGTGGGACTTAAACCTACTAAAACTCCAGGGTGTCCTCCTCTGCCGCTTGTGGCGGAAACACGGCCACGCGTAAGCACTCATCCGCGAACCCGTCGCGGCTGTCCGTCACCGGACCCTTCTCTGAGGAGTACCCCCCGTCACCGGCGTACCAAAACATATGGTACGCCGTGACCATCCCGGGGACCAAACGACCACATGGGCGCCAGACGACTCCGTGTCTGGGCACCCTTGGTCCCCCTGCGACGGGTCTGGGTAGTGGGCCCGCCGCCTACCATGTTTCGGCCGCAGAGGATAGGGAGAGCGGCCAACGACATACCGACACTCCTCTCCCCACCTCTCTCCTGCGGCCCCACCGCGTCGGCCATCTGACGGTGGCGGCCCCGTCAAGGGCGCGGAAGGTAGGGAGAGCGGCGCACCGCAATACCGGCACTCCTCTCCCGCCGCGGCCACCATCCTTCAGCCGCGATGCCTCCCATACGACATCGCGGCCCGCCTCAGTTGCGATGCCGCCCAGGCGACACCGCAACCTATTTGGCCGCTACATCGAGGGCTTCCAGGCCCAAGCCCCGACGAGCAGCCCCTCCTCGGGTTCCTCTTCCCCCCGCAACGACAATGCGGGAACCCACCGGGGGGGATCTTGACCAGTACCTAAAAATCCTGACATATCAGGACACATCCTGACGTGTGGTAACCCTAATCCCATAAGTCCATACAGTAGTATTTAAAATTAATTTCTTCTACAGCGCAAAGCGATCGAGCGTTTCTGCGGCGAGGTCCGTCGCCTTTGCCACGCGGAAAAGCGTCGCGACTTCGTGTCGGAAGCGTACTTGTTGACTCTCGGCAAGTTTGTCAACATGTTCGCTGTGTTGGACGAGTTGAAGAACATGAAGAGCTCTGTGAAGAACGATTATTCGACATATAGAAGGTATATGTTTGATTTTTGTAGTTTTAATTCCTATTATAACAGAGATATCCTTTTTTTTTCGTTTGAAAATCCTCATTTTTGTCCCTTGTTCGGGGAAGGCGAGGGGGTCTGCCGGACTCTTACCGGCTAAAAACCAACGGTGTTTCTCCTCCTGACCGTTCGGCCGGGGTCGTGGGATTCGCGTCAGCGTGCACCGCAACCCCGGCAGGTCCCCCCACTTCTCCTCTGTGGGGCCCCACATCCTCCTGAGAAGCGCGCACGGAACACTGCGCACGGCCTTTTCGGGCCTGTTACTGGTCGGGCGGCGGGTCCCTTAACCCGCCGCCCGCAGGCCACACACTAGGGTGGCCGGAGGTCGTCGCGTACGCGGAAGGGAGAAGTGCAGACAGCTCCCTCTTCCTCCGCTTCCTCCTTATAGCAGTGATAGCCTAGTGGTGTGGCCGTCGGACTGCCAAGTCATAGGTCTCGAGTTACAACCCAAGACACGCACCTCTGACTTTTCGGATTGATGTGCGTATTGTATAATTATCACTTGCTTAAAAACGATGAAGGAAATCATCGTGAGTTATTTCTCGACGGCACGTGAAGCCAAGTCGGAGGCCCATGGGCGGCATAAACTGTGACACCAGGTTAGTCACTAACCACACGAAAAGAAGAAGGTGTTGCCTAATATGGAATGCACTTTTGTATTGTGACCTTAACTTTGACAGGGCGGCGCAGTTCCTCAAAGTGATGTCAGATAGCCAGAGCCTGCAGGAGTCACAGAACCTGTCCATGTTTCTGGCTACGCAGAACAAGATCAGAGACACTGTCAAAGATGCTCTGGAGAAGATTAATGGTATGTGTTTCTTTCTTCTTTTATCTTTTCTTCTGTCGTGGTAGCCCGGACGTTACCAGATCCGCTTGTTAAGCAATAGCTAGCAGGTTCAAAACCGGGAATGTACTTATGTGAGTTTTTCAATGTCATTTATACATACTTTCTAAGTAACATACCCAGTTGTATCGGGCAGTGTTATTGGATTTTTCCGTTAGGAATTCCTCAGTAGCAGCCCGGAGTTTGGATTTGCGCCCGGTTAATGGCAATAGGCTCGCCCCCTATTACATGGGACTTACATAACGGCGAAATGAGGATGTTATACAGAGTGTAAACGAAATCATGTAATTCCTTCAAACCTCGTGATGTACTGCTGACATATTATTTACTCTGCATGGGATACTTTTGGATTCAATAAAAAATGAAATTAATGTTGGTCGTGGCAGAAGAGGCATGAAAGTAGAATAAATGCCGTGGAAATGCGTTCCTTGCGAAGTATGTGCGGTGTAACTTTGAATGATAGATTGAGAAATGAAGAGATTAGACAAAGTTGCGGTTTAAAGGATGATGTAGTGACAAAAATTGAAAGGAGTATGCTTAGGTGGTTTGGTCATGTTGAGAGAATGAGTGAACGGCGATTAACAAAAGGAATTTATAAGGCGGATGTCAATGGAAACATCGTCGTCCTAGAAGGACATACATCGATGTTATTGGTGATGTTCTTCACAAAGGTCAGATGCGTAGTACTCTCAACCGGCGTGCGTGTATGACAAGATGTATGAATGTGGATGAAGCGAAAGGAGTATGTAAGGGTCGTAGCATGTGGCGTTCTATAGTTTCTGCCTACCCCCATGCGAAAAAGGCGTGAGTTTATGTATGTATGTATCAATAAAAAAAAATACAAGTAAACATGTGTTCTTAATATGAGGCATTTTAGCGCCCCGAGTTAAATGAACGCGCGGCGGGCGGTAGCCGCACATTTCGCTCGAGGCGCTAAAATGCCTCACGTAAAGAAACCATGTTTGCGTCTTGTAATTTTGTTTTTATTGAATCGAAAAGTATCCCGTGCAGGGTTAATCTATGTCAGCAGTACATCACGAGGTTTGAAGGAATTACATGATTTTGTTTACACCCTGTATACACCTCTGCCGAACCCTTCGTATAAGGCGTAATGTTATTTTATGTTATAACTAGCTTTTGCCCACAGCTTCGCTTGTGTGATTTTTTTTTTCACCTGCTTTAGGGGAGGAATTTTGAAAAATCCTTCCTTAGTGGATGCCTACGTTATAAAACGTACCCGCTGCCAAAATTTAAGGTTTATTAATTTCCAATTGATGTTAACCAACTCTGCTCCCATTTTTAAAAATGGACACAGACAAATTTATAAATGTAAAAAAATTGTGAAAAACAATACACACTAAATTAAACCTATAAGACAAACTAAAAGAAAACTATGAGAAATAACTTTCTTCCCCTTTATAACCCCGTTAGGGGATGAATTTCAATAAAATACGAAACACGTCTTCCATCAATTCTGTTAAAAAAGGATTATGCAAAATTTGAAGTAGATTGGACCAAGGAATCATGTTGTCCCATACAAACTTTGCCCCCCTTTTTCACCCCCTTAGGGGTAGCATTTCGGAAAATCGGTTCTTATCGGACGCCTACGTCATACAAAAAACACACTCTCCAAGTTTCAGGTCTCTACGATCAGCGGCTTAGGCTGTGCGTTGATCCGTCAGTGAGTCATTCAGGACAAACCATTTTATATGTATAGATTATAACTGCTTTTCTTTTGCAGGTTATGAGGAGTTGTTAGCAGACGTAGTCAACATATGCGTACATATGTTTGAGACTAAGATGTATCTCACTCCATCAGAGAAACATATGCTTGTCAAGGTAAAATCTCCACTTCTTTTCGTGTGGGTAGTGACTAACCTGGTGTCACAGTTTATGCCGCCCATGGGCCTCTGACTTGGCTTCACATGCCGCCGAGAAATATCTCTCAGGCATGTTGCCTCACGATGTTTTCCTTCACCGTTTTTGAGCAAGTGATCATATATGAAGCGACTCATACCTACATGTCGTTTTGTCGCTTCGTGGTACAGAGATGTCGCTCTATAAAGGTGAAGTTAGCCAACTTCTTTTTAACCGACTTCCAAAAAGAAGAGGTTCTCAATTCGAATGTATGTTTTTTTTTGTGTGTTTGTTCCGCGATATCTTTGCTAATTGTGAATCGATTTTAATGATTCTTTTTTTGTTTGAAAGAGTATTCATTCGAAGTGGTCCCATTTAAAGGGGAATGCCAAGATTTCCTTTACGACTTGGCCAGAGCCGACAAAGATGAAACATGTATTATTGAAACGGGCTAATATTGTAGAATGTATAACAATAACAACATTTCCGCAGGAAGTACACCAAAAAAAGTTATAGGCTAAGAACTCGCGGAGCGATTTTGTACCGTGCCCGCCGCGGTGGTGGAACTGCGGTTTTATTTCTACACTCACGAGACCGGTTATTTGTGCGGTTACGCAGTCGTCGCGGTTGAGATCATCGTCCGCAAACGTGGCGGGCGATGATCGCAAGACGGGCGGTTGCAAGACGGGCAGTTATCGCACACCAGAAACGAGCTGTTGCGTTATACTTACTTCACAGAAGAATTAAAAAAGAAGACCCAAAAGGTTCTGGGTGCATCCACTGATTCAGGATAGAGATCGTTATGGATTATTTGTTACTCTTTGCTACTGCGGTCGCCCGCCAGCCGATCGCAGAGCGGGCGTGAAACGCGTCGTGAGATGTGCTTTATTTTTCTACATATATATCTGCATTCTACAGAAGCTGCGGGCCCACAACCGCGGCGGACGCGGGTGAAAATCGCTCCGTGAGTTCTTAGCCATAGGTCGATAAAGATGAATATAATAGTAGATTATTTACCTAGGCAAGAAAAAGGCCAAATTACAGTATGTCTGGCGGAACTACTTGATAGTAGGCCGGATCTTGGCATTCCCCTTTGGTGAAGATCTGATGAAGAACTGCGGAGATAGACAATTTGAAGTCGGTTTTATTTTTGTTAAAAAGTTTTTATTCCAAAGCTTGAACAATATTTACAGCTATGTACTGGGTACTGTACATAAGAGTAATAATATTCTCTTCTTATAGGTGATGGGATTCGGTCTCTTCTTAATGGATTCAGAAGTCTGCAACATCAACCGTCTAGATCAGAAGAAGAAGATACGTCTGGACCGGATTGACAGGATCTTTAAGGTAAGCTTATCTTTTTAAAAGATAATCATAAGAATGTCTCACCGCATAAATATTGGGTGTGAAAATGTGTCACTGTAAAAATACAGGCTGTAAAAATGTCTCACTGCCAAAATACAGCATGTTGTGAAAATGTGTCACTGTGAAAATACAGGATGTTGTGAAAATACAGGATGTTGTGAAAATACAGGATGTTGTGAAAATACAGGATGTTGTGAAAATACAGGATGTTGTGAAAATACAGAATGTTGTGAAAATACAGGATGTTGTGAAAATACAGGATGTTGTGAAAATACAGGATGTTGTGAAAATACAGGATGTTGTGAAAATACAGGATGTTGTGAAAATACAGGATGTTGTGAAAATACAGGATGTTGTGAAAATACAGGATGTTGTGAAAATACAGGATGTTGTGAAAATACAGGATGTTGTGAAAATACAGGATGTTGTGAAAATACAGGATGTTGTGAAAATACAGGATGTTGTGAAAATACAGGATGTTGTGAAAATACAGGATGTTGTGAAAATACAGGATGTTGTGAAAATACAGAATGTTGTGAAAATACAGGATGTTGTGAAAATGTCTCACTGTGAAAATACAGGCTGTTGTGAAAATGTCTCACTGTGAAAATACAGGGTGTTGTGAAAATGTTTCACTGTAAAAATACAGGTTGTGAAAATGTTTCACTATAAAAATACAGCATGTTGTGAAAATGTCTCACTGTGAAAATACAGGATGTTGTGAAAATGTCTCACTGTGAAAATACAGGATGTTGTGAAAATGTCTCACTGTGAAAATACAGGATGTTGTGAAAATGTCTCACTGTGAAAATACAGGATGTTGTGAAAATGTCTCACTGTGAAAATACAGCATGTTGTGAAAATGTCTCACTGTGAAAATACAGGATGTTGTGAAAATGTCTCACTGTGAAAATACAGGATGTTGTGAAAATGTCTCACTGTGAAAATACAGGATGTTGTGAAAATGTCTCACTGTGAAAATACAGGATGTTGTGAAAATGTCTCACTGCAAAAGTACAGAATGTTGTGAAAATATCTCACTGTAAAAATACAGGTTGCAAGAATGTCTCTCTGTAATAATACCGGGTGCGAGAATGTCTAACTGCAATAATACATGGTGAGAAAATGTCTCACTGTAAAAATACAGGCTGCAAAAATGTTTCATTGCAAAAATACAACATTTCAACGATTGCATTTCACCGATTACCCCATTTCACTGATAAGATATTTTTATCTTCAAGTAATACAGACGTCTCGTAATAAATATTTGCTATTTCAACGTGTTTTCTTTGTTTTAGAATTTGGAGGTGGTACCTCTCTTCGGTGACATGCAGATCGCGCCTTTTAATTATATTAAGAGGTCTAAACATTACGACCCTAGCAAGTAAGTTATTTTCTTTATTTACTTTCATACAATATAACTTATGGTTGGATGAAATGGCGACAGGTCACAGGGACAACTTGTGACCAACGGATGCCCCTCAAGCTGAAGGGCAAAATCTACAAATCCATTATAAGACCTGTCGTGCTGTACGGATCAGAGTGTTGGGCCGTGAACAAGACGGATGAAAGAAGATTACACGTAGCGGAGATGAGAATGTTGAGATGGATGTGTGGAGTGACGCGAATGGATAAAGTAAGAAATAAGTATATTAGAGGAAGTTTGAAAGTGGCACCAGTGACAGAAAAGTTGAAAGGAAAGCGTTTGTCTTGGTATGGGCATGTGCTGAGGAGGGATGAAACACATGTGACTAAGAGAGTGATGAATATGAATGTTGATGGATGGAGGGGAGAGGGAGACCTAAGAAAAGATGGATGGATTGTGTGACGGAGGATATGAAAGATAAGGGAGTAAATGATAATGAGACGGCTGACAGGGAAGAGTGGAAGAGAAAAACATATTGCGCCGACCCCAAGTAACTTGGGACCAGGGCAGGAAGATGATGACTTTCATACAATATAACTTATACAAGGTTAGTCGGAAAGGGGGTACTAAGCCGCGGGCCACTTAATGTATCACTGACGATTGTTTAAAAAAAAGTGTTAAAATTAAATAATCGATAAAAAAATACAACATGATTTTTATTTTAGTTTTTTCAAAAATTCTTCATTCCTGCTTTAGTTACGAATTCAGAAAATGGAGCTTCTAATCCGTGACCCCAAATATGACCTTAAATGTAAACACAGCTGATCATAGCTGAGGATAGATAGAATTTAGTGTATTTTTTATGAAATCTTTGAACAGCTATTTCTCTTAAACTTTTGGGGAAAGTTGTACAACAAAAGTTATCCATTATTATGGGTAATTTAACACCCTTTCGGCTTAGTACACCCTTTCCGACTAACCTTGTATACAACGTGTTACATAATTCCCCATGAAAAATGTAAATAATCAAGTAGTCTTTTCTGGTTGTTGTCAGAGGAAATTAGGTAAGAATGTAATGTGTGAACTTTCTGGGTAGTCTACTCTTTAGTTTTATGTTTTCAGGGTTGCGTTTCAATGATGATTATTTTATGTTTTATCCAAATTCTGTATTTTTTTGGGTCATACTACGGTTTTCAAATATTGCCAATAGACTCTTTACAAGGGACCTTTTAACTCCCTTTCGGCTTTAGGGGTATTTTTGTAACACGTTGTATATAATACTTACTCGCCTCTTGCGACACCCACGGTTGGAAAATTGGTGGCCTATTGGTGTCCTATTTGTAGCCAGGAACACTTAACGACTTGGTCGATAGTTTCAAATCATTTACTTATCACTAGGTGGCCGTTATCCTCGAGTCCCAACCCGCCGTCTCCTCAAGCTGACCTGATGGTCCATCTGCCTCAAATCAGGGAAGAACACCAGAACTATATCTCTGAACTCGCCAGATACAGCAATGAGGTAAGTTATCAAAGTTATTTAACCTTTTTGTAAGAGCTCTTACCTACAAACCACGCTACGAATTTATCGTACTTTTTTGACGGCTATATACGTCGTTGGCGGTCCGACCACATTTTCGTTTGACAACTATAGCCGTTGATGGTGTTCAAAAGGTTAAACGCAACGCAATCGAAAGCTCCCGTTGTCCCTCCAGTATCAAAATTCACACTAATATTATAATACGGCTTAATTTTCTTTTATACAAGGTTAGTCGGAAAGGGGGTACTAAGCCGAAAGGGTGTTAAAGTACCCATAATAAGGGATAACTTTTGTTCTACAACTTTCCCCAAAACTTGATAGTTTAACCTTTTGGACGCCAGAGCAAAAATGCATCGGCGTACCCTCCACGCCACGGTAACTGTAATCCCATCGTTTTTGTCACATATTTGTGACGTTGGCGTACAGGGTAAACTTTCGTTTGTCACGTATATGTGACAATGGCGTCCAAAAGGTTAAGAGAAATAGCTTTTCAAAGATTTCGTAAAAAATATGCTAAAATCTATCTGTCCATAGCTATGATCAGCTGTGTTTACTATTAAATTTTCTGAATTCATAACTAAAGCAGGGCTGAAGCATTTTCGAAAAAACTAAAATAAAAATGATTTTTCATGGAAAAAATATAAATCGAATTTTGAAATTTTAACACTTGCTTTAAAATAGTCATCAGTGATACTCTAGGTGGCCCGCGGCTTAGTACCCCCTTTACGACTAACCTTGTATAATTACTAGCTGTGTCCTCACGGCTCCGCCCGCGTAAGAAGTTTTATTCCATTAATAAATATAGCCTATGTTACTCAGTGATAACGTAGCTTTCTAACGTAGCGGTCGGGTTGTTGCCCTAGAATAAGGTGTGAGTTCCGCGATGACTGATGCAGATGTGCCGTCAGTTAGGACAGGTCAACTCAAACCTGCTATGGCACTTTCCTCAAAAGGCCATTCCAGACGTTGCCCTACATCGTTTCACTCGCATAGTTTGTGTACTACAATGTCTGGACTTTAAAAGAGACTTTGACCTCTGAGTTTGTTTCGGCTTATCTTCTGAGCTAGTCATATAGGAAAAGCCGGCGCCATCTAGTCTTAAAAAAAAAAACATTACATTGACTTGTAAAAGTGTCTGTAACAGATTTATTTACAGAAATAAAAATCATTTATCATTAATAACGGCAAAATAATTTTTGAAATCGGTCCAGTAGTTTTTAAGTTTATTCGTTACATACAAAAATATAAAAATACAAATCTTTCCTCTTTATAATATTAGTATAGAAGTATAGATGAAGTTTGACGTTAGACACCGTTCTAACAAGTGTCTAAACTTTTGCACTTCGTCTGATGGTGTTCATTTCTTTGCAGGTGACCACAACCTTCAAAGAAGCCGGCTCTGACTCAGAGAATAAAGCGGTAACAGAGTTGTCCCTTCGTGGTCTACACTTGCTATCATCATGGTGCTCCGTGCTGACTGAGTTGTGCTCGTGGAAACTGCTGCATCCTACTGATCATGCCAGCAACCCACGGTGTCCTCCTGACGCCGAGGAGTATGAGAGGGTGAGTGTGGCTTATACCAGGTGGTGTGACGCGGTGGTAATAGAACTGTGCGGCGATGTGATCCGTGTGTTGTGGCGATATGATCAGTGTTTTAAAAGGAGTATGGTCAGTGTCTTGGACGTGGCCAGTGTTTTGTGGTGAAGAGGCCAGTTTTTTTAGCGTGGGGAAATCCTCATGGACTATCCCCCGTCTAGGGAAGACGGGTGGGTGTGCCGGACTTTTACCGGCTAAAACCCCACGGTGTCCCTCCTTCTGACCTAAGGCCGGGGTCACGGGATTTGCTGTTGGGTTGCGCAAGTCGCTCCCTCCACTCGGCCACCAGGATCTGGCGGAGCTCGCCCCGCTCAGGCCTCCAGATCCCAGGGCGCTGATCCGGCCAATAGACTTGCCGCCTCGAAGGAGATCGTACGGTATCCCCTTATTACCCTGACGGCCATCGCCCGCTGCGGTCTCCGCAGGATAGCGACGTTGCGGGCCGTCAGGGTGTCCGCCCAAATGTGGTGAAGTGGCCAGTGTCTTAACCCTTTATAAGGCAGTGGCAATATGTTTGGCACCAACTTCTTTGGCAGATGTCTCGTAAGGCTCCTTGTTATATTTCTATTTTCAAACCTAGCTTCATGCAATTTTTTTTAAAGCACTTAAAAAATTCACTTAAAAATATTTAAATATTAATTTATTAGGTATTTAAAAAAAATACCAAATTGTTTGTTATTTACTTTTCCTAAAATCTTCTACCTTATAAAGGGTTAAAGCAATGTGGCCAGTGTCTTAAGGCAGTGTGGCCAGTGTCTGTGGCAACATGGCCAGTGTTTTGTGAAAATATGGCCAGTGTGTAGTTGAGAATATGCCCAGTGACTTGTGGCAGTATGACCAGTGTCTGTGACAACATGGCCAGTGTTTTGTGAAAATATGGCCAGAGTGTAGTTGAGAATATGCCCAGTGACTTGTGGAAGTATGACCAGTTTTTTGTGACATCATGGCCAGTGTTTTGTGAAAACATGGCCAGAGTGTAGTTGAGAATATGCCCAGTGACTTGTGGCAGTATGACCAGTTTTTTGTGACCTCATGGCCAGTGTTTTGTGAAAATATGGCCAGAGTGTAGTTGAGAATATGCCCAGTGACTTGTGGCAGTATGACCAGTTTTTTGTGACATCATGGCCAGTGTTTTGTGAAAATATGGCCAGAGTGTAGTTGAGAATATGCCCAGTGACTTGTGGCAGTATGACCAGTGTCTGTGACAACATGGCCAGTGTTTTGTGAAAATATGGCCAGAGCCTAGTTGAGAATATGCCCAGTGACTTGTGGCAGTATGACCAGTTTTTTGTGACATCATGGCCAGTGTTTTGTGAAAATATGGCCAGAGTGTTGTTGAGAATATGCCCAGTGACTTGTGGCAGTATGACCAGTGTCTGTGACTACATGGCCAGTGTTTTGTGAAAATATGGCCAGAGCCTAGTTGAGAATATGCCCAGTGACTTGTGGCAGTATGACCAGTTTTTTGTGACATCATGGCTAGTGTTTTGTGAAAATATGGCCAGAGTGTAGTTGAGAATATGCCTAGTGACTTGTGGCAGTATGACCAGTGTTTTGTGACAACATGGCCAGTGTTTTGTGAAAATATGGCCAGAGTGTAGTTGAGAATATGCCCAGTGACTTGTGGCAGTATGACCAGAGTTTTGTGACAACATGGCCAGTGTTTTGTGAAAATATGGCCAGAGTGTAGTTGAGAATATGCCCAGTGACTTGTGGCAGTATGACCAGTGTTTTTTGTGACAACATGACCAGTGTTTTATTGCCATTGTTAAATTAATAAGGCCTTTGTTTAAAGGCAATATGTCTAGACTTTACCTTGTTTTAAGACATGATGACAAGTTTCCATTGACGAGCAAACGTGCACGTGAAGAAACCATAAACAATCAGAACAACTATACTAAATGTTCCATTTATTTCAGGCTACCCGCTACAACTACACTTCAGAAGAAAAATTCGCCATGATCGAAGTAATAGCCATGATCAAAGGGCTCCAAGTGCTGATGGCGCGCATGGAGACGGTGTTCGCGGACGCGGCGCGCCGCTCCATATACGCGGAGCTGCAGGACTTTGTGCAGCTAATCATGCGCGAACCGCTGCGCAAGGCCATCAAGAACAAGAAGGATCTTATACGCAGGTATGTGAACATAGGGACCATATGACATAGTGGCCATATAACACAGTGGCCACATGATACAGAGATCTTATGACATATTGGCCAAATAACGTCGTGGGCTTATGACACAATGGCCTTACGACAGTGGCCTAAAACAGTGGCTTTATGACAGAGGCCTTATGACAGTGGGCTTATGACTGAGGCCTTATGTCATTGGACTTATAACTGAATTGAAATGGGGTATATCCTACAGGTCTTTAGAGGATGAAACACCAATAACTTTGTATAGTAGACTGTATTGAAGTGATAATTTCGATGGGAATAAAAAACGGTTTACAATAATTTTGCGTATAACAAGTATTAAGAGAAGTGCGCGCTCAGCACGGCGGACGATGACGCAGTCCCGGTCAGCCGGTGCGCGCTCAGTACGGCGGACGATGACGCAGTCCCGGTCAGCCGGTGCGCGCTCAGTACGGCGGACGATGACGCAGTCCCGGTCAGCCGGTGCGCGCTCAGTACGGCGGACGATGACGCAGTCCCGGTCAGCCGGTGCGCGCTCAGTACGGCGGACGATGACGCAGTCCCGGTCAGCCGGTGCGCGCTCAGTACGGCGGACGATGACGCAGTCCCGGTCAGCCGGTGCGCGCTCAGTACGGCGGACGATGACGCAGTCCCGGTCAGCCGGTGCGCGCTCAGTACGGCGGACGATGACGCAGTCCCGGTCAGCCGGTGCGCGCTCAGTACGGCGGACGATGACGCAGTCCCGGTCAGCCGGTGCGCGCTCAGTACGGCGGACGATGACGCAGTCCCGGTCAGCCGGTGCGCGCTCAGTACGGCGGACGATGACGCAGTCCCGGTCAGCCGGTGCGCGCTCAGTACGGCGGACGATGACGCAGTCCCGGTCAGCCGGTGCGCGCTCAGTACGGCGGACGATGACGCAGTCCCGGTCAGCCGGTGCGCGCTCAGTACGGCGGACGATGACGCAGTCCCGGTCAGCCGGTGCGCGCTCAGTACGGCGGACGATGACGCAGTCCCGGTCAGCCGGTGCGCGCTCAGTACGGCGGACGATGACGCAGTCCCGGTCAGCCGGTGCGCGCTCAGTACGGCGGACGATGACGCAGTCCCGGTCAGCCGGTGCGCGCTCAGTACGGCGGACGATGACGCAGTCCCGGTCAGCCGGTGCGCGCTCAGTACGGCGGACGATGACGCAGTCCCGGTCAGCCGGTGCGCGCTCAGTACGGCGGACGATGACGCAGTCCCGGTCAGCCGGTGCGCGCTCAGTACGGCGGACGATGACGCAGTCCCGGTCAGCCGGTGCGCGCTCAGTACGGCGGACGATGACGCAGTCCCGGTCAGCCGGTGCGCGCTCAGTACGGCGGACGATGACGCAGTCCCGGTCAGCCGGTGCGCGCTCAGTACGGCGGACGATGACGCAGTCCCGGTCAGCCGGTGCGCGCTCAGTACGGCGGACGATGACGCAGTCCCGGTCAGCCGGTGCGCGCTCAGTACGGCGGACGATGACGCAGTCCCGGTCAGCCGGTGCGCGCTCAGTACGGCGGACGATGACGCAGTCCCGGTCAGCCGGTGCGCGCTCAGTACGGCGGACGATGACGCAGTCCCGGTCAGCCGGTGCGCGCTCAGTACGGCGGACGATGACGCAGTCCCGGTCAGCCGGTGCGCGCTCAGTACGGCGGACGATGACGCAGTCCCGGTCAGCCGGTGCGCGCTCAGTACGGCGGACGATGACGCAGTCCCGGTCAGCCGGTGCGCGCTCAGTACGGCGGACGATGACGCAGTCCCGGTCAGCCGGTGCGCGCTCAGTACGGCGGACGATGACGCAGTCCCGGTCAGCCGGTGCGCGCTCGCCATTCGAACCCCCCTCCGCGACCGCAGCTCCCGCCCGCGGTCGCCCGGCCGTACTGATGTTCTTAACAATAACATTGGCCTTATAACACAGTAGCCTTATGACATATTGGCTACATGACACAGTGGCCTTATGACAGTGGTCCTATGACATACTGGCCATATGACACCGTGGCCTTATAACACAGTGGCCATATGACAGTGGGCTTATGACACAGTGACCTCATGACATATTGGCAAGTTGTCGTACAAAAGTTATCCCTTATTATGGGTACTTTAACACCCTTTCGGCTTAGTACCCCCTATCCGACTAACTTTGTATATACTATCTGCATGTCACATCTTGATAGCGCGATGCAGGATTCTGTGACGTCATCGAGAGTTATCGTCGCTGTAGTCTGCAACACAATCGCAGTGCTGCGTAGTTCGCAGGCGTGATAGACGTCGTCACAGACATGGCCACGTTTCTCCAACTCGCCAATTTTCTTGTAGATTCTTCTTAACAGTATTTCTGTCTCCATGTCCTTAGTATAATAGTGTCAGTTCGTGAAACGTGCGGGGACTGGGCGCGCGGTTGTGAGCCTCAACAGGACCCAGCTCTTCGCGGGAAGAAGGATGGCGAAGCCAGCTTCACCATAAAAGTTCCTCGACGAAACGTTGGTAAGTAAACTTTAACATAACATTACGCCTGTGTTCCCCGAAGGATTGGGCAGAGGTGTATAGTCGGGCGAGCCTATTGCCATTAACCGGGCACAAATAAAGAATTCGACGAGACTTTTGTTTCAGTGGCTGAGTGATCGGCTTCTGTGCTACGGGTTGTGGGTTCGATTCCCACACGGAAAAAATATTTGTATGGCCTACAAATAGTTTTTCCGGGGCTGGGCGTTTGTGCGTGTGAAGATTTGTGTCTGTAAACGCACCCACGATACAGGAGAAATCCTAGTGTGGGCAATACAGTAACATAACATTACGCCCGTGTTCCCCGAAGGGTTGCGCAGAGGTGTATAGTCACATCCTCATTTCGCCGTTATGTAATAGGGGGCGAGCCTATTGCCATTAACCGGGCACAAATAGACACACACATGTTGGTTTAAGTTTACTGGCATGACCACCGAGACATCCGTAATTACGGGTCAACAGTATTTATTTTTTTATTTATTTAAGCACGCTATTTATCTATTTGGAACTGGTTTACATCAGTTACGTCACAAAGGGTTCAGTTGACAACCAGCGTCAGGCACTAGTGGTCTGACATTTATGCTGAACTGAACCTATTTGGCGCAGCCACTAGACATACAGCTACTTTATTTATTTTTTATTTTTTGTCTCCTATGGTTTTTTTTGTCTGTGTGTCTGACTGCTTTCGTGCCAAATAAATTTCTTTCTTTCTTTCTTTCTTTCAATGTTTTTTAAAAAACAAAAAAGAACTGTCTGGCGCAAAGTCACCATATTTTTGTACGTTTTTTACGAAAACTAAGTTTATATGTTATTACTAAATATTCTATTATCAAAAATTTTGAAATGTAGGCACAGTCATCTGCATGCGCGCTTCCATTGCGCGCTACAATGAGGGTTTTCGATACTTTTTCTGGCATCAGACAGCGGTTCGTATGCGTCAGGTCCAAACAGCTGTCAGATAACACAGATTCTTACCGAACGTATATTTTTTTAGTGAAATTCTACGTATTTGGAAGTGTTATTGATTTTATTATGGATTACGGCCAGAGAAAGGTTGCCGAACTGAAGATTGAGCTCAAAAACAGAGGCGCAATAGTCACCCTCCTGTTTTATTTGCACACATAGGCACTGCACGACACTGTGGCATTTTAGAAAACAATATTCCTTTTGTAACGTTTTTAAGAATAAATAAACCAAACAAAAAATACAAATCGTGTATGTGTTTTGACAGGTGGTTGGACCTGACGCTACAATGCTGCCACCTCACGTAGAACATTTTTCAGAAAACCCTCATTAAAAGCTGTTTTTTAATACCAAAAAATAAAAGTCGTTTCCCAGCAATTATTTTTGCTGCATGTTACTTAGTTTTATGTACAGTATGCGTAGACTTCAGCTTCGTTAAGGCTATTTTTACACCCTGTATATGCTCATCATTATGGTCCTCTTCGCAGGTCCATCATCAACTCAACTCTACATGGTCCGCACGCAGTTAGAAGCGCTGATCTCGGACAAGTCTGGCGGGAGACGGACTCTTCGTAAAGATCTGGATGCTGGGACCCTGACTCAGATCGAGACGTTCCACCGACAGAGTTTCTACTGGGGGTATCTGCTGAATCTTTCAGGTAAGAGTACGTACACACGACAACATCCCGTTTTTTTCAGGTACAGTTTTTTGTACGATCCCTTTTAAAACCATAACCCCACGCCTGTATTCCCCGAAGAGTTGGGCAGAGGTGTATACTAACACCTTCATTTCGCCGTTATATTTAAGTCCCATGTAATAGGGGGCGAGCCTATTGCCATCAACCAAGCACAAATACAAACTCCGGGCTGCTATTGAGGAATTCCACACGGAAAAACCCAATAACATTTTGCCCGACCTGGGGACTGAACTCAGGACCTCACGATCAGCAGTCGTGCTTGCCACCACTAGACCAACGAGGCAGTTGATATCCAATGGCAGCATTTTTTGACATAAACTCACGCCTTTTTCCCATGAGGGTATCAGTTACAGTTTCAGCATTTTTTGAATAGTTCTAAACTCGACACCAGTTGGCGCCACTGTAAATGTAGACCTGTTAAAACTTTGTTTTGTACAGTCAGCAACAGGAGTCGCTGAATGAACATAATTAAATTACTATTACCAACTAATGTTATTATTTATTAAAAAAAAAACAATCGGAACGACAAAGGATTTATTTCTGATTTAATTACTAAATACAATCAATAATAATCACTGAAATTACACAACTTAAATTAAATTAAATATTCCAATAAACCGACAAGAGTTTAGCCCTACAGGTGAACGCTGCGCGTGCCCGGTAAGAAGTGAGGCTCTGCAGCGCACACGCCTTCCGGTTTTGCTTTCTGTGACGTCAGCACTCGTTCGATCATGCGATGGGCTTAACCACGCCCATCTTCCTCACAATTCGACGCTAATTTTACAATATTAGGTATATTGTAATTTAATGAGCTTCTAAATGACAAATGATTTTTATTTCTGTAAATAAATCTGTTACAGACACTTTTACAAGTCAGTGTAATGTTTTTTTTAATACTAGATGGCGCCGACATTTCCTATCTGACTAGCTCTGAGAAGAAAAGTCGAAACCAACTCAGAGATCAACACTGTGGTATTGGTGTATATGGTATTCAACTATGCGAGTGTAACAATGTAGGGCAACGTCTGGAATGGCGCTTTGAGGAAAGTGCCGTAGCAGGTTTGAGTTGACCTGTCCTAACTGACGGCACGCTGGCTAATATATTAGACATAGACATTTTGATTGAGTATTGATAGGTCTACATAACAGCAGCGTCATTCAATACTGCCAGATTGAGCAATAGATTGCTCTGTGATCTGTGGCTCTGTGAAACCGGCAATTAATTGCAGTCTACTGTCGCCCAGCGGCAGATACTCGACAATACACGACCATACCGGCAATATTGAGACTATTAAGTAATACGACCGGCAACACATTGCCGTAAAATGTTGCTCGTACATCGTTCGCGTTGACGCAATTGTCTAGTATAATAATTTTCTTTTTGTTCTATCTATAATCCCTTTAAAATAATACTAAATTATTATATATTTTTAATAATAGTCCCTAGTCTTCCCACGTTTGTCATTATTCTGACTCGACTTGACTAATAAGAATGATTTTGTTTGTTCATAGATTCTCTGCAGAAGTGCTGCGATCTCTCCCAGCTCTGGTACAGAGAGTTCTATCTCGAAATGACTATGGGCCGAAAAGTGAACGTAAGTGCCGCTAATCTTTACATAGTATAAAACAAAGTCGCTCCCGCTGTCTGTACGCTTAGATCTTTTAAACTACGCAACGGATTTTAATGCAGTTTTCAGCAATAGATAGAGTGATTCAAGAGGAAGGTTTATATGCCCCACATTAGTATCTACATTGCACCCGTGCGGAGCCGGGGCGGGTCGCTAGTTGTCTAATAACTAAGTACTAACTACTAGCCTCAATGGTCTAGTTATGGCAAGCGCGACTGCTGATCGTGAGCTCCTGGGTTCGATCCATAGGTCGGGCAAAGTGGGTTTTTTCCGTGTGTAATTCCTGAGTAGCAGCCCGGAGTTTGGATTTGTGCCCGGTTGATGGCAATAGGTTCGCCCCCTATTACATGGGACTTAAACGTAACGGCGAAATGAAGGTGTTACTATACACCTCTGCCCAACCCTTTCGGGAATACAGGCGTGATGTTATGTGTAGCGACAAATTGCAAGGAAATGGAAAGGTATGCTTACGTGGTTTGGTCATGTTGAGAGAATGAGTGAACGGTGATTAACAAAACGAATGTATAAGGCGGATGACAGTGGAAACGGTAGAGGACGCGCTGGAAGGACATACATCGATGTTATTGGCGATGTTCTTCACAAAGGACAGGTGCGTAATACTCTCAACCGGTGTGCGTGTATGACAAGATGTATGAATGTGAACGAAGCGAAAGGAGTATGTAATGATGGTAGCGTGTGGCGTTCTATAGTTTCTGCCTACCAGAAAAACCTAATATAACATCACGCATTGTGCTCCCCAAAGGGTTCGGCAGAGGTATTTTATTACAACCTCGTTTCGCCAGTTATGTTTAACTCCCATGTAATTGGGCACAAATCCGGACCGCTACTGAGAAATTCCTAATGGAATAACCCAGTAACACTTTGCCCGACCCGGGGATCGAACCCAGAACCTCTCAACAGTCGCACTTGTAACCACTAGACCACCAAGACAGTCATTGATAAGTTCCATTTATTTCTTCATCCAGAAATGTATGGTTCGCCACCAACATAACGAAGAGTGTAATGACCTGATCACCATGGAGAAACGCATCCAGTTCCCCATAGAGATGTCCATGCCGTGGATTCTGACTGACCATATTCTGCGCACCAAGGAACCAGCTATGATGGAGTGAGTATTAGGTTATTTTTTGGTGACGGAATGAGGTATGATGTTTCTCCAACGAAAATGAAGGATCCCTCAACAAGACTGGGTTTTGTGCCTGGCGGGCTACCTCCCAACGGTTGGTGTTGAGAACTTGTATATATACTAACTCCGTGTCAGATCTTGATACCGCGATGCAGGATTTGTGACATTTCATCTGACAGCTGTCATTGGTTGTCGCTGTAGTCTGCTAGACATTCGTCGTGCTGCGTAGTTCGTATGTGGCGTGGTAGATGCCGCCACTCATCCTCTATTGTTGACCTTTTTTGAGCGAAATTAACCCTCAATACCATTGCTATAAGTGTCAATTCCCTTTCACAGATACGTGCTCTATCCACTAGATTTGTACAACGACTCTGCTCAGTACGCTCTCACGGTGTTCCGGAAGCAATTCTTATATGACGAGGTAGAGGCTGAAGTGAACTTGTGCTTCGATCAGTTTGTGTACAAGCTGAGCGAGCAGGTGTACGCGCATTATAAGCAGCTGGCCAGCAGGTAGTGTAACCTACTATGCAATGAAAAAAAAAATGTGTTTAATGGGGTAGGCAACTGTGGAACTAATGGCGCCACTTTCGATTGTACCTATGCCATCTTATTGGTTGCAATGTGTTTGACATTATTGCTGATATGAATATGATGGTTCTGATTGGTTCAAATAACTAAGTATGGAGGTGCTGCCATCTGCTTTCGTTTTGCGTTGCCTTCCCCATTGGAATATTAAGTTGTTTACATTTTCTGTTACTTCTGCCAAATTATAGAGCAGTTTGTTGGCAGACGTAGCTCCCATTATAATTACAAGATTTAAGTATGCACGTTCACTTTTCCACTTAAATATTAAAAATTACAATAAAGGAATCTGACCACAACTGAAAACTAAATTAATCCAAAATACTTACTTTTACAAAAACATGTTAAACTGTTAGTATTATTACGTTTAAATTACCCAAAATTGCTGAGATAAGATTTTCACTAAAATTAGACAGAAGATATGATTCAAGTTTGTTTTCAAATGTTCTTTTTGTTAAACACGTTTCAAATTGAATTTAGTGTGGAGGAATGATGTATGGGAACGTACCCATACTACGTGACCCGTTCAGGGGCACTTGGTCATTACTACGGGTGGTTACCGAGGGGGGGGGGGGGGTTTATAAATAGTAAAAAAAATGGGTCACGTAGTATGGGTACGTGCCCTATGGTGTTCCTCTAACGAGGCGGGAGGGTCTTCCTACCAGGCGGGTGATATGCATGGCGGACTACTGCCCAACGGTTGATGTTGGGGAGTTATATATTATACTATCTTCGAGTCAAATCTTGATATCGCGATGCAGGATTTACATACATACATAAACTCACGCCTTTTTCCCATGGGGGTAGGCAGAAACTATAGAACGCCACATGCTACGACTCTTACATACCCCTTTCGCTTCATCCACATTCATACATCTTGTCATACACGCACGCCGGTTGAGAGTACTACGCACCTGACCCTTGTGAAGAACATCACCAATAACATCGATGTATGTCCTTCTAGGACGTCCTCTACCGGCGTTCCCATTAACATCCGCCTTATAAATTTCTTTTGTTAATCGTCGTTCACTCATTCTCTCAACATGGCCAAACCACCTAAGCATACTCCTTTCAATTTTTGTCACTACATCATCTTTTAAACCGCAACTGATTTGTGATGTCATATTTGAGAGTTGTCATTATTCTCGCTGTAGTCTGTTAGACATTCGCCGTGCGAGGTCTGTGGACGTCCCAAAATTGAAGAGCATGACGGCATACCGTATTTCATAGGTATAATGTTCGGGTTATTTGGTTCAATAATCTGTCGAAAGATTTAAAACAAACAAACAAATATATGAAGTGGAGCAAATTACAATCGTTTAAACATGTGTTTGTTTCTAGCATGCTTCTCGATAAGCGTTATCGTGCAGAATGTGCTGCTCGCGGAGCCAGCACTGGTGCCGCAGCCGGCCGCTACGCGTCGCTACTGAGACAAAGACACGTCGCCCTCCTCGGCAGACACGTGGACTTGTGTGCCTTGGTAAGTATTACAATATAGGCTTATTTATACGGTGCAAGTTTCTTGAAGCAAGTATCACGCTATCTCTGTTTTTGTCGGAGAGAAAGACAAAGATAGCATGAGACTTGCTTCAAGAAACTTGCACTGTGTAAATGAGACTAATACCAGCCTGTGATATGGTATACAAGGTTAGTCGAAAAGGGGGTACTAAGCCGCGGGCCACGTAATGTATCACTGATGATTGTTTTAAAGAAAGTGTTAAAATTTCAAAATTCGATAAAAAAAAGCCATGCAATATATTTTAATTTTAGTTTTTTCAAAAATTCTTCATCCCTGCTCTAGTTACGAAATCAGAAAATGGAGCTTCTAATCTGTGACCCCAAATATGACCTAAAATGTAAACACATCTGATCATAGCTGAGGATATATAGAATTTAGCGTATTTTTTTATGAAATCTTTGAACAGCTATTTCTCTTAAACTTTTGGGGAAAATTGTACAACAAAAGTTATCCATTATGATGGGTACTTTAACACCCTTTCGGCTTAACATCCCTTTTCCGACTCACCTTGTATTTAAGCATGTATTTTTGTACAACACATGACATGATATAACATCACCAACATCATGTATTTCTCGAAGGGTTGCGCAGAGGTATATAGTAACTCCCTCATATCAAAGACATACAACAGAATCTTGTAGGGGTGCATCTATCATTACACTTATAGCTAATATCGGTATGTCAGGATTGCGAGCAGGGTAAATAAAGTAAGTGAAACCAACATAGACTCTCCACCACTGAGAGTACTTTTAATTAGGTTAGTGATTAGTTACAGAAGCTAGTTCACAATATAACAATTACAATTTTTTTTTTTAAATTACCAGTTTTTTTTTTAAATTAACAATTTTTTTTTTAAAGCCGTTTATTTTAGATTCTATGAGTAAGTACCTAAACTCATACACTGACCTATTACTTTTAATTTTTTGGGAAAACGTATACTTTTGCAATGTTTGTAAATATGTAAGCACCATGTACATCATCTTCCTGCCCTGGTCCCAAGTTACTTGGGGTCGGCGCAATATGTTTTTCTCTTCCACTCTTCCCTGTCAGCCGTCTCATTATCATTTACTCCCTTATCTTTCATATCCTCCCTCACACAATCCATCCATCTTTTCTTAGGTCTCCCTCTCCCCATGTAAGCACCATGTACCTATCACATAATTAATATGTCATTGTTTCATTTTTTATTTATTTTTTACCTTTTGTGGTATAGTAATTTTATTCTAGGTGCATCGTCTTCACATATAATTGTATAATTAATGTACCTATACAAAATATTGTAAGACATTTTAAAAGAGTAACGGTGGAGTTTCTTGCCCATTCTTCTCCATACGAAACTACCTTTTGGAAGGGGCAACTAGAATCAATTCTATTTTCTTTGTAACTTTAACGTTCAAAAGTGCCTTTTATGTGCCTAATTGAAATAAATACTTTGACTTTGACTTTGAATTAACACAAGATCAGAAAATGAGGACAAGCAAACCAGATATAAAAGGTCAGACAACTTCGGCTGTTCGACATGGAATCCTCTGCTCCGTCGAATGACCACTGTTTTTATAACTTCGGGTACGTTGATTCATCTTGACGATTACCCTCCTACGTCAACATTGTCCAGTGTTACCAGTTACCACACTCATTTCGTTATGTCTAAGTCCCATGTAATAGGAGGCCAGCCTATTGCCATCAACCGACACAAATCCAAACTCCTAGCTGCTACTGAGGAATTCCACACGGCAAAACCCAATACCTCTGCCCGACCTGGGGATTGGAACCAGGACCTCACGATCAGCAGTCGCGCTTGCCACCACCAGACGAACGAGGAAGTAATTATTATTTTGTTAACAGATAGCTCAACGAATCAACGCTGATATGCACAGGGCACTCGACGCAGCTGTGGCCAAGTTTGAAGCAGGAGATATTACGGGCGTTGTGGTGAGTACTTAACACCCTCTTCTAACCGACTTCAATAAAAAGAGGAGGTTCTCAATTCAGATGTATGCTTTTTTATATTTTTTACCTCACTATACCCTCATTTATGTACCGATTTGAAAAAATATTTTTATCTTTGAAAGAGTATTCTTTCGAAATGGTCCCATTTAAATTTTGTGAAGATCTGATGAAGAACTTTGGAGATAGACAATGGAACTCCTCAATGACGAACAGTACGCATATTGTGATGATGTGATTATGTTACGGGCAGCGTCTTTAGTAGGTCCAACCAATGTTTTAATTAAGGGCACTAAAAAGAAAAAAATAAAAAAACATTTTAATAAAAATAAAACCGACTTCAAAGAAATAATAAAATAATTATCATATTATAAAAGTAACAGATTCAAAAGTCGGTGCTTTCAATTTGTTTCAGAGTGGATTAAGCACCAACTTCTGAATCTGTTACTTTTATAATATGATAATTATTTAAAAAAAAATGAAGTCGGTTTTATTTTTGCTAAAACGTTTTTTTAACTTTGATAAATCGTCATAGATATCCCTCGCCCAGCGATTAATAACATGCAACACACACAAATCAAACCGATACGACCGTGGAGTGGCGACACGCGTGTCGTATCGGGTTGGGTTGTGTGTTACATTATATTAATCGCACCTTCTGCATTTGCATATCATCGCTTAGGTAACAATACCGCCTAAGTCGAAAATTGGTCATTTGACGTTTTATACGTCATTGGAAAGATAATTTCGGCGCGCATCGAATGATGTTAGAAAAAAATTAAAATTATCCAATCACAGCGAGTTATTCATACAGTTCTGGCACCACGCAAGTCGTTTGTTGTGTCATTTTAAAGATAATAAAGGCTCATTTACACGGTGCAAGTTTCTTGAAGCAAGTCTCATGCTATCTTTGTCTTTCTCTCCGACAAAAACAGAGATAGCGTGATACTTGCTTCAAGAAACTTGCACCGTGTAAATCAGCATTAATCAGTTTTATGTACATACATAAACTCACGCCTTTTTCCCATAGGGGTAGGCAGAAACTATAGAACGCCACATGCTACGACTCTTACATACCCCTTTCGCTTCATCCACATTCATACATCTTGTCATACACGCACGCCGGTTGAGAGTACTACGCACCTGACCTTTGTGAAGAACATCACCAATAACATCGATGTATGTCCTTCTAGGGCGTCCTCTACCGGCGTTCCCATTAACATCCGCCTTATAAATTTCTTTTGTTAATCGCCGTTCACTCATTCTCTCAACATGACCAAACCACCTAAGCATACTCCTTTCAATTTTTGTCACTACATCATCTTTTAAACCGCAACTTTGTCTAATCTCTTCATTTCTCAATCTATCATTCAAAGTTACACCGCACATACTTCGCAAGGAACGCATTTCCACGGCATTTATTCTACTTTCATGCCTCTTCTACCACGACCAACATTCACTTCCATACATAAGCGTAGGTACCAGCACACCATTATGGACAGCCAGTCGTGCCTTTTTGGACATGGACCGGCTAGCCACAACCGCATGCAAAGCACCATTTACTTTATTTCCCGGATTTGCTCTCCTTTCCACATCTTCGTCAATCTTACCATCTCTTGTAAACAGTTTTATGTCTCTCCTGAAAACTTATTAAATTAAACTTGAGCGGTATTGTTACCTAAGCGACGATATATTTGCGGGCGGGAGGGTGGTGCTGCAAACTGCATTCAGGCTTGATCAACTGTTTGGCGGAATTAACACTAAATATTGTGTATTTATTATTTATTTATTAGCTTCATTTTATACCTTACATGTAGTTCTTATCTACTGTTTTGTGTTGTGTACTTATTTATTTATTAGTAACTAGCTGTGTCCTCACGGCTCCGCCCGTAGCCTATGTTACTCAGTGATTATGTAGCTTTGTAACGGCAAAAGATTTTTTGAAATCGGTCCAGTAGTTTTTATGTTTATTCGTTACTTACAAAAATCCAAAAATACTAATCTTTCCTCTTTATAATATTAGTATAGATTAGCGGCCCGTCCCGGGTTCGCACGGGTGGTCATTTTTCCGGTTTTTGCAACATTTTTCATTTATGCTCCGCTCCTATTGGTCGTAGCGTGATGTTATATAGCCTATAACCTTCCTCGATAAATGGACTATCCAACACAAAAATATTTTTTCAATTCCAACCTACTGGTTGGAATTCCTGAGATTAGCGCGTTCAAACAAACAAACTCTTCAGCTTTATAATATTAGTATAGGTGTTGTTTTACTACTTAAATAAGGTTAGTATTGTTAGGTGTCAGAGCCGCCTTTAGCGGCGAAAGCCTTTTTTTATCGTTGGAAAATCCTCATGGATGTCCCTCACCCGGGGTAGGCGAGGGGGTCTGCCGGAATCTTACCGGCTAAAAGTCCACGGTGCTCATTCTCCTGACCGTCGGCTGGAGTCGCGGGATTCGCTATTGCATGCACCGCAACCCCGGCAGGTCTCGGTCCACCAGGTGTTGCAGTGAAATCCTCCTTCAAACCGTTCCAGGTTATTTGTGCGATGTCGTTACTCCATCTTTTAAGTGGAAACGCGGGCTACAAAATATTAATAATTTGAAAAGGTTTTTGAGATCTATTTCCATCCCACTCCTCCCGCAAACCTTCCCAATTGAGCGCGAAAGAAACACCTGCATCTCTGACTGATTTCTCCTGTGCAATATTAGCGAAATCGTACATTCGTATTTCCCTGTTTCCTTCTCCAAATCTGGACCGATTTTAATATTTTTTTCTGTATTAATTTAAGAAAGACTTTGGTTATGTCTGTATTTTTTTCTTTTATTTTTTATATTCGTCAAATTTGTTTGCCAGATTTCCGTAAACTATGGTAAAACCAGTCGATTTTTGTAAAATTTAAACGTTTGTATTTCTTTTAATAATGAATTTATTGACAAACACAAACATAGGGACATAGTGGTGGTAGATATATATCATATGGTAAAAAATATTTGCTCTAGTGACATTATCTAAGGAGGTAACTGAGGAATACGTTTGTACGGACTAAATGCCGACCGCATTTCCTCTTAAAATGTTATTAATGTTGATTAAATTCTTTCTGCAGGAACTAGAAGGCCTGATCTCCGTGAACCGCCTCTGCCACAAACTCCTGAGCCGATACCTGACCCTGGACGACTTTGACGCGATCCTCCGAGAGAGCGACCACGGCGTGCTGGCTCCATACGGCAGGATCACGCTGCACGTGTTCTGGGAGCTCAACTTTGACTTCCTCCCCAACTACTGCTACAACGCTGCCACCGACAGGTATAACATCACGCCTGCATACCCCAAACGGGTTCGGCAGAGGTGTATAGTAACACCCTCATTTCGTCGTTATGTTTAACCTTTTAAGCGCGTGTCGCTTTTCTGCGACAAATATTTCCGTGCCCCTACCGCGCGTGTCGTATTTCTGCGACAGAGAACATGCATGATTTTTTTGTTCTATTTTCGTCCTATGAACTGCGTGGTACAACTAAAACGATTATTCAATAGAGATATGATTTACAACAATTACTTAAAATTGTTTCATAGCTCTAAGTATTGAAAAAGCTTCATATATTTATTGTAGGTATTATTTTATCGATTCGTAGTCGCGCGCTAGGGGCACGGCAATTGATATTTAGCCACGCGCTTAAAAGGTTAAGTCCCATGTAATAGGGAGCGAAGGGGCTCGTGGTTAATTACCAACCGCGTGGATCATACGATTTGCGAGGTTAAGCTGCACTTGCCGCGGTCAGTCCGTAGATGGGTGACCGTTTGTTACAATCAAGACCCCTCCGTGCCTCAAAGAGCACGTTAAACAGTCGGTCCCGGGTGTCATACGAATAATTATGACAGTCGCTACGGGTAGTCAGAAGCCCGAAAGTCTGACAACCGATCTAACCTCAGAGTATTGGCATTGCCCAGTAACGGTTGCGGAGGTCTGATGGCAGTCGCTCCGTGTAAAATACTGGTATTCAGCCGCATCTGGTTAGACTGGAAGCTGACCACAACATAGTTGGGAAAAGGCTAGGCAGATTTTTTAATAGGGGCCGAGCCTATTGCCTTTAACCGGACACAAATCTCAACTCTGGACTGCTACTGAGGAATTCCACACGGAAAAACCCAATAACACTTTGCCCGACTTGGGGATCGAACCCAGAACCTCACGATGAGCAGTCGCGCTTGCCACCACTAGACCAACGAAGCAGTTTTATGTAATGTAATGTATCGCCAAAGTTTGTATGTATGGATGTGTGTTACTCTTTCACGCAAAAATCGCTGAACGATTTTGGATGAGATTTGGCACACAGACTATACCCTGGATTAACACATAGAATATTTTTTTATCAGGGTACATCAAGTAGTTCCCCTAGGATGCGGGTGAAACCGCGAGTAATAGTCTAGTAGGTAATTACATAAAACCATGGTTTTTAAATGGTTTCAATTAGCTTCACTTCGTACGTGATGTTATGTTATAAAAATACATTACTATTAAAAATTACAAATTGACACTCAGAGTCACCCAGCGGGCAACAGAGGGAGCTATGCTCGGAGTTTTTTTTTTAAATGGTTTCAATTAGCTTCACTTCGTACGTGATGTTATGTTATAAAAATACATTACTATTAAAAATTACAAATTGACACTCAGAGTCACCCAGCGGGCAACAGAGGGAGCTATGCTCGGAGTTTCTTTGCGCGATAAAATCCGGAACGAGGATATCCGCCGAAGAACCAAAGTCACCGACATAGCTGTCAGAGTTTGCAAGCTGAAATGGCAATGGGCAGGCCACATCGCTCGAGGGACCGATAACCGATGGGGAAGAAAGGTTCTTGAGTGGCGACCACGAATCGGAAAGCGCAGCGTGGGTAGGCCTCCCACTAGGTGGACCGACGACATTGTGAAAGTCGCCGGCAACCGATGGATGCAAAGTGCGGATTGTCGTTCGATGTGGCGGTCTAAGGGGGAGGCCTTTGTTCAGCAGTGGACGTCTTCAGGCTGATGATGATAAAAATTAAAATATAACTTTCTTCCAGATTCGTAAAATGTCGCGGCATCCAGTTCGCAGCTGGGGTCTCTCGCGAGAAGGCCCAGCAATACGGCCACGCCCTCTTGTGGGGCTCCAAACAGCTGAGCCTGGCATACTCCGCTCAGTACGCACAATATAACGGTAATAACATACAATTATCTGCCTAGCCTGCCAAAAGAAAGATGATGTAGTGACAAAAATTGAAAGGAGTGTGCTTAGGTGGTTTGGTCATGTTGAGAGAATGAGTGAACGGCGATTAACAAAAGGAATTTATAAGGCGGATGTCAATGGGAACGCCGGTAGAGGACGTCCTAGAAGGACATACATCGATGTTATTGGTGATGTTCTTCACAAAGGTCAGGTGCGTAGTACTCTCAACCGGCGTGCCTGTATGACAAGATGTATGAATGTGGATGAAGCGAAAGGGGTATGTAAGAGTCGTAGCATGTGGCGTTCTATAGTTTCTGCCTACCCCCATGGGAAAAAGGCGTGAGTTTGTGTATGTATGTATCTGCCTAGCCTTTTCTGCAACTGACTATCAAACTGTGACACATACACACACAGCAAGTCTTCTTCTGCAAGTTATAAGTGAACTAGCGACCCGCCCCGGCTTCGCACGGGTGCAATGTAGATACTAATGTGGGGCATATAAAACGATATAGCTAATATCGGTCTGTCAGGATTGCGAGCATGGTAAATAAAGTAAATGAAATCAACATAGACTCTCTGCCACTGAGAGTACTTATATTTGGGTTAGGGGTTAGTTACAGAAGCTAGTTCACAGTATAATAATTAACACAATTTACACAAGATCAGAAAATAAGGACAAGCTAATCAGGTAAGGTCAGACTTCTTCGGCTGTTCGACATGGAATCCTCTGCTCCGTCGAATGACCACTGTTTTTATAACTTCGGGTACGTTGATTCATCTTGACGATTACCCTCCTACGTCAACATTGTCCAGTGTTACCAGTTACCGGTAACAATAATAAAACTTCGGTTCAAGGATTCGTGGGTGCCCAACACCTGCACGCCCTCGTCCGTCTCCTGGGCTACCAAGGAGTGGCAGTGGTGGTCTCGGAGCTCCTGGACGTGGCCAGAGGTCTGCTGCACGGCACCATAGCCCAGTTCACACGAGCTCTGGCCGCCGCCATGCCGCGGCATTGCAAGCTGCCGAGATACGACTATGGCTCTAATGGTAGGTACAATTTATATTTAACAACTAAAAGATTATTTCCACCAAACGGCTCGCATCGGATCGGAACGGATTTTACAATCTTTAAACGATATTAAATCGTGTACACAGTATTTAAAGTCTATATTACCAAGCCGCACACAGCAGCTTGATCACTGCGTCTTCCGCGACACGCGATCGGATCCTTTCAGCTGTCAACACGGTAGGAATTACACTATTTGACTAGGCGCAGAAACGGATAAGTTTGCAAGCGACGGTACGGAGTCGATCTTATGCGACGGCATCCTACCGGACACGTTCGGCTGTCGCCGCATCCGTTCGTATCCTTTCCGATCCGATGCGATGCGAGCCGTTTGGTGGAAATCATCCCTAACTGTGCCCGCGACTACGTCTGCGTACTAACTCATGCTCTTAAAATTCTCAATTCAGAAACAGTCCGTTAGTGTGATAAATGATTTTTATTTCTGTAAATAAATCTGTTACAGACACTTTTACAAGTCAAAGTAATGTTTTTTAAGATTAGATGGCGCCGGCATTTGCTATGACTAGCTCTGTGAAGAAAAGCCGAAACACACTCAGAGTAGATCTCTTTTAAAGTCCACACATTGTGGTATAAAAACTATGCGAGTGTAACAATGTAGGGTAACGTCTGGAATGGCCTTTTGAGGAAAGTGCCATAGCAGGTTTGAGTTGACCTGTCCTAACTGACGGCACACCTGCATCAACTATCGTGTAGCATCATTCATATTCTCATACATCATATCCTCTTCATCCAAATTATTTATTAATCTATCCATTTCCCAAAGCCAAATGAAAAGAAAAGGTCGGTTCATGGCTCCAAAGCCTGGATTATACTACCACGGAATGTTTATTAAAACCGCAGTAGTAAATTATTGTGTTTTACATGTCTTCCAACACATCAAATCAACATTTACACTTGCAATCACACACTCACTTACATTACTACTCATTCATACTCATAGATCACTCTAATCACTTACATTATGTCCATATTAGGCAACGTGACCCATTTTTTACTATTTTTTAACCCCCTCCCCCCATCGGTGACCACCGGTAGTATATGCCAATACCCCCCCCCCCTCTAGTTTTCACGTAGTAATATATAAATGTGGTTTTAAATCAATTTTTGCAAGCAGAAATTTAAAAAAAATATTTGACTTATATGTGCGACAGTGTTGCCACATGTGAGTTCAAAAAACGCTAAGCTCTGCGCGCCATATTTGAACATAGCTCGAAAAAGCTCGAGATTTCCCTAGAGCATATTGACTATGTGATGAAAACCTAAGACCCCCCCCCTGTGATCAAGCGTGGTATTTTGAACACCCCCCTCCCCCCCCTGAACGGGTCATGTAGTATGGGTACGTTCCCTTATGTCCAACGTTCTTGATATATACTGGCCTGCAAAAATAAGTATCACACTTTTAAAATTGCAATAACTTTTTAAGTACACAAGATATATTTTCGAAGCAAAAAGGACTCAAAAAAGAGTTTAACTTTGTTACTATAGTTTCAAAGAAAGCTGATAAAAATTGCTATAAAACGTTTTTTATTTTAAATCTCTAACTTCTATAGTTTAGAAAAAATTGAAATTTTAAAAGTGTGATACTTATTTTTGCAGGCCAGTGTATTTAAATTCACAATTAATAATTGTTAATCTCTTCTTTCTTTGTCTAATATTTGTATTCAATGAATAAGCTACGAAACGTCAAAAATATAGTAATGTACCTAATTCGTCTCGTCAGAGGGTAGTCTGGTGATCTTGTAACACAGGTTTTACCTATCTCAGACACCAGTCTCCATTTAAGATGTATTTATTTACTGTTACTCTGTAATGTGATGGTGAGAAAAATAAACATATTTATTATTTTATTGATAACATCCAGGAGTGCTGGGCTACTACCACGCGCAACTAACTGACATCGTGCAGTATCCAGATGCGCGCACAGAACTGTTCCACGCGTTTAGAGAACTGGGCAACATTATACTCTTCTGTATGCTGATAGAACAGGTGAGAGGGTACTATATTCATGGGCGTAACCAGGATTTTGTCCAGGTTGGGGCAAACTCAGTCAGACAGTAAATATTTATCTTTTCAATAAATCTGGAAGTGCACAATGGGATTATGGGGGCGACTTTGCCACATAACCTTATTTATGTGGTCCAAATAAGTATAGACAAGAATAAAGAAAATAACCTCCTTTCCGAAGTCGGTTAAAAAAATGTTTTATTTTTTGTTCAGGCGCTGAGTCAGGAAGAAGTGACAGATTTACTACACGCTGCACCATTCCAGAATATTCTGCCACGACCATTCGTTGCAGGTATGCGTTATTAGCGACAACCTTTTGCACGCTTGCGTGATTCCCCCCTCCCCCCTTTTGTTTTTTGTTTTTTAATTAAAAACCGCGCAGTTCATACGATTTGTAAGGGTAAGCAACGCTTGGAGCGGTCATTCCGTGGACGAGTGGCCGTTCGTCACACATTGAGACCCCTCCGTGCCTCGGAGAGCACGTTAAACCGTCGGTCCCGGGTGTCACAAGCCCGAGAGTCTGACCACAGGTCTAATCTTAGGATATCGGCGTTACCCAGTAACTGGGTTGCGGAGGTCTGATAGCAGTCGCTCCGTGTAAAATACTGGTATTCACCCGCATCTGGTTAGACTGGAAGCTGACCACAACATAGTTGGGTAAAGGCTAGGCAGAACAGAACCGAGAATAGAATACAAGAATCCGTTGACCGTGGGACGGGACGGAACAATGGACGGACAGACGAACATGTTATATAATCTTTAATTTAACTATCAAATTTAACTGTTAAATAACATGTCCCACTGCTGGGCACAGGCCTCTTCTCAAAAGGGTTTATGCCTTAGTCCACCACCACCGAGAACTTCTTGTAGCCCTCTCAGGTGTGCAGGCTAGGCAGAACAGAACACTATTGTTGAAACACCGTTGTATTTGTATACGCGACGATGTCGACGCCACGAAATGTTGCTATATTTAAATATTATATAACATACACTTTCACATGATTCTATTTATTGCGTATTTTATCTATTTTCATATATTGAGTTTATTTATATCTTTTTACTTGCTGCACCGGTGGACGTCATCATGTCAACGCCGGCTGTCGCTGAAAACCAGCGCTGTGGCTCTGTCTCGCACGTGGGACACAGCATTATGCTGAGCGATGGCCGTTTTGCGCGGATGTGACGCATATTTTTCCCCAAGCTTGTATTCAGTTTTGTTACTTTTATTTTATTTTGTGCGTCATGTTGGCGCGAATAAATAACTTTTCTTTCTTCTTTCTTTTCTTCTATTTTTGTTCACAGAGGGCGAAAAACCTGAAACGAAACAAAAGCGTCTAGAAGCTAAGTACTCAGCGCTGCAGATTGTACAGAACGTTGACAAGTATGGGACAGCCAAGGTAAGTTTGTAACGTAGGGGAATCTTTATTGTTATATTTTCTTTTATTCCTAAAATCAGGTAGATGTAGTGACAAAGTTAATAAAACGGCAACATTATGGCGGAACATGATTATTTCCGATTTTGGCCGCGCGCAGAGTTATCTTGCACGCACTCTACCACGCAAGTTAACTGTCCATTGACGTTGGTCACGTCGCACGTGATAATTTCGTAGCCGACGTCAAATTAGTGACTTTTAAATATTAACATAATTTGATAAAATAATTAATAAATGGTTTTATAATTTGTAAATACTTCTATAATTCATATTTCCTAACACAACTTATATTTCGTGTTTTTGTTCCAATTCGTTATAAATTGAGAAACATGAGCATGTACTCTAACTCGGAGTATTATGAAATGATATTATGTGTAAATAATCAAGTAGTCTTTTATGGTTGTTGTCATTTACCTCTCGGAGGAAATTAGGTAAGAATGTAAATAACTTTCTGGGTAGTCTACTCTTTAGTTTTATGTTTTCAGGGTTGCGTTTCAATGATGATTATTTTATGTTTTATCTATTTTATTTTTTGGGTCGTTCTATGGTTTTCAAATATTGTCAATAGACTCTTTACAAGCGATCTTTTATCCCCCTCTCGGCTTTAGTTTTTGTAACACGTTGTATGATTTCGTTTACACTCTGTATAAAGTAACCGCTGGAAGAAAACTATTGAAATATTTGAACGTTGGTGGTGTTTGTCCTATCAGCAAGGCCAGCTGTCGCGCGAGGGCGACCTGCTGACGCGCGAGCGGCTGTGCTGCGGCCTGTCGCTGTTCTCGGTGGTGCTGCGGCGCCTGCGGGCGTGCCTGGCCGCGCCGGCGTGGCCCGCGCCGCCCGCGCCGCACCACCACGCGCCCGCGCACACAGACGACACCAACGAGTTCCACCGGTACGGAACCCTAGGGGGGGACATTTTTACTGCTACGTTAAGCAACATTTCAAGGTCAAGTTTTGGATGGGTGACCGATGGTAGTTTTTATTAGATTATGCATCATTTGCGTTAATGGGTGATTGTAATAAGTGATCATGTAAGTTCAAGGTTAAGCAACATTTTCAAGGTCTAGATGAGGCTGGGTGACCGCTGGTAGTTTTTATTAGATTATGCATCATATTCGTAGATGGGTGATCGTGTAAGTGACCATGTTAGTTCAAGGTTAAGCAACATTTTCGAGGTCATGATTTGGATGGGTGACCACCATTAGTTTCTATTAAGTTATCAGTCTTTAGATAGATAACTATCGCTAGTAACAAGAAGGATAAACAACTTTTGTAAGGTCAGTATAATATGTTGTGGTCAGCTTCCAGTCTAACCAGATGCGGCTGAATACCAGTATTTTACACGGAGCGACTGCCATCAGACCTCCGCAACCGTTACTGGGCAATGCCGATATCCTAAAGGTATACCGGTTGTCAGACTTTCGAGCTTCTGACTACCCGTAACAACTGTCATAGGTATTCGTATGACACCCGGGACCGACTGCTTAACGTGCTCTTCGAGGCACAGAAGGTCTCGACCTGTAATCAATGGTCACCCATCCACGGACTGACCGCGGCCAGTGCTGCTTAACCTTACAAACCATGAGATCCGTGCGGTTTGTAATTAGCCACGAACCACTTATGGATGACCGTTATATTTATTTTTATTGTTTCAGATTGTGGTCCGCTCTACAATTTTTATACTGCATCCCAGTTGGTGACACTCAATTTACTGTTGAGTAAGTAAAAATAATAAACTTTTTAACAAAAATAAAACCGACTTCAAATTGTCTATCTCCGAAGTTCTTCATCAGATCTCCACCAAATTTATATGGAACCGCAAAGAATACTCTTTCAAACAAAAAAAGAATCATTAAAATCGGTTCACAATTAGCAATGATAGGGACCGTCCATTAATCACGTGAGTCTTGAAAGGGGGTTTAGCAAAAGTCACGATATATCACAAGGGGGGGAGGGGGATGTAGTAAGATATCACGTGTATTTATTTTTTCAAAATTCGATTATACTTTATACCTGTATTTAAAGATCATATTCTAAAAAATTTAAGATTATTTGTAGGTACAAAAAATACACGTGATTTTGGGCGGGGGCGGGGAGGGGGGTTAAAACTGCTAAAAACATCACGCGATTAACCTCCTGGATTTCAGAAAAAAATATTCGATATTATTTGAAACTTAGGTTTTATGGTATATCACGGGTCTGTACACATCCAAAAAATGCAAAAAAAAGTTTTTTATATATAGATTTTATTTATGTCACATATACAAGGTTAGTCGGAAAGGGGGTACTAAGCCGCGGGCCACCTAAAGTATCACTGATGACTATTACAAAGCAATTGTTAAAATTTCAAAATTCGATAATTTTTATTTGCATGAAAAAAATTTTTTATTTTAGTTTTTTCAAAAAAGAAAACATACGTGCTTTAGTTATGAATTCAGAAAATTATTTTTTTAATCCGTGACCCCAAATATGACCTAAATTGTAAAAACAGCTGATCATAGCTATGGACAGATAGATTTTAGCATATTTTTTACGAAATCTTTGAAAAGCTATTTCTATTTCTTAGTTTTGGGGAAAGTTGTAGAACAAAAGTTATCCATTATTATGGGTACTTTAACACCCTTTCGGCTTAGTACACCCTTTCCGACTAACCTTGTATATGACAAATATATATATGACATATATGTCTGTCAAACTCAAAATGACGTGAACGAATTTTTAATTCTTTATGTAATATAGGTATGACGTAGGCATCCAGGAGGGCCCCATATCGCGGGAAAAACATACAAAAAAAAATGTCGAATTGAGAACCTCTTCATTTTTTTGGAAGTCGGTTAAAAATAGCTTAAATGCATAAATAAGCAGACTGCGATCAACGTTCCGTATATTTGCGACTATACGCAAACTAATATTAATGTGGAACGCAAAACTTGTGAATGTGAGTACCATGTAGGCTAGCTTTTTACGCGAATTTTTAACTGTCTGGCGGTTTTGAGTATTTTTTGTGACCTACGCAAATGTCCGGCTGATTGGTAGCGTCGTGCGGCAGTCGGGTTGTTGAGCTCCCTAAAATAAGGTTTGAGCTACGCGATGACTGATGCATGCGTGCCGTCAGTTAGGACAGGTCAACTCAAACCTGCTATGGCACTTTCCTAAAAAGGCCATTCCAGACGTCGCCCTACATTGTTACACTCACATAGTTTTTATACCACAATGTGTGGACTTTAAAAGAGATCTACTCTGAATTTGTTTCGGCTTTTCTTCTCAGAGCTAGTCAGATAGCAAGTGCCGGCGCCATCTAGTCTTAAAAAAAAACATTACATTGACTTGTAAAAGTGTCTGTAACAGATTTATTTACAGAAATAAAAGCATTTATCATTTATTTATCATAAAACGCTTGTCCGCGGCCTTTAGGGTGGCTTTAGGAGACAACCCTCAACTAGCATGTGCACATAAAATATAGCAGGCGTGTGCTTACTGGAGGATAAAGAATAACACTTGTAACCGTACACTGTATATATTTAATTATGAATTTACAAAGAGTACAAAGAGAACAACAGGGCGTGGTTCGTACAATGCGAGGAGTCCAGGGTCTTCTTCATCAGGTGTGGCACTTAGCTTGGCAACTGCAGCGGCGCGAGAGCGCGATCTGCTCTGCGGCTTTTGCGCACCCCGTAAGGGGCGCGAGGAAACGGGGTCGAGGCTTGTGGGCCCCCTTCCCGCCGGGCCGGTGCTTGGGTCTGGTTATAGTAACCATATAAAAACAAGGCCACGGGCCACGTCCGCAGCGACTGGTGTGCTGTTGTTATTGGTGTTTCTGTAGGGACGCCTGAAGTGTTTCACGCCACCCGTGCGAGACCCCAGTCAGGTGAGACCCCCAGTTACCTGGGGGAGGCCCGACGGAGGTCGATACGAGCAACAGGGTGGCGACTTTGGTTGGCGCCCGCCTACAGACGGCGATTGACCTATTACGTTGCAATGCGTAGGACGGTATGAGTGTGTAGGGCGACTTGAGGTGTGTGTACGTCGCCCTATGTAGACGCTATGTGTGTACGCTCTCCCGCCCGTGCCGCGTACAGCGTGTCAATCCCACTTAGGTTCTGTGGTGTGGTGGCGTGAGCGCGATCTGCAGCGTGCCCGACTAGGCATGAGATATACCTGCAACATTCTATACCCGGGCTCAAAGGTATGGGTATGACCGTATACCCAGTACTAAAACCCAGTATCAAAATACCTATAGGTATTTTCAAACCTGGCCTTAGCGGTCGCCTTTTAGAAACTCGATCTGCCATGAGCCATCACAAGCAAGTATACTGACGCGGACGTAAAAAAAATTGAAATTGAAATTAATAATATTATTATTGTCGACCTAAGTATAACATTTTAAAATAGGTACTCTAAAATCACCTCATCTTTATTGACGTAAAGAACTCTTTTTACGGAAAAAAAAATGGTGTTACAGTATTGCGCCTGCCGCCATATCACTGTGAGCTCAGTCCAATTGAATTAATATGAGCTCAAGTTAAGGGGGTTTGTAGCCGAGAAAAAGAAAACTTTTAAAATGGCTGTCCTAAAAATTATTTTGCCAGAGGCTTTAGTTAATGTATCAGCAGAGAATTGGAAAAATTGCGAGGGTCACGTAATAAAAGAAGAACAGAAAATGTTTAAATTAGACAAAATAATAGATGATACCACTGAACGCTTTATTATTAATGTGACAGTTCATCAAATTCTGATTCAGAATAGAGCCTGTTAATATGTATAAATAATATGATTTTAACATTTGAAATAAAAGGTTTTGCATCTATGAGTCACGTGGCTTCTTTTGTTTACCCTTTTTTAATTACCTAAACCTATGGAGTATAGGTACGGAGATATTAGAGGTCAAAGTTCCAACTTTTTAACAACTTTTTTTTAAAATACTAGTTTTGAAGGTTGCTAATGTACTTGAAATACCTCCATTACCCGTTTACTGGGTGAATATTCGAAATTTTTTAACATTATTTTAACAAATCATTCTTCTCCCGGGTTGTTAACGTTATAGTATTGTCAGATTGTTTTCATTCTTGTCTTATTGCTTGACGGCAGCGGTATAGTTTCAGTTTTCATTATTAAACATCTGCATTCTTAACTTTGGGATGATGCTAATGACGTTCTCATTTTTTGTTAATATTTTTCGAAGAATGCCCCTACTACTCATTGCATCTATCAGCACAGTGTTTTGAGTGCGTTACAATTAGCTTTACAGTAAAACGAAATATTACACCCAAAAAAAAAAGTCGTTTCTCAGCGACAATTTTGGCGTAGGGTTACTTAGTTTGATGTACTGAATGCATGGTTGACGGCTTCGTGAAGGGTCTTTTTACACCTTGCATAACTCATTTTGACCAAAATGGCGCTTAAGCAGTATTGGCTTTCCGGTGACGATATAAAGAATATGAGATAATGAGGCTAGCTTACGTCGTTGTGAAAGGATCAGTCAGCCAGCTAGGTTGGTAGTCGAGCTGACTGCACAGGGAGCCTCACGTATTTGAGCATCGTCTACCTTACGTTTTATCTCGTGTGTGGACGGGCTAGAATAGACGCGTGTTGTAAGATTATACAAAACAGCACGCGACGTGGTAGGAGCTATACGGTCCGCCTGGCTAGCTACCACCTGAACACAAGTCGCGCCAAGCAGTTGACTGTGTTCCGTCGTGTGTATGTGAGAGCCAGAGGGGTATAGGGGAGTCCCTCTATATCTCTGTTTCTTGTATTCATGTGCTCCATCTCAGACCCTGTCTGCGCTTACCATCAGGTGAGACTAGGGCCAAACACGACCAAGTAAAGAATATTAAAAAAATACACCCTAAAAATTGATTAAACAATGCCTTGTTTTCAGGGAGCTATTCGGTGAAGGTCTCCACTGGGCCGGTTGTACCATCATAGCGCTTCTCGGTCAACAGAGGCGGTTCGAAGCTCTGGACTTCTGCTACCACATCCTGAGGGTGCAGAGAGTTGATGGCAAGGATGAACTAGTGAAAGGCATTGTAAGTATTTTATTAGACCACGGGGTTCACTAAGCGTGCCAACTAAGAATAGTACTGTCAAAACGCCATTTTGTTTCGCAATACTCGTGAACTTCATTACCAAAGCGTAACGTGTGCAAAAAAATAAATATAGATATTATACTCGGTTTAATTATTTTTTAGTTCACTTTTTTGGTATTTCTAATCAATTTACGCCAAATTAATTACACAGTATTATTATTATAGCGACATATTAGGGTGACCAGCAGCATTTCGTGAAGTTTACCATTTATATTGGTCACATTTCTTTAATGAATACTGCTTCCAAATATTATTAATTTATCCAAAATTATCTATTCATGGAATTCAAGAAATAACGTTTTATAAAAATGAATATAAATAATAATGAAATCTATGAATAAAAAAATATAACGTGATTTTCATAGTTTTTTTTTGCTGTCAGTACTAATTTGACAGCTATCGTGTGAAGTTGTAGCATGCGTGATCCTATTCTTAGTTGGCACGCTTAGTACCTCAGTTCATAGAAATTACCCCCCCGTGCCTTGGATGGCATGTTAAAACGTCGCAGTGTTTCATCTCCATACTAAGCAACGGTCAAAATGATTTATGGGATTTTTTCGAACTATATTGCCACTGCCATCAGACCTCCGCAACCCAGTTACTGGGCAATGCCGATATCCTAAGGCTAGACCGGTTGTTAGACTTTCGGGCTTCTGACTACCCGTAACGACTGTCATAGGTATTCGTATGACACCCGGGACCGACGGTTTAAGTTCTCCAAGGCACGGAGAGGTCTATGTGCAAGCGCAGTTTAGCCTCACAAATCTTATGATCCGTGCGGATGTTAATGGGGAAGGCAACGCAAAACGAAAGCAGATGGCAGCACCTCCATACTTAGTTATATCAACCAATCAGAACCATCAAGGTGATATTAAGAATAATGTCAAAAACATTGCAACCGATAAGATTGCATTGGTACAATCGAAAGTGGCGCCATTAGTTCGACAGTTGCCTACCCCATTAGCCACGAAGCTCTATAGTAGAAAATGTATTTTCATCCCATCTATTCTAAAAAACGATTAAAAACTCATTACTGCCCGCTAAAAGTTTCTTATAGAAAACACCACCTTTGGGTGCACTTAAAGGCGAACCAAGTCGTCCTTTTCGAATAGATGGGATGAAAATATATTTTTGGCTCGGGCGACGTACTTTGAATCCCTCGCTACGTTCAGGATTCTACTAAAGAATCCCCCACTTCGCTCTGGATTCAAAAAAGCGCACTCGCCGTAAAAATATTATTTTGCTCCCTTATGATACAGTCTACTATTATGAATCTTATATAATGTTCTTCCGCAGCCCCTCAAGCGTATGGTAGACCGCATCCGTCGGTTCCAAGTCCTCAACTCTCAGATCTTCGGCGTGTTAGCGCGCCACCTAGCGGCCGACGAGGAGCGCGCTGGGGTTGAGCACGTGCGCTGCTTCCCCCCACCCTCTGCACCGATACATCAGATCAACTAGAGTAGTTAAAACGACTTTAAACGATTTATTTGTTCTATGACATTGCGTCTTATTAAGAGGAAAATGCGGTCGGCATTTAGTCCATACAAACGTATTCCTCAGTTTCCTCCTTGGATAATGTCATTAGAGCAATTTTTTTTTACTATATGATATATATCTACCACCACTATGTACCTATGATTTGTTTTTGTCAATAAATTAATTATTAAAAGAACTAGAAACGTTTAAATTTTACAAAAATCTAAAACGAATATAAAAAATTAAAGAAGAACATACAGACATAACCAAATGTTTTTTTTAATTATTACAAAAAAAATATTAAAATCGGTCCAGATTTGAAGAAGGAAACAGGGAAATACGAAAGTACGATTTCGCTAATATTGCACAGGAGAAATCAGTCCGAGATGCAGGTGTCTCTTTCGCGCTCAATTGGGAAGGTTTGCGGGAGGGGTGGGACGGAAATAGATCGCAAAAACCTATTCAAATTATTAATATTTTGCAGACCGCGTTTCCTCTTAAGAGGAAATGCGGTCGGTATTCCTCAGTTTCCTCCTTGGATAATGTCACTAGAGCAAATATGTTTTGAGTGGAGCGGAGCAATCATTAATATAAGTATATTCCATATAAAATATTAAGTAATTTGTAGTACATAAGTTATTATTAAAAGCTTACAATGGGGCTATCAATACAAGGTTAGTCGGAAAGGGGGTACTAAGCCGCGGGCCACTTAATGTATCACTGATGATTGTTTTAAAGAAAGTGTTAAAATTTAAAAATTCGATTTTTTTTCCATGAAAAATTATTTTTAAATTAGTTTTTTCATAAATTCTTCATCCCTGCTTTAGTTATGAATTCATAGAATGGAGTTTCTAATCCGTGACCCCAAATATGACCTAAAATGTAAACACAGCTGATCATAGCTGAGGATAGATAGAATTTAGCGTATTTTTTATGAAATCTTTGAACAGCTATTTCTCTTGAACTATTGACTTTTGGGAAAAGTTGTAGAACAAAAGTTATCCATTATTATGGGTACTTTATTTCCGACTAATCTTGTATATTCTTTAGTATATGAGTATAGACAATTATAGTTATCGCATTTATATCTAATTATATTAGTGATATATAACTTGGTAGATAACTAGATTAAAAATTTGGAAGAATTTAATATTATATCAAAAAAGGTATAGGAAGAAAACGATTGTTGAAAAAAAACAATCTAAAAATGGAAGAGATACACGGTTTTCAAGTTTTTGTATGGCGCATTTTCTGTCCTTGTCGCACGAACACATTGTACGGAGTAATGTCAAGTTACTATGACGCTTTTGAAGTATGACGTCATCGTTCAATAGTGCAATCTCTGTCTTATTAACAATTTTAAATCGCTTATAACTTGGGCTTTTTACTATACAGGGTGTAAACGGAATCATGTAATTCCTTCAAACTTCGTTATGTACTGCTGACATAGATTAACACTGCACGGGATACTTTTGGATTCAATGTAAAAAAAAACAAGAAATAAACATTGTGTTCTTAATGTGAGGCATAAATGACCGCTCGGCGAGCGACAGTCGCGCAATTCGCTCGGGGCGCTAAAATGCCTCACGTCAAGAACACAATGTTTATATCTTGTTTTTTTTTTTTATATTGAATCCAAAAGTATCCCGTGCAGTGTTAATCTATGTCAGCAGTACATCACGAAGTTTGAAGGAATTACATGATTTCGTTACACCCTGTATATTTCATTGTTGCCTATGTTTTTTGTAAAAAAATCGGGACAATTAATAAAAAAGATATTGTTAACTAGAGATAAACTACGATAACATGTCCCGCTTCTCCAAATTACTATTTCAATGTGTTTAGTCACATCTTTACGAAAGAGTGTGTATGTAGTTGTAGTTTTTGTTTGACGGCTGTCTCAACACGCACACATGCGTTGGGAGTATTGGTGGTGCTTTATAAATACTTTCACAAATACATTGAAGCGTTTTGAATTTTGGAGGGGCGGGACATGTTATCGTAGTTTATCTCTATCCTATTATTCAACATGTTATATAAAATACTATTAACAAAATAGAATTTAATTAGTTGTTTATTGAAACGATAAATTGTAAGGAATGTAATTTGAAAATGTATAATGTAAGCTTTTTATGATTATTTAATAATAAATTATAATATACGAGTTTAATGTTTTTATTAGTTCCGTACCCCAAAAGGAAAAAAGGAATCCTGATAGGATCACTTCGTTGTCCGTCTGTCTGTCAACAGGGCCGCCGTAAGCGAGCGTGCTAAGCGTGCACCGCACACGGGCGGCACACCCAGGGGGCGCAAATCGAGCGACTCATCACCAGCGGAGAATGAGACCTATAAAATCAAAGGCAGCTAAACGCCTAAGGCTCGATTTTACCAACGTCTGATAGCGTTTATCCAAGTAATAAGACAGACGTTTTGACAGAATTTCTATACGAAAGCTGTCAAAACGTCAAATTTATTCCTCGATTAAAGTTATCCGACGTTGGTGAAATCGGCACTTAAAATCGTAACATTAGTTAATTATGGCGCCATCTAGTTTAGCTGAATTGAATTAATGACGATTTATTCACTTAAAAAATTCTTAGAGCTAAGTACATTGCCCCACAAAACTGCTTACGCAGTTTAACTGTGAGATCGTTGAGTCTCTCATACATAGTAAAACATAATTAGGTACATCTATAACCTATATACTTGCAACTTAATACCACTTACATAGTTTCCAATAAATGTTTTTTAAGTTTACGTCCGAATTTTTGTTTATTATCTTCTTGTCTGATGTCAGCAGGCAAAGTGTTCATTAAATAGGGAACACGTTTTATTAAGGTTCTGTCGCCATAGAAATTATTTACTCTCGGTACATTATATTTACCTGCTGTCATCGACCTGGTAGTATACCTATTAGTAACTAGTAAGTCACTATCCCGACTGCAATGGTTATTAACCAATAATAAGTATTTATGTTTCAGACTAACTGGTAAAATTTTACGTATTTTGAATAACCTACTATAGTCACCTTTACAACTATTTTTAGTTTTCTTGTTTACTAATAATTTTAAAAATCTAATTTGTATTGATTCTAATTTCTGTATATTACTTTTAAAAGTTAAACCATAACAATCAAGAGAATAACTCAGTATTGAGTCAACTAAGGACATATATAAACATTTTAAGGTGCTGGAGGGAACTTTAAAGCTTAAATGATAGAATTTACTTAGTAATATTCTAAGCAAATGTAATCAATATGTTGTATGTAGTTAGTTGGACAGGCATTGGTGTATTCATTTTACCAACAAATGCAGCTAAGTCCCTTAGAAATTCAGTCCAAAAACCGATATTGGCATTCGCTACCTTGACAAAAATATCAGTTTTTGTAGCTTCCTGAATATTTGACAGACTTGGGTTTAGCTGCCTCTAATTTTATAGGCCTCAATTGGGGGTCATTGAGACTAATTTCAATTTTTTCGGTTTTTATTTATTTATTTATTTAAATCGAACACAAATGATTCATATTATTGTTAGTAACACTTAAAAACTATGTTAGTAACATTTCTTATTAACATTACATTCAATAAAATTAAAATAAAATAAAACTAATTCATAAACCTATGACTAAGTCCGCTTCCCGCTGCACCAGACCCGTAGCTGTGCATACGGGTCCAGTGCCCCAGGAACGGGCAATCAGGCTTATCCACTATCACCTTTAATATGCTGTTGGTGCTCCCCCGAATCCTTTGCATCAGGGATGCTGTTCTTTTCCGCATAATAGCTTGGAAATTATCTATATCAGCTTCAGCAAATATGCTCGATGCGCTACAGAACCGCGGGAGCCCCAACAGCACCCTAAAGGCGTTATTATATTGTACGCGAAGAACGTTGTAGGTCCTCTGCGTATGTCTGAGCCACAGGCTGCACGTGTAGAAAGACTTTGTGTAGGTTTTGTGTCACTAAAGATACAGGAGTAATCGAAAGAGTGAGGGAGTGAGGGGAACGTCTAAAAAAAAAGTCGTCCAGCAAGCTCAAAATTTGTTGCGTTCGCAAATATGCATACAAAAGACAGGAGAAATCGAAAAAGAGAGGGCAGCGTCTAAAAAACAAAAAAAAAGGTCGTCCAAGTATCGCTTGGGAATTAATCAAAAAGAAGCGGAGAATTGACAACACTGACGCGGGGGATGTACTGCTTATCACGTAATTCAAGTCATTGTCTTTTTTTCAGTCGGTATAGCACGCGGGCGACGAAACAGCTAGCGGCGGGCCTGACTGTCAATACCCGTTTTCACAAGAACACGTGGAGGTATCAAGTTGAAATTAATATCAAATACTCTAGTCTGCAAGCCCTTGGAGCTGTGAAAAAATCAAACTTCTAACTCAACGCAATCAAAATATACGGCCGTTTGTGCCGCATATTGTGACACTCGCAAGGGAATCAAAACCTATAGGGTACTTCCGTTGACCTAGAATCATGAAATTTGGCGAGAAGCAATGTCTTTTAGCAAAGTGAAGGGAAAAAATCCGAAAGCCGTAAATTTGTAGTTACATATCAAAAAATATATTTTACGACGAACTATTTACATAAAGTCTGTACTGAACCCTCGGTGCGCAAGTCTCACTCGCACTTGGCCGGTTTTTTTGATAACCTTTTAAGCGCGTGGCTAAATATCAATTGCCGTGCCCCTAGCGCGCGACTACGAATCGATAATATAATCGAATCGACGGGGGTTTCAGAGGTTGATATGCAATGTGCCCGGGTATACAAGGTTAGTCGGAAAGGGGGTACTAAGCCGAAATGGTGTTAAAGTACCCATAATAAGGGATAACTTTTGTTCTACAACTTTCCCCAAAACTTTATAGTTTAAGAGAAATAGCTTTTCAAAGATTTCGTAAAAATATGCTAAAATCTATCTGTCCATAGCTATGATCAGCTGTGTCTACAATTTAGGTCATGGATTAGAAAAGTAATTTTCTGAATTCATAACTAAAGCAGGTATGTTTTTTAAAAAAAAAAACTAAAATAAAAGTCTTTTCATGCAAATAAAAATTATCGAATTTTGAAACTTTAACACTTGCTTTAAAATAGTCATCAGTGATACTTTAAGTGGCCCGCGGCTTAGTACCCCCTTTCCGACTAACCTTGTATAGTAACAGTACTATAAGGGCGCTATTTTTACTCAATTTTATCGACAAAAGCACCCGACGTGGGGGTTGAATACCCACTTATAATAACTCCAAGGATAGGGAAATGTAGTATTTGATTCAGATATTTCAACAACTTAAGATCTAGGTCGCATAAAGGTGTGTTACTTTTTGGTGTTTGAGTTGTTCTACTCAAACAACAAAAAAGTAAAATAATATAGTAAATAATAACTGTACCTACTGATAGCTAAATAAACATGATTATATTTGCACTCGACTGTTTTCAGTGTTCCTTTATTATTTCACTGTTATTTTTTGCCGATAGTACTAATCGATAGGATACACATCACTATATAGGTACTCAAACAGTTCTCATTGGCAAACAAAGACCTCTGTTGTTAAAAAGTTTATTACAAATTTGACATTTTCCAGAATGTTCAACGTCATATTAATATTTTATTTTATTATAGGCAAAAGCAATTTTTTTCGAGCGAGCGATGTGCGACCTCTCGCTGCACTCATTGACACCAAAACAAGACCAATTCTCGTCTAGAGTGCGTGCAAAGGAGGGCGTGCTAAATGTTGCCATGATCGCAAAAATACAAAGTACTACTTTTAAAGGAAAAGTAATATATTCGTGAGCATTACAATTGGGCAGCCCTCTTTTGCCGTTTATTATATTCTAATTGAGTTAAGTTATGTACGTTAGAATTTACTACCTACCAATTAAACTAATTAGTATTTTTACGTTATTTTCAAAGGAAAAGAAATAAGCTTATAAATGTGCGGTGAATAAATAAGAATGCATTATGATTAGTCGCTTTCTTAAGGTACCTATACAAGCGCATATATGGTTATTACCCTTATAGGTACCCAACTAAATTCCTCTTATGTTACTTGGGGTATAACTCTTTAGAGGTTAGAAGGTCTAATGACCAACTATTAATGATGTGCAAGATCCTTCGAGGAAAAGTAGATGCCCCTGACCTTAATTGTGAGTTGTGCCGATTGTTTGTACCCAATAATTACCGTCGGAACAGAAAACATAAACTGTTTGCTGTTCCGATATGTCGTACTGTGGCTCGTTCACGATCACCCATACCGCGAAGTCTAACCGCACTCAATGCTCTCCTGGACGCCAGACCGAATTTTGATGTGTTTGCTGATGAATGGAAGGTGATTTTATCGGAATGCCTGGAGTACTGCGAGAGGAATGTATCACGAACGTTTTGAATTCTCTTTTTAGTTATTTTATGTTATAAAATAATTATAATTGTACGTGCGTAAATAAATACATTTATGACTGAATTGTGATCTGTTTGCGGATGAATGGAAGAATAAATTGTCAGGTGCATTGTGAGGGCTGTGTGAAAGAGGTGTCTCATATTGTAATATATTTTTTTAAACCTTTATTTTTCGTTCCATTGTTTTGTATGTATCTTCTTCCATTCCTCTTCTTTTTTCTATCTTTAATGATTGTAATTGGTCTAAGACCGTTTTAATTAAGTTAAATAAAAAAAAAAATAAAAAAAATGATTATTATCGTCTGATGAGGTCTACTATAATCTTTATTAATATATTTTCTTTTATTCCTAAAATCAGGTAGATCTAGTGACAAAGTTAATAAAACGGCAACATTGTGGTGGACCATGATTAGTTCCGATTTCGGCCGCGCGCAGACTTAACTTGCGCGCACTCTAATTCAAAAATCAAGGAACATGAATTTCGACGTGATGTCCTGTCTATCTAGTATTGAATATCTTTGCTCTAAGGCCTTGTTGAGAGAATGAGTGAATGGCGATTAACAAACGTAATTTAAAGGGCGGATGCCAGTGGAAACGGTAGAGAACGTCCTAGAGAGACATGCATCGATGATCGATAAGTACACCTCTAACTGGGCAGTGTTATTGGGTTTTTCCGTGTGGAATTCCTCAGTAGCGGCCCGTAGTTTACATTTGTGCCCGGTTAATGGCAATAGGCTCGCCCCCTATTACATGGGACTTAAACATAACGGCGAAATGTGGGTGTTACTATACACCTCTGTCCAAACCTTCGGGGAATACAGGCGTGATGTTATGGATTATATTGTTTGAAACTAAGTATGATATGTTTTAGGTACCTAAGTATCATCTACAAGGTGTAAAAAGACCCCTTCACGAAGCCGTCAACCATGCATTCAGTACATCAAACTAAGTAACCCTACGCAAAAATTGTCGCTGGGAAACGACTTATTTTTTTGGGTGAAAAATTTCGTTTTACTGTAAAGCTCAATGTAACGCACTCAAAACACTGTGCTGATAGATGCAATGAGTAGTAAACGGGTAATGGAGGTATTTCAAGTACATTTGCAACCTTCAAAACTAGTATTTTTTAAAAAGTTGTGAAAATGTTGGAACTTTGACCTCCAATATCTCCGTAACTAGAAGGTTCCCAGGCATAGTCCAGAACAAAAAAAAATCGCAATGACGCGGAGAATAAGTGCCTTTCGGCTTCGTTAAGGGTCTATTTACACCGTTTATAGGGAGTAAATATTAAAAAAAACAAAATATAAAATTTCACGTTTTTATATTATTTCTTACCAACTATTGTTATCTTATCTATCTTACAACTAAGTTAAATTAAAAAATACATTAAACCCTAATTATTATACAACAGATTTTCTGGCGATAAGAAATAAACCAGTTATATTTACACTATCTTGCATATAACGCAAGAATATGCAAGAACTCTTGCATCTTCCAAAATAATGCAAGTTATTTAGATGGTGACATTGCCTGAAGCAAGAAATGTGCGCTTTCTTGCTCATTTAATAATTTTGCTTGCATATTCTTGCATTTATATGCAAGATCTTAGACAGTAGTGAAATCAATTCTATATCTTGCAAGTAGGTACTTTATAAGTGTAAAAAGTTATTGATTTTAAATCTGTCTTAGAATATTAAATAAGAAGTATGATCTAGCCTTTGCTCAAATGATATTATATATCGACGCTCGGCAGTGAAAACCACGTAATTTTTTTTTTTTAAAAGCGTCTCATTTGTTCTTTAGATTGATAAACTCGTCATACACGTACTAGTTCAACAAACTTTCAATTCAAATACTTCTAAACTATCTATGACGTACGATGACAAACTTGTATTAACATTTGATCGGCCATTTTTTTTGCAGGAGACGGTTATTTCTACTTCTTTTAAAAATTTGTATTTTACACATACGTGGTTTTCACTGCCGACCGACATGTTGTAGGATGATCGGAAAAACCGGATCTTTGCGATAATCCCAGGACAATTGCAAAGCATATTTGGAATCTAAGATAGATTTACTAAGCTAAGCCAGATTTTTGCAATGATCATGAAAAAAGCACGGATGATTACCAAAATCTCGTTTTAGATTTAGAATATCCGGTCCTTTGCAATCGTCTTGGATTTTCGGAAAGATTCTATTTTTCCAATTATCCCACGACATATCGTCGGTCGGCAGTGAAAACCACGTATGTATAAAATACAGTTTTTACAAGAGATGAAAAAAATGGCCAATCAAATGTTAATACAAGTTTGTCATCGTACGTCATAGATAGTTTAGAAGTATTTGAATTGAAAGTTTGTTGAACTAGTACGTGTATGACGAGTTTATCAATCTAAAGAACAAAGAAAACGCTTCTAAAGAAAATTGGTTTTACGAAATTTTCACTGCTGAACGTCGATATACAAAATATCATTTTTTTAAATAAGAAATGACAGCATTGAATTACGTTGTAGACCTATCAATGTCAAATACTCAATCAAAACGTCAATGTCTAATACTTAGCCATAGCCAGTAATTTAATTGTGTTCATTCAGCGACTACTGTTGCTGACTGTACAAAACTTTTGACAGGTCTACATTCGCAGTGGCGCCATCTGGTGTCGATTTTAGAACTACAAAAAAAAATGCTGCCCATCTCCCGTACACGGCTATACCGGTATTTTTCAAATTTAAAACGACAGAAATTTCATTGCCTCATATTTAATACTCTTCAAACGTTTTAGGCAAAAAAGCTTTACAATGAAAATCTTAGAAAAATCATAATTAGCTATACATTATACAAGGTGACGAACACAATTGTTAGTTATACTTATTTTTTTTTTAATAAATTGTAAACTCGCCTTTTTTGATATTAATATAAAAAAAAAATTGTTTTTGTCTAAACAGACTTCATTTTTCCTGGAACTGGAATATGAGATAAAAAAAATGTTAGCTTCGAGCTTTAGTTACAATAAAATTACTTTTGGAAATATTTTTTTGTAATATTCAATAAAACATGTCAGACACTATCAATAATTTGTCTGATAATTTTCAAAAGAGAACTGTCAACTTAACATTTTTTATCTCAAACTCCGTTTCAAGGGTATACTATGTTTCAAGGATACATTAGAATTTTAGTGCATTTTTTATCCACTTTGCTCAAACACCGTACAAAGTACAAGATATTCAATAAGCACAACTAACAATTGTGTGTATATTCGCAAGCAAATTACATAATATCCCACAGCCATTTTGCGTACAGCTTGGTAAGATTTTTTTTAAACTTAGGTTAAAAATGCTTTACCCGTTGCCTAATAACTTAAGTCGCTTAAGATAAATTTTAAAAGCCTGTACACAGTGGCCCATATACTACACTAGCTTTTTCCCGCAGCTTCGCTTGCGTGATTTATTTCACCCCCTTAGGGGAGGAATTTTGAAAAACCCTTTCTTAGTGGATGCCTACGTTATAAAGGTACCTACTGTCAAAATTTCAAGTTTCTAACCCAAGCCGTTTAGGCTGTGCGTTGATAGATCAGTCAGTCAGTCAGCTTCTCCTTTTATATATATATAGATTTCAATATCGGTACCAGTAAATTGGGTTATTTCAGAACTAAGGAGCTATAAATAACATCACGCCTATATTCCCCGAAGGGTTGGGCAGAGGTGTAAACCCTCATTTCGCCGTGTAATAGGGTGCGAGCCTATTGCCATCAACCGTGCACGAATCCAAACTCCGGGCTGTTACTGAGGAATTCCACACGGAAAATCCCAATAACAGTTTGCCCGACCTGGGGATCGAAACCAGGACCTCACGATCGGTAGTCACGCTTGCCACCACTAGACCATCGAGGCAGTTTTCGATATATTTTTTAATCTACAATTTCAAATATGTATTGACATATACATATACATTGCAAATATAAATACATAGTACTTGTGGCCGTAATGATTTCCAAATAGCCCCATTTTACGGTAGTCAAGATATTCGTGAAAACTTCTGCCAAAGCTTTTCCCAACTATGTTGCGGTCAGCTTCCAGTCTAACCAGATGCGGCTGAATACCAGTATTTTACACGGAGCGACTGCCATCAGCCTCCGCAACCCAGTTACTGGAGTACCGATATATAAAAGTTATACCGGTTTTCACACGATAACGGTAATAAATATATTAAGTTGTTACTGTCAATGAACATCAAAATATGCCAATATTGACCACTGTGTACAGGAGTTACAGCCACTTTGATCCACCATCGACTGCGAAATAGTTAATTTAAATAGTACTCCTTAACAAAATTAACTATAACATAATACTCAAAGGCTTAGCTTTGTAAAGGCGTACGTTATTTTAAATTAAATATTTTTAATAAATACACGGCCATCAACTGGCTGCTCCACCCTATTCGAATAAATATTTTTTTAAGTTTTAATTCATTTAGTTTTTTTTAAAAAGCGGTAGTATATGCGCTACATTTTTTATAAAAAAAATATGCACCAGTTATTATTATTTTTCTTTTTAAAGACAACAGTGTTCCTATAGTGCCTTATTGGCAGTGTACGGTCTGTATTTAAGGTTCTAGATTTGAAGCCTGAATATATTTTGTTGTCTTTAAAAAAATATTATTATAATTTACAAGTATACTTATGTTTACAGATCATAACGTAGTCATTGAAAAAGATATCATTCTTTTCGGTTCATGATTTTCGTCGTCATACCAGGCGGGAACGTCTACAGACTCCGCAAAGACCGCTACTATATACATTTTAGTGTCAAAGTCACAGTACCGGTACTGCTCCAGTACCGATATAAGATTTTTGGAACTATACCGATACCGGGAATATTTTGAATGAGTGGATATCGTCATTGTTTTTTTATATAAGAATAAATTATATGGTATAAATATATATTTTTTGTCTTGTAGCGATTTTTGATATCGATATGATGACATACATGAACGATAGGAATGATTAATTTATCTTTTTTTAACGACTACATTTTATATCATAGTAGTACCGTGATAATTATACACAAAATGTTAAACGTCGGCTGAAGAGGTGAAGAAAATGGTGGGTGACCCACGCTAATGTACTTTGATTTAATTTTTAGTTTTTTTTGTACCATTTTGTGTATAATCCCAGGATTCCAAGTTCATTTTTTTTTCATATTTTGTACTCGTATTCAAAATATTATGTACGTTTGTACATAAAAAAGAATTCATCAAGATATTTGTCAAAATTTTCTAAGAAAAAAAAAATACAGACATGGTTTTTTTTTATTGTAAAATATAAAAGAAACATATTTACATAGATACAAAACTGTATTTTTTTTAATATACTTGTTATATCGGTATTTTACACCTTAAATGATTTTTTTATAAACATTCTTTTTTTCTGAATTTTAGATACTTCTGGGTACCTCATAATAGTACTTAAGTAATATTATGTACCACAATATTGTGGTAAAAATTACTTAAACCATTCAGAAAAGTTAAAAACGCGTTTTTTTATAAATCATAGGCTAAATATACTTGTGCGCCACAGGCGACAAAGGCATAAGACGGAAAACAATAAAAAAAGAAATGAAAATTTTGACAAATATCTTAATTTTATTTTTGCATTTCGTAATGAATACAATAAAACATATATACTTATATAAATCAGCATAAAAGATTGTTCAGCTACATTTTAACTTCATTTTCCGTAACGGGGTAGTCAAATTAGTATTGCCTTTTCCCCAACTATGTTGTGGTCAGCTTCCAGTCTAACCAGATGCGGCTGAATACCAGTATTTTACACGGAGCGACTGCCATCAGACCTCCGCACCCCAGTGCACTCTCATATTCAAAGATGAGACAACTTTTCTGACATTTCAGATTTCTGAAGACTATTTTATTTATTGTAGGTAACATAATGTACCCCGTTCAGATGAAGTTATTATGTTTAAAAACTTAACCTAAAATATTTATATATTTCCTTATTGTGTCTGGTCAATCATTTTTGCTAATATTTTAACTATAAATCGATCTTAAAACTTATATAAAAAAAATATAACATTAAATAAACAAACTTATATATAAGAGAAAAAATAATATTTTACAAAACTTTCTAAAATTACTTATTGCAACGTAACGATGTCATAGACATCAATGTTTTTTTTTTTCATCTTTTTATAATCTATGGTTTATATGATATCAGTCGTTTGTGGTATTTTTGTTTCTTTTTTTTTACTTTCTTTTGGAACAATTTAGTTGGTAAACCAAAAAAAAATATAGGCATAGGTTTTCGAAAAATTACGTATTTTTTTTTACTTAAAAAAAAAACATTGTCATGTCAATATTTTGAATCAAATATACATTTTTGTGACATATTTTTTTCTGCATTTTTTTTTGTAAAAAAATACGTGCAAACACTCAATTTTTAAATTCACTAATCGAGAAACTAAGTCAAAATGGAATCATTTTCTTCTATCACAAACAATTATTTTCGAGGTGTTTTTTGAAAAACAGCATTGTGGCCTTAGCCCTCTTTTATAAGAGAGCTAGCTAAACAAAGCTATGAATTGCAGCGGATAATACATCTATGAAAAATCTATCTTATAGACACACGCCATTTTTGATAGATTTTGAAATTATTATGAATTCACAATCATAGCCCAGAGTAGGCATTTGTTGTATCTTGAGGGATATAACACACACAAATTATATTTATCGAAACAAATATTTATAATTCCTACAAATATTTGATACGATAAAATCAATGTTGCAACCTTAAATATTAAAGGCGGACGATCCGCTACTGAGCTAAATATGTTATGTGTCATAAATTGTACCGATTGACAAAACTTCATTTGTTTTTTTTCAAGTGATCTATTTACAAAATATTTCTTCTAATAACTAAATCAAATCTAGAAAGTATTTTGACATTTGTCAAACGTCAAAAATGATTCTGCGACATTTTTTATCTGTATTTTTTTTATGGAAGTTCAAATATTCAACTTAATAGAGGCATTTCTATTGCTTTGTGTATAAGTAACTGTCGAAAAGCACATAATAATGGTTGATTACATAAAAAAATTACCTCCTATAAATAAATAAATAAATTCGATCAAGAAATAGAGGAGCTACACGCTTTCTAAGTTTGTGGAGTGGCCATTTTGTTCTTGTCGCCTGAATCGGACATTGTGCTGTAGTGTGGGGTTATAATGTCATTAATGTGTTATGAATTCAGCACACAGTATTGCTATCTCTGTCTAGTAAACAATTTTGAAACGTTAAAGCATCTCCTTACATATTTAATTGGCTTTTTTCATTATTGCTTATCATTTTAGTGCAAATTTCTACATCTATACTAATATTATAAAGCTGAAGAGTTTGTTTGTTTGAACGCGCTAATCACAGGTACTACTGGTTGGAATTGAAAACATATTTTTGTGTTGCATAGTCCATTTATCGAGGAAGGTTATAGGCTATATAACATCACGCTACGACCAATAGAAGCGGAGCATACATGAAAAATGTTGCAAAAACGGGAAAAATGTCCACCCGTGAGAAGCCGGGACAGCCGCTAGTTTCTTATAAAAAAATGTCAAACCACTATTATGTGCAAAACGGTAATTTCAATAAATCGCCCCAATTATCGCCGACTATTTAGTTGAATTAATAAGTCAACCCTTCAACTGTCAAATCACTAACTAGAAATTTTGCGAGTTTGACAGTTACTTTGACATTTACCGTCAATTTTGACATTTGACAAACTTCAAAACCAGACTATTTTTTTAAATTCGCGGTAAAATCAGTACATTGACTACATGAAATATTTTTTTATTGTGTATAAGGTACAATTATTGCGTCGTTGAGTCTTCGTGTGTGTTTTTGTGTGCGTTACCATCTCGGGAACTGGGTGTGGTAGGCGGTGTATCACTGGTCGTAGCTCTTGGCTTTCCTGTCCATCTCATCATCCGATGTGCGATTCATTGGGTGATCTGGAAGAAAAAATGGAATTTAGTACAATTATTTTCATTGGACTGCTTTGTTGGTCTAGTGGTTGCAAGTGCGACTGTTAAGTTTGGGGTCCTGGGTTCTATCCCCAGGTCGGACAAAGTGTTATTGGGTTTTTCCATTAGGAATTTCTCAGTAGCAGCCCGGAGTATAGATTTGTGCCCGGTTAATGGCAATAGGCTCGCACCCTATTACACCTCTGTCCAACCCTTCGGAGAATAAAAGAGGTGATGTTATGTATTTTCATTGTTTCTTATGAATCGATTTTGGACCTGACCCTAGTTGCAGTTGTAAGCGCAGACAGGGTGTAAGAACACACGAATCCGAGTAGCAAAGATATAGAGGGACCCCTATACCCCTCTGGCTCTCACATACACACGACGGAACACAGTCAACTGCTTGGCGCCGGACTTTAATGTTCAGGTGGTAGCTAGCCAGGCGGACCGTATAGATCGTACCACGTCGCGTGCTGGGTTTTGTATAATCTTACAACACGCGTCTATTCCCGGCGTGCGGTGAGGAAGTTTTTTATTATATTCTAGTCTACCTAGTCTACGAGGTCTGATAGCAGTCGCTCCGTGTAAAATACTGGTATTCAGCCGCATCTGGTTAGACTGGAAGCTGACCACAACATAGTTGGGAAATGGCTAGGAGGAAGACTGTATCAAGATTATAAAAATGTTTCAGAACCTTGGTGCTGTGGCATCTTTGGTACGAGCACCACGTTGCCGTCGGCTGCCTGCTGCAGGGAGTACTGCTGCGAGGACAACGGTCTACCTTCAGGGTCGCGCAGGTTCTGTTGAACAAGACATTGTAAATAAATACGCGGTAAATGAGGGTTCTAATGGTAGATGGGTAATCATCATTATCAAGTGGACAATTCCAGCTTGGAGTGTAAATGTGGTGCTGTTCCACAAACGATGGGACACCTGACGTGCCCTGCGTGCCCTGATACCTGCACGTTACAGGAACTTATGGACGCTACTGATAACGCTACACTCGTAGCTAAGTTCTGGGCCGACTCTATTTAGATTGCCATCGACACGCTAAGAAGAAGATTATCTTCCTGTCCTGTTCCCAAGTTACTTGTGGTCGTAGCGTCCTTCTCTTCCATTCTTCCCTGTCACTCGTCTCCTCATCATTCAATCTCTTTTCCTTCATATCTACACACAATCCATCCATGATTTCTTTGGTCTCCCTCGATCCATTAACATACATTCAACATTAAATGACTTTTATTTCTGTAAATAAATCTGTTACAGACACTTTTACAAGTCAAAGTAATGTTTTTTAAGACTAGATGGCGTCGGCATTTCCTATCTGACTAGCTCTGAGAAGAAAAGCCGAAACAAATTCAGAGTAGATCTCTTTTAAAGTCCAGACATTGTGGTATAAAAACTATGTGAGTGTAACAATGTAGGGCAACGTCTGGAATGGCTTTTTGAGGAAAGTGCCATAGAAAGAAAATACATTTATTTAGCCCAGACTAAAAGGCACGCAAAACATAAAGCAGAGAAAAAAAAAAGAGATTAGTAGGAAAGTGTGCCTCACGGCTGCGCCAAAAAGGCCCAGTTCAGCAAAAATGCCAGACAACTAGTGCCTGACGCTGGTTTTCAACTGGACCTGGAGGTAGCAGGTTTGAGTTGGATTCATTAATTATGGAGTGAATATTTGAAACAACAATTTTTTTTAAGCATTCGCTATCTCTGGCCGTCTTCTCGCAGAACTGATCGCCTTAAAGGCAGAAAGATTCACTTTGGGATAAAACAATGGTGTTCTTTATTTTAGTTAAAGTGTCAGAATAACCTCATCGTCAAATCCTCCTAAACCTTACCTGGAAAACATGCCGATACAGCGCCGCGAACCTCTCCTTGACGCGCTGCCTCTCCGCGATGAGGGAGCTGTGGTCCCTCTGGGTCCTCTGCTTCCTGTCCCTCACTGTGCGGACCTCGTCGGCCAAGGAGGTGATCTGGTCTAGCTTACGCTTACGGCAGTTCTGGGCCGCGACCTGAAGAGGAGATGGATATTGTAGTGATAGCTTGGCGGTTGAACATCTGTTTTACATGCAGCATGTGCGGATCAGAATTTGATTATCTTCTCATTCTGAGGCCCAGCATTGGGACAGAAATGTGCTGATTATGAGAGGATAAAATATAAAGAAGTGGGTTAAGAGAAAGACTTTTTTTTATCGTTGGGAAATCCTCATGGATTTCCCTCGCCCGGGGAAGGCGAGGGGTCTGCCGGACTCTTACCGGCGAAAAACCAACGGTGTCCCTCCTTCTGACTTAAGACCGAGGTCACGGGATTCGCTATTGCATTGACCGCGACCCCGGCAGGTCTCGGTCCACCAGCTTCTTCTGGTGGACCTCTCCTGTGGTGGGGCAAATTGTCTCCTGTCCCACTTCCTTCTAATATTATAAAGCTGAAGAGTTTGTATGTTTGAACGCGCTACTCTCAGGAACTACTGATTGGAATTGAAAAATTACTTTTGTGTTGGATAGTCCATTTATCGAGGAAGGTTATAGGCTATATAACATCACGCTACGACCAATAGGAGCGGATCATAAATGAAAAATGTTGCAAAAACGGGATAAATATCCACGCGTGCGAAGCCGGGATGGGGCGCTAGTCCTATTATAAAATTTCCACCATACCTTATTCTTTCCACGTCTTCTTATGTCTCGTATGAGGGACAGCTGCGCCTCGCTCAGGTCATGCTTCGACAGGCGCTCGTTGAACTCGTCCATTGGCAGATTGATGATGTCCTGCACCTCCAGGGGGATGCCTGCGGCCACTTGGACAGGTTAATGTTTGCATTATGACGTATAACAGGAAATTTTAGTGGCGCGATAGTTGCGCAACAGTTGGGCAACAGTTGCGCGACCGTTGGGCAACTATCGCATTTTTTAAGTGCTGATGACATTTGGATGGTGATAGCCTAGAGGTTGAATGATTGTCTTCCATGCAGGAGGGTCTGAGTTCTCAAAGTATTTATTTCAATTAGGCACATAAAAGGCACTTTTGAATATTAAAACGTCGAACGTCTCATTCCATGACTTCTGTGGGCCATACAAATATTTGCTCCGTGCGGGAATCGAACCCACGACCCGTAGTGCAGAAGCCAATCGCTCAGCCACTGCACGCGGGACCATGTTGATGATGTTCAACTAAACGGGACCATGTTGATGATGTTCGACTAAACGAGACCATGTTGATGATGTTCAACTAAACGAGACCATGTTGATGATATTCAACTAATTTTTGTTCTTACCTAATGCTTTCGCCCTTTTCTCGTCTCTGGACAGATGATGTCCACTGCTAGTAGCTGATGACCCTCCATCAGACATACTGCCGTCAGTCAGCCGTCGCACTGAGGACGAAATTTAACGTTAGTCTTGTTTGAATATAGACTTTATTGTAATAAAATTAAGTGTCATTATTGCTTGGGAAAGAAAGACCATTACACATTGAGACCCTTATGTGCCTCGGAGAGCACGTTAAACAGTCGGTCCCGGGTGTCATACGAATATCTATGACAGTCGTTACGGGTAGTCAGAAGCCCGAAAGTCTGACAACCGGTCTAACCTTAGAATATCGGTATTGCCCTGTGACTCGGTTGCGGAGGTCTGATGGCAGTCGCTCCGTGTAAAGTAATGGTATTCAGCCGCATCTGGTTAGACTGGAAGCTGACCACAACATAGTTGGGAAAATGCTAGGCAGAACGGATCGCCAGAAGTCATAATAAGAACAGTAATCATCACTGTTTGGATTATATCGTCATTTTATAATCTCCAGTAAATCTAGTACGAACATTTGACGTGTAGTATCGCTAAGGGGCCGTCCATTAATCACGTGATGTTTTTTTAGCATATTTTAACCCCCCCCCTCCCCGTTGGTGATACGTGGTGAGGTTTAAGACTATCCCCCCCGCCCCCACCCAAAATCACGTGTATTTTTAGTACCTACAAAGAATCTTAAAATTTTTAGAATATTATCTTTAAATACAGGTATAAAGTATAATCTAATTTTATTCTGATATTAAGGACCATGAAAAAAGTCTAGACAGAAAGGTTGCAGGTTGGTTTGACGAAAAATAAATACACGTGATATCTTACTACACCCCCGCCCCCCTTGTGATATTTCGTGATTTTTGCTAAACCCTCTCCCCCCCTTTCAAGCCTCACGTGATTAATGGACGGTCCCTAATGTAAGCGAATTTTGAATCGAAAATACAACTGTCCTATAACACTTTGGTAATTTTTTTTTGCGACATGCACAATTTGTATCATACATAGATATGAATAAAGTTTTCAATTTAATTAAATAGTATGTGCGAAACGAGTATTTCCGATTCAAAATTCACTTTATACTGGTTGTAAACATGAACGGGATGCTTTTGGATTCAACAAAAAAAAATACAAAAAGTAAACATGTATTCTTAACGTGAGGCATTTTAGCGCCGGGGCGATTTGGGCGGTTATTTAACTCGGGGCGCTAAAATGCCTCACGTTAAGAACACATGTTTAATTCTTGTATTTTTATTTTATTGAGTTTAGAAGTATTCCTTGCAGTGTTAATCTATGTCAGCAGTACATCAGGAGGTTTGAAGGAATTACATGATTGCGTTTACACCATTTGTGCTAGGTCACCTAAACTTTTGAGCCCTTAAATCCTCATGGATGTCCATCGCCCGGGGAAGGCGAGGGGGTCTGCCGGACTCTTACCAGCTAAAAACCAACGGTGTTCCTCCTCCTGACCGTCGGCCGGGGTCGCGGGATTCGCCTAAGCATGCACCACAACCCCGGCAGATCTTGGTCCACCAACTGATGATGGACTTCTCGACAGAACTCCTGAACCCTAAGGATGCAGTAGAAGCTCACCTCGCTTGTCCCTGACAGCAGCTGGTCTCTGGTCGGCAGCGGCCAGCGGCGCGCTGTACGTGTGGTTGTGTCGGACCCGCTCTGGAGTGGCGTAGGCGAAGCGGGGCGGGGCCGGACTTGGGATGTTGCTCTGTTGAAACAAAATATAAAGTTTTGAGTATGAATGTGGATGGTTATAACACCCATATTCTAAGACGTTCCCGCAAAACTTACTCGACTCAGGACGGCCTCGAAAACACCTTCAAAATTGTATTCTTAATCGCAATTTCGAGTGAACTTTGAGGTTCCTCGACGGAGTCATTACGTCATAATTTGAATTATCTGCATCGCGCAAATAACGCCGCGATAAATAGTTGTAAGGATTATCGTAAGCATATTCGATAAAGTCTTCTAAATTCATCTTTGTTACATACGAACTTTGACACTTCCTTCCTTAAGGTAGGTTCCGAGGTACCTTGAGTATGACAGATGATTCCTTACGTCGACTGAGGAAAAATCTCGAGTCGAGGACGTTTATGTCAATTATAACTACCGATGGTAGTGAAAAAGACTGAGTCGAGGTGGAGTCGAGTCGAGTAAGTTTTGGAGGAACGTCTTAGAATATGGGAGAGTAGAGGAAGACCAAAGAAGCGATGGATGGATAGTGTGAAAGATGATATGGCTAGAAAGGGGGTGAGTACTGAGATGACGGCTAATAGAGATGTATGGAAGAAGAAGACATACTGCGCCGACCACAAATAAGTTGGGATAAGGACAGGAGGATGATGATATTCTTCTTTTCGTATGGTTAGTGACTAACCTGGTGTCACAGTTTATGCCGCCCATGGGCCTCTGACTTGGCTCCACATGCCGTCGAGAAATATCTCTCAGGCATGCCGGTTTCCTCACGATGTTTTCCTTCACCGTTTTTAAACAAGTGATAATTAAACAATACGCACATGAATCTGAAAAGTCAGAGGTGCGTGCCTTGGGTTCGAGCTCGAGACCTATGACTTAGCAGTCCGACGGTCACACCACTAGGCTATCACTGCTATGTGGCAATAATTTATTGATATTATTGGTAAAATTACTGCTTCATTGGTATAATAGTGGCAAGTCCATGGTTCGATCCCTAGGTCGGGAATTCCTCAGTAGCAGACCGGAGTTTGGATTTGTGCCCGGTTGATGGCAATAGGCTCGCCCCCTATTACATGGGACTACAGGAGGCGATATATGGGTGTACAGATGTCTGTTATAGGAGAACACCTCTGCTTACCCCTTAGGAGATTTCAGGAGTGAGTGTAATATATAGAATATTTTCTTACCTGTAGTAAGGCATGGCTTGAGTGTGCAATATTGAGATCCAGGGCGGGGGGGTGAAGGTTCGTCACGTGAGGGGGGGGCGCCAGTTGTGGACGAGGGCCGAACTCTACTGCACACAGATAAAAAAGATACATTTTTAAACTGTTTTTATAAGACTTTGTGACGGGTGGTGGCTGACTGGCGGGGGTCTGGGCCTATAAAAGGTCGGGCACGCTGCAGATCGGCTCCCGCTCCGCTGCAGTTGCCCAGTTAAGTGCTACACCTGCTCAAGAAGACCCTGGACTCCTCGCATTGTACGAACCACGCCCTGTTGTTATATTTTGTAATTCTTAATTAAATATATACAAGGTTAGTCGGAAAGGGGGTACTAAGCCGAAAGGGTGTTAAAGTACCCATAATAAGGGACACCTTTTGTACGACAACTTTCCCCAAAACTTGATAGTTTAAGAGAAATAGCTTTTCAAAGATATCGTAAAAAATATGCTAAAATCTATCTGTCCATAGCTATTATCTGCTGTTTTTACAATTTAGGTCATATTTGGGGTCACGGATTAGAAAATTAATTTTCTGAATTCATAACTAAAGCAGGTATGTTTTTTTTTTTGAAAAAGCTAAAATAAAAATCTTTTTGTATGCAAATAAAAACTATCGAATTTTGAAATTTTAATACTTGCTTTAAAATAGTCATCAGTGATACTTTACGTGGCCCGCGGCTTAGTACCCCTTTACGACTAACCTTGTATATAGTGTACGGTTACAAGTGTTATTCTTTATCCTCCAGTAAGTACACGCCTGCTAAATTTTATGTGCACATGCTAGTTGAGGGTTGACTCCTAAAGCCACCCTAAAGTGTAAACTTCATTATAATGGCTCCCGGCTAAATAATAGCTGCACTGGTCCGTACGGTCTACGAGTTGAACTGCGCTTGCTGCGGTCATTACATAGATGGGTGTCCATCTGCTGGGGTATGCAATAGCGAATTCCATGACCCCGGCCGAACGGTCAGGAGGAGGAACACCGTTGGTTTTTAGCCGATAAGCGTCCGGCAGACACCCTCGTCTTCCCCGGGCGAGGGACATCCATGAGAATATGCCCACGATAAAAAAAATGGATGGGTATATCCATTCTTTGCCCATCGAGACCTCTCCGTACTGGAGAGGACGTCAAACCGTCGGTCCTGGTTGTCAAAAGTTAGAAGCCCGCAACGTCTGACAACTGGTGTACTTTGGCATTGCCCAGTAACTGGGTTGCGGAGGTCTGATGGCAGTCGCTCCGTGTAAAATACTGGTATTCAGCCGCATCTGGTTAGACTGGAAGCTGACCACGACATAGTTGGGGAAAGGCTAAGAGGAACGAATGTCCCAATTGTTTTTTTTTATGGTTTTGGAGGCAAAGATGTCAATGCTTACCATTATGCATATGCATATTTTCATGGTGGTAGGTCTGTTCCGGGCACTCGTACTTGACCACTCCCGGCCTGCCCACTGGGTCCAGCGCTGGGGCTGGCTGTTCCTGCAAATAAAATGTAGAAATAAGTAGACCGCAGAGGACGCCCAAGAAGAACATACATCGATGTTATTGGTGATGTTCTTCACAAAGGACAGGTGCGTAGTACTCTCAACCGGCGTGCGTGTATGACAAGATGTATGAATGTGGATGAAGCGAAAGGAGTATGTAAGGGTCGTAGCATGTGGCGTTCTATAGTTTCTGCCCACCTCCATGGGAGAAATGCGTGAGTTTATATGTATATGTAAGAAAGTTAGAGTCACAAAAAAAATACAGTCGATCTCGGGTGTCATACAAATACCTATGACAGTCGCTACAGATAGTCAGAAGTCCGAAAGTCTGACAACCGGTCTAACTTTAGGATATTGGTATTGCCCAGTAACTGGGTTGCGGAGGTCTGATGGCAGTCGCTCCGTGTAAAATACTGGTATTCAGCCGCATCTGGTTAGACTGGAAGCTGACCACAACATAGATGGGAAAATAAACACGATTCAATGATATGTACCTGGAAGCATCTCTTCCCAAACATGTGGTGCTTCTTCTGCGCCTGGTGAGGGGGGGCGCGCTCACGACCGTACGTGTTATCGTACGGACGGAACTTTGAACTGAAAACAAACAAAAATCATTGTTATACAAGGTTAGTCCGAAAGGGTGTTAAAGTACCCATAATAATGGATAACTTTTGTTCTACCATTTTCCCCAAAACTCATAAGTTTAAGAGAAATAGCTGTTCAAAGATTTCATAAAAAATACGCTAAATTCTATCTATCCTCAGCTATGATCAGCTGTGTTTACAGTTTAGGTCATATTTGGGGTCACGGATTAGAAGCTCCATTTTCTGAATTCGTAACTAAAGCAGGGATGAAGAATTTTAGAAAAAAATAAAACAAAAATCATGCTACATGTTCTTTTTTTATCGAATTTTTAAATTTTAATGCTTTCTTTAAAAACAATCGTCAGTGATACATTAAGTGGCCCGCGGCTTAGTACCCCCTTTCCGACTAACTTTGTATACATGTGCGGATCAGAATTTGATTATCACTTGCGTTAACGGTGAAGGAAAACATCGTGAGGAAACCTGCACACCTGAGAGGGTTATAAAAGTTCTCGATGGAGTGTGTAGTCTGCCAACCCGCACCAGGCCAGCGTGATGGACTAAGACCGCGTTCTCACTTTGTCGTGACGACAGATAGTCGTGTAGTTTTAAGTGTCGTGGCTTATATATTTAAATGGAGGTGTTCACATATAAGACGACACGATTAACTGTCGTACACGACTTGTTTTTGCAGTGACGACAGATTGTCAAGTCAATGGGAACGGCTAGCACGACAGTCGTAAAACGATAAGAAAACGTCACGACATCGTGACGGCAAATCGTGTGTCGCTGTTACGACTATCTGTCGAGGCCACGATAAAAATATCGTCTCGTCTTGTAGCTTGCTACTGATGTGCAAACGACAAAGCGACTGCCGTGAAACGATAAAATATCGTCGCGATCCAATGGGAACAGCTAGATACGATAGTCGCTAAACAATAAAAAAATTGACGACAAACAGTCGTTATAATGGGAACAGCTACAGACGACAGTCGTCCAACGATAAATTAATCGTCACGACATAGTGGGAGCGCGCCCTAAGGTCGAAACCATTCTCATTCAGAGAAGAGGCCCGTGATCTGCTGTGGGACAGTGACTGGTTGGCTGATTCGGGCGCAATACTCAGCCATCACACTTTTTCAAAATGAGAAGGGCTTCGACCTTAGTCCACCACGCTGGCATAGTGCGGGTTGGCAGCCTACACACACCACCAAGAACTTTATGGAGCCCTTGAGAGTGTGCAGGTTTCCTCACGACTTTCTGGCTTGATTCTAAGGTTCTTCTTACCTGTGGAACTCCTGAGCGGAGTCAGACCCATCACACCATTCCCCGTCAGACAACGAAGGGACTCGCTCCGACCCCATAGAAGATACCGCACTGTCAGACGCGGAGTCTCGCTCTGAAATAGTAAGGGATATGTTAGATGAAGTTCTGTGATATCTGTTGTAAGATTCAACAAGCACGTTTGGTGGTAGGATCTATACGGTCCGCCTGGGTAGCTACCACCTGAACATTCAAGTCTATAGGTGTGTCTCTTAAAATATTCAGTGAATGAATGGATCTTATAAAGATTAAATAACTAATTCGTTCAGAAATTTTATTTTGATTTTTGCCGATTCATTCGTGAAGAACGATGATAGTATAAATGTAAAGTGATAATCAGCATTCTGTCTGACTATACGCTTTTTATCTGTCTTATCAAAATTATATTTAAATTTTAAAACGATTTTTTTTGGTGTCATTATTGGGTTTTTAAACGGATTTAATTAGATATAAATATACAATAATAATATTCACTCAAAAATGCTTGTAATGTGGTCATTATTTTGACAACCTTCTTTGAGCAAAGTCGACGTTTCCGCGCTACTTGAGTAAGCGCCAGCAAAGTTGTATGGGATTTCATTGCTGGTGAGTTTTAGCCACCAGCAATTTCCTTTGAAAATCCATTATTGTCGAGTTTTGTTTCAAAAATGCGTTCGGGCCACATTCCGTCAATAAAGTTTGCGTATTTAATGAAAAAAGTATCGAGCCCTAATTGTAATGAGTGTGGAGTGGTTGAAGATGTGCAGCATGTATTGACGGAATGTGTCCGGAATGAGAATTGCAGGAGATTTGTTTTCGAGAATAGAACGTTTAATGTTGGATTATGTAATAGTATATTAGCATTTCCTATAAGTAATAAGGCAAGATTGTTATATAAATTAGTCGAAGAAGGTTTAAAGTGTATTGTTGTGTGATTGTATATTGTGGTATATTTACGGGGTTACATCGTCGCTAAGCGACAAAACCCATAAAATAAAGAGAAAAAAAAAATAGTCAGGTGCAAAAAGTTTTTATTCAGAATTTGGCTGTATAGGTACAGGCAGCACAATCATTAAAGACTAATTTAAAAAAAAACTAAGCCCGGGGAAGAAACAAATTGTTACTTTAAATAAATTCTTACTATACTAATCTGGTTTTATTTAAATTACTCGCATTGTTTGAGTAAAGCACTATACAAGCCTTGGTCCGCAATGACTGCGCTGCTGACCGCGCTGTGATGGCCTGGAGCTGCGCTACACTGCGCTTTCGGCCATCATCAGTGCTGCCAGCAACGCAGTCATTACAGACCGCGGCAGTAATGTACTACTATTGGTGTTAATTCCGCATTGTATGCATAATATCAGCAAGCACATTGGATCATCCGCGCGACGGCGCAACGAGTATTCTCAAGGAGGGTTGATGTCAGGCAAGCGGCCGGCCATAAAACAATAAGCCAATAACAACATGTATTTATGAAATACATGTTGTGCTGACCCCACCTAGTGTGGGATAAGGGCAGGGAGATGAAGAAGAAGACTGTTAATTCCGCCAAACAGTTGATCAAGCCTGAATGTAGTATGCAGCACCACCCTCCCGCCCGCAAATATATGCAAATGCAGAAGATAATATTAATATCACCAATATTAGCAACTGCAGTGATACCCTAGTGGTGTGACCGTCGGACTACCAAGTCATAGGTCTCGAGCTCGACCACAAGGCACGCACCTCTGACTTTTCGGATTCGTGTGCGTATTGTATAATTATCACTTGCTTAAAAACGGTGAAGGAAAACATCGTGAGGAAACCGGCATGCCTGAGAAATATTTCTCGACGAATGTGAAGCCAAGTAAGAGGCCCATGGGCAGCAGAAACTCTGACACCAGGTTAGTCACTAACCACACGAAAAGAAGAATCGCACCTTCTGCGTTTGCATATACAAGGTTAGTCGGAAAGGGGGTACTAAGCCGCGGGCCACTTAAAGTATCACTGATGACTATTTTAAAGCAATTGTTAAAATTACAAAATTCGATTAATATTTTTTCCATCAAAAATAATTTTAATTTTAGTTTTTTCGAAAATTCTTCATCCCTGCTTTAGTTATGAATTCAGAAAATGGGATTTCTAATCCGTAACCCCAAATGTGACCTAAAATCTAAACACAGCTGATCATAGCTGAGGATAGATATAATTTAGCGTATTTTTTATAAAATCTTTGAACAGCTATTTCTCTTAAACTATCCAGTTTTGGGGAAAGTTGTAGAACAAAAGTTATCCCTTATTATGTGTACTTTAACACTGTTTCGGCTTAGTACCCCCTTTCCGACTAACCTTGTATTTGCGGGCGGGAGGGCGGTGTTGCATACTGCATCCGAGCTTGATCAACTGTTTGGCGGAACTAACACTAAATATTGTTACTGTATATTTATGTCATGGATTTCCGCAAAGTAACGCGTGATGCCATTATTTATCTATTTTAAACTAGCTGCCCGGACAGACTTCGTTCTGTCAAAAGTTATTGGCCTGTAGTGGGAAAAGAAAAGTGTTGTTTTTACTATTTTCCACGCAATTTTTATGTTTTTTCTCTCCATAAAAACCTTCCTTGTGCCTTAAGGAATAGGTATATGAAAAAAAAATAGCCGAATTGGTCGAGCCGTTCTCAAGTTTTGCGCTTAGCAACACATTTGGCAATTCATTTATATAGATTAGCTTCACTTCGTATATTTGTTTGTTTGATTCAAATCTTGCGACAGATTTTTCAACTACTTCTGCTTAACCGATTCTCCTGAAACTTCACACACAAATTCAATTCCCATGACAATACAACATTATAATAATTCCAACCTTCAATCCTCAAATCCTGATGCTGCAGGGATACTGCAAGATAAAACCGTTTAACTTGAAAGTTTTTTTTTAATATGGTTACTTTTCTGTAACGGTTCTGGTTTAAAAGTGGTGACGTCATTTAAAATGGCGGGTATAAGCAACGTACCTGTTATCATCATATGTGAGTGGTTGTGGTGGGGCGCGTGGTGTGCGCCTGCGCCATCCAACATGCGCATTGTGTACATTCCTAGAACAAAATAAATAAAATATAAGAAAAAATCTCTAACTACCTCGTTCTAATGGTGGTAAGCGCGACTGCTGATCGTGAGGTCCTGGGTTCGATCCCTAATTCATCATCATCAGCCTATAATGTTCCCACTGCTGGGACACAGGCCTCCGCTCTGTGAGAGGGAATGGGCCGTAATCCACCACGCGGGCCCAGTGCGGGTTGGTAGATGTCACGTCTTCGAATTTTTGGTTCTAGGACATGCCGGTTTCCTCACGATGTTTTCCTTCACCGTTTTGAGAGCAGTGGTGATGAAATAAATTACACAAAGTAATGCGCCTGGCTGTGTTCGAACCCACGACATACAACTCGTAAGTCGGGGCCGTTATCACTGGGCCACCACTGCTCCCTATCACCCTGTTCACTGATCCCTAGTTCGGGCACTGTTATTGGGGGTGGAATTCCTCAGTAGCAGTCCCGAGCTTTAATTTGTGCCCAGTTGATGGCAATAGGCTCGCCCCTTATTAGATGGGACTTAAACATAACGGCGAAATGAGGGTGTTACTATACACCTCTGCCCAACCCTTCGGGGAATACAGGCGTGATGTTATGTTTAGTGTTATTTAATTAAATTGAAAACTTTATTCATATCTATGTGTGATACAAATTGTGCATGTCGCAAAAAAATAAACCATAATGTTATAGGACAGTTGTATTTTCGATTCAAAATTTGTTTACATTACTATCACCCATATTCTAAGACGTTCCTCCAAAACTTACTCGACTCAGAACGACCTCGAAACTAACTTCAAAATTGTATTCTTAGTCGCAATTTCGAGTGAACTTTGAGGTTCCTCGAAGGAGTCATTACGACATAATTTGAATTATCTGCATCGCGCAAATAACGCCGCGATAAATACTTGTAAGGATTATCGTAAGCATATTCGATAAATTCTTCAAAATTCATTTTTGTTACATACGAACTTTGACACTTCCTTCCTTAAGGTAGGTTCAGAGGTACCTTGAGTTTGACATATAATAATAATAATATCTTTATTTCAGAATAAAATTCCATAATTACAATAAGTACCAAGATGTTAGTAACATAAACACTTAAAAACTATGTTAGTAGACATTACCAATATTTACAGGAGCATGTAGCTGACTTAAATACCAGATGAAAGGACAATCCAGTTTGTTGGCAATGACACTCAGGAGACTGTTGTTACTGGCACGCACCCTGTGCAACAAGGACGCTGCTCGCTTGCGCCTGATTGCAACGAAGCTGTCAACCCGGGCGTCCACGAACATCCCTGAGGCACTACAGAAGCGTGGCAGCCCCAACAGCATCCTGAATGCATTATTGTACTGGACTCGAAGAGCATTAACGGCCTTTAGAGTGAAGCTAGACCAAAGGCTACACGTGTAAAATACTTGACAGTATGCTTTGAAAAGAGTTATTTTAACTGAACCTGTGCAGCGTGAGAACCTTCGGATCAACATATTACACCTCACCGCCAATGCTCTTCGCTCCCGGTCCACATCTAGATTGTCCTTCAAATCCTCCGTAACAATATGCCCTAGATATTTAAACTGACGAACACGGTTCAAGACACAACCACTCAAAAAGACAGCTGGGTATCTCTCAGTGACCTTGTTAGCCGCCTTAAAGATCATCAACTCACTCTTGACCGAATTGTATCTCAAACCATGTCCCTCAGCATAACACTCACAGACTCTAATTAACTTCCTAAGGCCAACCATTGACGGGCTCAGCAGCGCACTGAGGAAAAATCTCGAGTCGAGGACGGTTATGTCAACTATAGGCCGAGTCGAGGTGGAGTCGAGTAAGTTTTGGAGGAACGTCTTAGAATATGGGGTGTATTCGTCAAATGTTCGTGCTATGAAGAGCCTCATGTACTTACATGTAAGTATGTGGAGAGTTTAATACACCTTTGTGTACTGACATATAAGTACTAATGATTATCAGATATAATATCGCAATATATTTAGATTAGCGAAATCATAATCCACCCATTATACTTCCACCGAGCGGGCCTCTTCTCAGAACGAGAAGGTTTTAGGCCTTAGTCCACCACGCTGGCCTGGTGCGGGTTGGCAGACTACACACACCATCGAGAACTTTTTTAACCCTCTCAGATGTGCAGGTTTCTACCGGGGTAGCGGTGCATGCTTTTGCGAATCCCGCGACCCCGGCCGTACGGTCAGGAGGAGGAACACCGTTGGTTTTTAGCCGGTAAGAGTCCGGCAGACCCCTCGCCTTCCGCGGGCGAGGGACATCCATGAGGATTCTCTAATGAGAAAAAAAAAGGTGTGCAGGTTTCCTCACGATGTTTTTCTTCACCGCTAACGCAAGTGATGTTAAAATTTCGAAATTTCAGACCTCCATACAACGTGTTATATAATTCCCCATGAAAAATGTAAATAATCAAGTAGTCTTTTATGGTTGTTCTCATTTACCTCTCAGAGGAAATTAGGTAAGAATGTAAATAACTTTCTGGGTAGTCTACTCTTTAGTTTTATGTTTTCAGGGTTGCGTTTCAATGATGATTTTATGTTTTATCCAAATTTCTTTTTTTTTGGATCGTGCTACGGTTTTCTAATATTGCCAATACACTCTTTACAAGTGGCCTTTTAACCCTCTTTCGGGTTTAAGGGTATTTTTGTAACACGTTGTATAAGATAATCTGTCAAAAGCGATGCTATCACTGTTCCCATCAATCAGATTAAACATAATATCTATATTAGTCATCTCACACATTAGCGACTTATCGACTTAGTAGCCAATGTGTCATCAACCTTATCTATCCTTATTCGTTCATGGTATCGTACTACGGGGGCCCCCATTCAATATAACAGAACATATATCGTCACCGGAAAGCCAATACTACTTAAGCGCCATTTTGGCTAAAATGAGTTATGATCAGAGATCGGATAATCGGATGCATATTTACCTAAAGTTCAGGTGTTGGCTAACATGGAATGCACTTTTGTATCGAAAAAATGCCGCGATTCCGGGGTCGTCAAATTTAGTGTTCTGTAGAATAGAATCATATTTTATCTAGAGTTCGATGTATATTTCTTTATTTACATACTTAAAGTTGTACCTTTTTTTAACTAACACAGACGTGCACCCCTTACTTTCTTACACCCTGCATACACACATATTCGCGTTAGGGGTTAAAAGTTTCCGGCCACCCTAGTGAGTGGCCTGCGGGCGGCGGGTTGGGGAACCCGTCGCCCGACCAGTAACGGGCCCAGGGAGGATGGCGCGTCGTGTCCTGCGCGCGCCTCTCGGAAGGATGTGGGGCAGGGGAGCAACTGCCCCACCACAGGAGAGGTCCACCAGAAGAAGCTGGTGGACCGAGACCTGCCGGGGTCGCGGTGCATGCAACAGCGAATCCCGTGACTCCGGCCTTAGGTCAGAAGGAGGGACACCGTGGTGGTTTTAGCCAGTAAGTCTGGCACACCCCCCCGTCTTCCCCAGACGGGGGATAGTCCATGAGGAATTCCCCACGCTAGAAAAGGGGTTAAAAGTTAACTTCAATTAGTTATGCAATCCCATGATATCGAGTTTTTTTTTCTAATAAATTATTTTAAGAAGCCTTTTCCATACTTTCGTAGTGAAAAATTAACTTTAGGTAAATATGCATCCGATCTCTGATTATGTATTAACATAAGAGAATAAAATACGAAATTCCAACTAATCGAAGCAGAAAAAGAAAATCCAATCCACCGATATAATACATAACTCATTTTAGCCAAAATGGCTCCTTAAGTAGCTGTAGCTGGCTTTCCGGTGACGATACGATAATTTTGATGACGAACTAGGTACCAACATCAAATTCAAAAACAATATGACAGGTTGATCGCGTGTCATTCTCAAGGACATTATAATCTGTGCAATAAAAAAACACAAAGAAAAAAATGCCTTGGATTCACTATTCAAAATGTTCCCAAACATGGCGCACAACGTTTGACGTATAGTAGGTACGTAAACTTATCGCTAATGTAAGAGAATTTTGAATCATCTTTTCGTGTGGTTATAAACTAACCTGGTGTCACAGTTTATGCCGTCCATGGGCCTCTGACTTGGCTTCACACGCCGTCGAGAAATATCTCTCAGGTCAGATTTCCTCACGATGTTTTCCTTTACCGTTTTTAAGCAAGTGATAATTATACAATACGCACATGAATCCGAAAAATCAGAGGTGCGTGCCTTGGGTTCGGACTCGAGACCTATGACTTGGTAGTCCGACGGTCACACCACTAGGCTATCACTACTGATTACTAGGCTGACACCATGCTACTATCACAATTTTGAATCGAAATACAACTGTCCTATAACCTTTTGGTTTACTTTTTTGCGACATGCACAATTTTAATCATACATAGATTATGAATAAAGTTTTCAATTTAATTTAATAGTATGTGCAAAGCGAGTATTTGACCATTTGTTACACATCGAGACCCCTCCGTGCCTCGGAGAGCACATTAAGCCGTCGGTCCCGGGTGTCATACGAATACCTATGACAGTCGTTACGGGTAGTCAGAAGCCCGAAAGTCTGACAAACGGTTTAACCTTAGGATATCGGCATTGCCCAGTTACTGGGTTGCGGAGGTCTGACGGCAGTCGCTCCGTGTAAAATACTGGTATTCAGCCGCATCTGGTTAGACTGGAAGCTGACCACAACATAATTGGGAAAAGGCTAAGAGGAAGTGCAAAGCGAGTATTTATAGCAGTGATAGCCTAGCGGTGTGACCGTCTGACTGCGAAGTCATAGGTCTCGAGTGCGAACCCAAGGCACGCACCCCTGACTTTTCAGATTCACGTGCGTATTTTATAATGATCACTTGCTTAAAAACGGTGAAGGAAAACATCGTGAGGAAACCGGCATGCCTGAGAGATATTCTCGACGGCATGTGAAGCCAAGTCAGAGGCCCATGGGCGGCATAAACTCTGACACCAGGTTAGTCACTAACCACACGAAAAGTAGAAGCGAGTATTTTTGAATCTAAATTCACTTACATTACGTTTACGTAACCAACTCGACTGTATTTTTGCTAGGACTAATTATATTATTATATTGTTTTGTAATATTAAAAGGTCCGTACACAAAACTGCGATGCGAATTCTCAACGCAGAAAACAGCGACGCAAATTGCTGCGATGCGATTTCGTGCGGCAAGGCGTCTTCCTTCCAAAGTTCGGGTGACCAATCCCTCGACGATCGACAACCGTATTGAACGTATTCTATACTAGGTAGAACAAATTTGGGTAAAAAGATTTGCTCACTGCTATTACTGATAAGAAGATATAGGAAAAATCAATTACGCGAATCAATTCGTAAGTTCTTGCGATGCGTCGTGCGAGCTCGTGTTTCTACGATGCGACGTCGCATCGCTGTTTTGTGTACGGACCCAAATTGCTTTTATCAAAATGTATCAATGGAGTGACTCAATCGACCATTGGTTACACGAACATTAGTCATTTGACTCATCGGTTGTGTTTCAAATCATAATCTCGAAAATAGATAAATAAATAGAAGATTTGCGCCGCTCCACCCACGTGATAGGTGTATTTTATTAGGATAAGAAATGTTACCGTAATCTGCTTGTAAGAAGCATGCAAGATTTTAAATGTTATCTTATAATCAACTGGCGACCCGCCCCGGCTTCGCACGGGTGCAGTGTAGATACTAATGTGGGGCATATAAACCTTCCTCTTGAATCACTCTTTCTATTGCTGAAAACTGCATTAAAATCCGTTGCGTAGTTTAAAAGATCTAAGCGTACAGAGTGACTTTGTTTTATACTATGTAAAGATTATTATATGAGACATTGAAACACAATGTAAATTGTTAGAGAATAAATAAAACAATGAATGCAAATTTTTCAGATTTGGAATTATTTTTTTAACGGATTTGCGGTCTCGTTTTCTGCTTTTGCGATTAGGAGTGTTTTGCGCAAATGTAAACTGTTAATGAACAAATAAGATAATAAATGCAATTTTTTCAGATTTAGAATTATTTTTTTAACGGATTTGCGGTCTCGTTTTATGCTTTTGCGATTAGAAGTGTGTTGCGCAATAAGGGGGCCGTTATGGCTTTTGTCATTGTCTTTAACACTTCATGCGTAAAAGTCGTGATATTTTATCTATACTAATATTATAAAGCTGAAGAGTTTGTTTGTTTGTTTGAACGCGCTAATCCCAGGAACTACTACAGGAACTACTGTTTGGAATTGAAAAAATATTTTTGTGTTGAATAGTTCATTTATCGAGGAAGGTTATAGGCTATATAACATTACGCTACGGCCAATAGGAGCGGAGCATAAATGAAAAATGTTGCAAAAACGGGAAAAATGTCCACCCGTACGAAGCCGAGACGGGCCGCTAGTAGTCGATTAGTGGGTATACCCATGTAAGTGGGTATTTCTGATCCTCAGTACAATCTAAATTGAACAATTAATTTTTGATAAATAAATGATGTGTCATTGATGTGTTATCAGTCATCCGTACCTATTAGTAAAATATAAACAATTTACCTAGGTATATAGTAAGTATTTTTCTTTGAGGGGCTCGTGGCTAAATAACAACCGCGCCAATCGTACGATTTGCGAGGTTAAGCTGCGCTTGCCGCGGTCAGTCCGTGGATGGGTGACCATTTGTTACACATCGAGACCCCTCCGTGCCTCGGAGAGCACGTTAAGCTGTCGGTCCCGGGTGTCATACGAATACCTATGACAGTCCGTATCAGCCCGAAAGTCTGACAATCGGTCTAAATTTAGGATATCGGCATTGCCCAGTTACTGGGTTGCGGAGGTCTGATGGCAGTCGCTCCGTGTAAAATACTGGTATTCAGCCGCATCTGGTTAGACTGGAATCTGACCCCAAGATAATTGGGAAAAGGCTAAGAGGAAGAAGTGAGTATTTTCTTTTTCAGATTTTTTCTTTGACCCGTGAATAAAACTGACAAAATTACGAAATAGTACTGTGGTATCTATCATGCCACATGCGCACTACGCAGCATGACGATTGTCTAACAGACTACAGCGACAACAATGACAACTGTCAAAATGAAATGTCACAAATCCTGCATCGCGATATGCTCCATTTTCGTTGGAGGAACGCCATACCTCGTTCCATTATAGTACTATTTAGTATTTTATGAAACCTGTTGCGATATCGTTAGGGACAGTGACAGCATGATACAGAAAGCAACTTAAAATAGGGAATTTGACTATAATTTTTCGATTAGAAATCTCGAAGCTGTTACAAAAATGATAAGCAACAGTGAAAAAACTAATGAAATGTTTAATAAGATGCCCAAAGTTATAAAAGATTGAAAATTGTTCACTAGACATAGACAACATGACGCCACAATGACGTCATTCCTTGCAAACTTCATAATTATTTGACATCACTCCGTACAATATCCGTTTCGCAAGCGTGTAGCTCCTCTATTTTTTTCACATACCTATCAATTTTTATCTATATAAGGTCTAACCAAAATACCTGGACAAACTTTTACACAGTGTTCAATACGTTTAACTAATCACATCTATGTAAAAAAAAACGAGATCCAAGTGTTTTTTTCTAACAAAAAATAATAATGTTTTAAATTGCCTGTACTCTCTAAGAATAAACTCATCCATTTCTTATGCATCGACCGCCATTGGGGTGCGTGCTAATTCCGTGCCGTGTTTTACCTAAACAGCGAAGTGAAAAATGTAAAAAAATAAATAATCAAAGTAAAATTAAAGTTGAACAAATAATTTTGGTAAGAAAAAAAAACACTTAGATCTCGTTTTTTTTGCATAGATATGTTCAGTTACATGTACTGAACACTGTGTAAAAGTTTGTCCAGGTATTTTGGTTGGACCTTATATTTTCTTTAAAATAATACTAAATTATTGTACATTTTAAATAGTAGTCTAATACCTTAATGTGTAGCGTTTAAGTATTTGGTCATATGTAGCGCCAAAATTACGCGAAAAAACTTCGACAGCTGTTTTTTATATCGACAAAACGCAACGAAATATTACGTGTTACATAATTCCCCATGAAAAATGTAAATAAGCAAGTAGTCTTTTATGGTTGTTGTCATTTACCTCTCAGAGGAAATTAGGTAAGAATGTAAATAACTTTCTGGGTAGTCTACTCTTTAGTTTTATGTTTTCAGGGTTGCGTTTCAATGATGATTATTTTATGTTTTATCCAAATTTAATTTTTTTTTGGATCGTACTACAGTTTTCAAATATTGCCAATAGACTCTTTACAAGGGACCTTTTAACCCCCTTTTGGCTTTAGGGGTATTTTTGTAACACGTTATATAAGCTTGGTTTGTGGCGAGTAATTAAAAAAACCTTGCTGGCTTTGCGGCGCGTATCTTCAGCATAGTTTTGCGCTACACTAGGAGACGTGGATAGACTTTGCTCGACGTTCGCAATCATTTGTTTACGCGACGCATTCGCGTGCTATCTTGCCAGACATGTCACGTGATGTCCGGCAAGATAGCGCGATGTAGCCCGTCATCGCTGGTGACGCGGGTCGCGAACGACACGAAGCTCGTCAAAACGGTGAAGGAAAACATCGTGAGGATATCAGCACACCTGAGAAGGCTCCAAATAGTTGTCAATGGTGTTTGCAGTCGCAAACTCTTCTGTCCCACTGCTGGGCACGGGCCTCTTCTCAGAATGAGAACGGTTTAGGCCTTAGTGTAACCACGCTGGTGTGATGCGGGTGGACCAACCATACCATCAACAACTTTGTGGAATCCTCTCAGGTTTGAAAGAAAGAAAGAAAGAAAATGTATTTATTCAGCCAAGAACACTGACAGCATAAATAAAATAAACAAAGAAAGAACAATACAACAAGAATTAAACACAAATTTTATGCTGTCGAGCATGTCCATGCCGAAAAGGTTACCAACTCAGCATATGCTAGGCGTCAAAACACCCAGCGCTGATTTTCAGCTGGCACCCCCGCAGTGACACACGGATGGAGGTAGTTAATTTTAAATATATATTCTATTATACTTGAATGGATAAAAGTGTTTTATAATGTGTCAATAAACTACAAAAATATAATAAAAAATAAAAACTACTTTTAATATAATTTGTGACAGCTAATCAAAAATATGGCAATTGAAATAGCAGGCGGCGCGGTACGCACTTCCTGTTAAGATGAGGCGTTGACATAATTATATCCATTTTATGTCACTCTTTGCTCGACCACAACCCCAGATATCCATGCAGATATCCTCACGATATTTTCCTTCACTGCTAACACAAGTAATAATTAAATTGTGATAGCATTCATTAGAAAAGTCAGAGGTCCAGGCCAGGATCGAACTCAGAAGCATGGAAGGCAAACAATCAATCGCTAAGCTATAGTAAACAATAGTTAAAAAATAATATAAATATTTATGTTTTAATATGAATGAAGTTTTATAGCACCTACCTACCCTTACTTCTTTGAAAACATCCACCATTTTGAAAATGAAAAACACTTTAATTATTTAAAAAAAAATATGAACCCTATTGTAATTCAACGTATATTCACACACTACTATAACACTATACCACAGACAATTAGGAAATGATTTAAGGAAATAAAAAAAAATAAACATATTAAAAATTAAACACTACTCACGCTGATTCGTCAAAAAACACAAATCCGAAAAAAAGGCAAATTATGAAAGAGAAATAATCTTATCATAGAGGTTTTATCTTGTATCTAAGGTAATATAAAAAAGTGTTGAACAATGATGATTGTACTTTTTTTATGTAGTCACGTGTTCTATTTCGTTGTCGTCACATAACAAGGCTAATCAAAACCCTACTGCTACTCTGAAAGGGTATAAAAGTACCCATAATACTAAACAACTTTCCCCAAAAATCAATAGTTTTAGAGATATTGGTATGAAACTTTTTCATAAAAAAATACTCTTAGAGTGATCTGTTTACCGCGTCTTGCTGCCGTTAAGCGACACAGAGTCCACTCACGGTGACAGAATCGCCGAATGAAAACCAACCTTATGTATAAGTAACCTAAGCGTTTGGCCAGACTGGCAGCGCGGTGCGGGGAGCGGCGCGGGTGCGGCAACGCGCGCGATTTACCTGTCCGCAGTGGAGCGCGGCTTCGGTCTGAGCGTTGTCGTGCCAGTGTTTGTCAAAATATCATATGGATGAAGAAGACTTATTTTTACTGGAAAATTCTTACTAAAAACGATGTTTCGACATCCACAGTGCAGATCGTGCTTGAATAGCACTTATTAATCCTTCAACATTTAATTTTGAAGACGCCATCACTACAACTCGCGTGGTCAGCTCGAACTAGTTTGAGATCCCCCGCTCCCGCGCGGGTTGTCGCTTGCCGCCCGCGCTCTCACTGCGGCCACTTGTATGAACGACCTATGGCGTGAGCTACCCGCGCGCTCCCCGCGCCAAGTAGCCCGCGCCGCTTCCCGCGCCCGCGTGCCCAATATGTACACTCAAATGAAGTTCTTCTGTTTGAACTCGCCGCACCGCGCCCGCGTTTGCAGTCTGGCCACAGGCTTAGAGTGATCTGTTTACCGACACAGGATCCATTCACGGTGACAGAATCGCCGAATGAAAACCAACCTTATGTATAAGTAACCTAAGCATATATACGTTTAGACGGCTAAACAGTATACCGCTTTTTAAAGCCGGTACCGTGTTGTTTTACAGTTTTCGTTTATAAAAACTGTCAAAATTTTTGGTTTTGTTAATATTGAGCCTGAATATTTTTCAAAAGAAACTAGCAGAAAAACGAAACGCTCGGTCCATGGGGTCCGAGTACACATCTTTTCTTTAAAGAAATTGCCCAAAGGTTGGTCGACGCTTCGCGTGACCAGAGGGCTGGCTTATTCTTTGGCCAAAGAATAAGCGTTGCCATCCAGCGTGGCAACGCTGCCAGTCTTCTGGGCACGCTTCCGGATGACGGTGATGAGGAGGAATATTTTGACGCCTAAGTGATATTTTTGAATAATTTGTATTTTAATAATTTTGTATATAGGTAGTTAGTTTTGACTTTAGATTTGTATGTTTGTAGTTTAGTTTTATATTGTATATACTAGGTTAAAATGTAAATGATAATTGTGTAAATAAAATGTTACTAGCAGAATATATTAAAAATAAAACGTAGTAAATACTTACACTACTTCTAAGCTACCTAGTTCATTACGATCTTCTAACCTTTATATAGATAGCTTGTATTGTTCTCAATATAAGTGAACTGATTTTTTTTTCTTTTTGAAAAAATGAATGCCTTTAAACCGATTGTCAAACAATTTGACAGTCTTTGTAAACGAAAACTGTAATATTCAAGAAATCTGAAAGATTCTGCACGATTACCTACTGTTTCAAAAAAATACCTTAATCATTAATTATTATTTAAATAGCTAGCCATATAATATGTTTTCACATGATAGCCCTTTTATAAATACTATACACTGTTCTCCCTTTAATGCACGTTAAAAAAGCGTTTTTGCGATTCAGACCTAATACCGACATTACCGTTTGCGCAAACTTGCACAAGCGGTTTACGCATACAAGTAGATGCATGTAGCCGGGATATTTAGTAAAATTTACAATATTTAAAGTACTTTCTCTCTATGATCTATTGATTTGAGACACCCGGTGTACGGGTCTTGAAACTATAAAAATAGTCAGTTTAATCATAATCAGCCCATTACAGTCCCACTGTTGGGCATCAAACGACAATTTCATTAGCAAGTAATTGAAGCTAGTACTCGCTTATTCTGCAAAATACTTGGACTTATTGCGGATGTGTCCAAAGTTTTGGCGCTTCACAATAAGAAGGGTTTGAGCCTAAAGCTGTGCATTCACTGTCACGCCATTTGACGTGGCTCCAATCGACTGTCAAATGGATGGACGCCAAAAACTTAAGCACATAACACATCACGCCTTACATTCCCCGAAGGGTTCGGCAGAGGTGGTTTAGTACACCCTCGTTTCGCCAGTTATGTTTAAGTTCCATGTAATAGAGGACGAGCCTATTGCCATTAACCGGGCACAAATCCAGACTTCAGGCTACTACTGAGAAATTCCTAATGGGAAAACCCAATAACACTTTACCCGACCTGGGGATCGAACCCAGGACCCCATGCTCAACAGTCGCGCTTGCGAAAACTAGACCAACAAGGCAGTCTCCATAGCTTTTCTTTTCTTTTTCTATTCGACTGCTTGTAGATGGTCTTGCGGACCGTTTCTACGTAACCGGGCAGTTATTGGTGAGACCTGAAGGGTCTCCAACCAATCCCGACGAGAGTAAAATACTTAACCTAAGTTAACTACTATTACTACGTCTACTACTAACATCATGACTAGATAGCAACAACACCACTAAGAGCGTCCACTAGGGGGGACTCGAACCTTGGCTTAGGGCGTTGCTTGCGAGAGGACTGGGAGACAGCTTGATGAGGGCTGAATTAACGGTGTGACTGCGGAGTCAGAAAAGACGACCGGCTCTGCGGCTGCGGCGGGTGAGCACGGTGAATCAGGGAAGTCTACATAGCACTGTGCACTGTGTTTAAGCACAGTCTGGTCATTTCATACAGTCGTACATAGGAAACGACATCTTCCGAGGTGCCTTCAAAACTGTCAATGTCAAACTCTCGGTAAACCACTGTGTGGGGTAGGTTAGTTACACTGTGATTTAGGCCATTCACGGCTTCACTCCAAATGACTTTCATTTGAACGAACAAACGGAGCCGAATGAACACAAATGGATGTGAGTTCGCACATTCACGAGATGTGCGGCGTGACGCCAAATAGCGTGAAGCAGCGGATTATGGTGCGCACGGCAAATCCGTGGGTTGGCATCGCGCCAATAGTTATAAAATTCGACATTCACAATCTGGCCGTATATCACGTCGTTTGACGTGATGAGCTGACCGTGAGTGCCCAGCTTAATACATGGCCCGATCAGATTAGTTAGTCTATTTTGCCAATGTCGGGTGTGTCCAATAACATTGCATCAATAAGATAACAGAATTGTAACTGTCATGGTGACAAAGAAATTTTAAAATTGTTTATTGTTATGTATAAGGGTATACTATTAAAATAAATTCATTTATCTCTTTTGTTTCGCGTATTATTGACACCTCTTCACCTGTTGCTTCCTTAAATAAGGTATAGATAGTTTGAATTTTCCAAATCATATAATTTGACGTTCTATTGATGTTTCGACCATGCCGTTATATTTATTTTGCTTGGCTGAACCGGTGCTACCTTTGCCTCGTTTCAATTGTCAAACGTCAGATGTGCACATGCGCGGTATCTTTTTTTTTGGCGCGCCCTACAATGATATTTATTTATTTGGCTCTTCAACAATGCGTAGGTACTCTATTACTTACCTAACAATAAAATTAGTACATTGCAAGCTTAAGTCTAAGTGCTCCATTTCTTAGAGAGCACTGCATGCACTATATTATGCGCAGATAATATTATATAACTAGAAGAGAATACAGATTATTAATAGTTCTAAAACGACTGTCAGCCAAATTAGTATTTTTTTTTTATTTATTTAAAACTGTAGATTTCTATGTATTATATAATAATTAATCGCTGTCTCGCTATAACACGAAAACGGCTGGACCGATTTAAATTTTTTTTTGTTTGGTTAGCCTCAAAACTGGCTTGGTTTAAAAAAAAAAGGAAATTAGGAAAAATTTAAACAAAAATGGTGGGTACGAAGTTCACCGGGCTGCTAGTTTGACATATATTTGATAAGGATTAGTTTTTTTTTCTTTTCTCAGTTAGCTTTTCTTTGGCATATAGTTCTTCTTCTTCTCCCTCCCCTTATCCCACACTAGGTGTGGTCGGCACAACATGTATTTCATAAATCCATGTTGTTAGAGGTTTTGGCTTATTGTTTTATGACCGGCCGCCTGCCTGACATCAACCCTCCTTGGGAATACTCGTTGCGCCGTCCCCGTCGCGCGGGTGACCCAATGTGCTTGCTGATATTATGCACTAGGTCCCAAAATGATCATATACTTTGGCATATACTTATTCATAATTATATTCATTGCCCATAATATTTATATGCGGAGTGTTAGCGCTAAGCCGCGTGAAATGCGCGTTATCAGATTAATACAGTCCAAATTTCAAATACTTAGGTTTGCGCACGAATCACTCAACTATTCAATGTTTGACAAATGATAAATAATTTTTATTTCTATAAATAAATTACATCTCATCCTTAATCATCTCTCCTGATCCTATCCAAAACTATCCGATCCATTTTCTTAATAAAAATAATTCAGTTTTCCTACCTTTATTAAATGTCATTTTTATTTGTTATTATTTCTACCAAACAATGACTTTGGCGAAATGCAAAAGCCGAGCGAAGCCATTAAAAAAAATTCTGCTACAGACACTTTATAAGTCAATGTAATGTTTTTTTAAGACTAGATGGCGCTGTCATTTCCTATCTGATTAGCTCTGAGAAGAAGAGCCGAAACAAACTCAGAGATCAAGATCTCTTTTAAAGTCCAAACATTGTGATATAAAAATCTATGTGAGTGTAACAATGTAGGGCAACGTCTGGGCTTCTTAGGAAAGTGCCATAGCAGGTTTGAGTTGACCTGTCCTAACTGACGGCACGCATGCATCAGTCATCGCGTAGCTCAAACCTTATTTTAGGGAGCTCAACAACCCGACTGCCGCACGACGCTACCAATCAGCCGGACATTTGCGTAGGTCACAAAAAAAAAACTCAAAACCGCCAGACAGTTACTAAATTCGTGTAAGCTACATGGACGAGTACCTATAGTATTTTTTACCGTTGTTGAGTGCATTTTACTGTCTTTATAATGATTACGCAAACGTCATTACGCGCTCAAATGAATACTACTAATACCGCGAAGTCACGCGGGCAATAAAAAATGACAAGAACTTACGTCAGTCCATCCAGTCTTAATTTTAATATTATGCGAGTCAGTTTAAGCGTTGTCAATGACATTTCATTTTTTTTTTTAGTCTGTCCTGCTTTTTTTTTACTGTAAACTTGCTGTAGCAAAAGCATTGTCAAAACGATTTTTCACTAGTTAAAAATACGTTTTACTGAAAACGGATTTTACCGGTAGCTTATACAGAGTGTTAACAAAATCATGTAATTCCTTCAAACCTCGTGATGTACTACTGACATAGATTAACCCTGAACGGGACACTATTGTATTCAATAAAAAAACATTACAAAAAGTAAACATGTGTTCTTAACGTGAGGCATTTTAGAGCCCCGTGCGAATTGCGCAGCTATCGACCGCCGCGCGGCCATTTAACTCGGGGCTCTAAAATGCCTCACTGTTTACTTTTTGTATTATTTTTTTATTGAATACAATAGTGTCCCGTTCAGGGTTAATCTATGTCAGCAGTACATCACCAGGTTTGAAGGAATTACATGATTTCGTTTATACCCTGTATATGGGTAGCAGAAGTCCGACAAAATACTTTAAGGGCTCATTGTACCCATAATTATGAACAACTTTTACTAGGGACAACCCTAAAATAGCGAAAAAAAAACTGCTGTTCTATACATTCATGTTCGTATAACTCGAAAAAATGTAGGCAACAGCTGTTTTATTTAACCGGTTATCGTTGAGACCATGTTATTGTCAATTTTGGCGATATTTGACTTATAATAATTATTTTTTACCATGTTATAATAAAACAAGCCATTCTCTTCCGACGATGACTCAAATATCAGCAAATTTTTGAAAACAGAAGTCGAAGCTTATTGGCTCATCGGTAGCTATGACGTAGTAACGTACAGTCACGTGATATAGCGGTCATAAGAGATGACCTTGTCTTATTAAACCATGATTTTTACAAGCTTATGAGTAGGTATAGTATTCTTATTAAAACCCTTACCATCGTAGTATTTGTAATATCTATTCAGATACTCCAGCGGATCCGGATATATGAGAGTGCTCCTCAAATATGGCGCCATTGAGTAAAATGGCTGCGGATATGCGTAACTCGCAACTGTCAAATCCATGTTGTATCGTCGAAAATCTTTTCAATCTTTATTGTTTATATTTTAAAGTATGTAAAATATTTATCCTTGTAAATATCTCCGAATATCCTCATTAATATTTCGGCGACATAATTGAATAACTCGGTAATTATTTAGACGTCATTTTCGCATAGTCTCTTGGAATTTCCCGTGACGCCGAGCACGTACAATATATGTAAATACTAAAGCCTCTTGATCTCAATATAAACAGCAACCATTGTGTTTTATCTAAAACTAACATTAGATAACTTTCAAGGATCGAAAAATAGTCTGTATTTAAATGAGCATAGACAAAAGTTATATCTTTTCAGCACTGAAATTGACACTTTAGTTAAAGATTCACAAGTTGTTCTTTGTCTCCGTATAGCCATACAGAATCTGCACATGCATAGACTACATGCTACATGCACCTTTCTACTCTTGAGTTTATCTTTGCGAAAGAATGGCATGAGGACTCCTTTTCTATCAGAACTTGTCCAAAAAATCTCAACTGTCAGATTCAAAATATACCGGCTGTCAAATGTCAAAAAATACACATTCTTTTGTAACTGTTATAAAAATACTAGTTCTTTTACGTCACGCGATTGTTTATCGATGGTTCGATTTTATCACTTGTTCACTTAACAATATTATACTTCATGACAAATAGTCTGTAAACGTATGAATAAATTCCCATGTTTGTTTTATAAATTGCGTCAATACTTATTAAACATACACATCCTGTTTCAATAGCCTTTGTTTAATTCTCTCGCCGAATTTATAAAGAAAATTGTCCAATTTATTTAGTTCATCAATTGTTTAAAAAATAGATAATTAACACTTTTTTTTAACAATAAATCCTCTTTAGCAACTAAATCACAGACTGAATAAAAGAAAACACTGCACTGACATTTACGCAAGACGCAAAGGAATCCACTATACAGCCACTCGCAAATGACAAATGAAACGTTTTTCACATGATATACTCCTAATAAACTCTCATAAAATCAACACTGATATCTTATTTACCGTGTAAATAGTTTAAATTTAGAACACGTAAGCCTGACATATTCGTATGTCTTCGGCCATTGTCGTGTACTTGGGCCGAAGCGACGTAAGTGACTAAACGAATTTTTAAGAATCGATTACGTCATTCGGGTCAGAAGAATGATAAGCGCTGATTATGTTGAATTAGTATTGTTTTATAATTTCCGCTTTGACAGTTGATTGGGTTCAAACAAAGATAATTCGGAAATATATATAAAATATATACAAGGTTAGTCGGAAAGGGGGGTACTAAGCCGAAAGGGTGTTAAAGTACCCATAATAAGGGACACCTTTTGTTCTACAACTTTCGTAAAAAATATGCTAAAATCTATCTGTCCATAGCTATGATCAGATGTTTTTACAATTTAGGTCATATTTGGGGTCACGGATTAGAAAAGTAATTTTCTGAATTCATAGCTAAAGAAGGTATGTTTTTTTTTTGAAAATACTTAAATAAAAATATTTTATTAGCATGCAAATAAAAATGATCGAATTTTGAAATTTTAACACTTGCTTTAAAACAGTCATCAGTGATACTTTACGTGGCCCGCGGCTTAGTACCCCCTTTCCGACTAACCTTGTATGATAAAAGGACTCGGAGGAAGGGCTGGTGGCTAAACCAACCACCAACCAACCGCTCGGTTCATTCGATTTGCGAGATTAAACTGCGCTTGCCGCGGTCAGACCGTTCGTCACACTTCGAGACCCCTCTGTGCCTCGGAGAGCACGTGAAAACTGTCCAGGTTTCATACCTATGACAGTCGTTACGGGAAGTCAGAAGCCCGAATGTCTAACAAACGGTCTAAAGGATATTAGTATTGCCCAGTCGTCTTTTATTTGTTTCATATCTAGCGACAGATTTTTCAACTACTTCTGCTTAACCGATTCTCCTGAAACTTCGCACACAAATTCAATTCCCATGACAATACAACGTTATAATAATTTCAACCTTCAGTCCTCGAATCCTGATTCTGCAGGAGTATTGCAAGATAAGACCGTTTACCTAGATTTTTTTAAAGGGATTATTACATACATACATACATAAACTCACGCCTTTTTCCCATGGGGGTAGGCAGAAACTATAGAACGCAACATGCTACGACTCTTACATACCCCTTTCGCTTCATCCACATTCATACATCTTGTCATACACGCACGCCGGTTGAGAGTACTACGCACCTGACCTTTGTGAAGAACATCACCAATAACATCGATGTATGTCCTTCTAGGACGTCCTCTACCGGCGTTCCCATTAACATCCGCCTTATAAATTTCTTTTGTTAATCGCCGTTCACTCATTCTCTCAACATGGCCAAACCACCTAAGCATACTCCTTTCAATTTTTGTCACTACATCATCTTTTAAACCGCAACTTTGTCTAATCTCTTCATTTCTCAATCTATCATTCAAAGTTACACCGCACATACTTCGCAAGGAACGCATTTCCACGGCATTTATTCTACTTTCATGCCTCTTCTGCCACGACCAACATTCACTCAGGGATTATTATTTTCTTATTTATAATGCAAAACGATTTCAATAAGTTTTGTAGTATCTAAGGCTGGCCACAGATGTACTGTTTGTTGAGTAGGAATTCGGATTCGGAAAACCTGAATGCTCGCCTTACATACAAAATGTTTAACAAGGCACACGCTTTCGTATATTTTCCTAATGGGAAACAAACACATGATACTGGTAGTATGTAAGAGGAAGCCTGATAGTGACGCCGGTGACTGAGAAGTTGTGTGGAAACCGGTTGTCATATTATGGGCATGTGATGCGGAGGAACGAGGAACATGTCGTGAGGAAAGTTTTGAGTATGAATGTGGATGGTTATAAGAGTAGAGATGGATAGTGTGAAAGATGATATGGCTAGAAAGGGGGTGACTACTGAGATGACGGCTAATAGAGATGTATGGACGAAGACAAACTGCGCAGAACACAAATAAGTTGGGATAAGGACAGGAGGAAGATGATGATGACTGGCAGTATAAATTCCTAAATACAAAAAACCTAACGTCTGCGCTAAGACCAAAGAAACGATGGATGGATAGTGTGAAAGATGATATGGCTAGAAAGGGGGTGACTACTGAAATGACGGCTAATAGAGATGTATGGAAGAAGAAGACATACTGCGCCGACCACGAATAAGTTGGGATAAGGGCAGGAGGATGATGATGATGACTGGCAGTATAAATTCCTAATACAAAAAACCGTCTGCGCTAGTTACACGGAATTCAGAATCTGAATTCCTAATCGGGAAACCGTAGGTACATCTGAGCCAGCATAAAGTCTGGGTTTTCCTTATTGATAAAATTAGTGACGCACGCACTTCTTAATGATGACAATTCACCTTTCACGGTACTTCTAGTATAGACTCGCCCAAACCAATATCAAACAATCTATTTGAACATTTTTTATCTGAAAATACTATTGAAAATTAAGATAAAATTTAAATCGTATATAATTTATTTCCTATTGTATTTTATGTTTGTAGGTTTACTGTTAACTAGCGACCCATCCCGGCTTCTCAAGGGTGGACATTTTCCCCCTTTTTGCAACATTTTTCATTTATGCTCCGCTAATCTCAGGAACTACTGGTTGAAATTGAAAAATTATTTTAGTGTTGGATAGTCCATTTATCGAGGAAGGTTATAGGCTATATAACATCACGCCACGACCAGTACGAGCGGAGCATAAATGAAAAATGTTGCAAAAACGGGAAAATTTTCCACCCGTGCGAAGCCGGGACGGGTTGGTAGTTATAAATAACGTAATGTGTCTTATTTGTCGCTTGGATTGTCTTATCAGCGCACTGGTGCCGATTCTCTTGTTCACAAACTAAACTAAAATTGGAGATTTGCTATCTTTTTCTAACAGACACCGCGAGAAAAGGACGGTGATAGACAAGAACTAAGTTAGAGATGTCAAACTAATTTACGTGTACGAACTTCGCCGTGTTTTTAGTCGACAAAGGTGTAGATTCTCACTTTGACAGGACTAAACTAAACTAAGGGTGTTTGTCTCTTTCTGTTTCAATAGAAAAAGAAAGTGACAGTTGCGTTTAGTCTAGTTTAGTACTGTCAAAATGTGAATCGACACCAATGACGGTATGGACATTTTCGTTCAACTATATTTGACAGCTGTCATTTGCGTCCGCCTCTTTCTTATTTTATCAGAGTGAGTAAGATGGCGATAGCTATAATGACGTTTAGTTTGTGCGCAACAGTACACAACAGTAATTTCAAAGACATTTTAACTAATAAATGCTATATCCTACTCCATTGAGACAATCGGGTATTTAATTACTATTAAAAATGTACAACAATTTAGTATTATTTTAAAGAAAGTATAGATACAAATTGATATGTGAAAAAATAAATAAAATCGATAAAAAAATAGAGGAGCTACACGCTTGTGAAGTTTGTGGAGGGGGCATTTTCTGTCCTTGTCGCGCGAAACGGATATTGTACGGAGTGGTGTCAAATAATTATGGAGTTTGCAAGGTATGACGTCATTGTGGCGTCATGTTGTCTCTGTCTAGTGAGCAATTTTCAATCGTTTATAACTTGGGCATTTTATTAAATATTTCATTAGTTTTTTCACTGTTGCTTATAATTTTTGTAACAGTTTGGAGATTACTAATAAAATAATTATAGTTAAATACCCTATTTCCCATTAAAGATTATAATTATCTATATAAAATGTTGTCATTCACTTTTTAATGATTCCACAAGATGGCCGCCGACGCGTCAAGTCGTCGGTGGCCGCGTTAAATCTAATTCCCCAATAACATAACGTACAAACCGTAATAATTTTTCGAGTTAAATCTTGAAGAACTATGAAATACGCCAGACTGCACTATCCAATCCTCTTTCATCTGTACGTACCACCGAAAAACGACATTTTTAAATATTTTACACAATGCTAGAGCCATCTGACCTCGACGACTTTCAGGCCCTGTTATCTATGTTATAAAAAAAACATGGCTACCTACAAAAATTCGTTATACACAGAAATTAATTTAATAAAAAAGTAAATAGTATGATGAAGAATAAATAAGATGGCAGCCATCTTGAAATTCATTGCGTTATCTAATAAAATATAATGCTTTGTGCAAATAGGTAATCCGATAATGATGATAAGACGAGCAAGTCACTGTTTTGTGCAAAAATTATCTCTGGAACAGTTGTTGATAACATGAACTCAGCTGAAAAATTATGTATGTTGCGGTAGTGGGAGGATTCGGGTTTTTGGCGGAACGTCTAGCACATTTTAATAAATGTTTGTGTTTTGTTTATAAGAGTAGGAAGAGGAAGACCAAATCGTCACCGGAAAGCCGATACTACTTAAACGCCATTTATTTTGGGCCAAAATGAGTTATCTATACTAATATTATAAAGAGGAAAGATGTGTATTTGTGGATTTTTGTATGTAACGAATAAACTTAAAAACTACTGGTCCGATTTCAAAAAATCTTTTGCCGTTAGAAAGCTACATTATCACTGAGTAACATAGGCTACGGGCGGAGCCGTGAGGACACAACTAGTGTATTATATCGTTGGATTGGATTTTTTTTCTGCGTCGATTAGTTGGGATTTCGTAATATAATAGAATAAAATACGAAATGATGGATGGATAGTGTGAAAGATCATGCCTTGGGTTCGAGCTCGAGACCTATGACTTGGCAGTCCGACGGTCACACCACTAGACTATCACTGCTCTACCTCCAGTAAAATAAGATATCGTTTTTGAGATAGTTCTCTTAAACCTGTTTTTTTTTCTGGAACTTAAACTTGAGGAAACATAACATAACATCACGCCTGTATTCCCCGAAGGGTTTCAACAGAATTTGATGGAGTGGGGATAGAATGAGCATTCGCTCGTTTGGTCTAAATCCACCCTAATAAGAGTCAGTTTGCACCAAGCGGAAAAATCCTCGCGCACTTTTTTCATGTCACTGAATAAAGAACTCTTTCAGTATTGCTTTTAAATATAAAATTCGACGCTCAAGTATGCTCGGGTATGCCGCAAGGAAACACTTGATGTCTACATTGAATTTTATACTTAACTAGACCCGCCCCGGCTTCGCACGGATGCAATGTAGATGTAGATACTAATGTGGGGCATATAAAGCTTCCCCTTGGATCACTCTATCTATTGCTGAAAACTGCATTAAAATCCGTTGCATAGTTTAAAAGATCTAAACGTACAGACAGCGGGAGCGACTTTGTTTTATACTATGTAAAGAAGATGTCAATATTGATACACTTAGTGAAATTTTAAAAAACGCTCCAGCATTTTCGAGGACTTTTTCGTTTAGTGGTAACTGAATCGTAGAAAGGTTAAATATAAGTTAGTGTGTGTTAGTTGATTTTGCATCTTTATGTATAGTTATTTATTGTCTGTCTAAATTATGTATTACATACACATTACACTATATATATTTAATTCATATTTATTGTATATAATATTTATTTATTTGTGTTTTTAGGTTTATTTAACGTATGTACATAATTTAATGTCTCCTAATTAATTGTTACACTGTGAACTACCTCTCTCTTTTTTTCTTGCACTTCATGTCCATCCAAAGGTTGTCTGGAAGAAATCGCCTAGTGCGATAAGACCGCCCATTGTACATCTCTTTTTTTATAGTTATGTTTCTTGTTTGTTTTGTGTACAATAAAGAGTATTGTATTGTATTGTATAAGTATGGCTTATACCAACGATGCACAGACTTATTTGGAGTATGGGCCACTCGGGCAGACTATGACCTAAAAATGGGCCGTTATATGCGCATTAAAAAATAATTATAACCATTTATTCAGAGATCTTAAGCTGGCTCCTAATGTTAAAATTATTGCATTATTTTCATACTAATGTGTGGCGGCATCTATCACGCCACATGAGAACTACGCAGCACGACGATTGTCTAGCAGATTACAGCGACAACAATGACAGCTGTCAGATGGAATGTCACAAATCCTGCATCGCGGTATCACTTTAATTACTAGTTTTATTATTCAAGACTAACCTTCATTCATTGCCATGTCCATGAGCTGTAGATCCTCGTCGTTCAGGATGGATTGTAGGAAGCCATCTTGGTTCGTAGGCCCAGCCATCTCCCCGGTAGAATTCTGTTCAAATAATTATATTAATTATAATAATGTACATTACTTTAGTTCTAAGTAGAGGGGCTGGTGGCTACAAGGTTAAGCTGCGCTTGCTGCGGTCAGTCCGTGGATGGGTGCCCGTTCGTTATACATCGAGACTCCTCCGTGCCTCGGAGAACACGTTAAACAGTCGGTCCTGTCATACGAATATTTATGACAGTCGTTACGGGTAGTCAGAAGCTTGAAAGTCTGACAACCGGTCTAACCTTTGGACATTGCCCAGTAACTGGGTTGCGGAGGTCTGATGGCAGACGTTCCGTGTAAAATACTGGTATTCAGCCGCATCTGGTTAGACTGGAAGCTTAACTAAACATAGTTGGGAAAAGGCTAGGCAGAAGTTTATTTCAAATCGGTTATTTAGGCTGGACATCCACCAGAGCTGTGCGAGGAAAATGTGTAATGCGAAAATGTGTAGCGAGGATGTGAAACGGTGTGACCCTTTCCACCAGAGCTGTGCGAGGAATGCGTAATGTGTAATGCGTAATGTGTTAATGTGTACAAATGAGCCGTAGCGGGAGCGGTATACATTCCTCGTAACACATTCCTAGCAACACATTCCTCGCAACACATTTGTCGCTTGTTTTGTATGAACAAAAACCTCGCACTGCTAGACCCATATCCACCAGAGCTGCGCAGTAAATGAAGTGATTCTATTGGTGCTTACAAAACACACTCCATTCTACGCATGGATGGTCAGCCTTAAGCAAATATTAGTTCGCGTAGTGGTTTATAATCTTCCGCTCACCAAAAGATGGCGCTAGTTACGACTGAGGTGAAGTTATCGACGACATATCGATATACGAAGTAATAAACTATCGTCGTCACCGGAAACTTGTATTTTTCAGTATCTAGTGAATTTATGTACAAAGAATAATAAGAATTAACAGTTTGGATTTGATGCAACTAACTATCGCACCTCGTTACAATAATAAAAAAATGCTTTTTATCAGACAATTACTTTGTTTACATACTTAAAACCTGTCTAAGTCTTTCACGTGCTATGAAATCTTGTCACCTCAGTCCAGTAACGCCGCTCTGGTGGCAGAAAGAAGCATGGATGCCCCTGGACTATTGAATGGAATAAAAATAGTGGCCGGAGCTGCTGGCCGTGCCGCGTGCGCGCACATGCCTGCTGCAGCGCGCACCGCTCACGCGTGCGCTGCGTGAGCTCAACACGTTGGCTCACATAATGGATCTCTTTTCGTGTGCACTGAACGAATTCACACGGGCCGCTTATTGTGCAATTTGTTTAGTTTATTTTATTATTTAAGTTATCATTATTGTTTTTGTTTTGAGGGGCTCATGGCTAAATAACAACCGCGCCGATCGTGCGATTTGCGAGGTTAAGCTGCGCTTGCCGCGGTCAGTCCGTGGATGGGTGACCATTTGTTACACATCGAGACCCCTCCGTGCCTCGGAGAGCACGTTAAGCCGTCGGTCCCGGGTGTCATACGAATACCTATGACAGTCGTTACGGGTAGTCAGAAGCCCGAAAGTCTGACAAACGGTTTAACCTTAGGATACCGGCATTGCCCAGTTACTGGGTTGCGGAGGTCTGATGGCAGTCGCTCCGTGTAAAATACTGGTATTCAGCCGCATCTGGTTAGACTGGAAGCTGACCCCAAGATAATTGGGAAAAGGCTAAGAGGAAGACTATTGCATTAGATAGTAAGTACCTGTAAAAATAGTTTTATGTTTGTGAGAAATAAATAAATAAATAATGACGTCGTTCTATCAGGCAAGCAACTTGCAACGGACAAGCCTGTTCACGCGAGCGTCAGCCGTAACTTTGATGCAGCGGCCTTATGTTGCTTGTTCTCACACCACTAGGCTATTACTGCTATAAATCTTTGATCCCGCAATGATATTACCAGAAAAGAAAAAAGGAGGAGCAGGTAGAAATTTTGAAAAACGTTGCCCCACACTAGGATTTCCCCTATATCGTGGGTGCGTTTACAGACACAAATCTTCACACGCACAAACATCCAGACCCGGAACAACTATCTGTAGGCCATACAAATATTTGTTCCGTGCGGGAATCGAACCCACGACCCGTAGCGCAGAAGCCGATCGCTCAGCCACTGCACCAAACGTATCGTCAAAAACTTTATATGTAAACGACTACGAGCGATGTCTGGTTTGCATAAAAAAACGTTAGCATTCGCGTTAACGCTGCCCTCCAGTCGAGTAATTTATAATTTACTAGTAACGAATAGTTTTACCTGATAGTAGAGTGGATCATGTTGTTGAGGATGTTGTACCGCCTCAACCTTGTAAGCGCCATCTAGCGGAGCTGCCGCGCCTCCTGGACGATAACATATTACAATTATTTATAATAATACACTCATTACAATTGACATAGTATTCTTAATATTTCAATACCGATATATGAGTCGATTTTGGAAATACCAATGTGGAAATACGAAACGCAATGAGTGAAAGAGATAAGTGATGAAAGGCGAACGAACTCGGATGTTTAAAATAATTTATATTAAGAAGGGACCAGTGGCGTAACAATAGGGTGGCAAGACAGGCAAAATGCCAGGGGCCCCCAGCTCATTAGGGCCTTGACTGACCCGATCTATTTATGTAAGGTTAAAATTAGTAAACTACATAAAAGGAACTTAAACAATATTGATATGTACGGTTTTCTAAATGGATAAAAGTTTAAAAAATACTTCGAGTAGCTTCATGACCAAAGGATGTCATGCTCCGCAGCAGAACCACTTTGACTATATTATGTAAAAATTACAGGATAAAATGTAGATAATGTCTATATTTTTGTTGCTTAATATCAAAAATTGTATATTGTTAGTTTCTTGGAAAATATCAATTCAAAGTGGTCATACTGCAGAGCATACTCTCCAGCAGAACCACTTTAAAATAACGGTTATTTCACGCTAATTATGCACAGGTCATAATATAAACAAATGTATATTTATTGTATATCAAGATTACATCCACAATTTTAGATAAATACCTACTTACTGATTTTTAGTAACATGTAAATGTTTTATCGGAATGCGCCTGCCATGAATTTCTTAGCAAATGTACCTATTAATCTTGTTATTTGCTAAGAAATTCATGGCAGGCGCATTCCGATAAAACATTTACATGTTACTAAAAATCAGTAAGTAGGTATTTATCTAAAATTGTGGATGTAATCTTGATATACAATAAATATACATTTGTTTATATTATGACCTGTGCATAATTAGCGTGAAATAACCGTTATTTTAAAGTGGTTCTGCTGGAGAGTATGCTCTGCAGCATGACCACTTTGAATTGATATTTTCCAAGAAACTAACAATATACAATTTTTGATATTAAGCAACAAAAATATAGACATTATCTACATTTTATCCTGTAATTTTTACATTAGATAGTCAAAGTGGTTCTGCTGCGGAGCATGACATACCAAAGGGCCCCAAAAAATGCCAAGGGCCCCACAAATATTTGTTACGCCGCTATAAGGGACAGTGTTCTTTTATTATACTCTTTTAATTTTGGTTTTGGAGTTGTACGATCACGGTGTTGATTTTTATTCTCTCTGAGCTAATCCCACATCAATGTAAGACAACATACCACATGAAGACATGTCTAAAAATGTCCGGTTACTTTTTTACGCCAACGCAGACGCTCATACATGGAAGGCAAACATAAAAGCTGTCACTGCAATTCAGTTTAGATAACACAACATCACGCCTGTATTCCCCGAAGGGTTAGGCAGAGGTGTATAGTAGCAACCTCATTTCGTCGTTATGTTTAAGTCCCATATAAAAGATGGCGAGCCTATGCCATCAACCGGTCATAAATCCAAACTCCGGGCTGCTACTGAGGATATCCACACGGAACAACCCAATAACACTTTGCCCGACCTGGGGATCATACCCAGGATCTCACGAACAGCAGTCACGCTTGACACCACTAGACCACTCAGGCAGTCCACTTTAGTTTCAATGTATTATCTTACCGTTGCCAGAGAACGAAAGTTACCAACATAGCTCAGCGGATTAGCAAACTGAAGTGGCAGTGGGCTGGTCATATTTGCCGCAGAACCGATAACCGTTGGGGTAGACGAGTTCTAGAGTGGAGACCGCGAATCGGCAAACGTAGTGTAGGACGTCCTGCGACTAGGTGGAGCGACGATATACGTGGGGTAGCTGGCAGCGACTGGAGAAGGAGAGCCGAAGATCCGGCTCAGTGGCGTGCTTTGGGAGAGGCCTATGTCCAGCAGTGGACTGATGTAGGTTGATGATGATGATCTTACCGTAGGCCTCCGGATGTTTCTCGGGAACAGGCGGGATCGGAGCGTGGTAGTTGGGAGCGTAGCCACCCGCTGCACCGTGGCTGTGGATAATAATACAACGTAGATATTAATAATATTATTAAGATAGATTTCTTTTAGTCCCTAGCTAAACTGAATGAGTGGGTCGAGGAACTTCAAGTATACTCCACCAGAAGAACATAGTCTGCTTAATTGTCGGCAATAAGACTGACAAGCTTATCATTTTGGGACCCAACGAGTATTCCCAAGGAGGGTTGATGTCAGGCAGGCGGCCGGTCATAAAACAATAAGCCAAAACCTCTAACAACATGGATTTATGAAATACATGTTGTGCCGACCCCACCTAGTGTAGGATAAGGGCAGGAAGAAGAAGAATACATACATATATAAACTCACGCCTTTCCCCATAGGGGTAGGCAGAAACTATAGAACGCCACATGCTACGACCCTTATACACGCACACCGGTTGAGAGTACTACTCACCTGTCCTTTGTGGAAAACATCACCAATAACAACGATGTATGTCCTTCCAGGACGTCCTCTACCGTTTCCACTGACAACCGCTTTATAAATTCCTTTTGTTAATCGCCGTTCACTCATTCTCTCAACATGACCAAACCACCTAAGCATACTCCTTTCAGATTATCAATACGGGTCTTCATAAAACTTACCTAATATTGTGCGGGTGTGGGTGCGGGTGAGGGTGCTGGTGGTGATGGTGGTGGTGGTAGTGCTGGTACTGGTCCGGCGGGGGCGGCGGGGGGATGGTAAGCAGCGAAGCCAGGTCCTGCCAACGTTGCTCCACTGACATCGACCGCATTAACGACTGTGGACAAAGACATAGTTAGGTTAGATTAGACTAGTAATTTCTTTCTGCTGTGGTTGCTGTGCAAGCTTATGCGAATCCCGCGACCCCGGCCAACGGTCAGGAGGAACACCGTGGGTTTGTAGCCGGTAGAGTCCGGCATAACCCTTCGACTTCCCTCGAGCAATTTTTCCATGATAAAAAAGGCTAATAATTTCTACTAAAGTAGTTCACAGTGCGGCTGCCGTGAAAACAGGTTTCCCAAAACCATTAAATTTAGCATTAAACTATTTGAGTTTATTGTAGTTTGCAATAGCAGTGATAGCCTACCAGTTGAACACTTGCCTTTCATGCAGGGGGGTCTGAGTTCCCGACCGTCACCTCTGACTTTTCGAATTCATGTGCGGATCAGAATTTGATTATCATTGCGTTAACGGTGAAGGAAAACTATTGTGAGGAAACCTGCACACCTGACAGGACTATTAAAGTTCTCGATGGTGTGTGTAGTCTGCCAACCCGCACCAGGCCAGCGTGGTGGACTAAGGCCTAAACCCTTCTCATTTCTGAGAAGAAGTCAGAGCCCAGCAATGGGACAGTAGCGGGCTGATTATGTATGTACATATGTAGTTTGACATACACCATTTGTCAAAAACGCATTCTCTCAAGTTAAATTAAAATAGATGCATGCGCTCTCTGGATTTGTAACACGTAATACACTTTAATAATAACTAGCACTATTAAAACTGTAAACTAGCTTTAAAACTTATGTAAAAAATATAACTAGAAAGTTAGATATAAAAATCGTTAATCATAATATGACATGATCCAATATGTTGAAAAAAGTTAAGTAACGTAATTTATTTTAGTATGTAACACGTTTTTATATTTAATAATAAACAAAAAAAAAATTAGAACGTCGCTTCAAAGTCACGTCGTCGGTTATTCAGAAAAAATAGTTCCGCTACTCACCGCTAGGGGAAAGTAACGTAACTTCTCCCTTTCGCCGATAGATGCCGTAATTAACGAACTTGTTAAGATTATTTTATATTATAATATTTAAAGAATTACGTACAGTCATAATATTACGTTCTGATTGTGGAAGAAATATTAAATAATGTTAAAAAAATGTATCCTTTTTTTTATTGCTACCTATTTTGTAGCAAACCACTGCTTGGTATCGCATTTGATACGAATGATGAACTAAGCTACCAAAGATTAGGTTTAAAATATCAACTTTCAAATTTTTTGCAACACTTTTTTCTGAAACCATGTTTTTGATTTGTTAATAAATCTTAGCAATCATTCTAATTTATAGTTATATCATTGAAAGTAACTGTAATAGGTACTAATAGAAAGTCTGATCCAAAACTATGACATCAAAAGTCAATAATCACTTTTTAACAAAAAATAAAACCGTCTTCAAATGGTCTATCTCCGACGTTCTTCATCAGATCGCCACCATAAATGGGACCACTTCGAAAGAATACTCTTTCAAACAAAAAAAGAATCATTAAAATCGGTTCACAATTAGCCAAGATATCGCGGAAAAAACATACAAAAAAAAACATACAATCGAATTGAGAAGCTCCTCCTTTTTGGAAGTCGGTTAAAAAGTGGGATGTAACATGTAATTTATAACTATGGGAACGTACCCATACTACTAACCCAATTTAGACAATTTTTAGCCCCCTCCCCCCCTCGGTGGCCACCCGTAGTATATGACCAAGAGCCCCTGTGACCAAGCGTGGTATATTGAAGACCCCCCTCCCACCCTTGAACGGGTCAAGTAGTATGGGTACGTTCCCTATCTACCTTCTAACATGATATGGACTTGTATCAATTACTTTGTGCTTAGTCTGAAATAAATATTTTCATTTCACAACGATTGCACAGATTCTAGAATAGGGATGTACAGACAGCGGCCCGCAGGCCGCATGCGGCCATTCATCAATATACATGGGGCCTACCAGCATATTAAACTGTTTTATACATTTGCATGAAAATACTGCAATATTTTTAAGTTTTTTAAATGCCCAATCTACTTTTTTTTTTGGTAAATTTAATTTCTACTTTTGGCCCGCTTTGAGCTCATAGTCTTCCTGAGTGGCCCTTAGTCCTAATAAGTCTATGCATCCCTGTTATAGAACATAATGGCAGAAAATGGACTTCATAACGTCCAATAAATAAATTATTCTTCTGACGTGCGATAGTAATTCTGACTTGCCTGTGTCAACAATTTTTTTTAAACTTTCATCTCTAAACCAATGCAATGACAAGACAAGAAATCATCTCAAATAGATCACCATAATCATAAATCTGTGAATACTTCTAAAATCACAACAAAATTACACAAGAGACAGATGTTCAAACAAGAAAAAAAAACCAAAGACAAGGTAAACTCGTTCAGTTGGCGCGAAATCTAAAAACAAACATGGCGGACTTTCGATGTAAATATTGTTCATGCTAACACGAGAAATAACGGAAATATGTGTGTTTTAACGATGAAGAACTTGATTTTTAACGGAATCTTGGGATTTCTGGCGATGCTGGTTACTTAAGGCGATCTTGGTGGTCCAATATTGGTGGAAAACCTTAATGTATGTAATGCATAAATGTAATTATTGACATTGTTGATCAATGTAGGAAGGCAAAGGTATTTACATCATACAGTCTACACTATCACCACACGAATCAAATACAAAAGACGTCTCAATTTATCTTTTTGGCAGAGCTGTGCTGGTTATCGATTAAAGTGTTATATCAGCCCGCACAAGTATGTACAATTTTTTGACGATAATTCGTTTTTACATAAATCTCTCTACACATCATACAATTTACGGGAGATTTTTTTCATTGGCATTATTTTAGTAAAAAGCTTTATGCTTGTGCTCTTAAAAAAAATACCAAAAAAAACAATTTATACTACCGATTATTTCCAATTTCAAATTACAGTACAGTCGCCGAGAGAATGCGTTCCTGACAGATTCTTCTTCTTATCGTGTGGTTAGTGACTAACCTGGTGTCAGAGTTTATGCCGCCCATGGGCCTCTGACTTGGCTTCACATGCCGTCGAGAAATAATCCCTCAGGCATGCCGGTTTCCTCACGGTGTTTTCCTTCACCGTTTTTAAGCAAGTGATAATTATACAATACGCACATGAATCGGAAAAGTCAGAGGTGTGTGCCTTTGGTTCGAACTCGAGACCTATGACTTGGCAGTCCGACGGTCACACTAGGCTGTCACTGCTATACTGACAGATCGTTTCAAATTATAACGTCAACCAAAATAATAGACTATAATAATGTGAATTATGGCCGCCGTGAAAATACGTTCCTGTAATTATTTTGCTAATTATGTTTAATTTATTTACAAACTCCGTTCAAGCCTCACCATGAACTTTAAGTATATCCCATCTGGTCAATGCTCGGCCTTCAAAGTACTTGATATCGTAAATAGACGCTAACATTTTCCTTAAGTAACAAAAAATATGCGATTAAGACAAAATTAGACTGTATGAGCGTCAAACGCTCGTTGCTAAATAACAACTACTCGGATCTATCAATCTCATTGGTTGGAGACCCTTCATGTCTCGCCAATAACTGCCCGGTTACGTAGAAATGGTCCGCAAGACCATCTACAAGCAGTCGAATAGAAAAAAAATCTATCACTGCAATATTAAGCTGCGCTTGCCGCGGATGGGTGACCGTTCTTTACACGTCGATTTTCCTTTTTTTCGTTTAAGACTAATTTATTTTAGGATTCTTTCGAAGCAAGTTTCGTGTCGTCTCTGTTTCTCTCACCGAAAAGGACAAAGACAGAACGAGTTTTGCTTCGAGAAACCTTCCTGTGGGTCCATTCTAATAGTGAAAACATTGATTACCGCAGCAGAAGATTTTATGTATAGTGTGTTCGTAATTATTTTACCTCTAAATAAGTTATGTTCGGTAAATTATAGAAATCGCGCATTTATTATTTACTTGCGACGAGTAAATAACTAATAAATAGATGCTTAATTTCTTGTCTTTCCAAGTGTACGCCGCGCCATCCCTGCTACTGAGGTGGGTATAGGTGCAAATGTCACAGGTAATATAACTGTCAACGCACTGTAGACAGTTGTCATTTAAGAAGACTGTCAAAATATTTCACAACACAAAAACATAACCAAACATTTTGCCAGTTATCGCAAAAACTGACGGTTGTGTAGTAAATTTTGCCAGCTTCTTCACATAGTATAAAACAACGTCGTCCCCGCTGTATGTCTGTCCCTATGTATGTTTAGATCTTTAAAACTACGCAACGGATTTTGATGCGGTTATTTTTAATAGATAGTGACTCAAGAGTAAGGTTTATATGCCCCACATTAGTATCTACATTGCACCCGTGCGAAGCCGGGGCGGGTCGCTAGTATTTAATAAATCAGCATAAACGTTTTAAAGCGCCCGTGTAAATGGCACCCAAGTTTTTACTGCTTAAGACCACATTTAACCAAGATATTCGTACACCATTTTACATAAGATACATCTCCTGAGAATGTAAAAAAAAAAATCATTAAAATCGATCTAAATTTGTGGGCGAGGCTGATTTTTGTCCCTAAAAAGTGCTTTTTGACACACTGTGCGCCACTCTGACATGCCAAATTATATTGAAGACTGTAACTGGTAGTAGGTATAACGGCTTTTCATAAGTGGTATTAAATCTTTGAGAGTTTTATGGCTTACTTTCGCCAAGTGTTAGAAGTTTGATAAAAACTTTAATCTGAATATAAGTTTTTCTAAATGGAGCGTTGTATAAAAAAAAAACTAATAACAGTATTAAAAAAGTAGGAAGGCAATTTCATAGGTCAATGTGTGTGGTTAGTAAAAATGTTTAGTTTTATTTAATGCGAGCCGCTTCGAGGTTGAAATAATCTATACTAATATTATAAAGCTGAAGAGTTTGTTTGTTTGAACGCGCTAATCTCAGGAACTACTGGTTGGAATTGAAACATTATTTTTGTGTTGGATAGTCCATTTATCGAGGAAGGTTACAGGCTATATAACATCACGCTACGACCAATAGGAGCGGTGCATAAATGAAAAATGTTGAAAAACCGGGAAAAATGTCCACCCGTGCGAATCCGGGACGGGCCGCTAGTCCAATAATAAAACATTTAAATTAAACGGTTTTATCTTGCAGTACCCCTGCAGCTTTAAGAGGATTGAAGGTTGAAATGATTATAACGTTGTATTGTCATGGGAATTGGATTTGTGAGCGAAGTTTCAGGAGAATCGGTTAAGCAGAAGTAGTTGAAAAATCTGTCGCAAGATTTGAATCAAACAAATATACGAAGTGAAACCTTTGAATATGTAGTTTATTTGGGTAAATTAAAAATAAGTACAGATCCATAATATGCTTTTTTTATAATCTTTGATATAGTTTCGTTTGGCCCTAGTCTCACCTGATGGTAAGCGCAGACAGGGTCTAAGATGGAGCACACGAATACAAGGAACAGAGATATAGAGGGACCCCCTCATACCCCTCTGGCTCTCACATACACACGACGGAACACAGTCCACTGCTTGACTTTAATGTTCAGGTGGTAGCTAGCCAGGCGGACCGTATAGATCGTACCACGTCGCGTGCTGGGTTTTGTATAATCTTACAACACGCGTCTATTCCCAGCGTGCGGTGAGGAAATTTTATATCTTAGCCAGATAGAGATAAATTTGTCGGATACCCCTCTAGCTGTCACATACACACGAAGAAACACAGTAAACTGCTTCACTTCAAGAAAAAATATATTTGAAATATGCAAGAATAACATACGTAAAAAAAAAACAAAAAAAAAAAGCTTTTTAGCAGGCTTAAAAAGTAACATTTCAAAAAAAAATAAGTAAAAAAAAAAATACACCGTTTCCGAACGACGATTCTCGGTGAAAACCTCCCGTCAATATTTACTGAGCACTCGTAAACCATCGCTAACAGTCAGTTTTGCCTGTCATGTTTGCTTGACGGCACGCGAGCCAAATGAGACCGGTAGCTTAATTAAACATTCTTTATTTGAATTCAAAATTAGAATTCGAAGACGTTATAGTTTCCATTTTTTTTTATTGGCTCTCACGATGTATGTAGGGCTGTCTTGTGTGAAGTAAGAATGTTTGATCTGAAGTTGCAAATGTTATGTTGTTTTGTGTTTAAAGAACTGTGTTTTCTGTTAGTATTTAACATTGGGAGCTGTCTTTTGTGATGCTTGATGCCCACCACGCTTGGTGGTAGGATCTAGATTGAGGAATGATGTGATTAGACAAAGTTGCGGTTTAAAAGATGAAGTAGTAACAAAAGTTGAAAGGAGTATGCTTAGGTGGTTTGGTTATGTTGAGAGAATGAGTGAACGGCGATTAACAAGAGGAATTTATAAGGCGGATGTCAATGGAAACGTTAGAGGACGTCCTAGAAGGACATGTATCGATGTTATTGATGATGTTCTTCACAAAGGACAGGTGCGTAGTACTCTCAACCGGCGTGCGTGTATGACAAGATGTATGAAGCGAAAGGAGTACTACACTACTACTGGTTGGAATTGAAAAAAAATATTTTTGTGTTGGATAGTCCATTTATCGAGGAAGGTTATAGGCTATATAACATCACGCCACGACCAGTACGAGCGGAGCATAAATGAAAAATGTAGCAATAACGGGAAAAATGTCCACACGTGCGAAGCCGGGACGGGCCGCTAGGTAGGTAAAAAAAATGGATATTTCAAAACTAAAATCTAAGAAAAAAACTATGTTCTCATTTTTAACTACCATTGAGAACACTTAACATAGACAAGTTTTTAGTAAACTGTTACACACTTTCTAGCATTAAGAGTTAGCCATAGAAAACGTTTTTACTGTAGTATGCTGACTTAACTGTTTAGTTAAAGTTAACTTGGTTTTATGGAACCTGCATACAGTTAAATGTCTGTCAGCCTTTATTGTCCTGGGAGCATACATTTGTCAGTCGCAAAGCTGATATTTTTCATACACAATGACAGCTTGCGATCTTCTTCTTATCGTGTGGTTAGTGACTTACCTGGTGTCAGAGTTTATGCCGCCCATGGGCCCCTGACTTGGCTTCACATGCCGTTGAGAAATATCTCTCAGGCATGTTTCCTCACGATGTTTTTCTTTACCGTTTTTATGCGAGTGATAATTATACAATACGCACATGAATCCGAAAAGTCAGAGGTGCGTGCCTTGGGTTCGAGCTCGAGACCTATGGCTTGGCAGTCCGACGGTCACACCACTAGAGAGCTTGTGATGGATAATTGTTACTCCTGAGGCCTTACTACCTACACTTTTACAAGTCAATGTCGACGGTTAAAAGGAAATAGGGCATAAGCGACATTTTGGTCAAAAATGAGTTATATATGCCATTGGACTTGAAATTTTCTGCTCTTTCGAATGCGCTTACTCCCATGGCTCTACGATGATTTTATAACTGTTTCACTTTTCACAATATCTTAATAAATGACAAAAATACGTCAGTTTTTCTAAAATTTAAAACTTTGAACGGCTCTCCTGAACATTTCATCTTTTGTCGCTTATCCCCTATTTCCTTTTAACCGTCGATGTAATGTTTAATACTAGATGGCACCGGCCTTTCCTATCTGACTAGCTCTGTGAAGAAAAGCCGGAACAAATTCAGGGTACATAAGTCCAAACATTGTGACTGCCTTCGTCTAGTGGTGGCAAGCGCCACTGCTGATCGTGAAATCCTGGGTTCGATCCCCAGGTCTGGAAAAGTGTTATTACATATTTCCGTGTAGAATTCGTCAGTAACATCCCAGAGTTTGGATTTGTGCCCGGTTTTAGCAACAGACTGGCCCCCTATTGCCGGCGAAATGAGGGTTACTATACACCTCTTTTTTGTCAAATCCTCGCGGATGTCCCTCGTCCGGGGAAGGCGAGGGAGTCTGTCGGACTCTTATCGGCTAAAAACCAACGGCGTTCCTCCTCCTGACCGTTCGGCCGGGGTCACGGGATTCGCAAAAGCAGGCACCGCAACCTCGGCTTACTATACACATCTGCCCTACCCTTTGGGGAAGACAGGCGTGATGTTATGTTGTCCTTCAAAGCTGCGCGAGTACATTGTTCCGTGACGTCAATAATGCCGTCTACAAGCCACGTGTCTTCAATTAGGCAGTGTACAGACTCGCGTGCTGCAAATTACACTGCTATGGTACTGCCCGTAGACTGTAATTTTGTGACACTTTGAGACAAGGTCGTACGAAGTTACTGGTTTACTATACAAGGTTAGTCGGAAAGGGAGTACTAAGCCGCGGGCCACTTAATGTATCACTGATGATTGTATTAAAAAGTGTTAAAATTTCAAAATTCGATACTAAAAAAAATATGCAAAATGATATGTAATTTTGTTTTTTAAAAAATTCTTCATCCCAGCTTTAGTTCCGAATTCAGAAATTAAAGCTTCTAATTCGTGACCCCAAATATGACCTAAATAGTAAACACAGCTGATCATAACTGCGGATGGATAGAATTTAGCGTATTTTTTTATGAAATATTTGAACAGGTACCTACTTCTCTTGAACTTACTTTTGGGGAAAGTTGTAGAACAAAAGTTATCCATTATTATGGGTACTTTAACACCCTTTCGACTTAGTACCCCCTTTCCGACTAACCTTGTATACAAGGTTAGTCGGAAAGGGTAGGTACTAAGCCGCGGGCCACTTATGTATCACTGATGATTGTTTTAAAGAAAGTATTAAAACTTAAAAATTCGATTAATTTTTTTCTCTGCCCAACCCTTCGGGGGATACAGGCGTGATGTTATGATGTGATATGATTAAGAAAATTTGGTTAACCTTAAGAGTTGCAAAACCTAAAGGCCTGACGTCAGTCGTTGCTTGTCAAGCCAAACTGACCCGATGAAGGATGAAGAAACTGATCGTGTGTCGGCTAACTTACAGACCCTTTACCTCAGTCTATTTCATAAGTTATGCGACATGATAAGTAGCTGATTTTTGCTTGGTGGTAGGATCTATACGGTCCACCTGGCTAGCTACCACCTGAACAAAGTCCGGCGCCAAGCAGTTTACTGTGTTCCGTCGTGTGTATGTGAGAGCCAGAGGGGTATAGGGGAGTCCCTCTATATCTCTGTTCCTTGTATTCGTGTGCTCCATCTTAGACCGTCTGCGCTTACCATCAGGTGAGTCTAGGACGAAACGCGAGCAAGTCAAGAATAATAAAAAAATTAAAAAAACTTCTTGTTTTGTTCCCAGCTCAGAGTATATGCAAACAATGTTTCGTCAAGTACTTCCTAAATAATAACGTATTCATGTTATTGTATCGCCATTACAACTAATTATACATATACTACTATGTACTTTAAATTGCGGTGGGAAACTATAGAGTGTTTTTCAAAGAGATTCCGTACATTATATTGGCTGAAAATATCAGCGAGCACATTGGATGACCCGCGCGACGGCGCAACGAGTATTCCCAAGAAGGGTTGATGTCAGGCAGGCGGCCGGTCATAAAACAATAAGACAAAACCTCTAACAACATGGATTTATGAAATACATGTTGTGCCGACCACACCTAGTGTGGGATAAGGGCAGGAAGAAGAAGAAGATATTGGCTGAAAATACAAGTTTTTCAGCCATGGTGCTGTCGTCATACTTGACAGAAGCCTATAAATGTGTATTGACGTTTAATGGGCCTGATAACAACAGTGATAGCCAAGTGGTGTGACCGTCGGACTGCCAAGTCATAGATCTCGAGTTCGAACCCAAGGCACGCAACTCTGACATTTCTGATTCATGTGCGTATTGTATAATTATCACTTGCTTGAAAACGGTGAAGGAAAACATCGTGAGGTAACCGGCATGCCTGAGAGATTCTCGATGGCATGTGAAGCCAAGTCAGAGGCCCACGGGCGGCATAAGCTCTGACACCAGGTTAGTCACTAACAACACGAAAGGAAGATGGCTCTGATGAAAGCACCTACCTTAAATCCATATCCAGTTACTTCTAAACATCATGAAAATCGGTTCGGTAGTTAAGCTGTGAAATGGGGCTCTTGTCTAATTACCAACCGCGCGGATCATACGATTTGCGAGGTTAAGCTACGCTTGCCGCGGTCAGTCCGTGGATGGGTGACCGTTTGTTACACATCGAGACCCCTCCGTGCCTCGAAGAGCACGTTAAACAGTCGGTCCCGGGTGTCATACGAATACCTATGACAGTCGTTACGGGTAGTCAGAAGCCCGAAAGTCTGACAACCGGTTTAAACTTAGAGTATCGGCGTTTTCCCAGTAATTGGGTTGCAGAGGTCTGATGGCAGTCGCTTCGTGTAAAATACTGGTATTCAGCCACATCTGGTTAGACTGGAAGCTGACCACAACATAGTTGGGAAAAGGCTAGAGAGATATAAGTAAGTTTAAGTGTGAAAAAGTAGTGAATAGACACTCACTTTCTCGCGGCTTTGTTAGGCTGTCTGGATATATACTGTTGCCAATGTTTTATCTGTCTATCTTTACATAGTATAAAACAAAGTCGCTCCCGCTGTCTGTACGCTTAGATATTTTAAACTACCTAAGGACCGACCGCCCGACCGACCTAGGGATCGAACCCAGAACTTCACGATCAGCAGTCGCCCTTGCAACCACTAAACTAATGACGCAGTAAATAATATCAAAAAGCTGTCAACATTGCTTGATAAAAGCAATACAAACTGTTCGTGTGTACCGAACCTAAGAAAGTGTTTAGAAAAGTAATTAAAAAAACGAAATGTAATGCTTCAATACATAGTGTCAATCAAATTAATTACATTGAACATCTCCCATATATTTGATTTCTAATTAATGTTTTTTTTTATTGTTATTATTAAAACCTCATTTACCAAGTAATAAGTTGCCACGCTTCTCTAGGTAATGGATTCGACATAAACCTAGCACAAACGATTGATATACAAGGTTAGTCAGAAAGGGGGTACTAAGCCGAAAGGGTGTTAAAGTACCCATAATAAGGGATAACTTTTATTCTACAAATTTCCACAAAACTCGATAGTTTAAGAGAAATAGCTTTTCAAAGATTTCATAAAAAATATGCTAAAATCTATTTGTTCATTGCTACGATCAGATGTTTTACAATTTAGGTCATATCTGGGGTCACGGAATAGAAAATTTATTTTCCGAATTCATAACTAAAGCAGCTATGTTGTTTTTTGAAAAATCTAAAACAAAGATATTTTTGCATGCAAATAAAAATTATAGAACTTTGAAATTTGCTTGCTTTGAAAAGCACTTGCTTCAAAATAGTCATCAGTGATACTTTACGTGGCCCGCGGCTTAGTACCCCCTTTCCGCTATCGTAATAGTATCGCTAATGTAAGCGAATTTTGAATAGAAAATACAACTGTCCTATAACATTTTGGTTAATTTTTTTGCGACACGCATTATTTGTATCATACATAGATATGAATAAAGTTTTCAATTTAATATTAGAAAATTTGAGAGTAGACAAAGTTGCGGTTTAAAAGATGATGTAGTGACAAAAATTGAAAGGAGTATGCTTAGGTGGTTTGGTCATGTTGAGAGAATGAGTGAACGGCGATTAACAAAAGGAATTTATAAGGCGGATGTCAATGGAAAATGCCGGTAGAGGACGTCCTAGAACAGCTATACTCAACCTGCGGCCCGCCGGGCCTTTGTTATTGGCTTATCTGATCTGATTTTTTCATTAATAAAGTAACTACATCGTTAACTTGGAATTACGTTTTAATTAGACCTAAATATTTTTTGCGTGCGGCCCTCGACACCATGACTGAAACGTGTTTATGGCCCCTATAAAAAAAAGGTTGAGTATGGCTGCTAGAAGGACATGCATCGATGTTATTGGTGGTGTTCTTCACAAAGGACTGGTGAGTAGTATTCTGAACCGGTGTGCCGATGACAAGATGTATGAATGTGGATGAAGCGAAAGGAGTATGTAAGGGTCGTAGCGTAGCATGTGGCGTTCTATAGTTTCTGCCTACCCCCATGGGAAAAAGGCATGAGTTTATGTATGTAAGTTTTCAATTTAATTAAATAGTATGTGCGGAACAAGTATTGGGTCCCCACCTATGATATTGGCGTTTTTTTCTCACAAATAGAGAACCTCGTCACTTCTATGATTTAAAATATTCATCAATTGCTTGATATTATATCGAACTAGCTGTGTCCTCACGGCTCCGCCCGTAGCCTATGTTACTCAGTGATAATGTAGCTTTCTAACGGCAAAAGAATTTTTGAAATCGGTCCAGTAGTTTTTAAGTTTATTCGTTACATACAAAAATACAAATCTTTCCTCTTTATAATATTAGTATAGATAATGACCATCATAGACAACTACCAATAGTAAAAAAACCTTATTAGTTATTACTTATAGTTATCTAAACATAAAAAATACCTTAAAAGTGACTCCTCCTTTTGTTAGCAGAAATGATCACTATTTTTTTGTTTTAACTTAGCCAAAACTTATTTTTGTCGCATAATCTAAGTGGCATACGTTATCTTAGTTTTTAAACATTAGTGCATAAAAGTTTTAAAACCTTAGTGTTCATAGTTGTTAAATAAATTAAGAAAATGTTGCAACTTCTTTAAAATTCTCCATACAAAACGCTGATTTCATAGGTAACCTAATATTTCCGATTCAAAATTCACTTAGGTACATTATCGTTACGTTGCTATACATCAAACGTTCGTGGTTAAGCGTACTGAATCCTAAAAATACGAGTACTTCTGTCATTGTCATGTCAAGGTATTGAGATCGACTCCCGTGCCTACTCTATAATTTAAAAAATTACATGTATGGACATCAATAATTTATGACAAAAAAATTGTCAAATTATTTTTTTGTAAGTCTTTTGTTACAGTAATTGTGGTATTAGCTTGTCATTGACAATTTTTGCCCGACAGGGTTATATCAAACTAGCTGTGTCCTCACGGCTCCGCCCGCGTAAGAAGTTTTATTCCAGTAATAAATATAGCCTATGTTACTTAGTGATAATGTAGCTTTCTAACGGCAAAAGAATTTTTGAAATCGGTCCATTAGTTTTTAAGTTTATTCGTTACATATAAAAATTCAAATCTTTGCTCTTTATAATATTACCTATAGTACCTATAGATTAATTAGCGGAACTAAACACGGTAACTACTTCTTCTGCCTAGGTTTTTCCCAAATGTGTTCATCTACCAGTCTAACCAGATGCGGCTGAATACCAGTATTTTACACGGAGCGACTGCCATCAGACCTCCGCAACCCAGTTACTGGGCAATGCCGATATTCTAAGGTTAGACCGGTTGTCAGACTTGAGCTTCTGACTTCCCGTAACAACTGTCATAGGTATTCGTATGACACCCGGGACAACTGTCTAACGTGCTCTCCGAGGCACGGAGGGGTGTCGATGTGTAACGAACGGTTACCCATCCACGGGTTGACCGCGGCAAGCGCAGCTTAACCTCCCAAACCTCCTGTATACTCCTAAACTACTGGATCCATTTTTTGTTGGTATTTACGGAAATTGATAAAGAAAAATCTGTTTCTGTGTTTTCATAATGTTCGTTCCATTTTCATCTCAAACTCGAGTTAAGTTCAGAAATCACTAGTTAGCCTTTATTTAATCTTAACTGTTATCCTAATATTTAACTATCAAGGCAGAATGTGGCTAAACCAAGATCTTGTAACTAACTGTAAACCACAATTTACTCATTAGTATTGAACACACAAATAAAATTATTTTCATTAAAATTAATCATCCCGGAACTATATCTTTATCACAACAAAAAAAAAACAAAAAAAAACTCACCTGATATTCGTAAACATCCATTATAAGAACATTAAAAACTATAATAAAACTAAATCCCAACACTAATTCTAAAAAAAAAATATTGCACTTAAATCAGACTGTCCACTAAGTGGTGTATTGCACAAAAATTAAAAAAAAATCAGGTACGTATAGGAATCACATTGTTATTCCTTCGCTTTTTGAATGGTCATGTCAGTTTGACATTAGTTTTAATATGGCGTCGCATGGTACGCGCGTTGCGCGGCAGTGCGCGATTCTTACTGCGTGTACAATACTGTTGGTGCCGTTGCTAAAAAGTCAAGCGTTTGACTTAGAAATGATTGGGACCCGTAGATTTTTTGAAAAATATTGTCTTAAATATTACGTTTATTAACAATATTATCTTTTTATTCTTGTATAAATAATGTCATAGCAAGATTTGCAGATAGATTACGTTAATATTGTTTTTGCATTAAATCCAATTATGAAAAATGTACAACGCAGTAGTAGATAGGTAAGTAAGGTAAGGGTAAATCGAATTTAGCATCGTCGCTGCGCCTGCAAAATCCACTATGCGTTTTTTTTAAAATCTGTCTTTGATGCTATTTTATAATAGTTCTCAAGCCACGTGCACCTGTAAAATCTGTTTTTTTAATAATTTATTTGGTTAAGAAGATAGCAAAATAAATTATTAGAAAACGTTTACAGTTGCACGTGGCTTGAGAACTATTATAAAATAGCATAAAAGAGAGATTTAAAAAAAAACTCACCGGATTTTGCAGGCGCAGCGACGATATTTAAGTCAAGATATTCTATAAAAAACTGTCCGTTTGATAAAAAAAAGCCTTCAAATACCTATTTTTTGTTTTTCTTGTACGCTGAGAGTCTAACAACCGAAATTTTAACTAAAAAGATCTTGAAGTAGTTTTGTTTCATTGCTCTGCTTGTAGATGGTCTTGCGGACCGTTTCTTCGTAACCGGGCAGTTATTGGCGAGACCTGAAGGGTCTCCATCCAATGGGGACGAAGCAAAATACTTAACCTAAGCTAACTACTTTTTTTTTTTTTTTTTTCTCTCGTGGTGAAATCCTCATGGACTATCCCCCGTCTGGGAAAGACGGGGGGGTGTGCCAGACTCTTACTGGCTAAAGCCCCACGGTGTCCCTCCTTCTGACCTAAGGCCGGGGTCACGGGATTCGCTGTTGCATGCACCGCGACCCCGGCAGGTCTCGGTTCACCAGCTTCTTCTGGTGGACCTCTCCTGTGGTGGGGCAGTTCCTCCCCTGCCCCACATCCATCCGAGAGGCGCGCGCAGGACATGACGCGCCATCCTCCCTGGGCCCGTTACTGGTCGGGCGACGGGTTAACTCTAACATCATGACTACTAGCAACAACAGCACTAACTGCACTGGGAGGTGAACTGGGACGGAGGCAGCTTGAAGCCTGAATAAATGGAGTGTTTTGCAGTACAGTCACTGTTAGAACTTTTTTATAGCCATTTATTTATTTATTTTTACTTTAATTACAATGTTCTTGGACCAATTATAGTAATTAAAGATAGAGTAATAAAGAAGAGAGTGAGAGGGAGACCAAAGAAACGATGGATAGAATGTGTGAGGGAGGATATGAAAGATAAGGGAGTAAATGATAATGAGACGGCTGACAGGGAAGAGTGGAAGAGGAAAACATATTGCGCCGACCCCAAATAACTTGGGACCAGGACAGCAAGATGATGAAATATAGAGTAATAAAACATAAAATACATAGTGAATTAAACATCATTCAGGAATCTCTCTCACGATGCTTCGGGCATACTAATAAGATCTTCCAATGATCCGCAAACAGATCACAGTTCGGATTACATATTGTTACTGACTACAAAACTCTACGAAAAAAATGATAGAGATGAATCAATTTTTTAGCTACGGATCCCTAAAAAGCTATGCGTCTAATACAGTGGTGTGAAATCGGCGTACTCGCGAGTGGCGGTCATTTTCTAACGGTATGGAGCTTTTAGACTGCAGACATACTTTCGTTCGACTTACATTCAGTGCTAGAGGAGTGCTTGGTGGTTATTTAGAAAATATTAGTTTAACTGCTTCGTTGGCTTAGTGGTGGTAAGCGCGACTGCTGATCGTGAGGTCATGGGTTCGATCCCTAGGTCGGGCAGTGTTCTGCCGGGGTTGCGGTGCATGCTTAGGCGAATCCCGTGACCCCGGCCGACGGTCAGAAGGAGGAACACCGTGGGTTTTTAGCCGGTAAGAGTCCAGCAGATCCCCTCGCCTACCTCGGGCGAGGGACATACATGAGGGTTTTACCACGATGAAAAAAAGGTTCGGGCACTGTTAATGGATTTTTGGCACTGATATGTGCCCGGTTGATGGCAATAGACTCGCCCCCTATTACATGGGACTTAAACATAACGGCGAAATGAAGGTGTTAGTATACACCTCTGACCAACCCTTCGGGGAATACAGGCGTGATGTTGTTATGTATTGTCTGTCCGATAAATGTGTTTTCATGAAGATTTTATATTAAAAGCTTAAAAGCGCGGCGTGGCAACAAGGTTGTCTGTCAAATATGACAATTTTGTGTACGACGATCGTTATTGTGGATACTTTCTTCTCAAAGAATGATGCTCGTAGTGTTTTATTTCAATACTATGCAATGTAGATACTAATGTGGGGCATATAAACCTTTCTCTTGAATCACTCTATCTATTGCTGAAAACTGCATTAAAATCCGTTGCGTAGTTTAAAAGATCTAAGCGTACAGACAGCGGGAGCGACTTTGTTTTATAGTATGTAAAAAATACAACGTGTATTAGAAATTCGAGGTCATGTTTAAGGGGGTTGTTTAGATTCTTATTCAGAACAACATTTGATAGATCAAACAAAAAAATTCCATCCCAGCCCGCACCTCTGACTTTTCGAATTCATGTGCAGATCAGAATTTGATTATCACTTGCGTTAAAGGTGAAGGAAAACATCGTGAGGAAACTTGCACACCTGAGAGGGCTCCATAAAGTTCTCGATGGTGTGTGTAGTCTGCCACCCCGCACCAGGCCAGCGTGGTGGACTAAGGCCTAAACCCTTCTCATTCATTGGGACATCTATACTAATATTATAAAGCTGAAGAGTTTGTTTGTTTGTTTGGACGCGCTAATCTCAGGAACTACTGGTTGGAATTGAAAAAATATTTTTGTGTTGGATAGTCCATTTATCGAGGAAGGTTATAGGCTATATAACATCACGCTACGACCAATAGGAGCGGTGCATAAATGAAAAATGTCGCAAAAACGGGAAAAATGGCCACAAGTGCGAAGCAGGGACGGGCCGCTGGTAATTAATAAAAATGACCAATTTCCCTCAAAAGAAACTATTCAAAAAACGAAAGCTAACCGAACGCATCCGAACACACCCGAAGTGACACACGCCATTCTTTTTTCAAACGCAATGATTGATAGCCACTCCCGCGCACATAGACAGTTATTCTGTAATTAAATTTTTTAATCATCTTATAATTTTTATTGACAGTGGTAATTTGAAAAATATGTTTTTATAAGCAGTATGTAGAAAAATTATTGATGGATTCCAATTAATATTTTTTTCAAAATGGCGAGGTTTTTCTATTAAGGAAAGGAACTTGTAGAAGAGGTAATTGACCCAATCCATCATAAAATTGGAGCATATTTAATATTTTTTTAATTATGTATAGTTTGACTGGACTGTTGGTCTAGTGGTAGCAAGCGCGACCGCTGATCGTGAGACTCTGGGTTCGATCCCCAACTCGTAAGTGATATTGGGTTTTTCCGTGTGGAATTCCTCAGTAGCAGCCCGGAGTCTGGATTTGTGCCCGGGACTTCAACATAGCGGCGAAATGAGGGTGTTACTATACACCTCTGCCCAACCCTTCGGGGAATACAGGCTTAATGTTATGTTTAATATCAAAACAAAACGTTAACGTTTGAAGTGAAAGTTTTAACTGTGAAGTTAAACGAACAGGAGTTATAAACTCCTAGTTAAAATGTAGGTAGACTGTGTAACAGTTAAAATTGTTAGAATAAGTTGTTATGGTTATATGCATGATCCTATAACGGTTTAAGTAGAGTTAACATTTATTATTTAACCACATTTGAATTAAATACGGTAAGTACAGGTTTGTTTAAAAAAAATGCATCCAGTCTAACCAGATGCGGCTGAATACCAGTATTTTACACGGAGCGACTGCCATCAGACCTCCGCAACCCAGTTACTGAGCAATGCCAATATCTTAAAGTTAGACCAGTTGTCAGACTTTCAGGCTTCTGATTACCAGTAACGACTGTCATAGGTATTCGTCTGACACCCGGGACCGACTCTTTAACGTGCTCTCCGAGGCACGGAGGGGTCTCGATGTGTAACGTACGTTCCATCCACGGACCGACCGCGGCAAGCGCAGCTTAACCTCGCAAATCGTATGATTCGCGCGGTTGGTAATTAGCCATGAGACTGTGAATATGTTCTATGATGGTATACTCCACCAAGAACATAGCCTGCTTAGTTGTCAGCATTAAGATTGACAAGCATATCATTTTGGGACCCAGTGCATAATATCAGCAAGCACATTGGGTCACCCGCGCGACTGCACAACGGGTATTCCCAAGGAGGGTTGATGTCAGGCAGGCGGCCGGTCATAAAACAATAAGCCGAAACCTCTAACATCATGGATTTATGAAATACATATTGTGCCGACCACACCTAGTATGGGATAAGGGCAGGGATGAGAAGATTGTGTTCTCTGATGCCTAATAACCATCCAGAAGTTTCGCTAGTTAATTGGAAGTATTCTTAGCTACGTTTTTATACCACTTTTACACAATAGAACTCAGAATTAAGATCGCTAATCGATTTTTTTTTATCGATTCAGTACTCGAAAGGAACTACAGTTGGTAATGACCTTTAATTGTTGGTTAGTGTCAGTGTTAAGGTCGTTAATGAACAATTAAACATGTATAACTAACCTCGCAAATCATATGATCCGTGCAGTTGGTACTTGGTTACTTCGAGCTCCTCACGGGAAGAGACTGCCTTGTTTTTAATAGACTTCAAAAAAGGAGGTTCTATGTGAGACTATATATTCACCGATTTCTCCATCAATTAAGAACCGATATTAATGTTTTTTTTTTGTTTGAAAGAGTATTCTTTCAAGGCGATCCCATTTAAATTTGGTGAAGATCCGATGAAGAACTTCGGAGATAGACAATGGAACTCTTCAATGACGAACAGTACACGTAATGTGATTGGGTTACGAGCAACGTCTTTAATAGGTCCAAGCATGTTTTAATTAAGGCCACTTAACTTTTTGAAGTTGGTTCTGTTTTAGTTAAAAAGTTTTTTATTAAAAGTATCTTGAGAATTTTCCACTTATTGATCCGTCTCTTCTTCTTTTCATGTGGTTGGAAGTCAGATGGCAGTCGCTCCGTGTAAAATACTGGTATTCAGCCGCATCTGGTTAGAATGGAAGCTGACCACAACGTAGTTGGGAAAAGCGTAGGAAGAAGGATTGATAGAACTCGTTCAAATATCCCCCCCCCCACCACTCGCACTAGGATTTCTCCAACGTTTAAAAAAATATCATCATCATCTCCCTGCTCTTATCCCACACTAGGTGTGGTCGGTACAACACGTATTCCTCTTCCATTCTCCTCTATCAGCCGTCATCTCAGTACACACTCCTTTCTTACCCATATCATCCTTCACACAATCCATCCATCTTTTCTTTGGCCTACCAAAGATCCATCCATCCTACCATACCAGAAATCCATCCATCTTTTCTTTGGGTGTTAAAGTACCCATAATAAGGTATAACTTTTGTTCAGCTATGATCATGTATGATCAGGTATGATCAGCTGTTTTTACAATTTAGGTCATATTTAGGGTCACGGATTAGGAAATTAATTTTCTGAATTCATAACTAAAGCAGGTATGTTTGTTTTGAAAATCCTAATATAAAAATCTTTTGCGTGCAAATAAAAATTATCAAATTTTGCAATTTTAATACTTGCTTAATTAAAATAGTCATCAGTGATACTTTAAGTGGCTCGCGGCTTATTTAACACTCTTCTAACGATATGACTTTCTTCCCTCCGCTTAACATGACCACGAAGAAGAAAAGATATCGAAGCAATTAGAATTAGAGTATTTGATTAATTAATACTTCAACGTTCAAAGCTACCACTATTAAAAATACTTTATTCATATGCAAATTACATAAAAGTTGTAATTCAACTAAATACTGAATTTTCTTTACAAGCGAGCGATTACTAATTACGGCTGTAGTTAGAGTATGTATAAGGTATAGAGCGCGCTCAGCGCTCGTGGCCCGTTGTGCCAATCGTAAGCAGTATTTAAAAAAAAACGTAAACTATTCTAATATTATAAAGAGAAAAGATTTGTATTTTTGTATGTAACGAATAAACTTAAAAACTACTGGACCGATTTCAAAAATTCTTTTGCCGTTAGAAAGCTACATTATCACTGAGTAAGATAGGCTACGGGCGGAGCCGTGAGGACACAGCTAGTGGGTAATAAACAGTCCTACGGCTCCACTGGTCGTAAGTGACATGTTAACCACTTAATTTTATCGACAATAATACCTCCTTTTTTCTCTGAATGGCAGCCATTTAGAATTTTAGCTACCTAGCAATTAAGATGTTTATTAAAAATGTATTATCTTTGGTTCTAGGAGTGTTAAAGGCTTTAGTTATTTTTTATTTGCAAGGTTAAAATCTCCTTTGTCAATTTCATCAACTAAACTTGTAAAAATTGGAGTTTAATTATTTTTTTTTCACTGAATTCTAAATATATTTCGATGAGAGGCACAATCATTGTTTGCTCCTTGGACCGTTCGAACTGTATCCGTGCCTATGGTGTATACTTGCTAGCGCGCTCTATTGCTTGCATATGCATACTCTAAGGAGAGGTATAATTAACCGAATAATGGTGTTTGCTTTGAATAAAATTTAAATACATTATACAAGTGTTTCTTTTTATTTTAATACCTTTTTTCTCACTTTCTTTCATTACGGTGTGATAATGATAGTTGTTTTGAGTGTAGAGGGACTTGCGCGGTCCGTGCGAGGTTAAACTACACGTGCCGCGGTCAACCTGCGGATGGGTGACCGACCGTTCACACTTTTTTAGGGTTCCGTACCCAAAGGGTAAAACGGGACCCTATTACTAAGACTCCACTGTCCGTCCGTCCGTCTGTCACCAGGCTGTATCTCAAGAACCGTGATAGTTAAACAGTTGAAATTTTCACAGATGATGTATTTCTGTTGCCGCTATAACAACAAATGCCGATTTGATTTTTTTGCCGTTTTTATAGATAATAGAACAGAACCCTTCGTGAGCAAGTCCGACTCGCACTTGGCCGGTTTTTTTTAATTTATTGTTGACTTTTATATAAGCTGATATGAGTAGCAAATCATCAACAACTACAAGTACTGCTTACCCCAATTTGAAAACAAGCACACATACTAAGTAAACATTAACAACAGTAATATTTCAAACGCAGACAATATCATTATAGTTTATACTGTAAAAGATGCGGCAAAAACTGCGCGCGCGCATGTAATGATCCATGGATCATTGGCTATAATACTATGATCTCATAGATCCGCGAGATCAATGGAATTTGGTGGTGATTTTTTTTATATTGAGAAAGTTTTTCTTTTTATGAGATATGTTCTCTAAAAGGTCCGACTATAATTGTGGCCGAATAATGGCAATAAGCTCGTCACGTAGGACCTAATACCGGAGGCGAACAGGAATGTAATAGGAAAACGCCACTGATCACTGCATTTAACTTTTTTATTCTAGACTTTTTCGCGTTTGGCCCAAGTCTCACCTGATGGTAAGCGCAGACAGGGTCTAAGATGGAGCACACGAATACAAGGAACAGAGATATAGAGGGACTCCCCTATACCCCTCTGGCTCTCACATACACACGACGGAACACAGTAAACTGCTTGGCGCTATACTTCTGTCAAAATGATTGACATTGTCAAATAATTTGACAGGTTTCGCAAATGAAAACTGTACTATAAGAGAAAATAGGGGCGCAAATCATACGCTTTGCGAGATTAAGCTGCGCTTGCCGCAATCAGTCTGTGAATGGGTGACCGTACACATCGAGACCCTTCCGTCCTTCGGAGAGCACGTTAAACGGTCGGTCCCGGGTGTCATACGAATACCTATGACAGTCGTTACGGGTAGTCAGAAGCCTGAATGTTAGACAACCGGTCTAACGTTAGGATATCGGCATTGCCCAGTAACGGTTGCGGAGGTCTGATGGCAGTCGCTCCGTGTAAAATACTGGTATTCAGCCGCATCTGGTTAGACTGGAAGCTGACCACAACATAGTTGGGAAAATTGTAGGCAGTTGAGAGTAGTTTAAATCTATACTTTTAATCTCTCAAAAATTTACTATGACAATCTTTATTTCAGCCATAACAATTTACATACATAAGTACATAAACTCACGCCTTTTCCCCCATGGGGGTGGGCAGAAACTATAGAACGCCACATGCTACGACCCTTACATACTCCTTTCGCTTCATCCACATTCATACATCTTGGTATTGACTTTTAAGGAAAAGTGGAAGTGATACACCAAAGTTTGTTATCTACATAATACATAAACATACATAAACTCACGCCTTTTTCCCTATGGGGGTAGGCAGAAACTATAGAACGCCACATGCTACGACTCTAACATACCCCTTTCGCTTCATCCACATTCATACATCTTGTATGAATGTGGATGAAGTTTTTTTAGTTTTTTATTCGTTTCCAATGATTAATTGCTCATCTTGTTATCTGAAGAGTGTATAAAAATAAAATGGCAGCGATACGTCAAAAATTGTGGTGTAGGCAGATTTTTGAATAAAAAAAGACATTTTTTTACCACTGTGCGCCGCTTCGAGCGCGGGCGCAGTTGTGTACGAGCGAATTGTTCCGCGACATTCACTTAGATGTGTCGCGAGAAGTTCCGCGACATGTTGTTCCATTTGTGCTTTAATAAAAACGCTTTAAGAAAATAATGCCTACAACATACTAGTATAATATTTCCCATCTAAATCATTTTCGCGATAAGCATAAATATTCTGTACACCTTTCTACTTTCATAGTCGCGCGCGCATACTATCCTTATTATCGATCAATGATCTATAGATCGCAACGGATCTATAGATCTTGGGGTCAGGCGCAGCAATTACGGTCCTATTCAGAAAGACGGACGCAAGCGCATTATATATCATTATGTCGCGGTGTAAGAATGAATGTTAGGTGATATTTAAAATGTTTAGTTTTTTTTTCTTTTAAGTTGTCGTATATTTTTCTACTGTCTGCTCATCTTTTATGTTTTACATGCAAATGAAATGACACCAATGTTCTGTTTAGCCTTTTTCAAACTATGTTGTGGTCAGCTTCCAGTCTAACCAGATGCGGCTGAATACCAGTATTTTACACAGAACGACTGTCATCAGACCTCCGCAACCCAGTTACTGGGCAATGCCGATATCTTAAGGTTTGACCGGTTGACAGACTTTCGGGCTTCTGATTTCCCGTAACGACTGCCATAGGTATTCGTATGACACTCGGGACCGACTGTTTAACATGCCTTCCGAGGCAATGACGTCATTAGCGAAGGTAAATGACTGTACTATAGCGAAGTCTTAAGTATAAGATTAACTGTACATTACTTTGTAGAGGCCCGCTCGCAAGGAAATACCAAACATGCTTTTCAAAATGTTACATGTTATATTAGAAATACAGTACTTTTTAAACAGTTTTTAATTAGCTTCACTTTGTATATTTTTTTGTAGGCATCTACCACGCCACGTGTGAATTACGTAGCAAGGCTATTATCTAGCAGATTAAAGCGACAACAATGACAGCTGTCAAAAGAAATATCACAAATCCTGCACTGCGATATCAAGATTAGACACGGAGTTAGTATATATACAACTTTCCAACATCAACCGTTGTGCAGTAGCCCGCCAGGCATAAGACCCGCCTGGTAGGAGGATCCTCCCGCCTCGTTGGAGGGACACCAGACCTCGTTCCTCCTCGTTTGATTCAAATTTTGCGACATATTTTTCAACTACTTCTGCTTAACCGATTCTCCTGAAACTTCGCATACAAATTCATTTCCCATGACAATACAACGTTATAATAATTTCAACTGCCGCCTTGATCTAGTGGTGGCAAGCGTGACTGCTAATCGTGAGGTACTGGGTTTGAAGCACAGGTCGGGCAAAGTGTTATTGGGTCATTCCGTGTGGAATTTCTCAGTAGCAGCCCGGTGTTTGGATTTGTGCCCGGTTGATGGTAATAGGCTCGCCCCCTATTACTTGGGACTTGAACATAACGGCGAAATAAGGGTGTTACTATATACCTCTGCCCAACACTTCAAAGGAATAAAGGCGTGATGTTATGTTATAATAATTTCTACCTTCTATCCTCGAACCCTGATGCTGCAAGGGTACCAACTACAAGACAAAACAGTTTAACTTAAAATATTTTTTAACGTATTATTTATGATATGGTTTCACATCTATACTAATATTATAAAGCTGAAGAGTTTGTTTGTTTGAACGCGCTAATCTCAGGAACTACTGGTAGGAATTGAAAAAATATTTTTGTGTTGGATAGTCCATTTATCGAGGAAGGTTATAGGCTATATAACATCACGCTACGACCAATAGGAGAGAAGCATAAATTAAAAATGTTGCAAAAACGGGAATAATGTCCATCCGTGCGAAGCCGGGATGGGCCGCTAGTTTAAGATATAGTCTCACATATGAAATAAGGTTACCTAATACGGATAAAAAATTAAAATAAATAAAAAAATATGAAAAAATTGCCACAACAAACAATGTCCCAATTCACACACAACCAGCAACATAAAAACGGTACGTTACAGTACAATTTGAAAACTTTCATCTTGTCTATGTGAGTCCACTTTATTTGTTAATAATTATTTTTGATTGAATATGTTATTTGTAGTTGTAGTGAAAATTACTATAACGGTGTAACTATAGAAAGAAATGTATTTAGTAAAAAAAAATACCTACGCCTTTTCAACGTAGACGTGAAATAGGCCAACCTGGTGTCACAGTTTATACCGCCCATGGGCCTCTGACTTGGCTTCACATGCCGTCGAGAAATATCTCTCAGGCACGCCGGTTTCCTCACGATGTTTTCCATCACCATTTTTAAGCAAGTGATAATTATACAATACGCACATGAATCCGTAAAGTCAGAGGTGCGTGCCTTGGGTTCGGACTCGAGACCTATGACTTGGTAGTCCGACGGTCACACCACTAGGCTATCACTGCTATCTAATACCAGTAATACAACATACGTCAACATCAGTTCAATTTTTTTACCAGTTATATAAGGTTTAACCAAAATACCTGGACAAACTTTTACAGTGTTCAATACGTTTAACTAATCACATCTATGTAAAAAAAAAACGAGATCCAAGTGTTTTTTTATAACAAAAAAAAATGTTTTAAATTGCCTGTACTCTCTAAGAATAAACTCATCCATTTCTTATGCATCGACCATCATTGGGGCGCGCACTAATTCCGTGCCGTGTTTTACCTAAACAGCGAAGTGAAAAAATGTAAAAAAATAAAAATAAAACAAAATTAAAGATGAAAAAAAAATTTTGGTTAGTAAAAAAACACTTGGATCTCGTTTTATTTTGCATGTTCAGTTACACATACTGAACACTGTGTAAAAGTTTGTCCAGGTATTTGGGTTGGACCTTATATACCAATTACCAGTTATATAAATTCAACCAATAACGCCATCTAGTACGTTGCTCTTGCCGTCTGCAAGCAGTGCCGCAAAGACATGTCAAAATATATTGGTCCGATTTTGACAAATGATGCGATGACAGTCGGTGTACAGGTAACATTTTTTTTACAGTAATAGGGTGCTTATATGGCAGGTTGGGGTTTCTTTTATTATTTTCTTTATTTTAGAAACCGCTAATGGTTTTATTGTCGTGTAGATGGTTGTGTTTACAAGTAACTTTAAAAGCTTGACTAATGGCGGAGTCCTATAATTTACGGAGTGTTATTGGTAAAAATTGATACTCTTATATGTGAAGCAAAGATCTCATGGGTTTGCATAGTAGACCCTCCCATATGAAAGAAAGAAAGAAAGAAAATAATTTATTTGAGTCTCGTTACAGACATACAAACATAAAATAAAAAACCAACAATATACAAAAGTTATATGCCTCTACGAGACAAAAAAAGGAGCCCATCTCAGCATAATGCTGCTACACCGAAGTATAGCAGCGCTGGTTTTCGGATGGGTCCTGTAGTGAAGCCACGGGCAGCCACGCGCAAATACAAAAATTAATAAATTAATTACATAAATAAAATTAACAAATTAATGAATTACAATAAATACTTAGATATTTGTATGTTTGACGTTTCACATGTGTCAGTGTCAATACTGTCATATGGAAGTAGCTATCACAGATAAAATTAACTTACGACTCTAATTAATGAAAATGTTAACGATTAAAGATCAACCTATGTTCTTTACATAGTATAAAACAAAGTCGCCCCCGCTGTCTGTACGCTTAGATCTTTTAAACTACGCAACAGATTTTAATGCAGTTTTCAGCAATAGATAGAGTGATTCAAGAGGAAGGTTTATATGCCCCACATTAGTATCTACATTGCACCCGTGCGAAGCCGCGGCGGATCTCTAGTTAATTATATACGCTGTTTTAAACCATAGATTTTTCAATCCTCAGATAACTTTTATCTACTGGATAAGTATGTCATTTTGACAGCTTGAGCAAATGTCAAAATGACAATGTCAATTTAATTTAAGATGAATATTATCTCGTTCTGCATAGCTTTTCTCAACTATGTTGTGGTCAGCTTCCAGGGCAATGCCGATACCCTACGGTTAGAACGGCACAGATAAAAAATAGCTGACCATTGAAAAATTGGTGTCTATTTACGTTGTATCACAACTGCTATTTGCGTTACTTATCCTTTTAAGCGGCTAAATATCAATTGCCGTGCCCCTAGCGCGCGACTACGAATCGATAAAATAATACCTACAATAAATATATTAAGCTTTTTCAATACTTAGAGCTATGAAACAATTTTAAGTAATTGTTGTAAATCATATCTCTATTGAATAATCGTTTTAGTTGTACCACGCAGTTCATAGGACGAAAATAGAACAAAAAAAACATGCATGTTCTCAGTCGCAGAAACACGACACGCGCGGTAGGGGCACTGAAATATCTGTCGCATAAATGCGACTCACGCGTTTAAAAGGTTAACATCTATTAAACCCGTATTATAGACGTTAACGGTCTTATATGTAAAATAATCCCTTAGAAATAACTTTTAAGTTAAACGGTTTATCTTGAATTACCGCTGCAGCATCAAGATTTGAGGATAGAAGGTTGAAATTATTATAATGTTGTATTGTCATGGGAATTTAATTTGTATGCGAAGTTTCAGAAGAATCGGTTAAGTAGAAGTGGTTGAAAAATCTGTCGAAAGATTAGACCCAACAATTATACGAAGTGAAGCTAATTCCTTTAGTACTACATTACTCATTGGTCTGTGGTCAGGACCTCATTGTTCTCTCACTATCCTAAATCATTGTTCTGTATCCACTGAAATTGTTAAAGGTATTATTTTTAAAAGAGTAACCATGGAGTTTCTTGCCGGCTCTTCTCCATAGGAAACGACTAATTGGAACCGTGCATCTAAATTCGACTTTTCATAAGCACCTGTATTGGTTTATGTGAAATAAAACAATTTGATTTTGAATTAAAAACGTTTAAACCTAGGGTGTCTAAATTCGTCCACACTATAACGAGGAAATATTTCAAAACACAACTACCTTATTTGGTAGTCGGTACACCAAGGGCCCAATGATGGATAATGTTTAGACGTAACGCGACAGGTGACGCCGGGCCACCTGCATAGTGTGACGGACACAATGACAAATTGTTTTATTAGTAGATGGATATCGTTTTAAAGGATTTGGTGAGAACAGTTTGTAGTACAAACGACGACATATCAAGATAGGGATTCCTTTGATTCGCATAATTTTATAATTCTTAATCTACTTGGCATAAAAAGTTAGGCATAACTTTTAATCAAAAAATACTTCGACATAATATGTTTTGGCATACTGTTTAGATGGAAAAGCCGGTTGAGAGAATGAGTGAACGGCGATTAACAAAAGGAATTTATAAGGCGGATGTCAGTGGAAACGGTAGAGGACGCCCTAGAAGGACATCGATGTTATTGATGATGTTCTTCACAAAGGACAGGTGCGTAGTACTCTCAACCGGCGTGCGTGTATGACAAGATGTATGAATGAGGTAGAAGCGAAAGGAGTATGTAAGGGTCGTAGCATGTGGCGTTCTATAGTTTCTGCCTACCCCCATGAGATAAAGGCGTGTGTGTATGTATTATTATCAATAAATTCTGCCTAGCCTTTTCCCAACTATGTTGTGGTCAGCTTCCAGTCTAACCAGATGCGGCTGAATACCAGTATTTTACACGAAGCGACTGCCATCAGAACTCCGCAACCCAGTAACTGGGCAATGCCGATATCTTAAGGTTAGACCGGTTGTCAGACTTTCAAGCTTCTGACTTCCCGTAACGACTGTCATAGGTATTCATATGACACCCGGGACCGACGGTTTAACGTGCTCTCCGAGGCACGGAGGGGTCTCGATGTGTAGCGAACGGTCACCCATCCACAGATTGGCCGCGGCAAGCGTAGCTTAACCTCGCAAATCGTATGATCCGCGCGGTTGGTAATATGCCACGAGCCCCTCTATGTATTATTATCAATGTCACATAACAATTGACGTCACGCTAACTAATTATAAATTGTAACTGAGTTAACAGCACTTAATGTAGTTTAATAGTTTATAATAAACATACAATTATTATAATAACTAGTGACTACTTTTAAAAATATACAAGAACTAGCGTCCCGTCCCGGCTTCGCACGGGTGGACATTTTTCCCGTTTTTGCAACATTTTTCATTTATGCTCCGCTCCTATTGGTCGTAGCGTGATGATATATAGCATATAACCTTCCTCGATAAATGGACTATCCAACACAAAAATAATTTTTCAATTCCAACCAGTAGTTCCTGAGATTAGCGCGTTCAAACAAACGAACAAATTCTTCAGCTTTATAAATATTAGTATACTTAGATTTAATATAGGAAGAAATCTAGTTTTAAACTACCTCGTTGGTCAAGTGGTGGCAAGCGCGACTGCTGATCGTGAGGTCCTGGGTTCGATCCCCAGGTCGGGCAGTGTTATTGGGTTTTTCTGTGTGGAATTCCTCATTAGCAGCATGGATTTGTGCCCGGTTGATGGCAATAGGCTCGCCCACTATTAGATGTGACTTAAAAACATAACGGCGAAATGAGGGTGTTACTATACACTTTTATACAAACCTTCAGGGAATACACCCATAGAATATGCCCTGGGGATCGAACCTAGGACCTCACGATCAGCAGTCGCGCTTGCCACCACTAGACCAACGAGCAAGTTGGGTGAAGCTAATTAAAACCGTTTGAAAAGAGACAGGGCTACTTAAAACCCTAGTTTTTATGTAGATCTTTTGTGATAAGAAGGGTTTAGTTCAATTATTACCAAGTTAATTACTGTGGAATTCGACCCATGGAAATGACCTACAAGTAGGTACACTATGAGTCGCTCTGTCGTAGCATCTCTACGTTGAGATCGAGCGGCGAGATGAAACGCTAATGAAGTACGGAGCGCTAGGGCTGTCACTTATGAACACATCTATATATATAAAAGGAGAAGCTGACTGACTGACTGATCTATCAACGCACAGCCTAAACGGCTGGGGTTAGAAACTTAAAATTTTGACAGTAGGTACCTTTTATAACGTAGGCATCCACTAAGAAAGGATTTTGAAAAATTCCTCCCCTAAGGGGGTGAAATAAATCACGCAAGCGAAGCTGCAGGAAAAAGCTAGTAATCTATATAAATAAAAATGAATTGCCAAATGTGTTGCTAAACGCAAAACTTGCAAACGGCACGACCAATTCGGCTATTTTTTTTATATATTCCTTAAGGCACAAGGAAGATTCTTATGGAGAGAAAAAACATAAAAATCGCGTGGAAAATAGTAAAAACAACACTTTTCTTTTCCCACTACAGGCCAATAACTTTTGACAGAATGAAGTCTGTCCGGCTAGTATATTATAAAAAAAGGTTATTTCGATAAATTCTGGAATATCTATGCTTCGTTTTTAAACGGTTTTCATTAGCTTCACTTTGTATATTTTTTTGTTTGATTCAAATCTTGCGACAGATTTTTCAACTACTTCTACTTAACTGATTCTCCTGAAACTTCGCACACAGATTCAATTTCCATAACAATACAACGTTATAATAATGTCAACCTTCAATCCTCAAATCCTGATGCTGCATGAGTACTGCAAGATTAAACTGTTTAACTTGAATGTTTTTTTTAGAGATCATCATATACTAGCGACCCGCCCCGGCTTCGCACGGGTGCAATGTAGATACTAATGTGGGGCATATAAACCTTCGTCTTGAATCACTCGTATCTATTGCTGAAAACTGCATTAAAATCCGTTGCGTAGTTTAAAAGATCTAAGCGTACAGACAGCGGGAGCGACTTTGTTTTATACTGTGTAAAGATGACAACGAATCTATAATTTTTTACTTAAAAATTAATTTTGTATTGCAAACGCCACCAAATCTTCCAAACATTAAAATCACCAAAAAAACACACGAAAACAAATGATGAAACTTAGAACTAATTCCATAATAATTGGACGTTCAAAGTACGCAAGAAGTTACTGACATATCACAAAAAATGGCGGTAAGAAGTTGGAAAAACCGACAAACTATTTGATAGAGGAAGTATTGACGACATATTCTGGCACTTCATGACGGCGCTGCTTACGACGGCAAAAAGTAATAACATGTAAACCTCAGTACTATTTTTAGTTCCTCTTTTGGCCACGTACCAATATATAATGGGCGTATTGAATGAGTTATGTATGGATGTATAAAAATACTTTTTGATGACCACTTGCGTTAACGGTGAAGGAAAAACATCGTGAGAAAACCTGCACACCTGTGAGGTTGAAAAAAGTTCTCGATGGTGTGTGTAGTCCGCCAACCGACACCAGGACAGCGTGGTGGACTAAGGCGTAAGCCCTTCTCATACTGAGAAGGGGCCAGTCCCCAGACTGATTATGTTATGTTTTATTTGTAAGACTGTAAACCGACCAAAATATGCTTGTGGAAAAGACTCCAATGACGATAATAATTTTAAAAAAAGAAATTTACAGGCTTGAGACTTACTTATTAACCGACTCCGAATAGGAGGAGGTTATCAATTCGATACATACTTTTAACACATCTTTTTCTCTGTCTACTTTTGCATTTTACTATTTTTTGTGTCTAATTTATAAATTAGCAAGATTTTCTTTTTCTTTTTTCAAAAATTGCCATTCATTTTATTCAAATAAAAAAAAACCTAGCACGTCTCTTCAGAAAACCAGATTTTCTCAATAGGATGATTGCAGTGAACAGCAAAATAATTGTAAGTACATGAATTTAATAAAATTTAACTTTCGACAACCCTAACCAAATTAGTGATGTACCAATCTTCCGCTTTCTTTACACAATTTGTAGTTTCAGATAATAACGATTATAAAATGACATTCTGACAGTCCATATTCGACGCATGCGCACTGATGACCTGAGATCGAAATAATTCGCTAGAAAGTTTTTATATAAATAATAATATAATAATCAACATTAATATTATATTAGACTGATTTAACTTCTAAAAGAATTGGAATCTAAATATTGTTTGATTCAGATGCAAGTCATTCTTGCAAATTCTAAGAATTTATATCTAGATCTTAAGCCGAAAAAGGCAATCCCGGATCTGCCGAAAAATAGCGTAAGGTCGTGTTTTCACGGCTCATGAAACGACACCACAGTTACAGCCGCACTCATAAAGGTTAATGGGTCATTAACTAACGATCACTTAAAATTGGCCATTATAATATCTACAAGGTGTAAAAAGACCCCTTCACGAAGCCGTCAACTATGCATTCAGTACATCAAACTAAGTAACCCTACGCAAAAATTGTCGCTGGGAAACGACTTTTGTTTTTGGGTGTAAAACGTTTTACTGTAAAGCTCAATAGAACGCACTCAAAACACTGTGCTGATAGATGCAATGAGTAGTAAACAGGTAATGGAGGTATTTCAAGTACATTTGCAACCTTCAACACAAGTATTTTTAAAAAAAGAGTGAAAACGTTGGACCTTTGACCTCCAATATCTGCGTAACTAGAAGTTTCCCAGGCATAGTTCAGAACAAAAATACTATCGCAATGACGTGAAGAATAAGTGCCTTTCGGCTTCGTTAAGGGTCTATTTACACCGTTTATACTGGGAACTGAAGGAAACGAAGGGAAGGAAACGAAGGAAGGGAAGGAAGGAAACGTTAGTTAATGTTTCATTAACATCTTTTGAGTGCGGAGAGGCGCGACTCGTAAAAAAAACGGCCTAAATATCGAAGATCAGTATGCTGTCGAGTTACTAACGTAAACGTCGGTAATACTCGTTTCGCACATACTATTTAATGAAATTGAAAACTTTATTCATATCCATGTATGATAAAAATTGTGCGTGTCGCAAAAAAATAAACCAAAATGTTATAGCACAGTTGTATTTTCTATTCAAAATTCGCATACATTTGCGATTTGTTTACGATACTATACGTCAAATGTTAGTGCTAGAACTAGTGTTATCATTATGTAGTTTCATGTGACTAGTGGGAACCAAAAATAAAAACGCGTAGGTACCTAAGTTTTGATGGTATATTTTTTTAAGACAGCGTACCTGGTACTCCTCTTATTTCATGTGTACTCGTTTATAACCCTGTTTGTCAGCAAAAAACCAAGGATTAAAGTTCAATTAACTGCAAAAGTGACAGGTAGACTAGAAAGTTAATTACAAATTTATTTTCAAAATCAAAATGAAAGTAAAAATACAAAAAGCTAAGTATGACTTCCTGACCATTTTTTCTTAAGTTCATAACTAACTTAGTTATCTAAGCGGATATAATATTAATAAAAGTAAAATAAAAATCACCTCATTTTTTTCGGTCACAAAAATCACATCATAGTGATGTACCTATGTATATGAAATTTCCGAAAAAGATTACCATTGAAACAATTTCGCAATTTATAAAAAAAATCTATTTGTTTTTCATCGATGCCCAACACTAGTATTTTTCCCGTATCATGGTTGTGTTTACAGACACACATATCACAAGAACAGTGAGAAAAAAATTTGGCCATCATAACATCAATCTTTATATTTCGAGAATTTTAAATTATTTATTGTCATAACTAGCTGAGAAGCCAGCAGCAGAATAAGCTATTGATAAAAGATGAATAAACTACCAAAATACATCGCCCAATTCACTTAATAATATAAACGATAGAAGCTGCCCGAAGCCTAGAATATAGCCGAAATTAAAATTCAGCTTCATACTTGCGGTCGAAACGGACACATTATTAAAGCCGAAACCGAAACCAATAATTCGGTCTCTTATTTTCGGCCGAAACCGATACCAAATTTTTGGCCAACACTAATCCGATAAAAAATCTTCAATATGCGATCACTTTTAGTTTAATAACTGCATTGGCTCAGTGCAGTTTTTGTACATGTAATTAGAAAGGTGTAGTCTGATTTAAATATAATTTGGATTTGAGAATTTATCTAACACTAGCTGTGTCCTCACGGCTCCGCCCGTAGCCTATGTTACTCAGTGATAATGTAGCTTTCTAACGGCAAAATATTTTTTGAAATCGGTCCAGTAGTTTTTAAGTTTATTCGTTACATACAAAAATACAAATCTTTCCTCTTTATAATATTAGTATAGATTAGCTTTTAGCATCGCTACATTTTTTATATACCGGTTGGTATCAATTTAAGCTTATTACTGTCCCACTGCTGGGCACGGGCCTCTTCTTAGAATGAGAAGGGTTTAGGCCTTAATCCACCACGCTGGCTTGAAATAAAGAATTTAGAATTATGACATCGTAACATATCATCACGCCTGTATTCCTCGAAAGGTTAGGCAGAGGTGTATAGTAACACCCTCATTTCGCCGCTATGTTCAAGTCCCATGTAATAGGGGGCGAGTCTATTGCCATCAACCAGGCACAAATCCAAACTCCGGGCTGTTACTGAGGATTTCCACACGGAAAAACCCAATAACACTTTGCCCAAGACTTCACGATCAGCAGTTGCTTTTACCACAACTAGACCATCAAGGCAGTTTGACATCGTATTATTGGCATTTCCCGTTGCCGTCATAAACTGCCAATATACAGGACACCCTGTACACAATAGTGATGTCCAACACCCATTTAAATGCCGTACCATTTAATTTCACGACGGGGTACCAGAATTAAATTGCAATACATTGACTATAACACAATCAATAATGACTTAGCACTGCGGTCGATATTAAAGGGCTATATACCCTTTCATGTGTCTGTCTGTCTGTCCGTTAGTCAGCATATTTGTGATACCATATTATTTTGCAAGGAGATTTTAAATGATATGGATAATCTTAATTGCTTGAGTTGCAAAGGATTTTAATCTTGGGTCTTCGGGGTGTGTATTTTTAAGCTTTTCATGGTAGTACCAGTTTGAATCCTGGTCATTGTTCTTTTTTTTTTTAAACTGCTCCATACTATTATTTCTACTGTATCGTGGGTGCGTTTACAGACACAAATCTTCTCGTAGGCCATATAAATATTTGTTGCGTGCGGGAATCGAACCCTCGACCCGTAACGCAGAAGCCAATCGCTCAGCCACTGTACCAAACGTGTCGTCTTGTTATTGGTGTTGTCAAAGGCGAAAACGATTTTAACATTCTGTACATTATATAATTTATTTATTTAGTAATAGCGACCCGCCCCGGCTTCGCACGGGTGCAATGTAGATACTAATGTGGGGCATATAAACCTTCCTCTTGAATCTATCTATTGCTGAAAACTGCATTAAAATCCGTTGCGTAGTTTAAAAGATCTAAGCGTACAGACAGCGGGAGCGACTTTGTTTTATACTACGTAAAGATAAAGATGGTACAACCAATTAAACTAAATAACATTAGATTATGAAATGTCCGGCGGGAGAGGGGTACGTGGCTAAATACCAACCTCACCGATCATACGATTTGCGAGGTTAAGCTACGCTTGACGCGGTCATTCTGTGGAAGGGTGAATAAAAGACCGCGCCGTGCCACGGAGAGGATGTTAAACAGTCGGTCCCGGGTGTCATACGAATACCTATGACAGTCATTACGGGTAATCAGAAAACTAAAAAAAGGATAGCAATCCATACCATCATCATCTCCCTGTCCTTATCCCACACTAGGTGTGGTCGGCACAACACGTATTCCTCTTCCATTCTCCCCTATCAGCCGTCATCTCAGTACTCACTCCTTTCTTACCCATATCATCGTTCACACTATCCATCCATCTTTTCTTTGGCCTACCTCCATTTGTAAATCCATCCACATTCATATTCAACTCTTCTGGTAACATCACTTTCTTCCCTCCACATAACATGTCCATACCACGCTAACCTATTACTCCTCAACACGATACGTTACAAAAACCCATTTTTTTTCAACATCTTGTTCTTCCAAATACCTATCTTCTGACGTCATTGAGGACCTTAGGCTGATATAAAAAAGGTACCAACTCTTTACAATGCACGTCTCAAGTGATGCGCCTAAATAAACAGGTACGGGACGAATACCGATACCAAAAGGTTTTTGTGTTACATATTTTTGAGGTTAGTGATGGGACATGAGTCGATAGAGTACTTGGATTACTACTTTATTTGTTGTAGTTTTTTTAAATCTGGTATTTATGTTATTTGTACCAGTAATTTATGCATCTATTTATGTGAGACATTTATACGTAGAGAGATGTATTTGACCGCTTATTTCTGCTGTCAAGTGACTGAAGTCCACTCACGACAATGTTATGGCCGACAGTAAAATGATAGAGAGGAAATCAATTTTATTTTCATATCGTTAAGGTTCAACAGTGTAGCAAAGTAAATAAAAATATTTAAAAAAAAACATGTTTTCTCTATACCTTTCAAAGTTAAGTATATTTGTTAACTATTGGTATTGTATTTATTTATTGAAACCCTTGAACTCTTCGGGGATATGTATCAAAAGTTACCCCATTTTTATTATTTTCTTAAGAATAGTCTACGAAAAATTAATATGATTGAATTAAAAATTTACAAATTTAATAATGTTTGTTCAACCTTTTTCAGACAAAGGAGTAGTCTATCTGTAGCTAACCATAACTTCTAGCAAAATTTCAATGATTGATCGGAAAATATACCGAATAAAAACATTTTAAGAAAAATAAATCCGACTTCAAATTGTCTATCTCCGAAGTTCTTCATCATATCTTCACCAAATTTAAATGGGACCACTTCGAAAGAATACTCTTTCAAACAAAAAATAATCACTAAAATCGGTTCACAATTAACAAAGATATCGCGGAACAAACAAACAAAAAATTAAAAAAATTAAACATACAGTCGAATCGAGAACCTCCTCCTTTTTTTGGAAGTCGGTTAAAAACAGCTAATTTATAACAAATTTTAAATACACCAAATTTTATCGACGAAACGCACGTCACTACAACAAAAAAATACAAAAAAAAAACCTTAAAATGCCCCAAATCCGGCTACTGTATACAGTGTCACACAAAATTTTTATATTTACATATTGTTAAAATTCTTCGCTTAAATCAATAAAGTGACAGGTATAAAAAAAAACTTTAGTAGGTATTGAATTTTGTAGAAAAAATATAGGTCGATGATATTTGCAACATCTTTATAATCGGTAATAAAATATAGGAATTCCTATAACTTACCGAGCGTTATCGGTTAAAAGATTCTAATGTTTTTACCAATAATGAACCAAAAACCTCATAGCCTTGTATATCAGACTCTCCCATACACAAGTAGCCATCACAGGGAAAATAAGCTTAAGAGTCTATTCTGGATTGCTGTAAGTTCATGATAGAAATTCAATAGACATAACATCTCGCCTGTATCTCTCGAAGGGTTGGGCAGAGATGTACTGTAACACCCTCATTTTTTTTTCTCATCCTTGCCCCACACTAGGAATTCTCCTGTATCGTGGGTGCGTTTTCAGACACAAATCTTCACACACACAAACACCCAGCCCTGGAACAACTATCTGTAGGCCATACAAATATTTGTACCGTGCGGGAATCGAACCCACGACCCGCAGCGCAGAAGCCAATCGCTTAACGACTGCACCAAAAGTGTCTTCAAAAAAAAATTTCGCCATTATGTTTAAGTCCCATTTTATAGGGGGCGAGCGTATTGCCATCAACCGGGCACAAATTCCAGACTGAGGAATTCCACACAGAAAAACCCAATAACACTTTCCCCGACCCGGGGATCGAACCCAGGACCTCGCGATCAACGGTCGCGCTTACCACTACTAGATTAGCGAGGCAGTTGATTCGTTTATTTCTTTTATTATTTATTCGTCACCAAAAAGTACACATAAAATAAAATTAGCCCGCAGACCACAGAATCTTCCAATTCCACATACAAAATACATTCAGTAGCCAAAAACAATTAAATAAACCACTAAATACTAACAAACAATTTGTCCGTGCGTTAGTTTTATTTTTGTCATATATGATTAACGTATTTTTGAGTCAGAAGTGTCTGGGTTAAAGCGTTGGTCAAAATTGTATGGTTTAAGTTATAAGAAACAGCGGCCCGTCTCGGCTTCGCACGGGTAAACATTTTTCCCGCTTTTGCAACATTTTTCATTTATGCTCCGCTCCTATTGGTCGTAGCGTGATGTTATATAGCCTATAACCTTCCTCGATAAATGGTCTATCCAACACAAATTTTTTTTTCAATTCCAACCAGTAGTTCCTGAGATTAGCGCGTTCAAACAAACAAACTCTTCAGCTTTATAATATTAGTATAGATTAGTTGTGACTGTATGTAAGTGATGGTGGAGCTCGTGGCTTATTAATTACCGCACGGGTCATAAGTTTGCGAGGTTTAGCAGCGCTTGCCGCGGTCATTCTGTGGATGGGTGATAGTTCGTTACACATGGAGACCCCTCCGTGACTCGGAGAGCACGTTAAACTGTCAGTCCCGGGTGTCATACAAATACCTATGACAGTCGTTACGGGAAGTCTAGCCTGAAAGTCTGACAACCGGTCTTACATTGAGATATGGGCATTGCCAGGTAACGGGGTTGCGGAGGTCTGATGGCAGTCGCTCCATGTAAAATACTGGTATCCAGCCGCATCTGGTTAGACTGGAAGCTGACCCCAACATAGTTGGGAAAAGGCTAGGAGGAAGACTGTATGTGTGGTAAGCTACAGTTCTAGCTACATCTGTAGTCGGAACCAAAGTTTAACTTGAACTTTACAGTCGTTATGGCCATGAAGGTGTAGGAAAAAATGGAGACTACACTGTAAACACCTAACTGAAGTCGAAGAAATACTAGGTAGGGTGTTTAGAAAGATAATTTTTCAAGGGTAAATTTTTCGACACTGGGTTCCTGATCTGGAAATCGAACCCAGGACCTCACGATCAGCAGTCACGCTTGCCACCACAAGATCAACGAGGCAGTTACTAACTACAGTACAGTTAGTAACTTGTATTTTATTTTAAAATTTAATTTATTTCTACATTCATTGGAATTAAATTTAAATACATTTCAAATTCAATCTAGTCTTTTTACAAACAAAATCGAATTTAAAACAGTCAACAAGTTTATAACATGGACCACACCCCAACCCTGCACCGCCGTGTGTGGTACAATGATCCCAACGACATCGATTCATTTATCATCACTATTTAAAACTTCTAAAGTTACAGGTTACATGCCTTCTTTGATTCTGGTACGTACCGACTTATTTGTTTGATTTTTTTGACGGTGGTATGCGAAAGTCAAAATAATACAACGTGTTACATAATTCCCCATGAAAAATGTAAATAATCAAGTAGTCTTTTATGGTTGTTGTCATTTACCTCTCAGAGGAAATTAGGTAAGAATGTAAATAACTTTCTGGGTAGTCTGAGTTTAGTTTTATGTTTTCAGGGTTGTGTTTCAATGATGATTATTTTGTTTTATCCAAATTCTTGTTTGTTTTTGGGTGTTACTACGGTTTTCAAATATTGCCAATAGACTCTTTACAAGGGACCTTTTAACCCCCTTTCGGCTTTAGGGGTATTTTTGTAAAGGGCCAAGCGACATCTGGCGGAAGATACGTCACCGATCTTCCGTCACGTAATTTACTCGAGGAATTTTAGTAACGCATCTTCGGTCAAATGTGTACGGTGTGGGATGTTTATATGGAATTATGTGTACCGGCGGAAGATCGGTGACGTATCTTCTGTCAGATGTTTCTTGACCCTATCACTTGCGTTAACGGTGAAGGAGAATATCGTGAGGAAACCTGCACACCTGAGAAGGTTCTAAAAAGTTATCGATGGTGTGTTAGTCCGCCAACCCGCACCAGGCCAGCGTTCTAAAACCTTTCACATTCTGAGAAGAGGCCCGAGCCCAGAAAATAATTTTCGTTGTACCTAGCCTTTTGCCAACTATGTTGGGATCAGCTTCCAGCCTAACCAGATGCGGCTGAATACCAGTATTTTACACGGAGCGACTGCCATCAGATCTCCGCAACCCAGTTACTGGTGTTCAGCGAAACATATTTGTAAAAGCTTCGAGGAAACTATTTGTTTACCTTCTTTATTGCTTAAACTTCGCTTGGTCTAAGCCTCAAACTCGCACCTTTAGATTTACAGATGTAACATCCATAAAAACTAATGACTTATTAAAAATTGGAATAAATAAATCATTAAAGAGAAATTGTATTGAGGATTTTTTGTGACCTACGCACATGTCCGGCTGATTGGTAGCGTCGTGCGTCGGGTTGTTGAGTTCCCTAAAATAAGGTTTGAGCTACACGATGACTGATGCATGCGTGCCGTCAGTTAGGACAGGTCAACTCAAACCTGCTATGGCACTTTCCTCAAAACACCATTCCAGACGTTGCCCTACATTGTTACACTCACATAGGATTTATACCACAACGTCTGGACTTTAAAAGAGATGTATTCTGAGTTTGTTTCGGCTTTTCTTCTCATAGCTAGTTAGATAGGAAATGTCGGTGCCAACTAGTCTTAAAAAAACATTAGATTGACTTGTAAAAGTGTCTGTAACAGATTTATTTACAGAAAATAAAAATCATTTGTCATTCATCTGTGTTTCAAAAGAGAAATCTAGTCAAAATCAACCAAATTATATGTTTATTAGACTATCTGTACGTTATTTAGTTACTGTACAAAACTATGCACTAGTGTCCGACCGAAGGCCGATTTCTGGCCGAAGCCGAAGACGATTAATCGGCTATCGCCACAACCTAAGCCGAAGGTTTAACAACCCCAAGAACTTCAGTTCAAGATTGGCTAAAAGTGAATAAAATAATGTTTTTTTTTTTAAGTTTATGTTCTCCTTCTTTTCGTGTGGTTAGTGACTAACCTGGTATCAGAGTTTATGCCGCCCATGGGCCTCTGACTTGGCTTCACATGCCGTCGAGAAATATCTCTCAGGCATGTTTCCTCACGATGTTTTCTTTCACCGTTTTTAAGCAAGTGATAATTATACAATACGCACATGAATCCGAAAAGTCAGAGGTGCGTGGCTTGTGTTTGAACTCGAGACCTATGACTTGGCAGTCCGACGGTCACACCACTTGGCTATCACTGCTGTTAAAGTATATGTTTACTGTATATAGCCCCTGCCCCCCTGGCGTCGCCTCTTCCATCGCGCTCTCATGCATTCGTAACAGTTCGTTCAATTTCTGCGTTTGCAAGAAATCCTTGGTTTCGGCCAAAATTGCGGCCTATAGGTATTGGCCGAAACCGACGTCGAAGCCGAATGTTATGTCGGACACTACTACTCACTACCATATTCGGATGACTTAACTGAAAGTCATATTTTTTGTAAAATATTGCTTAGTAAGTACCTATCTAATTATTTTGTCTGTTTTGAAAGTATAATAAGTAATTCAGTGCCGTAGACCGCTTGCCTTACATGCAGGAGGGTCCAAATTTAAACCTGGCCCACTTAACTACAAAAAGTAAACCGATCTTTTACTGCAGCAGACGAGTACATTGTCCTGATTTTCAATCATCACTTTTGGCGCGTCAAGAAGAAGACATGTTCTTCTTTTTTCTGTATCAATAATCTGCACTGACCTGGTTGTGGTAGTGCGCCAACGGATGGTGCGGCACGTGCCGCATCGCTGGGTGCAGCATCTCGGAGCCGCTGGTGCTGCTGCCGCTGCTGCTGCCCTCTATCGCCTGAAAGCGTGAAGCTGGGTTAGAACAACTACTTACTATATCAACATAACAGGCAGAGGTGTAACTGTAGAGTAAGACCCTCATTTCTTCGTTATGTAAGTCCCATGTAATAGGGGGCGAGCATATTGCCATCAAAAGAAACACATCCAAATTCCAGGCTGCTACTGAGGAATTCCACACGGAAAAACCCAATAACACTTTGCCCGACCTGGGGATTGAACCCAGGGCCTCACGATCAGCAGTCGCGCTTGACACCACTAGACCAACAAGACAGTAGTAGGCGTGGTACTCAACATAATCAACCCATTACTGTCCCACTGGGCACGGGCCTCTTCCCAGAATGAGAAGGGTTTAGGCCTTAGTCCTGGTGGACTGACAGCGTGGTCGCTGTCCTGGTGCGGGGTGGCAGACTACACACCATCGAGAACTTTATAAAAAAGTCGTTTCTCACCTCAGGCGGTTCATTCTTGGTGTCAGCCTCGTCTCCGAGCTCAACAAGACCAAGAGCTTCCTCCAAGAGATCAAACCGCGTCTCCTCACTGCTGACCAGCTCTCGAGGAAGGTCGCCTTGGATCACGTACTCGCCTGGAAGAAAAAGATGAGGTTAGAATTGTAGAAGCAGTAAAGATCAGGTCGCATTCCCAAGGAGGGTTGATGTCAGGCAGGCGGCCGGTCATAAAACAATAAGACAAAACCTCTAACAACATGGATTTACGGAATACATATTGTGCCGACCACACCTAGTGTGGGATAAGGGCAGGAAGATGTAGACTAAATATTAGGTCGCGTTTAGCCCTAGTCTCACCTGACGGTAAGCGCAGACAGGGTCTAAGATGGAGCACACGAATACAAGTAACAGAGATATAGAGGGACTCCCCTATACCCCTCTGGCTCTCACATACACACGACGGAACACAGTAAACTGCTTGGCGCCGGACTTTAATGTTCAGGTGGTAGCTAGCCAGGCGGACCGTATAGCTGCTACCACCAAGCGTGCTGGGTTTTGTTGAATGTTACAACACGCGTCTATTCCCAGCGTGCGGTGAGTTTTATATTCTAGTCTCCACACGGGATAAATAATTCGTAATTGATTCTTTATCCTACTTCTTCCTCCTAGCCTTTTTCCCAGCTATGTTGTGGTCAGCTTCCAGTCTAACCAGGTGCGGCTGAATACCAGTATTTTACACGGAGCGACTGCCATCAGACCTCCGTAACCCAGTAACTGGGCAATGCCGATATCTTAAGGTTAGACCGGTTGTCAGACTTTCGGATACTGACTATCCGTAACGACTGTTATAAGTATTCTTATGACGCTCGGGACCGACGGTTTAACGTGCTCTCCGAGGCACGGAGGGGTCACCCATCCACGGAGTGACCGCGGCAAGCACAACCATGAGCCCCACAATTAATTCTTTATCTAAGCAACCTTAAATATCAAGGAGCCTGTATATTGGATTTTTTTAATTTCCCATCCACTATAGACAATATACATTCTTACAACAAAATTAAATACTAACTACAGTACCCAGTAATAAATATTGCACATCGAGCTTCAGAAAGAGATAGCTAGCTTCGGTCATATAGAGCGTCATCTCTGTCGCACGAAGCGACAAAACGTCACATAGGTATGAGTGACAGAGACGACGCTCTACGAAGCCGAAACTAGCCGACTATTTCTTTCTGAAGCTCGATGTGTAATATTTACTGGCGGATACTGTCCAATATCGGGTGTAAAAATACCCTTAACGAAGCCGAGAGCCACGTATTCTTCCCATCATTACGAAGATTTTTTGGTATTGGGCCATATCTGGGAACCGACTGGTTATGGAGATATTGAAGGTCAAAGTCACCATATTTTTGTACGTTTTTCGCGAAAGCTAAGTTTAAAGTAAAATTACTAAACATTCTTCTCTACAAACATTATCAACACTTTTGAAATGTAGGCACAGCCTTCTGCGCGCGCGCTTACAATGCACGCTTCAATTAAAAGTTGTTATTGATACCAAAAAATTAAAGTCGTTTCTCAGCAATTATTTTTGCTGTATATTACTTAGTTTTATGTACAGTATGCGTAGACTTCGGCTTCGTTAAGGTTATTTTTACACTCTGTATATTGGTGTAAAAAAACTCCTACTGTATACGGGTGTCTTTGACCACAATGGACTTCAAACGGATACCAATATTCCCCAGCGGCGTAGAAAAAAAAATTGCAAGCAACACCGCGTTTTTTTTTCTTTCTTATATTTTTACATAATTTACAACTGTTTAAAGCTATTAATCATAGCGCTGCGTTCTGTGGTCGTTGGACACAAAAAATAACCCTTTGAATGCTGACCGATAATCTGTTCCGTAAAGGGTCTTAGAGACCGCCGCGTAATTATACACGGACAACGGTAGCCGAAGGGTTGAGTGTAAATCATAATTGATGCGAGACATTTAAAGAAGATATTCTTGGTAATAGTAATTTGTGTTGTTTTGTAATTGTTTTAAAAGAAAGGTATATTGGAATGCCTCGTTGGTGTAGTGGTGGTAAGCGCGACTGTTGATCGTGAAGTCTTGGTTTCGATCAGAATTCCTCAGTAGCAGCCCGGAGTTTTATTTGTGCCCGGTGTTGGCAAGAGGCTCGCCCGCTGGGACTTAAACATAACGGCGAAATGAGGGTGTTACTATACACCTCTGCCCAACCCTTCGGGGAATACAGGCGTGGTGTTGTGTTGTGGTTATATTTTTTTGCAAGGCTACATACACTATTTATTCACATTTCGGATTCTGCAAACATTAAGAAAATCAGATTCACGATCATATTATTAGAATTAAATAGAAATGCCTATCGTTCTGCCTAGCCTTTTCCCAACTATGTTTATGTCAGCTTCCAGTCTAACCAGATGCGGCTGAATACCAGTATTTTACACGGAGCAACTGCCATTAGACATCCGCAATCCAGACAATGCCGATATTCTAAGGTTAGATCGGTTGTCAGACTTTCGGACTTCTGACTACCCGTAACGACTGTCATAGGTATTCGTATGACACCCGGGACCGACTGTTTAGCGTGCTCTCCGAGGCACGGAGGGGCCTCAATGTTTAACGAATGGTCAGTACACTAAACAATAAAAAATAGAACTGCCTCGACGTCTTCAAAAACATTTGAAAAAAAAAACCAGTAGCACACTAAATACGTATTAATCGAATTAACACCTTCCTGAATAATCCGGTCTAATCTTTGACAGCTAACCCGTTCGACGCGACGGTGATAAAAAAAACATGTCGCCAATGACTTCGGTCTTTCAGACCAACAATAGGGGGATTACTATTGAGTCTTATTGTGTGTGACAAACGCTACTGCGGTTCACCGTTACTTAGGGTTTTGTCAAAATGTGTCAAACGAGGGTTATTTTTTTTTTTTTTTTGAGAATTCTACTTTTAATTGTCGAAAAATAAACATAAAATTTAAGTTCATTGATCGCTTTGTGTATTAATTTTGGAAGACAGACAAGGATGGGCACTTATCGTCACCCACTGGACGCCTAAAAGACATCTTCGTCGAAGTCAAGAACGGCGTAGCTGGCGTAACGATCTAGACGTGTGTGCGGGCCTGGTATGGTCAGAAACGGCAGAATATAGGTTTGGAAGGCAAAGGTAGGATTTAGTCAGCAGTTGGACATGAAAAAACTATTAATATTTTGATTTGGATATTAATTCCCGCGCGCCCTACTGTGTAAGGCGCAACAAAGACCTACTTTGAGCAGGACAAATTATAATATAAATCGTTTTTAGTTAATTTTGAATTGTAATTGTAACATTTATTTATCAGGTTTAATTATGTTATTTATTTATTTTTTACATAAATAATGTATAATCGAATTATTTATTTCCGTTTACACAATTATTATAAATTAGTACACAACTATATTCACACACACATGCACTGCCCATATACACACACATGTTGGTTTAAGTGAACGGGCATGACCACTGAGACATCCGTAATTAAAGTTCAATAGTATTTATTTTTTTATTTATTTAAGCACGCTATTTATGTATTTATCTATTTGGAACTGGTTTACATCGGTTACGTCACAGTGGGTTCAGTTGAAAACCAGCGTCAGGCACTAGTAGTCTGACATTTATGCTGAACTGAACCTATTTGGCTCAGCCGCTAGACACACAGATACTTTATTTTTGTTTGATTTTTCTTTTGTTTTGTCTCTTATGAATTTTTTGTCTGTGTGTCTGACTACTTTCGTGCCAAATTTCTTTCTTTCTTCTCAATTCTTTCTCTCTTCACCCGGGACCGACTGTTTAATGCCTTCCCAACTGTGGGCATCATACAAAGACCCTAAGAGGTTATATTAAGAGGAAGGGCAGAAGTTCTCCTTGCTAGAATATCTACATAGGTACTGGGATCACGAACTGGTATGCTTAATGCAATGTACCCGCGACTTTTTCTACGGAAACATAAGGTTACTGCTCATCACAGACACTGAATAGCGTGATAATTTGTACCCTATAACCTGACCCGCTCTTTAAAGGATGTGGTTGCCAATTTTCAACTGGATCCGTCCAGTAGTACTAGCGTGAAGCTCAAACAGACAAAAATCAAACGACATTTTTGGCATCTGTATCGTTGTTAGGATGCGTTGCACTTACCTTTTTCCAAAAAATATTTAATGTGCCTACAGTTTTAGCATAATTACGACTTTATTATTTACTAGCGGCCCGCCTTGGCTTCGCACGGGTGCAATGTAGATACTAATGTGGGGCATATAAACCTTCCTCATGAATCACTCTATCTATTGCTGAAAACTGCATTAAAATCCGTTGCGTAGTTTAAAAGATCTAAGCGTACAGACTGCGTGAGCTACTTCGTTTTATACTATGTAAAGATATATAGGTAGATGTAGACATTCCTTATGACTTTCTTTCCTTTTCTTAATAGTTGACGTATATGGCGAAGAAGAAAAAAAAGTTTGAGCTCACACTCAATTTCATAACCTTTACTATCTTAGATTGAATTAAATTACAAAACTCGACCACAAACCACCTCAACCATACGCCGCGCACACCCATCCTATTAACTAACCGTATCACAAACCTACCTACCTAATAACATTCGAAAAATCCCCCTGATTGGTCGACCATGAAGGTTACAAGATGGCGTCCAACATGGCGTCCGCGAAACAATTAAAACATGTGTTTTTTATGACCGGACAGAGTTTAGTATGGTTCAATCGATTATATTAGGTACATAGACATTTTTTTAGTTCTTTTTTTATATTGGTAACATGTTGTTGGTTGGTTTACCTGATATTTCGAGGTTCCTGTCGAAAAATAACACCCATATTCTAAGACGTTCCTTCAAAACTTACTCGACTCAGGACGTCCTCGAAAACACCTTCAAAATTGTATTCTTAGTCGCAATTTCGAGTGAACTTTGAGGTTCCTCGACAGAGTCATTACGTCATAATTTGAATTATTTACATCGCGCAAAATAACGCCGCGATAAATAGTTGTAAGGATTACCTATCGTAAGCATATTCGATAAAGTCTTCATAATTCATTTTTGTTACATACGAACTTTGACACTTCTTTCCTTAAGGTAGGTTTCGAGGTACCTTGAGTTTGTCAGATGATTCCTTACCTCGACTGAGGACAAATCTCGAGTCGAGGACGTTTATGTCAACTATAACTACCGATGGTAATGAGAAAGGCTGAGTCGAGGTGGAGTCGAGTCGAGTAAGTTTTGGAGGAACGTCTTAGAATATGGGTGTAAGTACTTTTATCATTGATATACTATCGTATTGAGGGGCTTTTAAACGACTGCGTGGATCATACGATTTGCGACGTTAAGCTGCGCTTGCCGCGGTCAGTCTGTAGATGGGTGAGCGTCCGTTACACATCAAGACCCCTCCGTGCCTCGGAGACCACGTTAAACAGTCCCAGGTGTCATACGAATACTTATGACAGTCGTTACAGGAAGTGATAATCAAATTCTCGTTATCTGCCTCCTTGGTCTAGTGGTGGCAAGCGCGACTGCTGACCGTGAGGACCTGGATTCGATTCCCAGGTCGGGCAGTGTTATTGGATTTTACCGTGTGGAATTCCTCAGTAGCAGCCCGGAATTCAGATTTGTGCCCGGTTGATGGCAAAGAGCTCGCCCCCTACTATATAGGACTTAAACATAGCGGCGAAATGAGGGTGTTACTATACACCTCTGCCCAACCCTTCGGGGAATATAGGCGTGATGTTAGGTTATATTAAAATGTCACATCTTTCAGCTAGCAGTTAAAATTTTACTGAAACCCAAAGTAATCTGTAACTATTTCCGTAAATAGCACTATAGGTACCTACTCCATTTTTTTTATTCATTTTCAATTCGCGATTTAAACAGCGTCGGTATAATCAACAATGCGCGCGACCGACACGCCAATGATCCATAGATCTATGATCTATAGATCAATTCACTTTCGGCGCGAGCGGCGCGACAAGTCATTGCCAAGGTTACAACAATACTCTTTTTTTAACAAAACATTATGCAATAGTTATTTTTGATTGATAGTTAGTTACATAGATACGGCGGTTAGTTCTATTATTGATTGAGTTAGAAGTTATATAACACTAGCGGCCCGTCCGGCTTCGCACGGATGGACATATTTCCCGTTTTTGCAACATTTTTCATTTATGCTCCGCTCCTATTGGTCGTAGCGTGATGTTATATAGCCTATAACCTTCCTCGATAAATGGACTATCCAAAACTAAAATATTTTTTCAATTTCAACCAGTAGTTCCTGAGATTAGCGCGTTCAAACAAACAAACAAACTCTTCAGCTTTATAATATTAGTACAGATGTAATGTGCCTATTTCAAATAAAAAAGTCTTGAAACTTGAATTTGAACGCGTCCTTATAGATAATAGAATGAATCCAAGATGGCCGCCTTCCCAATAAAAGACTATTGCTTCCAATTGTTTTCAATTGGTTCAGATGAGACGTTCCGCTATTGGTCGACAAAATTGATGTCAATTTGATTAAAATGATAGGTTTTACGTTCGTTCATGTAAGGGTAAGCGGTAGTGTAGGTTAGGTATTGATAATACATACATACATGAACTCACGCCTTTTAGAACGCCACATGCTACGACCCTTACATACTTCTTTCGCTCCATCCACATTCATACATCTTATCATACACGCACGCCGGTTGAGAGTACTATGCACCTGTCCTTTATGAAGAACATCACCAATAACAGCAATGTATATACATTCTAGGACGTCCTCTACCGGTGTTTCCATTGACATCCGCCTTATAAATTCCTTGATAATTGATAATATATGCGTTAAATTGAAAACTACAGACTTCATTTGCCTAGCCGTTTCCCAACTATGTTGTGGTCAGCTTTCAGTCTAACCAGATGCGGCTGAATACCAGTATTTTACACGGAGCGACTGCCATCAGACCTCCGCAACCGAGTTACTGGGTAATGCCGATATAGCTTAGACCCGTTGTCAAACTTTCGGGCTTCTGACTACCCGTAACGACTGTCATAGGTATTCGTGGTGACTATAGTTTGGGTGGTGACGTGATTACTCGTGTCAACAACATGAAGGACTTGGGAGTGACTTTCGACCGCTCTCTGACTTTTAAGGATCACGTTTCTACCCTTGTGAAGGAATCTTTCAGGCGCCTGGGATTTGTTTTGCGAAATGCTCGTGACTTTCGCAACCCAAATGTTGCTAGGCTGTTGTACACCGCTCTGGTTCCAAGCACCTTATTTTTGAATGCAAACATTCCTGAACAGTGTAGAAACATTTTTCTGTTAGCCATCTTTTTAAGTGTACTCTAAATAACCTTAAGGGTAATTAATTCTCTTAGAAACTGGGGTATTTAATTATAAATTTTCACACACATGAACATACAATTTTTTTTTTTGCCTGCGACTATATTAGGACTTGTATAGTCAAATAGCAATGATAGCCTATCGGTGTGACCGTCGGACTGCCAAGTCATAGGTCTCGAGTCCGAATCCAAGGCACGCACCTCTGACTTTTCGGATTCATGTGCGTATTGTATAATTATCACTTGCTTAAAAACGGTGAAGGAAAACATCGTGAGGAAACCGGCATGCCTGAGATATTTCTCGACGGCATGTACCTAAAGCCAAGTCAGAGGCCCATGGGCGGCATAAACTCTGACACCAGGTTAGTAACTAACCACACGAAAAGAAGAAGTGAAATAAAAAACGGTTTTTAAACACTATGTTCAGCGAAATCTTCCCATAAAGATTATAAATCTCTATGTAAAATAATTCTCTCACTTATACACAATTTATAACAATAAAATTACTTTTTATCTCTATGGAAATTAAGTGAAATTTTTACATAATGAAGTCTTGTTAAAATTGCTAACGTGCACTCTAATTTCTTTTAATAATATCAGCCGGTAATGAGGGTTTTCTGAAAAATGTTCTACGTAAGATGGCAGCACTGTAGCGTCCATCTGTCAAAACACACGATTTGTATTTTTCGAACATTTTTTTGGTTTATTTATTCTTAAAAACGTTACAAAAGGAATATTGTTTTCCAAAATGCCACAGTGTCGTGCAGTGCCTATGTGTGCAAATAAAACAGGAGGGTGACTATTGCGCCTCTCTTTTTGAGCACAATCTTCAGTTCGGCAACCTTTCTCTGTCCGTAATCCATAATAAATCAATAACACTTCCAAATACGTAGAATTTCACTAAAAAAATATACATTCGGTAAGAATCTGTGTTATCTGACAGCTGTTTGGACCTGACGCATACGAAGCGCCGTCTGGTGGCAGAAAAAGTATCGAAAACCCTCATTGTCCCACTGCTAGGCACGGGCTTCTTCTCAGAACGAGAAGGGTTTAGGCCTTAGTCCACCACGCTGGCCTAGTGCGGGTTGGCAGACTACACACACCATCGAGAACTTAATGCAGCCCTCTCAGGTGTGCAGGTTTCCTCACAATATTTTCCTTCACCGTTAACGCAAGTAATGATCAAATACACATACATAACATCACGCCTATATTCCCCGAAGGGTTCGGCAGAAGGGTTCAAGTCCCATGTAATAGGCGGAGAGCCTATTGCCATAAACCGGGCACAAATCCAGACTACGGGATGCTACTGAGAAATTCGTAATGGAAAAACTCAATAACACTTTGCCCGACCTGGGGATGGAACCCAGGACCCTGTGGTCAGCAGTCACTAAAGCAACAAGACGAAATTATTTGAGGTTAATTTAAGTGCCTATAGACTACCTTTGCGTTTTAAATTTTAGTTAAACTGATTGCGTGAATATGTAAAACTAAAAAAAAAAACGAATTACCTAATCGACAGTTCGGCTATTTCAATTTATACAAGGTGTAAAAAGACCCTTCACGAAGCCGTCAACCATGCATTCAGTACATCAAACTAAGTAACCCTACGCAAAAATTGTCGCTGGGAAACGACTTTATTTTTTGGTAGTAAAATTTCGTTTTACTGTAAAGCTAATTGTAACGCACTCAAAACACTGTGCTGATAGATGCAATGAGTAGTAAACGGGTAATGGAGGTATTTCAAGTACATTTGCAACCTTCAAAACTAGTTTTTTTTTTTAAAGTTGTGAAAAAGTTGGAACTTTGGCCTCCAATGTCTCCGTAACTAGAAGGTTCCCAGGCATAGTCCAGAACAAAAAAATGATCGCAATGACGTGGAGAATAAGTGCCTTTCGGCTTCGTTAAGGGTCTTTTTACACCGTTTATATACCTAAAAATCGATTCCCGTGCGTTAGTCTCTCAAAAACTCGAAAATGGCTAGACCGATTTGAACATAAAGTGCAATGCAGCAGGGATAGCTTAGTGGTGTGACAGTCGGCCTGCCAAGCCATACGTCTGGAGTCCGAACCCAAGGCACGCACTTCTGACTTTTCGATTTCATGTGCGTATTGTATAATTATCACTTGCTTAAAAACGGTGAAGGAAAACATCGCGAGGAAACCAGCATGCCTGAGAGATATTTCTCGACGGCATTTGAAACTAAGGCCCATAGACGGCATAAACTCTGACACCAGGTTAGTCACTAACCACACGAAAAGAAGAACATAACGTTCTTCTGTAGCTTATAAAACTAGTAAGAAAACTGTTGTCACAATAGAAACACTTCCTTATTAAAAGTAAATCGAAATTAGACCACAATATGGCCGACACGTTCCCTTAATAAAAACTTGATTGAAAACAATTGTTTAGAATTGGTATAGATGCTGTATTCCTAACGGAGCAAATATAACTACTAGGGATGGGCCGAATATTCGTTTTATGTTCGATATTCGGCATATTCGGCAGGTTTACCGAACATTCGTATTCGGCCGATTATTCGGTAAAAATGCCGAACATTCTACCGAATAATCTTGCGTTAAAATGTTGCCTCTTTGCTTGTATGAAGTAGTATAATTACATAATTGGATCCATATCAAGTGTGTCTTATCATTTATCGTCAGTTTAACAGGAAAATGTTCAAATATTCGACCTCTTCCTTCCACTCATTTCATTGTTTTTTTGGCAATTTACTGAGCTTTAACGATTTTGTACGCAAAAAAAAATGCACGTGCCAATGTTTTGTCGCTAACTAGATGATACAATAACAGTCCGGGGGTAGCGGCGTGCGGGGTCAGCGGACGGCAGAGTCCCGCAATTCAATGCGTTCGACAAGTAGGTACAGACTTGAATTTATGCAATGCACGATAAAGCGCTCCAAATCCTGCCGAATATTCGGCCGAGTGTTCGGTTCAGTAAACTTTTAACCGAACATTCGGCCTATTATTCGTATTCGGTGAAACCCTTATTCGGCCCATCATTAATAACTACCGCTTCGACAATGATAGCGTAGCTGTTAAACTCTTGCCTTCCTTGCAGGAGGGTTTGAGTTCAACTCGCCCTGCACCTACTGAATTGAGGCGTGGGATTTACAAATGGGCAAGTACCCAAAAACACGTTTTCAATATTTTATATGTCAAAGGAGCTACATTGGGCAGCCAATACATTCTTATTAAAACTTTGGATTCATTTTTTTTGGCACTTAGCTCATTTGTAATTTCCACGCCTCAATTCATGTGCGGACTGCTGAACATAGGGTCTTGGGTTCCATCCCCAGGTCGGGCAAAGTGTTGTTGGGATTTTCCACTAGAAATTTCTCAGTAGCATCCCGGAGTCTCGATTTGTGCCAGGTTAATGGCAGTAAGATCGCCCCCTATTACATGGGACTTAAACATAACTGGCACAACGAGGGTGTACTAAAAACACCTCTGCCGCACCCTTCGGGGAATATAAGGCGTGATGATATACATTTTAATCTTTACATAGTATAAAACAAAGTCGCTCCCGCTGTCTGTACGCTTAGATGTTTTAAACTACGCAACGGATTTTAATGCAGTTTTCAGCAATAGATAGTGATTCAAGAGGAAGGTTTATATGCCCCACATTAGTATCTACATTGCACCCGTGCGAAGCGGGGGCGGGTCGCTAGTTATCAATAAACCTTTTATTTTTACCATAAGTAAATCGTACCAATTTCACAAAGACAGAATAAGTACCAACAACAGAAATAAAATTCAAAAATTCTCAAACGAATCATGTACTACCAACCTAAACCGGTTCTACATTCCAATTTCAAACCACAACACCTAACACACGCCGTCCCTTTCTTGCGCAACACTTTTTGTTTCAATTTTCGAATTAATTTAAAATCATTCCGAACGTGTTAGAGGGAGATGGCGGTGTATCTTTCTTGTGGTTTCTCGTTGCGGTCATTTGATTCGACGTTTCTTTTTTATTAAGTATGTATTTTTATTTTGGATTTTCCTTGTCGATATATAGGTATTGGAATAAATTACTAGGTATAAAATATTGATGTAGTTTATGATTCACGTTGAGAATCAAAGAGCTGTCATTATAGATGTATTAAGTGGAATACAAAAAAAGTGTTGAATTATTTTAATGTATTGCAATAAGTATATACTGAATGTATTTTGTAGAAAATTTGGTTGCTTTTCAGAATTATTCGCAGTACACTGAACTTTAAGCCGTCGTTTTGGAATACTAAAATAATTTTAAGTTCCAATTGAGAGTAGACTGTGTCGTTGATCTAGTAGTGGTTAGCGCGACTGCTGATCGTGACATCCTGGGTTCGATCCCCAGGTCTTGCTCAGTACTAGCCCGGAGTCTGGATTAGTGCCCGGTTGATGGCAATAGGCTCGCCCCCTATTACATGGGACTTAAACATAGCGGCGAAATGTGGGTGTTATAGGTTCTATACGCCTCTGCCCTACCCTTCGGGGAATACAGGCGTGATGTTATGTTATCTTCTTTACATAGTATTAAACAAAGTCGCTCCCGCTGTCTGTCTGTCCCTATGTATATAGATCTTTAAAACTACACAACGGATTTTAATGCGGTTTTTTTAATAGATAGAGTGGTTCAAGGGGAAGGTTTATAAGCCCAACATTAGTATCTACATTGCACCCGTACGAAGCCGGGCGGGTTGCTAGTCTATACTTCTATACTAATATTATAAAGAGGAAAGATTTGTATTTTTGTATGTAAGGAATAAACTTAAAAACTACTGGACCGATTTCAAAAATTCTTTTGCCGTTAGAAAGCTACATTATCACTGAGTAACATAGGCTACGGGCGGAGCCGTGAGGACACAGCTAGTGTTAAATAAAAAAACCTATTATGTTAAATGACGTAGGTATTTGGATTTCCATCAATGTGTACGTACTTGCATTAAAATCCGCCAAATTGATTACCATTGGGATTTCCCTATTGTGTTCTTAGAGCATGAGAAAAAATAGTATTGTGAGTTTCATCTTGATATGCGAAGAACCTATTTAATAACAACGGGCGGAGTCGTGAGCCAAAGGTATGCGTTCTTTGTTTAGATAAGTAATAGTAGGTATTTGAAACTTTAAGAAGCTCTTCTCTGGGGCCATTCAAGTATTACGTAAGCACCAAAGGGGGGTGGGGGGTCTTTGGTTAGCTTATTTTTGATGACATGGGAGACGAGGGGTCTGGATGGTGATTAAGTCAGCAATATTTAGAATGGAATAGAATATACTTTATTGTACACCAAAATTGTAACACAGCTCTTATACAATAACAAACATTAAAGGGTACAATGGCGGTCTTATCGCTGATAGCGATATCTACCAGACAACCTTTGGATGAACAGGAAGTCAATGAATAAGATAGAGGGGGTAGTCCATGGTGTACTGCTGCAAAATATATACTACACACCATACATAGACATAATACTTACATATAGGTGTATATATATATATACATTTATAAATATTGTAATATATATATATGATATTATATAATTATGTGACAGGGAAAACAAGGTAGATTGATGATGAGGTACTAATTTATGAGGAATTAGAAACGTGTTGAGAGAAGAAATGATCTTTAACTAATTTTTTAAAAGAATCCAGTGACTGAGCTTGTCTTACTGACATCGGCAACGCATTCCACAAGCGTACTTTTATTCGTATTTATTCATTTACATGTACTTATTTTTCTACACTTGAAAACTGCTGCTCATGAATAACAATAAAGAAATCTGAACAGATTAAAAAAAGAAATACCAATGTTTAGGTAAGCATAAGAGGGGGTGTAAGAGCTAGGCTTACTTTTGCTGACAAGGGGGAGGGGTGGGTCAAAAATTACTAAAATTCTGCTTACGTAATACTTGAATGACTCTCTTAAACGTGGCTTCAGTTATTGAGTTGTGATGTCCATTTGGTTAATCTGGAAGTGGACCTCAACATAGTTGGGAAAAGGCTGATGATACTGCTTATGTAAGACCTAGCTCTAAAGCCAGAATCTTGTTTGGAAGAACTGCAAGATTACGAACTTAAAACATAGTCCAAGATTGGCTCAGAACCTGTAGGTAACTATTAGCAGAGTTCTCAATGGTGTATGTAGTTTGCCAACCCGCTCCAAGCCAGCATGGTGGACCAACACAAAAATTTTTTTTTGAGTGTGTTTTTAGATCGGTGGCACTCCTCCTCTTACGAAGGTGGGTAAGTTTTCAAACACACTAATCCAAATTACCAAGTGTACCATTGGACGAACAGTTCAATGGTTCATTGGTTGTTTATTATTATTATTAATTTAATTTAAGTAATACTAACATTCGGCTAAGTTGTACTACTACTACTAACATTATATTTAATATTTAAGTAATATTATGTAGGTACGTAGTGTACTTGTACACCTAGATTGCTCGATTTTCTCTTTCCATTCTCTCAGTCCATCCAAAGGTTGTCTGGAAGAGATCGCCTTGCGCGATAAGACCGCCCATTGTGCATTTTTGTATTTAAATAGTTTTTTGTGTTATATTAACCTGGTGTACAATAAAGAGTATATAAATAAATAAATAAATAAATAAATATATGGATGGATGATTATCTGAAATAAAAAAAATGAGTTTAAGACATCTTATTCTGAGAAATGGCGCGTGGTCAGCCGTGGGACAGTAATAGGCTGGGTCATCTTATAAAAGAAAATCAACAAAGTAGCATAATAGGAAATGGAATCCGACGTTACTTTGCGGAAATTTATGACATACCTACAATTACAATATTTAGTGCTAATGCCGCCAAACTAGTTGATCAAGCTTAGATGCAGTATGCAGCACCCCGCAAATATAGGTATATGCAAATGCAGAAGATGCGATTATATAATGCAACATACAACCCAAATCGATACGACACATGTTTCGCCCCTCCTTGGACCGTCCTAAGGAGATGTTCATTTCATTACATTTATTTTGTGAACACAGGGTAAAATTACAGATGATTTACAGAAATTTTGATCCAAACAATGTCACACGTGAGTACAAGTGTAAACTAAAAAAAAAAAAAACAAAAAGTGAAATAATATAGTCTCAATTTCATGACAAAACTAGTAAGTCAAGAAAATAAAATTTCTGCATTCAAACTTTCGCGATTTGTACCTACACATTATAAAAATATAGATTCGGGTCTAATCGCGTAGAAAAATGTATGAGGCAGGAAAATACCTGACTACCCGTGACCACGGACGGTGAAATTCGGTCGAAACGTCGCGTCGGGATAAATAAGGTATTTTACTCAAAAATGCTTGTAATGTGGTCATTATTTTGACAACCTTCTTTGAGCAAAGTCGACGTTTCCGCGCTACTTGAATAGGCGCCAGCAAAGTTGTATGGAATTTCATTGCTGGTGAGTTTTAGTCACCAGCAATTTCCTTTGAAAATCCATTATTGTCGAGTTTTGTTTCAAAAATAGACTGGTGCAAAAAGATTTTATTTAGAATTTGGCTGTATAGGTACAAGCAGTACAATCATTACAGGCTCATTAAAAAAAAAGCTAAAGCCCGGGAAGAAACAAATCGTTACTTTCAATAAATTCTTACTATACTAGGCTGGTTTTATTTAAATTACTCGCATTGTTTGAGTAAAGCACTATACAAGCCTTGGTCCGCAATGACTGCGCTGCTGGCCACGCTATGATGGCCTCGAGCTTAGTTTAGCTACGCTCTCGGCCTTCAAGCTTGGTCATCATTGCAGCACTTGCTGACCGCGCTGTGATGGCCTGGAGCTGCGCTACACTGCGCTCTCGGCCATCATCAGTGCTGCCAGCAACGCACTCATTACAGACCGCGGCAGTAATGTACTATTTCTGCCTTATACATTTTTCTACGCGATTAGACCCGAATCTGTATTTTTATAAAATAAAATTTCAACAAGTAGGTAGTCTAAAAGTCACAATTTCATTAAAATAATGTTGTGTGTTACATGTTAACTCGTCCAACTTGAACTCGTCGCTTGAACGCGAAAGACATGGTACCAATAAAGGTAAATAGATAGGTGAGCAGTGATCGCCTAGTGATGTGACCGTCGGACTGCCAAGTCATAGGTCTCGAGTTCGAACCCAAGGCACGCACCTCTGACTTTTCGAATTCATGTGCGTATTGTATAATTATCACTTGCTTAAAAACGGTGAAGGAAAACATTGCGAGGAAACCGGGATGCCTGAGAGATATTTCTCGACGGTATGTGAAGCCAAGTCAGAGGCCCATGGGCGGCTTAAACTCTGACACCAGGTTAGTCACTAACCACACGAAAAGAAGAGGTAAATAAATCAAATCTACACCAAAAAGTATAAGCAAGTATAGAAGTCCGACATCAAACATATACATATACATAGTACCTACCAACAAAAATGTAAAAGGGTGTGAACAGTGCCCCTCGGCAGGGGTCACGGTTTTTTGGGTACCTATTCAAATCGGTCTCCAACTGCGCGTCGGTATCAACATACCTACGGCTGTTACCAGTGCCTGCATTTTTGTGTATTGTATACCGATTGTGAGCGAAATTATGTAATTCCTTCAAACCTCGTGATGTACTGCTGACATAGATTAACCCTGCACGGGATACTTTTGGATTCAATAAAAAAAAAAAGAAGTAAACATGTGTTCTTAACGTGAGGCATTTTTATTGTTGTATTATTTTAATTTATAGGTACTATATACTATCCATTATAATGGATTCTAACTAAATTTTTTCATGCTGATATATGGAATAAAAAATCGGCCAAGCGCGAGTTTCGTACCATTATCTATAAAAACGGCAAAAAAATCATGTTTGTTGTATGGGAGCCCCCTTAAATATTTATTTTATTCTGGTTTTTAGTATTTGTTGTTATAGCGGCAACAGAAATACATCATCTGTGAAAATTTCAACTGTCTAACTATCACGGTTCATGAGATACAGCCTGGTGACAGATGGACGGACAGCGGAGTCTTAGTAATAGGGTCCCGTTTCACCCTTTGGGTACGGAACACTAAAAAAGACTTAGTTAAGTTTACAATCATAATTCCGCTGTAACTATTACTACGAATTCGAACCGTCTTCGAAAAATAAACCGCCAAAAGAATAAAGTAAATACATATAAGACACCGTCCTTATTAAATGCAACAAAATTATTCTTCGGAAAACGATAAAAAACGATACCTCTAAAACACGCCTCCACTTACTTTTCAATGCCGAACCGGTTTTTTTTTAATATTATTTTTTCTAAAACCCCTGTCCCTCGGACCTTTTCAATTTCGAGACGAGTGTGGGTTGTTCTCATTTTAAAAGTCGTGTCGATGCTTTTTTTTTCTTTTTTTTTTTGAATTTCGTGTTTCGAATAAGAGTAGTGTTGAATGCGGCGACCTTAATTGGAGTTAGCTTTTTGGTTTGCTTTTAGGGATTAATGGCGTGGCTTCTGTATATTACAGAAATGGTTAAAACAATTCAAGATTTTAAAAAAATGTACCTAATCGACGTTTTGAAAAGAGGATTAATTTATAAGGCGTATGTCAGTGCCATCGCCGGTAGAGGACATACATCGATGTTATTGGTGATATTCTTCACAATGGACGGGTTCGTAGTACTCTCAACCGGCGTGCGTGTATGACAAGATGTATGAATGTGGATGAAGCGAAAGGTGTAGGTAGGTATGTAAGGATCGTAGCATGTGGCGTTCTATAGTTTCTGCCTACCCCTATGGGAAAAAGGCATGGTTTGTGTGTGTACTAGCTCTTAAACTTCCATCCTTATTTTACCCCCATAGGGGTAGAAATTCCAAAAATCCTTTCTTAGTGTATGCCTACGTCACAAAAGGAACCTACTGTCCGGATTTCATGTTTCAAGCTTCAGTGGTTTAGGCTCTGCGTTGATGAATCAGTCAGTCAGGACAAGTAATTATATAGTTATATGTATAGATGTGTACGTGATATGTACGTTTTGAAAAGATTCTGTATACCAATATTCAGTTCTGGTGCTTTGTTACTGTACTCAGTGGCGTGCATTGCATATAGGCAATTTAGCAGTGCCTACCTCATAAGATTTAATTAACTACTCCATCTTTATCTATTAATATAAATAAAATAAGCGTGTATGGCTATGATTTCTTTTGGTCAGAATCGTATTGAAATGGGCTTAAGCGTACAATTGAAAGGCGACATCGCTAGTGTCTGCCTACCTAGTCCGAAAGCCAATGCACGCAACTGACTATACACCAACAGAAAATGTTATAATTTTACCCAATTTAGGGACCTCAGTAATATCGTGTCATGGTGTGCCATGAATTCGACTTCTCCGTCAGAAAATAGAGCGGTGAGCACGTTATACCGCCTGTCATCATGACAGTGTTACGGTTTCAGAGCCCAAAAGTCTGACAACCGGTGTAACTATACGATATCGGCATTGCCCAGTAACTGGGTTACGGAGGTCTGATGGCAGTCGCTTCGTGTAAAATACTGGTATTCAGCCGCATCTGGTCAGACTGGAAGCTGACCACAACACAGTTCGTGAAGGCTAGGCGGAACACTGATTTAACTAATAATGATCCTCCTCTCTCCTCCTTTGCAGTGCCCAACAGGGTCCACAATTGTAACATAATACATCATTATCTATTACTACCACCTAAGTAACATTGTGGAATACGAAAATAAATATTGAATATTGAGGTATTGGATTCCTTCTACAGTCTCGCTCAAAAATAAAACTTTTATAAAGCTGCAGCCTTTATCACACACAGATACTGCGAATCCTCACTCCCACGGGATCAGTAACAGATTCCAAAAACATTTTCAAAATTCCTTCGACCTATAAAAATATTGTGACATCCAATCCGTCTCGTTTGATCGATCGCCGTCATTGTAGTTAGCTACTGGGATTACTGATGTCACACGGATAACGATATATTGGTAAAATAAGAAAAAAATAAAAAAAAACAATCAACTGAAAGTAATTTTAAGATTTCGCGGTTTTTTTTTTCAATTTTGTTTGGTGTAGGTCTTTAACCTTTTAACCGCTTGAGTCGCATTTATGCGACAAATATTTCCGTGTCCCTACCTCACGTGTTGTATTTCTGCGACTGAGAACATGCATGTTTTTTTTGTTCTATTTTCGTCCTATGAACTGCGTGGTACAACTAAAACGATTATTCAATAGAGATATGATTTACAACAATTACTTAAAATTGTTTCATAGCTCTAAGTATTGAAAAAGCTTAATATATTTATTGTAGGTATTGTTTTATCGATTCGTAGTCGCGCGCTAGGGGCACGGCAATTGATATTTAGCCATGCGCTTAAAAAGTTAATGCTGTAGGGATATTTATGTTAATATAACATCACGCCTATATTCCTCGAAGGGTTGGGCAGAGGTGTATAGTAAAACCTTCATTTCGAAGTTATGTTTAAGTTCCATGTAATAGGGGGCGAGCCTATTGCCATGAACCGGGCACAAATCCAAACTAAGGCCTGCTACTGAGAAATTCTACACGGTTATCTGCTTATAATCGTGCAAGTCTTGACATTTGTGCCGAATTTATTTTAATTTTCTAATAAGGAACGGTATTAACATTACATTGTTAATAATAATATTATTTTTAGAGTGTTGGTATATCTATTTTCTTTAAATTAATTATACTATATAATTTCAACAAATTCTTTAAATTTTTAATAAAGAAATCTTACAGCAAAGATGATCGGATAACAACTCCTACATTTCATTCAGACTACACAAACCACGGCACGTATTCCAAATTCAAACCACGCTGCCCGTAGAGTTTAGTTTAACATAGGTTAAATGTACGTTACATACCTACTAGCCGTTTATTTTAGATTCTATGAGTAAGTACCTAAACTCATACACTGACCTATTACTTTTATTTTTTTGGGAAAACGTATACTTTTGCAATGTTTGTAAATATGTAAGCACCATGTACCTATCACATAATTAATATGTCATTGTTTCATTTTTTATTTTTTTTTACCTTTTGTGGTATAGTAATTTTATTCTAGGTGCATCGTCTTTACATATAATTGTATAATTAATGTACCTATACAAAATATTGTAAGACATTTTAAAAGAGTAACGGTGGAGTTTCTTGCCCATTCTTCTCCATACGAAACTACCTTTTGGAAGGGGCAACTAGAATCAATTCTATTTTCTTTGTAACTTTAACGTTCAAAAGTGCCTTTTATGTGCCTAATTGAAATAAATACTTTGACTTTGACTTTACTAAGTTTATATGAATAAAATTGTTATTTATTCATTTTTATACCACATAATTTAGATTTTTAAACAAAAAAATACCTAATTTTTAATCATTATTATTAAATAGAAACTGGCGGCTAAACCAAGGACATTCACGGAAGTGTCACGCGGTACGCCGTGAGACGCGTTGAAGTCTTTTCTTCGACGCAACTTATTTTAAACATTTCACGTATTTAACTTTAAAAAAGGCACTTCCAATAAGCGCTCCACGTTTTACAGCGTCGAAATTTAATAGATAGTTGTGGAGATTAACTGTGCTGAAGTGTGTAGTTTCAGTTGTCATGGTAACTGCAAATAATGCACTATCTTTACATAGTATAAAACAAAGTCGCTCCCGCTGTCTGTACGCTTAGATCTTTTAAACTACGCAACGGATTTTAATGCAGTTTTCAGCAATAGATAGAGTGATTCAAGAGGAAGGTTTATATGCCCCACATTAGTATCTACATTGCACCCGTGTGAAGCCGGGGCGGGTCGCTAGTAATAAATATTTAAATGTTTGTTTGCTTTTCATATAGGTTGGGTTACCATTTCAAAATGGAGGGATGCCTGTCTAGAGTGCCCTCAATGCCTGATTGTACAGAAAAATGCCTGTAGATCTATCTCTCATGTCGGCAAGAGAATAGCTCATGCCGTGTCGTGAAAAGATTAGGCAGTTAGCAAGGTTGGTAGCGGGGCTGACTACACAGTGTGCTCCGTACGTACCTACTTAAGTATCGTCACTCATAGAGGCTTCTAGAATGCACCCTTATGCCTGTCTCAGAGTAATGCCGGCCGCACGCCTGTCTAAACCTTAAAATGCCTGTCATATGATAACTAGGTCTAAGTTCGACCTTAGCTCGCACCTCTGACTTTTCAAATTCATGTGCGGATCAGAATTTGATTATCACTTGCGTTAACGGTGAAGGAAAACATCGTGAGGAAACCTGCACACCTGAGAGGGCTGCATATAGTTCTCGATGGTGTGTCTAGTCTGCCAACCCGCACCAGGACAGCGTGGTGGACTAAGGCCTAAATCCTTCTCATTCTGAGAGGAGGCCCGTGCCCAGGAGTGGGACAGTACCTAATGGGCTGATTATGATGATATCCTAAGACGGGATATCTCTTTTGATTACATGAAAGACAGAACGAAACGGCCTCGCGGAGTTTCCCGTCGGAGGTTAGTATGGAAGTTTCCAACGAAAAAAATACTAAATTGAAACTTGGCTGGTCTATTCTTATATCGAGCCTCAATAAAATGTATTTTTACCCAACTGGAGTTAACTTAAGATTATTTTGAAGCAATCGTACAAATTTAAGTAAGTACCTACACTAATTGTTCTGCCTATCCTTTTCCCAACTATGTTGTGGTCAGCTTCCAGTCTAACCAGATGCGGCCGAATACCAGTATTTTACACGGAGCGACTGCCATCAGACATCCGCAACACAGTTACAGGGCAATGCCGATATCCTAAGGTTAGACCGGTTCTCAGACTTTCGGGCGTCTGACTTCCCGTAACGACCCGTATTTAAGGCAGACAGCCGAGGCAAATAATCATGTTTAGTCAGAGAAACCGGCCTGCAAGGATCTCGAACGGAATTAAAAGTTTCTTCTTCTTTATTTCGTGTGGTTAGTGATTAACCTGGTGTCACAGTTTATGCCGCCCATGAGCCTCTGACTTGGCTTCACATGCCGTCGAGAAATATCTCTCAGACATGCCGGTTTCCTCACGATGTTTTCCGTCACCGCTTTTATGCAAAAGTAGATATATAATAGGGCCTGAGTTTAATTATGTAATAAGCTATATTAACATTAAAAATTAGAGGGGCTCATGGCTTATTAACAACAGTGCCGATCATACGATTTGCGAGGTTAAGCAACGCTTGCCGCAGTCAGTCCGTGGACCGTTTCTTACACATCGAGACCCCTCCGTGCCTCGGAGAGCACGTTAAACCGTCGGTCCCGGGTGTCAGACGAATACCTATGACAGTCGTTACGGGAAGTCAGACGCCCGAAAGTCTGATTACTGGTCTAACTTTAGGATATCGGCATTGCCCAGTAACTGGGTTGCGGAGGTCTGATGGCAGTCGCTCCGTGTAAAATACTGGTATTCAGCCGCATCTGGTTAGACTGGAAGCTGATCTCAACACAATTGGGTAAAAGCTAGGCGTAACACATTAGTCTAATAAAAAAATACTAAAGTAAAACCATCGTATATGTAAAGAACGGTGCGGCCATTTTGAATTTATGCTCATACACAAAGATGACTTAACAAAACATTCAAAATTATTTTAAAACGATAATTATATTAAAAAACTCTTATTACCTTAATAAATACTAATCCTCTTCACATTAAAAAAAAAGTTTATAACACCACAGACACTTAAAAGTACAACACACAAATCCGAATACAAAATGTCACTAGATAAAAAAAAATTGCAACTATCCGTGACCTAGCAATATGCACTATGATTTTCACTTTTTAATTCGCAGCAAAGGATACCTCTCCTTACAGCCTCTACACAATAATGGGGCCGAATACCTTTTTGTCCCTTGCTTGAACTAGCTTTTTTTTTCCACATTGTCTCGGCCAACCGGTCTGCCTACCAGGCCTGTAGGCGGAGCTTACAGCGGCGCTGAGAGAAATATACCTATCTCTGTTCAAAGTATTGTCATGTCGTGTGTAAGAGTGAGACGAATGTATGTTTGTTGTTTATTGGTTGGGTTTACTTTTTTCTGTGCCAGGATATTATTTATACAGTATATGTTGGGTTATTTTAGGTATGTTACGTTTTGGTATGTTTGAAATTGGAGGTCCTTTCGTACTAAATTAGTTTTAGTGTTTCACGCGAGTTTTAGTTTTGTATTTAGTATTTTTACTGAAATCTCGACGATTTCATAGTATCTTTAATCAAAAAAGTAACAGTTTTCATATTTAGATAATTATCGCTACGGTAAATGTGGTTAATTAAAACATACTCCTAGCCTTTTCCCAACTATGTTGTGGTCAGCTTCCAGTCTAACCAGATGCGGCTGAATACCAGTATTTTACACGGAGCGACTGCCATCAGACCTCCGCAACACAATTGGAAACCAATGACAAGTACTCTATGTAATCTAAAGTACATATCATAATATATAATAAACTGACTCGTTGGTCTTGGTCTTGGGTTCGATCCCCAGGTCAGGCAAAGTGTTATTAAATTTTTCCGTGTGAAATTCCTCAGTAGCAGCCCGGAGTTCGAATTTGTGCCATGTTGACGGCAATAGGCTCGCCCCCTATTAAATGGGACTTAAACATAACGAAATGAGGGTTACTATACACCTCTGCCCAACCCTTCGAGGAATACAGGCGTGATGTTATGTAAACTAATAAGTATTATAAAGCTAAAGAGTTTGTTTGTTTGAACGCGCTAATCTCAGGAACTACTGGTTGGAATCGAAAAATCATTTTTGTGTTGGATGGTCCATTTATCGAGGAAGGTTATAGGCTATATAACATCACGCTACGACCAATAGGAGCGGCGCATAAATGAATAATGTTGCAAAAACGGGAAAAATGTCCACCCGTGCAAAGCCGGGACGGGCCGCTATGTGTTATGAGAACATATCAAATTTAATTATGTAACAGTTTTTTTCAATACTAAAATACAGAGTTCAATGCACTGAATTAAATTGTTAATTTATTTTCAACCATCGATATAAGCAACTGAAACTAATTGTACGGTTGAGTTGTTCTAATTAAGGTCGATAGAATGGACGCCTTCTTGTATGAATGTAGACATTTCTTGTTCTATTTATATAATATTTTTGTTCTATTCGATCGCTTGTAGATGGTCTTGCGAACCGTTTCTACGTAACCGGGCAGTTATTGGCGAGACCTGTATAGTCTCCAACCAATGGCGACGAGAGCAAAATACTTAACCTAAGCTAACTACTACTACTAACATCATGACTACTAGCAACAACAGCACTAAGGGCGACCCCTAATGGGACTCGGACCTCGGCTTAGGGCGTTGCTAGCGGGAGGACTGGGAGGGAGACAGCTTGATGAGGGCTGAATTAACGGTGTGACTTCTATTCATAAAACTGACTACGTAAGTGGTCATAGTAGAAGTCTGTCCTTTTCGTCCTTTTCCCAACTATGTTGTGGTCAGCTTCCAGTCTAACCAGATGCGGCTGAATACCAGTATTTTACACGGAGCGACTGCCATCAGATCTCCGTAACCCAGTTACTGGGCAATGCTGATATCCTAAGGTTAGACTGGTTGTTAGACTTTCGGGCTTTTGACTACACGTAACGACTGTCATAGGTATTCGTATGACACCCGGGACCGACTGTTTAACGTGCTCTCCGAGGCACGGAAGGGTCTCGATGTGTAAGGAACGGTCACCTATCCACGGACTGACCGCGGCAAGCGCAGCTTAACCTCGAAAATGCGCGGTTGGTAAGTAGCCACGATCCCTGAAGATTTCAGAGTTATATAATAAAAACAGGTGCGTAGTACTCTCAACCGGCGTGCGTGTATGACAAGATGTATGAATGTGGATGAAGCGAAAGGGGTATGTAAGGGTCGTAGCATGTGGCGTGCTAGTTTCTGCCTACCCTCGTGGTAAAGAGGCGTGAGTTTATGTATGTTCTTTACATAGTATAAAACAAAGTCGCTTCCGCTGTCTGTACGCTTAGATCTTTTAAACTACGCAACCGATTTTAATGCAGTTTTCAGCAATAGATAGAGTGATTCAAGAGGAAGGTTTATATGCCCCACATTAGTATCTACATTGCACTCGTGCGAAGCCGGGGCGGGTGGCTTGTATTATTAAAACAGTATCAACTCTAACGACCTTACCGTGACTGCGACCAACACACACACTACAAAAAAGTTAATTAAAATCGATCCCAGACAGATGTCGATTAGTAATTTATTTTGTGTGTACCGGGAGTACCTGGAACTGTATTCTATTATAATAGTGAAGTACATTGTGTGCTTATAATCTCGTATATTTATAAATACCTTATAACTTCTAGAAGCCCAGGTATTGTTTATTGCAAACCATAAGATTGAGAAGCATTGAGAATCATTGTGTCTGTTCATAAAAGTGGCCGGATTCCTATAATTACCCAACCGTTATTAGTTAAAACTACGAGTCGTTTATTTATCTACTAGCGGCCCGTCACGGCTTCGCACGGGTGGACATTTTCCCGTTTTTGCAACATTTTTCGTTTATGCTCCGCTCCTATTGGTCGCAGCGTGATGTTATATAGCCTATAACCTTCCTCGATAAATGGACTATCCAACACAAAAACATTTTTTCAATTCCAACCAGTAGTTCCTGAGATTAGCGCGTTCAAACAAACAAACTCTTCAGCTTTATAATATTGGTATAGATTTAGTATGGTACAACCAATAACACTAAATAACATAAATAAATTGGACAATCCCCTTTGACATGTGTTTGCTCTTGACTCTAGTCTAGGTCAGAGGAGACAGAGACAAAGTCTACGATGGAGTGAGCTTACCCAGAAGAAGCCTGTTAACTCTAACTTTGAAGAGATTCGGGTTGTATGCGTTGGGGAACACGGGTTCTAGTAGAAATGGCCCGCCGAGCTTCAAAACCGCTGATCATTGATGACAAGCCGCCATCTTGTATGGTAACGCTGACTAGGATATATTCACTCTTCACTAAAGCGATTATCAGTATTCTAAAATGTATCTGTGTTGAGTATGCTCAGGTAGGTTGGTCATGTTGAGAGAATGAGTGAACGGCGATTAACAAAAGGAATTTATAAGGCGGATGTCAGTGGAAACGGTAGAGGACGTCCTAGAAGGATACACATCGATATTATTGATGTTCTTCACAAAGGTCAGGTGCGTAGTACTCTCAACTGGCGCTGTGTTCCGTGCGCGCTTCTCAGGAGGATGTGGGGCTAGGGCCCCACAGAGGAGAGGTCCGTCAGGGGCTGCCGGGGTTGCGGTGCATGCTTTGCGAATCCCGCGACCCCGGCCGAACGGTCAGGAGAAGGGAGCACCGTTGGTTTGTAGCCGGTAAGAGTCCGGCAGACCCCCTCGCCTTCCCCGGGCGAGGGACATCCATGAGGATTTGCCAATGAAAAAAAAAAAGGACTCTCAACTGGCGTGCGTGTGTGACAAGATGTATGAATGTGGATAAAGCGAAAGTAGTATATAAGGGTCGTAGCATGTGGCGTTCTATAACTACTGCCTACCGCCTCGGAAAAAAGACGGAGTTTATGTATAACTGGCGAAACTACTCAAGCAACGGATTTTGATTTGAATATAATTTAATACATAACATAATCGAGAGATTAATTACCAACCGCTTGGATCATACGATTTGCGAGGTTAACCTGCACATGCCGCGGTCAGTCTGTGGATGGGTGACCGTTCGTTACATATCGAGACCCCTCCGTGCCTCGGAGAGCGCGTTAAACAGTCGGTCCCGGGTGTCATAAGAATACCTATGACAGTCGTTACGGGTAGTCAGAAGCCCGAAAGTCTGACGACAGATTTAGCGTTAGGATATCGGCATTGCCCAGGGTTACGGAGGTCTGATGGCAGTCGCTCCATGTAAAATACTGGTATTCACCCGGAAGCTGACCGCAACATAGTTGGGAAAAGACCAGGCAGAAGAGTACCAGCGCAGAGAATCTTTGACTTCGAAGCACCAATTTTCGTTCCGAAAAACTACTCTCGTAGAACTAGGGTAGGTTTAAACTAACGTTATAGCTACCGCTGTTAACCAAAATAAACACTCCAAAGCATACAGTTATACAAAATCGCTGATGAGCGATGACTGGCCGCCATTTTGTGACGTCAGCGTGACTAGAACATGTCCGCCAAGTGAAAGTGTTCAACTTGCAGTGTGCTCCAATGTTGGTCAATTTCCCTTGATAAAATGCAAGGGGTTTAAAAAGTGTATCGAAGGACACACATATTTTATACTAGCTGTGTCCTCACGGCTCTGCCCGCGTAAGAAGTTTTATTCCAGTAATAAATATAGCCTATGTTACTCAGTGATAATGTAGCTTTCTAACGGCAAATTATTTTTTGAAATCGGTCCTGTAGTTTTTAAGTTTATGCATTACATACAAAAATACAAATCTTTTCTCTTTATAATATTAGTTAGATTATGTCCCATGTTAGATATATTATTTTGAATTATTTTATCGGTGAGTGCGGTGTGGGTAAATCTGAGACTACAATTCATAATTCCCAGATGCAATCAGAGTTGACTACAAAATAATGTAAGCTCACGGACGTGAACGGTGTTCAAAGTCAAGCCTGGTATTTGGGATACAGCGGGACAGGAGGGATACAGAACATTGAAATCAAGTTTTTATAGAGATGCTCACGGTGCTATATTAGTTTACGATGTGATAGAACCAAAGACCCTAGCAAAACTGAATGAGTGAGTCGAGCAACTTCAACTATACTCCACCAAGAAGAACATAGTTTGCTTAGTTGTCGGCAGTAAGATTGACAAGCATATCATTTTGGAACCCAGTGCATAATATCAGCAAGCACATTAGGTCACCCGCGCGACGGCGCAACGAATATTCCCAAGGAGGGTTGATGTCAGGCAGGCGGCCGGTCACAAAACAATAAGCCAAAACCTCTAACAACATGGATTTACGAAATACATGTTGTGCCGACCCCACCTAGTGTGGGATAAGGGCAGGAAGAAGAAGAGATTATGTCCCATGTTCTGCCACTTTACAGATGACTTGGTATCGGAATATTATGATACTTAAATATATTTCGGTACCGAAATGTAGTCTAAAAATCCGAAACGGTATATTCCGGTATCGGTACTTAACTCCCATATTCTAAGACGTTCCTCCAAAACTTACTCGACTCGACTCCACCTTGACTCAGCCTATCGGTAGTTATAGTTGACATAAACGTCCTCGACGCGAGATTTTTCCTCAGTCGAGGTAAGGAATCATCTGTCAAACTCAAGGTACCTCGGATGTCAAAGTTCGTATGTAACAAAAATGAATTTTGAAGACTTTATCGAATATGCTTACGATAATCCTTACAACTATTTATCGCGGCGTTACTTGCGCGATGCAGATAATTCAAATTATGACGTAATAACTCCGTCGAGGAACCTGAAAGTTCACTCGAAATCGCGACTAAGAATAGGTACAGTTTTGAAGGTGTTTTCGAGGCCGCTCTGAGTCGAGTAAGTTTTGGAGGAACGTCTTAGAATTTGGGTGTAAACCTTTGTAAATAAGGGTTTTCTTTGATGAAATACACCACCCTGTCCTTCGCTATGAAGCCCCAGATAGCATTGGCGTGCATTGGTTTTCGGACTAGGTAGGCAGGCACTGACGATGTCACCTTTCAATTGTACGCTTAAGCCCATTTCAATACGATTCTGACCAAAACAAATCATAGCCATACACGCTTATTTTATTTATAGTAATAGTTAAAGATGGAGTAATTAATTAAATCTTATGAGGTAGGCACTTAATTGCCTATATGCAATGCACGCCACTGCCAAATAGCAACAATGTTACATTAGTATGATTAATTCTTCTTCCTCCTAGCCTTTTCCCAATTATCTTGGTGTCAACTTCCAGTCTAACCAGATGCGGCTGAATACGAGTATTTTATACACGGAGCGACTGCCATCAGACCTCCGCAACCCAGTTACTGGGCAATGCCGATATCCTATGGATAGACCGGTTGTCAGACTTTCGGGCTTTTGACTACCCGTAACGACTGTCATAGGTATTCGTATGACACCCGGGACCGACTGTTTAACGTGCTCTCCGAAGTACGGAGGGGTCTCGATGTGTAACGAACGGTCATCCACGGACTGACCGCGACAAGAACAGCTTAACTTCGCAAACCGTATGATCCGGGATCCGGAATAGAGGGCGAGCCTATTGCCATCAAACGCCGAAATCCAACTGCGGACTGCCCGACCTGGGAATGCAATCCAGGACCTCACGATCAGCAGTCGTGCCTGCCACCACTAGACCAACGAGGTATAACTGATACCGAATCTTAGATATCGTTGACAATAATAACCAAAAATGAAGATGTCTGTTCCACACAGGGTTGGAGTTCAAACCCGGCCCACACCTCCGATTTTCAAATTCATGTGCAGGAGTACCTCACAGTTCCAATAACAAACGCATGATAGAAAGTTCAAAAATTAAAAAGTAAACAGTCGGAAGCTACGGCTAGTCACGGTGACGTCACGTCCGCCCAGTCATTGCGTATCAGCAGCTTTATAGGTACAAATTTCACTAATTCATGTTTGTATTTATAAAGTCAGAGATAGAAAAGAAAGTAGAATGGAATAGTAAATTGTCGCATCAATTTATAATTCTACTAGCTTTTGCCCGCAGCTTCGCTTGCGTGATTTTTTTTCACCCCCTTAGGGGTTGAATTTCGAGAAATCCCTTCTTAGTGGATGTTTACGTCACAAAATGAACCTACTGTCAAAATTTCAAGTTTCTAACCCCAGCCGTTTAGGCTGTGCGTTGATAGATCAGTCAGTCAGTCAGCTTCTCCTTTTATAAGTATAGATTTCATACTAGCTATGCTCGCGGCTTTGCATACGTGAAAATCAGTCACATAGTTCGTTACACATCGAGACCCCTCCGTACTTCGGAGAGCACGTTAAACAGTCGGTCCCGGATATCATACGAATACCTATGACAGTCGTTACGGGTACTCAGAAGCCTATGAACTATGTTGTGGTCAGCTTCCAGTCTAACCAGAGGCGGCTAAATACCAGTATTTTACACGGAGCGACTGCCATCGGATCTCCGCAACCCAGTTACTGGGCAATGGCGATATAATGAGATTATCACTGCATATTTCTTTTATTTTATCCAAGCTCAACATAACAACATAACATCACGCCTGTATTCCTCGAAGGGTTGGGCAGAGGTGTATAGTAACGCCCTCATTTCACCATTATGTTTAAGTCCGATGTAATAGGGAGCGGGTCTACTGCCATCAACCGACACAAATCCAAACTCCGGGATGTTACTGTGGAGTTCCACGCGGAAAAACCCGATCACACTGCCCGACTTGGGGATCCAACCCAGGACCTCACGATCAGCAGTCGCGCTTACCACTACTAGACGAACGAGGCCAAACTCAATATGGCCGAAAAAGGTCCAAGTAGGCACTTTTGAGTTTTTATGTAAACCTCAAAATTTGACAAATCGTATTATCTTTAAAAGCGTTTAACATGTTTTTTTTGTCTGGCTACGGCATTGCAATTAGTCGGGGACTGTGGTAACAAAAAAAGCGGTTAAACCCTTTTTTTAAACTATAGTCTAGTCGTGAAGTGTTAACAGTATTTTTTTCAGTTAAATATTAACTAAATGGGTTAGGAAGCTGTTGCTAGTTATGCATGGTTATAATCTTGAAAGGTTGCTAATATTATCTATAATTATCTATACTAATATTATAAAGAGGAAAGATTTGTATTTTTGTATGTAGCGAATAAACATAAAAACTACTGGACCTATTTCAAAAATTCTTTTGCCGTTAGAAAGCTACATTATCACTGAGTAACATAGGGTACGGGCGGAGCCGTGAGGACACAGCTAGTAATGTATAAATTGTCAAGTTGGCTCGTTACACAGATATGTTCTTATGGTGGGCTTCGATTTAATTTTAAGGAATAATTGTGGAATAACTTACCACTAAATAAGATTTATTTTTCTGTTATTCTTGTCTTGGTCGCCTTTGGCCCTAGTCTCACCTGATGGTAAGCGCAGACAGGGTCTAAGATGGAGCACACGAATACAAGGAACAGAGATATAGAGGGACTCCCCTATACCCCTCTGGCTCTCACATACACACGACGGAACACAGTCAACTGCTTGGCGCTGGACTTTAATGTTCAGGTGGTAGCTAGCCAGGCGGACCGTATAGCTCCTACCACCAAGCGTGCTGGGTTTTGTTGAATGTTACAACACGCGTCAATTCCCAGCGTGCGGTGAGGAAGTTTACGAATACCTATGACAGTCGTTATGGCTAAGTCAGAAGCCTGAAAGTTTGACAACCGTTCTAACCTTAGGATATCGGCATTGCCTAGTAGGTAACTGGGTTGCGGAAGTTTGATGGCAGTCGCTCCGTGTAAAATACTGGTATTCAGCCGCATCTGGTTAGACTGCAAGCTGACCCCAATATAGTTGAGAGAAGTCTAGGCAGAACCGCTCATAATTTAGCAGAAAACAAATACATTTTATTATTAAATTGAAATAACGTACTACCTAATATGTTTACCGTAAAATTCATTTAAAATCCACCATTGTTTTACGTACACCGACACACTCTTAAACCAACCTTAACTCCAACACACAAGGTCCAAATTCTATCACGCCGAAAATATAACTTGCGCCCTATTTAAGTAGAAGAAAAAATATTGATTAGTAAGTGAGCCGACCAATCAGAAGCCAGTATTTTACAAGATGGCCGGGGGTAGTCTCCCTTACATGATATTACATTGGTAATTTATTACGCTTTGTTCAGTCGACATTAATCTTTTCTTGGTAATATTAATGGTTAGATGTTTTATTTTAATCAAAATGGTGCGGTTTCCCGCGTCCGCCATTTTGGTGTTATCGATTTTTATGTTGGTATATTTAGACCAAGTTATCTGTGAATTGGAAAGCGTCGCTTCTTCTTTTCTTGTGGTGAGTGACTAACCTGGTGTCAGAGTTTATGCCGCCCATAGGCCTCTGACTTGGCTTCACATGCCGTCGAGAAAGATATCTCAGGCAGGTTTCCTCACGATGTTTTTCTTCACCGTTTCAATCAAGAGATAATTATACGCACATGAATCTGAAAAGTCAGAGGTGCGTGCCTTAGGTTCGAACTAGAGACCTATGATTTGGCAGTCCGACGGTCACACCACTAGGCTATCACTGCTGTTAATAGCGTCACTCCTAACCTCCAAACTTAGCAGTGATAGGCTAGTGGTGTGACCTTCAGACTGCCAATTCATAGGTCTCGAGTTCGAACCCAAGGCACACACCTCTGACTATTCAGATTCATGTGCGTATTGTATAATTATCACTTGCTTAAAAACGGTGAAGGAAACCATCGTGAGGAAACCTGCCTGAGAGATATTTCTCGACAGCACGTGAAATCAAGTCAGAGGCCCATGGGCGGCATAAACTCTCGACACCAGGTTAGTCACTAACCACACGAAAAGAAGACCTCGAAACTAGCTAAAATTACAAACAGTGCAGCAATTTTTAGCCTCAAACTAGGTTAGATCCGATAGAGACTAGCCTATTTTCCGCAACCGAGCTAAAACGACCTATTTTTAGCCTCTCACCAACCCAGGATGACAATCAACACTATTACTTAGTTCATTGGCCTACATCGTAGTATTTAGATGACAAGACATAAAAAATTTATAGTAGGTACAAGTACCCGTATTGTGTTATATCATCGTGTGACAGCAGATTCAGTGAAACAAAAAAAAAACCTGCAGTTTGAAGAAAATAGGTGTAATAATAATGAAAAAAAAAAGAGTCTAACCAGATGCAGCTGAATACCAGTATTTTACACGGAGCGAATGCCATCAGACCTCCGTAAACTAGTTACTGGACATTGCCAATATCGTAAAGACCGGTTGTCAGACTTTCGTGCTTCTGACTTCCCGTAACGACTGTCATAGGTATTCTTATGACACCCGGGACCGACTGTTTAACGTGCTCTCTGAGGCACGGAGGGGTCTCGATGTGTAACGAATGCTCACCTACCTAGTGACTAACCTGTTGTCAGAGTTTATGCCACCCATGGGCCTTTGACTTGGCTTCACATACCGTCGAGAAATATCTCTCTGGCATGCCGGTTTCCTCACGATGTTTTCCTTCACCGTTTTTAAGCAAGTGATAATTATACAATACGCACATGAATCCGAAAAGTCAGAGGTGCGTACCTTGGGTTCGCGCTCGAGACTTATGACCATCCACATTTATACTCAAAACGTTCCTCATGACATGTTCCTCGTTCCTCCGCATCACATGCCCATACCATGACAACCGGTTTCCACACAGCTTCTCAGTCACCGGCGCCACTTTCAGGCTTCCTCTTACATACTCATTTCTAATTCTATCCATTCACGTACCACACATCCCTCCTAGCATTCTCATCTCAGCTGCATGCAATATAAACTGTTCGACTGTTTTTCCAAGGGATTATTATATCAAACTCTTCTTCTTCTTCCTGCCCTTATCCCACACTAGGTGAGGTCGGCACAACATGTATTTCATAAATCCATGTTGTTAGAGGTTTTGGCTTATTGTTTTATGACCAGCCGCCTGCCTGACATCATTGGGAATACTCGTTGCGCCGTCGCGCGGGTGACCCAATGTGCTTACTGACATTATGCACTGGGTCCCAAAATGATATGCTTGTCAATCTTATTGCCGACAACTAAGCAAACTATGTTCTTCTTGGTGGAGTATACTTGAAGTTTCTCGACCATTCAGTTTTGCTAGGGACTTTGGTTCTGACACATCGTAAACTAATATAGCATCGTGAGCGTCTCTGTAAAGACTTGACGTCAATGTTCTGTATCGCTCCTGTCCTGCTGTATCTCAAATACCAAGCTTGACTTTGACATCGTTCACGTCCATGACGATAAAATAAAATGTTATGTCAAACTACTAGGAACTATACACATAGAACATACCCTTACAAATAGTACATAATAAGCACGCATGCGCTTTGTACCTACTATTGTCGTATGATTAATGTTAGAGGGTAGCCAGACATCTCAATTCCCTAGAGCTGTGATCATTAATAATATTATTGTTGAATTACTTGTATGTGGATTAGACTCTGTTTGTCAAAGTTGTATTTTTACCGGCGGATTTCAAAGTTTGTGAATTTTTTTAATAGTGTAAGTATTTTTTTTTGTAATTTTCTTGGGCAATTTTGGCTTGATGGTAAGCGCTGACAGTGTCTAAGATGGAGCACACGAATACAAGGGACAGAGATATAGAAGGACTCCCCTATACCCCTCTGGCTCTCACATACACACGACGGAACACAGTAAAGACGGAACAAGTAGCTAGCCAGGCGGACCGTATAGCTCCTACCACCAAGCGTGCTGTTTTGTTGAATCTTACAAAACGCGTCTATTCCCAGCGTGCAGTGAGGAAATTTTATATTCTTGTCCATAACATACTGCACACATACTTCGACTATCTTTACATAGTATAAAACAAAGTCGATCCCGCTGTCTGTACGCTTAGATCTTCTAATCTACGCAACGGATTTTAATGCAGTTTTCAGCAATAGATAGAGTGATTCAAGAGGAAGGTTTATATGCCCCACATTAGTATCTACATTGCACCCGTGCGAAGCCGGGGCGAGTCGCTAGTTATTATTATAAGTTTACAACAATTTTCTCAAAACGTGAAACACTTTAACAGTCATATTTGCTTAGCCTTTGCACGCAGCTTTACTTGCGTGATTTTTTCAAAAATCCTTCCTTAGTGAATGCCTACGTTATAAAAGGTACCTACTGTCAAAATTTCAACTTTCTAACCCCACCGGTTTAGGCTGTGCGTTGATAGATCCGTCAGACAGTTTTTTCTATTTATACTATACTAGCGACCCGCCCCGGCTTCGCACGGGTGCAATGTAAATACCAATGTGGGGCATATAAACCTTCATCTTGAATCACTCTATCTATTGCTGAAAACTACATTAAAATCCGTTGCGTAGTTTAAAAGATCTAAGCGTACAGACAGCGGGAGCGACTTTGTTTTATACTATGTAAAGAAGACTACCACTTAGCCCGTCGTCCGCGTGAATTTCCATACAAACTTCCACCCCCTATTTTGCCCCCTTAGGGGTAGAATTTCCAAAAATCCTTTCTTAGTGGATGCCTACGTCACAAAAGGAACCTACTGTCCAAATTTCATGTTTTCAGCTTCAGTGGTTTAGGCTTTGCGTTGATAGATCAGTCAGTCAATTTCTCCTTTTATATATAGGTATATACAGAAGACTAGCGGCCCGTCCCGGCTTCGCACGGGTGGACATTTTTCCCGTTTTTGCAACATTTTTCATTTATGCTCCGCTCCTATTGGTCGTAGCGTGATGTTATATAGCCTATAACCTTCCTCGATAAATGGACTATCCAACGCAAAAATATTTTTTCAATTCCAACCAGTAGTTCCTGAGATTAGCGCGTTCAAACAAACAAACAAACTCTTCAGCTTTATAATATTAGTATAGATTAAAACATTTTCGTCAAATCTTACAAAAAGGGAACAATGTTCGTATATTTGACTCAATATGCATTTAAGAAAATATTTCTTTAATATGAGTAATCTTTGAACGAAAAAAAACACAAGAATAGAGGGAGAAAAAAAACATTAATCAGAGAACAAGAGCCGACAAGATGACTTGTGAAAATTATTAAGAGGTAAGGGCGAGCCGTTTGGACTGGAGCGGGTTCTGTAGGCGACGAATAATCTAAATACTATGCGTGCCAACTAAGAATAGCACTGTCAAGACGCCATTTTGTTCCGCAATACTCGTGAACTTCATTACCACAGCGAAAGGTGTGCAAAAAGTAAATAAAGAAATTATACTCAGTTTAATTATTTTTAGTTCACTTTTTGGTATTTCTAATCAATCTACGCCAAATTAATTATACAGTAATTATATTATTATTATGGCGATATATAGGTATTAGGGTGACCAGTAGCATTTTGTGAAGTTAACTATATATATTGGTTCATTTCTTTAATGAATACTGTTTTCAAATATTATTAATTTATCCAAAAGTATCTATTTATGGAATTCAAGAAATAACATTGTATAAAAATGAATATAAATAATAATGAAATCTATGAATAAAAAAATATTACATTTTTTTTTCACTTTGTTTTTGCTGGCAGTACTAATTTGACAGCTATCGTGTGAAGTTGTAGCAAGCGCGATCCTATTCTTAGTTGGCACGCATAGTATATCACAAACGTGCAACATAACAGCAGTGATAGCAGGTGTGACCGTCGGTCTGCCAAGTCATAGGTCTCTAGTCCGAACCCAAGGTACGCACCTCTGATTTTTCAGATTCATGTGCGTATTGTATAATTATCACTTGCTTAAAAACGGTGAAGGAAAACATCGTGAGGAAACCGGCATGCCTGAGAGATATTTCTCGACGGCATGTGAAGCCTAGTCTGCCCATGGGCGGCATAAACTGTGACACCAGGTTAGTTACTAACCACACGATAAGAAGAATATAAACGTAACGTCAATGTAAGTGAATATAATAAGGCCTTTCTCAACTATGTCGGGGTCAGCTTCCAGTCTAACCAGATACGGCTGAATACCAGTATTTTACACGGAGCGACTGCCATCAGACCTCCGCAACCCAGTTACTGGGCAATGCAGATATCCAAGACCAGTTATCAGACTTTCGGGCTTCTGACTACCCGGAATAAAAAGCTAACTGGTTCTAAATTACATAGAACATACATCGATGTTATTGGTGATGTTTTTCACAAAGGACAGGTGCGTAGTACTCTCAACCGGCGTGCGTGTATGACAAGATGTATGAATGTGGATGAAGTGAACGGACTATGTAAGTGTTGTAACATGTGGCGTGCCAGTTTCTGCCTACCCCCATGGGAAAAAGACGTGAGTTTATGTATGTATGTATGACTAGCGGCCCGTCCCGGCTTCGCACGGGTGGACATTTCCCCCGTTTTTGCAACATTTTTCACTTATGCTCCGCTCCTATTGGTCGTAGCGTGATGTTATATAGCCTATAACCTTCCTCGATAAATGGACTATCCAACACAAAAATATTTTTTCAATTCCAACCAGTAGTTCTTGAGATTAGCGCGTTCAAACAAACAAACTCTTCAGTTTTATAATATTAGTATACATTTTAAATTCACGAAAAGCTAATATAATTTTGTTACAAAGCTTTTATTCTTACGGAACCCTGAAAACACCGATTCTTTGATATCCAAACGTGCGTCTGTCATTCGGTCTCCACCAATTTATATAAGCCCGTCTATATACCCAGCATTGTTCCTATGTATTCCTGGTCTTGATGCAAGGAGGGGAGAGGGGGAGGTCTGATTAAAATGGTTGAAACAAACTCATTATACTTCGAATAGGGTTGGTAGAGTTTGTTTCTGGTTATTTGATTTCAAAAATTATCTCGTTGGTCTAGTGGTGGTAAGCGTGACTGCTGATCGGTGAGGTCCCGAGTTCAATCCTCAGGCAGTGTTATTGGTTTTTTCGATCCTTATTTTAAAAGAGTGTGCTACCCATTACTCTATGATCCACGCGGTTGGCAATTAGCCACGTGTCACTCTAAAAAAACTCAGACAACTAAATACAGGGTGTAAACGAAATCATGTAATTCCTTCAAACCTCGTGATGTACTGCTGACATAGATTAACCCTGTAAGGGATACTTTTGCATTCAATAAAAAAAGAAATTACAAGAAGTTAACATGTGTTCTTAACGTGAGGCATTTTAGCGCCGCGAGTTAAATGACCAAGCGCGGCGAGCGATGGCCGCGCAATTCGCTCGGGGCACTAAAATGCCTCACGTTAAGAACACATGTTAGAGCTTGTAATTTTTTTTTAATCCACATGTATCCCGTGCTTGGTTAATCTATGTCAGCAGTACATCACGAGGTTTGAAGGAATTATAATACATGATTTCGTTTACAGCATGTATAAAAAGAAAATATACTTCGACTAGCTTTTGCCCGCAGCTTCGCTTGCGTGATTTTTTTTCACCCCCTTAGGGGTTGAATTTCGAAAAATCCCTTCTTAGTGGATGTTTACGTCACAAAATGAACCTACTGTCAAAATTTCAAGTTTCTAACCCCAGCCGTTTAGGATGTGCGTTGATAGATCAGTCAGTCAGTCAGCTTCTCCTTTTATATAAGTATATAGATTACGCGACAACCCTAGCCTAAAAGCTTGGAAGCATGTCCTTTTCGAAACTTCAAAGATAATCGACTTTTTTTGTGCTTTTTTTCAAGTCAATTTTGTGTTTGAAACTTTTTTCATCGCGACTTTAGAATATTATTACAGATTTCCAATGAATATATTATTAAAAGTTTTATTGGATTATATAAAGTCGTAGGTGATAAACGGATTAGAATTATATATGACTCGCTATGCGTAAATGCCACGTTGGTCTAGTGGTGGCAAGCGCGACTGCTGATCGTGAGGTCCTGAGTTCGATCCCCAGGTCGGGCAAAGTGTTATTGGGTATTTCCGTATGAGATTACTCAGTGGCAGTCTGGAGTTTGGATTTGTGTCCGGTTGAGTGCAATAGGCTCGCCTGCTATTACATGGGACTGTTTAAGTCCCATGTAATAGGGGGCGAGCCTATTGCCATCAACCGTGCACAAATCCAAACTCCGAGCTACTACTGATAGTATAAACACAGCATTATCCCTGCCTACCCAAGACTTGTGACGGAAAAAAAATAGTCAACCTAACGTTTGCATATTCTACAAGGTTAGTCGGAAAGGGGGTACTAAGCCGCGGGCCACCTAAAGTATCACTGATGACTATTACAAAGCAATTGTTAAAATTTCAAAATTCGATAATTATTATTTGCATGAAAAATTTATTTTATTTTAATATGACATAAATTGTAAACACAGCTGATCACAGCTATGGACAGATAGATTTTAGCATATTTTTTACGAAATCTTTGAAAAGCTATTTCTCTTAAACTATCGAGTTTTGGGGAAAGTTGTAGAACAAAAGTTATCCCTTATTATGGGTACTTTAACACCCTTTCGGCTTAGTACCCCCTTTGCGACTAACCTTGTATATGCTTCATACTTTCGATTGGTATGGAATTTGCCTATTAATCAAACCACTTAAAACTTAAAAAAAAGCATATTCTGGACTGAAATTTTTTAGTCAATCAATATCAAAATATTTTATTTGTAGAACATAGGTAGGTAATTACAGGTGGTATTCTGTTAGTGAACGCTATGTCTGGCCTAATCGGCGCACAAATATTAACAAAACATGTTTAGTATAATTCTGGTTAAAAATTATAAAAATAAAAATATTCTTATAAAATTAACAAACACTAATAAAAACATTGTCACCAAAATTTTCAATAGATATAGGTCAACCAGAATCTCATGGCATTAAAAATTAATAACAAACAGTGGTTTTCATATGGCAATGTCAACATGTCACTTGTCAAAACGACTATGACTGTAGTTGATACATTTTCCAGTTCTGATTAATGTTTTCTTGTTCAAACGTTTTTAATAAACATACTTATTTTAACAAGGTTTCCTTTTCCATTACAATAAAATTGCAAAAAACCATATATCAGCATATCATTTTGGGACCCAGTGCATAATATCGGCAAGCACATTGGGTCACATAAAACAATAAGCCAAAACATCTAACAACATGGATTTATGAAATACATGCTGTGCCGACCCCATCTAGTGTGGGATAACGGCAGGAAGAAGATCGAGAAGAAATCAAACAAAAAAAATTACAAGTATCAAGACTTTTTATTCAAATTACCCTTGTGTTACCCACAAAAACATTTAATTTCCCTATTTGCCATCAGATCCTGGTAGACCTATAGTAGATATAATAAACTGTAATTTAAAACAATAGTATAACAATCATGCCGTGGAAATGCGTTCCTTGCGAAGTATGTGCGGTGTAACTTTGAATGATAGATTGAGAAATGAAGAGATTAGACAAAGTTGCGGTTTAAAAGATGATGTAGTGACAAACATTGAAAGGAGTATGCTTAGGTGGTTTGGCCATGTTGAGAGAATGAGTGAACGGCGATTAACAAAAGAAATTTATAAGGCGGATGTTAATGGGAACGCCGGTAGAGGACGTCCTAGAAGGACATACATCGATGTTATTGGTGATGTTCTTCACAAAGGTCAGGTGCGTAGTACTCTCAACCGGCGTGCGTGTATGACAAGATGTATGAATGTGGATGAAGCGAAAGGGGTATGCAAGAGTCGTAGCATGTGGCGTTCTATAGTTTCTGCCTACCCCCATGGGAAAAAGGCGTGAATTTATGTATGTATGTATGTAACAATCATGACCAATAATGAAATAAAATTATAATTTGTCAGCTAGGTATTCATTCAATAGTTTAAGTAAAACCCACTTGCAATATATTTATTGACATATTTAATTTGTTATAAAATACTTTTCATCCATTAACCAGCTCGGTGAAGGTCGTTTTATAGTGGGATCTTAGACTATGAGGAATTCCATACGGAAAACCCAATAACACTGCCGACCCGGGGATTGTACACAGGATTTCATGATCCGCAGTCGCGCTTGCCACCACTGGATCGAGGCATTCAAAAACACCTTAATAACTAAATTTACTACAAAAAACATTAAATAAAAATACAATTTCGGTTTTCAAATCGTGGTCCTATTTCGGTACGACAATCGCCCAAAAATAGCTGAATCATAAGAGTAATGATCAGGCATCACGCTATGCCGCTGGGGGTAGCCCTAGGGGATAGAAACAAAGCCGAATAAATACGGTCGCGACCAAAAAAAGAATTATTCTTAAAAAAAAATACGAAATGGTTTTTGGTACATTTTTTTTTTGGAATAAGCAACAGCTGCTTTATTTTTAAATTGGAAGATTTTTATATTTTGTTGAGGTCGGCTTCTAGTCTAACCAGATACGGCTGAATACTAGTATTTTACATGAAGCGACTGCCATCAGACCTCCGCAACCCAGTTCATTGGGTCACCCCCCACTAGGGTTGCCAACTTTTATTAGAAGAAATAGAGTATATCTGATTTCAAAGGAGGTAAATAAAGAGCACGGACTTCCAAAAAAGAGTATCATTTATTTTATATTTTTAAAAAGGTATTTATTCGTACTTTTTGCAGCACATAACAATTTTTCATGGTTTTTAAAAGAATTGTAGGACTCCTAACTCTAAATTTATATAAATTTGTGTAGAAAAGAGTATTTCAGCATACTCTATTAGTGTTATAGGTTGTAGAGTACGCCTACATGATATAGAGTACAATACTCTATTTTAGAGTACGGTTGGCAACCCTACTCCCCACCCCCCCCGTAATCGTACAAGTTAAATTGTCAAAAATCATAATCATAATAAAAAACACCAAAAAAAAATTGTGCCATATATTCTAATATGCTCAACTTATTTCACTGTTATGACCCCCCCCCCCCCCCCAAGTCTTTGGCTGCGACCGCGCCTGCATGGAATATCGGGAATATTCGTACATAATCGTACTTGTTCGCACGAGTTAAATTCGTACAAAAACGCGTCCAAAGAGCGGCCGGTCTAAATCTACCATTTCCTCTTCTCGACGCACAAAACGCTCAGCGGGACAGACCCCCCTTCTAACAAAATTAAGTATATCACTACACCCCTATGTACTCACATTACCTAAGGGTCGGTATTGCTACCCTATTAGAGGGTGACGCCCTTTGAAATACGTTTGGTAGCAATGGTAGTGGTATTTAGATATTCATATTTCTACTTACATTTGTTCGATAATTTTATATCGAAGTTTTACTAAGTAAGGGTAGTTTAACTAAGTTCGGTCTAGCGAGCCATATTAGGGCTCATGGTAGGAGGTAATTTCTTTTAGGGTCCCCGTTATCGAAATCGATAAGATCATTTGCATACTATTTAGATAGGCGTAAGCAACGGCTTCCCTATCTGCCTTCCAAACCACTCTATTTTGTCGCGTTTCTAACCACGCGAACCCCGCAAGCAGTTCTAGATGGTCACGCCACCTACACCGCGGCTGACCTCGACGACTATGTCCTCCCATTACCTACATAAAATACACTGGCCTGCAAAAATAAGTATCACACTTTTAAAATTTCAATCTTTTCTAAACTACAGAAGTTAGAGATTTAAAATAAAAAACGTTTTATAGCAAATTTTATCAGCTTTCTTTGAAACTATAGTAACAAAGTTAAACTCTTTTTCGAGTCCTTTTTGCTTCGAAAATATATCTTGTGTACTTAAAAAGTTATTGCAATTTTAAAAGTGTGATACTTATTTTTGCAGGCCAGTATATGATAACTTCATATTCTTTCATGGGCGTCCGGAGAGAATACCTTAGTCGACCAAATGTCTGGGGATTTTGACATCTTTGTCCTGTGTTGACTGTTTTGGTGTTGACCAGTGGCGGTCCTAGGGGGGGGGTTGTAGGCTTCATGACCCCCCCCCCCCCCCCAAATCGTACACGTCAAATTGAAAAATTTCCTAAAAATACCTACATAATTTAGAAAAAATTGTTTGTGCACTTAATTCTAATCTCCTCAACTTATTTTACCGTCATGTAATATGTCCCCCCTCAAAGTCTTTGGATACAACCGCGCCTGGTGTTGTCAGCCTTATATCGACGCTCGGCAGTGAAAACCTCGTAAATAAGATTTTCTTCAAAAGCGTTTTATTTGTTCTCTAGGTTGATAAACTCGTCATACACGTACTAGTTCAACAAACTTTCAATTCAAATATAGTAGAACACCGATTATCCGAACGCCGATAAACCGAATCGCCAATTATCCGAATCGGTCCTAAGCGTGATATAAAAAATTTAAAACCAAGTACCTACATATGTAATTTTTGTTTTGTTTTGTTGTAACAAGTTGGAACTCGCTGGAGTCCAGATATATTTCAACTGTTATGGTTGAAAGCTAGAGGCAAGACACATGTTTTGCGTCGTACGGAAACGAGCTTCAACGTCGAGGCAACTTACTCTGATCGAGATGTTCAAGTGAGCGTTATTGCAGAACTGTGTTTGTTAAACTTAATAAAGTTTATTCTATGTGTGACAGTTCGTTTTTCTTTACTACCAGTCTTTGTCCGATTATCTGAATCGACCCCAGTCCCAATTAATTCGGATAATCGGCGTTCTACTGTACTTCTAAGGTATCTATGACGTACGATGACAAACTTGTATTAACATTTAATAGGCCATTTATTTCTATCTCTTTAAAAAAAAATGTATTTTACACATACGTGGTTTTCACTGCCGACCGACGATATGTGTGTAAGACCGTTTTCAAAACAAATTAAAGATAATTAAAATATCTTACCTGTTTCCGTATCAACGGTATACGACAGTCCAGCCCAAGGGTCGTCCTGAAAACAAAAGAATAAAGTTATATATATACTAGCGACCCGCCCCAGCTTCGCACGGATGCAATGTAGATACTAATGTGGGGCATATAAACCTTCCTCATGAATCACTCTATCTATTGCTGAAAACTGCATTAAAATCCGTTGCGTAGTTTAAAAGATCTAAGCGTACAGACAGCGGGAGCGATTTTGTTTTATACTATGTAAATATTTTTCAAACAAAATTGGGGCGTGTTCTAGCTTTTTACTCTGTTATAACTTGTCCGTGGCTCAGAAAACACGTTAAATCATCGGTCCCGAGTGTCATACGAATACCTATGACAGTCGTTATGGGTAGTCAGAAGCCCGAAAGTCTGACAACCGGTCTAACGTTGGGATATAGGCATTGCTTAGGTTGCGGAGTTCTGATGGCAGTCGCTCCGTGTAAAATACTGGTATTCAGCCGCATCTGATTAGACTTGAAGCTGACCACAATATAGTTGGGTTAGGCTAGGTAGAACAATAGAAACTTACGTCCTTAATATCAGTATCCAGCAGCGAAGCCTTCACCTTCTCGATCTCAGCCTTCTCCTCGTTGTTCTTCACGATCTTCTCTTCTGCCAACTTCAACTCCTTCTCAATCTCATCACCTAACACCTTCGTTGCTGTCGGACCCTCCTGCAATTCAAGAAATTGTTAGAACATACTTTTATAAGTTACTAGCGACCCGCCCCGGCTTGTGTGTGCAATGTAGATACTAATGTGGGGCATATAAACCTTCCTCTTGAATCGCTCTATCTATTGCTGAAAACTGCATTAAAATCCGTTGCGTAGTTTAAAAGATCTAAACATACAGACAGCGGGAGCGACTTTGTTTTATACTATGTAAAGATTAGCTGTGACTATATGTGTGGTAAGTGGTGGAGTGGCTCTAGGCTAATTAACAACCACCCAGATCATACTATTTGCGAGGTTAATTTAAGCTGCGCTTGCCGCGGTCAGTCCGTGGATGTCCGTTCGTTACACATCGAGACCCCTCCATGCCTCGGAGAGCACGTTAAACCGTCGGTCCCGGGTGTCATACGAATACCTATAACAGTCGTTACACCCGTAACGACTGTTATAGGTATTCGTTCGGATACCCATCCAGAAACCCGAAAGTCGATAAGTCAAACCTCAGGATATCGGCACTGCCCAGTGAGTGAGTTGCGGAGGTCTGATGGCAGTCGCTCCGTGTAAAATACTGGTATTCAGCCGCGTCTGGGTTAGGCGATATGTCGCCCTCTTGAAATCTCGCCTTCCGGCGAGTTGTACCCTTTGTTCAGATGTTGAGGCCACACTCGCCCGAATGTATTTTTATGACTGGGCCAGTAATACCCTAGGAGTCAAGTGGCCCACTGAGGCAGATTCTTATATTCGGCCTTATGTCAGTCTGGTCATCCGGAAGATTATTGGAATTTTAACAGGACACTGTCCCCTAAACAAGCACCTATTTACCATAGGTGTAACAGACAGTCCCCTGTGCAGAGGATGCATGGAGACAAGAAACGCCACTGCACGTGCTTACAGAATGCAGGAGCGTGGCTGAACAACGGGCACGGACTCTCCAATCTCCAGCATCGCTCCCGGAGGCCCGCAGCAGCCTGAGAAGGCTGCTAACCTTTTGGGACGATCTGGGTTGGTTGGAGTAGGAAGGTAAGACTAAACGCGCACAATGGCCCAATCAAGAGGCTAGGTGCGGATAGAGCCCAGGTAAACTCAAGTAGATGTCGATCTGGTTAGACTGGAAGCTGACCCCAACATAGTTGGGAAAAGGGTAGGAGAAAGAGAGACACAATTTGTTTTACTCACCGGCTGCACAGGGTCTTCCAGCGAGAATCCCATGTCCACATCCTGTTTCCATAGCACCTCGATCAAATCCATGTCCTGGAGACAAAGGAAAATACATATTAGTTATTATGATAAACGTGGCCAACTGTGGAGTGGGATACAAATGAAGCCCGGTCGATGGCAATAGCACAAAACAGATAGGTACAGAAGTCAATCTACATACAAGTGCGCTCGAGCAACGCACACATAAACACTGCTCACGGACACGATATCTCGGACTGTTTGGGACTGAGTGAGTGTGAGCGCGAGTGCCATGCGCTTGAGAGAGATAGATATATAGATAGAGCGACCGGCGAGCGTAGGTATGAAAAGTGAAGTACATACATGTGATTGACTTCTGTACCTATCTGTTTTGTGGTGTTACTATACACCTCTGCCCAACCCTTCGGGGAATACAGGCGTGATGTTATGTTTTGGAAACAAATGGAGACTTCACCGTATTTTTAAAACGGTTCTAATTATCTTCACTTCGTATATTTGTTTGATTCAAATCTTGCGACAGATTTTTCAACTACTTCTGCTTAACCGATTCTCCTGAAACTTCGCACACAAATTCAATTCCCATGACAATACAACGTTATAATAATTTCAACCTTCAATTCTCAAATTCTGATGCTGCAGTACTGCAAGATAAAACCGTCTAACTTCAAAGTTTTTTTTACCTTTATTACATACATACATAAACTCACGCGTTTTTCCCTTGCGGGTAGACAGAAACTATAGAACGCCACATGCTACGACCCTTACATACTCCTTTCGCTTTATCCACATTCATACATCTTGTCATACACGCACGCCGGTTGAGAGTACTACGCACCTGTCCTTTGTGAAGAACATCATCAATAACATCGATGTATATCCTTCTAGGGCGTTCTACCTTCATTAGTTTATATTAATAATAAAAAAAAAAGTTGCCACACTCTAGATTGTCTCTGATATCATTGGCGCGTTTACAGATATAAATTGTGACATGTAAAAACACACAGACTCGATACAACAATCTGTAAGGCAATCGCTGTGTTCGCAAGCGCATTTTGCCAAGATCCGGTTTGAATGGTATGGGTGCCGGTGATATTACAGACACATGAGAATTTACAACTTTGTTTGACTCATCAGCAATACTCGCACGGGCCTCTTCTCAGAATGAGAAGGGTCTTACACCCATATTCTAAGACGTTCCTCCAAAACTTACTCGACTCAGGACGGCCTCGAAAACACCTTCAAAATTGTATTCTTAGTCGCAATTTTGAGTGAACTTTTGAGGTTCCTCGACTGAGTCATTACATCATAATTTGAATTATTTGCATCGCGCAAATAACGCCGCGATAAATAGTTGTAAGGATTATCGTATGCATATTTGAGAGTCTTCAAAATTCATTTTTGTTTCATACGAGCTTTGACACTTCCTTCCTTAAGGTAGGTTCCGAGGTACCTTGAGTTTGACAGATGATTCCTTACCTCGACTGAGGAAAAATCTCGAGTCGAGGACGTAAGTATATGTCAACTATAACTACCGATGGTAGTGAGTCGAGGTGGAGTCGAGTCAAGTAAGTTTTGGAGGAACGTCTTAGAATATGGGTGTTAGTCTTCCACGCTGGCCTGGTGCGGGTTGACAGAATACACACCATCTTTTGGTATCAACGTAACACGAATGATCTCATGTTAATGTAAGTGAATTTTGAATCGGAAATACTCGTTTCGCACATACTATTTAATTAAATTAAAAACTTTATTCATATCTATGTACGATACAAATTGTGCGTGTCGCAAATAAATAAACCAAAATGTTATAGGACAGTTGTGTATTCGATTCAAAATTCGCTTACATTAGCGATACTACACTTCTTAGTTTTTTATATCTGCTTTTCTAAGAAATGTGTCAATATTACTTTTACTTGTGACTGTAAATGATAAAGATATTAATTATATGCATTTAACAAAAGGAATTTATAAGGCGGATGTTAATGGGAACGCCGGTAGAGGACGTCCTAGAAGGACATACATCGATGTTATTGGTGATGTTCTTCACAAAGGTCAGGTGCGTAGTACTCTCAACCGGCGTGCGTGTATGACAAGATGTATGAATGTGGATGAAGCGAAAGGGGTATGTAAGGGTCGTAGCATGTGGCGTTCTATAGTTTCTGCCTACCCCCATGGGAAAAAGGCGTGAGTTTATGTATGTATGTTATATGCATGTGCCTTGTAAATTAGGACATATTTCATAAATATGATATTTTCGCATGCCACAAAAGGCAAAATGTGTTGGAACTATATAATATTGATTATGTTAACATCTGTCTGTACCAAATCGAAAGTCTTTGATCTGTACCCATGTTTTAAGCGAAATAAACGATAATGACAAAATCCCTATTCCAGCTAGCCAGGTCAGTCTACAAAAAATTAAATGCAACATAATTGTAACATTAATCGATTTGAAAACACAGATTGTATTCTCGATAAAGTATAACCTCCCAATATAAATTGGAACGCGGCGAAATAGGGAACTAAATAAAAATGTATTGAATCCGACGTTTTGCCTTGGCAAGCAGCGCTACTCTGAAATGCCAAATTATACTGGGGGCTCTGTAGTTATTACACGGCGCCATCTTGTCCTGCAAAGATGACAACCACAGATAATAAAGGATACCACTGTTTTTTGTTTCTATATTAACGAATTCAGTTTTTCTTGGAATGCTTTGTGTTGTGCCGAAATAAAAATAATGTTGATTGCTTGTAAGAGACAGAAATCATTGTTTCTTTAAGTTTTTAAAACCTAAAGGCATAGCACGAACATTAATTTGACTATAGTACTACCTACTACTTCTTTATACTGTGGTACTACCTACCTATCGTACGTATTGTTAATGTAAGTGAATTTTGGATCGAAAATACATCTATCCTTTGCGACATGCTCAATTTGTATTTACAACTACCTACCTATGACAGTCGTTACGGGAAGTCTGAAACCCGAAAGTCTGATAACCGGTCTAACTTTAGAATATCGGCATTGCCAGTGGGTTGCGGAGGTCTGATGGCAGTCGCTCCGTGTAAAATACTCGTATTCAATCGCATCTGGTTAGACTGGAAGCTGACCCCAATGTAGTTGGGAAAAGGCTAGGCAGAATAGAACATTCGATTTTCCTATAAATAATTACTTTAGAAGTCCATAATTAAAGTGTTTATTTTATACAAATTCTGAATATAACATGAAATTCACATACCTACATAGTTATCAACGCCGCATAAGTCAGCCATCTTTAATTGCCTTAAACACTGCATTAATAATCACAGTCCATTAAAAACCAGCTTCATAAAACGCAAGCGTTAACTAACAAAGAAAAATAAACTCTAACACAACCACATATGTGTTAAAATCTATTAATACTACAAATCCAGTTACTAGTATTTTGTTACGCATAAATTCAAATATTGAACTACTATTGGACTGAATACCAAAATATCACAAATCGAAATAATGTTTATTCAATTTTAGTCTTTATATGCGAATGATAAAGTTTGAATTCCTTTGTGGAAAGTTTCCCACCCAATTAAAAGAGCCGGTAGGGGTCGCTCGCAGCGGGATAAAATTGATCAGATTTGGATCATAGAGATTTTAATTATGTTTTTTTATTTATGTATGCAGCCTATAAGAACTTTACATACAACCTTTATACATAAGAGGTCGTAATCGATTACGTAGAGCGACGTTCGTGTTTGTGTGTAAATTACAACTCGAATGACGAACACTGTTGACTATTAGCCAAGCCACACCTTCATTGCTACATTCTTAGATTGTTTATTGTCGTAATTATAACTGACCAGCGACCCGCCCCAGCTTCGCACGGGTGCAATGTAGATACTAATGTCGGGCATATAAACCTTCCTCTTGAATCACTCTATCTATTGCTGAAAACTGCATTATAATCCGTTACGTAGTTTAAAAGATCTAAGCGTACAGACAGGAGGAGCGACTTTGTTATAAACTATTTAAAGATAATGACCGTAGTCATCTGTGGTAAGTCAGAAGTTAACATTTTGAGAGAATTCACGTCATTCATCAACAAAAGGTGGGGTTTCGAATCTCTCGATCGCTATTCGCAGTCAGTCCTCGTTTTATCAGTTGGGTTATTGCTGCTTTAAGTATACAATACGCCAATATTTAATATACCAGTCAGTTAAAAAAAAACTGGTTTTACAACACGGGATAATAAAGAGCGTATGTCAAAGACAAACAACGACATCTAGAGTTTCATCCGAGTACCAATCGCAACGACAACTACTGGTAAGTTAAAACAATTAGAGGTAACGCCATGGCTGTGAAACTTTTCAAACGAACGCCATCTGTGTTGCAATAGAAGAACTTTGAAGTAAACGCCATCTATTGGTAACACGCAGATTTGCAAGCTGTGACGATATAGTTCTTGCACTACTCGACGGCAGATGGCGTTACGTATAACTAAATGGCGCTAGGTTTTCATAATTTTTTTTTAAACAGAAAAATTTCAGTCAAATGCTGTATTTTATTGCAACAAAACAAAATGCTTGTTTGTGCGTGAATAATTTTAAAATGGGAATAATTAAAATTATGAAACGAAAAAAGAATCCAATTAATTTTAACAACTATTAAATAGCGTCTCATCGCGTGTTTAATGAAGTTCAAGATTAACCCGGAAATAGTCTGATTACCTATAATTTTAAACTAATAAAATATAAAGAAAAACTGTTTTAATAGATACTACTAATTTACATGAAAAATCCAACAGATGGCGCTCTAACAAATTTATCTAAAAACTTCTAGAACATCTGATTTGGAGGAAAAAACTCGTAAATTTCGCGAAACAAGGTCAGCAGCGGTCAAGGTAAGACAAGGTCAAGACTTCGCCGAAATAGACCGCTCCCCCGCACTGCGTAACATCGAGAGACGTAACCAGATGGATGGACGTCAAATTTTTCTCTCGCGGGGATAGAAGGTATAGTGCGACATATATTTTTGGTACTTTAATGAGATATTGAGTCATAATAAAATACAGTTTTTATTTTGATGTAGTAAGTAAGTAATTAATTTATGGAATTCAGTATTAGCTAGTTTGAGCCAGGACAATGAGTATATTTCTATCGTATTATCCTATGCTAGTAGAACTACTCACGAAAAACCGAAACTTTTTTAGAAATAAAAATAATAAGAATTTTTTTTTTGCCTTTACATTTTTTTTATAAGAAAATCACTGCCGCTGCTATTTCTGATGTATCGTTGGTCCAGAAATCTCATACCTAATCCTCATATGAACAAATATTCCACACTGGATATATTAGGCCGCCGATGTGGGTCTGAAAACCAATGGCTAGCTACTGCGCTAATTGGGCTATCCGTTATTTCATTAAGTGAATACAAAATAATGAAATTTACTTTCCATCGTCAACGAGTTTCTCATTGAGACCACAGTCAATCTTGCCTATTTTTTTTCTTTTGACAGCACCGGCATTGCGTACCATATTTAAAATTTTGAAGAGAATCTGTGACATTGACACAATAAAAGCCCATTTATGCCTTTTTCTAAGAATAGAATATAATCCATCATCATCTATCTCTACCCAATGATATGTGATAATGTTATTATTATCATAAATTACTCTAAAACATAATAACAAGACAAATATTGATGATAAATATAAATTCAGAAGCATAAATAAATAAAATCTGATTAATTAATGTAAAATAAATATACATATTTATATAAAATTATAAACATTTTGCATCGGTTACCTACTCTTGGTTGAAACAGTTTATGGAATACATATTAAATAAATGAAAATTATGGTCCTTGTACTCAGTGGTCCAATCATTGGATTGTCAGCTTTGACTGAGAATTTGGACAAGAATCCACAAATTCATTGGCTGTTGAAATTAATATGTACCGCTTTGAGCAAGAAAAATGCACGAGCCAAAATAAAATGCCGTGTGACATTGACAGATTCTGTCAAGTGTCAACTTGACATTTAATTACTTTTACAGAGATGGCGTCAAATTTGGCGGGAATTTTAGGTTTTATTTTTGGTAAGTTCGCCGACTGACTACTTTTATAGAATCTTAATTCAAAAAGAAAATATTATTGTTTTTTCTTTGCCCATCTATAAGCTATAAACAAAATGTCACACCTGGCTCTAAGTTCATCCATGAAAATATATTTCACAACGTCCGTCAAGATGTCTGATTCGAAAACAAATTGACTATTCCCAGTAATTTGTTACCTATCCATCGCATCGTCCGTGTGACATCAAATAAATGTCACCGTACAAAAAAAGAAATGGACATACGATGACGTCAACGTAGTAAGTTCTCCATTCCTTTCTAGCTATGTGTAACAAAGTTATTTTCGTAGTAAAAATGCACTGTCTCTTTCGCACGCGTAATTTTTGTTTCTGCTAGTGACGTGTTGCAAGAAAATTATCACCCATATTCTAAGACGTTCCTCCAAAACTTACTCGACTCAGAACGGCCTTAAAAACACCTTCAAAATTAGGTCGCAATTTCAAGTGAACTTTGAGGTTCCTCGACGGAGTCATTACGTCATAATTTGAATTATCTGCATCGCTCAAATAACGCCGCGATAAATAGTTGTAAGGATTATCGTAAGCATATTCGATAAAGTCTTCAAAATTCATTTTTGTTATATACGAACTTTGACACTTCGTTTCTTAAGGTAGGTTCCGAGGTACCTTGAGAGTGGCAGATGATTCCTTATCCGTCACCTCAAACTTCAGGTCCAGTTGAAAACCAGCGTCAGGCACTAGTTGTCTGGCATTTTTGCTGAGCTGGGCCTTTTTGGCGCAGCCGTGAGGCACACTTTCCTACTAATCTCTTTTTTTTCTCTGCTTTATGTTTTGTGTGCCTTTTAGTCTGTGCTAAATAAATGTATTTTCTTTCTTTCTTTCTTTCTTTCTACCTCGACTGAGGAAAAATCTCGAGTCGAGGACGTTTATGTCAACTATAACTAGGTACCGATGGTAGTGAAAAAGGCTGAGTCGAGGTGGAGTCGACTCGAGTATGTTTTGGAGGAACGTCTTGGAGTATGGGAGTATGACTTTGAACATTTAATACATAATCAGCCCATTACTGTCCCACTGCTGGGCACAGGCCTCTTCTCATAATTAGGTTCTCAGTACGCTAAATTCAGGTATTTATAGAACAATAGTATAGATTTCGTGGCTAATTAACAACCGCGCCGATCATACGATTTGCGAGGTTAAGCTGCGCTTGCCGCGTTCAATCCGTGGATGGGTGACCGATCGTTACACTTTAAGACCCCTCCGTGCCTCAAAGAGCACGTTAAGCAGTTGGTCCCTGGTGTCATACGAATACCTATCACAGTCGTTACGGGAAGTCAGAAGCCCGAAAGTCTGACAACTGGTTTATCCTTAGGATATCGGCATTGCCCAGTTACTGGGTTGCGGAGGTCTGATGGCAGTCGCTCCGTGTAATATACTGGTATTCATCCGCATCTGGTTAGACTGGAAGCTGACCACAACATGTTAGGAAAACAATTTGATAGTATTTGTAAACGAAAACTGTACTTTTAAAGATAGCTTCATAGCGCGTTTGAAAAATAAAATACAAGTATTTTAAAAAAATACCTGAATTTAGCCATCCTTAGTCCACCACGCTAGCCTGGTGCGGGCAATATGAGTCATTAGTAACGTTTGCTTACTCAACCTCCGAATATTTTGCGACACAGTGCGTAAAGAAAATGATTCATAACGATAATATTATAAAATTTAATCACTCATTCATTGTTGATCGTGTTTTAATATGTTGGGAGTTAACTGCATTCTGGTTTAATTAATCTCTTTCACACAAAACTATTTTTGGTTCGACCACAGATAATAGTATGCATGTGAGATTTGACAATTAACTATGGTCTGTTTTTTCGTCCCGGGGACTAAATTGACAAGCAAAAATGTCAAACTAGAAAATATAAAGTTTGACATTTTGTGACTGTCAATTCACTCTCCGTGATTAAAAAACGAAGTTTAGAATAGTTATTTTATAGGGCCTACCTGGGTACTTAGTTCATGGAACCATTTTATAGGGTCTACCTCAAAATTATCTTGGTAGTACATTGCAGCATTGCTTGTATAGGCGAATGTCAACAAAACGTCAAAATCGGTATTTAAATATCTTGTTCATTAGTTTACCACTTCCAATATACAGGGTTACTGGTAACTCGACGTATTCCTTGCAGGATGTCATAGTAGGGTTGAAATGCAACAAATTAAGCCACCAAAGGTTCTACCGAAGTTCAGTAGTTTTTGAGATATTAATTATTTTAGGTTTTTATTAAAAAATCCCAGATTCAACCATATTTGCAGATGTGTTTGGAATTTTTGAACTTTTAATTATTAACGTAGGTCTGCTACGGCATCAGCTATGATAAAAACTTAAACAATACATTCGCGCCGTACATTATTTTTAAATAGACTTCAAATGGTTGAAAATGGGATAAGTATTTCAAACTATATAAAAAACTCAAATACTAATGAATTTCGGTAGAACATTTGGTGGCTTAATTTGTTGCATTTTGTAAGCAAATGACAATTTAACAATGGTAGTATTCTTATAAAATAGTTGATTGAAAACTCTCTACAAGGGTACTGGGTCGGGAATGACTTTAGGCAATTTTCATTAAGGAATGGGGTTTTAATCACCTTATTACAGTTTTGGTAATTATAAAAACTAACTTAGAAAAACCTTCGTAACAAGCAATCTTTCAAAATCTGTCTAGTTTTAGCGGGCTTGACCACAGATAATATATTCGTAAAAATGTTTCGTTCAGTAATTATTATCAATACAAAGTATCATTTTAGAAACTATTTTATAAGAATACTACCATTGTTAAATTGTCATTTGCTTACAATTTTAACCCTACTATGACGTCCTGCAAGGAATACGTCGAGTTACCAGTAACCCTGTATACTGAGTGCTATGTAAGCAAAGCAAGTTGCAACAGGCCGGTAAACATATCTATGAAAAACTAAAACTAATATTATAGATACAATCTTATCAATTTTGACATTAATGGCTACAACAAATAATTTTAAAATATTTGATAGTAACCTATACGTACCTACATATTTTATTTTGTTAACTTGTTTATAATGTTCAGTCATGATTGAAATCAATTTTAATTACTTATAGGAACTCGTAATTAAGTATCTACAATCATATTATCACCAATACCACAAAACAGATAGATACAGAAGTCAATCTACATACAAGTGCGCTCGAGCAACGCACACATAGGTCCGTATTACAGAACATTCCACAAGTCGAGTTTGATCTTTAATCAGTTGATCACTGTTTAAGTATAGAATCAGTACTTGAGGAACGGTCTTATTCCAGAACGGCAATCAATCTATACTCAGATGAAACGAGACTCAAATCGAGCCAATCGATTGGTTGATTACAGATCAAACCACTGCTTGGGGTCGAATCTACGAACTGACTCAAAACTAGTTTTAAACAGAGATTAATGCTTGAGTTTCGTTCTGTAATACGGACCTTAAGACACTGCTCACGGACACGATATCTCGGACTGTTTGGGACTAGAGTGCGAGTGAGTGCGAGCGCGAGTGCCATGCGCTTGAGAGAGATAGATATATAGATAGAGCGACCGCCGAGAGTAGGTATGAAAAGTGAAGTACATACATGTGATTGACTTCTGTACCTATCTGTTTTGTGCCGATGCCATCTCAACAGTAGGTAATTAGGTAATTAATAATACCATGAGATTTTAAAACAAAATGTTTGTGTGGTTAGCGGCTTAACTGTGAATCCGAGGTACCTACTCAAAATATTTTAACAATCAATTCCGACGCCTAATAAGAGAAGAAAAAGTAGTATACAGGGTGTAAACAAAATCATGACTGTAATTCCTTCAAACCTCGTGATGTACTGCTGACATAGATTAACACTGCACGGGATACTTTGGGATTCAATAAAAAAATAATTACAAAAAGCAAACGTGCGTTCTTAACGTGAGGCATTTTAGCGCCCCGAACGAAGTGTGCTGCTATCGCTCGCCGCGCGGTCATTAACCTCGGGGCGCTAAAATGCCTCACATCATGAACACATGTTTACTTTTTGTAATTATTTTGCGCCACTGCTGATCGTGAGGTCCTGGGTTCGATCCCCAGGTCGGGCAGTGTTATTGCGTTTTTCCATTAGGAATTACTCAATAGCAGCCTGGAGTCTGGATTGTGCCCGGTTAATGGCAATAGGCTCGCCCCCTATTACATGGGACTTAAACATAACTGGCGAAATATAGGTGTTAGTATACACCTCTGCCTAACCCTTCAGGGAATATAAGTCGTGATGTTATGTTTTATTCATTCCAGTTCGCCGAAAATAGGTGTGAGTGCATTATCGAACGATGTTCCAGACGTCTCGTAGCTGGAGGCAATGCCCCCAGGCCCTTGTTTCCTTGTCTGGGCCCCCAGGGGTTGAAACCCTAAGTTCGAGGTCTTTAATCTGTGGTTCGGGTCCCAACCCAAAGTTCGTTAACCGATTTGACATTTTAGAAGGTGAATTGGGAATTGTGGCAATATTAATTCCAAATGTTTAATAGCACAGCTATGTCGAATATCGATTGCTTATTTTAATGTGGCCATTCAATTATTACGTAGGCACGAAAGGGGGGGTAAAAGCTTTGCTTACTTTTGCTGACAAGGGGGAGGGGTGGGTCAAAATTTACTAAAATTCTGCTTACGTAATACTAGAATGGGGGGTTTCACAGCCGTCTCGCTCTAACATCGAACCTTTTTTAAGATTTTTTTTTTGTAATATTCGTCCTTGCTTTAGTTAAGAATTCAGAAAACGGGGCTTCTAATCTGTGACTCCAAATATGACCTAAAATGTAAACAACTGATCATAGCTGAGGATAGATAGATTTTAGCGTATTTTTTTAGAAATCTGTGAATAACTATTTCTCTTAATCTATTGACTTTTAGGGAAAGTTGTAGAACAAAAGTTATTCATTATTATGGGTACTTTAACATCCTTTCGGATTAGTACCCCCTTTCCGACTAACCTTGTATTATTATTATACCATGGAATAGATTATCTTGTTTGGACTAGCTGTCAAAATGACGTATACCTACTAGCTGTCAAAATGACGTATATACTACACTATTAGCGGTGTAGCATGGTGCGGGTGACAGCTCTCAATATTTGATTTTATTTATCGACAATAACAAAAATTTAAAGGAGTATGCTTAGGTAGTTTGGTCATGTTGAGAGAATGAGTGAACAGCGATTAACAAAAGGATTATAAGGCGGATGTCAGTAGAAACGGTAGAGGACGCCCTAGAAGGAGATACATCGATGTTATTGGTGATGTTCTTCACAAAGGACAGGTGCGTAGTACTCTCAACTGTGTATAACAAGATATATGAATCTGGATGAAGCTAAAGGAGTATGTAAGGGTCGTAGCATGTGGCGTTCTATAGTTTCTGCCTACCCCCTTGAGAAAAAGGCGTGAGTTTATGTATGTAATTTAATTTACAACAGTAATTACTGATTCCGTATAAACGACAGTTACATTTAGGGTGTAACTGAAATATTAACACCCATATTCTGAGACGTTCCTCTAAAACTTATTCGACTCGGGACAGCCTCGAAAATACCTTCAAAATCGTATTCGAAGTCGCAATTTCGAGTGAACTTTGAGGTTCCTCGACGGAGTCATTACGTCATAATTTGAATTATCTGCATCGCGAAAATAACGCCGCGATAAATACTTGTAAGGATTATCGTAAGCATATTCGATAAAGTCTTCAAAATTAATTTTTGTTACATACGAACTTTGACACTTCCTTCCTTAAGGTAGGTTCCGAGGTACCTTGAGTTTGACAGATGATTCCTTACCTCGACTGAGTAAAAATCTCGAGTCGAGGACGATTATGTCAACTATAGGCTGAGTCGAGGTGGAGTCGAGTCGAGTAAGTTTTGAAGGAACGTCTTAGAATATGGGTGTAAGTCATGATTGTAATGATCGTCTAATGTCCCCCGCACCATGCTACATCGCAAATAGTGTAAACAAATCAACAATTCTTTACAAAACAATAATCTTGAAGCCATTAAATACATGAACAATCTATTATTACCGACACACGTGCAGTAAGTATATCACTTTCAATTTCATACACACACGACTCATAACTTGCTACGTAATAAAGTTGGCGTTCGTTCAAAAACGGTATTTTACACCCTAATTTTGTACATACATTGTTAACCACCACATCTGCTTACCCTTATTTGGGTATAGCGTAAATAAACGTACATAAATTAAAAAAAAGAATATAACATCTATTTTTGTTTGAAAGTTTCATTGAAATTGGTCCAGTAGTTTCGGAGATATAGTAGTTCAAACAAACACGTGTTCTTGTTTTGATTCACAATAAGACAGCGTGCTCAGTATAGTAGGGGAAGGAATAGGTTAGTTAGTTTTCAAATTCATTCCTTTCCCACATCGCGGGCACATGTTACCTTTTCAAACTGTTGAACGGAACAGATCAATGCATGGAAAATTGTTTAATTATTTGGTAGCAAAGATCAAAATTGCCTTTTGCCTCCATATGACGTAGTAGTGCCACAGTCTTGGATTTGATTTAAAGAGTTTTGTTGTAAAAGCCATGACATCAATCAAATCTATGATCTAATAAATTGACATTACTAGTGTCTGTCACCACACCATGTCGCCATTTAATATCCTGTCAATAAATACATGTATTTTCATTTCTATAATGTTGGCAATACGTAGTCGGTAAAATAGTTCGTTTCTTGCACTGCGCAAGCAATAATAGACCTTAAGGTGTAGAACATCTTCATTTCCTTACTGTACAGTGTAGCCAGTGTATCTTGGCATTTCAGAGTGGCGCCGCTTGTCAAGAAAAAACGCGATAATACGTCAAATTCAATACATTTTCATTTAGTTCCATACTTCGCCACGTTTCAAGTTATATTGGTTGTACTAATATTATCATAGAAGACTGCGAAATAGCACACTGAAGTTGGCATTTGACGTTATTATTTAATCTGTGGCCACGCCATGAACATAACACATCACGCCTGTATTCCCCGAAGGGTAAGGCAGAGATGTATAGTAAAACCCTCATTTCGCCGTTATGTTTAAGTCCCATCCCAAGTAGCAAAATGTGGTCCTGTAAGTATTCTAAGGTCCGTATTACAGAACGAAACTCAAGCATTAATCTATGTTTAAAACTAGTTTTGAGTAGACTTTTAATTTTAGAACGTTCCTCAAGCATAGATTCATTGATCATAGTTCAGCTGAGTTTGGCTTCATTCTAGATCGTTACTCAGTTCGTAGATTCGACCCCAAGCAGTGATTTGATCTGTAATCAACCAATCAATTGGCTCGATTTGAGTCTCATCTCATCTGAGTATAGATTGATTGCCGTTCTGGAATAAGACCGTTCCTCAAGTACTGATTCTATACTTAAACAGTGATCAACTGATTAAAGATCAAACTGGACTTGAGGAATGTTCTGTAATACGGAACTAAGAGTAATGATTGTCTATACTAGCTTCTCGCAAAACAAATTCTTAAAATAACACCACCTATTTCGAGCATAGTTATAAATTGTTGATTGATAATGATAAATTAATCATTTTCACACAATACACATGTTTTTTACACGTGGCTCCATTGATATGCGTACTACAAACGTAATGAAATTATCACACCACTAGCTTCTGTAAATAAACAACACTATTAGCTATAAATAAGAAGATGTTATTCCCGTGTGTGGACGAGCTAGAATAAAACTTCCTCACCTCACGCTGGGAATAGACGCGTGTTGTAAGATTATACAAAACACAACACGCTTGGTGGTAGGAGTTATACGGTCCGCCTGGCTAGCTACCACCTGAATATTAAAGTCGCGCCAAGCAGTTTACTGTGTTCCGTCGTGTGTATGTGAGAGCCAGAGGGGTATAGTGGAATCCCTCTATACAAGGTTAGTCGGAAAGGGGGTACTAAGCCGCGGGCCACCTAAAGTATCACTGATGACTATTTTAAAGCAAGTGTTAAAATTTCAAAATTCGATGATTTTTATTTGCGTGCGAAAAGATTTATATATTTGTTTTTTCAAAAAAATCTCATACCTGCTTAGTTGTGAATTCAGAAAATTAATTTTCTAATCTGTGACCCCAAATATGACCTAAATTGTAAAAACAGCTGATCATAACTATGGACAGATAGATTTTAGCATATTTTTTACGAAATCTTTGAAAAGCTATTTCTCTTAAACTATCGAGTTTTGGGGAAAGTTGTAGAACAAAAGTTATCCCTTATTACTTCAACATCCTTTCGGCTTAGTACCCCTTTCCTACTAACCTTGTATAATTTTATCGATTTCAAAATGAACTTGGCAACATAAATGGTTACGTTGTATTAATTCAATAATTATAATCTGAGGACTCTGCACTGTGATTAAATCAGTTCACTAAAGACAGATAAAAATATGCTATGATAATAAAAAACATAAATCGATAAAAATATACTGAACAATCGATTTCCATTCTGTTAATAAAACATTTAAGAAAATAATCGAACGATTATCTATTATTCGAATTTTAAAATAGGTCGCTAACGGTTTTAAATCTACGCCATCTTGCGTTTAGAAATTCTAATTTCGGGCTTTTGATACTAGAAAGTGACGTGCTGGTTTTTCAGTTAAATAAGAAATTTATTACGTTTTATCTTTCAGTATCCTCGCAGCATGAGGATTGAAGGTTGAAATTATTATAACGTTGTATTGTCATGGGAATTGAATTTGTGTGCAAAGTTTCAGGAGAATCGGGTAAGGAGAAGTAGTTGAAAAATCTGTCGTGTTATAGGTAGCTGGTAACAATCAACGTACCCGAAGTTATAAAAACACTGGTCATTCGACGGAGCAAAGGATTCCACGTCGAACAGCCGAAGAAGTCTGACCTTTTATATCTGACTAGCGACCCGTCCCGGCTTCGCACGGGTGCAATGTAGATACTAATACGGGGCATATAAACCTTCCTCTTGAATCACTCTATTAAAAAAAACCACATCAAAATCCGTTGCGTAGTTTTAAAAATCTAAGCATACATAGGGACAGACAGCGGGAGAGACTTTGTTTTAGAAGAAGACTTTGTTTTAGAAGACTTTATACTATGTAAAGATTAGCTCGTCCATAATTTCTGATCTTGTGTAAATTATAATGTTGTGTTATATTGTGAACTAACTTCTGTAACCAATCACTAACCCAATTAAAAGTACTCTCAGTGGTGGAGAGTCTATGTTAGTTTAATTTACTTTATTGACCATGCTCCCAATCCTCACATACCGATATTAGCTATAACTGTAATGATAGATGCACCCCTACAAGATTCTGTTGTACGTATTTTACAGTCGCAAGATTTGAATCAAACAAACAAATGTACGAAGTGAAGTTTATTATTAAAACTGTTTAAAAATGTCCGTATTTGTCGATGTTCAACATTGAATAAATGCAAGTTGAATAGATAGCAACTTATTGATTTATTGTAGTAGGTAGTGTGCAACTCCTCAAGGTTATTCAAACTGGGTCGATAGATTGAACAGATTTGGTTCATACCTGAATTATAAACAACTCATTACTGTCTCACTGCTAGGCTTCTTCTCACAATAAGGATTTAGGGGGGGAGGAGCTGCAAGTATACTCCACCAAGAAGAACATAGTCTGCTTAGTTGTCGGCAATAAGATTGACAAGCATATCATTTTGGGACTCAGTGCATAATATCAGAAAGCACATTGGGTCACCCAACGAGTATTCTCAAGGAGGGTTGATGTCAGGCAGGCGGCCGGTCATAAAACAATAAGCCAAAACCTCTAACGACATGGATTTATGAAATACATGTTGTGCGGACCTCACCTAGTGTGGGATAAGGGCAGGGAGAAGAAGAAGACAGTCACACAGCTAGGCCTCTTCTCACAATAAAGATTTAGGCCTTAGTCCACCATGCTGGCCTGATGCGGGTTGACAAACACACTCCATCGAGAACTTTATGTAGCCCTCTCAGGTGTGCAGGTTTCCTCACGATGTTTTCCTTCACCGTTAACGCGAGTCAGAATCTTTACATAGTATAAAACAAAGTCGCTCCCGCTGTCTGTACGCTTAGATCTTCTAAACTACGCAACGGATTTTAATGCAGTTTTCAGCAATAGATAGAGTGATTCAAGAGGAAGGTTTATATGCCCTACATTAGTATCTACATTGCACCCATGCGAAGCCGGGGCGGGTCACTAGTTTGATAATTCATTATGATCCACACATGAACTTAAAAAGTCAGAGACTGGATCAACTTTGAACACTATCTTCAGATTCTTTCGGATATTATGGAATTTATTTATATATTTCTTTCTAGATTTTGTAGTGTTCGAGCCTAGTCTCACCTGATGGAAAGCGCAGACAGGGTCTACGAATACAAGGAACAGAGATATACAAGGTTAGTCGCAAAGGGTGTACTAAGCCGAAAGGGTGTTAAAGTACCCATAATAATGGATAACTTTTGTTCTAAAACTTTCCCCAAAAGTGAATAGTTCAAGAGAAATAGCTGTTCAAAGATTTCATAAAAATACGCTTAATTCTATCTATCCTCAGCTATATCAGCTGTGTTTACATTTTACGTCATATTTGGGGTCACGGATTAGAAACTCCATTTTCTGAATTCATAACTAAAGCAGAGATGAAGAATTTTTGAAAAAACTAAAACAATAATAATATTTCATGGAAAAAAATTAATCGAATTTTCACATTTTAACACTTTCTCTAAAACAATCATCGGTGATACATTAAGTGGCCCGCGGCTTAGTACTCCCTTTCCGACTAACCTTGTAGAGGGATTCCCCTATACCCCTCTGGCTCTCACATACACACGACAGAACACAGTAAACTGCTTGGCGCCGGACTTTAATGTGATGGTGGTAGCAATTTTTATTTTTTGGAAGTTTTTATCAACTAAATCTGCACAGTTCCGAGTTAGCCGTGTAGAATCACGTTTAACTCGCAAACCGACTGTCGGTTTAGAAGGTCTTTGACTTTATGGGTTACTAACCTCAGCGTGACGATTTTAACTTTTTTTTTTATTGCGTGCTCAAGCGCGGTAGCTATTAAAATGAGACTGTTACTATGAATTTTGAAGTTAACGAAGAATTAAATAATGTAGTTAAAAGGATACCTGAGCACGGGGGCTATTCAAGTATTACGTAAGCAGAATTTTAGTAATTTTTGACCCCCCCCCCCCCCCCCCTCCCCCTTGTCAGCAAAAGTAAGCAAAGCTTTTACCCCCCCCCCCTCCTATGCTTACGTAAACATTGGTATATATATTTTTAAAACTGATCAGGTTTCTTTATTGTTATTCATGAGTTTTTAAGTCTACAAAAATAAGTAAATAAATAAAAATTGCTGACGTAATCATCATCTAGACACCCCCGTCCCACATGTCATCAAAAATGAGCTAAGCAAAGACGCCCTCACCCGTTTCGTGCTTACGTAATACTTGAATGGCCCCATGAGTTCCTAAGTTCGATCCCCAGGTTGGGCAGTGTTATTAATTTTTTTCATTAGATTTCTAACATAACATAACATCACACCTTATATTCTCCGAAGGGTTCGGCAGAGGTGTATAGTAACACCCTCATTTCGCCGTTATGTTTAAGTCCCATGTAATAGGGGGCGAGTCTATTGCCATCAACCGGGCACAAATCCCGGGCTACTACTGAGGAATTCCACACGAAAAAAAAACCAATAATACTACCCGACCTGGGGATCGAACCCAGGACCAATGAGGCAGTTGTTTTATTGTATCGTAATAACCTTACAATTAACATTACGCCGCTTAAGTTCTAACATGGTGTAACTCAAGATAGTTTACTTTTCAGGAGAGCAAAAAATTTAAATTTTTCTACTTATCATATCGCACCTTTAAAGACAAACCGTTTCTAAACGAAAATATAAAATTTTACACAGGAGCAAAAAGAAAAAAAACCTTTTCGCAATAAAATTTAAGTACATGATGCTCTGAGCCATTTTTTGAGGTAATATGATGGATATTTATGTACACTATAACATACGATTACAGAAAAGTATTTTTATTAAATAGAACTTTGTTTATTGTGATTTTTTACGCCGTTTAAAAGTGGAGATTATTTTTTACGCCCTCTAAAAGTGGAGTTTTAAAAAAGTATCAAGTTCACCTTGTAGTTTACGTAATTTTACGAAAGATGGCATTAATAACTCAATTCATGAAAATTTTCGTTTAGTAACGGTTTTTCTTTAAAGGTGCGATATAATTGTTTTTAATCTACAATATTCTATTTTATTTTGGTGTTTTTCGACGGAGCACTTTCGCGACACGATCCAGTATGGAACTCACCTGACTTACACGCTGTTTTAGCTGTTTACATAGCTTGATGGAAAAAATATTACATACGCGGTGGATTTTGTTTTTGAAGTAACGCGTTGCTATTGGATCTAACCATTGATTGTGATTGGTCAAACGATGCGTTTTTCTAATCCCTATCGAATGACGTGCGTAACTCAAAACTACTATTTTTCGAGTTAGAAAATGTACCCAGACTACGTGACCCGTTCAGAGGGGGAGGGGGTTTTTCAAAATACCACGCTTGGTCACAGGGGCGGGGGGGGGGCTTAGGTTTTCGTCACGTGGTCAATATCCTCTAAGGAAATCTCGCGCTTTTTCGAGCTATATTCAAATATGGCGCGCAGCGTTGAGCGCTTTTTATCTCACAGATGGCAACATTTACGAACATTTAGCCAAATAATTTTGTTATTGCAAAATGTATTATTCAAAACCATATTTATGAATTACTACGTGAAAACTAGAGGGGGGGGGGGAGTATTGGCATATACTACGGGTGGTCACCGAAGGGGGGGGAGGAGGGTATAAAGTTGTAAAAGATGGGTCTCGTAGTATGCGTACGTTCCCTTACGCAGTGTTAGAACTTAAGCGACGATAAGTACTTGTGACCAGGACACGAATGAGGCCATTGACCTTAGCGGTCACCGTTGCGAAGGTCGCGATAATACATGCAAAGATTATAATAATATTACGCGAGCTAAGATAAGATGATAGAAGTGTAAATTATCATAATTTTGACAAGTTCAACGACTTACAGCCAAATATTATGCTATGTCAGTGCTAATGTCAAACTGTTTCTATGTTCTTCTTCTTATCGTGTGGTTAGTGACTAACCTGGTGTCACAGTTTATGCCGCCCATGGGCCTCTGACTTGGCTTCACATGCCGTCGAGAAATATCTCTCAGGCACGTTTCCTCACGATGTTTTCCTTCACCGTTTTTAAGCAAGTGATAATTATACAACACGCACATGAATCCGAAAAGTCAGAGGTGCGTGCCTTGGGTTCGAGCTCGAGACCTATGACTTGGCAGTCCGACGGTCACACCACTAGGATATTACTGTTTCCATAGTAACAAACAGAATTGATACATGCATACCTATTATTGAAATTATGCCAGCAAAAAAAAAATGAAACCAAAATACTACGGGTTAGAATATAAAGCTAAAGAGCTTTTAAAATTTTAAGAAAAATTCAATATAAAATCTGCCTCGTTCGTCCAGTGGTGGCAAGCACGACTGCTGATCGTGAGGTCCTGGGTTCAATCCCCAGGTTAGGCATTCGGTTTAAAAAAAAAAGTCATTCGGTTTTTCCATGTGGAATTCCGCAATAGTGGCCCGGAGCTTGGATTTGTGCCCGGTTGATGGCAATAGGCTCGCTCCCTACTACATGGGACTTAAACATAGCGAGACGAGGGTTACTATACACCTCTGCCCAACCCTTCGAGAAAAACAGGTGTGATGTTATGTTTATCCTATTCGACTCCTTGTAGATGGTCTTGCGGACCGTTTCTACGTAACCGGGCAGTTATTGGTGAGACCTGAAGGGTCTCCAACCAATCCCGACGAGAGTAAAATACTTAACCTAAGCTAACTACTATTACTACGTCTACTACTAACATCATGGCTAGATAGCAACAACACCACTAAGGGCGTCCCCTAGGGGGCACTCGAACCTTGGCTTAGGGCGTTGCTGGCGAGAGGACTGGGAGGGAGACAGCTTGATGAGGGCTGAATTAACGGTGTGACTGCGAAGTCAGAAAAGACGACCGGCTCCGCGGCTGCGGCGGGTGAGCACGGTGGATCAGGGACGGCGGCGGTGGGACGTCGCGATGGGCCTCGTCGGCGAGGAAGAAATGCCGGGCGGCGGCGGACGTTGTGTAGTGTGCTGGTCGATTTACTCGCCTCCTGGAGGAGAGTAATATCGTCGTCGGGCTCTATCAATTTTAACCAATAACACCTCGTAATCTATAGGAATACGCCATATGTAAATACGATTTACTACGCAGAGTTTTACATAATGGCGGCACAAACATACGATATACTTGCAAATACATAATTAACAATTAAAATGAACCAACGACACTTCAACGCATATATATTTTTAACTTTATCAACTAAAGGTTATAATATTATAATATTGGTGTAATTACAGAGAGTAGAGACGAGGTACTCATGGTTTTTTTTGTAAATCATTTACTTGGTCGCCTTTGGCCCATGTCACCTGATGGTAAGCGCAGACAGGGTCTAAGATGGAGCACACGAATACAAGTAACAGAGATATAGAGGGATTCCCCTATACCACTCTGGCTCTCACATACACACGAGGGAACACACTGCTTGGTGCTGGACTTTAATGTGAGGGTGGCAGCTAGTCCGACCGTACAGATTCTACCACCAAGCGTGCTGGGTTTTGTTGAATCTTACAACACGCGTCTATTCCCAGGGTGCGGTGAGGAATTTTATATTTTAACCCCTTCTCATACGGAGTATATTAACAACTGCACCGATCACACGATTTGCGAAGTTAAGATGCGCTTAACGCGATCAGTAAGTGTGTGGGTGACCGTTCGTTACATGACTACTCCGTGCCTCGGAGAGCACGTTAAACAGTCGGTCTCGAGCGTCATAAGAACACCTATGACAGTCGTTACAGGTAGTCAGAAGCCCGAAAGTCTGCCCGAAACAGCATATCGGCATTGCCGAAATGATTGCGGCGGTCTGATGGCAGTTACTCCGTGTAAAATACTGGTATTCAGCCGCATCTGGTTAGACTGGAAACTGACCACAACATAGTTGGGAAAAGGCTTCTCAGCTTACACCGGTTGTCAGACTGTCATAGGTATTCGATGTGTAACGAACGGCCACCCATCCACAGACAGACAGCAGCAAGCGTTGCCTAACCTCGCAAATCGTATGGTCCGCGCGGTCGGTAATAAACACCTCCTAACTAGTAGTACCTCATGTTAGCGAATATACGAAAAAAAATCGCAATATATTCACAAACATTTGCATATTTTTTTGTGTCTCATAAATAGAGGATAAACGGGGTTTATTTTAAATTCATCAGTTAATAACAATACACTTTAAAAGATAAAAAAAAACGCTCGATATTTGAAAAAAAGAAATGACAATTGTCAATGTCCATGACCATTGCCGCGACAACTTAAAAAAAAAACAAAGCTATTTGTACTTTGAACTGTTCTTGATGACGTCATTGCAACGTACATTGACAGTTTACTTGATACTTTCACGCACGTTGTGAGTTCTTAACATAGAAATGCAACAATAGTTTCGAAAATTTCGCTAACAAAGCGTGTACTAGTTTGACTTTTCAATCTAATGTCATACTTTGAATATACCGATATATTTTCATTATACAAGGTTAGTCGAAAAGGGGGTACTAAGCCAAAAGGGTGTTAAACTACCCATAATAATGGATAACTTTTGTTCTACAACTTTTCCCAAAAGTCAATAGTTCAAGAGAAATAGTTGTTCAGAGATTACATAAAAAATACGCTAAATTCTATCTATCCTCAGCTATGATCAGACGTGTTTACATTTTACGTCATATTTGGGGTCACTGATTAGAAACTACATTATCTGAATTCATAACTAAAGCAGGGATGAAGAATTTTTGAAAAAACAAAAAAATCGAATTTAAATTTTTTAACACTTTCTTTAAAACAATCATCAGTGATACATTAAGTGGCCCGCGGCTTAGTACCCCCTTTCCGACTAACCTTGTATAATGTTACCTTCCAATTTTATCATCATTCAGTACTCGTCAGAACATCAATTTGCTACAAAACAAAGAAATTTTAAACTCACCTCCTGTGTCAGTTCATCGCCGGTATGATGCCCTTCATCAGGCTCGATCTTCACATCAGGACCATCATTAGACGCATCCATATCACTAACACCACTGGAACTAGCTGTGAAACTGGTACTAGCTCTTTCTCGCTTCACGTTTAGAACCAACTCTTCTTCGAATATCGGCGCCAACTCGTACACTTCAGAATCTAAAGGAGTATTCTCCATCAAATACTGCTCTAAGTTTTCTTGTTGCTGTTTCACATCCAAGTAATCCAAATCAGTTTTCAATTTTTTAGCTTCATCTATTTCACCAAATGCTTGTAAATCAGCCAAATTTTGATGGAAAACTGAGTTTGTTTCACCCAAATCCATTTCGGTCTTGGAATGGTAGTACGGCATGAAGTCTATGGCGTTGTCACTATAAAGGTCGTCATCCTCCTTTTCTTTCTTGACTAGGACCTCGAAGTTATCGTTTTCTTCTTTTTTGATCTGCATTTCGGAAGGTCCAACAAGCAACTCGTTGACGTCAAACGATCTTGAAGCTATTTCAGCAAAAATATCCTCTTCTGTTCTATTATGGAAAAAATCAGGAGAAAGAGTGACAACTGCGTCTGGGCGTTCTTCATGATTCGTTTCTTCTTCTTCATCAGAAACTTTGACTTCTTGAGCTACGTTGTCATCAGCGGATACAGAGTCCTGCCCAGCATTTTCGGGGACTGTCGCCGCGGCGAGCGCGGGCGCAACTGTGTCAGTAGCCACATTATTTACTAAATATGTATGAAGTATCGGGGCTCTGTTATTCCATATCCGGTCATTATATTCTAAATCATTACCATATCGACCAAGGGAATTTAGCTCCTCGAACAATTGGCGTTCATAGTTAATTAAGATATTGTCTAACGATTTTGGGTGGACGAATCTTGGTCGTATCAGCGTCCTTGCCTCTTGATCTAAGGACCAGTCTGATCCGTTAGATATGTGGAGTCCAGCTATCATCTGCTGGGTTTCCCTCTCCAGGTAATCGTTGGGGTCCACCTTTAGCAGGCTAAGGACAAGAGCGAGTCGGAGTAACTCGTCTCCGTACAATTTCTTTAAGGAAATCATGGTTTTAACTTAAAATTGAGCGCGAGTGAGATCAAATAATGAAAGTTCTTTTTTTTAATGCTATATAGTCCTTATGTTATTAATAAAATTTGTGGTCTTCTTCCTTCTTTTTTCCGACATTTTGACAGGTGTCACTTTCTCGCACAGTTTGCTAGTTTTGAATACATTTTGGAACTGCACATGGTCACTGAGGTTGAGATACGCGTGTTTAGTTCCTCGCTGGCTTTATGCCAGACCACTTCACTTTTAGTTTTGTTTTTTACTCTGTAATCGGTATTACAGTTTGATGCAGCAGTCTTTTTATAAACAATACTTTGCTTTACTAGAAAAATCAAGGAGAAATTTTTACTTCGAAAAATTATAAGTACACTACGTTGAACAAAATAAGTTAGACAATATGCTAAGTGGTAACGATCAATGTACTTTTAATTTAAAGTCGCTAATTAATTATGTAAACATGTCTTTGGTCTGTTATGTTGGTACTGTGTATTTGTTACGTGAAATAATTGTTGTGTTGGTAGTTTTATTTTTAAATTACGTAGATACATCGCGTTTACAATAATTAATTTTAAAGGGATGGCAAAATCCGCAAATGTTTAGTGGAACTTGCAGTGTTTATTTTTAAATAAAAAAAACTAATATGTCAATAAAACATAACTTATAAGGCGGATGTCAGTGGAAACGCCGGTAGAGGACGCCCTAGAAGGACATACATCGATTTTATTGGTGATGTTCTTCACAAAGGACAGGTGCATAGTACTCTCAACCGGTGTGCGAGTATGACCAGATGTATGAATGTGGTAGAAGCGAAAGGAGTATGTAAGGATCGTAACATGTGGCGTTTTATAGTTTCCGCCTACTCCTATGGGAAAAAGGCGTGAGTTTATGTATGTATGTATGTATGTAAAAAATTATATCAGACTTCTTGAGCCACATACGAAAATATAAACACTAGATACACACCTTTTGGCATTATATTAGTGATATGATGTTCTTTCTTTCTTTACTAGACTGGCATTTAGTAAATATAATGAATTAGCGTAGGTTCCACCTTAAGTAACCTTACTTATTTAAATTTTGACATTTGTCATTACTTGTCAAAATTTTAAGTGTGCTGACGTAGATACTAAAATTCCATTCCACATTTGAAATTCAAATATAGAACGCAGACTCTATAGATTTTCGTGAAAATGACATTTGAACTCGCTAATCGCTATGAAAGAAAACCACTATTACATACATAAAGCGCCTTTTTCCCATGAGGGTAGGCAGAAACTAGAACGGCACATGCTATCATCCTTACATACTCCTTTCGCTTCGTTCACATTCATACATCTTGTCATACACGCACGCCGGTTGACAGTACTACGCACTGTCCTTTATGAAGAACATCATCAATAACATCGATATATCCTACTAGGACGTCCTCTACCGTTTCCACTGACATCCGCCTTATAAATTCCTTTTGTTAATCACCGTTCACTCATTCTATCAACATGACCAACCACCTAAGCATACTCCTTACAATTTTTGTCACTATATCATCTTATGAAGTGTTGTAAACAAAGCATTTTCGCTTCTCGAAAAGATTTTTAAAGAACACGCTAAAATAATTAATTATGTTGCTTCAATTTTTAATACAATCTGACCTAGCTCAGAAAACTGTTTATTTAGGTAGAATATTTTAGTATTTATAAATATGAATTCGAAATTAAGGAAGTTTGAAGATTTTATAAAACAAACCTTTGACACTGCTTACATCGATATAGAATTAGCGTGAATACTACATAATAAGTACCTCCTAAACATAATACGTGCTTCTAATGAATCAAATTAACCTTATGACTTATCTAAAAACGAGCGATAAACGACTTTATACTAATGTCCTTATGTCATATAATAGCATGTGTTTGTGTGTAAGATAATAAAAGATTACAAAAGCCAATAAAAACTGTTTGGGTAATGATTTCGTTAAGAGTTAATTGACCTCTCTAAGCAAATTTTATTTAAGTTAGAAACGTAATTTTTTGTTTCTATAAAGTCTATGAACAATCTGTATTTAAAATTAAAAGAACTTTATTTTGTTTAAAAAAAGAGGGTAGCCGCGAAATTTGAAAAAAAAATCACAACATTATATTAAAAGTGGAATTCGATTTTCAAATTCAAACTTATCGCGTTGTTTGTAACTAAAAAAGAAAAATTGAAAACAGAGTACGCATTGTTACGAAGTAGCGTATTCTAATTACGCCATCAGATAAAAATAAATCCAGCTACGAACTCTTCAACTTAATTTCACACAAGAAATATTCGAATCAAAAATAACTAGTACTTTCGCAATACCTAAAACACTGCAATCTTCACTATAAAATCTCAATTTAAATTATCTACCACTACCAACCGCACGAATTAATCGGACAAAAAAATAACACACTACCAACACATCACATCAAAACCATAGATTTATAAATATGAAAAGAAAAACAAAGAAAAAATTTCCCGCCTTGATCTACGATACTAAACACAATGTCCTTTGTTTACTTTTGTTCTGAGAGCGCGCGCGCTCGCGTCCGCGCTCCGTCGCAAACTGCGAACTGACTGCAAGCGTACATTGACCAATGAATCATACAGATCTCTTTAATTTTCCCTGAATTTTCGCTTGCGAAATTTGTTAATTTTACCTTCTGGTGGACTGACAAGGGCCCATGGCAACTATTCTTCAATGTCGCCTTATTTCGCATGCTTACAAGCCCACCGCAAAATGATTAAATCAAAAGTAATTTTTAATTATAACAGCAACCAGCAAAGTTTCTTTCGATTCAATTTAAAGCTAGAACACTGTTTTTTTTTTTAATTCTGTGTAGTAATAAGCGCAGAAATGGCTCACATAGATTGTATAGAAGACAAAGGGCCGCCATTTTCTCGATATTTTCTAAGCTAAATTCTCAGAGCTAGACTTAGATCGTTGGAATTATTTAGCCTTTAGATATAGATTGACCCCTGGATTCAGCAAGGCCGATCAATCAAATCTTATGTCAACGATTGCTCGACCATAAACTAACAACCAGTCACATTTGACAGTCGATTACTTAAATTAAAACTGTCCCACTGCTGGGTAGAAGCTTCTTCTCAGAATGAGAAGGGTCTAGGATTGAGTCCACCACGCTGGCCTGGTGCGAGTTGGTAGACTACACCAACACACCATTGAGAACTATTTGAAGCTCTCTCAGGTGTGCAGGTATCTTCACGATGTTTTCCTTCACCGTTAACGCAAGTGATAATCAAATTCTGATCCGCACATGAATTAGAGAGAGAGAGATTCTTTGTGGGTCTTGACCAAAGTACAAAGATTTCCTAATTCGAAATTCAAACCGAAAAAAAGTATATTTAGGGCTGATACTGTAGACTCAAACATACTTTGGCAACAGATACCTATGCAATGCACGTGTGTGTTGCATTGTATTCTAGTGATTGTGTTGAATTTGTAGTCCCAATCGATTGCAGACATATACGACAATTACTTGATGTACAGCAAATTTATTTAATACCCTCGTAAATTGGTATAAATCAGATGACAGTCGCTCAGGGTAACATACTGATTCTTAACTGAATCTAGAAGAATTCATGATCAAAAAAACCCTTTTTCGAGTTTCTTTGAAATCATATTCGGATTGTTACGATTTTGCGACACCCCTAGGACTGGCACAAGCTATTTTGATTTATTCCAAGTTTGCGAACGTAAGTAATTACAATAAGACATTATCTAACCTTTAAAATAAAAGAATAAATAATTTCAAAGTCAATGCCTCGTTATTGTTCGATAGCACAATAATCAATTACTTATTTAAAACTTTGCTTTATCTTATCTATGGTAGTGTAGAAGTAGGTTCCTTGTCAATGTCGTGGCATCGTGGACGCGCCGATAATAACGACGTATTTTAGTAATGGACATGGGTCACGCTAGAAAATCTTCTAATAAATCTATGGATTCTTATTGACCTATTGATGGACCTCTTTTATTAAAACAGATCGATGAATTCGAACTTTAACTTTTCCCGCCAAATATTCCAAATAGGTTTCGTAAAAAAAAAACTACTTTCGCTTTCTAAAAACACGTTCCCAAATTTTCGCTTCCATTTTTAGATTTTACGATTAATAAAGTGTAATACATCGATTGCAATGATTATTGAGCGCATCCGAAAATGGCGAGGCCTTAGGCCGACTGAGTCAGAGCGATGTCGCCATATGGGGAGATATCCAGTTTTATCTACACCATCAGGGCTCCTTTGTGTTTATGTTTACGGTTCGTGTATTAGGGATAGGCAGAGGGTACTTGTCTTAGGCATATTTTTAATGTTCATCGCTACAGTTAGCTTCAAAAAAAATAAAAAGCGAAGAAAAAAAATGTTTTTTTTCTTTCTTAGTTCAGCTTTTAAATTGGTTGCACATTACTAGCTTATACAGCCAGAAGCTGTAATATAATATTCTAATAAATCACTGTATTAAACTGAAGGTAAGTATTATCAAATCTTTAAAAAAAATACGAGCGAATGGATCAAGGTCTGATTGAAAAAATGCAACGAGCGACCAACTAGTTTAAAAAAAATCTACTAATAAAAAAATGTTGTAGTAAAACTTCCTGTTCTAACATAAAAAGTAAAACACGAATGTATCAGCTGACTGTCAGTCAAGCTTATTTAAAATAACCTGCTTAATTTTGGCTACACTACGGCATCAATAGAATGATGGAAATATCACTATGATCGAGCGTAGAACTGTGTGGAGATGGAAACAAGGAAATTGAAGACGCGCCAAGGTAGGCCATTATATTCTAAACAGGCGATATTACGGAATGAGTTAACTGTTATAATCATATCTATAACTAAATGCGTCGTTACTGACACGTGTAAATATTAAAGAAAGATTATTGTATCAGACAAGAGTCTAATATCAACTAATGACACATTCGACTGACTTCAAGGGTCATTATAAACAAGAATACAAGAAAAAACAAGCAAATAAAAATTACAAAAATAATTTGGTACACAAATAAGAACGAATGAACTTGACCCGCGAAAATCCATAAAAAAATCATAAAAACATTTTCATGCACAGATTATTAAAACGCGCAAAGATCGTAAGGCATACAGCCAAAAATAGGAAAAAGTATGCATCGAACTCTTTCAACCTGCTTTTGTTCTGAACGTCATTGGGATGACATAAAGGCCGTTTCCCTGCCATGGCGTCCATCCAAATGTGGCCGGCCAGTAAATCAAGACATATTCACGGGTGCAATCACAAAGAAAAGCGAGGTCAAGGTAAATGGCACTGCCTATGTAGTAAACACTTTTTGCGATGATCTCAAAATTGTAGCGCATTTATTTTATTATGAACAAAGGATTTAATGGAATAATATTGTCTATTAATGAAGGTAAACAGATAATTACTAAGGACAGAACAATAGGGTATTAAAAGCGATTTGCGAACGAGCAATTCGACATTACAATACCGGTATTCCTACTATATCAAGTTACCAAGAGTCTGACGGGTTCGCAGCAAAAGACTTGGGGGGGGGGGGGGGGGGGGTCATAATATATACTGCACTTTTTTTGTAGTTCTATATTTTTCGATTTATTTGTCAATTAGACGTGTATGGTTTGGGGGGGGGGGGGTGTCATGACCCCCTACCCCCCCCTCGGACCGCCACTGCCAAGACTAGACGACAGTCGTTTCGTCCAAAATAGTACCATTTAGTCGCATCTGGTGCCGTGGAAACTGTCCACAACACACGACTTGGCAGAGGCCGACTATGATAGCACAAAATAATCGTTTCAATATTTTATTAGTAAGCTGTATTCAAAGCTTTATTTAATACAGAATGCGTCACACGGCCAGCTGTTTAAGACACGTGCAGACGTCTAGGTCAAGGACCACAACACCGCGTTGCAACAGCTTTCCAGCCACCAATAATTCTTAATCTTTAGTTCCTATGACGTCACCGCAGCTGTTTTGACAGCCCGGAGATGTGTAACTTTAGAATTTACATAGGACTGTTTAATAACTTTTGGACGGAGTCAAACCATGTAAAATCCGGATTCATTTAAATAAACGGATGTTACAGATAACATCACGTCTGTATTCCCCGAAGGGTTCGACAGAGGTGTATAGTAACACCCTCGTTTCGCCGTTATGTTTAAGTCCCATGTAATAGAAGGCGAGCCTATTGCCATCAACCGGGCACAAATCCAAACTCCGCGTTGCTACTGAGGAACTCCACACGGAAAAACCCAATAACACTTTGCCCGACCTGGGGATGGAACCCAAGACCTCACGGCATGACACGACCACGTCCTGGATTCGATCCCCAGGTCGGACAGAGTTATTGGGTTTTTCCGTGTGATGTTCCTCAGAAGCAGCGCGGAGTTTGGATTTGTGCCCGTTTGATGGCAATAAGTTCGCCCCCTATTACATGGGACTTAAACATAACGGCGAAATGTGGGTGTTACTATATACCTCTGCACAACCCTTCGGAGAGTACAGACGTGATGTTGTTATTCGATGGGTTTTAAATGACGGTAACTTTGAAGGTTGAGGTTAGTTGAAAACGGATTTAGACCGGAAATTCTTTAAATACAAAACTGACACGGATCTGATAACAAAATCCAAGGGCAGGTATTAATTAACTATTAATTAGATTATAATTACGTCGTAATATTTGTATGGATATCTGCCGTGCCTCGGAGAGCACGTTAAACCGTCGGTCCCGGGTGTCATACGAATACCTATGACAGTCGTTACGGGTAGTCAGAAGCCCGAAAGTCTGACAACCGGTCTAAACTTAGGATATCGGCATTGCCCAGTAATTGGGTTGCGGAGGTCTGATGGCAGTCGCTCCATGTAAAATACTGGTATTCAGCCGCATTTGGTTAGACTGAAAGCTGACCCAAACATAGTTGGGAAAAGGCTAGGCACAACAGAACAGTTGCTGATTGGCATCGTGTAAATATATCAAGTCAGTACAGCACTAATTTACACGATAGCATCAGCGAGTCAGCACTGACTCATCTGACATCTCGCGTTTGAAGTAACTAACCTAATGTGTAAATCTGCCTTTACATTACATATGATCCGATGTCGTAATAAGAAAGAAAGGTATTGATACACAATATAATTGCACAATTATTACGTAATACTGACCATTGTGCTCCATATGTAAATCGCAGGTATTTTATAAGAAAACCAGGTCAGGTGGTCTTCAACGTAAATGTATTTCTTATTTTTCATCATTGCATTTTCTAATCCTATAGTTATAACGTAATCTGCGTTGTATTAAGAAATTGGCTGTATAGACGACTACTTTGCCTATCATTATTTTTATTGGCACATAACCATAGACAATAGTAACGTCATAATAATGACAAGTAAAATGGCGCCAAAAATTTGACGCGTTCGTAATCCACTTTCACAATTCTCTATGGAATCTACGTTTACGCGTAGCGCTTTCTACTGGATAATTCGCGAACTTTCTAATTTTTGCAAGGGCGCTATTTTGATTACTGTATTTTAACAAGTAAATAACGGCTCTTTTTGGTAGATTTTGTGGTTCCAAAACGGGGTTAGTATTTTGCAAAAGTATGGTAAGTATGTTTTTGGAGTACGTTGTGGAAGTCAGACTCTAAAATAAATCGGTGGAAACAATTGTTAAAATTAGTTGAATTTCATGATCCTACATGATCCCTCACAATAATTATTTTTCTGAAAATAGTTTTAATTTCAGAAAAGAAAAATCATGCTGCACAACCTGACCCAACTGGTGTTTATAAATTTAATGGAGACCAAACTAAGTTTATAAATGTGCAAAGAAAAGTTAGAACGAGAATTTAAAAGTAGTATTAATTTATTTCTCAGGAAAAGAGTATATTTCGGCCGTATGGATGAAGTGATTTACATAAACAATTATCGTTATGTTATTTTGGTGTGCGTTGCCTAGCAACGTGCCATTACTTGCGCACGCGTGACTTTTGGGTTTTCCATTGTAGCAGTAAAAGTTACGAGCACCAAGAGATTTATAATTGCAGACAAAAAAACGGTTTTTTTCCTCAGAGTTGCTAAGAGGCTACCCAGTGTTGATCGTCTTTTTTTAAATTATCTAATGGTAACATTCATAATAAAAAAAAGCTAATGCTGTGTGACATTTTAGCAAAGACTTTTTACATGTTACATTAAATTATCTCTTATTTGAATTATGGCATTATTAGGCATTTTCAACTCTGATTGCAGAAAATTTGTCAAAAAATCATAACCTATTTATTCAGAGAAATTCCTTTTGCCTACTTTAAAATATAAAAATGTCTCAAAAATCAAAATTTCCTATGGGGTTTGGATTACAAATTTTGAACCTACATTAACAGATTACATAAGAACTTAACTTTTTTTTAAACATAGGAAGTAATGGAAGTGACGATACATGTTGATTTGCTATAATACCAAAAGACACGTCATTACCTAATTTACCGAATATCATAAGTCATAGTGACGAACACTTGTTTTCTCTGAAGCACTGATTCAACTTTGAACAGTCTTGTTTTTATTTTTAATGATTTCATCTGGCAATGTAAACAGCAAAGTTGTTGTTTCCGTTTTTATAAAAATGGAAAAAATATTGATCACGGTCTGTTTAATATTAGAGAGTTGCTCATTTTATATTTGCAATTTTAATTACTATTTAGTGAATGTAAGAAAATAATTTATTATAAATTCAACTGCGTTTGTATTTGTATTATTTCAATTTCAAAATTGAATTGTGAAATTTGAATTGTGGTGAACGCATTTCTATTGTAACAAATATAATTCGTAAAACCAAAAACTATTTTGTAAAAACCTTCTTTCACTAAATAACAAGTTACTTAACAGCATTAAAAAAAATATCACATGAATTTTAAAAAGAGAACCAGTTCCATGTTTCATAGCAAAATATGTATTCGTTTCTCAACGCGAACATTGGCTGATAACCTTGAACTCTTGTCGGTCAAACGCAAAAAAAAAACAACGCGATGACGTACATTTTGGAGGTAAGCGGCCGATTCTCGACTTGGATTTTCTTCGCATTTAGACATACTTTAATTGCGAGAATTATTTTTAAATACTATTATTGTCGGATGTAGTTAACGCTAATTCAGAAACTATAGGGGATAAAATAATCAATGACAGATTATAAGAACACAATTTGACAGGTACAGGTTAGGTACCTACTTCTTCGCATTTTGGACGCTAAATAGCTTCTTCAACAGAGACTTTTTTACGTGGAAAACCTTATGGTCCTGGAAGGGAAACGTGGAGGGTTATGTCGGACTCTGACTAAAATCACCACGGTGTTCCTCCATGAACCTACGGGATTCGCTAAGCCATCACCTTCTTCAACAGAGCCTAAACCGTCATTGTTTCAGAACTAGTAACATTTGCCTATTCCGTGTCTTCCTGTCCTGTTTGCCGTTACAAAACTGGGTTATTCCGGTTGTTATTCTGGATTACTATTTCAAAAAAATATTATACGGTGCTGCACTAGAGCTACAAGGGCTAGTCTGGTTGGCGTATGGCGTGATAAAATCATAATAGTTCCATTGTGAGAAAGTGACGGCGCTTTACGACGTGCATAGCTGCGTCACTTTCTCTCACTGGAGCCGTGATGGTTTTAACACGTCATAATATGGCCCCTGGCCTCCCTCAGAAGCTACTAGGACCATCTAGGATAGGGTTGCCAGGTGTCCAGCTTTAGCCGGACATGTTCGGCCTGGCCTTTTACAGTCGTGTCCGGCCAAATATACAAGGTTAGTCGGAAGGGGGTACTAAGCCGCGGGCCACTTAAAGTATCACTGATGACTATTTTAAAGCAAGTGTTAAAATTTCAAAATTCGATAATTTTTATTTGCATGCAAAAACATTTTTATTTTAGTTTTTTCAAAAAAAAAAACATGTCTGCTTTAGTTATGAATTCAGAAAATTAATTTTCTAATCCGTGACCCCAAATATGCCCCAAATTGTAAAAACAGCTGATCATAGCTATGGACAGATAGATTTTAGCATATTTTTTATGAAATCTTTGAAAAGCTATTTCTCTTAAACTATCGAGTTTTGGGGAAAGTTGTGGAACAAAAGTTATCCCTTATTATAGGTACTTTAACACCCTTTCGGCTTAGTACCTCCTTTCCGACTAACCTTGTATACAAGGCCGGTCAGTCCGACTTTTGGTCAACCCCGCCCCGCCTAAAGAGAGCAAGCGAATTTATTTTTCTTTTGAAAACCAATTTGTCAGTCTTTCGGGGCAAAATGTCCAGCTAAATATAAACCTGTGTCCGGTTTTTCTATTTTTGGGCCAGGCAACCCTAATTTGGGAGGACAGGGGTGGGGGGCAAGTGTCCAAGGGGCGACTACCAGTCATTAATATCATTTAAATTAAGAAAAAACTGATGCATGGGCGCGATGTATTGACATTTTGATTATTGACTTAATAACATGACGATAATGTTGCTAAAGTAAAAAAAAGCCTGTTAAATCAAATACATAAATGTATGGTGTGTTTCTTTACAAAAAACATCAAGTTTCGCAGTCATCTGAATTGGAATTTCCAATTTTTCTTTACCTAGGTGAAACCATAAATAAACTTCGATATTTTTTTAAAGAGAAGAATTTTCTAGACAAAAACAGAGATTGAATGGAATATTACGGAATAGGATTACACTTCATTTTAAACTCAAATAAGTACCTACGCCATATTAAAACAAAATGCGTATGTAACAGGAAAATAGTTTTTGTTTTTTTTTTATAAAAACGTTGCCCCACACTAGGATTTCTCCTGTATCGTGGGTGCGTTTACAGACACAAATTTTCACATGCACAAACACCCAGACCCGGAACAACTATCTGTAGGCCATACAAATATTTGTTCCGTGCGGGAATCGAACCCACGACCCGTAGCGCAGAAGCCAATCGCTCAACCACTGCACCAAACGTGTCGTTTCGTTCAGAAACACGAGGACAGACATGAGCAAAATCTTATCATCCAATTTTAGCATGTTCTGCCTAGCCTTTTCCCAACTATGTTGTGGTCAGCTTCCAGTCTAACCAGATGCGGCTGAACACCAGTATTTTACACGGAGCGACTGCCATCAGATCTCCGCAACCCAGTTACAGGGCACTACCGATATCATAAGGTTAGACCGGTTGTCAGACTTTCGTCACAAAACAGATAGGTACAGAAGTCAATCACATGTATGTACTTCACTTTTCATACCTACGCTCGGCGGTCGCTCTATCTATATATCTATCTCTCTCAAGCGCATGGCACTCGCTCACTCGCACTCTAGTCCCAAACAGTCCGAGATATCGTGTCCGTGAGCAGTGTCTATGTGTGCGTTGCTCGAGCGCACTTGTATGTAGATTGACTTCTGTACCTATCTATTTTGTGCTTTCGTGGTTCCGAATTCTCGTAACAACTGTCACAGGTATTCTTATGACACCCGGGACCGACTGTTTAACGTGCTCTGCGAGGCACGGAGGGGTCTCGATATGTAACGGACTGTCAGCAACTGACCGCGGCAAGCGCAGCTTAACCTCGCAAATCGTATGATCGGCGCGGTTGTTAATTTGTAAACCCCACTTTAACCGTCGGAAATGATAAATGCCATTCAGTGTCAGTGCTTAAAAACGGTGAAGGAAAACATTGCGAGGAAACCGGGATGCCTGAGAGATATTTCTCGACGACATGTGAAGCCAAGTCAGAGGCCCATGGGCGGCGTAAACTCTGACACCAGGTTAGTCACTAACCACACGAAAAGAAGATCAGTGTCATTTCCATCTTCACACATCAAAATCCCGAAGTAGGAAGATATAACAAAACAGAATAGTTTACTCTGAAGTCTATATATATTGCAAAGTCGTTGCAACGGGAACATTGAAGATTACTAAGGTCCTCCGAAGGTGAGATTGTCCGGACATTTCTGTTTAGAGTGTTGAAAAAACATAATGTATGCTAAAAACACGTTAGCGATGCACGTGGTCTTGTGGTGTTTTGATTTGAAAATGGAAAAAGATTCTGCAGACGCGGCGACGTTCGAATTTTCAATTTGGGCGCCATTTTCTTAAGAGGGCCGTTTAGCGAGAGGGCATTTTGTTAAGAGGGCCGCTAGATTTTTGCCCGGTTAATGGCAATAGGCTCGCCCCCTATTATATGGGAGTTAAACATAACTGGCGAAACAAGGGTGTACTAAAACACCTCTGCCATACCCTTCGGGGAATATAAGGCGTGAATGTTATGTTTTGTTAACAGTTTTTAAAGGCATTATTCAATCATGCATTCAATGAATATCGTTGACCCTTTAAGTCAATTCTAACAGTTATTAACTTTATATAGATAATAAATAAAACAGGGCCATAGACAACAAACAACATGGCGACGGTGTAACATTGATGTACCATACAAGGGTACAACACTAGTTGTCCTCAGCCACCATGGAATTTAGTACGAGGTCTGAGAATTGAATCTATATTTATATTTACTATTATCATTCACTAGCGGCCGGTCCCGGCTTCGCACAGGTGGACATTTTTCCCGTTTTTGCAACATTTTTCATTTATGCTCCGCTCCTATTGGTCGTAGCGTGATGTTATACAGCCTTAACCTTCCTCGATACATGGACTATCCAACACAAAAATATTTTTTCCAATTCCAACCAGTAGTTCCTGAGATTAGCGCGTTCAAACAAACAAACAAACTTCAGCTTTATAATAATATTAGTATAGATTATCCTGAAAGTGGCTCGTGGCTAACAAACAACCAGTCAGTCCGTGGATCGGCAGTTAAACCATCAGTCCCGGTTGTCATACGAATACCTATGACAGTCGTTACTAATCGGAAGCCTGAAGTCTGACAACCGGCCTAACCTTAGGATATCGGTATTGCCCAGTAACTGGGTTGCAGAGGTCTAATGGCAGAGGCTCCGTGTAAAATACTGGTATTCCACCGCATGTGGTTAGACTGGAAGCTGACTCCAACATAGTTGGGAAAAGGCTAGATACTCAATTTTAAGTTGGCATTAATTTCATGCTGTCACTGTCATTTCGCCTGACAGTGACAGTGGCAGAACGAGACTTAACGGCAACTTACAATGAGGGTTTTCTGAAAAATGTTCTACGTGAGATGACAGCACTGTAGCGTCAGGTCCAACCACCTGTCAAAACACATATACGATTTGTATTTTTCGATCATTCTTTTGGTTTATTTATTATTAAAAACGTTACAAAAGGAATATTGTTTTCTAAAATGCCACAGTGTTGTGCAGTGCCCAAATAAAACAGGAGGGTGACTTTTGCGCCTCTCTTTTTGAGCTCAATCTTCAGTTCGGCAACCTTTCTCTGTCCGTAATCCATAATAAAATCAGTAACACTTCCAAATACGTAGAACATCCATCACTAAAAAAATATACATTCGGTAAGAATCTGTGCTATCTGACAGCTGTTTGGACCTGACGCATACGAAGCGCCGTCTGGTGGCAGAAAAAGTATCGAAAACTCTCATTGAGTAGCGTTTAAGTTTGCCATTATAAGTCTTATTTAGGTTTCAATTTAGAATTACTATAGTTCCTTACTAAATTTAAACAATTTATTAGGAAGACTATAATCTTGGCAGTTGGCATCAGTGTCTTTGTCTACTTCAAGAGAATTTGAATCAAAACATTTCTGTACATTTCTCATCATGTCCTTTCTTTATATTTATTTAAGGTCACTCACAAGGCGACGGCCCATTTTCCCGACATTATAATTAATCTTACAATGCAGCAAATGTATACTTCATATAAGTAATTGTTTTCATAAGTAAATGAGTTTTTGGCAAGTTTTCATGATTTTTCGGTAGTTAGCACAGAATTTCGTTCGTATTATACATAATAAGTACTTTAATGTCTTCATTATTTTCGAGTGAGACTTAAAGTTGCCACACAAATTAATTGGTCGAATGAACAGCGCAAGATGCCAATAAAAAAAAACAATTGTGACAATTATTCTTTCCGTCAGAATAGCATCTGTCAAAAATTGGCGGGAAGTCTCTATGGTTTTGTTTTAGATAACCTATTGAATTATTTTATTTCGAGACGCTTTAGTTTTGTGGAATTTATATAATGATGAAATAAATAACATTAGAGATGGTCATGCGTTTTAAATATATTATTGCAATGTTTGGACACGTGTTAAGAAAAAGTTTCAGCTGTTCGTCATAGTGCGGTAGCATGAGTCAAGTCGAAAGTAATGGCCGTATAAAATATTAATATTTATAATATTTTGATATGAACTTACACCCATATTCTAAGACGTTCCTCCAAAACTTACTCGACTCAGGACGGCTTCGAAAACACCTTCAAAATTGTATTCTTAGTCGCAATTTCGAGTGTACTTTGAGGTTCCTCTACGGAGAGGTCCTCAAATGAGTCGAGGTAGAGTGGAATCATTACGTCATAATTATGTTTATTAAATCTGCATCGCGCAAATAACGCTGCGATAAATAGTTGTAAGGATTATCGTAAGTATATTCGATAGTCTTCAAAATTCATTGTTGTTACATACGAACTTTGACACTTCCTTCCTTACGGTTGGTTCCGAGGTACCTTGAGTTTGACAGATGATTCCTTACCTCGACTGAGGAAAAATTTCGAGTCGAGGACGGTTATGTCAACTATAACTACCGGTGGTAGTGAAAAAGGCTGAGTCGAGGTGGAGTCGAGTCGAGTAAGTTATGGAGTAACGTCTTAGAATATGGGTGTTAAAATTGACGAGTCCACGGGAAGAAAATCTACCACAATTAAACGCCATGCAATTTAATTCCCAACAATAAAACTGCATTATAAAATTATATTAACAGGCAGAACATTACCGGGGATAAATTAAAGGTCACTGTCCAGTTCGCAAACATCTCAGTCTTCCTGAAACAGCTAAATTTATCTTACGTCTCCTTGAACGGATATTTTCATCGTCTGGGTATGGAGTTAAAAGGAGTAATAAACTCGCGCGGATTTGAGTAGAACATAGAGGTTGGTACAGTGCGCGGCAAATAACTTGAACCAAGATGGCGTCAACTGCCAAACTTGAGGGGTTTACTAGTAGCCACTGAAGAGTTCCACTATCCACCTCCTAGCTCCATCTTTAGACCCTGAACACCAAGTGCAATCTATTGGACTTATCAAAACGAATCATATCACCCGGACCTCGCATAGATCACGCAGTCGACGCCATATTGGTTCAAGCTATTTGCCGTGCACTGTAGCGGGGCTGACTATGCAGGGTGTGTCGGGCGTAACTAGTAGTGTCTGGCAAACGAAAGTAGACACGAATTATTTGCTAACTTTTTATATGGCAACAAAATTTCAACGAAATTCCAGGTATTTCAACACAATTCCAGGTATGTCACACTAATTTTAGGGTTGCTATGCTGATATTTTTTAAATTTGCCGCTCTTTTTCAGTCTATACTTTCGTTTGCTATCGTCACTCGAGGAGTCTGTTTTAATGCACTCTAGAACGACATTATCGCCCCATCTCGCCCGCATCTCTGGCTTTTCGAATTTATGTGCGGATCAGAATTTGATTACCACTTCGGTCCGTGAGAAAACCTGCGCAACAGAGAACACTAAAAAATCGATGGTGTGTGTAATCCGCCAACCCGTACCAGGCCAGTGTGGAAGACTAAGGCCTAAACACTGCTCAGTCTGAGAAGAGACCCGTGTGACAGTGCTTCAGAAGACCGTTCCTTATCGTCGAGCGTTATACGGGCTTCTATTAATGTGCCTATATTCAGTTAGACTCTCTAATGTACCTCGGAAAGCACGTTAAACACAGTCCCGAGTGTCATACGGATACATATAACGGTCATTACAGGAAGTCAGAAGCCCGAAAGTCTGACAACCGGTCTAACCTTAAGATATCGGTATTGCCCTGTAACTGGGTAGCGGAGGTCTAATGGCAGTAGCTCCGTGTAAAATACTGGTATTCAGCCGCATCTGGTTAGACTGGAAGCTGACCCCAACATAGTTGACACATTTGAGGACCGTTATGAGTATGCCTGACTGTATCGTTAACAAATCTCTTTGTTTGAGGGCATCTACTCCCCGCCCACATCACATGTTAAGTACCTATTAAGACATTGACATTGGACTGCTAATGATGCATCTGTGCGTGGGATCAAAGATTGGAAGTTTGGAATAAACAACGTTGATGACTTAAATATGAGGTGAGAAAACGTACCCATTACATACTACGTGACCCATTTTTTATCCCCCTCCCCCCCTCGGTGGCCACCCGTAGTATATGCCAATACCCCCTCCCCCTCTAGTTTTCACGTAGTAATATATGACCCCCCCCCCCCCCCCCCCCGGTGACCAAGCGTGGTGTTTTGAAGATCCCCTCCCCCCTTGAGCGGGTCACGTAGTATGGGTACGTTCCCGGACTAGGTGTGCCCTCGTGGCTGTGCCCGCGTAAATAGTCTATCAATCAATCAATCAAAATATTTATTAGTGAACATACGTCATACAAAGGATGGTATAATAGACGATCTATCAGTGGCGGTACTTTCATACAAGCCCAAACGCCCGGCTTGCCCTATAAAAAAGCTATAGACCCATGGGTTATTCTTATTCTCACGAAAAAAAGTGTGATTGTTGAGAATTAATTAGGTACAATTAGCCATAAACAAATGTACTTAGTTAAATCATACGATTTGTTGTTACTTTGTGTTTCATTTATGATGTCATATAAGATAAATACTTTGAATCTCTCTACTGTAAAGTAGGTATATTGGCGCTTTAGTCTTTTTACCTTTCCACTGACGATATAGTTCTAATTTATATTTACGAAAATTTCTGAAACGTAATAGTACATTACTGCCGCGGTCTGTAATGACTGCGTTGCTGGCAGCACTGATGATGGCCGAAAGCGCAGTGTAGCGCAGCTCCAGGCCATCACAGCGCGGCCAGAATTGCAGCTCTTGATGGACAAGCTGGAATAAAGGCCGAGACCGAAGGTCGAGGCCTTTATAGCGCGGACAGCAAGGGCTGCAATGATGACCAAGCTTGAAGGCCGAGAGCGTGGCTTACCTAAGCTTGAGGCCATCATAGCGTGGCCAGCAGCGCAGTCATTGCGGACCAAGGCTTGTATAGTGCTTTACTCAAACAATGCGAGTAATTTAAATAAAACCAGCTTAGTATAGTAAGAATTTATTTAAAGTAACGATTTGTTTCTTCCCCGGGCTTTAGATTTTTTTTAATGAGTCTTTAATGATTGTACTGCCTGTACCTATACAGCCAAATTATGAATAAAAACTTTTTGCACCAGACAATTTTTGAAACAAAACTCGACAATAATGGATTTTCAAAGGAAATTGCTGGTGGCTAAAACTCACCAGCAATGAAATTCCATACGACTTTGCTGGCGCCTATTCAAGTAGCGCGGAAACGTCGACTTTGCTCAAAGAAGGTTGTCAAAATAATAACCACATTACAAGCATTTTTGAGTAAAGACCATTTATTATAACAAGTTTCGAGTTAATCGGGTCACGCAATAAGATTCTCCCATACTAATAACTTTGACACTCTTTTTTAATTTACTACAAGATAAAAAAAAACATGAAAGCATAAACAAATAAATGTATTTTTTTAAATGAACATTTTAGGTCACGATGCTTTTAGCAAACGAGGTGTTACATGATTGGTGTTTGTCGCCGAAATAACATGTTCTATTTTTAAACAAAAAAAAGTTTAAATCAGACCAGAAATCTTTCTTTAGTAATTCTTTATTCAAACTAGCCTTCTATGGGGTGTCCTAAAATCATCGATTTCCAGGGTAAGTCGTATGATTGGGTTTTATTTGGGTTCATTTCGAAAGCAGCTAGGATATTGCAGGTAATCGGAAAATGGTGTCCAAACATCAACATCAGCTAGGGTTGCCATCTCAAAATTTTGGCAACCAGGACAAGACGCGTGAAAACCCCGGGTTTTAGTGCCCAGAACCCGGACATGTCAACAGGTGCGTTTAAACATAGTGTAATAAAATCACACGATACACAAATGGGTCGCGGGCGGCCCAAGACTTTAAATTTTTAAACTCGGACTACAAATGAAGCCCCGCCCGGATCCCCGGATGCCCTCTAAACTAGGACAAATCCGGGGAAACCCGGACGGGTGGCAACCCTAACATCAGCAAACTGTGGGTCTATGACAGTGAATAATGTGTCCCTACTTTCATATACCTATGGAGAAAATAGGTGTGATCTTTAACAACAGGTAACAAAATACTCCTATTTACTATGTAATAATATGCCTGCACAGGAGTGAGGTAAACGATCAAACAAAGAAGTGAATCATTGCTAAGATGGCGGAAGGTCAACGACCTTGAGACAACATAGTTACGTCATGACCAATAAATATGAATGATCTTATTTCTGTAATTATTTCTGAATATCTGGTAACGCGTTTAATATAACTGGTAATATAACATAACATCACGCTTTGTACTCTCCGAAGGGTACGGCAGAGGTGTTTTTAGTACAAGGGGGCCATTCAAGTATTACGTAAGCAGACTTTTAGTAATTTCTGATCCACCCCTCCCCCTTGCCAGCAAAAGTAAGCAAAGCTTTTACCCCCCCTCCTATGCTTACGTAAACATTGGTATATATTTTTTTAAAACTGATCAGGTTTCTTTATTGTTATTCATGAGCAGCAGTTTACATGTCTAGAAAAATAAGTAAATAAATAAATATTGCTGGACGTAATCACCATCCAGACACCCCCGTCCCCCATGTCATCAAAAATAAGCTAAGCAAAGACCGTCACCCCCCTTTCGTGCTTACGTGATACTTGACTGGCCCCAACACCCTCGTTTTGCCAGTTATGTTTAAGTCCCATGTAATAGATGGAGCTTATTGCCATTAACCGGGCACAAATCCAGCCTCAGGGTTGCTACTGAGACATTCCTAATAGAAGAACCCATTAACTTTTTCCGACCCTATGCTCAGCAGTCGCATTTTAATTTTTACTTTCGTAAAAAGCTTTATATTTCCGTATACGCGTTCAACGAGTATCCGACGACATTTTAGACATTGTAGATAATTAGGATTCCATACCTAAAGGGTGCCAATGAGGTCTCATATATTATGGTAACATGGTCATATTATTAACCCTACTCGCCGTCTGTCTATCACAGGAGTGTAAACTATCTTTTTAACCGTGATAGGTAGCCAGTTAAAAATTTTACAGAATATGTGTTACTATAATTTCTATCATGGCAAATCTTCAGTACAAAACAAAGTCGCTCCCGCTGTCTGTACGCTTAGATCTTTTAAACTACGCAACGGATTATAATGTAAGTTTTCAGCAATAGATAGAGTGATTCAAGAGGAAGGTTTATATGCCCTACATTAGTATCTACATTGCACCCGTGCGAAACCGGGGCGGGTCGCTAGTATTAAAAATAATAAAGTCTAAACCCAAAGGGGGTCCACATACAAGAAGCCACGAAAAGAAATTGCGTTTTATCAACGTTTTTTGTTCCTTCTCTATCATAAAAACGTATGGTACGATTTTACTTGGTATGATTGTTTTGCATACTCTATAGTTAAACAACAAATAATAAAAAAAACTATTTCACAGACATGTGTGATAGTACGGATCCTCTAATGCACGAGCTAGTCTCGCGCTAGGCAGATTTTTTATAATTATAATGCTACAACTTGAACTATGATCAGTCTGTACACATATAAATAATTACCATAGTCTCTCTACCATGACGTAACACTGCAAAAACAGGTTTAGAATAATTGTTTAGTTTGTTGTCATGCTTGACCGAAAGAAAAATAATGCTTATCTACATTTTAAATACAAAACTATTGTTAACTCCCTTATTAAAAAAAACCACGGAAGTTTATGACGACCGAATGGTCTGGAAATCATGGGGGAGACGAGGAGACCTTAGCCCAGCATTGGGATGATACAAGTTTACAGTACCTAACAAGAATAACGTCAGTTTAACCCAAGGAATGCAGAAACTAATATTCCGTGGTTTCACCTTAAAAAAAATCAGTTGTTTTGTGTTGTTTTAGTAGGTATTTACGTTAGCGTACACCTTTAAAAATAAAAATAAACCTACGGCTGTAGGCACTGTCAGTACCAGCTGACATAAAGCCTGATTTACACTAGGACAGTTTCTCAAAGTCAGACTCGTTGTCTTTGTGTTTCTGTACGATGAAAACAGAGATCTAAAGCATGAGAATCGCTTCTAGGAACTATCTCCGTGTAAATGAGCCTTAATACAAATAAATTACGGTAGTTTATACGAGGAAAACTACTTACATAGCCTACCGTAGTTCGCGGAAATAAACTAAAAATAAAACAAGAATGTTACTAAACAAACAGAATAGAAACATTACGTTTTGGCAAACATTTAAAAATATTATAGAAACAGGGATTTGACATACAGCATACTATTAGTAGGTACCTAACTTAATAGTGTAGGTACCTATATGAAAATTGATATCGATTTTAGAATCAATAGAAAATAAGCAAAAGCCTCGCCTCGCCAACTCATATTATTTCTAAAGATTACAGCAATACCACCAACAAATTCAAAACTGCCATTTATGTTTTTCAATAACACGTCTAAAACCGCGCAATAGATATCGAATTGATCGATATCTTATTTGCGCGCTAAATATATTTAGATATTACATCAAACAGACGAAAAACGCGGGAACAACGACCTGCGTTGACCGAACGCATGCGCAAGGACGTTCTATTTAAAAAAAACAGATACGAAAAAAGTATTTACTCAAACCATAATGAAAAATATTTATTTACTGTGGCGCGCTCCGCCTGTATGCTGTGTTTATGGCGGGAAAACGTATGCAATTTTTTTGCTAAGTTCGTGTCTAAATGTGAGAAAATATGTTATTTATGGAAAATAGAATGCATGCTTGCTCTTTTTCTCCTTCACTTGTTATACTACCTGAAATACGTGTCGGAAAATCTTGTCAGTTTTTAGCAGCATACCGCTTGCTACGCAAGTCTAGCTCATATCCTATTAATAGGTATTAAAAACGTCAAAGTTTGGATGTTTGTGAATTTGGATGTTTGTAAATTTGGATGTTTGTTAATCATCCACAAAAATCATAAATATATAAATTAAGTAGGTGTAATGTGTAAAATGACAATATGTTTGTAATATTGTAAATAAATTATGTTATTTACTAGTTATGAATTTTATTATTTCCTTTTAATTTTATTATCTTATCAATTCACGAATTTAAACCCCCTTCCGCCGGTAAATAGGGCTGTAGGGCCACACCACAAGTTTAGCTAGCCCAGGGGTCTACAGATAATAAATCCGGCCCAGCAATAAAAAAAAACACGATACTGGCGGCAAATTTAAAAAATAATTCGTTCTTTTATGTCTATAGATACATTCATGTAATATCCTACGTAATTATTATCGTCACAAATGTAATCGAAGTACCTACCTAAATGAATATCTATTGCTAATGTAGGATAGGTACCTATGACTCAGTTGTCAAGTTGATCTTATCTGCAATTTCAATGACCTCAAATAAGCTTTTTCCTTCAAGTGAAACACATATTATATTTGTAAGTACCTACTGTAAGTAAATATTGCAACTGTGACAAAGGGGGCAGGGCTCCCTCCCACCCTCATCCAATATCTACGAAAATCCTTTTTAGGGCCATTATTCAATCATCAGCTAACTTATATCTGAGAAATAAAATTGACATTTTGACAGCTTTTGTATAGAATAGGTATGTCAAAAGGTCAATATTATTCAACAGATAAAAGTTATTTAAAAAAATTATAAGCACAGTAACATGAGCATTCAGCCTACATTGCTCCTTGACCTGCTTTCAAGGTTTTCACTTGCCGGTTAAACAATGCAGGTTCTGTAAACTTGAAATTGCTAAAAATGTTCATGTTGCTGCAATAAAAAATATACAGTTAGGAATTGTAATTGTCAAATTACCCTACTTTGTGTAAAAAAACATCTAATACAAAGCTTCAGGTAAGCCACACCTAAAACGCTATTTGAGTAGGCATACATAAGTATCAAAATAGTTTGTAGCCAGCCCTCAATTACTTAATGTCAAATTCATCACGTTTTCTTTTAATTATAATGACATTAGTCAACAAGATTATAGATCTACATTGATATAACAACAAAAAAGTACTGTTGTCTATGGAAATATTGATTTCACAATAAATTACAGTGTATGGCAGATGGCAGTATAGCTCATGACCTTGGTATCAGTTGCAAGTTAAAGCTTACTACTATTCATAGCTGAAGATTCCTATACAATCTACCAACTGAAACAACATAAAAATTTCTAACTAAAAAAATATGGCTATATTAGCCAATTTTTTAAAATTTTAAACTAAAGGTAATAAAAAATATTATATGTATAGGTACAAAATTTAATAGCAAAATACTGGTAAATTGGTAAGCAATGCTTTCCTTTGAAATCAAAAATCTTTATAAAACCTCCTAGACCAAATTCCTCCTGTTTTATGCCAACTCATAATACAAACGTCAACATAAATGAATGTTTTGTTTTTAAATTTGTTTTATCTCACTGCTGGGCAAAGTTGGGGAGGCCTTTGTCCAGCTCCACAACTGTCTATCCATTGCCTTTTCCAGCCACTCTCAATCTCAATCCTAGAAAAATATCCAAATTCTATCCAAACTTCCTGGATGCATTTTAAAAAAATGTGGCCGGCCCTCTTCCTCTTTAGCCACAAAGGATAGAAAGTTAAAGAATTATGAGGACACTCAGCTTGTCAACAAAATAGACATTTAAAACAAACATTGTCTCGCTAAGTAGTTTTTCTTTTATCAACCGAAATTATAATTTGTTCAATGCGAAAACAAGTCAAGTCAAAGACAAATTTATATTCAGCCAACTTTAATTTATTTTCTTAGGTCTGTGGTTATAGTAATGGTTAATTTATGTATTGTATTTCTGAACTTTTAAACAGTGTTTGTGTTGTTTTTTTTTTGTTTTTGGTTATATTTAGGATCCCTTGTCAACATGTGAGTATTTTAAGTGTCGACTTCAACTAATGAATAATATTGAGTCAGGAGGCTATTAGATCACAACAACAATTTAAAAAAATTAAAGTAGGTATGTGAAACACACTATTACAAAAATTTAAAATGTTGTTGTTATTTATAATTTTGTTAAGTTCTATACACAGTTTAACCATAATTTTCTAGTTCCTTTTTTGATACGTAGGTTAAATAAACCTCTACTCTTTGAAAGACCAATAAATAACTTCCAGCTTCGTGACAACTTCCATAAACAACTCAATGCAAAATTCCAATTTCAAAATAGGTAACCAGGAAAATACAACAGAGTTAAACTTGATAATTTCATCCCTAATTAAATACAAAACTTGATACTTGATATTAAAAACATCAATTCTTAACTTTAGTTCATACCTGAATTATGCTCAGACCAATAAAAGAGTACGTTTTTTATTAGGCTAAGGAATCATGTTATTAGATTTGTTTTACTACCTACTTAATTACAGATGACAGCAACTTTTGTAACATAATTAAGATTTCGACAATGCCTGCAATAATGACGAATTTAAGTACTACTTGGTTCTAAACGTGTATAAAAATATAAATACGTATGTACTTATTGTACATACTTATTTAAGAAAATTAAAGTCGATTTAATAAGAATCTGATAAGAATTGATAAAATAGCGGTTGTTTGCACTGCTTATCAGTCACAAAAAAAATAACGATGCGATAGTTTTTTCTACTAGGCACGAATGAAGCAAAGGACATGGTTTATTACTGTTTATTGTTCCTATAATAAAAATTAAGTGTACTATGTAACCTAAAAAGTTCCGATTACGTTAAAAAATATATGAAAGTATTTTTTACACAAAGACTGCTGCAGCAAAGGTTGGATACGCTCCGTTAACTCCTATAACGGAAGATAATCCACGAAAACAGGTAAAAGCACTTGGAAAACAGCAAGGTTTACTGTTTTTTATAACGTTCCACTTATCACTTTAATACACACGTAATACACAGAAATCCAACAAAAGTTCGTACTTAAACCACAATTACGTATGTGAAAAACACTTGCAATACAGTACGTAGGTTATTTGTATTAATATTTGATGAATTAACATCAAATAACAAGATCATACGACATCGGAATCGGTTTGTGACTGACTTCGCCACGATCGAAGACAACGTGAAAAACACGTCATGCAGACGTTAAGAGAGAGACATAGCTATATAAATGAAAGAGAAGTGTTATTAGTATAAAGATAACATCCACCCGATTACGAAAGGTTACCTTTTCACGTACCTATTGATAAAGTAGAAAATAAATATTTCATAGGAGATATTTTTGCTAAAAAAATCTAATTATACTTATAGAGAAAAAGTAATTAGCGAATAATTAAAATTTGTGTACAGCGCCATCTTTTGTGGAGTAGCTACATTAATCAGCCGAACGGAACCGAATAAAATTACTTTTTGACACTAGATGTCTCGACCTGTATATATCATGCTTAAAGTCGAAAAATTATGACAACAAAATTTTCTCGGACAACTCTTTTTATTAAAAGCTTACTTAATATTTATATGTTGGATGTGAAAATTTGTAGTTTCCTTATTTTCAACTATGAATAAAGACTTTTGAACACTCTGACGTACTTATTTTATAGATTACATAAAGGCATGTGTAGTAGGGTTATCTTTGTGACTGTGTACTTATGTTGATTTTAGATAACTGATTATAATGATATTCTTGAGCGATTATTATTGTTGATTCAGCGCCATCTAGTATATAAATATAAAAACTACCGTATTAAAAATTGTGCAATATTGCATAACATTATGAAATTTTGTTCAGTACTTAACAATAATTGTTTTATTTGTATGCTACTAGATAATTGGAAACGACTGACGACTGCTTCGAAGATTATTTTTTATAATAATTATACTCTGAGCGTGTTGTTAATAACATCTTCCGCTTATCACCTCACAGAAGTGTGAAGTAGAAATTACGTTTTATATTTTTGCACGCGCCGTATAAAGTGCTGTTGTTTACAAGATAGTAAATTTTGATAATTTCGAGAATATTTCGACGACACGGTAGCAGCAGTGGCGGCTTATATTTTTTTTACTATTTGAAGATGGTCCTTGGGGGCCGCTTCTACGTAACCGGGCAGTTATTGGTGAGACCTGATGGGTTGGAATCCCGCACGGCATTTGTTTAGTCGTGTCGGTTGTGCATGTGACACTTGTGTTTTTAAACGCAAAGAACTTACGACGATACGGATACGGACAACAATACTGCCGCGCGATTCATAAACGCAGTATAAGTAACATTTTGAGCAAACATGAGTTAAATACATAGGTACTCGTAATCACAATCCTATGGTGTCGAATATAATTATGTATATTTAACTCATTTTTGCCCAAAATCTTACTTACTGCGTTTATGAATCGCGCGGCAGAATAGTGAGGCAACGTTTAAAAAAATACTATATTTACGATTCCCAACTTTTTTGCATTTTTTTCCGATTTATATTTTAACGAGAATTCGTAAAGTAGGTATCGTTCTTTGCATTGCAACATTAAAACCTTTTTTTAAAGGAAATTTTAAATGTTTTTGTACACATTATACCTACCTATATTAAGTTACACTTATGAGCAATGAATCCGGTTCGCAAACATAAACAAAACAATGTTAAAATGTTAAACAATGATTAATAATGTTTTCCGAGATATTTAAGATTTATGTTGTTGACCCCTGAGTATTCATATATTCTGCCTAGCCTTTACCCAACTACGTTGTGGTCAGCTTCCAGTCTAACCAAATGCGGCTGAATACCAGTATTTTACACGGAGCGACTGCCATCAGACCTCCGCAACCCAGTGGACAATGCCGATATCATAAGGTTAGACCGGTTGTCAGACATTCGAGCTTCTGATTACCCGTAAGACTACCATAGGTATTCGTGTGACACCCGCGACCGACTGTTTAACGTTGCTCTCCGAGGCACGGCGGGGAGTCAATGTGTAACAAACGATCCATCCACGGACTGAACGCGGCAAGCGCAGCTTAACCTCGCAAATCGTATGGTCCATGTGGTTGTTGTTTAGCTACTACGAGCCCTTCGTGACCTCTGAGTGTATTTTTCTAATAATAGAAGGGTCTTTAGGTCTAGCTCAGGTGCTCAACATATAGCCCATCAGATATTAAACCTCCTACGTAATTTCATCGCAATGGTAATCTATTAATTTGCCCATAAAAAAGCAAACAAAATGTTTATGGTCCACAGATAAAAAAAAACGTTGAATACCACTGGTCAGTCCAGCTTGCCTATTCAATGCCGACCTTTGACCACAAACATCACAAGCATGCACGGCAACACGCTGTCGTTACGTGATTGTTTTCTAATCTTTGAACTATTGATTATGACATGACGTCAAATAAGGATGGTTTCCACCAACTATTAACTCTTTGCTTAAACAACCGTTTATTTAAAAAAATGCAGTTATCACTGAGAGGTTCGTGGCTTATTACCAATCACGCGTATCATATGATTTGTGAGGTTAAGCTGCGCATGCCGCGGTCAGTCTGTGGATGGGTGACCGTTACACATCGAGGCTCCTCCGCGCCTCAGAGAGCACGTTAAATGGTCCGGATATTGGCACGTGTAAAAATACTGGTATTCCGCCGCATCTGATTAGACTGGAAGCTGACCACAACATAGTTGAGAAAAGGGTAGGCTGAACACTTACTATAGTTAGTAGCACCCATACTAGGTGCCTATTATGTTGTAAACAAACTGAACTTAATTTCTTTATTTATTTTTACAGAAAGCTTACAGACTAATTACACAATTAAAAATCAATCGTAGGTAGGAAAATTTGCTAATTACAAGCTTCCCCATATACAAAGGTTATTTATTAAGTATTTAAGGCTATTGTCATCTTTGTTACTCTGAAAAATCAGATAGGTAAGATACGAAAAGTCATTTAAAACTCTATAATAATCTTGATAATATGGTATCGTACGTATCGTAGGTACTGTTTTTAGCAAATATATCTGCTGCGCCATAACCACAGTGTAGATAAAAAAAGCAGTGCGCCGAATCATTGTGATTTATCGGCGCGCAATTTTATATTGATGCAAACAAAATAATTAACATTTCATTGAGAATTAGTGTGAATGGTTATATATATTAGGATGTTATATTCCCTGACAGGTTTTTTATCACACATAATTGATTTTCAATTTGTTTTTTTTTTAGGTTTTTTTTCGAACTTCTACATGTTTAAATAACTAAATTGACTGATACTGAGGCAGAGTAATCGTTTCTGGTGTCACTATTGCGTTGAATTTGGTAAAACGGCTGACAGTTTTAGTTTCATAAAATATTGCAACTTACGAGCTAAATTTTTAATACCTACTTTTTTCTGAACATAGCTCAAAGACTAAGGCTGAGTTGGACCAACTAATTATAACCCTAACCATACCAATATTTCTGTCAAATCAGTACAAATTTGACATAAAAATGGCAAGTTAACAGTTATAGTTTATGTAACTGAGTCTAAGGCGTCAAAAGAGGTCGTGCAAATTTATAAAAACAACATAGATATTACGATTGTAATATTCAATACAAATCATTGTTTTTCCCTCTTACATACTGTAGTGTTGTACATGGTACAATGCAGGTGCTACTACGAATACTCAAAAACAACAGACGAACCAACAAAAGGTCCTGTCTGGACCAGAAGACAGGGTGGATATATCTTTGGGTACGGTGTTTGCTGCACCAGCCCTGGAGTAGAGTGAGAGGAGCGGTCGCTCTAGGCGCCAGGAGGCAAGATGCGGCAAAAGTTGATTTTTGAAAAAAATGTTAATTTTTATTTATTAAACTGAAATACAATTTATGTGATGTGAAACCGTCGACTAAAGGGCGTCGGAAGACAATCTCGGTGTACCCTAATCAAGGTCTAGAGCCAGCGCTGGGTATCTGGGCACTGAAATTGACATTTCGCCTGGAGGGAAAGTGATGAGAATACCACACGGGCTTAATATACTACGTCTTACCTGCGTATTGTTGTACTTCCTGGTGACGGCGGCTATGTCCTCAGGATCAGGACTGAGGCTCCTCATCGTGGGCATCACCTCGTCCAACAGCATCTTGTCTTCAAGGCTCCACGGAGGTTTAGTCACCTGAACAGAAAGAAAAACCCACGTTTTTAAATGAAATCTTAGAAGGTTACGTTTAACTAACTAAAGGCCAAGGTTTTCAGGAAAGATTATGAGAGAAAGAGAGATTCGACTGTGCGACAATGAAACGACCTTCTCACCTTCCTCTCTAGTTCCATGGGTTGTATTAAAAGGCGATTTAAGCATTATGTTAAGAGAACTTGACTGCGTCGTTGGTCTAGTGGTGGCAAGTGCGACTGTTGATCGTGAGGTCCTGGATTCGATCCCCAGGTCGGGCAAAATATTATTGGGTTTTTCAGTGTGAGATTTCTCGGTAACAGCCCGGAGTTTGGATTTTTGCCCGGTGAATGGCAATATGCTCGCCTTCTATTACATGGGACTTAAACATAACGGCGAAATGAGGATGTTACTATACACCTCTGCTATGTTATGTTAAGAGAACAATTTACTACGCTTATTATTTCTTTTGCAAGATACTGCGATTTCTGAGAAGGCCCAAGCCTGAAAGTAGATGCTTTAGGATTAATTGATATAATAAGAAGTTTGCCTTGATAAATCACCACCAACCGCTATACGGCGGCATAATATATCAGAATTTCAACAATCAGAATATTATATTTCATTTCTAGATAGTTCCTATCTATATTTTACGTTTAAACTGCAACATCATACTATGATCACCAATCTGTCTGATAAATGCGATTATAATAACAATATTGTCTTGTCATGACAGTCTTTAACAAACTTATACAAGGCCCAATTTTTGCAATTTCCGTTTACGGAACTTAGAGTCTCTAGGAGGCTCTTATCACCGCTAAGTACACGCTACAGTGTTAATTGTGTTTGTTTAAACTCTTTCACGATTTATCAAGACAGATACGCGTGACTGATAACGTTCAGACATAAAATTCAAGGGCACTACCTACACTGTTGATCAACTGATAATTTTTAGCTGTGGTTACTGTTACGTCATATCATAGATAATAAAGTAGCTACGTGACATACGGTGTGCCCAATTTATCTTGACACGCGGCAAAATATGGAACTTCATTTTAATGTACTGTATTTAATATGGGTGCTTACGCCAGGACTCGAATTACCATTTTTGGGCACAATTATGGTGCTAGGTTTATCGCCTCTTACGACTTGCTTGCCCGGCAACGGAGGGAAAATAACCCCCCCCCCCCCCCAACCTCGTGGACACATGTATTTATTTTTATTACATTGTTGACATCTGTCATCGCAAACAACGTCACTATGACACAACCACAGTATATATTATTATCCTCTATGCAGAGTATAATAATATGTGGTCGGTGGTCACAGTATATTATTACTGGCCGCACAAAACTGTAGTGTAATAATCTGTAAATTGTTTATCCCACAGAGAATGATTTGCAAAATAACGCACGGTATCATCTCTAATTATGGAACAAGAGTCAAAGTTGTACTTGTATCAACTTTTGCTCGTTATTGTTTGCAATTTATCAGATAGATAACAAGATGGCCACTTAGGCATAGACATTGTGCAATTTTTACCGCCAAAAGTCATCGCATGCTGTATCAAATGATGACATAATAAGATATTGAACAATCATAATATTGCGATTCAATAAATTCCAATTCCAAACATTTGATTTTTAATACGTAAATAATTTTCTGATTATCACCGTGTTTTCGTGTTTAAAAGTAGCGCCACTGATTGAAAAGTTGAGGAGTAATAAGCTAGCGTGCTATGGGCATGTTATGTGGAGGGCAGAAAGTGATGTTACTAGAAGAGTGTTGAATATGAATGTCGATGGATATACAAGTAGAGGTAGGCCAAAGAAAAGATGGATAGACTGTGTGAAGGACGATATGGGTAAGAAAGGAGTGAGTACTGAGATGACGGCTGATAGAGGAGAATGGAAGAGGAATACGTGTTGTGCCGACCATACCTAGTGTGGGATAAGGGCAGGGGGATGATGGCGTTGTTTTTGTCAATGATAAGACTGGCTATTAGCAAATGGCTTTAGCCTGGTGTGAATTTTAGGTAAAACGTTGTTCAACTAGAAAATGAATGTTGGTGAATAGCCTTCGTCATTTTGCACGCCGTAGGCTTGCTTCTGAACCGTAAGCTATGGGATCGGAGTTGCTACGAAGCTACAATTTCGTAGCTCACGGCATGTTCATTGCAGCCGTTAGGAGCTGCCCTTATTCAGAATAGGACGTTTACGGATTTAACGATGAAATAGTTTCTTACTACCTTAGATTAATGATTGATCTCCGCTGCGCTTCAACTACATACCGCTCTACCTAACAACAATAGCTCCTTGAATGCGACAACTTTATATCGACATTTGCAACGATCTTATTCACTGTAGTATTGTTTTTACACAATTTTAATTTGAACTATGAGCAGTTCAACAGACGACGCGACGCGTCAACGTCACACATTGGTTGCAACGAGACTGACTCGAGTACGCTGACTTCGGCGTAGTAATAGTTACCGCATTTTACTAGTACGCCGGCAGTATCTAGTTGGAGCGCGGAGACCAATCACAAATCTAAGCTTACTAATTAGATGAATAATTAATTATTATAGCAGTGATAACTTAGTGTTGTGACCGTCGGAATGCCACGTCATAGGTCTCGAGTTCAAACCCAAGGCACGCACCTCTGACTTCTCAGAGTCATGTGCGTATTGTATAATTATTGCTTACTTTAAAACGGTGGAGGAAAACAGCGTAGGGAAATGGGCATGCCTGAGAGATATTTCTCGACGGCATGTGAAGCCAAGTCAGAGGCCCCTGGGCGGCATAAACTCTGACACCAGGTTAGTCTGGATTAGTCACTAGCCACACGAAAAGAAGAAGAATAATGATATAACTGTGAAACAGGAAAACCAAACGCGATGTTTATTTTGTATATCTAAGGGCTTGATAAAAATATTGATAGCAGTTTTAACACATTGGGGCCGGACTTGAGGAGGTATCAATTAGAAATATTTACTCTATCGATTCTCTACAGTAAACATAGTGTGTGTTTGAGTTCATCATTCCTATTGATGTCGACCCACTTTGGCTATATAAAAAGTGTTTTAGAAAACTTAGCTCCTGGGTAATTCAGGGTTTTTCAGATTTAAAAAAATCTTCAGCTATCAGCACTGACCATACGCTATTTTAACGGTTTAATTTTCCAGAGAATTTGATTTTTGTTAGGTACATACATTAGTGTAGATTCATATGTAGGAACTGTTTAATACTAATAAATAAGTAAATAAATGTCGAGATTTTTTTAAATTGCCGCCGTTTCTCTTGGACAGCTTTCTTTGACCAGACTCTATGTAAATAGTTCGTCCATCTAACGAAAAGATAAACAGGATTGAGGGACAAACTTAACTTTGTCGTTGGAAAACTGTTGTCCCCATACATCGACATAGGTCGCGGTCAGTTTACCAACTGAAAATAAGAAAATAAATGGCACAAAAAAAAAAATGAAAAAGAAAATTGATATGTAACTACACGGTTTTCAGATTTATCCCTTTACTTGTACTACAAGACATTGCTTCTTCCGAAATTTCATGATTCTAGGTTAACGAGAAGTAGGTAGGTAGGTAGGTTTTAATTTGTGATTGATTTGTGTAATCTGTGAACACTGCCCTTATGATAGACTGACTAGCAAATATTTGACAAAAATGAGACAAAAACAAAATCTCACTCGCAAAATACTGCGCACTTCCTCATGACTACATGTAGATATCGCGTGATAACTGGTTCAAGTGTATACTTATTTATTTGTTACTTATGTTTTTTTTGTATTCATTTTTGTATGGATACATAATTATTAGGTACAATTATAATTTGTAGCTGTAAAAACAACGACTCAATTTCAATAAAAACACAAGGTGCACGAGATATGAACGTGTATCAAACAAACAAAAACTAAGATTGTAAAATATTTGTCTAGAAAACATACGCATACACCTAATATTAAACTTAATAAAATTATTCATTTTCACATTAGACCATCCTGATTTGACGGAAAAAATGGCGGGAAAATTCCATAGACAACATCAAACTTTTCCGTTAAAAAATTGAACGAACTTTTATGGATGAGCGATTGTTTTTTTTATAATAATTGGCTAACCTGGAACTAAAGTGGTCTATGTAACATTTTTGGCTAAATCCATCTATGAGCATCTTTGAACATAAAAACGATAAATAAATCCGGGCAAAAGTGGTCTATGTGTCATTACGTCATCAAAATAAGATTTTCATTAAAATACCATTTTAGAATTTATTTGATATTTTATAATTTTAAATATCTAAAGTTGATTTTTCGTTTATTATTTTGTATCATAGACCACTTTAGTTCCAGGTTAGCCAATTCATGTTGTACATCCTTTGTTGGATGTTTATAATAAAATAAATACAATAAGCGTTTATCTCTCCACCACCATAATGATTACAGTACATAATAGTTACATTAGGTATCTGTTTCCATCATTTATTTATTTTTCTGTTCGACTTCTTGTAGACGACCTTGCGGACCGTTTCTACGTAACCGGACAGTTATTGGCGAGACCTGAAGGGTCTCCAACCAATGGGGACGAGTAAAATCCTTAACCCAAACTAACTACTACTACTAACATCATGACTATTTTTACATGCAAATATTGTTAATCTTTTTATATTTTAATTACAGTTCTTACTATTCGACGCTAGATGGCGCTTTTAGAAATTATTTATTTATTTTACTACGCTTATTATAAACTAGCGACCCGCCCCGGCTTCGCACGGGTGCCATGTAGATGGATGTGGGGTATATAAACCTTCCTCTTGAATCACAGTATCTATTGCTGAAAACTGCATTAAAATCCGTTGCGTAGTTTACAAGATCTAAGCGTACAGACAGCGGGAGCGACTTTGTTTTTAACCGACTTCCAAAAAGGAGGAGGTTACTATGTTCGTCTGTATGTTTTTTTTTGTGTATGTTCATCGATGTTTTCGCCAATTGTGAACCGATTTTGATGATTTTTAATGGATAGGGTATACTTTGAAGTTGGTCCCATTTAAATTTGGTGAAGATCTGATGAAGAACTTCGGAGATAAACAATGGAACTCCTCAATGACGAACAGTACGCATATTGTGATGATGTGATTATGTTACGAGCAGCGTCTTTAGTAGGTCCAACCAAGTTTTAATTAAGGCCACTAAATAGAAAAAAATAAAAACTTTTTTACAAAAAATTAAAACCGACTTCAAAAAAGAATAAAATAATTACCATATAAAATTAACAGTTTCAGAAGTCGGTGCCTTCAATTTGGTTTAGCGTGGATCAGCACCGACTTCTGAAACTGTTAATTTTATGTGGTAATTATTTTATTCTTTTTTGAAGTCGGTTTTAATTTTTTGTAAAAAATGTTTTTATATACCTACTATGTAAAGATAAAGATACTTGAGTCCGGTTTAATAACTTAATAGTACCTACGTAAGTTGACAACCGACCACATTTTTATGTAAATGACTTGATTTATTCCACTTAGGACAGCGCCGTATGACTCATTGTGTACTATAGACGGATATTTCCATTATACAAAGGTTTATTAAAAACTAGCTGCCCGTACAAACTTCGTTCTGTCAAAAGTTATTGGCCTGTAGTGGGAAAAGAAAAGTGTTGTTTTTACTATTTTCCACACAATTTTTATGTTTTTTCTCTCCTAAGAACCTTCTTGTGCCATAAGGAATATATAAAAAAAATAGCCGAATTGGTCGAGCCGTTCTCAAGTTTTGCGCTTAGCAACACATTTGGCGATTCATTTTTATTTATATAGATTCACGTTTAACTAACTAAAGGAAATTAAAGAATTTATTAACTAAAGTTAATTTTTTTCTTGTAAATTAGGATTAAAAAAACGGTAAGATAAAAAAAATCGAAAGAAAAGAAATGAAAAATGGATCAAAAACCGATTTTTGTGCAAAATGTGAGTTCAGAAATTTAAGTAGTCTGTGTATATGTTATTGGAAGTGTATGTAATCCGTCATTGGTGTCGAATTGTCGATTCTGTTGCACACGGGACTAAACTAAACTAAGGGTGTTTGTCTCTTTCTGTTTCTATAGAAAAAGAAAGTGACAGTTGCGTTTAGTCTAGTTTAGTAGTGGTGTCGATTCTGTTGCACATTTTGACAGTACTAAACTAAACGCAACTGTCACTTTCTTTTTCTATTGAAACAGAAAGAGACAAACACCTTTAGTTTAGTTTAGTCCTGTCAAAGTGCGCTACAGAATCGACACCATTACTACTTTTATTTCTCCAATTAGACATCGGAATCGATGGATTAAGTAACCCGTGTGTAATATAGCGTACCTTGGACCCACGGATTGAAATATACTGGCCTGCAAAAATAAGTATCACACTTTTAAAATTGCAATAACTTTTTAAGTACACAAGATATATTTTCGAAACAAAAAGGACTCAAAAAAGAGTTTAACTTTGTTACTATAGTTTCAAAGAAAGCTGATAAAAATTGCTATTAAACGTTTTTTATTTTAAATCTCTAACTTCTATAGTTTAGAAAAAAATGAAATTTTAAAAGTGTGATACTTATTTTTGCAGGCCAGTATATAATAAAATACCACTCTATGAATCTTAACAATAGAATTCTAAGAATATTATAACAATGGATCAACCTTGATGTGGTCTAATCGATGTGTTAACAAACCTACCAATGGCTAAATACTCAATTTTATGTAGCGTTAAATTCATGCTGTCACTTCACCTTAACCTTTAATAGAGTATAAGGTTTTTAGAAAAATAAATAAAAAAAACAATTTGGTAAGTTTTATTTTTATAATAAGGTAATAAAAAAAGGAAAAATCGTCGCTGTGCCTGCAAAATCCGCTGTGTTTTTTTTTAATCTGTCTTTAATGATATTTTATAATAGTTCTCTCAAGCCACGTACAACTGTAAAATACGTTTTCTAATAACTTATTTTGCTATTTTCTTAACCGAATACATTATTAAAAAACAGATTTTACAGGTGCACGTGGCTTGAGAAGTATTATAAAAAAACATCAAAGACAGATTTAAAAAAAAAACACATAGCGGATTTTGCAGGCGTAGCGACGAAATATTATATTTTTTTTATTTTCGTAGTTAAAAAAAATGCCAGGTTAAATAATAAAAATATAACAAGAAGTGTTTCGTAAGATCTTCCAAAAAAATTGGTGGGAAATATATTCCCTTTGCCATATTAAGGGTTAAAGTGACAGTGACAGTGACAGCACCAGACTATCTTTACATAGTATAGAACAAAGTCGTTCCCGCTGTCTGTACGCTTAGATCTTTTAAACTACGCAACGGATTTTAATGTAGTTTTCAGCAATAGATAGAGTGATTCAAGAGGAAGGTTTATATGCTCCACATTAGTACCTACATTGCACCCGTGCGAAGCCGGGGCGGGTCGCTAGTTATAGATAAGTTACTTGTTACACAGCTGTGGCGTGGCGACCTTTAACCTTTTGGACGCCATTGTCACACATGTGACAAACGAAAGTTTACCCTGCACGCCAACGTCACAAATATGTGACAAAAACGATGGGATTACAGTTACCTTGGCGTGGGAGGTAAGACGATGCATTTATTCTCTGGCGTTCAAAAGGTTAAACTTAAGATTAACAAAAAAAATGTCATATGAAGACGGATTCGTATCCAGTAGGTACTTACTTTTATACAAAATGGAAATGTCATAATGTCATAAGTACCGACGTATCCTATAAAAACAACGAATCGTTTTGCATACCAATGGTAGCATTTTTTATTACTAAACTGGGCATATAAATAGACTCGTAAGTAAGTACCTGTGATAGCTACTTCCATATGGGAGGGTCTACTATGCAAAGCAATGAGGTCTTTGCTTCATCTATACTAATATTATAAAGAGGAAAGATTTGTATTTTTGTATGTAACGAATAAACTTAAAAACTACTGGACCGATTTCTAAAATTCTTTTACCGTTAGAAAGCTACATTATCACTGAGTAACATAGACTACGGGCGGAGCCGTGAGGACACAGCTAGTTATTGATAAAGACACAATAGTATCAATTTTAACCAATAACGCTCTGTAAATTATAGGAATCGACCAATAGTTGTATTAAATTATGGTATTCTATGGTGCATTCTACGACCGTACACAAAATATCAATTACCTAAGTAAGTACGTTCAATAGTTTAGACACGGATTTTAATACGATACATATATAAACTCACGCCTTTTTCCCATGGGGGTAGGCAGAAACTATAGAACGACACATGCTACGACCCTTACATACCCCTTTCGCTTCATCCACATTCATACATCTTGTCATACACGCACGCCGGTTGAGAGTACTACGCACCTGTCCTTTGTAAAGAACGTCACCAATAACATCGATGTATGTCCTTCTAGGACGTCCTCTACCGGCGTTTCCAATGTTTCCATTGACAATTAATTAATTAAATACGATTTAATCACTTTTTTACTATCCAAAAAAATAAGTATCAAGACCTGGCACACGACGTTGTCGAGATGTGGAGGTAGACTCAGCAGTCGTTGTGCCAATAGTTGTTACGGCCAATGGCTTAATAGCCAAGAGCCTCGGCCAACATCTGATGAGGCTCTCGTTGGGCGGCTAGATCAACTAGTCCACCACGCTGACCTGGTGCGGGTTTGCAGACTACACACACCATCGATAACTTTATGCAGCCCTCTCAGGTGTGCAGGTTTCCTCACGATGTTTTTCCTTCACCGTTGTTACGTCTACCCGTGTATACAGCGCCCATTATAACTTGACACGCGGCGAAGTGAGGAACTAAATTAAAATGTATTGAATATGACGTACTATCGAGTATTGCCTTGACAAGCAGCGCCACTTTGAAATACCAAGTTGTACTGGTTATGCCATATATGCCCAAACGTTATCTTATCTGTGGCCTTCCTTTTATCTTTGGATATGCTAGAAGTGTATATAGTGGTATTTATTTATACTTAAGTATATAATTATTATCAATAGGAGGCTACGGGGAGTTTCTGATAGGCTTGTGAGGAGATAGGCTTGGACATTTGTCTAATACATACATACACAATTAGGCCATTACTGTCCCACTGCTGGGCACAGGCCTCTTAGAATGAGAAGGGTATAGGTTTCAGATAAATTTATACACAGTATAAAACAAAGTCGCTCCCCCTGTCTGTACGCTTAGATCTTTTAAACTACGCAACGGATTTTAATGCAGTTTTCAGCAATAGATAGAGTGATTCAAGAGGAAGGTTTATATGCCCCACATTAGTATCTACATTGCACCCGTGTGAAGCCGCGGCGGGTTACTAGTATTATATAATATGTAAAAATATATGCAATAACATTACTAAAAATAAATAAACAAACACATTATTAATGAATATAAAAATGTTATTGTTATTTAAAATGCACGTTTTTAGTACCCAAAAAACCCCAAATTAATAAAAAAATACGCTAAATTCTATCTATCTTCAGCTATGATCAGCTGTGTTTACATTTTAGGTCATATTTGGGATCACGGATTAGAAACTCCATTTCTGAATTCGTAACTAAAGTACCTAGGGACGAAGAATTGTTGAAAAAAATAAAATAAGAATAATTTTGCATGGTTTATTTTATCGAATTGGGAAATTTTATCAATTACTTTAAAACAATCATCAGTGATACACTAAGTGGCTCGTGGATTAGTACCCCCTTTCCGACTAACCTTGTATATCATTTTATTTAAATTAGCAAACTTGGACCCCTGTAAATTAATTATGTAGGTCACAGTAGATCCTAGAGGACATTAAAAAATACATACTTACACATGTACTCAGTTCATCTATACTAATATTATAAAGCTGAAGAGTTTGTTTGTTTGAACGCGCTAATCTCAGGAACTACTGGTTGGAAATGAAAAATTATTTTTGTGTTCGTTAGTCCATTTATCGAGGAAGGTTATAGGCTATATGACATCACGCTACGACCAATAGGAGCGGAGCATAAATGAAAAATGTTGGACAAACGGGAAAAATGTCCACCCGTGCGAAGCCGGGACGGGCCGCTAGTATAATTATATGTATAAACGAATTAACATCACAAGCCAATACGTCATGATGATGTAAGATCTCAATAAAAAATATTTTAAGACGAGATTTTCCTTGTAATTTGCGATAGCGAGATATGTTGCCTAATAAATACGTGATGGTCGTCTGTTTGCGAATTATTTGACTCATGGACATAGACATCTTCCGTACCTACATAAGGCTCTGCTACATAGTAAGCGGAGCGGACTTGCAGCGGCTGGAAAGTATGGACTAGTATAAATGCCGTACCCCGCTCAGTGTAACGTCAGTCCATTGGTTGGAGACCCTTCAGGTCTCGCCAAAAACTGCCCGGTTACGTAGAAATGGTCCGCAAGACAATCTACAAGCACTCGAATAGAAAAAACCGTACATAAGGCTCTGCTACGTACAAAGCGGAGCACGTGTAGCGGTTGGAAAGTATGGGCTAGTGTAAATGCCGTACCCCGCTCAGTGTAACGTCGGTCACACCGATAATTCAGCCCTCATCAAGCTGTCTTCCTCCCAGTCCTCCCGCCAGCAACGCCCTAAGCCGAGTTCCGAGTCCCATTAGGGGTCGCCCTCAGTGCTGTTGTTGCTAGTAGTCATGATGTTAGAGTAGTAGGTAGTTAGCTTAGATTAAGTATTTTACTTCGTCACCATTGTCTGGAGACCCTTCAGGTCTCAAATTTAGGAAACTAAAATTTCCATACGACACATCAGAATGTGTCGACTAAAAACACGGTGAAGTTCAAGGCGTAAACTAGTTTGACATCTCTAACTTAGTTCTTATCTATCACCGTCCTTTTCTCAAGCTGTCTGTTAGTAAAAGATAGCATTTCTTTAGTTTTACTCTAGTTTGTGAATAAGAGAATCTACGCTATGTCGAACAAAGAACTACTAGTTGTCAATTAACATTCGGGCGTAGGGTGAACGAAAGACTAACACCCATATTCTAAGACGTTCCTCCAAAACTTACTCGACTCAGGACGGCCTCGAAAACACCTTCAAAATTCTATTCTTAGTGCAGTTTCGAGTGAACTTTGAGGTTCCTCGACTGAGTTATTACGTCATCATTTGAATTATTTGCATCGCGAAAATAACGCCGCGATAAATACTTGTAAGGATTATCGTAAGCATATTCGATAAAGACTTCAAAATTCATTTTTGTTACATACGAACTTTGACACTTCCTTCCTTAGGGTAGGTTCCGAGGTACCTTGAGTTTGACAGATGATTCCCTACCTCGATTAAGGAAAAATCTCGAGTCGAGGTCGTTTATGTCAACTATAATTACAGATGGTAGTGAAAAAGACTGATTCGAGGTGGAGTCGAGACAAGTAAGTTTTGGAGGAACGTCTTAGAATATGGGTGTAATATTGTGAAGAATATTGAAGGTGTCGCTTGTGCCTTACAGCGCGTGTCCCGCCCCGCCACGCTTACAGTGTGACGTTGCTCATTATACGCGTCAAATACAATGTCAGTGGTTACGGAAATGAGTACTCTTTCCGCTTCCGCACCGCTTGCTATGTAGCAGAGGTTTGCATGTTATAACAAGCAAAAAAACCCATAGACTTGTCTATTTTTTTTGTAAGTTCAAAGTATACTCCTACTCATAATAGTATAAAATGTACTTTTGAGCTGGTTAAAATAACATAAAAATCTAGATGGTTATTTTTAGATACTCTTCTCATAATGAGACGAGGCCCAAGCCCAACAGTGGGACAGTATTGGGCATATTTTATTAGAGGGGTTCGTGTCTAATTACCAACCGCGCGAATCATACGATTTGCGAGGTTAAGCTGCGCTTGCCGCGGTCAGACCGTGGATGGATGATCGTTCATTACACATCGAGACCCCACCGTGCCTCGGAGAACACGTTAGACAGTCGGTCCCGGGTGTCATACGAATACCTATGACAGTCGTTACGGGTTGTCAGAAGCCCGAAAGTCTGACAACCGGTCTAACCTTAGGATATCGGCATTGCCCAGTTACTGGGTTGCGGAGGTCTGATGGCAGTCGCTCCGTGTAAAATACTGGTATTCAGCCGCAACTGGTTAGACTGGAAGCTGACCACAACATAGTTGGGGAAAGGGTAGGCAGAACAGTTTTATTAGTTCAATTGCTGGTTCACACAAGAGTCATTAGAAAATACTTTGAAAGCAGTATTATTTATCTTCTTCTTTACATAGTATAAAACAAAGTCGCTCCCGCTGTCTGTACGCTTAGATCTTTTAAACTACGCAACGGATTTTGATGCGGTTTTTTTTTAATAGATAGAGTGATTCAAGAGGAAGGTTTATATGCCCCACATTAGTATCTACATTGCACCCGTGCGAAGCCGGGGCGGGTCGCTAGTTTATGATAAAGATGTAAGGGAAGCTATTTTTTATTTTAATTATATGTATGGTAGGTACTTTCTCTTCATGGCCATGATTTGGGACACCTAGACATTGATGTGACAATATGATCATAGACAATCTTTTTTTTTCACATTTGTCCCTAGTTTTACCTGATGGTAAGCGCAGACAGGGTCTAAGATGGAGCACACGATACAAGTAACAGAGATATAGAGGGACTCCCCTATACCCCTCTGGCTCTCACATACACACGACGGAACACAGTGAACTGCTTGGCGCCGGACTTTAATGTTCAGGTGGTAGCTAGCCAGGCGGACCGTATAGCTCCTACCACCAAGCGTGCCTTTAACAGCTGTGATAGCCTTTTGGTGTGAACATCGGACTGCCAAGTCATAGGTCTCGAGTTCGAACCCAAGGCACGCACCTCTGACTTTTCAGATTCATGTGCGTATTGTATAATTATCACTTGCTTAAAAACGGTGAAGGAAAAAATCGCAAGGAAACCGGCATGTCTGAGAGATATTTCTCGACGGCATGTGAAGCCAAGTCAGAGGCCCATGGGCGGCATAAACTGTGACACCAGGTTAGTCACTAACCATACGAAAAGAAGATCAAGCGTGCTGTGTTTTATATAATCTTACAACACGCGTCTATTCCCAGCGTGCGGTGAGGGAGTTTTATATTCTAACACCCATATTCTAAGACGTTCCTCCAAAACTTACTCGACTCGACTCAGCCTTTCTCACTACCATCGGTAGTTATAGTTGACATAAACGTCCTCGACTCGAGATTTTTCCTCAGTCGAGGTAAGGAATCATCTGTCAAACTCAAAGTACCTCGGAGCCTACCTTAACGAAGGAATTGTCAAAGTTCGTATGTAACAAAAATTAATTTTGGAGTCTATCGAATATGCTTACGATAATCTTTACAACTATTTATCGCGGCGTTATTTGCGCGATGCAGATAATTCATATTATGACGTAATTAATGACTTCACTCTACCTCGACTCATTTGAGGACCCCTCAGTCGAGGTACCTCAAAGTTCACTCGAAATTGCGACTAAGAATACAGTTTTGAAGGTGTTTTCGAGGCCGTCCTGAGTCGAGTATGAGTCGAGTAAGTTTTGGAGGAACGTCTTAGAATATGGGTGTAACCCGTCCACACTCACGGGGTAAATATTGATAGCATATGAATAAATTATTGATTGAGACCTTGACCGATGGGAAAATGTGTCATTAAGTTGACGATAAAAATCAATAGTGTAACGATAGTCGGTTATTCTTTATTTATAGGTTATAGTAAGCCTAGTACTAACGTTTGACGTATACACCCATATTCTAAGACGTTCTTCCAAAACTTAATCGACTCAGAACGGCCTCGAAAACACCTTCAAAATTGTATGGCAATTTCGATTGAACTTTGAGGTTCCTCGACGGAGTCATTACGTCATAATTAGAATTAACTGCATCGCGCAAATAACGCCGCGATAAATACTTGTAAGGATAATCGTAAGCATATTCGATAGTCTTCAAAATTAATTTTTATTACATAAGAACTTTGACACTTCCTTCCTTAAGGTAAGTTCCGAGGTACCTTGAGTTTGACAGATGATTCCTTACCTCGACTGAGGAAAAATCTCGAGTCGAGGACGTTTATGTCAATTTGACGACACGTTTGGTGCAGTGGCTGAGCGATTGGCTTCTGCGCTACGGGTTGTGGGTTCAATTCCCGCACGGAACAAATATTTGTATGGCCTACAGATAGTTGTTCCGGATCTGGATGTTTGTGCATGTGAAGATTTGTGTCTGTAAACGCACCCACGATACAGGAGAAATCCTAGTGTGAGGCAACGTTTAAAAAAAAAAAAAAATTGGTAGTGAGTCGAGGTAGAGTAGAGTCGAGTAAGTTTTGGAGGCACGTCTTAGAATATGGGTGTTAGTATCGTAAACGTATCGCTAATGTAAGAGAATTTTGAATCGAAAATACAACTGTCTTATAACATTTTGGTTTATTTTTTTGCGACACGCACAATTTGTATCATCTCTCTCTTAGCCTTTTCCCAATTATCTTGGGGTCAGCTTCCAGTCTAACCAGATGCCGCTGAATACCAGTATTTTACACGGAGCGACTGCCATCAGACCTCCGCAACCCAGTAACTGGGCAATGCCGATATCCTAAGGTTAAACCGTTTGTCAGACTTTCAGGCTTCTGACTTCCCGTAACGACTGTCATAGGTATTCGTATGACACCCGGGACCGACGGCTTAACGTGCTCTCCGAGGCAAGGAGGGGTCTCGATGTGTAACAAATGGTCACCCATCCACGGACTGACCGCGGCAAGCGCAGCTTAACCTCGCAAATGTACGATCGGCGCGGTTGTTATTTAGCCACGAGCCCCTCAATTTGTATCATCTATACTAATATATTAAAGCTGAAGAGTTTGTTTGAACGCGCTAATCTCAAGAACTACTGGTTGGAAATTAAAAATATTTTTTGTGTTGGATAGTCCATTTATCGAGGAAGGTTATAGGCTATATAACATCACGCTACGACCAATAGGAGCGGAGCATAAATGAAAAATGTTGCGAAAACGGGAAAAATGTCCACCCGTGCGAAGCCGGGACGGGCCGCTAGTACATAGATATGAATAAAGTTTTCAACGAGTATCTTTCTTTCTTTCTATTTCCTTAAAAAATCTTTTAAGTTAAACGGTTTTATCTTGCAGTACAGCAGCATCAGGATTAGAGGATTGAAGCTTGAAATTATTATAACGTTGTATTGTCATGGGAATTGAATTTGTGTGCGAAGTTTCAGGAGAATCGGTTAAGTAGAAGTAGTTGAAAAATCTGTCGCAAGATTTGAATCAAACAAACAAATACAGGATGTAAACGAAATCCTGTAATTCCTTTCAAACCTCGTGATGTACTGCTGACATAGATTAACACTGCACGGGATACGTTTGAATTAAATTAAAAAAAAAAATGTACAAATAGTAACTAATGTGTTCATAATGTGAGGCACTTTAGCGCCCCGAGTGAATTGCGCGGTATAACTCGCCGCGCGGTATTTTAACTCGGGGCATATTTCACATAAACCAATACAGGTGCTTATGAAAAGTCGAATTTAGATGCACGGTTCCAATTAGTCGTTTCATATAGAGAAGACCGGCAAGAAACTCCATGGTTACTCTTTTAAAAATAATATCTTTCACAATTTCAGTGGATACAGTACAATGATTTAGGATAGTGAGAGAACAATGAAGTCCTGACCACAGACCAATGAGTAATGTAGTACAAAAATTAACAAATAAAAATAAAACAACGTTAAGAACACATGTTGTGTACTTCTAGTATTTTTTTTAAGTTGAATCCAAATGTATCCCGTGCAGTGTTAATCTATGTCAGCAGTACATCACGAGGTTTGAAGGAATTACATGATGACGTTTACATCCTAAATACGAAGTGAAGCTAGGTAATTAAAACCGTTACAAAAATATTATTACTTTTGAAATAATACTGTTCGGTTTTAATGAAAAGTGTAAGTACTTATCTTATCTAAAAGTACTTATCTCTAACTAGCGGCCCGTCCCGGCTTCGCACGGGTGGACATTTTCCCCGTTTTTGCTACATTTTTCATTTATGCTCCGCTCCTATTGGTCATAGCGTGATGTTATATAGTCTATAACCTTCCTCGATAATTGGACTATCCAACACGAAAATATTTTTTCAATTCCAACCAGTAGTTCCTGAGATTAGCGCGTTCAAACAAACAAACTCTTCAGCTTTATAATATTAGTATAGATAATATTAGTACAGATGTAATGTGCCTATTTCAAATAAAAAAGTCTTGAAACTTGAATACAAACTTATTATTATAACAAACTTATTATTTTATCTACTCAAGTAACTATTTGATTAGGTAGGTACTATAAGTGAGTCGATTATAACTGGTTAAGAACCTCACCCGCCTATTATCTCACATTACTTACCCACTGTTGGGCATAGGCCTCTTCTCAGAATCTTTTTCTTTTCGTGTAGATAGTGACTAACCTGGTGTCACAGTTTATGCCGCCCATGGGCCTCTGACTTGGCTTCACATGCCGTCGAGAAATATCTCTCAGGCATGCCGGTTTCCTCACGATGTTTTCCTTTACCGTTTTAAAGCAAGTTTTCAAAATGCAATATTTTTTTCCATGCAAAATGATTTTCATTTTAGTTTTTTCATAAATTCTTCATCCCTGCTTTAGTGAATTCAGAAAAAAGTGCTTCTAATCCGTGACCCCAAATCTATACTAATATTATAAAGCTGAAGAGTTTGTTTGTTTGAACGCGCTAATCTCAGGAACTACTGGTTGGAATTGAAAAATTATTTTCGTGTTGGATAGTCCATTTATCGAGGAAGGTTATAGGCTATGTAACATCACGCTACGACCAATAGGAGCGGAGCATAAATGAAAAATGTTGCAAAAACGGGAAAAATGTCCACCCGTGCGGAGCCGGGACGGGCCGCTAGTATGACCTAAAATGTAAACACAGCTGATCATAGCTGAGGATAGATAGATTTTAGCGTATTTTTTAATGAAATCTTTGAACAGTTATTTCTCTTATACTAATGACTTTTGGGGAAAGTTGTAGAACAAAATTTATCCATTATTATGGGTACTTTAACACCCCTATTCTTAGGTCCGTATTACAGAACATTCCTCAAGTCCAGTTTGATCTTTAATCAGTTGATCACTGTTTAAGTATAGAATCAGTACTTGAGGAACGGTCTTATTCCAGAACTGCAATCAATCTATACTCAGATGAGATGAGACTCAAATCGAGCCAATCGATTGGTTGATTACAGATCAAATCACTGCTTGGGGTCGAATCTACGAACTGAGTAACGATCTAGAATGAAGCCAAACTCTACTGAACTATGATCAATGAATCTATGCTTGAGGAATGTTCTAAAATTAAAGTCGACTCAAAACTAGTTTTAAACAGAGATGAATGCTTGAGTTTCGTTCTGTAATACGGACCTTAGACGTTCCTCCAAAACTTACTCGACTCGACTCCACCTCGACTCAGCCTTTTTTACTACCATCGGTAGTTATAGTTGACATAAACGTCCTCGACTCGAGATTCTTCCTCAGTCGAGGTAAGGAATCATCTGTCAAACTCAAGGTACCTCGGAACCTGGAAGTGTCAGTTCCTATGTAACAAAAATGAATTTTGAAGACTTTATCGAATATGCTTGCGATAATCCTTACAATGGATGCAGATAAACAAAATTATGACGTAATGACTCCACTCTACCTCGACTTATTTGAGGACCCCTCGGTCGAGCAACCTCGAAGTACACTCGAAAATGCGACTAAGAATACAATTATGAAGGTGTTTTGGAGGAACGTCTTAGAATATGGGTGTATGACCCTTTCGGCTTAGTAGCCCCTTTCAGACTAACCAAGTATACAACCTTGTAACATTCAATGACCCTGTGTTATATTACATATTAATTATAAATTGACTACTAACAATTAAAATGTTGAGGAAATTGAGTATAAAACTATATAGACAGCTGGTACACTTGAATAAATATTGATACTTATAAATAAAACTAGCGGCCCGTCCGGGCTTCGCACGGGTGGACATTTTTCCCGTTTCTGCAACATTTTTCATTTATGCTCAGCACCTATTGGTTGTAGCGTGATGTTATATAGCCTATAACCTTCCTCGATAAATGGACTATCCAACACAAAAATAAATTTTCAATTCCAACCAGTAGTTCCTGAGATTAGCGCGTTCAAACAAACAAACAAACTCTTCAGCTTTATAATATTGGTATAGATTGGAGAGGTTCGTTAAGTTAAGCTGCGCTTGCCGCGGTCAGTCCGTGGATGGGTGACCGTTTCTCGGGAGACCGTTCCGTGCATCGGAGAACACGGTAAACTGTCCGTCCCGGGTGTCACACTCCTATGACAGTCGTTACGGGTAGGCAGAAGCCAGAAAGTCCGACAACCAGTCTAACCTTGGGATATTGGCATTGCCATGTAACTGGGTTGCGGAGGTCTGATGTCAGTCGCATCGTGTAAAATACTGGTATTCAGCCGCATCTGGTTAGACCGGAAAATTATCTTCTTCTTTTCGTGTGGTTAGTGACTAACCTGGTGTCACAGTTTATGCCGCCCATGGGCCTCTGACTTGGCTTCACATGCCGTCGATAAATATCCCTCAGGCATGCTGGTTTCCTCACGATGTTTTCCTTCACCGTTTTTAAGCAAGTGATAATTATACAATACGCACATGAATCCGAAAAGTCAGAGGTGCGTGCCTTGGGTTCTAACTCGAGACCTATGACTTGGCAGTCCGACGGTCACACCACTAGGGTATCCCTGCTGCTAGAAGCTGGAGGAAAAGGAAAGGCTAGGAGGAAGATTTTTTAAGTACCACTTTACGAGTAACGACTGTATTGGAACAATATCAAGTGTAAACAGCTGCTTTTATAAGTGAAAACTATTTGTTTATAACAATTAGAGCAAAACCTATCTTCATAATATGTATATCAACAAATTGTTCCGTCCAGATGTATCGAGCCAGTAATTTTTAAATGGGTTTAGGGCTTGTACACAAAACTGCGAATCGGCGCGATGCGAATTCGCAACGCAGAAAACTGCGACGCAAATTGCTGCGATACGATTTCGTGCGGCAAGGCGTCTTCCTTCCAAGTTTCGGGTGACCAATCCCTCGACGATCGTCAACCGTATTGAACGTATTTTATACTAGGTAGAATAAATTTGCGTAAAAAGATTTGCGCACTGCTGTTACTAATAAGAAGATATAGGAAAAATCAATCACGCGAATCAATTCGTAAGTTCTTGCGATGCGTCGTGCGAGCTCGTATATTTCTACGATGTGACGTTGCATCGCAGTTTTGTGTACAAGCCCTTAAATTAGCGTAAATTAAAAACTTCGTATATTTGTTTGTTTGATTCAAATCTTGCGACAGATTTTTCAACTACTTCTGCTTAACCGATTCTCCTGAAACTTCTCACACAAATTCAATTCCCATGACAATACAACGTTATAATAATTTCAACCTTCAATCCTCAAATCGTGATGCTGCAGGGGTACCTACATAACAAAGATAACATCATGCCTATATTCCCTGAAGGGTTCGGCAGAGGTGTTATAGTTCACCCTCGTTTCGTCAGTTATGTTTAAGTCCCATGTAATAAGGGGCGATCCTATTGCCATCACCCGGGCACAAATCCAATCTCCGGGCTGCTACTGAGGAATTCCATACGGAAAACCCCAAGAACACTTTGCCCGACCTGGGAATCGAACTCAGGACCTCGAAATCAGCTGGCACTTGCCATGAAATACTAAAGTATGTCTGGATATTCCATACAGCCAAAAACGCTGGCTAAAGCTGTGTCTACATACTTCAATATAAACATGTTTTAGGATTCCGTACCCAAAGGGTAAAACGGGACCCTATTACTAAGACTCCGCTGTCCGTCCGTCCGTCCGTCTGTCACCAGGCTGTATCTCATGAACCATGATAGTTAGACAGTTGAAATTTTCACAGATGATGTATTTCTATTGCCGCTATAACAACAAATACTAAAAAACAGAATAAAATAAATATTTCAGGGGGCTCCCATACAACAAAAGTGATTTTTTTTTGCTCGTTTTTGCTCGATATTGATAACGGCAACAGGTAGACGCTTGAAATATTCACAGAATATTTAGTTATATATTCACTTTAAAAATAAATAATTAAATTAAAACAAAACAAATATTTAAGGGGGGCTCCCATACAACAAACGTACTTTTTTTGCCGTTTTTATAGATAACTAGCTGTGTCGTCACGGCTCCGCCCGTAGTCTATGTTACTCAGTAATAATGTAGCTTTCTAACGGCAAAAGAATTTTTGAAATCGGTCCAGTAGTTTTTAAGTTTATTCGTTACATACAAAAATACAAATCTTTCCTCTATATAATAGTATAGATAATTATAGATAGATAGATGGTACAGAACCCTTCGTGCGCGAGTCCGACTCGCACTTGGCTGGTTTTTTAATTAAATATTATTCAATATGACTTCCGTATAATATATGTACCATTTTGTGTACTTTGAAACACAAAATGCTACACAGTTGTTAAATTATCATTTTAATAAATAGATTAATTGCTATTTCTCAATTCATCTGTTATTTAAGTACATACAAACACATATTATTGGTACATAATAATATGGGAAAAAAATGGTACACTTTCAATTTCATTGTCAGAGTTTGAATTACTGTAATGCTGCCCGGTACCTACTGTCCGACCAATTCTTCTGTGAAATGACATTTTTTTAGTTTTTTTTTTTATAAAATCTTTACCACACACTAGTATTTCTCCTGTATCGTGGGTGCGTTTACAGACACAAATCTTCACATGCACAAACACCCATACCCGGAACAACTATCTGTAGGCCATACAAATATTTGTTAAATCGCTCAACCACTGCGCCACTGCGCACTGCCGCCACCGCCACTGCGGTTGGTAGCTAGCCATGAGCCTCCTTAATCGACCCAACTCATCTATTCTTGAGGGACATAATATTGAATATAGTGATGTTAGATGCCAACTCGAAATTCGCATAGGCCTGTCAAAATTCTGGTACTTTAAAATAAACTATGGTACGGGTTCTAAGATGGTCTTTGGACGTGCCACGAGATCCTGAATTTTATCCGTAAAACTCTCTTAGAACCGATCGATTTATTTAAATATCTGTCCTTGGACAAGATAAATCGATAAATAAACACATCAGAGCGAGGCTTGCGTACCTAAAATAGACCCTAAAGTCTATGTTGGCGTACCATAGCCACATATAAGTAGTACATGGTACAAACACCTGAATATTGGTACATGTACCGCAATTATGGTACGCATGACATCACTAATAGGGAAAGTTGTATAGTCGGCCCGGAGATTCCAATCTCACCCCGCCTAACGCTACTACTGTTAATAGTACCCAGGTACTGCCCATCTCGCTTCATTATCATCTCCCTGCCCTTATCCCACACTAGGTGTGGTCGGTACAACACGTATTCCTCTTCCATTATCCTCTATCAGCCGTCATCCCAGTACTCACTCCTTTCTTACCCATATCATCCTTCACACAATCTATCCATATTTTCTTTGGTCTACCTACCTCTACTTATAAATATGCATACACACATAAACTCACGCCTTTTTGCCATTTGTGTAAGCAGAAACTATAGAACGCCACATGCTACGATCCTTACATACTCCTTTCGATTCATCCACATTCATACATCTTGTCATACACGCACGCCGGTTGAGGCATCACCAATAACATCGATGCATGTCCTTCTAGCGCGTCCTCTACTGTTTCCATTGACATCCCCCTTATAAATTCCTTTTTTTATTCGCCGTTCACTCATTCTCTCAACATGACCAAACCACCAAAGCACACTCCTTTCCATTTTTGTCACTACATCATCATTACTTATTATCCATCTACATTCATATTTAACACTCTTTTAGTAACGTGACTTTCTTCCCTCCACATAACATGCTCATTGGATATCACGAAAACCTATCTCCGCCGAATCTCTTCAAAGTTAGAGTTAACAGGCTTCTTCTGGGTAAGCTCACTCCATCGTAGACTTTGTCTCTGTCTCCTCTGACCTAGACTAGAGTCAAGAGCAAACCATACAACAAAAAAAATATATAATTATTAACAAAACATAACATCACACCTGTATTCCCCGAAGGGTTTTGCAGAGGTGTATAGTAACACCCTCGTTTCGCCGTTATGTTTACGTCCCATGTAATAGAGGGCTTGCCTATTGCCATTAACCGAGCACAAATCCCAACGCCGGGCTGCTACTGAGGAATTCCACACGGAAACACCTAATAACACAATGTCCGACCTGGAGACCTCATGATCAGCAGTCACTAGACAAACGAGGTAGTTGTTTATTTTCTTCACAAAATACGACTGCTTCTATAGACTGGTAAACACTTAACGGATAATCAACATTCACTTAGCAACAGTGGCGGTCCGAAGGGGGGGGGGGGTCATGGGATCTTGAACCCCCCCAAAATCGTACATGTTAAATTGACAAACCTCCTAAAAAAAGATAATTCACAAAAAAAAATATCTTCTTTCCGTGTGGTTAGTGACTAACCTGGTGTCACAGTTTATGCCGCCCATGGACCTCTGACTTGGCTTCACATGCCGTCGAGAAATATCTCTCAGGCAGGTTTCCTCACGATGTTTTCCTTCACCGTTTTTAAGTTTAAGCAAGTAATAATTATACAATACGCACATGAATCCGAAAAGTCAGAGGTGCGTGCCTTGAGTTCGAACTCGAGACCTATGACTTGGCAGTCCGACGTTCAAACCGCTAAAAAAAGACGATGTGGCTCAACTTATTTTACTGTTTATACTCCTCCCCCCCCAAAGACTGGCTGCGAACGCGGCTGCTTAGCAATCAAACTATATGTATGGAAAAGTTTAGATCTACGTGGTAACCATCATATCTTGACCTTTCAACGCAGCGCTGTTAGCAAAGACAATTGTCAATATTATGTCAAATCTTGTAAATTTATAATCAGTTCCATTTCTCGCCGCGTACCATGGATTTATTGTACACATAGTACTTACGAAACTTGCTAATTATATGAACAAATAGTACGTTGTCTGAATACCAGTGCTTAGAGTGCTTTAAAAATATTTTTAGATGTATTTGTTCGATGTTATTGGTGATGTTCTTCACAAAGGACAGGTGCGTAGTACTCTCAGTCGTCGTGCGTGTATGACAAGATGTATGAATGTGGATGAAGCGAAAGGAGTATGTAAGGTTCGTAGCATGTGGCGTTCTATAGTTTCTGCCTTTTCCCATGGGAAAATGGCGTGATTTTACGTATGTATGTATTTGTTTTTACTCATCAACTTACATTAAATTTTATCCCGTGTATGGACGGGATAGAATATAAAACTTCCGCACCGCTCGCTGGGCATAGACGAGTGTTGTAAGATTATACAAAATACAGCACGCTTGGTGGTAGGAGCTATACGGTCCGCCTGGCTAGCTACCACCTGAACATTAAAGTCCGGCGACAAGCAGTTTACTGTGTTCTGTCGCGTGTATGTGAGAGCCAGAGGGGTATAGGGGATTCTCTCTACATTCTGTTCTATTGAACTTCTATTCTGTCCTATATGCTCTGTTATGTTCTATTGAATTTCTGTAATCCTACATCAATCCGTAAAGACGTTATTACACGTTAGGTTAATGTGGGTTGGACTAAGCTGTACATTCATTGTCACGCCATTTGGCGTGACTCCAATCGACTGAAGTCAAATGAATGGACGTCAATAATTTAGGCCACTAGGGCTCACGGCTTGACTCCAAATGAGTTTCATTTGAACGAACAAACGAAGAGATAAACAGAAATGGATGTGAGTTTGTGCAATCACGGGCTGTGCGGCGTGACGCCAAATGGCGTGAGAAAATCCGTGGGTTAACATCGCGACAAGATTTGACGCTAACGATCAAATTTTGGTTAAATCACGCCATTTGACGTGATGGACTGACCGTGAGTGCTCATCTTTATTGATTTGCGTCAGAGATATATCAACAAAAAATTGCGTTGCGCACAAATCATATGTCAAGGTCATGTACCTTTTAAAGTATAACATGAACATGAATGATTGTGAAGATCTCGTGCAAATAATAATAATTCCAATAAAATGAAGTATCAACGCTTAGTACATACAAGAGATAGTCGCCATCTTCTTTTCGCGTGGTTAGTGACTAACCTGGTGTCAGAGTTTATGCCGCCCATGGGCCTCTGACTTGGCTTCACATGCCGTCGAGAAATATCTCTCAGGCATGCCGGTTTCCTCACGATGTTTTCCTTCACCGTTTTTAAGCAAGTGATAATTATACAATACGCACATGAATCCGAAAAGTAAGAGGTGCGTGCCTTGGATTCTAACTCGAGACCTATGACTTGGCAGTTCGACGGTCACACCACTAGGCTATCATTTAGCAGTCATTTTACCGATAGTAGTTACGGTCGGTGGTTAAATAGCCAAGAGTCTCGACCAACAATAGGTACCAATAGATAGCCAGTTGAAATGTTCACAAAATATGTATTACTATGATCTCTATCATGGCAAGTATTAAAAATAATAAAAACTCTAAGCCCAAAGGGAGTCCCCGTACAAGTGTAGTTGAGGTGTTCCTCCTACGAAAAGGGAGGATCCTCCTACCAAGCGAGTCTTATGCCTGGCGGGCCATTGCCCAGCAGTTATTTTTTTTTTCCTATTCGACTCTTGTAGATGGTCTTGCGGACCTTTTCTACGTAACCGGGCTATTATTGGCGAGACCAGAAGGGTCTCCGAACCAATATCTAAACTAACTACCTAGCTAACTACACTAACTACTGTAACATCATGACTATTATAGCATCAACACCTCTAAGGGCGTCCCCTAGGGGGGACTCGAACCTCTTAGGGTGTTGAATGCGAGAGAACTGGGAGGGATACGACAGCTTGATGAGGGCTGCATTAACAACGGTGTGACTGCGCGGAGTCAGAAGGGACGACCGGCTCCGCGGCTTCGGCGGGTGAGCACGGTGGATCGGGGAGCCCAACAGTTGATGTTGGGAAGTTGTATATATACTAACTCCGTGTCAGATTTTCATATCGCGATGCAGGATTAGTGACATTTCATTTGACAGCTGTCATTGTTGTAGACATTCGTCGTGCTGCGTAGTTCTCATGTGGCGTGATAGATGCCGCCACACAAGGAACCTCGAAATAAAAAAGCATTTTTTTACCTTTTTTGTTTTTGGTCTATCTTAATAATGGTAATACATACAAGTGTGAGACTTAGTATGATTGTAGAACGTACTCAATACTTTAATAACAAATAATAAAAAGTAAGGAAAGCTAGTGGTGGTATAGAATCTTTAGTATAGCAGTGATAGCCTACTGGTGTGGCCGTTGGACTTCCAAGTCTCGAGTGCGAACCCAAGGCACGCACCTCTGACTTTTCCGATTCATGTGCGTATTGTATAATTATCACTTGCTTAAAAACGGTGAAGGAAAACATCGTGAGGAAACCGGCATGCCTGAGAGATATTTTTCCACGGCATGTGAAGCCAAGTCAGAGGCCCATGGGCGGCATAAACTGTGACACCAGGTTAGTCACTAACCACACGAAACGATGAAGAAGAAGACCCTTAGTGCGCGAGGCCGACTCGCAATTGGACAGTTTTTAGTTCGTTATTTCGCCGCATGCTAAGATACTGGCGCTATACATACATACATAAACTCACGCCTTTATCCCATGGCGGTAGGCAGAAACTATAGAACCACATGCTACGATCCTTACATACCCCTTTCGCTTCATCCACATTCATACATCTTGTCATACACGCACGCTGGTTGAGAGTACTACGCACCTGAACTTTGAAAAACATCACCAATAACATCGATGCATGTCCTTCTAGGAGGTCCTCTACCGTTTCCACTGACATCCGCCTTAAAAATTCCTTTTGTTAATCGCCGTTCACTCATTCTCTTAAATAACCAAACCACCTAAGCATACTCCTTTTAATTTTTGTCATTACATCATCTTTTAAACCGCAACTTTGTCTAATCTCATCATTTCTCAATCTATCATTCAAAATTACACCGCACATACTTCGCAAGGAACGCATTTCCACGGCATTTATTCTACTTTCATGCCTCTTCTGCACTACACATGTACGTTACTATTTCTTGATAAAACAATGACGCATTTTGCGGCTAGGTGCATTATTGTTTACAACATGACTAAGGATAATAATGTACCAACCGATACAACCAATGAATTTTCCTAAATAATAATTATTACTGAGAATAATTTAACTGCCTCGTTGGTGTCGTGGTGGCAAGCGCGACTGCTGATCATGAGGTCCTGGATTCGATCCCCAAGTCGAACAAAGCGTTGTGGCGGCATCTATCCACGCCACATGAGAACTACGCAGCACGACGAATATCTAGCAGACTACAGCGACAACAATGACAGCTGTCAAATGAAACGTCACAAATCTTGCATCGCGATATCAAGATTTGACACGGAGTTAGTAAATGATTTATGATACATTCTTCAGTAGCAGCCCGGAGTTTGGAGATGCGCCCGGTTGATGGCAAAAGGCCCCCTATTACATGAGACTTAAACATAACGGCGAACTGAGGGTGTTACCATACACCTCTGCGTAACCCTTCGAAAAATACAGGCGTGATGTTATGTTATAATAATATGGCAAATTTAATATTTACGTAACTTGTTTATTTATTTATTTGTGTCGTTATTGCCCGTGGCATCACTATGGTCCTATCAGAAAACCAGCGTTGCGACATTTTGTTTTTTTTCTAAATGTCGCAACATTATGCTGAGATAGGAGCCCTTTTTGGCCTCGTGCAGGTACTCTAAATTCTTATTGTTTCTTTTTTTTATATTGTTTTTGTTTCTGTAACTGCCTGTGTGAGTCCAGAATAAATAATTTTCTTTCTTTCTTTCTTTATGACGTTTTCGCGGCGGGCATTGTCTGACACAGGTTACCAACGCTGATTTTGTGTATAAAATGGTTGGTTTTGGTCCATGGAAAGTGTCTGACACTTATGATATTATTTTAGAATAATATTCTACGAAACTTGTACTACAAAATGTAAATTTAAGATACGTAACTCTTATTTTTAATTACCTGTCTTACCTGGTACGGTCTGCCCAGGTGTCACAAGGCGAGCTCCACAAGCACGCAGGTATTCAAAGAACATGAGCCGCTACTGAGAACCTAAGGTTTCATCTATGTGAAAACAATGTCTGATCGCTCTGGGATCTTGGACTATTAAAAAATGGATATAAACTTGATTTAGGACGAAAATAAAAGAATGCATACCTGAAAGTCTATTTTTGCTTGCCCAGTGCAAAAAAGGAACTATTTTACCGACTACGTATTGCCAACATTATAGAGTGCGCGCAAGATAACTCTGCGCGCGGCCAAAATCGGAACTAATCATGTTCCGCCATAATGTTGCCGTTTTATTAACTTTGTCACTACATCTACCTGATTTTAGGAATAATAGAAAATATAATAATAAAGATTATAATAGACCTCATCAGCCGATAATAATCATACTGCATTCTTATTCACTCACGGCACATTTATAACCTTAGTTCTTTTCCTTTGCAAATTACGTAAAAATACGAATTAATTTAATTGATAGGTAGTAAATTTAAACGTACATAACTTAGCTCAATTAAAATATAATAAACAGCAAGAGGGCTGCCCAATTTTAATGCTCACAATATACTACTTTTCCTTGAAAAGTAGGACTTTATATTTTTGCGATCATGGCAACATTTAGCACGCCCTCCGTCGCGCGCAGTTATCTTGCGCGCACTCTAGAAATGAAAATACTAGTAATATTTTGACAGGATATTATGGTGACAATAGTGACAGACACAAGTAATGTCAATTGATTTAATCATCGATTTGATTGATGTGATAGTTTTTACAACAAAACTTCTTAAATCAAAGACTACATGGCACTACTACGTCATATGGAAGCAAAAGGCAATTTTGATCTTTGTTACCAAATAATCTATAGGTATATTAATATTATAAAGCTGAAGAGTTTGTTTATTTGTTTGCTTGAACGCACTAATCTCAGGAACTACTGGTTGGAATTGAAAAAATATTTTTGTGTTGGATAGTCCATTTATCGAGGAAGGTTATAGGCTATATAACATCACGCTACGACCAATAGAAGCGGAGCATAAATGAAAAATGTTGCAAAAACGGGAAAAAGTCCACCTGTGCGAAGCCGGGACGGGCCGCTAGTTAAAATAATTTTCCATGCACTGGTCTGTTTTGTTCAACAGTTTGAAAAGATAACATGTGCCCGCGATGTGGGAAAGGAATGAATTTGAAAACTGACGAGCTATTTCATTTCTCTACTGTACAAATTCAGACGACTTTTTTTTGTAAAAATACCGTACCGTGATCAAGAGTCTTAACGAAATACATTCATCAGTTTTTGAGATTAGACAGACATACATACAGACAGGTGTGACGGATACATTTGTTGTTTTATAATACAAATGATGATTAATGATAATGTTTTTTTTTGTGATAGTATATATTATCGCACGATATATCGTAAACAGGTAATTATGGCAAGGTTTTTCCTTTACACAATAATGTAAGATTTAGTTATCTTTTTTTATCGCTCGGCTTATTTTGTTGGTATAGTGGCATAAAATAGGTACTGCCGCGAATTTTGAAAATTGGATTTTTTTTGCAAAATCGAGCAAAATCCACTGCAGTAAAGCAGCATTCACGGTCAGTCCATCCCGCCAAATGGCGTGATATACAGCTAAAAATTGATCGTGAGTGTCAAATCTTTAAGCCAATGGCGTGATGCCAAGCCACGGATTTTTCGTGCGCACCATTGCATAATCCACAGCGTCACGCCATTTGGTGTCACGCCATTTGTGTTCATTTCGCTTCGTTTGTTCGTCCAGATGTCAGTCATTTGCAGTGAAGCCGTGAGTGGCCTAAATTATTTGTGTTCATGCATTTGACTTTAGTCGACTGGAGTTACGCTAAATGAGGTGCCCAGGTAAAGGCCTGTGTCCCTCCACGCTTAGGTATGAAAATATGCCTACCAGCCACTTTGCCTCCGGAGTAAAACACAAAAGAATACTGAACGTGTTGGAATAGGAGTGTGGAAAGTTAGTGAGTGACCGAACTGAAATATACGGGGTGTAAACGAAATCATGTAATTCCTTCAAACCTCGCGATGTACTGCTGACATAGATTAACACTGCACGGGATACTTTTGGATTCAATAAAAATATTTAAAAAAGTAAACATGTTTTCTTAACTTGAGGCATTTTAGCGCCCCGAGCGTATTGAACGGCTATTGCTTACCGCGCGTTCATTAACTCGGGGCGCTAAAATGTCTCACGTTAAGAATACACGTTTACTTCTAGTAATTTTTTTTATTGAATCCTGAAGTATCCCGTGCAGGGTTAGTCTATGTCAGCAGTACATTACGAGGTTTGAAGGAATTACATGATTTTTTTACAGCCTGTAGAGTGCATACGCATAGCAGAATGAGAGCGCTATCGCGTATAAATCTCAATTTAATAGTAGTCACTAGTTATTATTTAGCGCTCCAGTTTTGACAGTTTCTATTAACCTTTTGAACGACAATTACGGCTATAGACTTCAAAGAAAAATGTGCTCGGACCGCCAACAACGTCCATAGCCGTCAAAAAAGTACGATGAATTTGTAGCGTGGAGGGAAGTGGTCTTACGTCTATGGCGTGGCGTAATCCACTGGCAAGTCAAATTGCACAACTAACTGCAGCAAGAGCTGCCTTAGTTCGTAAAAGACCATTCATATTGGGCCCAAAATCGAAAGCGCCGGCCAACGGAAAAGGACGTTTTCAATCCGTTTGGAACATCATCCTAAGCATTTGGTACTATGACACCAAAGCGATAGAACCATCAGAATAGCAGCTGCTTACGTTCGAAAAATCTGATTTCCCATACATTTGACCAAAAATAAATGTAAACATATATACTAGCGGTCCGTCCCGGCTTCGCACGGGTGGACATTTTTCCCGTTTTTGCAACATTTTTCATTTATGCTCCGCTCCTATTGGTCGTAGCGTGATGTTATATAGCTTATAACCTTCCTCGATAAATGGACTATCCAACACAAAAAGATTTTTTCAATTCCTTAGTTCCTGAGATTAGCGCGTTCAAACAAACAAACAAACTCTTCAGCTTTATAATATTAGGTCCCCACCTATGAAATTAGCGTATTTTTCTCACAAATAGAGAACCTCGTCACTTCTATGATTTAAAATAATTATCAATTGCTTGATATTATATCGAATAATGACCATCATAGACAACTACCAATAGTAAAAAAAACCTTATTACTTATAGATTTCTAAACATAAAAAATACCTTAAAAATTACTCCTCCTTTTGTTAGCAGAAATGACCACTATTTTTGTTTTAACTTAGCCAAAACTTATTTTTGTCGCATAATCTAAGTGGCATACGTTATCTTAGTTTTTAAACATTAGTGCATAAAAGTTTTAAAACATTAGTGTTCATAGTTGTTAAATAAATTAAGAAAATGTTCAATGCGGGGCCTACTATTAGTATATGTGTATGTACATGGACTTATTTAGTAGGTAATTCTTAACTTTTTTGCCATGACTGTAATTCTGTAAGTGTGACTGTAATATTTACTTTCGATTTTGGGCCCAATTTAGTATGAAATGTGAATGGTCTCCTTTCAAGAAGTCGACTTCCTGCGGGTGTCTACAGTTGAAAGTCAGTTACAGACGACCATTTAACTTACTTGTGGATTAGAAGTTTTCTGTTCTATCTACCTTTTTAACCGACTTCCAAAAAAGGAGGAGGTTCTCAATTATGTTTGTATGATTGTATGTTTTTTTTTGTATATTTGTTCCGCGATATCTTTGCTAATTGTGAACCGATTTTAATGATTCTTTGTTTGTTTGAAAGAGTATTCTTTCGAAGTGGTCCCATTTAAATTTGGCGAACATCTGATGAAGAACTTCGGAGATAGACCATTTGAAGTAGGTTTTATTTTTGTTAATAATCTCTTTTTAACAAAAATAAAACCGACTTCAAATTGTCTATCTCCGAAGTTCTTCATCAGATCTTCACCAAATTTGAATGGAACCACTTCGAAAGAATACTCTTTCAAACAAAAAAAGGATCATTATAATCGGTTCACAATTAGCAAAGATATTGCGGAACAAACATACAAAAAAAAATACATACAGTCTAATTGAGAACCTCCTCCTTTTTTGAAAGTCGGTTAAAAAGTGATTATTCCCAATTATGTTGTGGTCAGCGTCCAGTCTAACCAGATGCGGCTGAATACCAGTATTTTACACGGAGCGACTGCCATCAGACCTCCGCAACCGAGTTACTACGCAATGCAGATATCTTAAGGTTAGGCCAGTTGTCAGAATTTCCGGATTCTTAACTTCCCGTAACGACTGTCATTGGTATTCGTACGACCCCTCCCCTCAGACCGCCACTGGCATCAACATCACACATGGCGACAACCTCGTGTTTTTAATTAAGTATATTATTCTTATCAATTTCAAGATAAAATGGCTCTCACATACAGACGACGGAACACAATAAACTGCTTGGCGCGACATTAATGTGAGGGTGGTAGCTAGTCAGGTGGACCGTATAGATCCTACCACCAATCTTTACCCAAAATAGCTTAATTATCTTTATCTTTACATAGTATAAAACAAAGTCGCTCCCGCTGTCTGTACGCTTAGATCTTTTAAACTACGCAACGGATTTTAATGCAGTTTTCAGCAATAGATAGAGTGATTCAAGAGGAAGGTTTATATGCCCCACATTAGTATCTACATTGCACCCGTGCCGAGCCGGGGCGGGTCGCTGGTATTTTTATATAATATGCATTAGAATTAGACACACATAACATCACGCCTATATCCCTCGAAGGGTTGGCAGAGGTGTATAGTAACACCCTCATTTCGCCGTTAGGTTTAAGTCCCATGTAATAGGGGGCGGGTCTATTGCCATCAACCAGGCACAAATCCAAACTCCGAGCGGCTACTGAGGAATTCTACACCCAATAACACTTTGCCCAACCTGGGGATCGAACCCAGGACCTTACGATCAGCAATCGCTCTTGCCACCACTAGACCAACGAGGTATTAGAAATAAATTAAATTAATAAAAAAAACATTACACACACTACCATGACGTGTTTGACACACACAACACACACACACATACTTAAATATACATTTAATAGAATGGTCGAATATCGACCATTGGGCGATTACTAGTTAATATAATATGCAACTACAAATAGAATAGGTACATAAAGCATAAAAAAACAACTCCGCGTAATCTTTTACATCATAACAGCATGCCAATTATTGGAATGCCAACCAATTATGGCCACCTGTCAGAATAGTAATGGCGCTAGCATCGCGCAAAACCTCTCAAGAGTGAAAGAGACAAAACATCCAATTCACACATTCTACAGGTCAACACTGATTAGTACTTTCCGCATTTTTTTTATTAATATACTTATCATAGACTTTCACTTTTATCAAATCTTTACAAAAAACTAAAAAAAATATGTAAATTAAATACTCACACGAAAAAAAAGTTTTTAATCCAAAAAGGAACACTCACAACACAAAATGTACCACGAATCGAACGCAAATGGAAAATTAAACTTTTTCGAAATTCGAATGAAGTAAACAAACATGAACAGTAACACGGCCGAATTGGATAGGTACGGGAAAATCACGACGGGTGATACTACCAACTGATATTAAAATCGGTCGGATTACACACTGAGTGACATTCACGCGCTAAGACGTTCGCCCAATGACTGGTAAATTGTAAGTAGTATATCGTCCGCGTTGATGACGACATGTTAAATATAGGTATAGGTATTTTCGCATGATAATAAATGATAACATTTTTATCACATACAGATTTTTTGGTTGGCAAAACACAGCCGTTCGTTTTTTAGATAGCATGACGTAATTTCATTTTATATTGTGTGATTAAACTTTGTTACGCTAATGTCTAATAGATGGCGTTGTATGTCCGTTGAGGAAAATAATGGACAATTTAGTAAACACTTATGTGCGTTCCTATAAAAAAAAAAACGAATCGTTTTACTTACCAATGGTAGCATGTTTTATTGTCAAACTGGGCATATAAAGACTCGTAAGCTAATTTTACCTGTGATAGTTACTTCCATATGAGAGGGTCTACTATGCAAAGCCTCTCTTAGCTTAATTATTGGTAAAGATACAGAAGTCTTAAATTATACCAATAACGCTCTGTAAGTTATAGGAATCGGCTAATACTGAATACAGTAGAATTGACTGATTTTTAAATAGTTTTAATTATAATTAGCTTCACTTCGTATATTTGTTTGTTTGATTCAAATCTTGCGACAGATTTTTCAACTACTTCTGCTTAACCGATTCTCCTGAAACTTCGCACACAAATTCAATTCCCATGACAATACAACTTTATAATAATTTTAACCTTCAATCCTCAATGTTGGTCGTAGCAGAAAAGATATGAAAGTAGAATAAATGCCGTGGAAATGCGTTCCTTGCGAAGTATGTGCGGTGTAACTTTGAATGATAGATTGAGGAATGATGAGATTAGACAAAGTGGCGGTTTAAAAGATGATGTAGTGACAAAAAAAAGTAGTCTGCTTAGGTGGTTTGGTCATGTTGAGAGAATGGGTGAACGGCGATTAACAAAGGGAATTTATTAGGCGGATGTCAATGAAAGGTAGAGGTCGCCCTAGAAGGACATACATGGATGTTATTGATGATGTTCTTCACTAAGAACAGGTGCGTAGTACTCTGAACTGGCGTGCGTGTATGACAAGATGTATGAATGTGGATGAAGCGAAAGGAGTATGTAAGGATCGTAACATGTAACCATAATGATAGGTAATCAGGTAATCATCAATATTAAAAAAGAAAAAAAAAAGGATTTTTGTTCACTTCCATTGTACAATACACTTTTATAGACACTATGCAGCGTTACAACAGAAAAGAGTGTTTCGATGAACTCGGGCACCCAGTATTAGTACATTACTGCTGCGGTCTGTAATGACTGCGTTGCTGTCACTTTACGGTTTACTCATCTCAATCTTTTACTCAATCTTTTACTCTGAGTAAAAGATTTTATTCATAAATGCTTGTAATATGCTCATTATTTTGACAACCTTCTTTGAGCAAAGTTGACGTTTCCGCGCTACTTGAATAGTCGCCAGCAAAGTTGTATGGGATTTCATTGCCGGTGAGTTTTAGCCACCAGCAATTTCCTTTGAAAATCCATTATTGTCGAGTTTTGTTTCAAAAAAAGTCTGGTGCAAAAAGTTTTTATTCAGAATTTGGCTGTATAGGTACAGGCAGCACATCATGAAAGACTCATTAAGAAAAAGCTAAAGCCCGGGGAAGAAACAAATCGTTACTTTAAATAAATTCTTACTATACTAAGCTGGTTTTATTTAAATTACTCGCATTGTTTGAGTAAAGCACTATACAAGCCTTGGTCCGCAATGACTGCGCTGCTGGCCACGCTATGATGGCCTCGAGCTTAGTTTAGCTACGCTCTCGGCCTTCAAGCTTGGTCATCATTGCAGCCCTTGCTGTCCGCGCTATAAAGGCATCAAGAGCTGCAATGCTGACCACGCTGTGATGGCATGGCCTGGAGCTGCGCTACACTGCGCTTTCGGCCATCATCAGTGCTGCCAGCAACGCAGTCATTACAGACCGCGGCAGTAATGTACTATAACTTGTGTTTAGGGTGCCAGCGTCCTCGCCAATTATTTTAACATATTACAGTAGTTGTCAGACGAGCACAGTATCTAGGGACGCAGCAGCGTGTCAAGCCAAGTTCAAAGAAAAAGGAACTGGCGACGCAGCAGCCGTGATATTACACGAACCATTTGAAGCCACTTTTGAGCCCTAAATAACTCAAAATCTATTCAACGTAAACACATGAAAGAACAATTAGAACGTCTGCAGAATTTGTGCATCCGCTTCATCTTTGGCCTTCGGAAGTACGACCATGTGTCGGAATTTCGGAAGCGGCTGAAGTGGCTTCCTATTCGGCAACGTCGTGATACTCACATTCTTTCTTTTCTCTTTTCTGTTCTCCACAATCCTAATTCTCCTATGTATCTTCGAGAACGCTTTGAATTTCTTGTTCCTAGAGGGAACTCTAGGAACAAGAAATTCAAAGCGTTCTCGAAGATATATTATATATATTTATCGACCTTGTCGCTCATCCTCATCTCTTCTCCTTCGTATGCCTTCCCACACCTCGAGTCGTTATGATGGATCATTTACTGTTCGTGCTTCGCGCCTTTGGAATTCTCTTCCTCACTCCTTACGTGATAGCCCGTCGTTAGATGTTTTTAAGAAAAGAATTAGGGAACATTTCCTGTCTACATGACCTGTATGTATGTATGTATGTAGTATTTTATATATTATATTGTATGTATTACGTTTATGTATTGTGTGCTATACACATATTTGTTTAGTTTATGTAGATGTGTATATTTATTGTGTATTTAATTTGTAATTTTATATAACTTGTACACTTAGGTAATTGTTCTCCTCAACATCAAATCTCTCTATCGCTCTAAGGTTTGCTGTTAGAAAACTCATTTGTGAGTTAAGCTCGCCTTTGTACATGAATTTACCAACGGAACTGTATCATATATTATTATTTTGTGTACAATAGAGAATAAGAATAACAACAATACTCAAAACTTCCCCACCCTTGTACCACTTTAAAACCTATGTTAATCGAAGGGCCATAGGCATCTTATCATTTTATTGCATTACAGCGAAACTGAAATGTCCATCCGAAAAAAGTTATATCGACATGAAGAAACCGGAATCATCATCAATCATCAGTCACAATTATGTTACCGTTTAATGATCTTTGTGGACATGATGAATCCCAAAAATACCTACTACATTATAATGACATCAGATATTGATAAGATTTTTTTATAACTCTTAAAAACGTCAATGGTTACTCTTCACGAAAACGATTATAATATATTCTGCCTAGCTTTTTTCCCCAACCATGTTGTGGTCAGCTTCCAGTCTAACCAGATGCGGCTGAAAACCAATATTTTACACGGAGCGACTGCCATCAGACCTCCGCAAACCAGGTACTGGGTAATGCCGATATCCTAAGGTTAGACAGGTTGTCAGACTTTCGAGCTTCCGACTTCCCGTAACGACTGTCATAGGTATTCGTATGAAACCCAGGACCGACTGTTTAACGTGTTCTCCGAGATACGGAGGAGTCTCGATGTGTAACGAACGGTCACCCATCCACGGATTGACCGCGGCAAGTACTTAGCCACGAGCCCCTCTCGAAGTTTACAATAGTATCCGACTTTATCCAATGTTCCTGAATAGAAATAGGTTTTCTTTATTAATTTTTTTCCTATGCGTTTGAGGTGACAGAGACAAAGTCTACGATGGAGTGAGCTTACCCAGAAGAAGCCTGTTAACTCTAACTTTGAAGAGATTCGGGTTGTATGCGTTCGGGAACACAGACGCAAGTAGTGAATTCCACTCTTTTGCAGTGCGCATTATGAAGGATGCTTAGAAGCGCTTAGTGCGAATTGGTGGAATGGCAACTAGGTATGGATGGTAACTTGCAGTGCGTCTATATATCCGATGGTAAAAGGGGGCCGGTGGGATGAGATTGTGGAGTTCTTGAGCACACTCACCGGAGTCTATGGAACTAGGTATGGTGTTCCTTCAACGAAAAGGGAGGATCCTCCAACCACGAGGCCACTGCCCAACGGATGATGTTGGGAAGTTGTATTCAAGGTTAGTCGGAAAGGGGTTACTAAGCCGCGGGCCACTTAAAGTATCACTAATGACTATTATAAAACAAGTGTTAGAATTTCAAAATTCGATAATTTTTATTTGCATGCAAAAATATTTTTAATTTAGTTTTTTCAAAACAAAATCATACCTGCTTTAGTTATGAATTCAGAAAATTAATTTTCTAATCCGTGACCTCAAATATGACCTAAATTGTAAAAACAACTGATCATAGCTATGGACAGATAGATTTTATCATATTTCTTACGAAGTCTTTGAAAAGCTATTTCTCTTAAACTATCGAGTTTTGGGGAATGTTGTAGAACAAAAGTTATCCCTTATTATGGGTACTTTAACACCCTTTCGGCTTAGTTACCCCATTTCTGACTAACATTGTATACTAACTCCGTGTCAGATCTTGATATCGCGATGCAGGATTTGTGACATTTCATTTGACAGCTGTCATTGTTGTCGCTGTAGTCTGCTAGACTTTCGTCATGCTGCGTAGTTCGCATATGGCGTGATAGATGGCGCCACAAGTCTATAGAAGACCGACAAGCAGGCGAGAGCTTGGTATCCACCAGTTTTACGTCGCCAATGAGCCTGTTTATCTGGATAAACCTGACTTTGTCCATACGTCATCTATGTCTTTTTACGTAGATCTACGTACTTTAGGCCTTTCCTGCAAACCTACAAACTTCATTCCCAGAACATTCACTTACGGGATAACTTCCTTGATGGTGGATGAAAACTTAAAATAAAATAATTATTAAGAGCAGACAAATCTGTCTACCCTTAATAATTTTGTCTGCTCTTAATAATTATTTTATTTTAAGTTTTCATTCACCCGCATTCTCCAGTTTACCCGCGATCATGGCGCTTGCAACAGCGTCGAAATATCGGGAACTCAAATCAAACAATAATCACGGAAGTTATCCCGTAAGTGAATGTTTAAGTGTACTATGCGTGCCAAATAAGAATAGGATCGCGCTTGCTACAACTTCACACGATAGCTGTCAAATTGGTACTACCAGCAAAAAAATACTATGAAAAAAAAAAGTTATATTTTTTTATTCATAGATTTCATTATTATTTACATTCATTTTTATGAAATGTTATTTATTGAATTCCATAAATAGATAATTTTGGATAATTTAATAATATTTGAAAACAGTATTCATTAAAGAAATGAACCAATATATATAGTTAACTTCACGAAATGCTACTGGTCACCCTAATATGTCGCCATAATAATAATATAATTACTGTGTAATTAATTTGGCGTAAAATTGATAAGAATTACCAAAAAAGTGAACAAAAATAATTAAACTGAATATAATTTCTTTATTTACTTTTTTGCACACCTTACACTTTGGTAATGAAGTTCACGACTTTTGCGGAACAAAATGGCGTCTTGACAGTGCTATTCTTATTTGGCACGCATTATAGTTAAAAACTGTGAAAGTTTAAAACAGTGTTCATTCCCAGAATGTACGTATTTTCTAGAAAAGGCGATTCGGCTCAAATCCTTTCTTTATTTGCCCAATTTGCACAAAATTTATTCATATTGCTAAATAGTGCAAATTTCGAGCGTCTGTTTTATGCGATCAATTTAATGAAAAATGACGTAATTGACTTTCTACTAAAATCACTAAAAGGCAAAATTAGTTACCACAAAGTTGTTTAAAAAAAACCACGACCATTCACAGGAACATTATTAAACGTTTTAATAAATTGTATAAATTCAATTTGCTTGAAAATAGTAATGAAAACGATTCTACGTAATTTACTATTCTGGCCTACGCCTTTTTTAACCGACTTCCAAAAAAGGAGGATTTAAAAAAAAAATGTTACTAATTGCCGCCATCTCGCCTGATATTAAGCGATGATGCGGTCTACGATGGAGCACGCTTGCCTAGAAGAAACCGATTCACTCGTGACTTGAATACACCCAGATTGTAACTGTAGGGGAACACCCACTCGGGCAGCGCATTCCACTGTTTGGCGGTTTTCACGATGAAAGTGGAATCAAAACGCTTCGTTCGAGTTTTTGGTATATCAACCATGAACCGATGGCGCTTTTTCGTGCTTCTGGCCGTCCGATAGAAAAAAGGGCAGGGGGGTATTAGATCATGCAGATCTGAAGCACACTCTTCGAAATGTGTCCGATAAAAAACCGATAGACTAGCAACTTTGCGCCGATGCTCAAGACTTTGGAGCTTGGTCTGAACAAGGGAGTCGTTGCTGATGAGCTTCTAGGCACGCTTCTCAATGGACTCCAACGCCTCAAGCTGGTATTTGGTTGAGCCATCCCAAAGGTGCGAGCATTACTCCATGCACGAACGAACCTGGTTCTCAATTCGGTTGTATTTTTTTTTGTACTTTTTTTAAAATGTTTGTTACCTCGTAACTCCGTCATTTATAAACCGATTTAGAAAATATGTTTTTATTTGAAAGAATATACTTCCAGATTGGTCCTACTTAAATTTGGTGAAGATCTGATAAAGAACTTCGGAGATAGACAATAGAACTCCTCAATGACGAACAGTACGCATAATGTGATGATGTGATTATGTTACAAGCAGCGTCTTTAGTAGGTCCAACCATATTTTAATTAAGGCCACTAAAAAGAAAAAAATAAAAAACATTTTATCAAAAATAAAACCGACTTCAAAAAATCGATGATAAGAAGAAAATAATTACCACATTATAAAATTTACAGTTTCAGAAGTCGGTGCCTTCAATTTGGTTCAGCGTGGATTAGCACCGACTTCTGAAACTGTTAATTTTATAATATGGTAATTATTTTCTTCTTTTCATCGATTTTTTGAAGTCGGTTTTATTTTTGTTAATCAAAATCTGAGTTGGCAATACTGACCTAATATTAACCGTAAAATATCTACAGTCAACGATAGGTCCACATGGCAATTTTCTAGTCATTTTCAATACACAATTACAAGCAACAACGTGAGCAATACCAGTGATAGCCTAGTGGTGTGACCGTCGGACTGTCAAGTCATAGGTCTCAAGTTAGAACCCAAGGCACGCACCTCCGACTTTTCAGATTCATGTGCGTATTGTAAAATTATCACTTGCTTAAAAAGGTGAAGTAAAACATCGTGAGGAAACCGGCATGCCTGAGAGATATTTCTCGACGGCATGTGAAGCCAAGTCAGAGGCCCATGGGCGGCATAAACTGTGACACCAGGTTAGTCACTAACCACACGAAAAGAAGAAGAAGAACGTGAGCGAAATCGATAAACGCGGTCGATGCGGACTCGTGCAGCGCTAGCACCGTATATAGTATATTATCTATGGCTAGCACTAAGATGGCGCGGGCGCTGTGCGGGTGTGCGGGGCGTCCCCCCCTCCACGACTCACCTCATACTGATCATACCGATTTTTTAGCTAAGTTTTGATGACATTTAATTATGTCAATTGTTTTATATAGTTTAGCTTCCTTTTCACTTTTGTAAATGTGAGAACTTTGTGGACCTGCCTCTATAAATTTATAAATTACTGTTATTCATATAGTTTTTATTCTATTTTATTTGTTAATTTTTGTACTACATTACTCATTGGTTTGTGGTCAGGACTCCATTGTTCTCTCACTATCCTAAATCATTGTACTGTGAAATTGTTAAAGATATTATTTTAAAAAGAGTACCTAACATGGAGTTTCTTGCCGGTTCTTCTTCTTCTTCTCCATAGGAAACGACTAATTGGAACCGTGCATCTAAATTCGACTTTTCATAAGCACCTGTATTGGTTTATGTGAAATAAAAAAAAATGATTTTGATTTTTGATTTTGATACCTTATTGTCATGTCGACGTGTCGTTGACAGTACCTACATACCAACTCAAACACACACATAATTCAATTTTACGGTAATCAACATTACCTATCAATAATTAAAATTAAGTATGTAAAATTCTTAGGCATTTCTGTAGATAATTACTGTAATTGGAAGTCACACGTAAATATTGTCTGCACAAAAATAAATAAATTCATTTACGCACTAAAAAATCTACGCATAACAGCTACAGAAAGTACAGCAATTGTAGCTTATCATGGCTATGTTGGATCAGTCTTACGATATGGTTTATTATTGTGGGGTAACTCAACATTAATCAACGAAGTTTTTGTCTCAAAAGAAATGTTTAAGAGCAATATGCAATGCCATGCCTCTAGATTATTGCAGACCACTTTTTAAGAAAACTAAGATATTAACTTTAAGCTCTCTCTATATCCTCGAAATAGGACTATTTGTCAGGAAACACCCACAATTGTTCGAAAAAATTTGTGAGAAGAGTCTGTTCAGCCAAAGAGATCCTACAAAGATAGTTATACCAAAATGTAAAACCACCCTTTACCATAAAAATTGTATGTTCATGTGTGTGAAAATTTATAATTAAATACCCCAGTTTCTAAGAGAATTACCCTTAAGGTTATTTAGAGTACACTTAAAAAGATGGCTAACAGAAAAATGTTTCTACACTGTTCAGGAATTTTTGCATTTAAAAATAAGTATCACGGACACTTTTTATTGATAGGTATTAACATGATTTTTATTGTAATTATCTATTTCTAGACTTGGTCACGTTAATTTAAAATTATTGTATATCCACAATGGACTGATTGCTGTACACTATCACATAAATATATAACAACTGTAACTACTCAATCAAAAACAATAAAGAATACTTTACTTTACTTACTTTATGTAATTATATATATATTTTTTTATATATTATTATTTTGAATTTTGTTAATGCATGATATTTAATTGTAATATAATTGTAAATTGATTTTTTATTAAGGAAATAAAAAGGCTTTATTATTATTATGTAATTATAATATTGCTACTTAAATTACAATTTGTTAATCAAATTTCTTTAATTAGACATTATTTGCTGAAGGTATTACGACATGAATGGTACAAGTAAAAAAAAACATGATTTTCTTCAATTTATTAATTTTGTTGCTGTGTGAGTACATGGTTTTTATTTAACTTATATTTTTTTGTGTGCTTCTGTAATCTGCGCCACTTTGGCTAAAATATGTTATACAAGGTTAGTCGGAAAGGGGGTACTAAGCGGCGGGCCACTTAAAGTATCACTGATGAATATTTTAAAGCAAATGCTAAAATTTCAATATTCGATAAAAAAAATCCATCAAAAAATTATTTTATTTTAGTTTTTTCGAAAATTGAAAATTCTTCATCCCTGCTTTAGTTATGAATTCAGAAAATGGAGTTTCTAATCCGTGACCCCAACTATGACCTAAAATGTAAACACAGCTGATCATAGCTGAGGATAGATAGAATTTAGCGTATTTTTTATGAAAAATTTGAACAGCTATTTCTCTTAAACTATCGAGTTTTAGGGAAAGTTGTAGGACAAAAGTTATCCCTTATTATGGGTACTCTAACACCCTCTCGGCTTAGTACCCCCTTTCCGACTAACCTTGTATATTATATCGTTGGATTGGATTTATTTTTCTGCGTCGATTACTTGGGATTTTGTATTTTATTCTATTATATTACTATTTTCTTATTTGCCGCCATTTTGGTGTAGATTAGGGAACGTACCCATAGGTACCTACTGTGACCCATTTTTTACCTCCCTCCCCCCTCGGTGACCACCCGTAGTATATGCCAATACCCCCCCTCCCCCTCTAGTTTTCACGTGGTAATATATAAATATGGTTTTAAATCATTTTTTGCAAACAGAAAGTTAACAAAAGAAATATTTGACTTATATGTGCGAGTGTTGCCACCTGTGAGTTCAAAAAGCGTTTAACTCTGCGCGCCATATTTGAATATAGCTCGAAAAAACTCGAGATTTCCCTAGTGGATCAATATCCACTAGGGAAATCTCGAGTAGTCTCACGTAGTCAATCTACGTGACGAAAACCTAAGCCCTCCCCGCCCCTGTGACCAAGCGTGGTATTTTGAAGACCCCCCTACCCCCCTGATCGGGTCACGTAGTATGGGTATGTTCCCTTATAGCTTTGAGTTGTGGTGGTCATAGTGGCCGGGCTAGTCCAAAAAAAAAAACAATAACACATCTATCATCCAAGCCGCTGTTAGTTTAAGATGATTGTGTCAGAACCCTAGCAAAACTTAATAGAATAGAATAGAATAGAATATACTTTATTGTACACCAAAATTGTAACACATTCTCTTATACAATAACAAACATTAAAGGTTACAATGGCGGTCTTATCGCTGATAGCGATATTTACCAGACAACCTTTGGATGAACAGGAAGTCAATGAATAAGATAGAGGGGGTAGTCCATGGTGTACTGCTGCAAAATATATACTACACACCATACATAGACATAATACTTACATATAGGTATATATATATACATTTATAAATATTGTAATATATGTATATAAGGTCTAACGTTATTAATCCGAAATATTTAAGGAGGTGAATCTATAGGTTTGAAACATGCCTTGTAATAAATAATAATTAATATAATAATAAAAAAAAATTACACCTTTGCTAAATTTAATTTTAATAATGTTGGTTTCACTTGTGAAACGCCTCTAGTGCTTGTCGTCCGAGTTCTGAGTCTCCCTCCCTCTCTCTTACTCTGTTGTCAAGTGGCGGGCGGCACTGGTGCATCGTCGTACCGCCGAAACTCCGGTTCCCGCGCAAAAATATCAAACGTTCTGCGTAGGTCATTAACTTAGATCAGCTGCGTCAGAGTACGTAGACGTACCATTGATAGATCTTATCAGAAATCCTAATTCTAAAATTGATAATTCGACTGATTAATTAGTTACCTACTCACTCATTAGCCTACCTAAGTACACAGTGCCGCCCAAACTCCGGTTCCCGCGCAAAAAAATCAAACACTGCGTAGGTAGGTCATTGACTCAGATCAGCTGATTCGGAGTACGTACCATTGATAGATCTTATCAGAAATCCTAATTCTAAAATTGATAATTCGACTGATTAATTATTTACCTACTCACTCATTAGCCTACCTAAGTAAGTACATAGGTACGTACTCAACATAATAGCGGCATAGTAGGTACAGTGGCTTGGCGCGACTAGGGCGGTCGCAATTGTCGAGTGAGGCCGCGTGCAAACGACGGTCTTTCTTAAAACCTATTTAATTATTATATACTGTTCATTATAAGGTCCAACCAAAATACCTGGACAAACTTTTACACAGTGTTCAGTATAGTTATAACTGAACATATCTATGCAAAAAAAAGAAATCGAAGTGTTTTTTTTTAACCAAAATTTTTTTTTCAACTTTCATTTTATTTTTATTATTTTTTTGTTACATTTTTCACTTCGCTGTTTAGGTAAAACACGGTACGGAATTAGCGCGCGCCCCAATGGCGGTCGATGCATAAGAAATGGATGAGTTTATTCTTAGAGAGTACAGGCAATTTAAAACGTTATAATTCTTTGGTTAGAAAAAAAACACTTGGATCTCGTTTTTTTTTTATTTAGATGTGATTAGTTAAACGTATTGAACATTGTGTAAAAGTTTGTCCAGGTATTTTGGTTGGACCTTATATGTATATTAATTAATATAATATATTATACAATACCTACAAATATACAGGGTTATTGGTAAAACACTAACAACCATATTACTAACATCATAAACAACAGCTTTTGTTCTATGACTTTTGATAATTCATCAGATTTTAATTCATCAAATCATTAATCACTTTTCTTTCATTTCTTCTATCTGCGCAGGCGTGATCAACTCCAACCAGTACCAGATACATCACAAAAAAAAGTTCAGCACATGGCAGTCTTCTGTGACAGCTAGTACAAGGTTGATGGAACTATTGCAGTCATATTATGAGGAAACCAATGCCCGCATCTTCGAACTGAACGACAAGAGATTCATGTATGAAGAAACACCTCAGTACGAGCAGGGGTATATCATGGGTGAAATTATTGAAAGGTAGGTAGGTATAGTAGTTCCTGCGTGGGAAGCCATCGCCTCCTTTTGCGAGGAGGTGATGGCCACCAATGAAGGAGCGGAGAGGGAGGCCGCTTCTTCTCTCCCTTCTCGCGCTAGACGCACCGGGCGCCGGAGGGCGCGCGACGATCTGCGTGGGAAGCCATCGTCTCCTTTTGCAAGTGTATGATTACGACCAAGGAGGGAGCGGAGAGGGAGAGGGAGCTGTCTGCTCTTCTGCCCTCCCGCGCCAGACGCACCGGGCGCCCTAGTGTGTGGCCTGCGGGCGGTGGGTTAGGGGACCGCCGCTCGAACAGTATCAGGCCCGAGAAGGCGGCGTGCAGTGTTCCGTGCGAGTTTCTCAGGAGGATGTGGGGCAAGGCCCGACAGTGGAGAGGTCCATCAGGGGCTGCCGGGGTTGCGATGCATGCTTTTGCGAATCCCGCGACCCCGGCCGAACGGTCAGGAGAAGGAACACCGTTGGTTTTTAGCCGGTAAGAGTCCGGCAGACCCCCTCGCCTTCCCGGGGCGTGGTCATGGTTATCAGGAATATCTAATCAAACATACTAAAGCTTCGTTAAGGATATTTTTACACCCTGTACTATGTCCCATTATCTGTCACTTCACAGGTGACGTTTTGTCATTCTGGCAACTAAATTAAACTGTCAATAGCACAAGTTTCTAATTAATTTGTGACTAATTACCAACCGCGTGGATCATACGATTGGCAAGGTTAAACTGCAATTGTCGCGGTCAGTCTGTGGATGGGCGACCGTTCGATACACACCGAGACCCCTCCGTGCCTCAGAGAGCACGTTAAACAGTCGGTCCCGGGTGTCATACGAATATCTATAACAGTCGTTACGGGAAGTCAAAAAAAACGGGAAGTTAAAAACTTTGGGAACCGCTGATTTAAAACCTCACATTTCAGGTACAGAAAAATGGTTGAACACGCCAAAAAGTCTCGAATATATCATTCGGACACAGTATTCTTCACTTTGAAACGTGCCGAAATTGTTCAAAAGCTATATTTCGAAATTTATCATCTTGTAAGAATGATGCACGAAGTTACACCGAAATGGAGATATGAAATGAAGTTATTGTCAGCTCCCCCAGAAGTGGACCATTCACTCGGAGGGATGAAGAAGGCTGAGTCGAGCATAAAGGAACAAGAGCAGATAAGAATAAGAGAAAGAAGAAGACAGAGGAAACAACAAGAGCTGTACAGAAAACTTATCCTGGCAGGACTAGATCCTTATAATAAATCAAAATCATCCAGATTTTATAATAGGTGGTGGCCCATAGACTATGGCTGGGAGATCGAACATGGGTGGTGAGGATGTAGTATTAACAGTTCTCTGCCCTTTCGCCGAAAATTGTTTGCCAGATCTTCACTTGCTAACTAACGTTTCGCAGAATTCTATTTCGCCGAATAATCATTTGCCAACTTATCATATAATTTTGTTTTATTTCCTAACCTCACAGTTACCAACTGACAGTTCCGTCTTTACCATAAGGGCACGTGGGGCACGAGCCCAAGGCCCCCGGTCTGAAGGGGGCCTCGAAATGCCGAAACCCAGTGCAACCATGTATTTTTCAATAAATCAATTTTAAAAAACACATCGGTTTCTTAGTTCAACGCATCATTAACAAAGCACCCAGATAACTAGGGTTGCACAGCAAAACGTTGCTCAGCAGAAGTTTTCTTTAATTTGAGACAAATTGCTGCTAACTTTAGACTTTGTAACTTTTCACTACCATATTAAAACAACTTGAACTACAAGTTAGTGTCAATGTAATAACCAATTATGTCACTGAACAAAAGTATGTACATTCTGATATTATTCACGTTCTTTTTGGCTTTCCAAAAGGGGCCCAAATTCACTGTGCCCAAGGGCCCCTGCATAGCCTAAGACCGCTCTGACCAACTGTACGTTTGGTCTGCTTTTCATAATGACACTTTTTAAAATGCCAACTTTCAAGTAGCAGAATGTTTATTTACAAGGATGCCATTTTCATTTGGGACAAATTATATACAGGTAGATATTGTTATTAATATATATTTTTTTACTTTATCTTTAATTTGACGTAACCTAACAGTTTCCTTTTACAAAAGCGATTCGCTTCTGGCACATCGCCGGCCGCTGCCGCGGCACGCTAGCTCCGCTCGCTCGACTCGTGCGTTGTTTGTCATACTATGCGTGCCAAATAAGAATAGTACTGTCAAGACGCCATTTTGTTCCGCAATACTCGTGAACTTCATTACCAAAGCGTAAGGTGTGCAAAAAAATAAATAAAGAAATTATACTCAGTTTAATTATTTTTAGTTCACTTTTTTGGTATTTCTAGTCAATTTACGCCAAATTAATTATACAATAATTATATTATTATTATGGCGACATATTAGGGTGACCAGTAGCATTTCGTGAAGTTACAAATATTATTAAGTTATCCAAAATTATCTATTTATGGAAATCAAGAAATAACATTTTATAAAAATGAATACCTATACACGGTTAAATTTTGATCGTTTTAATCCCGTGGAGGGTCGATCCGGTGCATGAAACACTATCGATTTGTAAAGATAAAATTAAAAAATAAAGTACTTTTTTTTTAAAAACTCGAATTAATTTTCGCATGAGTGAATAACTTATGCGAACCATTAGTAGGCACCATTCGGTTCTAGCAACAATGACGCGTACGCACAGTCAACGTGGACTCACAAAAATTAGCCAATCCTAGACCAAACCCCGCCCCCAAACCCTATTTGATTGGCAATGCAATAGGCGCGCGCCCCGCGCACCGCGCGCGCCCCGCGCACCCCGCGCGCCAAGGGCAGCACAGGAGTACATGACCACGTCATGTAAATAATTCAGTTTATCTAAGACGTCATCGGTGTGTTGTTGTTAAGATTATCCTTGTCGCGCGAAAGTAATGACGTCTCGTAATTACGCGTACTCCAACCTGGAGTTCCTTGCCATGGTGCAATTTTACGCAATCGCGGGTTTTGATGCGCAGGCGGCTCGGTGTCTACAGCGAAGCGAGCATAATGTACGTAATCACCTGATTTCCGTGTTTGGAGATCACTGAATTGGACGGGTTGGTCCAGTTGTTTGGCCAGCAAGGAGCCCGGACCTTACCCCGCTGGATTTTTATTTGTGAAGCCATCTTTTGTACAGAAAAGAGCATCAAACTCGTGTACAAATGAAAAGTGCGATAGTAAACGCGTTCGATGTTTTATAAAGTGACAGAGAGACATTACATATTGAAATTAAAAGACAATTTAATTAAACGTGCAAAATTATGTCTCGAAAGGAATGGTTTGCACTTTGAACAATTATTAAGCTATCGTGAAGTATTAGCCAGTGATGATTCAGGGGTGATTAATTATTAGGTTTATAACAGAATTCTTTTTTAATCATTTGATTAGGTACACGTTTTTATGAACAATTATTACGTGTCGCTTAGTGTTAAATAAATCAAAGGTGATTTAGGTAGGTATGTAACAGAACTTTTTTTAAATCGTGTAAGTAATTAGAACTTTTTTCTTTTTTAAATCATTGTGAATAATTTTGATTCCACATTATTAAATACGCCATAACTAGCAGGCCTGTAGGGATTTATTTTTACATGTACCTACCGCTTTTAGCATAATTCTTTTAATAGTATTAGGTATGGCCCGAAACCTAGGCACAAAGCAATTATGACGGTCCTAAGCCCGTAAAAGTATAAAGGGAAATTTGGAATCATTTAATTTGTTTACGTGAATCTCAGCTGAGCGCGAGTCAATAACCTTAACTTGATCGGGCGGAGTTAGGTAGTTAGGTACGCAACGACCGACGCCGACGTAGGTAACTAACTCGTGGCGCTACTGCTGGTTTCATGCATTTTGCGAGTATTATGTTATCACTTGCTATTTTCTTTGTTTTAAGAGTTACAATGCTGTGCAAGCTTTTGATGAATAGTATTTTGTAAGTTAAACCACCAGTCCAAGGGATTAAAACGATCAAAATTTAAGCGTGTATATAATAATGAAATCTATGAATAAAAAAATATAACATTTTTCTTTTCACAGGTTTTTTTGCTGTCTGTACTAATTTGACAGCTATCGTGTGAAGTTGTAGCAAGCGCGATCCTATTCTTATTTGGCACGCATAGTACTCTAACCTAACCTAACCGAAACGTTTGACAAATGATAAATGTCCCAGACGTTTTGTGTCATTATAATAATCCGTTTAACAATAATTCTACCAAATGAAACGTTGTCATACAAAAATTTTCTAAAAAAAAGTTGTTAAAGTGAAACATTGGCGAAACGTTGGTTGGCAAGTGATAATCTGCTAAACAGTTTTCGGCGAAAAGGCATGATACCAGTATTAACCTTTTAACTGCTTGAGTCGCATTTCTGCGACAAATATTTCCGTGCCCCTACCGCGCGTGTCGTATTTCTGCGACAGTGAACATGCATGGTTTTTTTGTTCTATTTTCGTCCTATGAACTGTGTGGTACAACTAAAACCATTATTCAATAGAGATATGATTTATAACAATTACTTAAAAATGTTTCGTCAATTACTTAAAAATGTTTCGTCAATTACTTAAAAAGCTTTAAGTATTGAAAAAGCTTAATACAGGGTTATTTGTAAAACACCGACAACCTCTCAGGAATATGTTACTAACATCATAAACAACAACTTTTGTTCTATGACTTTTAAAAATTCATCATATTTTAGTTTATCAGATTTTCATACAAAAATAAAAATATTTAAATTGACCACTCTAATGCGCCCCCGCCGCCCTAACCCCGCTCCCCTCGCTATTTTACTATCGCTTTCTTTTGCTTCGCATACACTTCGTAACATTTAGACCGTTCAATTTAAACGTTTTTATTTTTGTATGAAAATCTGATGAACTAAATGATGATGAATTTTTAAAATTCATAGAACAAAAGTTGTTGATTATGATGTTATTAACATAGTCCTGAGAGGTTGTCAGTGTTTTACAAATAACCCTGTATATTTATTGTAGGTATTATTTTATCGATTCGTAGTCGCGCGCTAGGGACATGGCAACTGATATTTAGCCACGCGCTTAAAAGGTTAATATTGGACTCTGCTCAAACATTTTTTGTTATTTATATGTATAATGTACTAGATTTACCCGACCCGGCTTCCCATGGGGGGGAGCACTAAGTATCTACGGCGCACCTACCTACCTACCCTACCCTCCCTACCAGGTAGGTAGGGAGGGTAGGGTAGGTAGTAAAAAGAAAGGGTAGGATAGGTAGGTAACTATCCTACCCTTTCTTTTTATCGTTGGAAAATCCTCATGGAACTCCCTCGCCCGGGGAAGGCGAGGGTGTCTGCCGGACTCTTACCGGCTAAAAACCAACGGTGTTCCTCCTCCTGACCGTTCGGCCAGGGTCACGGGATTCGCAAAAGCATGCACCGCAACCCCGGCAGGTCCCGGTCCGCCATCCTTCGGCGGCCCTCTCCTCTCTGGGGCCTAGCCCTGCATCCTCCTGATAACCTATCCTACCCTACCCTACCCTACCTACCCTACCCTATTTACCTGCCTATTATTTTATAACATTTAATGTTTGACCGATAAGAACAGTTTGTATGGGAAAATAAAATTGTTGTTTTCATTACTATTTTCCTCACAATCTCCCAAAACTTTGCCTGGACATCCTGGTTTCATACATTTTTGGTCACATAACTCGACGAAATGTATGGACCACCAGATTTTTGATCCCTTAGTAATAATTGTTCATAATAATGATTACAATGACCATTTTTCGGGTTTATGTCATACGAAAATGAGGATATACGTATAATAATATTTCATATCGAATATAAATTATTTATTAAAAAAAACCTGGTACAATATCGTTCAGACTATATTTCTAAGTACAATTAAATAATAATATGAATAAAGAATATACATACTTAGTTTTTTAATACCTAAAAATAAAAGTCGTTTCCCAGCAATAATTTTTGCTCTATGTTACACTTAGTTTTATGTACCGGCTTCGTTAAGGATATTTTTACACCCTGTATACAAGGTTAGTCGGAAAGGGGGTACTAAGCCGAAAGGGTGTTGAAATGCCCATAATAAGGGATAACTTTTGTTTTACAACTTTCCCAAAACTCGATAGTTTAAGAGAAATAGCTTTTCAAAGATTTCGTGAAAAATATGCTAAAATCTATCTGTCCATAGCTATGATTAGCTGTTTTTACAATTTAGGTCATATTTGGGGTCCCAGATTAGAAAATAAATTTTCTGAATTCATAACTAAAGCTGGTATGATGTTTTTTTTAAAAACTAAAATAAAAATCTTAGATGATGTAGTGACAAAAATTGAAAGGAGAATGCTTAGGTGGTTTGGCCATGTTGAGAGAATGAGTGAACGGCGATTAACAAAATAAATTTATAAGGCGGATGTTAATGGGAACGCCGGTAGAGGACGTCCTAGAAGGACATACATCGATGTTATTGGTGATGTTCTTCACAAAGGTCAGGTGCGTAGTACTCTCAACCGGCGTGCGTGTATGACAAGATGTATGAATGTGGATGAAGCGAAAGGGGTATGTAAGAATCGTAGCATGTGGCGTTCTATAGTTTCTGCCTACCCCCATGGGAAAAAGGCGTGAGTTTATGTATGTATGTATGTAAAAATCTTATTGCATGCAAATAAAAATTATCGAATTTCGAAATTTTAACACTTGCTTTAAAATAGTCATCAGTGATACTTTAGGTGGCCCGCGGCTTAGTACCCCCTTTCCGACTAACCTTGTATATTTTAACTGCCTCGTTGATGTAGTAGTTGCATGCACGACTGCTGATCGTGCGGTCCTGGGTTCGATCCCCAGGTTGGGCAAAGTATTATTGGGTTTTACTGTGTGGAATTTCTCAGTAGCCACCCCGGAGTTTTAATTTGTGCCCGGTTGATGGCAATAGGCTCGCCCCCTATTACATGAGCCTTAAACATAACGGCGAGATGAAGGTGATACTATACTGATACACCTCTGCCCAACCCTTCGGGGAATACAAGCGTGATGTTATGTTTATGTGTGTTTTATTTTTGTTTTTATTCCTGGCTTGGTCGCGGTTGGCCCTAGTCTCACCTGATGGTAAGCGCAGACAGGGTCTAAGATGAAGCACACGAATCCAAGGAACAGACATATAGAGGGACTTCCCTATACACCTCTGGCTCTCACATACACACGGCGGAACACAGTCAACTGCTTGGCGTAAGTAACGTACTTCGCAGTGAAAAATATTTTTTCGAAAAAATAAACAAAAATTTATAATAGGTACTTTATTTTCAAAGATCGTACTTTTTTATCATAATACTAATAGAAGGTGTATAAAGACCCTTCACGAAGCCGTCAACCATGCATTCAGTACATCAAACTAAGTAACACTGCGCAAAAATTGTCGCTGGGAAACGACTTCTTTTTTGGGTGAAATGTTTCGTTTTACTGTAAAGCTCAATGTAACGCACTCAAAACACTGTGCTGATAGATGCAATGAGTAGTAAACGGGTAATGGAGGTATTTCAAGTACATTTGCAACCTTCAAAACTAATATTTAAAAAAAAGTTGTGAAAATGTTGGAACTTTGACCTCCAATATCTCCGTAACTAGAAGGTCCCCAGGCATAGTCCAGAACAAAAAAAATATTGCAATGACGTGGAGAATAAGTGCCTTTCGGCTTCGTTAAGGGTCTATTTACACCGTTTATAGTTATTTCCCCAAAAAAAAAGTTGGCAACCATTGTTGGGTCCCCAAACATAAAGGGCCTTAACACCAAGAAAAAGGGGCCCCTCGAACTAGGGCCTGCTTATATTAAGTAAACGCTTCCAGCGACCAGGTTTCTCGAACCGGCCATTTCTTATGAAATCGTTTCATGGTTGTTGTAAGATTCTCCGGTTGTCCCAATTTCCTCATCAAGTACTCCTCTCTAATCTTTCTCTTTACCTCCTCTATTTTGCTACTTTCTTTATCATCCTTGATTGCATCTAAAAACAAGTTATAGAACAAATTCTGTAAAAAGCTCTTTCTAAAAGGGGATGTATACTGGCCTGCAAAAATAAGTACTACACTTTTAATGATATTTACTTTTAAAGTGTGATACTTATTTTTGCAGGCCAGTGTATTTAAAAGCACATTAATATTGATGAAAATAACAACAAAACATGTTTAACACGTTCGTTGCATTACGAGATCTATCAGATCTCTTGCAGGACTTTTGTATTGTGCGTTGAACATAATCGTGTTGTTTCACTCCTTGCGGGAGGATCTAACGTGTAAAGTTCTTTAAGTATGAGTAGGACAAATATACATATTTGCTTCCTACTTAAAGCTGAATTCAAGGACATTAAAAAATAAATTAGAGATGGATTAGGTCCCTAACGCACAGTACTGTAATTATTTTCATTCCTTGCGCTAGGAGATATGTCGGTACTCGTGGAATCGTACGCCTCGTAGACGCAAGAGAGGGAGGGTGGGCGGCGCGGGCGCTGCGTGGCTCGTTTTAGTGTTGTCCTAGCATCGACGTGGGAGGTCGCACGCACGTTTTGGAAATAATACTCGCGTATATACCTACGTGTTGATTATTATTGATAAACAATGAGTGCTTTTAAAAGAAAAAAGTGTAAAAAATCTATTTATTTTGGTGAGATTTCTAACTAAGCTGCCGAAATCTGTAACAGATCTTACCGAGGGAAAATTCAAAACCCATATTAAACGTGTCCTCACTCAAAAAGCATACTACAAGACTAAGGACTACGTTGACGACAGGGATGTTTGGCATTAGTTCTTGCACATGTGGCTTCCCTGGAACCTCATTAACAACATATTATGTGTATGTCTATCAGTGGCGAAGGCTCCATACAACTCGATTCCTATCGGCTTCCCTTTCGAAATATGGCAAATACTAGTATCTATTATTTTCAATTATCATTTAAACAAATAATTAGGTATTTACGAAGTTACATTGCAGGTATAACATTTGCTTATGAAAGTAACAATCAAAGAAATAAATAAACGCCTACATTTTTTTCGGAGCAAAATGTTGTAATGACGCAAAAGAAAAGCCGGTCAGGCGCGGCAGGAATCCAGTACATTTAATTCATAGTTTCACTTGTAGCGATCGTGACCTTGAGGCAACATAACACCGCTAGATATACGGACGATGGCAAGCCGCGATCCATCGAGTTATTACGATAAAGACAGAGATAGGAAATGCGTACGCCAGAACGAGATGGAAATAATGCTACTGAAGATCGTAATTTGTTCAGATAGTAATATTTGGATGACAGATTCACAACAGATTTTTTTCGCGCTTGTTTATATTATTGTTTTCACTTGTTCATTTGCATTTGATTTGATATATTCGTATCATAATTTAGAATGTTATAGCATTATTCATGTATTATTGTTGAAATTGATTTATTTGTGTAAACTAGTGATAGTTTTGCGAAGTGATAGTGCAGTAAAAACAAGGTTAGTGGCGTTGTATTATTTGGTGATCGTCCATTTAAATAGGTATTTAGGTAAGTAAGGATTACTAAGATAGCTTTTTTGTTTGTAGTTTTATTAGAAAGTAGTTATTTAAGTAGTGATTTTGTTATTATTGAGTAAATTCGATACCATGGCGGCATTAGTGAACGTAGAATGCTGTCTGACAGATTATTTGTTGACTGAGGAAACATCCTTTTGAAAGTTGAGTTTTGAACATGTAATTCAGTTAGGCCGTGCTCGCCTTGACATGATTATAAATTACAAACGACGCGATGGTTTTTTCAAACATTTTAACAGTTCTTTGTAAGTACCTACGACAAATACCCTTGGCTTACGGGAAGTTGTAAATTAAATAAAATGTTTTGTTTTCCTTGCATATTATTCTCAGATTCTAGTAGCTTATGGAGCCACACGGGATTTAAAGATATTAATAATCTTTCAATTTCGTCCAAAAAACATGTTCAGACCGAATAACATATCCGAAGTTGTTTATCTTTGCATGATTTCGGAAATCGTAGGATAGAAACATTTTTTGCTAATACGTATGAAGTTCATAATAGAAAAAAAGTAGATCGGAATAGAAGTTTAATGAAACGGTTCATCGACACAGTAATTTTGCTAGGTAAAAAATAATTAGCTTTTCGCGGCCACCACGAAAATCCGATAATCCGAATCCGATAACCGCGGTATCGAAACGTTAATATATTTAAGCAAGTATGATACCGTAATCGATTCGCATTTGGAACAATGTTCCTCAACACAGAATCCCACATTCTCTGGCCTTTCGAGTGATATACAAAATGATTTAATACAAAGTATCGCATTCGTTTTAAATTAAAGTTGGAAATAAATAAGGCTCAGTTTGTATCGGTCATGATTGACGAAACGCCCGATGTTAGTCATAGGGAGCAATTAACGGTAATATTTAGGTATTTATCTGAAACTGGAATCGAAGAACGTTTTCTTGGTTTCTATGACGTTAGCGTCAGTCGGACTGCTGATGTTCTTCTCATATCCATCCCCAAACGGCTTTTCTCAAAGCCACTTTTATTATACTTGCAAGACACTGTTTCTATGTATCAGTGCTTACATGTATAGTGAAAGTGAGCTAAAGCCAATGCATCTGTACAAGATTTCGAAGTTAGCCACAGGGCCACAGCTATACGAGTAGTTACTGGAATTCACGCATCACACTTGAGCAAGGTAAGCATTTTTTGGTTCGGCTTCCCTTTTAAGAAAATTCACCCTTCGCCACTGATGTCTATTAACTATCCTCAATTATGATTATTTATTTTTTATTTTTTTATTTGTATCATTACTCGAAGACACTCGAATAACTTTTCACTATTAGAAAAACTAATAAAATTAGATTCCATCTCATTCACTTCACTGACATAGTTGCATGCTGTTTATTTATATAATGCATTTTATTACATAATTCCCCGAAGGAAGATGTACTGATCATATTTTCCAACGTGGCGACAAAAAAAGACGTTGTGTGGGTAGTTACGAAAAATTACGACGCACATTAAACAGCACTGACGCTTCTAAAAAAACTAAACGAATTGTTACCATTTGCGTGCAATGCAAGCAATCAATGTGCTTACCATGTTTTAATGAATAACACTGCATAATTAATACAACTTTTTCAATCGACAACTGAGATATTATTTTATTCCCATCACTACTTACTACACACATTGAACTATCTTCGGTTGCGGTACGAGATACAATCGATATCTAATTTTTTTTGGTATTTGTAGTTTATTCATATGTCATAACTGCGTGCGAACCTAGCAAAATATAAAGCAATAGGCTATCTTTCACCCACAAAAACTTCAAAATATATGTCATTGTTTTTTGGAAGATATAAATTATTTTTAAAACTGTATCTTTAGGAGACTGATTAGGTCTCAAACGCACCAAAGGGTAGGTTAGTTTCGAGATCTTATAGGTCTCCAAAGCACCAGCTGAAAGTTCTTTGAAAATGATGGCGCAGTGAACGTGTTAAGACACTTCAAAAATAATGCTTTTAAATTAGTTCAAAGACTATATGTATAATATTGTGGCGACATCTATCACGCCACGTGTGAACTACGCAGCACGACGATTGTGTAGCAGACTACAGCGACAATAATGACAACTCTCAAAATATGACGTCACAAGAATCCTGCATCGCGATATCAAGATTTGACACGCAGATAGTATACAATATGTAACATAATTAACGCACATCCTGAAAGTAGTTTGTTCAGAATCGTTTACTGAATCGATTTCTATCATTTTTATTATAGGTAATTTTCTATCCCAAAAATAATTAAAACTACGGAAATTAGTCACATTACCTCTGTACAGTCAAAACAAACTGAAATGGATCTCAAATCAAGGCAAAAAGACTTTTATAAGTGCATTTTTATTTGTATTAATACAAATTCCGTCATTCAATACAAAACAAAGAAAAATAAACCTTATTTCAAGAACGTTAATTTAGTAAATAACAATGCATATATGTACTTAAACTAAAATTTCAGTGTATGTATTATGATTATAACATAATATTCTAATTGGGGTGTTTGAGGGTGTGCGTTAATTACGTTATATGTTGTATATACAACTTCCCAACATCAACCGTTCGGTAGTATAGTACGCCGTCCCAGGCATGCGCTATTAGACCCCGATGACGATATTACCCTCCTCCAGGAGGCAGGTAAATCGACCAGCACATTACACAACGCCCGCCGCGCCGCCCGGCATACCGTCCTCGCCGGCGAGGCACGACGCGGCGTCCCACCGCCGCCGCGCCGCCGCCGTCCCTGATCCACCGTGCTCACCCACCGCAGCCGCGGAGCCGGTCCTTCTTAACTCCGCAGTCTCACCGTCAATTCAGCCCTCACCAAGCTGCCCCTCCTAGTTCTCCCGCCAGCAACGCCCTAAGTCGAGGTCCGAGTCCCATTAGGGGTCGCCCTTAGTGCTGTTGTTGCTAGTAGTCATGATGTTAGTAGTAGTAGTAGTTAGCTTAGGTTAAGTATTTTACTCTCGTCTCCATTGGTTGGAGACCCATTAGGTCTCGCCAATAACTGCCCAGTTACGTAGAAATGGTCCGCAAGACCATCTACAAGCAGTCGAATAGAAAAAATTAATAAAAAATCAATCGTTGTGCAGTAGCCCGCCAGGGATAAGATCCGCTTGGTTAGACGAACACCATACCTCGTATCTCCACAATACAATTTCACACGTTTGGTGCAGCCGCTGAGCGATTGGCTTCTGCACTACGATTCCCGCACGGCACAAATATTTGTATGGCCTACAGATAGTTGTTCCGGGTCTGGGCGTTTGTGCGTGTGAAGATTTGTGTGTATGTAAACGCACCCACGATACAGGAGAAATCGTAGAGAGGGGCAAGGTAAAAAAAAAAAAAAACAAGGATGAAATACCGTAAGTCCTGCCTCCCCTCCCCTGTCGAGCCGCCTCCTTCGTAGGCGGTGGCCCTGTTGGTCTTCCGCCAATTAACGTATTTCTATCAGTTAGTGCATCCCCAGTCTCTTTTTCCAGAACCTGTATCAATTTATCAATTTCAACCTCCAAATGGTGAGCCATCTCCATGTGCATAATAAAATGTATTGGTCTCACAACCATCGTGCCGGGGGTCATGATGCGACTCCTTACATCTTTTTTATTCTTAATACTCTTATATATATCCACCATATTTCTATACTTCTCACGTATTCTGCCTGGAAAAAAAAAGTTTAAAAAAAAATAAAGATGTATCTGTCGCGGGACACCTTTTTTTCATCGTTGAAAAATCCTCATGGATGTCCCTCGCCCGGGGAAGGCGAGGTCTGCCGGACTCTTACCGGCTAAAAACCAACGGTGTTCCTCCTTCTGACCGTACGGCCGGGGTCGCGGGATTGGCAAAAGCATGCACCGCAACCCCGGCAGGTCCCGGTCCGCTAACCTTTGGCGGACCTCTCCTCTGTGGGGTCTTGCCCCACATCCTCTTAAGAAGCGCACACGGAACACTGCGCGCCGCCTTCTCGGGCCTGTTACTGGTCGGGCGGCGGGTCCTTTAACCCGCCACCCGCAGGCCACAGATGTGAAACATCGAAACTCATTTTGTAAATAAATACGCGCAACTCAAACAACGTACAGTACAAAAGTACAAGGTTAGTCGGAAAGGGGGAACTAAGCCCCGGGCTACCTAAAGTATCAGATGACTATTTCAAAGCAAGTGTTAAAATTTCAAAATTCGATAATTTTTATTTGCATGCAAAAAGATTTATAATTTAGTTTTTTCAAAAAAAATAACATACCTGCTTTAGTTATGAATTCAGAAATATTATTTTCTAATCCGTGACCTCAAATATGACCTAAATTGTAAAAACAGCTGATCATAACTATGGACAGATAGATTTTAGCATATTTTTTACGAAATCTTTGAAAAGATATTTCTCTTAAACTATCAAGTTTTGGGGAAAGTTGTAGAACAAAAGTTATCCCATATTATGGGTACTTTAACACCCCTTTGGCTTAGGACCCCCTTTCCGACTAACCTTGTATAAACAAATTGCCGTCGCGAGCGTTGCCAGGCAACGCGGTTCACATCAGAACTTTGGAAATACGGTCTCTAATATCGTAGTCATTCTAAGGGATGACTTCCACCAAACGGCTCGCATCGCATCGGATCGGAACGGATACGGTGACAGCCGATCACGTCCCGCAGGATGTCGACGCAAACGATCAAAATCAAAATCAATTTTTTTATTTCACATAAATCAATACAGGTGCTTATGAAAAGTCGAATTTAGATGCACGGTTCCAATTAGTCGTTTCATATGGAGAAGAGCCGGCAAGAAACCCCATGGTTACTCTTTTAAAAATAATATCTTTAACAATTACAGAGTACAATGATTTAGGATAGTGAGAGAACAATGGAGTCCTGACCACAGACCAATGAGTAATGTAGTACAAAAATTAACAAATAAAATAAAAACTATATGAATAACAGCAATTTACAAACGTATAGATGCAGGTCCACAAAGTTCTTACATTTACAAAAGTGAAGAGGAAGCTAAACTATATAAAACAATTGACATAATTAAATGTCATCAAAACTTAGCTAAAAAATCATTGTAAAATAAGATAAAGATATCTTGAGAGTACATACATACATACATAAACTCACGCCTTTTTCCCATGGGGGTAGGCAGAAACTATAGAACGCCACATGCTACGACTCTTACATACCCCTTTCGCTTCATCCACATTCATACATCTTGTCATACACGCACGCCGGTTGAGAGTACTACGCACCTGACCTTTGTGAAGAACATCACCAATAACATCGATGTATGTCCTTCTAGGACGTCCTCTACCGGCGTTCCCATTAACATCCGCCTTATAAATTTCTTTTGTTAATCGCCGTTCACTCATTCTCTCAACATGGCCAAACCACCTAAGCATACTCCTTTCAATTTTTGTCACTACATCATCTTTTAAACCGCAACTTTGTCTAATCTCTTCATTTCTCAATCTATCATTCAAAGTTACACCGCACATACTTCGCAAGGAACGCATTTCCACGGCATTTATTCTACTTTCATGCCTCTTCTGCCACGACCAACATTCACTTGAGAGTAATGATACAAATAAAAAAAAAAAAAACAAAACATAATTGAGGATAGTTAATAGACATACACATATGTTGTTAATGAGGTTCCAGGGAAGCCACATGTGCAAGAACGAATGCCAAACATCCCTGTCGTCACGATCGGCCCCGTACCGTCGCTTGCGAACATATCCGTTTCTGCGCCTAGTCAAACAGTTTCATTCGTACCGTGTTGACATGTTTTTTTTTTTTAAATGGTTGTAGTTGACGTAGTATTGTTGGCTATTGCATTAGAAGAAGAAAATAATCATAAAACATAAGAGAAGAAAAGAAAAATTTTGGACACCCGAAATAGAAAATTTTGACAGCCGAAAGGATCCGACGGATCCGATCGGATACGACGACAGGCGAACGGAGGCGATCGCGCCCCGCAGCATACTTTCGGCTACGATCGCGTGCGGCGGTAGACGCCTGCGGTCAAGCTGCTGTGCGCGTTTTGGTAATTTAGACTTTAAATACTGTGTACACGATATAATATCGTTTAAATATTGTAAAATCCGTTCCGATCCGATGCGATGCGAGCCATTTTGAGGAATTCAACCATTTTGAGCCGTATTGAGGACTCGGACCTCGGCTTAGGGCGTTGCTAGCGAGAGGACTGGGAGGGAGACAGCTTGATGAGGGCTGAATTAACGGTGTGACTGCGGAGTCAGAAAAGACGACCGGCTCCGCGGCTGCGGCGGGTGAGCACGGTGGATCAGGGACGGCGGCGGTGGGACGTCGCCACGGGCCTCACCGGCGAGGACGATGTACATAAGTTAAGCCTTAAACACTTGAACTTTTATATCTATGACCGTTTAAGGGCTTCTACACAAAACTGCGATGCGACGTCGCATCGTAGAAATATCGCAGCATTTTGCGTCGCAGTTATCTGCGTTGAGAATTGGTATCGCGCCGATTCGCAGTTTTGTGTACAAACCCTAACTGGTTAAAAAAATGGGGTGTGGCTGTATCATGGACACGGCCGTATGTTGTACGTGAATACGTTTATGTAACGGGTTATATTTTTAACCGACTTCCAAAATGGAGGAGGTTACTATGTTCGTCTATATATATGTGCCTTTTTTATTTTTGTGTATGTTCATCGATATTTTCGCCAATTGTGAACCGATTTTGATGATTCTTTTTTTAATGGATAGGGTATACTTCGAAGTTAGACCCATTTAAATTTGGTGAAGATCTGATGAAGAACTTCGGAGATAGACAATGGAACTCCTCAATGACGAACTACACATATTGTGGTGATGTGATTATGTTACGAGCAGCGTCTTTAGTAGGTCCAACCAAGTTTTAATTAAGGCCACTAAAATGAAAAAAAAAAAACATTTTTTACAAAAACTTTAAACCGACTTCAAAAAAGAATAAAATAATTACCATATAAAATTAACAGTTTCAGTAGTCGGTGCCTTCAATTTGGTTCAGCGTGGATCAGCACCGACTTCTGAAACTGTTAATTTTATATGGTAATTATTTTATTCTTTTTTGAAGTCAGTTTAAAGTTTTTGTAAAAAATGTTTTTTTTTTCATTTTAGTGGCCTTAATTAAAACTTGGTTGGACCTACTAAAGACGCTGCTCGTAACATAATCAATTTCATTTTTGCCTTCAATTTGGTTCAGCGTGGATCAGCACCGACTTCTGAAACTGTTAATTTTATATGGTAATTATTTTATTCTTTTTTGAAGTCGGTTTAAATTTTTTGTAATTTAAATAAAATATTTTTACCGCCCCAGCTGCAGATGTACTGGCACCGTCGTTGATCCGCTCGGCCGCATTCATTCTTCTACGTTCCCAGCACTGCTTGAGTCGGTCATATGATGTTTTATTATTACCATGCGATTGCTCTTGAGAAGTCCTTTCCAACCGTATACAATCTCTGTATTTGGTTTTGGCTTTTCAACGCGTATAGGCCGACATTATATATTTTTGATGATATTTTTTTATTCTAACACCTTATTATATTCACTGTCACTGCTTTAAACTATTGTTGTATATACAATCGATAGATTTTGACGACAGCTGACGATAAAAACTTAAACGAACATCGTAGCTCCTCCGAGTCAAAAGTTATACTAATTGCAAATTTCGATACGCAGCAAAATAACCTCAAAATGGCGGCGCTTCCCCCTCAACCGCGCGCGATGCGTCACTGTTCTCGTTTATCGTAATGAATTCTTTGATTCTTTAGCTATCCAGTGGGATAATTTAATTTTGGATGTAGAGGATAGATTCGAAACTACAACGCCAAACTGTATCCCCCGATTTTGTTATCATTAGGTTTTTTGGATTGCCCCCGTATGGTAGCAAATTTAAAGATATATTCACGTCAAACATAACCCACTTGATAAATACGTACCAATGATGACGCCCACGTGGTAGGCGATAAATCTGTCGTGTTCTTTCTTTACATGAAAGAGCTGTCGCATTTTATATTCACAATCTTCAAACAGATCAGATGCCAACGCGATAAATTTAACTCGATCAATGTACGACGTCATATCCTCAGTGTAATATGGGTGCGTAGTTCGCCATACCCACTGGGGAGCCACTTTCCCATCCCACGGGGTCTTCCATTTTACGTTCCAATTTATAGTGGCATCACCGGTTACTGACACAACTGGAAGAAAACACTATGTATCAGCAAATGACAACAAAGGTGCTTGGATCGTGCCCAGATTTGCTTGAAAGGAGAATGGGCGAAATGTTTCGAAGTTGGTCTACTCCTCCTCTAACAATGAATGATATGTCATAAAAAAGGTCTTTTCAAGCGAAACATTTGGTCATACTCATAACACAAGTAACGTCAATTGTTAGTATTTTCGGAGCTATAACACTTTTAGAATGACAAATCGTTTATATGCATACTATCACGTCACGTACGTCTCTCCTGGCGAACGCAACGTACTAGTCACATATGGCCGCGAATAAACTGTATTGGATCCGCGGATTAACATATGAACACACTCTTCGCGGTCGAATAAACTTTATTGGATCCGCGGATTAACATATGAACACACTCTTCGCGGTCGAATAAAGTTAATTGGATCCGCGGATTAACATATTAACACACTCTTCGCGGTAATACCCACCGGTTCTGACGCATTTCACATGACCGCGAATACAGTTTATTAGATACGCGAATAAAGTTTATTAGATATGCGAATTAAGTTTATTAGATACGCGAATCAAGTTTATTACATCCGCCAATTACATTTATTAGGGCCGTGGAGTAACTTTACTATCAATCACACCGAGACTTGCGATCATTACCATATTATGTTGTACGCGACGGGTACTGATTTCTTTGTTTTATTTTTTTTGGGGGATTTTTGTTATCGTCTTTTGTTAGTGCTATTATAAGCTTTTATTTGTTTTGTAATTTATTGTCTCTTTGCAATTTTTTGCTGCTGTGTGTGGTCGTCCTTTTTAATTTATTTGGGGATATTTCTTATTGTCCTTTGGTAAGTTCTATTGTAAGCTATTTGCTGTAAAGTAACGTTTATTGATTTATTATATTGTACCCATATGGATATTTGTTTGGTTGGTTCATTCGACACGTCTGCACATGAATTTTTACATACATGTCGATTCCGGTCCTATCTGTTTCTCGGTGGGGACGCTCGTTATTCCCGGTATAAAAGAGATGACCAAAAACACACTGCATGTTATTGTTCCCTGTGCTCTACACCATACGCGATCTCCAGTTGTTTGTATTAAAATAGTGAAGTATTGTAGTGATTGTAGTGACGTTTTGAAATAGTTGAACTGTTGAATCAAGTGAAGTGTCGAAGTAGTGAAACTGCTGAACAATGGCTGTAAGTATCTTCTTAATGTGTTTATGTCTCATTTACTGTTGATTATTATGTTTCTATTTATGTATTCATCATGTGCCCACGCTCGTCCCTTAACCAATTTTTAAAATACTGTTTTCATATTGTTTCAGTTCCCTGAAAATTAAACGAACCCAGTGATGAGGAACGTTCATTGTATTCAAAGTGAAACAGACAATAATCGCGAAGAAGATATTATCATGAATGTGAATACCCTAATAGTTGAACTCCAATGATTTAAAGACTTTAAAAATAATTTTATTGTGAAAGAAGTAGCCATTGTAAGTCAAGAGTATACACAGACGTTCTTGATAAAACCACCACATTCATTCAATTATCTTACAGAAACAGAAAAGAAACACGTAAGATGGACAGAAAAAAATCGAGGAATTTACTGGGGTGACGGTTATATAGACTATAGAGAGTTTCAACGCGTCATCTTACCATATCTAGAAAATAAGAAAATTATTACAAAGGGTTTGGAAAAGATTAAGTGGATTAAAGACTTATGTGCAAACTGTGAAGTGGTTGATATAGGTGAAAAGGGATGTCCTAATTTTTCAGCGTTAACTAGAAAATATTGTAAATATAAAACTGATTTTAATTGTGTGAATCATAAAATGAGCTGTGCGTTAAATAACGCTGTGTGTATAAAGAAATGGTATTCTGATAATAACATGTCCGCATTTAATTTATTTTAATTCTTTAAACTTACTTAACTTTCTTTTGTATAGTTAATAAACAAATTTATCGACATCATGGTTGTTTTATTATAAAAATATTCAATGTAACCTGGTTTATTTACTTTAAATTAGCTGCAGTTAAATGACGTTTTTCATGAAGTAATATTATTAATTATTATTCTAAAGATAAATACTGAATGTCATTTCACTACAGCTAATTTAACGTTATATATGTTATGCAAATGAAATATCATTTTAATTTTAATAAAAGTTTTATTTGTTCATTCTTTACAGTTAGCAATATGAACGAAACATCTTATCCACTAACAAATCATTGAATAGTTTGTTACTTGTAAATAATTTTGTAAAATTCAGCATTGTACATCCATGAAATTTATATACTAAATACATTAGACAGTACTCCCCACAAACTAAAGTAAAATCATTCTGAATTCTTCTTGTATTCCAGTTCCATCTTTTGCAATTCCTTTTTAAGAATCGAAGATAATATCCTGTTGGTGCTCGGCCATAGGAATCGAAATATTGACCAACACCATTCAGATCAACATTTAAAGCTACCCAGTGTGAGCCTAGTTTATCATCCGTGTCCAAGTTGCCTATCATATATGTTGGTACCTGGGTGTATATCGGTAACCTGTTTGCAGCATACACATTCTTTGCTAGACCTGGATGAATTTTTTTTAAGTGTTTCTTTATCTCTAATGTATCCATGTTATTGTACCGATAAAACAATCTGCAAGAACTAATATGGTACTAATCTATGTCATGGATGACGCGTGAATGTTACATTTTAATTTGATTAGCAAATTATGAATGATGAAATCATTTGTGAATTAAGTATTTTAATTCTTTCATATAAAGGGGGTGAATAAAAATGGAATTAGTTTTTACATAACTTTTTATTTATCATTTTATACAATTTCTTCTTAAATCTAGATACACTTATTCTTAACTACTATAATCCACAGATACATTTCTGTTTTTATCTATTTCAATAATATTATCAAATTCTGCATAAACAACACAGTTTATTGTTTGTATAAGTGATGAGTCAAAACGAACTTCTAATCTTACACTACCATGTCTTATAAGATTCCAATGAGCAGATGAGTTAGCTGATAAATCAGGGGTCAAATCAAATGCTAGCAAACAATAACCTTTAGCATATTGATCACGAGAGATAGCATTACCTTCATTAAGAAAATGTATACCAGTTCCTGAAAATAAAGTGTGATAGGCTGATGTAAAAATGTTACTATCAAAAGATGGTTGCAAAGCTTTTGAAGGTATTTGTTGTCCATCGATGTATAAGCTAAAGGTATTGATACAAAAATTTTCAAAATTAAATGGATTTTTAGTGAGACTTCCGTTAAATGCAGCATTACTCACAAACCCAACTATACATCTTTTGGGTACCTGTCCGAGAAAAATATTGTCAAGAGTTTTTCCTTGAACACCAGATGGTATTGTCAAAACTTTGACTTCAGCTCGAGTAACAGGATATTTAGCTGTTGTAGACGCTAAAACTTTCTGATGTGCTAGTAAAACAGTTGGATTAATTCGTGCCCTACGAACAATAAGAGTTGCATCGGTAATGCATACTTTAAATTTTGCATCGCTCGATGAAGCCATTAAATTAAAATTCTCTCTAGAGCGAACCAATTTCACACACATTTCAACACCATTAATCAAAAATTTTTCTTGGTTGAATAAATCACCATGAAGGTGTCCAATCATTTCTATTTCTTTACTTTCAATTGTGAGTTCTTGTCTTTTAATAAATCCATTCTTTTTTTCATCTGTGGAATTCATTTTGCCTGCTGTATCTTCATACCAGAGACCGCAAGTAAGATGAGATTGTTTAGCTGCAGGAGCGCAGTTTAAAAGAGTTTCTATGTAAGCTCGGTAAGCGTATGTATTGTTTGGTGGTGACACAAGTTTTTGATTCAAATAAACATCAAGTTGACTGAAGAGTGAATGTAACCAATTATTTACTGGAGCTACAGCTGTAGTTGATGCCAAGTTTGTTGAATCCTGATTTAATATCTTGGGTTTTATATGTAGTAAAGTATGTGACAAATCTAAATAGTCATCACCTGTACCAGCAATTTGAAATTCAATAGGTCCATTATCAGCAAGAGATGAAATTGGTTTATAATGAATCCACAACCCATTTTCAATACTTGTTTGTGTTGATGGTAAAGCAGTGATGGTGAAGAAAAGTTAATTAATTTGAAAATATATCTTTGATTTTATGTTGTTTTGTCCTGGATTTCATATGTTAATCCGCGGATCCAATAAAGTTTATTCGCGGCCATATGTGACCAGTACGTTGCGTTCGCCAGGAGAGACGTGAGTGACGTTCAGGATGACTGCGCCAGAACCGGTGAATCCCTACTACTGTGCGCCAGAACCGGTGGGTATTACCGCGAAGAGTGTGTTAATATGTTAATCCGCGGATCCAATTAACTTTATTCGACCGCGAAGAGTGTGTTCATATGTTAATCCGCGGATCCAATAAAGTTTATTCGCGGCCATATGTGACCAGTACGTTGCGTTCGCCAGGAGAGACGTATGTGACGTTCAGGATGACTGCGCCAGAACCGGTGAATCCCTACTACTTGTATGGCAAAACGTGTAAAAAAGATAATAAATAGCTATATTTGAGTGTTGACATAGTTTTAAATGGTTACATTTTATGAGCTTTAACTCCATATATACTAATACTTAGTTGACAGTAGCTGTAATACGAAAAAATATCCTACTTAAAATTATCTTTCTATTGATATCAGTCATTGCTAGAGGAGGTGTACACCAAAAAACCCATTCTCCTTTGTGTGAACGAAATCCTGTAATTCCTTCAAACCTCGTGATGTACTGCTGACATACATCTGCACGGAATGCTTTTGGATTCAATAAAATAAAAAATTACTAGAAGTAAACATGTATTCTTAACGTGAGGTATTTTTGCGCTCCGAGCGAATTGCGCGGCTATCGCTCGCCGCGCGGTCATTTATCTCGGGGCGCTAAAATGCCTCACGTTAAGAACACCATGTTCACTTCTTGTATTTTTTTTTGAATCCCCAATTATCCCTTTCAGTGTTAATCTATGTCAGCAGTACATCACGAGAGTTGAAGGAATTACATGATTTCGTTTACAGCCTTAATTACTTATACTTAATATTCTAAAGAGGAAAGATTTGTATTTTTTTATGTAACGAATAAAAACTACCGGACCGATTTCAAAAATTCTTTTGCCGTTAGAAAGCAACATTATCACTGACTAACATAGGCTATATTTATTACTAGAAAAAAATAGAGATATAGGTCAACCAGAATCTCATGGCATTAAAAATTAATAACAAACAGTGGTTTTCATATGGCAATGTCAACATGTCACTTGTCAAAACGAGTATGACTGTAGTTGATACATTTTCCAGTTCTGATTAATGTTTTCTTGTTCAAACATTTTTAATAAACATACTTATTTTAACAAGGTTTCCTTTTCCATTACAATAAAATTGCAAGAAACCATTATATCAGCATATGATATGCTGATATAATGGTTTTATTTGATGGTTTTAATGGATATTATTATTATTATCAGCAAGCACATTGGGTCACATAAAACAATAAGCCAAAACCTCTAACAACATGGATTTATGAATTACATGTTGTGCCGACCCCATCTAGTGTGGGATAAGGGCAGGAAGAAGATCGAGAAGAAATTAAAGAAAAAAAAATACAAGTATCAAGACTTTTTATTCAAATTACCCTTGTGTTACCCTCAAAAACATTTAATTTCCCTATTTGCCATCAGATTCTGGTAGACCTATACTAGAACCAACCCAAGGTGTAAAAAAATTAGCTATAAAATGTCTTTCATCGCATGCGCTGCGGAATTTATTGATGATAGAACAAAAAAATGTTCTACAATATTATAGAACATATTAATATCTAACTACAAAAAACTTTGGGAGACAATATGTCCAACTATTGCAGTTACGTCACTATAACTACTTTTTTACATTTTAAAATTAGATAGAAATGCCGATCAAAATCAGACCATGTTATCCATACCTTTGTATTAATTCTTATCCAAATAAATTATTTCGTATTCAAGACTCTTTCAATACTTGTTGATTACTTTTTGAATGATTGAAATCGGACATTCCATTCTAAAGATATTTACGAAATAAAAAATGTCAATATAAATAAAAAATACACTCCGGTGTGGCTCCACGCAGCGCAGCGAGCAACGCGGCGAGAGAGCGGGCACCGAAGTGCGGGAGAGGGGTGGTTAAATAATCTTAATTTATCCCAAAATGTTTAAAAAAAAATGTCGATCCGTGCGAAGCCGGGACGGGCCGCTAGTGAATAATACACGTGCATAAAACCAGGAGGGGCCCGTGGCTACCAACCGCGCGGATCATACGATTTGCGAGGTTAAGCTGCACTTGCCGCGGTCGGTCCGTGGATGGGTGACTATTCGTTATATATCGAGCCCCTCCGTGCCTCGGAGAACACGTTTAACAGACAGTCCCGGGTGTCATACGAATATCTATGACAGTCGTTACAGGTAGTCAGAAGCCCGAAACTCTGACAATCGATCTAACCTTAGAGTATCGGCATTGCCCAATAATTATTGGGTTGCAGAGATCTGACGGCAGTTGCTCCGTGTAAAATACTGGTATTCAGCCGCATCTGGTTAGACTGGAAGCTGACCCCAACATACATAGTTGGGAAAAAGATAGGCAGATAATTGTGTACTAGCTGTGTCCTCACGGCTCCGCCCGCGTAAGAAGTTTTATTCCAGTAATAATAGCCTATGTTACTCAGTGATAATGTAGCTTTCTAACGGCAAAAGAATTTTTGAAATCGGTCCAGTAGTTTTTAAGTTTATTCGTTACATACAAAAATACAAATCTTTCCTCTTTATAATATTAGTATACAAGGTGTAAAAAGACCCTTCACCAAGCCGTCAATCATATTTATTTATTTATATTATATTTATTTATTTATAGTTAATTAAAACGGCACAGGTCCAATTACATTAATTAACATAGAATTATAAATATTAAAATAAAATAAGCATTCAAATAACATACAATACAAAAATTAAATTCAAAGATATACAATTCGTGGATAAAATTATTAATAATTATTTGAGTAAATGGTTATGGCGATCAATTAAACACATCACAAACTAACGTACATAAATTAGCATCTAACAGTGGACACCCTCGCATATTGTCTCTCACAGAACACCAGACACGCACGCATTGTTTTCTTCCATTCATCAGCAAACACATCACATTCAGGGTCGGCAGTCAGGAGGGCGTTTAGCATCCTTAGGGTTCGACAAACTGGGGATTCGGCTCTAGCAACAGATTTAGACAGCGGTAGTGCGAACAGCTTATGACGGCGGCTTTGACGGTGCCCAAGGTATTTGTCGGGCACAAAAAGGCGGCAGAACAGTCCGTGGAGTTCAGGGCAGTCAATACGACCGCTTAGGGTTTTACAGGCAATCGTCAGCTGATCAAAGCCCCTTCTTACCTCCAACGAATTGAAGCCCAATACCCCTAGGAGATAATTCGTTGGGTACAAGAATGGGAAGAAATAGTACAGCCTTTTATACAAGAATCTCAAGAAGGTTTTCTGAACCTTCTCAAGCATCAGTGTCTGAGACGCAGTATGCGGATGCCAGACATAGGCGCTGGACTCAAGTTTACTCCGAACCAAATTGGTGTATAGGAGTTTAATAATACTGGGATTGCGAAAGTCACGAGCGTTCCTCAAGACAAATCCCAGACGCCTGAAGGATTCCCTTGTAAGGGCAGACACGTGGTCTCTAAATGTCAGACTGCGGTCGAAGATCACTCCTAAGTCCTTAACGCTGGTGACACGAGTGATCACCGTACCCCCCAAATTATAATTGTAGTTTATCGGTCTCAACCCTCGACCATAAGTCATAACGCTGCATTTACCAATATTAAACAACAACTTGTTCGCAATGCTCCACTCATAGACGGTATCGATATCTTTTTGTAGGAGTTCGCAATCCTCCTCCGTCTTGATCTGCGCAGCTAGTTTTAGATCATCGGCATAAAGTAGACATTTAGCGAATCGAATCTTACATATTAGGTCATTGATCATGATAAGAAACAGAGGCGGCCCTAATACGGATCCCTGACTCACGCCCGAGCGAGTGTAATAAGGCTTCGACTCAAAGCAGCCATGCCGGACGAACTGTTTGCGATCCCGTAGGTAGTCGGCGAAGAAGTTAAGAAGGCCGGATGAGAAGCCCGTAGCCCCTAACTTTGCCAAAAGCACATCGTTGTCCACTTTGTCGAAGGCCTTCCGGAAATCAAAATACAGAGTGTCGACCTGCCTACCGGATTCCAGGCTACTGGATATGAAGTCAACATGAATCAGCAGGTTTGTGTTCACGGAGCGACCAGGTCGAAAAGCATGTTGAGCATCAGAAAGATACATATTGGTTTGTTTACAGATAACAATGTGAAGTATATGTTCAAAGACCTTTGCAATGGTTGATAAAATAGCGATGGGTCTGTGTTCCTCGACAGATGTCTTGTCACTGGTTTTAGGGATGGGAGTAACGCGTGAAGTCTTCCACAGCTCCGGATACACGCCTGACTGAAGAGCTAGATTAAAAACATGACATAAAGGGGCTGCTAATATACTGTTACATCCCTTAACTATATATGCAGGGATGTTATCTGGGCCAACCGAACTGCAGGGTTTGAGTTTGGAAATACCCCTAACCACGTCCGGAGGGACTAAAATGGGTAGGGGAAAATTACCTCCCTCACTATTCACCGTGTTTGAATTCGGGTCCAACTCTGGTGTGTCCGGCAGAAATACGCTGGAAAAATACTCAGCAAATGCCTCAGCAGCTTTGACACCTGAATAGACCTTGCCCTCAAGCACAACGTTTGGCTCAAACCCACCCTTAGATCGCAGGCTTGAAATGTGCTGCCAGAACAGTTTTGGGTTTCTGCCTAGGCTGTTTTCCACATTAGAACAATGCAGTCTATATGCCTCCTCGGTTCTCACTTTTAATTCCGACCGCAGTGCGCTAAACTGAGCATATGTAGCATCACATCGGGATTGTTTCCATTTACTATGGAGTTTTGATTTACGTCGAGTGTCGCTTACGATATCTCTAGTAAACCAGACTGGGTACCGCCTATCCCCAGAGGTCCTTCTCGTCTTCTTTGGAATAGAGGAATCAAATAAATCGTACATTAGATTATAAAACTTACAAGCAGCGGTGGACGCGTCATTGCAGCGAAAAACGTCTTGCCATGGAGCAGAGCGAACACGATCGAACAATAATGCGTAGTGACCTTTGCAAAAGTTCCAATCTTTACTACGGTCAATATTGCTAGGGTGAAGTTTTCCATGTACCTTATGCTTTGGGATGGTAACAGCAATATCTAACGGAGGGTGATACAGATCAATCGGAACCAGTTCCGTCCCCTCGAGATACTCACAGTTTACAGCAGCGCCCTCCCGAGCTAACACTACATCTAACTTACTGCCACGCATATTCATCACCTCATTCATCTCTACCAGACTACAAAAGCTTAGAAAATAACAGTAGTAATTATTTACATTTACTGACGCACTTTTTAGATTAAGGTCGCCTAAAATAATAATAGTTCCCTTCAAACTGTGAATAATGTCTTCGACCTTGCAAAACCACGCCAGATAATCATCGTCAGTTGCACTAGGTTTGATGTAAACAACACACACATATATATTTAAGCCATAACTTGTGATCTTAGCCCACAAATCTTCGCCGCATGCCGTCTCAAGTTCATGTAGCCTATTCATGGTGACCCCAGGCCGCGCAGCAAGCAGCACACCACCACCTATGGTCACCCTGTCTCGTCGAAGAGTACGCCAATCACCAGCCGATATTTCTGAGTCCTCCACTGAGTTGTCCACGTTTGTCTCGGTCACGGCTATCAAATCATGCTCAGCCAGTAATAAGCTTGACCTCCATATGGGGAGCTTGGTTTTGAGCCCACGCACATTCTGGTACAGTAAGCGCAGATAGACGTTGCGATCAGTACAACCGCGAGAGGCGGGAGTGGCAAGTACGCAATAGGGCTTATTGGGTCTCATCGCTTCGGGCACGAAAATTACGGCGCCATGGTTTGACGCATATATCCTCAGCCCAGTTTTCAGGAGCCACAACTTGATCAGCCAATTTTGAGGGCACACCCAGCTTGAAGGATGCGTATTTACCACGGGATTTGAGGACTTCTACCGTGCAAGCATCTGTTCCGCAAATGGTAATTAGGTGATCACGTACCTGACTATCAGATGTGCCTTGCTTAACGTAGAAGAGGTGCAAGTATCTCCATCTTTCAGAGGCTTCTAGATTGGTAGTACCAGGCGCTGCTGTTCCACGCAACACATTACTAAGTGAACGTTGGGAACGTCTGTGTCGAACTTCCGTCCAACCATCTTTTTCTGTGTCGCCCATCGAGATGTCAACAACAGCGGCAGCCACCGGCACAACGACACGGGGTTTCGAACAATCCTGCAGACTTGTCTCGGGATTTTCCCGATCAACACCCTCCGTCTCTTTAGACGCGATCTCCAAGGGATCGGTGACCTTTCCGCTTACTTTTGGTGTAGCAGCACGATGTTGAGTAACTTCAGTGTACGAGCGGGGATATTTTTGTTGCCCATGTTTAGTCGTATCTTTCCCATTCGTTTTCACTTGGAGAGTGGCTATGCTAGTTTTAGTTTTAGCCTCGAGCTCCGTTGTGGCTTTTCGGATTGTCGCACATTGGTTTTTAATTTCAGAGACATCCTTAACCAAGGCGGATAGCATTTTGTCCTGCTCAGTTTTCCATGCCGACAACTTAAGATCGAAGTCGGCCTTCCAGGAAGCCAACATTTCCAGTATTTCACTCTTCAACTCGTGACATGCACATGAGTTGTGGATAGCGGGGTTGTTGGGTGAGTCGTCGATGCGTGGCCGCTTGCCCCTGAGTGTAACATTTTCATCAGGCTCCTTGCAACTAGATGCCGATGCTATGTCAGGAACAGATTGAGATTGTCCTGGTCCCCCCATTTTCGGGGATGTAGGCGGTGTACGATGCATCTTAGGCCTATCCAAGTCACGCGTAAATCAAGTGAGCGAGGGCAATTTAAGTTGCAAAGAATAAGCGAGTAATAATGCAAAGGCTGGCGAAAAATAAATATAGGAGAACAAAAACAAAAAAGTCGTCCACTCTGAGGAAGTAATGCGCCGCGCGCCGTCTTCGTTACTTAGTCTTTGGTGCGAGCGCTCGCATGCGTCACTGCGCGTAGCCGCGCGCAGATATGACCCCTGCGCGGTCCGCGTAACCGTGATGGTCGCATGCACTGTGCGTAAAATGTCTTGTCACTCACTCACCGTTTGACTTGTCCAGATTTAAAATTTCAAACGGTTGACACAGGTTCACACCAAAAAAATTGTTCCAAATTAACACTTATTACAACTTTTAGACAAAATTACACTTGTAAGTAGGATAGTCAATCACGTTGTGCAGTTTTATTTGCGAAATGAGTCCAGATTATAATTATTTTAGTATTTTAGCAAAGAGCAAAAACATACGTAAACTTGAACGTTCGGCCGCTAGGGCAAAGAGTCGAACCATGCATTCAGTACATCAAACTAAGTAACCCTACGCAAAAAATATCCCTGGGAAACGACTTTTTTTATTTGGGTGTAAAATTTCGTTTTATTGTAAAGCTAATTGTAACGCACTCGAAATACTGTGCTGATAGATGCAATGAGTAGTAAACGGGTAATGGAGGTATTTCAAGTACATTTGCAACCTTCAAAACTAGTTTTTTTTTTAATTGTGAAAAAGTTGGAACTTTGACCTCCAATATCTCCGTAACTAGAAGGTTCCCAGGCATAGTCCAGAACAAAAAAAATGATCGCAATGACGTGGAGAATAAGTGCCTTTCGGCATCTTTAAGGGTTTTTTTACACCGTTTAGATAAAAGCACTTACCTAGACATAAAAAATTATAAAATTTAATTTTGTATTTTGCCATTTTGTTGAACTAATCTGTTAGTAATGAACTTTTATCGTTATTTATTTTTTAATTATATTTTTAATTGGAAATCATTATTGTAATTTTATAACCATTTTATACTGTGGTAGATATTAAATACATAAACTGCTTTATGTAACAACTAAGAATATTGCTAACGGGTGTTCTGCATAAGCAACAAACGCGATGCGATGCGACGCGACACGACACCGAACAAATAGTGGTCAATCAGACTGCACTAGCGGGTGCGGGGGCGGGCGCGGGGGCGGGCGCGGGCGCTCGGGTCTTGGCGTCTGCGTGTTCACAGTAGTTCCGAACGAGCTATCGTAGCGTGCGTGTGTTCGGTAGTTCTGTAAGTGGTCAATCAGAGCGCACTAGTGGGTGCGGGGGCGGGCGCGGACGCGGACGCGGGCGCTCGGGTCTTGGCGTCTGCGTGTCCACAGTAGTTCCGAACGAGCTATCGTAGCGTGCGTGTGTTCGGTAGTTCTGTAAGTGGTCAATCAGAGTGCACTAGCGGGTGCGGGGGCGGGTGCGGGGGCGGGCGCGGGCGCTCGGGTCTTGGCGTCTGCGTGTTCACAGTAGTTCCGAACGAGCTATCGTAGCGTGCGTGTGTTCGGTAGTTCTGTAAGTGGTCAATCAGAGTGCACTAGCGGGTGCGGGGGCGGGTGCGGGGGCGGGCGCGGGCGCTCGGGTCTTGGCGTCTGCGTGTTCACAGTAGTTCCGAACGAGCTATCGTAGCGTGCGTGTGTTCGGTAGTTCTGTAAGTGGTCAATCAGAGTGCACTAGCGGGTGCGGGGGCGGGTGCGGGGGCGGGCGCGGGCGCTCGGGTCTTGGCGTCTGCGTGTTCACAGTAGTTCCGAACGAGCTATCGTAGCGTGCGTGAGTTTGGTCGTTCTCAAACTTTGCTGCGTAGTTAAAAGACATGGATGACGATTTGATTTTATTAATGGAAAATTCGTACTTGAAATGGAAATTGCAATGTATGAAGTTTGGTACACACAATTTAAATAAATTCTAAATTAATTCAAAGATATAAATTCTTTCGTATTGTATTGGGTGTATCAAAATGGTTTAGAACCGCACGCGCAGTCACCTAACAGACGCTACATTACTGTGAACGATACGAGCGGACTGAACCATTAGAAACACCCGCGCCACCCGCGCCCGCGCCCGCCTCATGCAGACGCGCGCCTCGCGGGAGCTGTGAATGCAACTGGCGTCTACATACATTTTGATTTACACGCGCCCGCGCTAGCACCCGTGCCCACCTCCACTCTGAAATACGGCTTAAGTGCTTATTACACGATTCGATTTTTAGGAAATCTAATTAGGAAATCGGAAGGTGTGGATGTAGTTAGAGAGTTAGACAGTTAGATTCCGATTTAGGAATGTCCCGATCGAAGGTTTCTAAATTGTTTACGATTTAGGTGAGTGTAATCGCATCGCTACGATTTAGAACAGTGTTGCCAACTCGGATTTTGAAAAAGGCATAGGCCAGAATAGTAAATGAAGTGCTTATTACACTATTCAATTTGTAGGAAATCTAATTAGGAAATCGAAAGATGTAATTGAAGTTAGAAAATGTATTGTCATCGGAAATGAACTAACATTTTAAAATTCAACTCCGTAGGATAACAGGAAGTGGTTCAAAATTCAGTTGCAAGATTTCAACCGAACATACATACATACGTACAAACATTGCAAGTTAAATAAAAGCTTGTAAAAAATAAATGTGTGCATTTTTTTCCCTGAATTTCTCAAAAGTACTATATTTCTGCATCATTTTTGGGAAAAATACTATATTTGATCAAAAAAAAGGTGGCAACCCTAGTCGTCGCTCCGATTTAGAATTCAATTAAGTGTAGTGTGATCACTAGCTTCTGACTTCCTAGTTAGAGTGTTCCTAATTAGATTTCCTAAAAATCGAAGAGTGTAATAAGCACTTTTCGCGTTACGTCGCGTCTCGCTACTTAGCCTTTGGCCAGACTGCAAACGCGGGCGCGGGGCGGGCGCGGTGCGGTGAGTTCAAACAGAAGAACTTCATTTGTGTCCATAGTGGGCACGCGGGCGCGGGAAGCGGCGCGGGCTACTTTTCGCGGGGAGCGCGCGGGTAGCTTATACAAGTGGCCGCAGTGAGAGCGCGGGCGGCAAGTGACAACCCGCGCGGGAGCGGAGGATCTCAAACTAGTTCGAGCTGACCACGCGCGTTGTTGTGATGGCGTCTTCAAAATTAAATGTTGAAGAATTAATAAGTGCTATTCAAGCACTGTGAATGTCGAAACATCGTTTTTTAGTAAGAATTTTCCAGTAAAAATAAGTCTTCTTCATCCATATGATATTTTGACAAACACTGGACACGAAAACGCTCAGAACGACGCCGCGCTCCACTGCGGACAGGCAAATCGCGCGTGTTCCCGCACCCGCGCCGCTCACCGCACCGCGCTGCCACTCTGGCCAAGCACATAGGCCGCCAGTAGGGAATGCAGTTGTTTTGATCGCGTCGTCGCATCGCATCGCGTCGCGTTTGTCGTTTACGCAGGACACCCCCACGTTACTGATTTTTTAACTGTGTTGTTGGTCTAGTAGTTGCAAGCGCGTCTGCTGAGCATGAGGTCCTGGGTTCGATCCCCAGGCCGGACAAAATGTTATTTGGTTTTTCCATCAGGAATTTCTCAGTAGCAGCCCGGCGTCTGGATTTGTGCCCGGTTACTGGCAATAGGCTCGCCCCCTATTACATGGCACTTGAACGTAACTGGCGGCGAAACGAGAGTGTACTAAAAACACCTTTGCCGAACCCTCCGGGGAATATTAGGCGTGATGTTATGTTTATGTGGTAATTCATAATTCTTCATATCGATGAAGTTTGTTGGTTTTGGTTTACAAAACTATAAAATGAGTAAATTGTATTAAATAAATATAAAATTATCATCATCATCAGCCTGAAGACGTCCACTGCTGAACAAAGGCCTCCCCCTTAGACCGCCACATGGAACGACAATCCGCCATTTGTAAATCATATGCGACTTGTCGTTTCATACTTTGAGTCAAACACTCGAGCGCATGTAGCCCGCACGTGTAGCCTACTCATATTAATCCGCGCAAAAAGAAAATTAAAAAAGGTGGCGTGACGATGTAGACGTGTTTTCGGGGCTGGCATGGTTAGAAACGGCACAAAATAAAGAGGTTGGAAGGCAAAAGGGGAGGCCAGTGGCGGTCCACGGAGGGGGGTCGTTAGGGTTCATGACCCCCCCCCCCCCAAATAGTACACATCAAATGAACAAACATAAAAATAGAAAACAAAAATTTTTTTTGCAGGAAATTCAAATCTGCTCATCTTGTTTTACTGTTATTATGACCCCCTCAAAGTCTTTGGCTGCGACCGCGCCAGCTTGAGAGGGCTCCAAAAAGTTATAGATAGTGTTGTGGCGGCATCTATCACGCCACATGTGAACTACGCAGCACGACGAATGTCTAGCAGACTACAGCGACAACAATGACAGCTGTCAGATGAAACGGCACAAATCCTGCATCGCGATATCAAGATCTCTCTACCTGCCTGAGTGCTGACAAAATGGCGGCACTAGACGAAGTTTATAGGAAGGAACTGTTATGTTTTATTAATAACGTAATTAAAGCGTGTTTAAGTTCCTAATTTTCTATTGATTGACAGCTAAGTTACTGAATATCAGACACATTTCATTAATTCTGCCTAGCTTTTTCCAAATTACTCAATACCCAATCATATTGCATTCCACAATGTGTACCTACTTAGGTGGTAACTTAAAGAAAATGAGATCATTATGGACCCTGTCGGGCACAGCAAAATAGCGAAATATTAGGAGAGGAAGCTTTAGCTTATCAGTCTATACCTATTTCTAGTGTTAACGTAATTTTCTAATTTTTAAATAAATATAATTTCAGTTCTTAGTATTATTGTTAAATAATGTTGCAACTAAAATTTGTCATTTAAATATTCATTTATAGTATAATAGCATTTTAACCGACTTCCAAAAAGGAGGAGGTTACTATGTTCGTCTGTATGTTTTTTTTTTTTTTTTGTGTATGTTCATCGATATTTTCGCCAATTGTGAACCGATTTTGATGATTCTTTTTTTAATGGATGGGGTATACTTCAAAGTTGGTCCCATTTAAATTTGGTGAAGATCTGATGAAGAACTTCGGAGATAGACAATGGAACTCCTCAATGACGAACAGTACGCATATTGTGATGATGTGATTATGTTACGAGCAGCGTCTTTAGTAGGTCCAACCAAGTTTTAATTAAGGCCACTAAAAAGAAAAAAATAAAAACTTTTTTACAAAAAATTTAAACCGACTTCAAAAAGAATAAAATAATTACCATATAAAATTAACAGTTTCAGAAGTCGGTGCCTTCAATTTGGTTCAGCGTGGATCAGCACCGACTTCTGAAACTGTTAATTTTATATGGTAATTATTTTATTCTTTTTGAAGTCGGTTTAAATTTTTTGTAAAAAAGTTTTTATTTTAATAATAATTGTTTAAGTTTTTTTTATAAATAAATTATTTTTTTCTTCTTTTTTTATTAATGCAGGTAACTTATTATATGTATATTTTTATTGACATTACGTAGGGGCTTGTAGAGTGTATTTTTAACCGTGAAGTTGGTATATTTAATCTTTATTTATGCCTGAGTTGATTACGTGATTGTATTTCTTCGCGTTTTGTATAAAACTCTTGATGCTTACGAACAAATTTACATGTTTCTAATATATATATATACTGGGGAGAGTTAAAATGTTATGTTCTTGAAAGTAAGGTTTGCAACTATCAGTTTGATCTATATTTACTAAAATTCTAACTAATTTTTTTTGAAGGGTAAATAATGTTGATGCGTCTGTGCTATTTCCCCAAAGGGTAACGCCATAGCTAAGCCATCCATAAGCATACGCATAATAGGTGGTAAGCGCTGTTTGTAGGTTGGTGGTTTTCTTAATTTCACGGAGAGCATACGAAAATTTTGGAATTTTTGATTTAATTTTTTGTATGTGTGATTTCCAGTTTATATGTGTGTCTAGTGTTAGTCCGAGTAAGGTAAATTCATTAACAGTTTCCAATTCCGAGCCATTAAAAGTAAAATCTATATTTAGGGGTGTTTTTTGATGGGGATGGAAGGTAATTAATTTGGTTTTTGGGTAATTGATTTCGAGGTGGTGTACATCAGTGGCGAAGGGTCACTTTTGGTAAGAGTGAAGCCGGTACAAAAAATACTTACCTTGGCCAAAAGTGACGCATGCACTGCATGTAGGTAAATATAATGTTTAAAATAAAACTAAAGATCTAGTATTAGAAAGTATATAATATAAGTTAATATAAGTTTTATATATTTTATATGTTTTATATATATATATATATATTTTTGTATGTTGTTAAATTTCTTTTTTTTTTGTTGTTTTATTTTATTTTATTTATATTATAATTTGTTTGTTGTGTAACTAGCTGAATGTCCGCACGTGTTTTAGGTGATCACTGAAAATCAGCGCTGTGTCTGTGGCCCACGCCATAACACAGCATTATGCTGAGTGGTCACCTTTTTGTCACAGTTGTCTTTTATTTTAATATTATTTATATACTATCATGTTTTGTGTTAAAGTGTATCTGTGACAAATAAATGTTTTTTCTTTCTTCTTCTTTCTAAAGTATTAAGTACATGTAAGTAATGTGACTAAGTATATTATTTGGTAATAGTAGACACTAGTAGTGACTGTTCAAAAGGGAAGCCGGTAGGAATCGGCTTGTATGGAGCCTTCGCCACTGGTGTACATTCATCCAGGTGATTGTTTTGGTGAGTATAGAATTAAGTTCTTTGTTTCAATTTAATTTGTTTTGACATGAGACTAGTAGAGAAATGTCATCCGCGAATAAGACGCAAGGTCCCTTGGGGACAAATTGTGTCGTGGTCAGCTTCCAGTCTAACCAGATGCGGCTGAATACCAGTATTTTACACGGAGCGACTGCCATCAGACCTCCGCAACCCAGTTACAGAGCAATGACGATATCCTAAGGTTAGACCGGTTGTCAGACTTCCGAAAGTCTGACAACCGGTCTAACCTTAGGATTTCCCGATAAGCCCGAGCTTCTGACTTCCCGTAACGACTGTTATAGGTATTCGTTAGGTATTCGTACGACACCCGGGACCCACGGTTTGACGGGCTCTCTGAGGCACGGAGGGGTCAGAATATCAGACTATTTTCTTTTTATTTATTTTTATTCATCTGATTAATTCTATTCGTTACGTCAAAATTAATTAAATTATACGTAACTTATTGTTTTATTTCATCTCTTAAATTAAAGTAGTTTATGAAGGTCGCGCCGCCGACGCCGACTTCAAAAAGTCGGCGCGCCGCCGCCATCACATTGACCATCGGCGCCCATATCTAATGTAATCGCTTTGAAACTGGTTTCTGTTGCGAATGATCAATATTTTTGGTAGAAATACTGGGCCAGTAAATATTTACTGTGTGTCGTCGCTGTGCCTGCAAAACCCGCTGTGTTTTTATTTTTGTAAATCTGTCTTTATTGCTATTTTACAATAGTTCTCAAGCCACGTGCAACTGTAAAATACGATTTCTAATAAATTCTTTTTGCTATCTTCTTAACCAGATTTTACAGGTGCACGTGGCTTGAGAACTATTATAAAAATCTTTTTTATAATAGTTCTCAGGTTCTTGGTGCAGATCCATGCTGAACCAAATTGAAGGCACCGACTTCTGAAAGTGTTAATTTTATATTATGGTAATTATTTTATTCTTTTTTGAAGTCGGTTTAAATTTTTTGTAAAAAAGTTTTTTTTTTTTCATTTTAGTGGCGTTAATTAAAACTTGGTTGGACCTACTAAAGACGCTGCTCGTAACATAATCACATCATCACAATATGCGTACTGTTCGTCATTGAGGAGTTCCATTGTCTATCTCCGAAGTTCTTCATCAGATCTTTACCAAATTTAAATGGGACCAATTTCGAAGTATACCCTATCCATTAAAAAAAGAATCATTAAAATCGGTTCACAATTGGCGAAAATATCGATTAACATACAAAAAAAAAACATATATACAGACGAACATAGTAACCTCCTTCTTTTTGGAAGACCGTTTTTCAAAAAAACAGCGGATTTTGGAGGCGCAGCGACGGTATGTGGGAAAGTTTGAAGTGATGTCACCTGTAGACTCCTTTTCCATGAAAGATGTGCTACGTAGCTAAGCTAAAGATGTGTGTTGAATCCACCAATAGGATCGCTTGATTTTTATAACTTAGCTTAGCTCTGGTGGTAAGGGGTTTAACGAACCTAAGTTTTTTACATCTAATACCTTTAAACGAGCAATTATTGTATATATATCGTCAGTGGAAAGGTAAAAAGACTAAAGCGCCAATATTTCTACTTACAGTAGAGAGATTCAAAAAGTATTTTTAAAAGTATTATTATTATAGTTATACAGGAGAAATCATGTAATTCCTTCAAACCTCGTGATGTACTGCTGACATAGATTAACCCTGCACGGGATACCTTGTATTCAGAAAAATTATTACAAGGAGTAAACATGTGTTCTTAACGTGAGGCATTTTAGTGCCTTGAGCGAATTGCGCGGCTATAGCTCGCCGTGTGGTCTTTTAATTCGGGGCGCTAAAATGTCTCACGTTTAGTACACATATTTACTACTCGTAATTTTTTTTTATTGTTACCAAAGGTGTCCCGTTCAGTGTTAATCTATGTTAGCAGTACATCACGAAGATTGAAGGAATTACATGATTTCGTTTACACCCTGTATATCCATGCGTCATTAACTACTTCAAGATGGGCTATAAAAATATGAATAGGTAGGTTACAATAATTTTAATTACCAGTACCTACCTACAATATTTTTAATTAACTACTTTTTTATTCTTAATCAAGATGGCTGCCCAAAACGTTGTCGTTGAAATATTAATAATATGTTCTATAATTTGTTTGATGTTATTTGTGTGTAAGTAATTATTTTAAATTTGGAATTAGTTTAAATAACCCGCTTATTTTGCAATTCTCTGTTTGTTCCTGTGTTGCCATTCTATGAATAATGATCAACTATGAGGGATATCTAATCTAACATGACACACATTATTATTTATCTCTCCTTGGGGGACGTATTGTATACGGCCATCGACGTTTTCAGGCCACCACGATGTTTACACTAGGACCACAGATAACTTTATCTGTGAACTGAGGAGCGTCGCCCTGTTCGCTCCTATGTTGCCATTCTATGAATAATGATCTATTATGAGCACAGATCGGATAATCGGATGCATATTTGCCTAAAGTTCAGGCGTTGGTTAATATGGAATGCACTTTTGTATAGGTATGACACCCGGGACCGACTGTTTAACGTGTTCTCCGAGGCACGGAGGGGTCTCGATGTGTAGCGAACGGCCACCCATCCACGGACTGACCGCGGCAAGCTTTGCTTAACCTCGCAAATTGTTTGATGCGATCGTTATTAAACTACGAGTCCAATAATTCAAACTCTTTCTTTTTGACGTGACAACGTCTAATAAAACGATGAACGCCGGCAGCATGCACGAAAAAGCGTGACTCATTGTCACGTTCCGCCTGAGGCGAGCGTGCGAGTGAGAGCGCGGAACAAGCGATAGAGAGGCACGATGTTATGTTATGACGTTGTCACGTTAAACTATCGTCCGTAAACAGACTTTACAGACAACCATTTTTTATTTTTTAACCGACTTCCAAAAAAAGGCGCAATACTCAATTAGACTGTATGTTTTTTTTTGTACGTTTGTTCCGCGTTATCTTTGCTAATTGTGAACCGATTTTAATCATTCATTTTTTCTTTGAAAGAATATTCTTTCGAAGTGGTCCCATTTAAATTTGGTGAATAGACAATTTGAAGTAGATTTTTTTTTGTTAACAAGTTTAATTATTTTTAATAGGTATTGATACCCAAGTATGGGACGATTCGACTTATCATGACAGGAGTATCCTCAACCTGCATGCAACAGGCGCGGAAGTGATAGCTACAAGTTTTAAAAGAGCTGACGGGGTAGAGTATATTAAACAGCATCACACTAACAGTCCTGCCTATGAGGTAAGTAAAGTCTCCGTCACGAGAAGCTATACAAGGTTAGTCGGAAAGGGGGTACTAAGCCGCGGGCCACTTAAAGTATCACTGATGACTATTTTAAAGCAAGTGTTAAAATTTCAAAATTCGATCATTTTTATTTGCATGCAAAAAGATTTTTATTTTAGTTTTTTCAAAAAAAAAACATCATACCTGCCTTAGTTATGAATACAGAAATTTAATTTTCTAGTCCGTGACCCCAAATATGCCCTAAATTGTAAAAACAGCTGATCATAGCTATGGACATATAGATTTTAGCATATTTTTTACGAAATCTTTGAAAAGCTATTTCTCTTAAACTATATTTTTCTTACAATATGACAAGCATATTCGTTTTTAAAAATATTAAACATTTTACGAAAGTTAAAGATACCCACAATATAAACACAAGGCATAAAAATAGGCTATATTTACCACCATCTAGGATTAAAATGCTCAACCAAAGTCCCTAACTACATTGCAGTTAAAATATTTAATAAATTACCAAATGATGTTCAGAACGAAACAAAAGAAATAGTATTTAATAGAAAATTAAAAACATATTTAATAGAAAAATGCTTCTACTCAATCAACGAATATTATGAAAATAAAAAAAGTTAAAAACACCCAATATAAGCAAAAATAACGTAAACCTAAATAAATAAAACATACAATTTATAATACACCTATACCAATACTTACCTATTTACTGGATAACATATTACTCGATATACACTGGCCTGCAAAAATAAGTATCACACTTTTAAAATTTCAATTTTTTCTAAACTATAGAAGTTAGAGATTTAAAATAAAAAACGTTTTATAGCAATTTTTATCAGCTTTCTTTGAAACTATAGTAACAAAGTTAAACTCTTTTTTGAGTCCTTTTTGTTTCGAAAATATATCTTGTGTACCTAAAAAGTTATTGTAATTTTAAAAGTGTGATACTTATTTTTGCAGGCCAGTATACTATGTTGTTTCGGTTCTAGTATCCTTAATTAAAAAATTGTGTATTAAGAATAACAATAGTCAAGAATTAGGCACTATGTACCAAGTAGACACATAAGTTTTATAAATATAGTTTTATCCAATTAGAGCCCTCAAATATTGCAACACCTGGAAAAGGTTGCTAAGCTGTACCTACTCTATATAATAAGATCTGTATTATTTTACCTTAGTGTGCAAATAAATATTTTGAGTTTGAGTTTGAGTTTTGGGGAAAGTTGTAGAACAAAAGTTATCACATATTATGGGTACTTTAACACCCTTTCGGCTTAGTACCCCCATTCCGACTAACCTTGTATAAGGTCCAACCAAAATACCTGGACAAACTTTTACACAGTATTCAGTACCTTTAACTAAACATATCTATGCAAAAAAAACGAGATCCAAGTCTTTTCTTAACCAAATTTTTTTTTTCGATTAAAATTTTATTTTTATTATCTTTTTTTTATTTTATTCACTTCGCAGTTTAGGTAAAACACGGCGCGGAAGTAGCTCATGCCACGGGGCGGCCGATGCATAAAAAATGGACGAGTTTTTTCTTAGAGAGTACAGGCAATTTAAATCGTTATAATTTTTTTGTACGATAAGAAACACTTGGTTCTCGTTTTTTTTTGCATAGATATGTTTAGTTAAACATATTGAACACTGTGTAAAAGTTTGTCCAGGTATTTTGGTTGGACCTTATATACCTAGTCTGGCCATAAATACTGTTACAATTAAAAATAAGAAAGATATTACATTTGAATTTGGAATCTGTCATTTTTATACGATTGTTCATTGAATTTTCTAATTTTGGCGCCAATACATTGTATGTACAATATTTTGCGATATTAAAATGGAGTGGGGTGATAAAGAGAACCGAATCGCTGTGATTGCATTACACAAAGTTGGTATGAAGCCAAATGCAATTTTTAAAACTCTCCATACGCTTGGTATTAGTCAAATGTTTGTGTACCGGGCTATTCATGGGTACAATGAGACCTCCTCTGTTTGTGACAGAAAAAGATCTGACCATCCACGTAGTGTTCGTACGAAAAAGGTGGTCAAAGCAGTAAGGGAAAGAATTCGAAGAAATCCTGTCCGAAAGCAAAAGATTTTATCTCGGGAGATGAAGATAGCGCCCAGAACCATGTCGCGCCAGCCAGGGCTTAAAAACTAGAGTGAATAACGACCGGACACTAAGGGCACCCCCTGCGGGGTTCGAACCTCGGCTTAGTGCGTCGCTATGAGAATTAACAAGGGTCGGACTGGGTAATAGGAACTTGCCATATTTATGTTAAATTTGTACTGATTTGACAGTTGCTGCAACTCAGCCTAACCTTCGGTACCCATTATTGGGAAGATTTGAGCCGGTCTAGATTTTCTTGTGTTCTCTCAGTTAGCACTAAAGCTGATTAATAAAGACTTAAACCATAAAAACAGGTTTTATTAAAAAAAAAAACGAAATAACCGAATAACCCGGAAAACCGGTTTTGTCTAATATACTTGCGGTTTTGTGACCCCTAGCTCTATCTATATATGTATGTATCTCTCTCAAGCGCATGGCACTCGCGCTCGCACTCACTCGCACTCTAGTCCCAAACTGTCCGAGATATCGTGTCCGTGAGCAGTGTCTATGTGTGGGTTGCTCGAGCGCACTTGTATGCACTGTACCTGCACTGTACCTATCTGTTTTGTGCTAGGTTGGCTGGAGGTAGTCGCGCGCGCGTGCCCTCCGAAATTACGTAGTATTTAGTGTTTTCAAAACTTTTAGGTTGGATATTTGATGCAAACTATTTTCGAAAAATATCGAAGGATGATTGATAAGTACAATACCACTAAAATGAGGCTGGGTTGGTTGTTCGAAGCGGAACATGTCTTGTTTTTAGAAGAGATCGAAACGAACTACTGGGAAATTGTACACTTGTGTATGTATCCAGTTTTATTTATCTACAAAGCTTTTACCATCTATTAATCTTCAATCATCAAGCATCTATCAATCTTCGAGCATCTATCAATCTTCAAGCATCTAAAGTGCCTCGTCCATGAAAAAGTAATAGAGCTAGAGGGCTTATACTATAAGGTCCAACCAAAATAACTGGACAAACTTCTACACAGTGTTCAGTACGTTTAACTAAACATATCTATGCCAAAAAAACGATATCCAAGTGTTTTTTTTCTAACCATAAAATAATTGTCCTTCTTATTGCTGACAACTAAGCAGACAACGTTTTTCTTGGTGGAGTATACTTGAAGTTCCTCGACCCACTCATTCATTGTTGCATCAAAACCATGATAAAAAATAACTATACTTAAGATTATCATGAGCGGTATTACTATGTTCCAGTTTGAACGATACACTTAGGGCACTTCGACTTACAGCCCGTTCACACAGCGGATCCGTTTTAACGGATCCGTCGGTACTGGATGTGTTATTCACATCCGTGCCAACAGATCAGTTAAACAAATGGCAGCTGCGTTGCATCTGGCAGACGGGATACCATAAAAATAACGGATCCAGTATTTTTTACTGGATTCAGAATACTGTCGTGCATGTGAACTCGCTCATACAACTACAGGCGCCATCACGAAAATAAAAACGGATCCGCTAAAACGGGTCCTGTAAACAGTTTCTGTGTGAACTAGCTGTTAGTCTCTAAAGTTGGCAACGCATCAGCAATCCTCTTGCTGTTGTGGTTGTGGTGTTCCTCCAACGAGGCGGGAGGATCCTCCTACCAGGTGGGTGTTGTGCCTGGCGGGCTACTGCCCAACGGTTGATGTTGGGATCTTGTATATACAACATGTAACGTAATTAACGCACACCCTCAAACACCCCAATTAAAATATTATGTTATAATCATAATACATACACTGAAATTTTAGTTTAACATGTATATGCATTGTTATTTACTAAATTAACGTTCTTGAAATAAAGTTTGTTCCTCTTTATTTTGTATTGAATAGCGGAATTTGTATTAAAACAAATAAAAATGCACTTTTAAAAGTCTTTTTGCCTTGATTTATGGTTCATTTCAGTTTGTTTTGACTGTACAGGGGTAATGTGACTAATTTCCGTAGTTTTAATTATTTTTGGGATAAAAAATTACCTATATCAAAAATAATAGAAATCTACTTTCAGGATGTGCGTTAATTATGTTACATATTGTATACTATCTGCGTGTCAAATCTTGATATCGCGATGCAGGATTTGTGACATTTCATTTGACAGCTGTCATTGTTGTCGCTGTAGTCTGCTAGACATATGTCATGCTACGTAGTTCTCATATGTCATGATAGATACCGCCACATAGGTATCGACCTAGCGCGAATACTTTCGAGTTACTAACGTGAAAGTAACGTCAATGTGAGTGAATTTTGAATGAGGGTTTTCTGAAAAATGTTCTACGTGATATGGCAGCACTGTAGCGTCAGGTCCAACCACCTGTCAAAACACATACACGATTTGTATTTTTCGATCATTTTTTTGGTTTAATTATTCTTAAAAACGTTACAAAAAGAATATTGTTTTCTAAATTGCCACAGTGTTGTGCAGTGCCTATGTGTGCAAATAAAACAGGAGGGTGACTATTGCGCCTCTCTTTTTGAGCTCAATCTTCAGTTCGGCAACCTTTCTCTGGCCGTTATCTATAATAAAATCAATAACACTTCCAAATACGTAGAATTTCACTAAAGAATTATACGTTTGGTAAGAATCTGTGCTATTTGACAGCTGTTTGGACCTGACGCATACGAAGCGCCGTCTGATGGCAGAAAAAGTATCGAAAACCCTCATTGGAAATACTCGTTTCGTACATACCCTCTTAGCCTTTTCCCAATTATCTTGGGGTCAGCTTCCAGTCTAACCAGATGCGGCTGAATACCAGTATTTTACACGGAGCGACTGCCATCAGACCTCCGCAACCCAGTAACTGGGCAATGCCGATATCCTAAGGTTAAACCGTTTGTCAGACTTTCGGGCTTCTGACTACCCGTAACGACTGTCATAGGTATTCGTATGACACCCGGGACCGACGGCTTAACGTGCTCTCCGAGGCACGGAGGGGTCTCGATGTGTAACAAATGGTCACCCATCCACGGACTGACCGCGGCAAGCGCAGCTTAACCTCGCAAATCGTACGATCGGCGCGGTTGTTATTTAGCCACGAGCCCCGCCCGTTTCGTACATACCATTTAATTAAATTGAAAACTTTATTCATATATCGTTGGTTTAGTGTTGGCAAGAGCGAATGCTGATCGCGAGATCCTGGATTCGATCCCCAGGTCGGGCAGTGTTATTGGGTTTTTCCGTGTGGAATTCCTCAGTAGCAGCCCAGAGGTCGGCGTAACGGCGAAATGAGGGCGTTACCCAAGTAGCACACGAGGCTGCTTATCAGCCGAATAACGGATTCACGCTTAAAGCTGAATAAATAATCTGCATAAGGGCTGTATAGGGCCTTGTACAGCTCTTATAACTCTTAAATGGGCACCAATTATTCAGCCTTAAGTTCACGTAGCTGCTTAGGAGCTGTGCAGCAGCAATTTAACAGTATTATAAAGGGTAACGACAGTAGGTACTATGCGCTGAATATCGACTGCCTAAAAGATCACAAGTTACTCTTTATTCAGTAAATATGTCACATCTACGCAATTAATACATGTTATAAACCGGTAAATTCCTTTTGTTAATCGCCGTTCACTCATTCTCTCAACATGGCCAAACCACCTAAGCATACTCCTTTCAATTTTTGTCACTACATCATCTTTTAACCTTTGTTCTTCACAAAGGTCAGGTGCGTAGTACTCTCAACCGGCGTGCGTGTATGACAAGATGTATGAATGTGGATGAAGCGAAAGGTGTATGTAAGAGTCGTAGCATGTGGCGTTCTATAGTTTCTGCCTACCCCCATGGGAAAAAGGCGTGAGTTTATGTATGTATGTAAACCGGGAAAGGCTGCTTACGGCCGGTGTTAAAGTGAACATATTTGATATAGCAAACATTATAACCCTAGCTAGCTGCCAATTGAATACTTATGTTTCATGGAGTGAATTATACGTGGATAATATTCATATTCCCTGGTTGACATTGTTTTACATATTAATAAAAGAAAAATGATTGGGAATGTAATTTCACTGACATTATACATATATATTGTCTAAGAAAATTTTAATGCGCCACGAAAATATTCTGTTTTTAATTAGTTTTGTGATATAAATAAGCCGTGATGAAAACTTGAATAAACAATTTTAAGTGCTTTGAAAATAATTATAAGATAAAAAGTTATTATTATGTTTTCAGGAAGTAAAAACTAATGCAATACATTCCTAATTCACACACAAAACATCATAAAAGTTGAAAAATGAATCAGTACATTTATAGGTTATACAAATACAATGGTGGATTCATGTTAAACAGCGACGTGAATAGTTAAAACTCTTATATATATGCTGCAAAAGACTGTCTAATAGTTCACTAGTGTACTGTTAATCAGAAAAAATCTGAATAAAATTACATATGTGAACTGTATGCAGCTATAAGCTGTTTTTTTTACTTTTAATGGTCCACAAGCTCTACTGTTAGCCGTAATGTGAACAATTAAACAGTAGTTATACAGACTCTTTAGGGATCCGTAGTATTATATCTAAAACCACCGCATGGATAACTTCTAGTTCAAAATTGTCAAAGCGATATTATTGCTTTACATCATCGCTGTAGTTGCCGTCGTCATCATCTTCAGAATTCGATATTTTTTCTGAGTTATAATTGCCGGTGTTTCGAATTGAACAATTGATATTATCACCGAGGTTACTGGAAGAAGAACTTGGACACACATAATTTGTTGCACATGCAACATCTTCTGAGCTATTGCATGAATATTTTGTACGGAACCATCCTGTTTCAAACTATTATATTTATATTATACTATTATATTATATAAACTATACCACATGTTACTTTTAATCAGATAAAGTCTGATTAAAGGTACTTATGTGAACCACTATAAAGTAGAAGCCGTTAATTCGATACACTAGTGAGTCTCTAAGCAGCTACGAGGCATCTAGTGAGCGTTTAAATAGCCGCTATGCAGACACTATCAATGGCAGTATAAACGCTGATTAGCGGTAGACATATTCAGCAATAATAGTTCACACGAGCCCCTTTTATAAGTCAGTGTAATAAGAGTTCCCTAATTATTTCTTATACAGCATTTGGCGTAATTTTATCCTCTAAACAGCACAAGGTTAAAATCTGAATAGAGTCGTCGAAGATATACCTCTATAACGCTCTTAGCGTATTAACGGTAGTTTTGTCCGTTTTAATCAACCTTAACGAAGCTCTTAATCAGTCTAAGCTGTTTAAATATCACTGACAGCTATTATGCAGCTGTAGGATCACCAGTGTACTCTTAAAAGAGTCTTAATACGCATAGAGTTTCAGATAGGTCTAAAAGTGAGTAGTTTTACAGCTATCTGTGCTACTTGGGTACTAATCACCTCTGCCCAATCTTTAGAGCAATACAGGCGTGATGGTATGTGTTATCCATTTTCAGCAAACATGCTTCATGAGGTGGAGCGGAAATACAACATATCTTCCCCAATAGATGACATTTTTGTTGAAGTTACACCCTGGGAGAAACTAGGTGATAAATTGAAAGACCGCCCATCACGTTTGGTAGGCAAGAAGAAGAGACCACGCCGGATTAGCATGGAGAAGTATATGAAAAATAAATTGCGTCCAAAGCATGACAAAAAGGGCAAACAAGGTGACAAAGAGGCTCCAAAGGAAGAAGGTGACAAAGAGGCTCCAAAGGAAGAAGGTGACAAAGAGGGTGCAAAGGAAGAAGGTGACAAAGAGGGTGCAAAGGAAGAAGGTGACAAAGAAGGTGCAAAGGACGGAGGTGACAGTAGTGAGGATTTTGAACCGTTGACGACGAAGACACCAAGGTGGTGGTGGCCTATAGAATATGGATGGGAAATTGACTACTATTGGTAGAGAAGAGAGTCATCATCATCCTCCTGCCCTTATCCCAACTTATTTGTGGTCGGCGCAGTGTCTTCTTCCATACATCTCTATTAGCCGTCATCTTAGTAGTCACCCCCTTTCTAGCCATATCATCTTTCACACTATCCATCCATCGCTTCTTTGGTCTTCCTCTACTCTTATAACCATCCACGTTCATACTCAAAACTTTCCTCACGACATGTTCCTCGTTCCTCCGCATCACATGCCCGTACCATGACAACCGGTTTCCACACAGCTTCTCAGTCACCGGCGCCACTACCACGTTCGTCGCTGGTAGAGAAGAGAGCGAGGAACACTAAGGAGGTCGGAGTTACACAAGCACAGTTAAAATAAAAAACGAGTCCATTCCACTGTTTAAAAATAAATTGTTAGTCTTATTTATTGATAAACTAGTGACCCGCCCAGGCTTCGCACGGGTGCAATGTAGATACTAATGTGGGGCATATAAACCTTCCTCATGCTATACAAGGTTAGTCGGAAAGGGTGTACTAAGCCGAAAGGGTGTTAAAGTACCCATAATAAGGGATAACTTTTGTTCTACATCTTTCCCCAAGACTCGATAGTTTAAGAGAAATAGCTTTACAAAGATTCCGTAAAAAATATACTAAAATCTATCTGCCCATAGCTATGATCAGCTGTGTTTACTATTTAGGTCATATTTGGGGTCACGGATTAGAAACTCCATTTTCTGAATTAATAACTAAAGCAGAGATGAAGAATTTTTGAAAAAACAATAATAAAAATAATTTTTGATGGAAAAAAAAATAATCGAATTTTTAAATTTTAACACTTTCTTTAAAACAATCATCAGTAATACATTAAGTGGTCCGCGGCTTAGCACCCCCTTTCCGACTAACCTTGTATATTGCCGAAAACTACATTAAAATAATCAAAATTGTTGTACGTTATTAACAGTAGTCAAATAACCTTTTTTTCTATTCGTCTTCTTGTAGATGGTCTTGCGGACCGTTTCTACGTAGCCGGGCAGTTATTGGCGAGACCCGAAGGGTAAAATGCTTAACCTAAGCTAACTACTATTACTAGTAACATCATGACTACTAGCAACAACAGCACTAAGGGCGACCCCTAATGGGACTCGGATCTCGGCTTAGGGCGTTGCTAGCGAGAGGACTGGGAGGGAGACAGCTTGATGTTGGCTGAATTAACGGTGTGACTGCGGAGTCAGAAAAGACGACCGGCTCCGCGGCTGCGGCGGGTGAGCACGGTGGATCGGGGAGACAATGCAAATACCCTATTATCAAAATGCTAATTATGGGTCCGTACACAAAACTGCGACACGACGTCGCATCGTTGAAATATACGAGCTCGCACGACGCATCGCAAAAACTTACGAATTGACTCGCGTAGTAGATTTTTCCTATATCTTGTTATCAGTAACAGCAGTGCGCAAATCTTTTTACGCAAAGGGGTTTGGGTAAAGTTGGCGTCGTTTTGAAGTTGGGCGGCCAGTAATGAAACTTGGATATTATGAAAGAACAGAATAAAGCGATCAAAAGCTATTATGGACACATTTCTCTAAATCATATCGGAACGGAGATATTTGGTTTTGTATTGGGCATTAAAATAGACGATGTTATTATATTCTATTGCACCCTTTAGGTTTACTGCCGTATTTTATATTTTATTTAGACCGGCTTAAATCTTCCCAATAATGGGTCCCGACTGTTAAAGTCGCTATGTTCCGTATTAGAATTTATTTGGTACTGTGCTTGTTTTTTTCTTTTCAGTTTTTATTTAAAGTTCATTTTTTACGCAGTCGGGTTTTTTTAATTATTTAAATTAACTTTTTTATTTTATACTTTTTAGTTAGGATTATAAGACGGTACTTAGGTAATATTTGTAACGTTAATAGGACCTATTATGCAATCATATAAGAACTTTATCACAGCTTTATTATAAGTATTGAAAAAAGTGATAATGGTTGCTAACCAACTTTAAATCGTTATAGATCCCAAATGGTCAATAGACGAAGAGAATTAAACATGTGTTTTACTTATCGTGTATTAAAATGTGTTTTTATTATTTCCCAAGACCCAATACTGACGTCACATTGACAGACGCTCGCAAAACGATAAAGTCAATCTCTAATATCAATCTTCTGAAGTCATAATTAAGATTTTTTACTCAGGTCAATAATTGAAGTATTTATATTGACGACATTTTTTAAATCTTCAAATGCAAATATCTCAGCTCCGATATCACTTAGGACAAAAATAATTGAACATATATTATATACTTAACACGCACAACAAAGTAATATTAAAATTATTGGTGGCCGCTGAAAAAAAAATGACGCCACTAGTCCATACAAAGTTACTCAAACCCCTTTATTCTACCTAGTATAGAATACGTTCAATACGGTTGACGATCTTCGAGGGATTGGTCACCCGAACCTTGGAAGGAAGACGCCTTGCCGCACGAAATCGCATCGCAGCAATTTGCGTCGCAGTTTTCTGCGTTGCGAATACGCATCGCGTCGATTCGCAGTTTTACGTAAAAACCCTATACTAGTTCACGCGATACAAAGTGAGAGACTACGTTCAAACTTGCACAGTCGCGAGTTTACGACGTTCTTTGATACTGAGTAGGTTTTATTACATTTTAGGGTTAACTACATATCAACTGTTATTTTTGATTTTTAACCTGCATTGTTTTGCCATTCCTTTTCCCAACTATGTTGTGGTCAGCTTCCAGTCTAACCAGATGCGGGTGAATACCAGTATTTTACACGGAGCGACCGCCATCAGACCTCCGCAACCCAATTAGTGGGCAATGCCGATATCCTAAGGTTAGACCAGTTGTTACACTTTCAGCCTTCTGACTACCCGTAACGACTGTCATAGGTACTTATTCTTATGACAACCGGAATCGACGGTTTAACGTGCTCTCCGAGGCACGGAGGGGATTCGATGTAACAAACGGTCACCCATCCACGGACTGACCGCGGCAAACGCAGCTTGACCTCACAAAATAACTAGCCACGGGCCCCTCACACGTACTGATTAGGCTATATCTAATTTAAAGGATATAAACGATATAAGCGTTCGTTTGTACTTTACAAACTAAAGGACAATGCGTAATAGCGTCCTTAATTTATAGTAATATTATAAAGCTAAAGAGTTTGTTTGTTTGAACGCGCTAATCTCAGGAACTACTGGTTGGAATTGAAAAATTATTTTTGTGTTGGATAGTCCATTTATCGAGGAAGGTTATAGGCTATATAACATCACGCTACGACCAATAAGAGCAGAGCATAAATGTAAAAACGGGAAATGTGTCCACCCGTGCGAAGCCGGGACGGGCCGCTATTATTAATATGTATTTTCCAACAGAGAGAGATATTATTGTTAGAGATATTATACCTTAATCGATAGCTATGATTACGTAGAAAAATAATATTACGGCCAGAAATGTCAAAGCCCCGGGTGAATCTCGGGAAACAGGAAAAAAAACAAAAAATCAGTAAAATACAGTGTTAAATGTAAAAACGAATTGCTACTTCATATAAAATGAGTTAAATGACCGCGCGGCGAGCGATACGAGGCGCTAAAATGCCTCGCGTTAAGAACACATATTTACTTCTTGTATTTTTTGGTTATTGAATCCAAAAGTATCCCGTACAGTGTTAATCTACGAGTATGTCAGCAGTACATCACGAGGTTTGAAGGAATTACATGATTTCGTTCACACCATGTATAGCGGTACTGAACCTTCATATCGGAATCCTACTCGCACTTGTCAGTGCATTTTTAGTACAATTTTATTACATAAATTGGCCATAACTTCAAGATGGACTATAAAAACACGATTACTTATAATTTTAATGACCTGTACTTACAATTTTTTTAATTAAGTACATCATTTATTCTTAAACAAGATGGCTGCCCAGAACGTTGTCGTTAAAAGATTAAAAATATGTTCTTTACTTTTTTTGCTACTTTTTTCATGTAAGTGATTATTTTAGCCTGCGTAGAAGTCGGATGGGTTTTAATATTTTTGCGAGGAACCCTAATTCTTTTTCTTTCATGAAATAAAAGTAGCCTAAGTTACTCCTTATAACATCAGCTATCTGCCAGTGAAAGTTCCGTCAAAATCGGTCCAGATGTTTCGGAGATTAGCCGGAACAAATAGACAGATAGCAGACAAAAAATTCAAAAAAGAAATTGCTATAAGTACCGTAATTTCATATCGACGGTCCCTACGAATAATCCCGTAACTACAAATAACAAATTTTACAGGAGAGCGCTTCAAAGTTTCAAACACGTGTACATAATATTCTACTTTCACTTTTCGATTGTATTTTAACATCGCTTTATAATACTTTATTTACACAATTATCATTTACATTTTAACCTGATATATAGATATGTTCTACTTGACGTAATGTCATGAAATTTGGTATAAAGGTTTAATGTGTAATAAATAATATAATGTGTAATGTGTGTGTAATGTGGTATTAAGGATTTGTTTTATAAAAAATAAAAAGATAGGTCATAAAAATCACTTTTAGTGTATTATTCGTCACTTATCTACTTATACATCGGAATCATCCGTATAGCAAATACCTTAAGTGGTACTTACTAACTTTTATGTTACTTATACATCGGAATCTTTCCATAATCTTGCAATAGCAAGTGGTAGATACTTATTGACGTTTACGTGGTAGTCTTTAAATTGATCAACATTGTAATTGCCATTTATGAAATTTAGAACAATTTAATTATTACTAAATCATATGAAAAAAGTATGAGGTTTCAAAAATATTTCTTTTTTTTTTCAAGTTTCCCGATGCTCCGACCTCAAAACGCTTGTCAACGCATCGCTATTTAAAGAACTATCTTGGAATATCAAACTACTAATATTAAAAGACTTTTATAACTCAGAAAAAAAGGGCTCATTAACTACAACTGATTCTACCCCTGATGATGAAGGACATATTACCACTGACGCTGTAGATCTGTCGCGAACTAAATATTTTGAAGAACCTACCAATGTTTATGTAGAAGCTACGACGCCTCCATACTATCATGGAGAAGATAATACCACTGATATTGTTCCACCTATAACCGATCGAATACCTACTGAAATTCCTAAAGCAAATGCCACTGTTTCTGTACCTACTGAATATCATGGAGAAAATACTACTCACGCTACTACGATGGCAGCAAAGTAAAAGAAGACATCTACATAAAAAACATTTTAACAAAAATAAAACCCACTTCAAAAAAACAAAAAAAGAATAAAATAATTACCACATTATAAAATTAACAGTTTCAGAAGTCGGTACGGTCGGTGCGGTTCAGCGTGGATTAGCACCGACGCGACTTCTGAAACTGTTAATTTTATAATGTGGTAATTATTTTATTCTTTTTTTCGTTTTCTTGAAGTCGGTTTTATTTTTGTTAATTTCTTTTTATTTTTTTCATTTTAGTGGCCTTAGTTAAAACATGGCTGGCCCTACTAAAGACGGTGCTCATAGCATAATCACATCATCACATTATGCGTACTGTTCGTCATTGAGGAGTTCCATTGTCTATCTCCGAAGTTCTTCATCAGAATTTCACCAATTTTAAATGGGACCACTTCGAAAGAATACTCTTTCATACCAAAAAATAATTTCTCAAATGGGTTTATAAACGAAGGTGTAGTGAGGTAACAAAGGTTTAAAAAAAACAGCCGAATTAATAACCTCCTCCTTTTTTTTGGAAGTCGGTTCAAAATCGCAATTTTACTGGAGAGCACATTTAGTAACAAATAGAGGCCACTTAAATGCGATGTTTTTTTTTAAATCGAGTGTAGATGTCTTCATTTACGTGCGAGATTTTCTTAATTATTTTGAAATACAAAATAATTTTAATACAGACTTGTAGATAGGGTTGATGTAAGCTCATTTTTGTAACAAATGCATTTTCGAAAAAAAACATTTTTTTTAATTCATTTTTTGGGTAGAACACCATGTCATGCATACATATTTAGAACGACCGTGGATAGCTCTAATATGAAATAGATTGATGAATCTTTACATAGTATAAAACAAAGTCGCTCCCGCTGTCTGTCTGCCCCTATATATGCTTAGATCTTTAAAACTACGCAACGGATTTTGATGCGGTTTTTTTTAATAGATAGAGTGATTCAAGAGGAAGGTTTATATGCCCCACATTAGTATCTTCATTGCACCCGTGCGTAGCCGGGGCGGGTCGGTAGTAGATAATAAAACAGGACCTTACAGGTCAAAGCACACATATCAACTCGGAAAGGGGTCGTCACCGTATCAACTCGAGCCGTTCAATTATTGTATGAAACTTCCTACTGCAACGCACACTAATCGGAATCGTAACGTAATCGCCTCGCCTAGGGACAAGCTCACGAACCGCGGTGCGGTGCGTGGTCAACTTGGTTCCCGCGCTTACGGCTCGTCGTCTCCGCGCTTATGTTTCTCCGTACCCGAGCTTACGTCTCTTCGTCCACCCTTGCCCCTCTCACCCCTCCCGCGGCCTGCTTGCAGCACACTACTGTTACTGCGAGCCGTAAGCGCGGCGTCGCCTAGCCGTAGCCGAGTCGACGCATCGGAGCTGCTGATCCGGTATAGTTACGTGCTTACGTTAGGTTGACGCCTGTTTGACGGCGAGGCGAAAGGCGATACGGTGACAATCCCTTTCCGAGTTGATATGTGTGCGTTGACCATTATCTAATCTACACTTCATACTTTTTTTAACAGATAATTATTATCTCCTCTTGTAAAATTACATTCATTGCAATTACGAAGTTTTCACTGCCCAGCGACGATACACAGATGATTTGTTGCATAATTTTTACCTTTATGTAATTTCATTCAGAATTTCATTAATAAATGTATAAAACATGACGTGTTTTTTTATTATTTTCGCTCTACACCTCATTCAGAGCCGTCTTATGCAGGAGCCCTTGGGCACAGAAAATTTGGGCCCCTTTTGGAAAGCCAAAAATAACATCAGAATGTACTTTTGTTCAGTGACATAATTTGTTATTATATTGACACTAACTTGTGGTTCAAGTAGTTTTACTATGGTAGGTAGTGAAAAGTTACAGTCTGAAGTTAGCAGCAATTTGTCTCAAATTAAAGAAAACTTCTGCTGAGCAACTTGTTGCTGTGCAACCCTAGTTATCTGGGTGCTTTGTTAATGATGCGTTGAACTAAGAAACCGATGTGTTTTTTAAAATTGATTTATTGAATAATACATGGTTGCACTGGGTTTCGGCATTTCGAGGCCCCCTTCAGACCGGGGGCCCTGGGCTCGTGCCCCACGTGCCCTTATGGTAAAGACGGAACTGACCTCATTACAGTTAGAAGTCAGTGAAAAACACATTTGAAGTCGATGAATTTGTAAAAATGCAATATTCGCTTGTGGAGTTGAGAGGTGTTCCTCCAACGAGGCGGGAGGATCCCCCTACCAGACGGGTCTTATGTCTGGTGGGCTACGGCATAACGGTTGCTTTTTTTAACCGACTTCCAAAAAGGAGGAGGTTACTATGTTCGTCTGTATGTATTTTTTTTTTTTTTTTTGTTTATGTTCATCGATATTTTCGCCAATTGTGAACCGATTTTGATGATTCTTTTTTTAATGGATGGGGTATACTTCGAAGTTGGTCCCATTTAAATTTGGTGAAGATCTGATGAAGAACTTCGGAGATAGACAATGGAACTCCTCAATGACGAACAGTACGCATATTGTGATGATGTGATTATGTTACGAGCAGCGTCTTTAGTAGGTCCAACCAAGTTTTACATAAGGCCACTAAAAAGAAAAAAATAAAAACTTTTTTACAAAAAATTTAAACCGACTTCAAAAAGAATAAAATAATTACCATATAAAATTAACAGTTTCAGAAGTCGGTGCCTTCAATTTGGTTCAGCGTGGATCAGCACCGACTTCTGAAACTGTTAATTTTATATGGTAATTATTTTATTCTTTTTGAAGTCGGTTTAAATTTTTTGTAAAAAAGTTTTTTTTCTATTCGACTGCTTGTAGATGGTCTTGCGGACCGTTTCTACGTAACCGGGCAGTTATTGGCGAGACCTGAAGGGTCTCCGAACCAATATCTAACTAACGACCTAACTAACTACTGTAACATCATGACTATTTAAGCAGCAACACCTCTAAGGGTGTCCCCAAGGGGGGACTCGACCTCTTAGGGTGTTGAATGCAAGAGGACTGGGAGGGATACGACAGCTTGATGAGAGCTGTATTCTCGAGTCATGGTGACTGCGCGGAGTCAGAAGGGACGACCGGCTCCGCGGCTGCGGCGGGTGAGCACGGTGGATCGGGGGCGGTGGCGGTGGGACGTCGCAAGGGGCCTCGTCGGCGAGGGCGATACGCCGGTCGGCGTCGGCGGTGTGTGTGTATGGTGCTAGTAGATTTACCCAACGGTTGATGTTGGCGAGTTGCATTATATACTATCTGCGTGTCAAATCTTAATATCGCGATGCAGGATTTGTGACTTTTCATCTGACAGCTGTCACTGTTGTCGCTGTAGTCTGCTAGACATTCGTCGTGCTGCGTAGTTCTCATGTGGCGTGATATATGCCGCCACAAGCTAAGCAGGGGGTCTACCCAAAACCAAAAAACATGGCAAGCGGTGTACGAAAAGAAATAGTTTGGGGACCTCTGGTGTAAGCGAATTCGTGTGATTCAGGGAAGCACAGACTTATTAGGACAAGGGCCACTCGGGTAGACTATCAGCTAATATCGCGTCGCCACAATTGTCACACTTTAGAGGTCAAGGGTGGCTTTAGGAGTCAACCCTCAACAAGCATGTGCACTTAAAATTTAGAAGGCGTGTACTTACGGGAGGATAATGAAAAACACTTTTAACCGTACACTATATATATACTGGCCTGCAAAAATAAGTATCATACTTTTAAAATTGCAATAACTTTTTAAGTACACAAAATATATTTTCGAAGCAAAAAGGACTCAAAAAAGAGTTTAACTTTGTTACTATAGTTTCAAAGAAAGTTGATAAAAATTGCTATAAAACGTTTTTTATTTTAAATCTCTAACTTCTATAGTTTAGAAAAAATTGAAATTTTAAAAGTGTGATACTTATTTTTGCAGGCCAGTGTATTTTAATAATATTAGGTCCTTACCTATGAAATTGACATTTTTTTCTCACAAATAGAGAACCTCGTCACTTCTATGATTTAAAATATATATCAATTGCTTGATATTATATCGAATAATGACCATCATAGACAACTACCAATAGTAAAAAAACCTTATTACTTATAGTTTTCTAAACATAAAAAAAATCCTTAAAAATGACTCCTAAGTGGCATACGTTATCTTAGTTTTTAAACATTAGTGCATAAAAGTTTTAAAACATTACTGTTCATAGTTGTTAAATAAATTAAGAAAATGTTAGTATGAAAAATGCAACTTCTTTAAAATTCTCCATACAAAACGCTGATTTCATAGGTAAACCGAAAAATTATAATTAGGTCAGTAGAGCGTGGTTCGTGACAATGTGAGAAGTCCAGGGTCTTCTTATGCAGAGAGAGCGGCGCGAGAGAGCGATCTGCAGCGTGCCCGAACTTTTACAAGTCCAGACCTCTGCCAGTTGCCACCACCTGTCACACAATTTAAAAACAACCAAAAAAGTTGATATATAGTATACTGAAAAAAAAATAGTTTGACCATTTAAAAAGATACATTTATTCAGACATCTTAAGCTGGCCCCTATCGTAATATTGCATTATTGTCAAGGTGGATTACTAAACGAGCGAATGCTCATTCTATCGCCACTCCATCAAATTCTTTTGGTGTAAACAGAGACAGAGCATTCTTTCGTTGTTCTATCTTGTTTGTGGAGATTCTATGGAATGTTCCAAGAATGCTCTAAGAATGCGCGCTCATTTGATGTAAATGGCCCACGAGCATTTGTACAGTTGCTTAGAGCGTTCTTTCGTGTTCCGACGTGGTCGCTCCTCGAAGCGATCTCTTCTAAACGTTCTTGTGTTCTAGCGACTTGACCGATAAATCTACCTGATCTAAATATCTCTAGAGCATGTGCAAGAATTCCAGTTCTTGTTCATTGTCATTCTTAAGGTCAAAGCACACATATCAAATCGGAAAGGGATCGTCACCGTATCAACTCAAGCCGTTCAGTATTCTTTGTATGAAACTCCCTACTGCAACGCACACTAATCGGAATCGTAACGTAATCGCCTCGCCTCGGGACAAGCTCACGAACCGCGATGCGGTGTGTGGTCAACGTGGTTCCCGCGCTTACGGCTCGTCGTCCCCGCGCTTACGTCTCTCCGTACCCGAGCTTACGTCTCTTCGTCCACCCTTGCCCCTCTCTCCCTTCCCGCGGCCTGCTTGCAGCACACTACTGTTACTGCGAGCCGTAAGCGCGGCGTCGCCTAGCCGTAGCCGAGTCGACGTATCGGAGCTGCTGATCCGGTTTGGTTACGTGCTTACTTTAGGTTGACGCCTGTTTGACGGCGAGGCGAAAGGCGATACGGTTACGATCCCTTTCCGAGTTGATATGTGTGCTTTGACCATTACTCGTTGGTATTCTTTTGGTGTAAATGATGAAAATGAATTATCGTTCACACCAAAAAAGTAACAAACAACGACGCTCTGTGCTCTTTTTCTAGCTCTATATTTGCTTAGTCAAAACCTACCTTCATACAAACGCTTAAAGGGTCTCCAACCAATGGGGACGAAGTAAAATACTTAACCTAAGCTAACTACTACTACTAACATCATGACTACTAGCAACAACAGCACTAAGGGCGACATAGTTGGGGTCACGGATTAGTAGCACCATTTTCTGGTATTGTTGGGTACGCAGATGACAGTACAGTACAGTACAGTACAGTGTTTCAGAGAGATACTTGTCCAACGCAAAAACCAGCGGGGATGAATTTCATCAATTGAGACCTCTCTCAATTGATGAAATTCATCCCCGCTGGACAGATTTAACCATAGCCTCCTATGGTTAAATCTGTCTGAGATTTGACCTTAAGCCTTATCTCTCAGTGGGGTGATGACAATCTGGTCTCTTTTAACGCCACCAAAACACAGGCGTGTCTTTTCTCCTCAAAAAGGAGTCGTTTCAATCAAACTCCTACTTTTCGAGGTACAACCGATAGGGTCGAGCTCCTAGGCATGAAGTTGACATCCAATCTAAACTTCGGCGCCACCATTGAGCACAAAGCCCAAATTGCGGCCAAAAAACTGGACATCCTGAATAGAGTGAAGCGATACTATACGCCTGGACAGCTTGTGACTCTTTATAAAGCGCCAGTCCGATCCTGCATGGAGTATTGCAGCCACCTTTGGGATGGCTCAGCAAAATATCAACTTGCCGCGCTTGACTCAGTGGAACGCAGAGCTAAGAGGTTAATTGGCGACGAAAAACTGATGGGTGCCAAGCTTCACAGCTTGGCTCATCGCCGCAAGGTTGCCTGCTTGTCGGTCTTCTATAGACTGTACTTCGGAGTGTGCTCAAGAACTCTACAACCTCATCCCACCGGCCTCCTTCTACCATCGGACATCTAGGCGCACTGCAAGTTACCATCCATGCTTAGTTGCCATTCCACCAATTCGCACTAAGCGCTTCCAAACATCCTTCATAATGCGCACTGCAAAAGAGTGGAACTCACTACCTGCGTCTGTGTTCCCGAACGCATACAACCTGAATCTCTTCAAAGTTATAGTTAACAGGCTTCTTCTGGGTAAGCTCACTCCATTGTAGACTTTGTCTCTGTCTCCTCTGACCTAGACTAGAGTCAAGAGCAAACCCATCTCAAAAAGAAAAAACATAACTTAAGCATGGATGATGAATAATTGAAAAAACTAAAATAAAAATCATTTCACATGGTTTTTTTTATCGTTTTTGTAATTTTAACTATTTCTTTAAAACAATCATCGGTGATACATTAAGTGGCCCGCGTCTTAGTACCCCTTTTCCGACTAACATCTAGTTCACACAGAAACTGCAGGACCCGTTTTAGCGGATCCGTTTTTATTTTGGTGATGGCGCCTGTAGTTGTATGAGCGAGTTCACATACGCGACAGTATTCCGAATCTAGTAAAAAATACTGGATCCGTTATTTTTATCGTATCCTGCCTGCCAGATGCGACGCAGCTGCCATTTGTTTAACCGATCCGTCGGTACGGATGTGAACAACACATCCAGTACCGACGGATCCGTTAAAACGGATCCGCTGTGTGAACGGGCAACATTTTATTGCACACGTTCATTTCCATGGTACATAACCTCAAGATGAGCTATAAAAATATGATTACTTACAATTTTAATGACCTGTACCAACGTAAAAAAAATCTTAATAACTTATTTATTCTAAAACAAGATGGCCGCCAAGACCGTTGTCGTTGAAAGATTAATAATATGTTCTATAATTTGTTTGACGCTATTTACATGTAAGTAATTATTTTATATATGGAATTAGTTTAAATACATACATAAACATAAACTCACGCCTTTTTCCCATGGGGGTAGGCAGAAACTATAGAACGCCACATGCTACGACTCTTACATACCCCTTTCGCTTCATCCACATTCATACATCTTCATACACGCACGCCGGTTGAGAGTACTACGCACCTGACCTTTGTGAAGAACATCACCAATAACATCGATGTATGTCCTTCTAGGACGTCCTCTAGTTTAAATAACCAGCTTATTGTACACTAGCTGTGTCCTCACGGCTCCGCTCGTAGCCTATGTTACTCAGTGATAATGTAGCTTTCTAACGCCAAAAGAATTTTTGAAATCGGTCCAGTAGCTTTTAAGTTTATTCGTTACATACAAAAATACAAATCTTTCCTCTTTATAATATTAGTATAGATATAGATAACATTACGCCTTGTATCCCCCGAAGGGTTCGTCAGAGGTGTTTTTAGTACACCCTCGTTTCGCCGATATGTTTAAGTCCCATGTAATAGGGGGCGAGCCTATTGTCATTAACCGGGCACGAATCCAGACTCAAAACCCAATATTACTTTGCCCGACCTGGGGATCGAACCCAGGAACTTATGCTCAGCAGTCACGCTTGCGACCACTAAACCAAGGCAGTCAATATTTAATAAAACGTCATTTTTCCAGATTCTCAAAGCTCTGAGCTGAAAAAGATCTTCAACGCGTCGCTATTCAAACAACTCCCATGGAATATAAAACTGATATTACTTAACAACTTATTTAAAAAAGAAAGAAATCAGCCGCCATCAACGACAGCCACCACTTCACCAGATAACTCACCTGATCTTCATGAAGATACTCTTGGTCGCAGAAGGATGCCAGCAATCGAAGCTCTCGTACTCAGAAAACCGAATGCGACAAAGGGACCTAACCCAACACAACATGGATCCCTCGCAGTCAGGAGACAGGTTGAAGCCATGGACCCACATCCAACGGAACACAGTGACGATAAAAATATGAGGATAAAGTTATTCAGGCTCATGTATGAAACGATCAGAGACAGTGATCTCAAATGTAAAAGAGCGGAACTGATCAGAACTCACTACGCAAACTCTTCGGTTTTCGAAGTCGGTTACCTAATGGGCGACGTAATGGACAAGTTCAACATCATGTCTGACATTTCAATGACATTGACTCGCCTGTTTCATGAGTGGAAGCCGATTGAACACATAAACGCGTACGAGCAGATATCGAATCAGGCAATCGAAATTAATCACTTGATTGATCTTATGAAGAGCGTTAGTAGAAGTAATGTAACAAAAAGGATGTATTAGATGTACTATGCGTGCCAACTAAGACTAGTACTGTCAAGACGCCATTTTGTTCCGCAATACTCGTGAACTTCATTACCAAAGCGTAAGGTGTGCAAAAAAATAAATAAAGAAATTATACTCAGTTTGATTATTTTTAGTTCACTTTTATGGTATTTCTAATCAATTTACGCCAAATGAATTATACAATAATTATATTTTCGTTTATTCATTGTATATACATATAAATTATATTTTTAAATATTTCCACAAAAAATATAAAAAACATTTAAAAATATAAAAAAATAGTAGCCCACCGGCATCGGGAACAGGGTCCAAGCTACCGGTGGTCAGGGCCTCAGAGAGAGGAACTTCCTAACAATACGTGCCGTGTCCAGAAGTACCGCTTTCTGTATCAGGCCCTTGACCCAGCTGCCCAACGAGAGCCTCATCAGGTGTTGGTCGAGGCTCTTGGCTATTAAGCCATTGGCCGTAACGACTATCGGCACAATGACTGCTGAGTCAACCTCCCACATGTCGACAACCTCGTGTGCCAAGTCTTGATACTTAATTTCTTTATCTTTCTCGGCTTTCACAAGGTTCTCGTCATGTGGGACAGTGACATCAACAATCATTGTGAGACGCTCTGATCGATCTATCACCACTATGTCAGGCTTATTGGCAACAATAGTCCTGTCGGTGATGATAGATCGATCCCAGTACAATGTGATATGACCATTCTCGAGAACTGGGTCGGTCCACAAGGTTGTATTTCAGAGCAAGTTGCTGGTGGATAATCCTAGCCACTAGGTTGTGTCTGTGCAAATACTCGCCGTTAGCAAGACGAGAACAACCAGAAATAATATGTCGAATGGATTCACCGGGACAGTGACATGCCCGACAGATGTCAACCGTACCGTCCTTCACAATATATTTCCGGTAGATGTTCGTCATCATAACTTCGTCCATAATTGCACAGACAAAACCTTCGGTTTCTCCGAAGAGATCACCGAAACGTAGCCAGGCCACGGATGCTAGGAAATCTACATCGGGCCCATGAAGGGCCCTGTAAAAGCGTCCGTGAAGCTCCTTGCTCTGCCATACCTCCCTGCGGCCATTAGTATCCAATACTACAGGCTTGCGCCAGTTCTCTTTAGCCAAGGAGAGCGGGGTGAATCCTTTGTCCACTGCGACTACATCTCGATGCATCCCCACGTCGGCTTGGAGGAAGTACTCCCTGAGGCTGCACACCTCGCGGTTGTGGAGGGTCTTAGCATTTAAAAAGCCTCGACCCCCACACTTCCTCGGAATGTACAGCCTCATCACCGATGAACGTGGGTGATGCATTCGGTATGCAGTCAGCAGCGTACGGACCCTCCCATCCAGGGCGTCAAGTTCAGTCTGAGTCCACTTGAGTATGCCGAAGGAGTACATCAAGACCGGCATGACCCAACCGTCAAAGGCGCGCACCTTATTTCCGCCTGATAAAAGACTTTTAAGTACTTTTTTCATGCGGCCATAGAAGCGCTCCCGCAACGATTGCTTCATGTCGGCCTCATTGATGCCTAACGCCTCCGACATGCCCAAGTATTTGTAGGTTTCGGTTGAGGAGAGGGATCTGAGGTGTATGGAATCCGAGAGTTGTATTCCCACGGATTCCATAATCCCTCCTCGCTTTACATGCATGACTGCACATTTGTCCACACCAAATTCCATCCTGATGGAATTACTAAAAGTTTCAGTTACTTTCAGTAACTTCACCAGTTGCAAATTGTTGGGGGCAAAGAGTTTCAAATCGTCCATGTAAAGGAGGTGGGATATTACCTGACCACCTCTTCTCAACCGGTAGCCTAACCCTGAACCCTCAAGTAATGTGCTCAGAGGGTTCAAGGCTAAACAAAACCACAGCGGACTCAGACTATCGCCCTGGAATATACCTCGCTCAATCCTTACTGGTTCTCCTCTCCCTTGGATTTGCCGACATCCTGGATAGTGAAGGACTGTCCTCCATTATCTATACATGACATCAGGAAGGCGCATACAGTTGTATTAACTTTATACAACTCCAGCACCCTCATGAGCCATGTATGTGGCACCGAGTCGTAGGCCTTCTTATAATCTATCCAACATGTCGACAGATCCTTTCGGGATCGGCGAACTTGTTGGCTAATGGTCATATCAATGAGGAGTAGCTCCTTAGTACCGCGGGACCCATTCTTACATCCATTTTGAGAGACGGACATTATAGAATTATTTATAATATGAGAATTAATTTTGGCTCTCAAAATGGACGTAAGAAGCTTATAGACCGTCGGTAAACATGTGATCGGTCTATAATTTTTTGGTTCCGCAGTACTACCTGATTTATGGAGCAGGTGGGTAACTCCAGTCGTTAGAAACTGTGGAAGCGACCCAGATTCCAAAGACGACTGGAACTGAGAGGCCAAACGAGCATGTGAACTGCGTAACCATTTTAGCCAGAAGTTGTGCAGTCCATCTGGGCCAGGGGATTTCCAATTTGGCATTGGACGGACTGCACTGGTTACGTCTTGGGGGACAATAATTATGTCCCCCATTTCCTCAATCGGTTCACATGCTCGCTGGACCTCCTGAATCCAGTCGCCTTCAGTGTGAGTAACAGGCATCGACCAGATATTGCGCCAGAATGTATTCATGACATTATTATCCGGTAGACGCCCGTCACTCACGTGATCAGGTCGCTCCCAGGTTCTATATACCCGCCTTTCATCGCTATGAAACATGCGGTTCTGGGTGTATCGCTTCACTCGCCGCTTATACCTCCGAATACGGTTTGCCCATGCATAAACTTTCTGCTTCAGGAAGTCGATGCGCTCTGTGACACGAGACATATAATCTCGAGGATTGATATCAGTTCCCGAGAACGCCCGTATCACAAAGCGCATCACTCTAGGGCGAGTATTGCCCTCCCTGAAGCAGATTAGTTTGCCTATGAGTGCTCTAGCCTCGTTAATACGACGTTCAATCCTGCACTGCCAGGCTGGTACGACAGGTTTTGGTCGTGTAGCTCCGTCATTATTATCAAACTTGGCGTGAGCTACACGACATGCCGCAACAGCCGCGCAATACAGGATTGAATGATTATCTTCGAGGCCTTCGCTGTTATCAAAATAACTTGATAACAGCGAATCCAGAGCACACACTAGCGCTCTATTTTTATTATTCATGGGCAAACGGGGTATGCGTGGTCTAAGGGCTGGCGGAGTGAATCGATACTCTCGAATCGCAAGCTCCAAAGCGCTCCTCAGTTGTTCACTGCACTGGGTACTTACATTTGTAACCCTATCATCGCTCTCCTCGTCAGCGTGGATTGGCCGCGGCGGAACCATAGATGTAACTTGCGTTTGGGCCGCAGTCTGCGACTGGAGAGAGATGATACGATTACTCTGTACTTCAGAGCGTAGCCTATCAAGTGCGGCGTCAGTCAACCTATGATCACGTTGAATGACTCGCACCTGATCCGATAAACGCTGTGCCGAGACGTTGACAGCAGGCTCAAGTACCTGAAACAGAGAGAGCATCCGACCACGGTACGCGGTCAGGTTAGTTCCCCCCTCTGTAGCCCCAAAGTATGCGCGCATGCAGTTCTCGTTCATGGTTGGAGTCCAACGCATGCGCTGCACACTTATTATTATTCATTTATTTCAGAAAAATACATCCATATTTATATACACACATTTTAAAAACAACACCTAATTCACAGTAAAAAATAAAAATAAAAGATAAACAAAACAACACGCACAACATAAAAGTACACACATTAGGACCGAGAGGAACTGTCCACTGCTCACAGTGCAGTATGCATACGTATCCAGTGGCACAGCAGTGGAGAGTCCCACCTGTCCACGAACACGCTTATTATACTGTTGCTACTGGACCTAACGCGACTGAACAACGACGCACACTGCTTCCTTATAAGAGCATAAAACCCATCAGTGTGTGCTTCTGCGAACATAGTCGAAGCACTGCAGAATCGTGGCAGCCTCAGCAGCACCCTAAACGCGTTGTTGTATTGAACACGCAGGGCGTTGTATGACCCAAGTGTGTAGTTAACCCACAGGTTGCACGTGTTAAGTGTTTGGCAGTAAGACTTAAAAAAAAACGAACGTTTAAAAAGTCAAAAATGATAGTATCGTTGAGCCATCAAATTCGATTGAGTAACACCTATATATTTTAATTACAGAAATTGATGGATGGCACGATAAGGTTTGCTCGTTGAAATGGCGATATAATATCGCGTCGGGGTACCGCTAAAGTAAGTCAGACCCTTCATTTAATTGACCATCTATTAATTTACTAGCTAGCTAATTTACTTAGCGGTACCCCGACGTGATATTATATCGCCATTTCAACGAGCAAACCTTATCGTGCCATCCATCAATTTCTGTAATTAAAATATATAGGTGTTACTCAATCGAATTTGATGACTCAACGATACTATTATTTTTGACTTTTTAAAAGTTCGTTTTTTTTTCGTCGGGGGTTTTTAAAATTTTTAATTTAATTTTTATTTTAAACTTTTTAAACTTAGTATTATTGCCACCTTTGCATTGTATGTAGAATCAAATACTGATCAAAACGAATCCAAACACGACATATATCTGCTATTCTTTTTTCAAGAGTGTACTAGTGTGCTGGATATCCTGGCTGCAGCATCAGCTCATCATGTCGCCACCATTGAATTGCATGTAGAATCAAATACTGATCAAAACGAATCCAAACATGACATATCTGCTATTATTTTTTCAAGAGTGTACTAGTGCACTGGTTATCCTGGCTGCAGCATCAGACCAAGGATTTCATAATCTTGCATAGTTATAGGTATAGCATACATGAGTGTTTCAAATTTTATTTCACACATATGTTTGAAAGTAAAGTAATACACATTATGCGTCTAAGAACCCTACCGCAGCTAACAAAACAGCTGATAACCTTGAAATGGCTGAACCGATTTTAATAAAACATGTCTAAGATCACTTGCTAGAAAACCAGCTTTCAAATAAAAAAAACCGCACTCAAATCGGTTCACCCGTTTAAGAGCTACGGTGCCACAGACAGACAGACACACATAGCGGTCAAACTTATAACACCCCTCTTTTTGCGTCGGGGGTTAAAAAGAGTCACTTTCACTTGATTACTGCTACGCGCGAACCTGCGGGCAAACATATTACACCGGACAGCCAACGCCCTACGTGCCCTTTCCACATCCGCGTTATCCTTTAGGTCTTCTGAAACCCAATCTGTAATATGAGCACCCCACTGCAATTTAGAGTCTATAGTTATAATAATAATAATATAATAATAATCATTTTATTATCAGGCAACTGAGGCCCATAGAAAAAAATACATAAAATAATCTTATACAATAATCAACTAATACATATTAAAAAAACAAAAACCTTATTAACTAAACACGTAACGTTGTCGGCGGCGACGTGTTTCGCTGCATGGTGTCGCGTAACCGACCTCGGAAACGTCGATATACGACACCCTTCGGCCAAAAGTCCTCTTTCAAGAAGGTCTGTAGATGGTGGGTTGGAACCCGTACCACAAACGACTTAAAGTTGATGTTGTGGCGCGATTCCAACCTTTCGACCCTCAGAGTTCAGTTGGTCTTCACTCTTAAATACTCCATGACTTCCTCAATCTATACCTAAGAACCTATACCTAAGAATACGGTTTCATTAATTGTATTAAGTCTGTTGCCATCGAGCATTAAATTTAAACCTACTTGGGGTACATTTGGTAGTGAAAACTTAAGGCATTTTGTTTTATATGCATTAAGTAATAGATTATTGGCTGTAAACCATTTAGAAAGAACAGTTAGGCTCTCATTGACATGTAAAACGTCCTTATATTTTCTATCTATTTTAAAAATTAGGGAAGTGTCATCAGCAAATAAAATTACATCAGATAAATTGGACATCATATAAAGGAGATCATTTATATAAACTAGAAATAGAGAAGGCCCAAGAATTGAGCCCTGAGGCACGCCCATCTTAACCAGAGACCCAGACTATATAGCACCATTGACGCCCACTTTTTGCTGTCTATTTGATAGATAGGAAAAAACGAGGTCAGCAGCGCGTCCACGAATTCTGTAGCGGTGTAATTTACAGATAAGTGTATTGTGGTCAACGCAGTCGAAAGCCTTGGAGAGATCACAGAAGACACCTACATCATCCTGAGAACTCTCCCAGGATTCCAGAAATTGAGTGACTAGTTTCACTCCTGCGTCTGTAGTCGACCTACCTTTCGTGAAACCATACTGGCGACTATGCAATATCCCATTTAGGTTAAAATGAAGCATCATCTGATCTTGCATAATTTTTTCAAAAATTTTACTTAGTGCTGGAAGCACAGAGAGATAGGTCTATAGTTAGAGGGATTATTCTTGCAGCCCGATTTAAAGATTGGTATTACCTTACTATGTTTCATCAAATCGGGAAATATACCGCTATCTAAACATTGGTTGAATATACCTGCAAGTAAATGTATGGCAATGGTGTCAATGAACCCTAACAGAAATGCCCCATAAGTCTTCAGTATTTTTTATATTAAGACTTTTAAATGCTTTTTTTAATCGAAGCAGTACAAATATGTTGAAATTCAAAGATAGGAATATCTTTACAAAAATTCTGTTTAAGTAGCGATTCAGCTAATATAGAGGACGAAGCAAGAGATTTCGTAACCTCTACCGGGATGTCAGTGAAAAAGATTTCGAGTGTCTGAGCGACTTCAAATTTATCTGTAATAGACTTATATTGTCATATTTTAAAGTTAGTTCGTTATCCCGTTGACTTGTGTTTCCGGTTTCTTTGTTTATTACCTGCCACACAGCTTTTATCTTGTTTTTAGAGGCATCAATTTTCTTGCTAATTAATCTATACTGGCCTGCAAAAATAAGTATCACACTTTTAAAATTGCAATAACTTTTTAAGTACACAAGATATATTTTCGAAGCAAAAAGGATTCGAAAAAGAGTTTAACTTTGTTACTATAGTTTCAAAGAAAGCTGATAAAATTTGCTATAAAACGTTTTTTATTTTAAATCTCTAACTTCTATAGTTTAGAAAAAAATTAAATTTTAAAAGTGTGATACTTATTTTTGCAGGCCAGTGTAGATTTAGCTTGAATACAAACACTCTTAAATATCTTTGAATAATTTCTAACGTAACTATGAAAAGCTTGATCAGAGGTTAATGATTTAATAAAATATGGTCAATTAAATAAAATAAACAATTAAAGATGTCAGGATTATTTAAGTATAATGAAAATCGGCCAAGTGCGAGTCGGACTCGCGCACGAAGGGTTCCGTACCATTATCTATAAAAACGGGAAAAAAATCATGTCTGTTGTATGGGAGCCCCCCTAAATATTTATTTTATTCTGTTTTTTAGTATTTGTTGTAATAGCGGCAACAGAAATACATCAGCTGTGAAAATTTCAACTGTCTAACTATCGCGGTTCATGAGATACAGCCTGGTGACAGACAGACGGACAGCGGAGTCTTACTAATAAGGTACCGTTTTACCCTTTGGGTACGGAACCCTAAAAAAGTATAAAGTTTTATCATTTAGAAAATTACAAATGGAGTAAGTAATAATATTTATCAATAAATAAAACTGACAATTTATTTTTAAACAGTGGAATGGACTCGTTTTTTATTTTAACTTGTGCTTGTGTTAACTCCGACCTTCTTAGTGTACGTCGCTCTCTTCTCTACCAGTGACGAACGTGGTAGAGGCGCCCGTGATTGAGAAGTTGTGTGAAAACCGGTTGTCATGATATGGGCATGTGATGCGGAGGAACGAGGAACATGTCGTGAGGAAAGTATTGAGTATGAATGTGGATGGTTATAAGAGTAGAGAAAGACCAAAGAAGCGATGGATGGATAGTGTGAAAGATGATATGGCTAGAAAGGGGGTGACTACTGAGATGACGGCTAACAGATATGTATGGAAGAAGAAGACATACTGCGCTGACCACAAATAAGTTGTGATAAGGGCAGGAGGATGATGATGACTCTCTTCTCTACCAATAGTAGTCAATTTCCCATCCGTATTCTATAGGCCACCACCACCTTGGTGTCTTCGTCGTCAACGGTTCAAAATCCTCACTACTGTCACCTCCGTCCTTTGAACCATGTTTGTCACCTTCGTCCTTTGAACCATGTTTGTCACCTTCGTCCTTTGAACCATGTTTGTCACCTTCGTCCTTTGAACCATGTTTGTCACCTTCGTCCTTTGAACCATGTTTGTCACCTTCGTCCTTTGAACCCTGTTTGTCACCTCCGTCCTTTGCACCCTGTTTGTCACCTCCGTCCTTTGAACCTTGTTTGTCACCTTCGTCCTTTGAACCCTGTTTGTCATCTCCGTCCTTTGAACCATGTTTGTCACCTTCGTCCTTTGAACCCTGTTTGTCACCTCCGTCCTTTGAACCATGTTTGTCACCTTCGTCCTTTGAACCATGTTTGTCACCTTCGTCCTTTGAACCCTTTTTGCCTTTTTTGTCTTTTTTACCCTTTTTGTCACGTTCGTGCTTTGGACGCAATTTATTTTTCATATACTTCTCCATGTTAATCCGGGGTGGTCTCTTCTTCTTGGCTACCAAAGGTGATGGACGGTCTTTCAATTTATCACCTAGTTTCTCCCGAGGTGTAATTTCATCGATAATGTCATCTAATGAAGAAGATATGTTGAATTTACGCTCCACCTCGTGAAGCATGTTCGCTGAAAATGATAACACAACATAACATCACACCTGTATTTAAAACCAAAATCAAAAAAAAAAATCACATAAACCAATACAGGTGCTTATGAAAAGTCGAATTTAGATGCACGGTCCCAATTAGTCGTTTCCTATGGAGAAGAGCCGGCAAGAAACTCCATGGTTACTCTTTTAATAATATCTTTAACAATTTCAGTGGATACAGTACTATGATTTAGGATAGTGTGAGAACAATGAAGTCCTGACCACAGACGAATGAGTAATGTAGTAACTAAAAGACTTGAGTACCAAAATAAAATAAAATAAACAATATGAATGATAGCAATTTACAAATTTATAGATGCAGGTCCACAAAGTTCTCACATTTACAAAAGTAAAAAGGATAAAACAATTGACATAATTAAATGTCATCAAAACTTAGCTAAATTATATTGCTCTAAGGATTGGGCAGAGGTGTATAGTAACACCCTCATTTCGCCGTTACGCCAAACTCCGGGCTGCTACTGAGGAATTCCATACGGAAAACCCCAATAACACTGCTCAACCTGGGGATCGAACCCAGGACCTCACGATCAGCATTCGCTCTTGCCAACACTAAACCAACGATATATGAATAAAGTTTTCAATTTAATTAAATGGTATGTACGAAACGAGTATTTCCAATGAGGGTTTTCGATACTTTTTCTGCCATCAGACGGCGCTTCGTATGCGTCAGGTCCAAAAAGCTGTCAGATAGCACAGATTCTTACCAAACGTATAATTCTTTAGTGAAATTCTACGTATTTGGAAGTGTTATTGATTTTATTATATTTTGTTATTGTTGATGGATGGAGGGGGAGAGGGAGACCTAAGAAAAGATGGATGGATTGTGTGAGGGAGGATATGAAAGATAAGGGAGTAAATGATAATGAGACGGCTGACAGGGAAGAGTGGAAGAGAAAAACATATTGCGCCGACCCCAAGTAACTTGGGACCAGGGCAGGAAGATGATGGAAGTGTTATTGATTTTATTATAGATAACGGCCAGAGAAAGGTTGCCGAACTGAAGATTGAGCTCAAAAAGAGAGGCGCAAAAGTTACCCTCCTGTTTTATTTGCACACATAGGCACTGCACGACACTGTGGCATTTTAGAAAACAATATTCCTTTTGTAACGTTTTTAAGAATAAATAAACCAAAAAAATGATCGAAAAATACAAATCGTGTATGTGTTTTGACAGGTGGTTGGACCTGACGCTACAGTGCTGCCATATCACGTAGAACATTTTTCAGAAAACCCTCATTCAAAATTCACTCACACTGACGTTACTTTCACGTTAGTAACTCGAAAGTATTCGCGCTAGGTCGATACCTATGTGGCTGCATCTATCATGACATATGAGAACTACGTAGCATGACAAATGTCTAGCAGACTACAGCGACTACAATGACAGCTGTCAGATGAAATGTCACAAATCCTGCATCGCGATATCAAGATTTGACACGCAGATAGTATACAATATGTATCATAATTAACGCACATCCTGAAAGTAGTTTTTTCAGAATCGTTTACTGAATCGATTTCTATCATTTTTGATATAGGTAATTTTTATCCCAAAAATAATTAAAACTACGGAAATTAGTCACATTACCCCTGTACAGTCAAAACAAACTGAAATGGACCGTAAATCAAGGCAAAAAGACTTTTAAAAGTGCATTTTTATTTGTATTAATACAAATTCCGTCATTCAATACAAAATAAAGAGAAACAAACTTTATTTCAAGAACGTTCATTTAGTAAATAACAATGCATATACATTTTAAACTAAAATTTCAGTGTATGTATTATGATTATAACATAATATTTTAATTGGGGTGTTTGAGGGTGCGCGTTAATTACGTTACATGTTGTATATACAAGTTCCCAACATCAACCGTTGGGCACAACATCCACCTGGTAGGAGGATCCTCCCGCCTCGTTGGAGGAACACCACAACCACAACAGCAAGAGGATTGCTGATGCGTTGCCAACTTTAGAGACTAACAGCTAGTTCACACAGAAACTGTTTACAGAACCCGTTTTAGCGGATCCGTTTTTATATTGGTGATGGCGCCTGTAGTTGTATGAGCGAGTTCACATACACGACAGTATTCTGAATCCAGTAAAAAATACTGAATCCGTTATTTTTATCGTATCCCGTCTGCCAGATGCAACGCAGCTGCCATTTGTTTAACTGATCTGTTGGCACGGATGTGAACAACACATCGACGGTCCCTACGAATAATCCCTTAACTACAAATGACAAATTTTACAGGAGAGCGCTTCATAGTTTCAAGCACGTGTACATCATGTTCTACTTGACGTAATGCCATGAAATTTGGTATAAAGGTTCAATATGTGTCTTGTTTTAAAAAAAATAAAAAGATAGGTCATAATAATCACTTTTAGTGTATTATTCGTCACTTACTTACGTATACCTCGGAATCATCCGTATTGCAAATACATTAAGTGGTACTTACTAACTTTTATGTTACTTATACATCGGAATCTGGTAGATACTTATTGACTTTTACGTGGTGGTAGTCTTTAAATTAATAAAAGTCGTAATTGCCATTTATGAAATTGTACGTGGAGTATTATGTATACCATGTACCCACCACTTAAATACTGCTTACAACATTAGTGTAAGTGATTGACGCATTCACAAAATTGAGCAACTTCCCCACAAGAGCATGGATCTGGAAATCTCAAAACAATCTGGTTGTCTCATATAAAACGGCGCAGCAGTGTAGGTAATTAGTATGAAAAAGTATAAAAAGTAAAATTACTGGACTGCCACTACTGTGGTTCTACGTCGGAAATTTTAGTAAATTATGTAGTTATGGGAAATGTCGTGTGTGGATTTAAAGTTCGGTTTACCAAGTTAGACTTATTTTTGTTAAACTAAACGATAGTCTAGGGTAGCCGGAAACAAAACGTGCAAATCACGTATCTACCACATAGGGGATTGTACGTGGAAACCGTCGACATACAGTACCAACGGATCCGTTAAAACGGATCCACTGTGTGAACGGGCGGTAAGTCGAAGTGTCCTATGTAGTATCGTTCAAACCAGAACACAGTAATACCACAGTCTAATAATATAATCTATACAGTCGTTCGACGAAGACGTCTAGACAGGTCAATCGAGCGGGGGGCAAGGGGCGAGACGCGGGAAGAGCGAGCCCGAGTTACACACGCCATCTTGTTAGTAGATCGGTACATGTTTTTAGGGGTGGTCGCGCGCATGTTTTAATGTTTGTAGTTATTTTATATTATATGTAGGTATATGATTGAAAGTGATAGGTAATTAAGTTGTAAAAATGGTACATACGACTTGTTCTGTGAGAGATTGCAAATCATCTTCTCGTGTTAACAAGGATCTGCGTTTTCATCAATTCCCGCACACCAAAGAAAGGTAAATACCTATTATTAATATTATTTTAAAGTGTACTGTGAACATTTTGTATTATGAAAGAAAGAACTGATATTATTCGAGTAGGCAAAAATAACCGAGGTAAACAAAATGGCGGGCGTAAGATATAGGCCTAGTAAGAATTTAAGAGAGGTATTACTCTATGGAAGTGTAATTTTAATCCATGCAATAATGTAATTAATAATTTATGAATTGTTAATAATATCTTTGAAACGGTGAGTTATGACTTACCGTTTCAAAGATATTATTAGGGGACCCCCGACATGGGCTCCCCGAGCTGATCCCTCGGTCACCCATCCATAAAATGACCTCGATGTCAATTGCTTTACTTTTAGTTTACGAAAATAGTCCTGGTGAATCTGCGACGCGTGATTATGGACAAGTGGACTGTTGGAATGTTGGTATTGAAACCCAAGATGGCGGGCATTATTTTTGAGTGAAACTTCTTCTCCGTCCGATTTTTATGTTAGTCTTAAACCTCACCACGTATCACCAAGGAGAAGGGGGGGTTACAAAATGCAAAAAAAAAACATGACGTGATTAATGGACGGCCCCATAAATAAATGATTATTACTATATTATTGACTATTATTGAGTTGTGACAACCCTAGCCTTTAACCTTTCCGCGACGTTGTCTAGACGTTTTCGGCTTTAACTACGAGATCAGAGGCGTCGCGCTACTATACTTCTTTATACTGTGGTAATACCGCTCATGATAAACATAAGTATAGTTATTTTTTATCATGGTTTTGATGCAAAACTGAATGTGTGGGTCGAGGAACTTCAAGTATACTCCACCAAGAAAAACGTTGTCTGCTTAGTTGTCGGCAATAAGATTGACAATTATTTTTTGGTTAGAAAAAAAAACACTTGGATTTCGTTTTTTTGGCATAGATATGTTTAGTTAAACGTACTGAACACTGTGTAGAAGTTTGTCCAGTTATTTTGGTTGGACCTTATAGTATAAGCCCTCTAGCTCTATTACTTTTTCATGGACGAGGCACTTTAGATGCTTGAAGATTGATAGATGCTTGAAAATTGGTAGATGCTCGAAGATTGATAGATGTTTGATGATTGAAGATTAATAGATGGTAAAAGCTTTGTAGATAAATAAAACTGGATACATACACAAGTGTATAATTTCCAAATAGTTCGTTTCGATCTCTTCTAAAAACAAGACATGCTCCGCTTCGAACAACCAAGCCCGCCTGAGTTTAGTAGTATTGTACTTATCAATCATCCTTCGATATTTTTCGAAAATAGTTTGCATCAAATATCCAACCTAAAAGTTTTGAAAACACTAAATACTACGTACTTTCGGAGGGCACGCGCGCGCGACTACCTCCAGCCAACCTAGCACAAAACAGATAGGTACAGAAGTCAATCTACATACAAGTGCGCTCGAGCAACGCACACATAGACACTGCTCACGGACACAATATATCGGACTGTTTGGGACTAGAGTGCGAGTGAGTGCGAGCGCGAGTGCCATGCGCTTGAGAGAGATACATATATAGATAGAGCGACCGCCGAGCGTAGGTATGAAAAGTGAAGTACATACATGTGATTGACTTCTGTACTTATCTGTTTTGTGACCCTAGTGTGTGGCCTGCGGGCGGTGGATTAGGGGACCCGCCGCCCGAACAGTAACAGGCCCGAGAAGGCGGCGCACAGTGTACCGTGCGCGCTCCTCAGGAGGATGCGGGACAAGGCCCCACAGAGGAGCGGTCCGCCAGGGGCTGACGGGTGCATGCTTTTGCGAATCCCACGACTCCGGCCGAACGGTCAGGAGGAGGAACACTATTGGTTTTTAGCCGGTAACAGTCCAACAGACCCCCTCGCTTTCCCCGGGCAAGGGACACCCATGAGGATTATCCAACGACAAAAAAAATGTGTTACATACTAAAACATTTTTTTTGTTTTTTTTTTTTAGGGATCCGTGTTTCCGAATAGTTGAACGGATTACTTTGTTGTCCGTCTGTCGGTGGAATTATACGTGACAAAAATAATTTTGTTTCATATACAAGGTTAGTCGGAAAAGGGGTACTAAGCCGAAAGGGTGTAAAAGTACCCATAATAATGGATAACTTTTGTTCTACAACTTTCCCCAAAAGTCAATAGTTTAAGAGAAATAGCTGTTCAAAGATTTCATAAAAAATACGCTAAATTCTATCTATCCTCAGCTATGATCAGACGTGTTTACATTTTAGGTCATATTTGGAGTCACGGATTAGAAACTCCTTTTTCTGAATTCATAACTAAAGCAGGGATGAGGAATTTTTGAGAAAAGTAAATTAAAAATATATTTTCAAGGAAAAAAAATTGATCGACTTTTTAAATTTTAACACTATCTTTAAAACAATCATCAATGATCCATTAAGTAGCCCGCGGCTTAGTACCCCCCTTTCCGACTAACCTTGTAATAATGTAAGGAAAAATACGCAAAATTAAGTTTGTCGTGTAATAACTCCATATATACAAGGTTAGTCGGAAAGAGGGTACTAAGTCGCGGGCCACCTAAAGTACCACTGATGACCATTTTAAAGCAAGTGTTAATATTTCAAAATTCGATAATTTTTATTTGCATGAAAAAAGATTAATATTTTTAGATTAGTTTTTTAAAATAAAAAAACCATACTTACCTGCTTTAGTTATGAATTCAGAAAAATAATTTTCTAATCCGTGACCCCAAATATGACCTAAATTGTATTTGTATTGATTTCATTGATATTTGTAAAATTTAAACGTTTGTAGTTCTTTTAATAATTAATTTATTGATAGAAACAAAACATAGGGACATAGTGGTGGTAGACATACTATCATATGGTAAAAAATATTTGCTCTAGTGACATTATCCAAGGCGGAAACTGAGGAATACGTTTGTATGGACTAAATGCCGACCGCATTTCCTCTTTATTATGTAAGTGCTCAGTTTATGTATGTTTAGTGTTTATGTTAACAGGCACGATGGGGTTGGCATATCTGTTTGGATAAAAAATCCAAAATAAATAAAGAGAAAAAATATATACACACATCAAAAAAAGTTGGGATCACTTTAAAAACCGTTTTTTTTTTGTTACAGTAGAATATATGATTTCTTCTTCTTTTTAGATTATTTATTTAAAAATATAGATTTAGTATATAAAACAATAAAACAGTTCAATTGTTTTTCCATATAAAAATGCTTTCAGTCCTAGCTTACGCTCATTCAGAAATCTGATTTAGTCAATTTTAACGGATTTCGCGGAAAGTTGTGATTGAAAAATGCCAAGAGGATTATCAGAAGTTTTACGAGCAAGAATAGTAACTTTGAGGGAAAAAGGATACACCACGAGATAAATAGCACGCTGAGTTCCTATATCCGAATCCTGTGTCGTGACCACGTTGCAGAGGTACCACGGGATGGGTAATTTAGCTGACCGACCCCGCAGTGGTCGCCCAACTGTTTTGAATGCTGCCCAAAAGCGCTATATTAGATTGCTGGCAGCCCGTGACCCAACAATCAACGCCACTAAAATAAAAGCAGAAGTTCGGGCCGCCTCTGGGCTTGAAGTTAGCACTCAGACCATTCGGAATTGCTTGCACCAGGCTGGATTACGAGCACGGAGGTTTTGGCGAGCTCCTCTGAATTCCCGGCAACGTCAACGACGGAGATTATAGTGGGCTAGGCTTCGGCAAAATGAAGCAGAAAACATTTGGCAAAACTGTCTCTTTGTTGACGAATCGCGAATCAGTACTCATCCAGATAACCGACGTGTCCGTGTCTGGAGAAGACCAGGAGACCGTGAAAGGCAAAGAACTGCCACTGGAACAGTTCAGCAAGGCGGGAAATCGGTGTCCTTTTGGGGTGGTATTATGATTGGAGCTAGAACGCCTTTGATCCCGTATCGAGGCTTCATGACAGCATGATGGAATTGTCAGACCATTCCGAGTAAACCATGGGCACCAATTTGTACTGGTCGATGATAATGCGCCCGCCCATCGAGCTCAACGAGTCAATGCTGCTCTCCGAGAATACGACATCACAAGGTTAGACTGGCCTGCTGGCTCGCCTGACTTAAACCCAATAGAGCACGCGTGGGATGCTCTTAAGCGAGCTGTTTGGAACCGTCAGCGACGTCCCCAGACAGTGCTAGAGCTCAGGGAAGCCGCTATTCAAGAATGGGACAGGTTACCCCAAGAAATGCTGGATAACTTGATTCTCAGCATGCCCAGGAGGATCTTCGCATGTGTTCGAGCCAGGGGAGGAGTTATATTATATTGAATATAAACCTTTTATTAATAAATTGTTGTTTAAGTTTGGTTAAACAGTCTTTTTCTTTCTATCAAATTTCTGTTACAATTACATTATGATGAATTACTCATTTTTTTTTATAAAAAATAAGATAATATAGGGAAACATCAACAATGTGAAGTTAGCCGAACTGTCATAATCAAGTGACAGATCAGGGGGGTGACACTGCCATACTTGACATAGGCGACCGTTTTTCGCTGAGACACTAGCTCCATCTCGCACTATACCCCTGTAAACTTAATAGCATCTAGTACTTAATAGCCAAACAGATGGCGCTTTGGCCAATTTTATTAAATGCGAAAATGTGCACCTTTTTAATTTTATTAAAAACTAAGTAAAAAGTGATGCTACATTTTTAATTATTTAAATATGTAATGTATGTACCGTCTAATTATTTAAAATTTATTTATTTAATTATCTTCGATTTCCTAATATATTTTTTTAAGTTTGGCAATAATTTCAATATTTTTATACAAAATGGCTCCTACTCTCAGCGTATGCGCAATGTTTGTAATTTCTTCCGTTTTGTGTGTTCTATGTGAATTTACGGTTGTATTAAGCTCCAGAAAGTGCGGTTGAGTTGCGCGTATTCCTCCTCCCGTCTTCCTGCGCAGTTTCCATCCTGGAACTTCATTTGGTTTGGTGTTGTGTTTCGTGAAATAGACGCTTTCATATCTTGTGTTTTGTTTTGCCGGAAAGCTTACTTTTGATGGTGATGATAAGATAAAAATGTATGCACAACAGTATTATAATAAACACCGCCATATCAAGATAAATAAATGAGTTATTAAACAGATATAATCATTTTTATTTTGTGCTTGTATAATAAAATTTTCAGTTTTGTAAACATTAATTGTATTTGTTTTTTTGGAAATCTTAATTAATATTTCAAATCAAGAACAAAGCTATGAAGTGCTACATAACAAAAATACAAAATATTTAGACAACTGTTTTTTTATAATGCATGCATTCCTAATTCCCATTAGAAAACCTACTCTTCCTCTTAGCCTTTTCCCAATTATCTTGGGGTCAGCTTCCAGTCTAACCAGATGCGGCTGAATACCAGTATTTTACACGGAGCGACTGCCATCAGACCTCCGCAACCCAGTAACTGGGCAATGCCGATATCCTAAGGTTAAACCGTTTGTCAGACCTTCGGGCTTCTGACTACCCGTAACAACTGTCATAGGTATTCGTATGACACCCGGGACCGACGGCTTAACGTGCTCTCCGAGGCACGGAGGGGTCTCGATGTGTAAAAAAAAAAAAAGAAAAAAGAAGAAAAAAAAGAAAAGAAAATTATTAGAAAACCTAAAATAACATAAAATTATTATTATTTTCGTTATTAGAAACCTACTCTATAGCATAATATATATGAATAGATGTATAGGTGCATACGAGGGTGTATACATACACCTACGTATATGTAGGTACCTATAGCATAATATTGGGAAAGTTCAAGGGATATGATACCAGGTGGCGATACTGTTCTTTATGGGTGACAAAAAATCTCGTGAGTGGGCTCTCTATTCCCATATTATTACTATACTCTTTGTGACAGATCCAACATAATGTCGTTCCAACGGGTAACCTATTGAAATCTCGAATGTCTGTTACCCGAATCTTAAAACCCCGAAAACGGTTGGTAGAACTTTTAAAAGACAGATGTAATGAATGACAACTTTTTAAAATTCCTTTTTTTAATTTCCCAGATGAATCAATTTCCAGGTGCACTAAAACCAAATTTCCAAAAAGTATTTTTTTGTTTCCCACATTCTCATAATCCAGATATAGTTATACCAGATTCTCAGAATACTTTTTTTGTTTCCCATCGTACCATTTTCCAAATAAACTATTACCAAATTTTCATAATCTTTTTATTTGGTTCCCATACAATCATATTATTTGCCCATTACAGATAGGTTTAAGTGTCAAATTCGACTCAGTAGGTCAGGTTAGGTTAGAACTGCGACCCCCTGAACCCCCACCGCCAGAACCGACTCGCTATTGTTTTACTTGCCCATTACAGATAGGTTAAGGTTAAGTACCTTGTAATTCTTCCAATAGTTTATGGAAATAATTTTTAAAATCTGGATATTATTTGTCTGGATATCAATTAAAAGTATTTCAAAAATTTGTGTTTTAAAAATCTGGCTTTCGTGCATATGGATTACGGTCATCTGGATTTTGTGCATGTAGATTTCGGGTGTCTGGAACTCATTCGTCTGGATTCTAAAACGTCGTACAAATGAATAAATGGGCAAATGAAATTCGGAGTTGCGATTATATGGCAAACAAAACATCGGAATTTTCAAAAAACGGGATTATGAAAAAATGTCCAAACGTTTTCGGGATTATGATATTCGGAATATTAAAATTCGGGATTAAGATAGGTAACCGTTCCAACGCCTTCGACACTCACTTTTGCTCGAGACAGCTTCGCGGACGGGTGCATCACTTACGTATCGTATAAAATTAATATTACTTTGTTGTTAAGTGTGTAAGAAGACCGAAATCAATAATCGTTGTAATAAAGTTTTAGTTTAATCATTAAATTTATTATTTTTGTAAAGAAAAGTGTTTTATTTGCTTTTAATATAGTTTTCTTTTTTAATTTCAAACTGGGTATTTCTATTTAAAGAAAACACACAACATAGAATTTTTCTTGATAAAGTTCAATTTAAAAAATTATATCAGCTTATGCTAGTGATCGAAAACTTTTTTTGATGTGTGACATATATATATTAGTATAAGTATATATATAGTATAAGTATAAATATAGTATAATATATATAGTATAAGGTCCAACCAAAATACCTGGACAAACTTTTACACAGTGTTCAATATGTTTAACTAAACATATCTATGCAAAAAAAACGAGATACCAGTGTTTCTTATCGAACAAAAAAATTATAACGATTTAAATTGCCTGTACTCTCTAAGAAAAAACTCGTCCATTTTTTAAGCAGCGACCGCCCCGTGGCATGAGCTACTTCCGTGCCGTGTTTTGCCTAAACTGCGATGTGAATAAAGTAAAAAAAAGTCAATTAAAATAAAATTTTATACAAAAAAAATTTTGGTTAAAAAAAAAAACTTGAATCTCCTTTTTTTGCATAGATATGTTTAGTTAAAGGTACTGAACACTGTGTAAAAGTTTGTCCAGGTATTTTGATTGGACTTTATACAAGGTTAGTCGGAAAGGGGGTACTAAGCCGAAAGGGTGTTAAAGTACCCATAATAAGGGATAACTTTTGTTCTACAACTTTCCCCAAAACTCTACAGTTTAAAAGAAATAGTTTTTCAAAGATTTCGTAAAAAATATGCTAAAATCTATCTGTCCATAGCTATGATCAGCTTTTTTACAATTTAGGGCATATTTCGGATCACGGACTAGAAAATTAATTTTCTGAATTCATAACTAAGGCAGGCATGTTTTTAAAAAAAAAAATTATAATAAAAATCTTTTTGCATGCAAATAAAATTGATCGAATTTTGAAATTTTAACACTTGCTTTAAAATAGTCATCAGTGATACTTTAGGTGGCCCGCGGCTTAGTACCCCCTTTCCGACTAACCTTGTATAGCTTCTTGTGACGGAGACTTTACTTACCTCATAGGCAGGACTGTTAGTGTGGTGCTGCTTAATATACTCTACCGCGTCAGCTCTTTTAAAACCTGCAGTTATAACTTCCGCGCCTATTTCATGCAGGTTGAGGACACTTCTGTCATGATAAGTCGAATCTTCCCATACTTGGGTATCAATACCTATTAAAAATAATTAAACTTTTTAACAAAAAAAAAACCTACTTCAAATTGTCTATCACCGAAGTTCTTCATCAGATCTTCACCAAATTTAAATGGGACCACTTCGAAAGAATACTCTTTCAAACAAAAAATGAATCATTAAAATCGTTTCACAATTAGCAAAGACAACGCGGAACAAACGTACAAAAAAAAAACATACAGTCGAATTGAGAACCTCCGCCATTGTTTGGAAGTCGGTTAAAAAATAAAAAAATGGTTGTCTGTAAAGTTGGTTTACGGACGATAAATTAACGTGACAACGTCATAACAAAACACCGTGCCTCTCTATCGCTTGTTCCGCGCTCTCGCTTGCACGCTCGCCTCAGACGGAACGTGACAATGAGTCACGCTTTTTCATGCATGCTGCCGGCGTTCCTCGTTTTATTAGACGTTGTCACGTCAAGAAGAAAGAGTTTGAATTATTTGACTCGTAGTTTAATAACGATCGCGTGAAACAATTTGCGAGGTTAAGCAAAGCTTGCCGCGGTCAGTCCGTGGATGGGTGTCCGTTCGTTACACATCGAGACCCCTCCGCGCCTCGGAGAGCACGTTTAACCGTCGGTCCCGCGTGTCATACGAATACCTATGACAGTCGTTACGGGTAGTCAGAAGCCCGAAAGTCTGACGACCGGTCTAACCTTCGGATATCAGCATTGCCTAATAACTGGGTTGCGGAGGTCTGATGGCAGTCGCTCCGTGTAAAATACTGGTATTCAACAGCATCTGGTTAGACTGGAAGCTGACTCCAACACAATTGGGAATTAAATAAATAATTTAAAAAGTCAAAAACTCAACTGCATTTTTTTTTTGAAAATAGTGCACTAAAAAGTCCGAAACAAGATTGAGAATAGAAAACAAAAGTAAAATAAACTATAAACGAAGTAAACTCTACTTCGGTTTAACAGACTATATTATGAGCTGAAAGCCTAAGTTAAATACCCGCATCAGTGGCGTAGCGTGCCTTCGCGGGGCCCCGTATAAAAATTTGTTTGGGGGCCCTTAGGAAGGGTAAAGATTTCTCACAAAAGAAAAAAAAATGTTTGCATAAAATTAAAAGAAATATTTATTCATCATAATTATCTATCTGTCACTTTTTCCAAAATTTTTACAAACAATTCAAATTAAATATACACTCTCCTTGCCTTTTTTTCGGCAAACTGATTTATTAAATCATTTATAGCTGATGATGAATTTAGTTTTTCTAAAGTTTCTGCCTCTGTGGACAATAGTGACAGGTCTGACAGTTTTTATAAATTTTTGCTTACGCACGTTGGGGGCCCCGTATAATTCATATGGCAGATACGGCGGTAGCTACGCCCCTGACCCGCATTAAGTTTAGTATCAAGCGGGACCCAATTGCAAATTATAAACCGAAAAAATATTAAACATAATATAGAATAATGTGTGTCATATTCCCAAGGAGGGTTGATGTCAGGCAGGCGGCCGGTCATAAAACAATAAGCCAAAACCTCTAACAGCATGGATTTATGAAATACATGTTGTGCCGACCCCACCTAGTGTGGGATAAGGGCAGGAAGAAGAAGAGAATAATGTGTGTCATGTTAGATTAGGTGTCCCTAATAATCAGAAATCGGATAATCGGATGCATATTTACCTAAAGTTAATTTTTAGCTACGAAAGTATGGAAACGGCTTCTGAAAATAGTTTATTAACAAAAAAAACCGGTATCACGGGATTGCATAACTAATCGAATGCATATTAATACTCGTAATTACTTAAAAGTTAATTTTTAACCCTCGATTCAAATATATGAGTATGTAGGGTGTAAGAAAGTGAGGGGCGCATGTCTGTGTTAGTTAAAAAAAGGTACAACTTTAGGTATGTAAATAAATAAATCGACGGTCCCTACGTATACTATCGAAACTACAAAATCTGTTTTTATTTTATTATGTACGTACACCGATTATGCTGAGATTTATGATCCGATTTACGTGATTCTTCTTCAGTTTGATGCTGAATAGTTGCCATTTGGTTCCATAAAAGTTAATTATTTTATAACCTTTAAGATAACATAATTTCACACATTTTAAGCAGATAAAATAAAAACTGAGATTTTGTAGTTTCGATAGTATACGTAGGGACCGTCGAAATATGCATCCAATTCTAGGTAAATATGATTCCATTCTACAGAACACTAAGTTTAATGATCCCGGAATGGCGGGATTTTTTCGATACAAAAGTGCATTCCATATTAACCAACGCCTGAACTTTAGGCAAATATGCATCCGATTATCCGATCTCTGCTCATAATAGATCATTATTTATTATTTATTTATTTAATACTTCAATGCACAATGGTGGTACATAAGGCGGACTTAATGCCACAAGGCATTCTCTACCAGTCAACCTTTGGGTCAAAGAGAACAGCATCGAAAAGAGAGGTACAAAAAAATAAATTATGGACATTTGCGACTTAATTAACTATATGGATAACTAAACAACTATAAATATAGGACATAGGTTATAAATACATATATAATAAATATATACAAGGTTAGTCGGAAAGGGGGTACTAAGCCGCGGGCCACTTAGAGTATCACTGATGACTATTTTAAAGCAAGTGTTAAAATTTCAAAATTCGATAATTTTTATTTGCATGCGACAAGATTTTTATTTTAGTTTTATCACAAAAAAATCATACCTGCTTTAGTTATGAATTCACAAAATTTATTTTCTAATCCGTGACCCTAAATATGAACTAAATTGAAAAAACAGCTGATCATAGCTATGGACAGATAGATTTTTGCATATTTTTGACGAAATCTTTGAAAAGCTATTTCTCTTAAACTATCGAGTTTTGGGGAAAGTTGTAGAACAAAAGTTATCCCTTATTATGGGTGCTTTAACACCCTTTCGGCTTAGTACCCCCTTTCCGACTAACCTTGTATATATATAATATTACTATAATATGTATATAAGCAAAAAATAAATAAAAAATAAGAACAATGTATATATCTAATAAATACTCATTATAATTATGACGAAAACTGTAAACGTCAACTAGGGAAGCAGCGATTTCAGACAGTATTCACGGACTTTGCGTTTAAACAAAAATTTGTTGGGAGCCTTTTTAATATCAAGGGGAAGCACATTCCAGAGTTTAATTGCTGAGACAGACATTATTCATAGAATGGCAACATAGGAGCGAACAGGGCGACGCTCCTTAATTCACAGATAAGTTGGTCCTAGTGTAAACGTCGTGGGGGCCTGAAAACGTCTATGGCCGTATTCAATACGTCCCCCAAGGAGAGATAAATAATAATGTGTGTCATGTTAGATTAGATACCCCTCATAATTGATTATTATTCATGGAATGGCAACACAGGAACAAACAGAGAATTGCAAAATAAGCGGGTTATTTAAACTAATTCCAAAGGAGAATGGGCGAAATGTTTAGAAGTTGGTCTACTCCTCTTCTAGCGATGAGTGATATGTCATTAGAAAGGTCTTTTTAAGCGAAACATTTTGTATTAACACAACCAAAGTCAATTGTTAGTATTTTCGGAGTTATAACACCTTTAAAGTGAAAAATCGTTTTTAAGCATACTATCACATTTTTTCTTTTTTGTTACTTATACTGAAGTACGTTCTTATCATATTATTTGCAAATAATAGTTATAGTGTCAAGAAAATGAAAGGGACTTAAACAGAACTGGCGAAACGTGGGTGCATTATACACTTTGGGAAATTTAGGCGTCATGTTGTGTTACTTAGTTAGGTATCTTAAATGATTATCATGACAAAGATCAAAAAATCAAAAAAAAAATGAAAAAAATAATTGAAAGGAGTATGCTTAGGTGGTTTGGTCATGTTGAGAGAATGAGTGAACGGCGATTAACAAAAGGAATTTATAAGGCGGATGTCAGTGGAAACGGTAGAGGACGTCCTAGAAGGACATACATCGATGTTATTGGTGATGTTCTTCACAAAGGTCAGGTGCGTAGTACTCTCAACCGGCGTGCGTGTATGACAAGATGTATGAATGTGGATGAAGCGAAAGGGGTATGTAAGGGTCGTAGCATGTGGCGTTCTATAGTTTCTGCCTACCCCCATGGGAAAAAGGCGTGAGTTTATGTATGTATGTATGTATGACAAAGATCCTATGGCAAAACGTGTAAAAAAGATAATAAATAGCAATATTTGAGCGTTAACATAGTTTTTAAATGGTTACATTTAATGAGCTTTAACTCCATATACACGCTTAAATTTTGATCGTTTTAATCCCTTGGACTGGTGGTTTAACTTACAAAATACTATTCATCAAAAGCTTGCACAGCATTGTAACTCTTAAAACAAAGAAAATAGCAAGTGATAACATAATACTCGCAAAATGCATGAAACCAGCAGTAGCGCCACGAGTTAGTTACCTACGTCGGCGTCGGTCGTTGCGTACCTAACTACCTAACTCCGCCCGATCAAGTTAAGGTTATTGACTCGCGCTCAGCTGAGATTCACGTAAACAAATTAAATGATTCCAAATTTTCCTTTATACTTTTACGGGCTTAGGACCGTCATAATTGCTTTGTGCCTAGGTTTCGGGCCATACATAATACTATTAAAAGAATTATGCTAAAAGCGGTAGGTACATGTAAAAATAAATCCCTACAGGCCTGCTAGTTATGGCGTATTTAATAATGTGGAATCAAAATTATTTACAATGATTTAAAAAAGAAAAAAGTTCTAATTACTTACACGATTTAAAAAAAGTTCTGTTACATACCTACCTAAATCACCTTTGATTTATTTAACACTAAGCGACACGTAAGAATTGTTCATAAAAACGTGTACCTGATCAAATGATTAAAAAAGAATTCTGTTATAAACCTAATAATTAATCACCCCTGAATCATTACTGGCTAATACTTCACGATAGCTTAATAATTGTTCAAAGTGCAAACCATTCCTTTCGAGACATAATTTTGCACGTTTAATTAAATTGTCCTTTAATTTCAATATGTAATGTCTCTCTGTCACTTTATAAAACATCGAACGCGTTTACTATCGCACTTTTCATTTGTACACGAGTTTGATGCTCGTTTCTGTACAAAAGATGGCTTCACAAATAAAAATCAAGCGGGGTAAGGTCCGGGCTCCTTGCTGGCCAAACAACTGGACCAACCCGTCCAATCCAGTGATCTCCAAACACGGAAATCAGGTGATTACGTACATTATGCTCGCTTCGCTGTAGACACCGAGCCGCCTGCGCATCAAAACCCGCGATTGCGTAAAATTGCACCATGGCAAGGAACTCCAGGTTGGAGTACGCGTAATTACGAGACGTCATTACTTTCGCGCGACAAGGATAATCTTAACAACAACACACCGATGACGTCTTAGATAAACTGAATTATTTACATGACGTGGTCATGTACTCCTGTGCTGCCCTTGGCGCGCGGGGTGCGCGGGGCGCGCGCCTATTGCATTGCCAATCAAATAGGGTTTGGGGGCGGGGTTTGGTCTAGGATTGGCTAATTTTTGTGAGTCCACGTTGACTGTGCGTACGCGTCATTGTTGCTAGAACCGAATGGTGCCTACTAATGGTTCGCATAATTTATTCACTCATGCGAAAATTAATTCGAGTTGTTTAAAAAAAAGTACTTTATTTTTTAATTTTATCTTTACAGATCGATAGTGTTTCATGCACCGGATCGACCCTCCACGGGATTAAAACGATCAAAATTTAACCGTGTATACTAATAAATTGACAGTGGCTGTAATACAAAAAAAAGTTCTACTTCAAATAACCTTTCTATTGATATATCACTCATTGCTAGAGGAGGGGTAGACCAAAACACCCATTCTCTTTTAAAATAATTACTTACACACAAATAACATCAAACAAATTATAGAACATATTATTAATATTTCAACGACAACGTTTTGGGCAGCCATCTTGATTAAGAATAAAAAAGTAATTAATTAAAAATATTGTACATACGTACTGGTCATTAAAATTATTGTAACCTACCTATTCATATTTTTATAGCCCATCTTGAAGTAGTTAATGACGCATGGATATACAGGATGTAAACGAAATCATGTAATTCCTTCAAACTTCGTGATGTACTGCTAACATAGATTAACACTGAACGGGACACCTTTGGTAACAATAAAAATAAATTACAAAAAGTAAATATGTGTACTAAACGTGAGACATTTTACCGCCCTGAATTAAAAGACCACACGGCGAGCTATAGCCGCGCAATTCGCTCAAGGCGCTAAAATGCCTTACGTTAAGAACACGTGTTTAAAAAATGCTAAAAAAACATCACGTGATTAATGGACGGCCTCTATGCATTTTTAACTCTACTTTTCGGTACAGATATCTAATTTAGTGCCGAAATATTCTGGTTAACAGAATTTACGGGTATGAAGTCAAACGTATTTTAAACAAAACATAGCATCACGCCTTTATTCCCCGAAGAGTTGGGCAGAGGTGTATAATAACACCCTCATTTCGCCGTTATGTTTCAGGGTAAGAACTCACGGAGCGATTTTGTACCGTGCCCGCCGCGGTGGTGGAACTGCGGGTTTTATTTCTAAACTCACGAGACCGGTTATTTGCGCGGTTACGCCGCGCAGCCGTCGCGGTTGATATCATCGCCCGCAAACGTGGCCGGCGATGATCGCAAGACGGGCGGTTGCAAGACGGGCAGTTACCGCACACCAGAAACGAGCTGTTGCGTTATACTTACTTCACAGAAGAATTAAAAAAGAAGACCCAAGAGGTTCTGGGTGCATCCACTGATTCAGGATAGTGATCGTTATGGATTATTTGTTACTCTTTGCCACTGTGGTCGCCCACCACCCGATCGCAGAGCGCGCGGGCGCAACCCGCCGCGGCTGCGGGTGACCGCGGCCCGCGCTATTGTACTAGTTGCCCGCCGGTGCACCGGGATCTGCAAACAACCGCGCACACCGCGGGCGTAAAATGCGTCGTGAGATGTGCTTTCATTTTTTACATATATCGCACCTCAGCTCAAATAGTGTCATAACTCAAAAACATTTTTTTTTTATTGTTTCGTTAGGTTCAAAATACTTCAAAAACAACAACATCTCAAATACTGTTTTAGGTAGTGGTTTTACTAAGTTTCTGGTTATGTCCCAAAAAGTGAAAAATCAAGTAAGAGCAACTTTTAAACGCATTTTTTTCGACGATTAGTATTTTGCACTTATGACACTATTTGAGCGGAGGTGCGATATATCTGCATTCTACAGAAGCTGCGGGCCCGCAACCGCGGCGGACGCGGGTGAAAATCGCTCCGTGAGTACTTAGCCTTTTTTTTTTTTTTTTTTTTTTTCGTTGGAAAATCCTCATGGCTGTCCGTCGCCCGGTGAAGGCGAGGGGGTCTGCCGGACTCTTACCGGCTAAAAACCAACGGTGCTCCTTCTCCTGACCGTTCGGCCAGGGTCGCGGGATTCGCAAAGCATGCACCGCAACCCCGGCAGGTCCCGGTCCGCCAACCCTCGGCGGACCTCTCCTTCTGAGAAGCGCGCACGGAACACAGCGCGCCGCCTTCTCGGGCCTGTTACTGGTCGGGCGGCGGGTCCCCCAACCCACCGCCCGCAGGCCACACACTAGGGTGGCTGGAGATCGTCGCGTTCGCGCGCCCTCCGGCGCCCGGTGCGTCTGGCGCGGGAAGGGAGGAGAGCACACCGCTCCCTCTCCCTCTCCGCTTCCTCCTTAGTCGCCATCACCCCCTCGCAAAAGGAGGCGATGGCTTCCCACGCACTCTCGCTTCCGACCATGGACACAACCACGGCCGGAAGCGAGAGGTCACCTCCGACCACCGCGACTAGTTCGCGGCGCTGCGATCCCCAAGCTGGACACGCCTGCAGCGTGTGCAGTGCCGTGTCCTCGGGGCAGTCGCAGTGGTGACATCCGGGCGTCTGCTCCCGGCCTATACGACACAGGTACTTCCCGAAACAACCGTGTCCCGAGAGTACCTGCGTCAGCCGGAAGCTGAGGGCGCCATGCCGCCTCTCCAGCCACTCCTCCATGACGGGTCTTACCGCCGCTATTGTGGCGTGCCCTGCGCTGGGTTGCGCAAGTCGTTCCCCCCACTTAGTCACTAGGATCTGGCGGAGCTCGCTCCGCTCAGGCGTCTCCTCGCGCTGACGATATCTCAGCGCGAGGGCTCTTGCCTCCAGATCCCAGGGTACGGATCCGGCTAAGAGGCTCGCCGCCTCGAAGGAGATCGTACGGTATCCCCTTATCACCCTGACGGCCATCGCCCGTTGCGGTCTCGTGAGTTCTTAGCCTAAGTCCCATGTAATAGGAGGCGAGCCTCTTGCCATCAACCGGACACAAACCCAAACTCCAAGCTGCTACTGAAGAATTCTTATTAAATAACGATATCATAGCTATTAAAAAGCTGATTAAAACGCTATTTTGCTAAGCGCATTAATTATAATTTTTAATTTGATTATTAATTAGTAAATGCTATATGTAAAGGGGTAGTAATTCAAGACATTATTATGAAATAACACGTAAAGTGAACACGCAAAAATGTTGAAGTTCGTCGTTATATTTGGTAAGGGACAATGGGCTGCGAACATCCCCTGAATTGTACACCCATATTCTAAGACGTTCCTCCAAAACTTACTCGACTCGACTCCACCTCGACTCGAGCCTTTTTCACTACCATCGGTAGTTATAGTTGACATAGACGTCCTCGACTCGAGATTTTTCCTCAGTCGAGGTAAGGAATCATCTGTCAAACTCAAGGTACCTCGGAACCTACCTTAAGGAAGGAAGTGTCAAAGTTCGTATGTAACAAAAATGAATTCTGAAGACTTTATCGAATATGATTACGATAATCCTTACAACTATTTATCGCGGCGTTATTTGTGCGCTGTAGATAAAAAAATATGACGTAATGACTCCACTCTACCTCGACTCATTTGAGGATCCCTCAGTCGAGGAACCTCAAAGTTCACTCGAAATTGCGACTAAGAATACAATTTTGAAGGTGTTTTCGAGGCCGTCCTGAGTCGAGTAACTTTTGGAGGAACGTCTTAGAATATATTATCTGTCCACATAGGTACCTTGAACGAAAGGTACAATCGTACTATTTTATTTTATGGCAATATACAGAGTGTAAAAATAGCTTTACCGAAGCCGAAGTTTACGCATACTGTACATAAAACTAAGTAACATGGAGCAAAAAAATTGCTGGGAAACGACTTTTGTTTTTTGGTATAAAAATACTGTTTTTAATTGTAGCGCGCAATGGAAGCGTGCGCGCAGCAGTCTGTGCCTACATTTCAAAAATGTTTCTAATTTTTGTATAAAAAAATGTTTAGTAATAACATTAAAACTTAGTTTCCGTGAAAAATTTACAAAAATATGGTGACTTTGACCTTCAATATCTCCATAACCAGTCAGTTCCCAGATATGGCCCAATACCAAAAAATCTTCGTAATGATGGGAAGAATACGTGACTTTCGGCTTCGTTAAGGGTATTTTTACACCCGATATACTATCTGCGTGTCAAAACTTGATATCACGATGCAGGATTTGTGACATTTCATCTGACAGCTGTCATTGTTGTTGCTGTAGTCTGCTAGAGAATCGCCGTGCTGCGAAATTCTTATGTGTCGTGATAGATGCCGCCACACTTATACCTTACTCTGTACTTATCTGTTTCGACCACCATGCTTGAGAGGAAACGCGGGCTGCAAAATATTAATAATTTGAATAGGTTTTGCGATCTTCCCCGCCTCACAAACCTTCCCAATTGAGCACGAAAGAGACACCTGCATCTCGGACTGATTTCTCCTGTGCAATATTAGCGAAATCGTACTCGTGAATGTAAACCTTTTGATGTACTGCTGAGATAGATTAACCCTGAAAGGGATACTTTTGAATTCAATAAAAAAATATTACAGGGAGTAAACATGTTCTCCTAAGGGGAAACGCGGGCTGCAAAATAATTTAAGAATAGGTTTTTAAGCGATCTATTTCCGTCCCACCCCTCCCGCAAACCTTCCCAATTGAGCGCGAAAGAGACAACTGCATCTCGGACTGATTTCTCCTGTGCAATATTAGCGAAATCGTACTTTCGTATTTCCCCGTTTCCTTCTTCAAATCTGGACCGATTTTAATATTTTTTTCTGTAATAATTTAAGAAAAACTTTGGTTATGTCTGTATGTTTTTCTTTTATTTTTTTTATTCGTCAAATTTGTTTGCCAGATGTCTGAAAACGGTGGTAAAACCGGTCGATTTTTGTAACGTTGAAACGTTTCTAGTTCTTTTAATAATTAATTTATTGACAACAACAAAACATAGGGACATAGAAGTGGTAGATATGTATCATGTGGTAAAAAATATTTGCTCTAGTGACATTATCCAAGGAGGAAACTGAGGAATTCGTTTGTATGGACTAAATGCTGACCTGCATTTCCTACAAATTATTTAAATTACTTTTCAGCTATGTTCGTAGACATGTACACGTCATATCCTGGGAGGATGTGGTACGAACACTGGGCGACCACACTAATGACCCGCAACCTGAATAATATGACCGGGCTGATTATTAAAAGTAAGAACTCTTCCTCCGAGCCTTTTCCCAACTATGTTGGGTTCAGCTTCCAGTCTAACCAGAAGCGGCTGAATACCAGTATTTTACACGGAGCGACTGCCATCAGACCTCCGCAACCCAGTTACTGGGCAATGTCGATATCAGTAAAACGGAATTTTTCACCCAAAAAGAAAGTCGTTTCCCAGCGACAATTATTGCGTAGGGTTACTTAGTTTGATGTACTGAATGCATGATTGACGGCTTGGTGAAGGGTCTTTTTACACCTTGTATTTAATTTTTTAAAGACCTATTTAAAATTGAAATTGAAAAAGACGCCATTACAAAATGCGGCACTACATCAACGCTCGAACGCGCATTCAGAATGTACTGACCAATAATATTATACAGGGTGTAAACGAAATCATGTAATTCCTCTTCAAACCTCGTGATGTACTGCTGACATAGATTAACACTGCAGGGGATACTTTTGGATTCAATAAAATAAAAAAAATGGGGTGTTACTGTGTCATGGACACGGCCGTGTGTTGTACGTGAATACGTTTATGTAAAATAAAAATAAAATAATAAAAATAAAACTTAAATATACTTACGTTTCCATCTTTATATATTTACGAAGTAGCCACTTTCGTTAAAAGTAACTATAATTTATTTGAATTAAAACCACCACGGGATTCTAGGCTCTAGGTTGAGGCAAAGACATACTGGTGCCCTACAGGTGGAATATGGTAATACAGCTCTTTTCAGTAAAAATATCTTTGTGATGGCTCCACAAATATATAATATATTACCTCAGGAAATTAGAACTTTAAACTTACCTCTCCTCAAAAAGAAATTAAAACATTTTTTAATACATAAGTGTTACCTACTATACTATGACTGAATTTAAGACTGATAGAGATAGAATAAATATATAAATATGGAATAATAAATATATAGATGTAGAATAATAAATAAAGCTGTTATAATTATATTTAGGTTTCTATAATGATATGTTTAATATAATTACAAGGATAGACATAATTGGTGTTATCGTCTGTGATATAATTATAAATTCACTAGTGTTAAATACCTAGATTATAATTACAAAAACCAAACCAATTTGTATATCTGTATGGATACAATGTAGCGAACTAATTTCTTACTTACCATCTATTCTAATATACCTACATTGACAAATAAATTGTATTTATTTAAAGGGTTATATTTTTTAAATAAAATATTTTTATTTATGTATTTAGGATAAAAGCAAGGAAATAAAAATCGATAGATTTTGTCAACAGCTGACGATTAAAACTTAAACGAACATCGTAGCTCCTCCGAGTCAAAAGTTATACTAATTTCAAATCTCGATACGCAGCAAAATAACCTCAAAATGGTGGCGCTTCCCCCTCCACCGCGCGCGATGCGTCGCTGTTCTCGTTTATCGTAATGAATTCTTTGATCCTTTAGCTATCCAGTGGTATAATTTAATTTTGGATGTAGAGGATAGATTCGAAACTACAACGCCAAACTGTATCCCCCGATTTTGTTATCATTAGGTTTGCATTGCCCCCGTATGGTAGCAAATTTAAAGACGTATTCACGTCAAAAATACAAGTAAACAATTTTAGCGCCCCTAGTGAATTACGCGACTGTCGCTCGCAGCGCGGTCATTTAACTCGGAGCTTTAAATTGCCGCACGTTAAGAATACATGTTAATTTCTCGTATATTTTTTTCTGAACTGACACACAGCATACCTCTCGAAGATTTATGGTAGCTTCGGACGTCTTGTCAATGATAGGTTGACGGGAAAAAAATAGTCAACCTAACGTTTGCATATTCTATAGGCTTCATACTTTCGATTGGTATGGAATTTGTCTATTAACCAAAGGGTAGTATTTAAACGAGTGACTGTAAATTAAAGTTTTAAGTGACAAAAATAATTAATTTACGTTATAGTATTACTAAGTGAGCGACTGACTGCGAGTGACGAGAAATCAACAGACCAGCAACTTACAAACACTAGTTTGAGTTACTTAAAATACAAAATGAGAAGCTTCATAATATTTGAGCGATCTAATATTTGCCTGAGTGTCAACGTTACGTCCTGAAATTTTTTCAATATTTGTATTTGCAAAAGAGGAAATCTGGCGCTCGGCGGCCGCTGCCGCCTTCTGCTCGCCTTCGCGCGTTGCGTGGTCGCAATTCTAACCTAGACGTTACGAATTTGACAAACTGCTTATAATATTGAAGTTGCTCTCGGTACTTCTAGCCGCTCACTTAGTAATTTAGTCGCACGGCTAGAATTTTAATATCTGAAATGGATTAATCACAACCCACTTTTTGTAAGGTCGTTCTGGATTTCATTATTATTCAATATTCGTCGTTAGTTTAGTTATTTTTTCGCTTACTCAAATTCATACCGCTCAAGTTATTAAAACAGTATCTCATCATCAGTCGCTAAGTTTTTTTTTATTCGATCGTTTTATAATTCCCCTTAACCAAAACAGAGAAACGTTAATTAAAAACAATTTTTAAATTGTTAATTAATCATAATTATTCTGGACTGAAATTGTTTTTGGCAACCCACTTGCAATATATTTATTGACATATTTAATTTGATATAATAGTACATTACTGCCGCGGTCTGTAATGACTGCGTTGCTTGCAGCACTGATGATGGCCGAAAGCGCAGTGTAGCGCAGCTGCAGGCCATCACAGCGCGGTCAGCAGCGCAGTCATTGCGGACCAAGGCTTGTATAGTGCTTTATTCAAACAATGCGAGTAATTTAAATAAAACCAGGTTAGTATAGTAAGAATGTATTTAAAGTAACGATTGGTTTCTTTCTTCCTTGGTATTTTTTTAAATTAGTCTTTAATGATTGTACTGCCTGTACCTATACAGCCAAATTCTAAATAAAAACTTTTTGCACCAGATTATTTTTGAAGCAAAACTCGACAATAATGGATTTTCAAAGGAAATTATTGCTGGTGGCTAAAACTCACCAGCAATGATATTCCATACAACTTTGCTGGCGCCTATTCAAGTAGCGCGGAACAGCCGACTTTGCTCAAAGAAGGTTGTCAAAATAATGACCACATTACAAGCATTTTTGAGTAAAATACTTTTCATCCATTTATCAGCTCGGTGAAGGTCGTTCGATACTGGGATATATAGATATAAAGTATAAAGAAATAGACTATAAAGAAAATTACAAACATACAAGATACGCGCGAAAAACATTAGGGAACGTACCCATACTACGTGACCCATTTTTTACTATTTTTTACCTCCCTCCCCCCCTCGGTGACCACCCGTAGTATATGGCCAATACCCCCGTATTAATATGTAAATATGATTTTAAATCATTTTTTGCAAACAGAAAGTTAAAAAATAAATATTTCACTCATATGTGCGAGTGTTGCCACCTGTGAGTTCGAAAAGCACTAAACTCTGCGCGCCATATTTGAATATAGCTCGAAAAAACTCGAGATTTCCCTAGAGGATATTGACTACGTGAAGAACTAAGTCCCTGTGACCAAGCGTGGTATTTTCAATTTTCAACCCCCCCCCCCCCCCCCCCCCCTGAACGGGTCACGTAGTATGGGTACGTTCTCCAACCCTACCGTAGCACTCGGGTAAAAATGCGACCTATAATGTTTTTACACGCTTTCTGTTTCAGATGTTGAGTATAAAATTCGTCAGGCAGAAGTAATTCAGGAGAGATATCAACAAACCTTGTCTTATGAGCTCGGTATAGTTTCTGCGGGTATCATGGACAAATATAGGCATATGATTCAAATTTACAGATATTATTCTGATACCAAAGCGTTCAAGAATTCCACTCATGACTTGACGGCCATAATGAACGCTTATCATGTCATGCGTAAGTACATCTTCTTTACATTTACATTTACAGCTCCAACAGCCTTCTGAGCGTGTTCGTGAGCCGCTGGGACTCACCGATGTGGCGGCACTGGATGCGACTACACACTGCGGGTGGTCGCGTCCAGGGCTTGGTATAAACTGGTAACAATATATCATATGATACCTCCGAGACCTACTGGTGCCACTTTGTGATTTTTTATTTCTTTCTGTGGCTTTGCTTTTTGTATGTTCTAACGTTAACCTTTTGGACGCCATTGTCACATATACGTGACAAACGAAAGTTCACCCTGTACGCCAGCGTCACAAATATGTGACAAAAACGATGGAATTACAGTTACCTTGGCGTGGGGGGTACGCCGATGCATTTATGCTCTGGCGTTCAAAACGTTAACATTATAAGATTTTTCTTTTTTTGTGATATTAACAGAACATGGATTATGTCTGAAATAAATGTCTTATTATTATTTACATAGTATTGGGTCCCCACCAATGAAATTGGCGTGTTTTTCTCACAAATAGAGAACCTCGTCACTTCTATGATTTAAAATATTCATCAATTGCTTGATATTATATCGAATAACGACCATCATAGACAACTACCAATAGTAAAAAAACCTTATTACTTATAGTACCTATCCTAAACAAAAAAAAATACCTTAAAAATGGCCCCTCTTTTTGTTAGCAGAAATGACCACTATTTTTGTTTTAACTTAGCCAAAACTTATTTTTGTCGCATAATCTAAGTGGCATATTATGTTATCTTAGTTTTTAAACATTAGTGCATTAAAGTTTTAAAACATTAGTGTTCATAGTTGTTAAATAAATTACGAAAACGTTAGTATAAAAAATGCAACTTCTTTAAAATTCTCCATACAAAACGCTGATTTCATAGGTGGGGACCGTATATAAAACAAAGTCGCTCCCGCTGTCTGTCTGTCCCTATGTATGCTTAGATCTTTAAAACTACGCAACGGATTTTGATGCAGTTTTTTTTAATAGATAGAGTGATTCAAGAGGAATATTTATATGCCACACATTAGTATCTACATTGTACCCATGCGAAGCCGGGGGCGGGTCGCTAGTAATATTATAAAGCTGAAGAGTTTGTTTGAACGCGCTAATCTCAGGAACTACTTGTTGGAATTGAAAAATTATTTTTGTGTTGAATAGTCCATTTATCGAGGAAGGTTATAGGCTATATAAAATCACGCTACGACCAATAGGAGCGGAGCATAAATGAAAAATGTTGCAAAAACGGGAAAAATGTCCACCCGAGCGAAGCCGGGACGGGCCGCTAGTCTTAAATAAAAAATAAAAAAAACAACTTCACAAACATCAGTTATAAAGGGCTCTGCTTCATTAGTGCGTTGCGTCGTCACAGCGTCAACGCTGCGTCGTTTTCCATATATTTTAAATGACATGCCACATTAAAGCGTTGCGTCGTCGCACGCGACGTTTCAACGGATCGGCGGACGAGAGACGAAGCCGGGGGGAGGGTGATGCGCTGCGCTGTCGGAGCTCCGCTCCGGTGCGACGACGGACAGTGTTCCACTCATAGATAATACATATTATGGTTCCACTGCTAGAGGGGCGGACTAGACTGACTGAGTTGCGTGCGTCGCCCTCTTGCGCTGCGACGTCGTGCGTCGTCGCAAAGCAGGTGTGGCATACAATGCGTTGATCCGTTGCGACGACGCACAGTGGGAATAAAATGACTTTTTTTGTTCAAAAATCTGCCTACGTTGTGGTATTGACTTTTAAGGGAAAGCGGCAGTGACACACCAAAGTGTGTTATCTCAGGAGTCTATAAAAAAATGGCAGCGATACGTAAAACTGTGGTCTAATCAGATTTTTGAACAAAAAACTCATTTTTTTCCCACTGTGCGACGCAACGCAACGCAATAATGAGGCATCGCCCTTAGAAGTCTCATCAGCAAACTTGATCGAATAACCAAAGGCAGTCGCCCATTTTGTCACTCACACTTATTGCGTCATCGTAAAGATATTTTTTACTGCAATACTAATACACATTCGAGGTCTTAAAATCGCATTCACTTCGGTGGTGATCGGTTTTACGAAGTTTGCCGATGCACCTTAGGGAACGTACCCATACTACGTGACCCGTTCAGGGGGGGGTGGTCTTCAAAATACCACGCTTGGTCACAGGAGCGGGGGGGGGGGGCTTAGGTTTTCGTCACGTGGTCAATATCCTCTAGGGAAATCTCGCGCTTTTTCGAGCTATATTCAAATATGGCGCGCAGCGTTTAGCGTTTTTTAAACTCACAGGTGGCATCAATTTTGCCACCTGCAACATTGACGCACATTGAGCCAAATAAATTTCTTTTTGCATTTTTTTTATTTAATACCATATTTACGAATTACTACGTGAAAACTAGAGGGGGAGGGGGGGGGGGTATTGGCATACACTACGGGTAGTCACTGAGGAGGGGGAGGGGGGTAAAACGTTGTAAAAAATGGGTCACGTAGTATGGGTACGCTCCCTTAGTTGTGTTGTACTATAAAACATCACAGAAAATCTTGGGAGCAGTACGTGTACTTACATCAAATACATTCCATAGTAATAGTTGTTCTGTTCTGTCTAGCCTTTTCCCAACTATGTTTGGGTCAACTTCCAGTCTAACCAGATGCGGTTGAATACCAGTATTTTACACGGAGCGACTGCCATCAGACCTCCGCTCCCCAGTTATTGGGCAATGCCGATATCCTAATGGAAGACCGGCTGTCAAACTTTAGGGCTTCTGACTTCCCGTAGACTGTCATAGGTATTCGTATGACACCCGGGACCGACTGTTTAACGTGCTCTTCGAGGCACGGAGGGGTCTCAATGTGTAACGAATGGTCACTCATCCACGGACTGACCGCGGCAAGCGCAGGTTGACTTCGCAAATCTTATGATCCGCGCGGTTGATATTTAACCACGAGAATATTAGTAGTTAACAAATTTAAATTGTTTTATTTTCTGCTCTTGGCAGAAGAGGCATGAAAGTAGAATAAATGCCGTGGAAATGCGTTCCTTGCGAAGTATGTGCGGTGTAACTTTGAATGATAGATTGAGAAATGATGAGATTAGACAAAGTTGCGGTTTAAAAGATGATGTAGTGACAAAAATTGAAAGGAGTATGCTTAGGTGGTTTAGTCATGTTGATAGAATGAGTGAACGGTGTTTAACAAAAGGAATTTATAAGGCGGATGTCAATGGTAGAGGACGTCCTAGAAGGACATACATCGATTTTATTTGTGATGTTCTTCACAAAGGTCAGGTGCGTAGTACTCTCAACCAGCGTGCGTGTATCACAAGATGTATGAATGTGGATGAAGCGAAAGGGGTATGTAAGGGTCGTAGCATGTGGCGTTCTATAGTTTTTGCCTACCCCTGAAAAAGGCGTGAGTTTATGTATGTATGTATATTTAATCTCTATGGTGTACATACATTTTAAAAACGTATGCACTAATGGTCCTCGTCACAGAGATATAGGTAATAACAGTACACCAAATTTCAAATCAATCGGACCTGTGAAAGTTGGTAAGACCCTTTTGTCAAGTAGGAAATGAGCTGATGATCTTCAAACGCCTGAACAGATCTTCATAAATTATAGCTAAGAACCATCTCGACTACATCAGCTTTCAAATAGAAAAAACCGCATCAAAATCGGTCCATTCGTTTGGGAGCTAAGATGCCACAGACAGACATACAGATACACGCGTTAAACTTATAACACCTCTCTTTTTTGTTGGGGGTTAATATCACCCCTTTTTTGTCGGGGGTTAAAAATGGAGAACACAATACGAACATATTTTTTAATCTTCAAAATGTTTCTCTTCTGCATGATGGTAAGACCAAATTACGAATACCTACTGAAAGTCAAATATTTACTTTGGTGGTCTATCTGTTTAAAACCGGCCACTCACACACCTGCCGCAGGGGCAATCTAGGGCGATGAGGTGGGGAGGACCGTAGATTGCCTCCTTGATTGTAATGTGTATAGGCAAGCAGGGGCACTTTTCCTGCCCCTGCTTGCCTATACATGCCCCTGCGGTAGGTGTGTGAGTGGCCGGCTTAAGGACCACCAAAGTAAATATTCAAATGTTGTCGGTACCTGGTAACACTGGACAATGTCGATAAAGGAGGGTAGTAGTCAAGATGAATCAGCGTACCCGACGTTATCTTTTTCGTGTGGTTACTGACTAACCTGGTTTCAGAGTTTGGGCCTCTGATTTGATTTCACATGCCGTCGAGAAATATCTCTCAGGCATGTCGGTTTCCTCACGATGTTTTCCTTCACCGTTTTTTAGCAAGTGATATGTATACAATACGCACATGAAATCGAAAAGTCAGAGGTGCGTGCCTTGGGTTCTAACTCGACACCTATGACTTGGTAGTCCGACGGTCACACCACTAGGCTATCACTGCTTTTTTACCCGACGTTATAAAGGCGGTGTTCATTCGACGAAGCAGACCTTTTCTGTGTCGATCAGCCGAAGAAGACTGACCTTTTATATCGGATTTGCTTGTCCTTATTACAACTTTAATTTTATAATCACCCCTACACGTCTCTTTTGTTTGCTGTAACTGTAATGTTATATTCACCCCTCCACGATTCTTTTGTTTGCTATAACTGTAATGTTATATTTACCCCTTCCCGATTCTTTTATCTGCTATAACTTTAATGTTATATTTACCCCTACACGATTATTTTGTTTGCTATAACTGTAATGTTATATTCACCCCTCCACGATTCTTTTATTTGCTATAACTGTAATGTTATATTCACCCCTACACGATTCTTTAGTTTATCTTTTACACAGGGCCAAATGTTTTGGCTTTCAGTAGATGTTCGTAGTGTAGTCTCCATTTTAACCAATACCTTTCATCATCATCAACCTACATCAGTCCACTGCTGGACATAGGCTTCTCCCAGAGCACACCGCTGAGCCCGATCTTTGGCTCTCCTTACCCTTACCTCTCCTACCCCACGTATATCGCCGCTCCACCTAGTCGCAGGACGTCCTACACTACGTTTGCCGATTCGCGGTCTCCACTCTAGAACTCGTCTACCCCAACGGTTATCGGTTCTGCGGCAAATAGCCCACTGCCACTTCAGTTTGCTAATCCGCTGAGCTATGTCGGTAACTTTCGTTCTCTGGCAAATACCTTTATGGACCTCTTAATTTTTTAAAGATTGTTTTTTTTTTCTTTAACGCAGAGGGTGAATACAACGAGTTGAGAGCAGAGAGATATTTGTTTTCGTCTCTTATGTATAAAGCCAAACTTAGAAGAGAGGAACAAAACAAACACTACATAAGATTTGGTAAAAAACATGGGCTGAATCCGCAGACCTTTAGAGATGCCAGGGACAAAGGGTTGGAACTCCCACCAGAACTGATCCCTCCAAGTCAGAAAACATTAAGAAGAGAGGGCACGGACTTCTATAAAATTGACAAGCAAATGAGTAAAAAAGGACACAAAAAAAATGTATGGACCAAGAATATTCACCCCGATGAAGCTGAATATAAGAAAAAGTTGAGGTACTATTATTATTCATTTACATAACATGTTCTGCGTAGCCTTTTTCCCAACTATGTTGTGGTCAGCTTCCAGTCTAACCAGATGCGGCTGAATACCAGTATTTTACACGGAGCGACTGCCATCAGACCTCCTTAACCCAGTTACTGGGCAATGCCGATATCCTAAGGTTAGACCAGTTGTCAGAGTTTCGTGCTTCTGAGTTCCCGTAACGACTGTCATAGGTATTCGTATGACACCCGGGACCGACTGTTTAACGTGCTCTCCGAGGCACGGAGGGGTCTCGATGTTTAACGTACGGTCACCCATCAACAGACTGACCGCGGCAACCGCAGCTTAGGCTCGCAAATCTTATGATCCGCGCGGTTGGTAATTAGCCAGGAGTACCTCCTTTACATAACATCACGCCTTATATTCCGCGAAGGGTTCGGCAGAGGCGTTTTTAATAACACCCTCGTTTCGCCAGTTATGTATAAGGGGCCATTCAAGTATTACGTAAGCAGAATTTTAATAAATTTAGACTCACCCCTCCCCCTTGTCAGCAAAAGTAAGCAAAGCTTTTACCCCCCCTCCCATGCTTACGTAAACATTGGTATTTTTTTTTTTTATCTGATCGTGTTTCTTTATTATTATTCATGAGCAGCAGTTTTTAAGTCTAGAAAAATAAGTAAATAAATAAAAATTGCTGACGTAATCATCATAGACACCGTCGTCCCCCATGTCATCAAAAATAAGCTATGCAAAGACCCCCTCACCCCCTTTCGTGCTTACGTAGTACTTGAATGGCCCCTTAGTCCCGTGTAATAGGGGGCGAGCCTATTGCCATTAACCGGGCACAAGTCCAGACTCCGGGCTGCTTCTGAGAAATTCCTAATGGAAAAACCCAATATCACTTTGCCCGACTTGGAGATCGAACCCAGGACCCTATGCTCAGCAGTCGCACTGGCGACCACTAGACCAACGCAGTCAGTTATTCCTTTATTCATTTCAATATATACCTACAGGGTGTAAACGAAATCATGTAATTCCTTCAAACCTCGTGATGTACTGCTGACATAGATTAACACTGAAAGGGATACTTTTGAATTCAATAAAAAAATATTACAGGGAGTAAACATGTTCTTAAGAGGAAACGCGGGCTGCAAAATAATTTAAGAATAGGTTTTTAAGCGATCTATTTCCGTCCCACCCCTCCCGCAAACCTTCCCAAAAGCGCGAAAGAGACAACTGCATCACGGACTGATTTCTCCTGTGCAATATTAGCGAAATCGTACTTTCGTATTTCCCTGTTTCCTTCTACAAATCTGGACCGATGTTAATATTTTTTTCTGTAATAATTTAAGAAAAACTTTGGTTATGTTTGTATGTTTTTCTTTTATTTTTTATATTCGTCAAATTTGTTTGCCAGATGTTTGAAAACGGTGGTAAAACCAGTCGATTTTTGTAAAATTTAAACGTTTCTAGTTGAAAATCTGTCTTAGATTCCAAATATCCGGTCCTTTGTAATCGTCCTAATATTACCGCAAAGATCCGATTATCCTACGACATATCGATTACACATACTTCAAGTATACTCCACCAAGAAGAACATAGTCTGCTTAATTGTCAGCAATAAGATTGACAAGCATATCATTTTGAGACCCAGTGCATAATATCAGCAAGCACATTGGATCACCCGCACGACGGCGCAACGAGTATTCCCAAGGAGGGTTGATGTCAGGCAGGCGGCCGGTCATAAAACAATAAGCCAAAACCCCTAACAACATGGATTTATGAAATACATGTTGTGCCGACCCTACCTAGTGTGGGATAAGGGCAGGAAGAAGAAGAAAAAGATCCTACGATATATCGATGCGTGATGTAGACTTTTTTTTTCCATTTAGGTATACCATGTGGGCTGAGAGATGGAACGGATATAATCCAGAAACAGAAGGCGTCGATATAGCTGATAAATTAGCTGAGGTTGGACTGAGAAATGAGAGTAATTTTCTTTTAGAAGAAATAAAGGGGGCTCTTTAAGAATTTTGAATTTTAAACAGATTTTTTATGGAAATGACCATAAAGGATGATTTCCACCAAAAGGCTCGCTTCGCATCGCATCGCATCGGAAAGGATACGAACGGATGCGGTGACGGCCGATCGCGTCCGGCAGGATGTCAACGCATACGATCGGCTCCGTAACGTCGCTTGCGAGCGTATCCGTTTGTTATAGTCAAATAATTTGATTCCTACCGTGTTGACAGCCGAAAGGATCCGAAGACAAGCGAACGGAGCCGATCGCGCGTCTCAGCATACTTTCTGCTACGATCGCGTGTCGTGGAAGACGCCCGCGGTCAATCTGCTGTGCGCGGCTTGGTAATATAGACCTTAAATACTGTGTACACGATTTAATATCGTTTAAGGATCGTACACTCAAATGAAGTTCTTCTGTTTGAACTCGCCGCACCGCGCCCGCGTTTGCAGTCTGGCCAAAGGCTTACAATTATTTATCGCGGCGTTATTTGCGCGATGCATATAATTCAAATTATTACGTAATGACTCCGTCGAGGAACCTCAAAGTTCACTCGAAATTGCGACTAAGAATACAATTTTGAAGGTGTTTTCGACGGCGTTCTGAGTCGAGTAAGTTTTGGAGGAACATTTTAGAATATGGGTGCTAATCTTCGCCGCCCGGGGCAAGTAACCCCGCCTGCCCCCCCCCCCCCCCCCAATCCGAGTACGCGAAGAAGTAGGGAACTAAATTAAAATCTATGGAGTTTTATGTAGGTATTATCGCGCCTAGCAGCTCCACTCTGAAATATCAAATTATACTAAATACATTGTACACATTTTAGATGGGAAATAACATACCATCACGCCTGTATTCCCCGAAGGGTTGGGCAGAGGTGTATAGTAACACCCTCATTTCGCCGTTATGCTTAAGTCCCATGTAATAGGGGGCGAGCCTATTGCTATCAACCGGGCACAAATCCAAACTCCGGGCTGCTACTGAAGAAGTCCTAATGGAAAAACCCAATAACACTTTGCCATGTTGAAGCAACATCCAAACCGTGTGTATGTGTATTACGCACGCACACATGCGTGCTACCGGCCGCGGCGCGTGCACTCGTCCGCAGAGCGCTAGCACAAAATAGATAGGTACAGAAGTCAATCTACATAAAAGTGCGCTCGAGCAACGCACACATAGACACTGCTCACGGACACTATATCTCGGACTGTTTGGGACTAGAGTGCGAGTGAGTGCAAGCGCGAGTGTCATGTGCTTGAGAGAGATAGATTATAGATAGAGCGACCGCCGAGCGTAGGTATGAAAAGTGAAGTACATACATGAGATTGACTTCTGTACCTACCTATCTGTTTTGTGGCGCTAGCGTGAGAGCGCGCATTTATGTGATTCAAGCATTATACTTACCAAAGTCATTATATTGTACACAATATTGGTCATAGTAATAAACATATTATAATTCGAGTCAGCAAGTCATTGTCTTCCACTCTACGACGATTCCTCGCCGCAACAGACAACCTGGGGATCAAACCCAGGACGCCATGCTCAGCAGTCGCACTTACGACCACTAAACCAACAAGGCAGTTTAAGTGTCCTCTACACAAATAAACGGTGTAAATAGACCCTTAACGAAGCCGAAAGGCACTTATTCTCCACGTCATTGCGATATTTTTTTTGTTCTGGACTATGCCTGGGAACCTTCTAGTTACGGAGATATTGGAGGTCAAAGTTCCAACTTTTTCACAACCTTTTTTTTTTAAACTAGTTTTGAAGCTTGCCAATGTACTTGAAATACCTCCATTACCCGTTTACTACACATTGCATCTATCAACACAGTGTTTTGAGTGCGTTACATTGAGCTTTACAGTAAAACGAAATTTTTCACCCAAAAAAATAAGTCGTTTCCCAGCGACAATTCTGCGTGGGGTTACTTAGTTTGATGTACTGGATGCATGGTTGACGGCTTCGTGAAGGGTCTTTTTACACCTTGTATAACAGTACCACAGGGCGCCGTAATTTTGAAAAAAAAATGGCGGCGTGGTGGCCATGCCAGCTTCCATTAGAAAAATATTCAAACCAATTTCAGTTCCAAGGTCCGTTTTGCCCAGCCTTTTCCCAACTATGTTGGGGTCAGCTTCCAGTCTAACCAGATGCGGCTGAATACCAGTATTTTACACGGAGCGACTGTCATCAGACCTCCGCAACCCAGTTACTGGGCAATGCCGATATCCTAAGGTTGTCAGACTTTCGGGCTTCTGACTACTCGTAACGAGTGTCATAGGTATTCGTATGAGACCCGGGACCGACGCACAGTGGGAAAAAAATGACTTTTTTTGTCCAAAAATCTGCCTACACCACAATTTTAGAAAAAAAATGCTTTATTTTGCTTTTTTCCATATAAATTGATACGTTATGGTATTGACTTTTAAGGAAAAGTGGCAGTGACACACCAATGTGTGTTATCTCAAGAGTGTATAAAAAATGGCAGCGATACGTCAAAAATTGTGGTATAGGCAGATTTTTTAACAAGAAAAGTCATCTTTTTCCCACTGTGTGACGGTTTAACGTGCTCTCCGTGTTCAGTTCCAAAGGAAAATAAAAAAAAGTTATTATGACGTTAAAAGCTTTTTTTAATATGTACAATATATATTATGAAGTCAAGTGTTACATCATCATAATTTTGGTCTTAGCTCGACGAGGCACAATTTGTTTCATCAATAATAGTTCAGCAGTTTAGGAGATACTTATTATGATTTAGAAAAACGTTCTTACATACAAATTGCTGAACAATTTTGATGAAAATACCAATCCGATTTTATTTACATTGTTTTTTTACCAGTCGCTGAGGCCGGAGTTCAAATTGAACCTCGTTACATAAAGTATTTAGAGTTTTTTTTAACAGTAAGTATGTATATGTATACACATTTTTTAATTTAATTATTATTATTAGAAAAAATCGAATACTTTTTTTTTAATCCCAAAATCTATATTATTATATATTATTTAAGAAAATCCAATACATCAATCTGATATATTGGTAAATATATAACATTTCTCGTACATGTACATTTATTCCGACACGACCGACACACGCAAACGATAAGTCTCAGCGACAAAAAAATCGCTCATGTGTATAAAGCCTTAAGTTTCTTTATTATTAAACCACTTACTCTATTATAAAAATTTCAAACGACAATTTTTGTACAATTTTATTTACAATTCTATTTTATTAAACAATTTTTAGAAAAACGCATAATATTCCTAATATGAGGGTCATGCTCATTTAAAAAAAAATACGTTGCACAATACGATTTCTCATATTTATTCCAAAATCTACCTTTGCATGAAATTGGAATAAAAAAAAACCTAATGGCGCCAATTCTCTTGTTTCACCAACTAAACTAAAATAAGACATATGCTATCTTTTACTAAGAGACAGCGCGAGAAAAGGACGGTGATAGATAGTAACTAAGTTAGAGATGTCAAACTAGTTTACGCCTTGAACTTCACCGTGTCTTTAATCGACACGTTCTGACGTATGGAAGAAATTCTTGTTTAACTGACAGCTCTAATTTACGTCCGTCTCTTTCTTATTTTATCAGAGTAAAAGAGATGGCGATAGCTCAAATGAAGGTTAATTTGTGTACAGCAGAATCGGCACTAAAAGCACAAAACAGATAGGTACAGAAGTCAATTCCAACAATACTAAAAACAATTCCTTAATATTTGAATAAGGTGCTTTAGTAACTACGAACATGGGAATATTGCGAAAATTACGAATTACTACTAAACGAGGCAACATTTTTGCTCTGGCAACGTAATAATAACGTTTTTTGCCAGAGCAAAAAAGATTGCCTGGTTTAATAGAAATTCGTAATTTATTTTTATTTGAAATGGGTTTGCGCTTGACCCTAGTCAGCTGACCTAGGTCAGAGGAGACAGATACAAAGTCTACGATGGAGTGAGCTTACCCAGAAGAAGCCTGTTAACTCTAACTTTGAAGAGATTCAGGTTGAATGCGTTCGGGAACACAGACGCAGGTAGTGAGTTCCACTCTTTTGCAGTGCGCATTATGAAGGATGTTTGGAAGCGCTTAGTGCGAATTGGTGGAATGGCACCTAAGTAAGGGTGGTAACTTGCAGTGCGTCTAGATATCTGATGGTAGAAGAATTATCGGGATATTCCCATGATCGTCACCCTAAAGCATGAGGCAAGGAATTTTAAAATAAATAAAATAAATCTAACAAAATACTCAAACTTCAAGAGGATGTACAGAATGTCTAACCAAAGTCGTCTGTAAAATAACATAACAACATCACGCCTGTATTCCCCGAAAGGTTGGGCAGAGGTGTACAATAACACCATCATTTCGCAGTTATTTTTAAGTCCCATATAATAGGGGGCGAGGCTATTGCCATCAACCGGGCACAAACTCAAACTCCGGGCTGCTACTGACGAATTCCACACGGAAAATCCCAATAACACTTTGCCCGACCTGGGGATCGAACACTCAAGATCAGCAGTCGCGCTTGCCACCACTAGACCAACGAGGCAGTTGCAGTCTGTTAAATAATCCCTTAAAAAAAACTTTGAAGTTAAACGGTTTTATCTTGCAGTACTCCTGCACCATCAGAACTCGAGGATTGAAGATTGAAATTATTATAACGTTGTATTGTCATGGGAATCGAATTTGTGTGCGAAGTTTCAGGAGAATCGGTTAAGTAGAAGTAGTTGAAAAATCTGTCGCAAGATTTGAATCAAACAAATATACGAAGTGAAGCTAATTAAGAGTTTAAAAATGGGGGTGCCATCAGTCATCTCAGTCATATTGATATTTTAAAGAGGAAAGATTAGTATTTTTGTATGTAACAAATAAACTACTGGACCGATTTCAAAATTTCGTTTGCCGTTAGAAAGCTACATTATCACTGAATAACATAGGCTATATTTATTACTGGAATAAAACTTCATACGCGGGCGGAGCCGTGAGGACACAGCTAGTACACAATAACTTACAAATCGGATTTAAAATTCGACATTCACGCAAAAAAAATTTGGAGGGTAGTCAGAAAAATCGTATTGTACACCATGATAGTAAGTACTTGAACAGTTAGTTCAACTAGTTTAGTCGACTATCTCAATTTTAAGACGAATAGTTGAAATTGATAGCTCTATCAATTAAATTTTATTGAGGGTAGGCAGACATTTAAGGGACAGTACTAATATTATAGAAAAATACGTTTTTTGTATGTTTTGAGCGATTTATCCAAAAAGGAGGATGGCAGACGTCCTCAGATAAGTAGCATTATGGTACGGAGTATTTCATGAGATCTAGGTTAATGGAGAAATCCTCGGTTTTGTAGGGTCTGACGCAGAATGTGCACTTGACGCAAAATGTGCACTTGACGCAAAATGTGCACTTGACGTAAAATGTGCATATCAAAAAATGTGCACATTTTGTAATATTTATTTATTTATTTAAACTTCATGTACAATTGGTGGTACATAAGGCGGACTTAATGCCAATGGCATTCTCTACCAGTCAACCTTTGGGTCAAAAATTAAGCACTTCGAAAAAGGTACAAAAAAAGAATTTAAAACAAATATTGAAAAGGTAAATAAAAATTATCAAAAACAAAATAATACATAAGTACTAACAAAATATATACTTTATATATATATCTATATACAGTAAAAATACATATTAAACCTATATATCTATACATACATACATACACATTAATATTTATAACTATGATGGACAGTTCATTCAGACTAAGGTTGCAGCGATTTTAGGTAATGTTCCCGAACTTTACGTTTGAAAATGAATTTACTCGGAGCTTTTTTCATATCAAGGGGTAGCGCGTTCCAGAGTTTGATTGCTGAGACAGCGAACGAATTGGACATGAAACCTGTCAATTTGTGGTTAGGGATATGCAAAATGGTCTCCAAATAAAAATCTTATGCTTTTTGATAAGTATTGTACTTTTAATTCATTTAAACACGAGACAATAACATGCACTACTGATGTATAAAAAAATAATTACACACAACGAAGAGAAAAGCTTTATTTGGAGACCATTTTGCATATCCATAAACCACAAATTGAGGCGTGGAATTTATAAATGGGCTAAGTGCCCAAAATGCGAATTCAACCTTTTTAATATCAAAGGAGCTACATTGGGCAGCCAATTTTTTATTAAATTCCTCATTCATTATTTTTTTGGCACTTCACTCATTTGTAAATTCCACGCCTCAATTATAAAATGTGCACATTTTCCAAAGTGCTCATGTTAAGTACCCGTTATGATAAGTGCACCTATTGCGAAATGCACATTTTGCGTCAATTGCACATTCTGCGTCATATCCGTTTTGTGGATACGAGGCGAGAATTTTGACATTATTTTTGGTTTTTTGCCAATCTACAAGGTGTAAACGAAATCATGTAATTCCTTCAAACCTCGTAATCTACTGGCTGACATAGATTAACCCTGCACGGGATTCTTGTGGATTCAATAAAAATATACTATAAGAAGTAAACATGTGTTCTTAACGTGAGGCATTTTTTTTATTTAACTCGCGGGGCTAAAATATCTCACATAATTTCGTTTACATCCTTTAGAGTTGCCAATCTCGAAGAAAATAAAGCATACAACATTTTTTATGCTTTCCTTTCTGTAGCCGTTTTGGCCATAAACTGCCAAAACTTTTATTTTTACCTTCTTTCAAATGTCTTAAAATACTAACCCACATTTAATAAAAATACAAATTTATATATATATATATCATAATACTATTCAAGTACATAAGTCGTAATTATTTTACAAATCGAGTTATATCGATAATTCTTTTTACATACAATTTTTTTAAGTCAAATTTTCATTTTGAAGTACAAAAATTTCGTATAATTCAGTTCTTGTAACATTTTGCCATGTAAGTTTGTCTGTGCCAAAATAAATATCATACATAGTAAATAAATAATACCGGCCTCTTATTGTCCCACTGTTGGGCAAAGGCCTCTTCTCATACACAGAAGGAACGAGCATTGATCACCACGCTTGCTCTGTCACTGTCATTTCGACCATCAAGGTTTCCTCACGATGTAATCTTTACAGTATTTTATGTCAGTGGTATCTTAGGGGACATTCAAGTATTACGTAAGCACGAAAGGGGGTGAGGGGGTCTCTGCTTAGCTTATTTTTGATGACATGGGGGACGGGGGTGTCTAGTTGTTACGTCAGCAATTTTTATTTATTTACTTATTTTTCTAGACTTAAAAACTGCTGCTCATGAATAACAATAAAGAAACCTGATCAGTTTAAAAAAAAATATATACCAATGTTTACGTTAGCATAGGGGGGGGAGCTTTGCTTACTTTTGCTGACAAGGGAGGGGGGGGGGGGGGGTCAAAATTTACTAAAATTCTGCTTACGTAATACTTGAATGGCCCCTTAGGTTAACTTAGAAAATACATTTGTTATGATTTATAACCAAATATTCAAACGCTAACATTTTAAGTTACCGTTGAGTCTCGTTCTGTCCCTGTCACTCTAAGGTGAAGTGAGAGAGACTTAATTAACGGCAACTTAAAAACCATTATCATTTGAGTGTTTGGCCATAAGTTATGTTTGATATACAGGGTGTAAACGTCATCATGTAATTCCTTCAAACCTCGTGATGTACTGCTGACATAGATTAACACTGCACGGGATACGTTTGGATTCAATAAAAAATAAAATCACAAGAAGTAAACATTGTGTTCTTAACGTGAGGCGTTTTAGCGCCCCGAGTTAAATGAAATAGCCTCGCAATTCGCTCGGGGCGCTAAAATGCCTCACGTTAAGAACACAATGTTTACTTCTTGTGATTTTATTTTTTATTGAATCCAAACGTATCCCGTGCAGGGTTAATCTTTGTCAGCAGTACATCACGAGGTTTGAAGGAATTACATGATTTCGTTTACACCCTGTATACCAGATTTTGAATTAACAATCTGGTGCCTAAGAACGCCGTAACCTCCGGGTCACTACGAGAATGTGAACAACCACAATCAGCCCATTACTGTCCCACTACGTACGGACCTCTTTTCAGAATGAGAAGGGTTTAGGCCTTAGTCCACCACGCTGACCTGGTGCGGGTTGGCCGACTACACACACCATCGAGAACTTTATGGAGCCCTCTCAGGAGTGCAGGTTTCCTCGCGATGTTTTCCTTCACCGTTTACGCAAGTAATGATCAAATTATGATCCGCACATGAATCCGAAAAGTCAGAGGTGAGGGCCGGGATCGAATCGGCTAGGCTTTTAACGCTCCGGGGTTGCGGTGCATGCTTTTACGAATCCCGCGACCCCGGCCGAACGGTCAAGAGGAGGAATACCGTTGGTTTTTAGCCGGTAAGAGTCCGGCAGACCCCCTCGCCTTCCCCGGGCGAGGGACATCCATGAGGATTTTCCCACGATAAAAAAAAAGAAAAAATTGCTATTAATGCTGTTTTGATAGACCTTAGATGTTTTTTAAATTATTATTTGTTTATTAAATATGATAATTATTTTGGCATAGATAGTAGACGCACTGATTATTTTCAGTATGAAAATAAATCATTATAAACGTTTTTCAATTAAATATTTTTATTAATAATTAATTATTTATCATTAAACGTAATAGCCCGGCTACGCTCAATCTAGTTTGCATAAGCAATATGTACGGCAAGAAGCAAAACGGTATACCGCACAGTGCCGTTAATACTGATAATACCGTTACCGCAAACGTTTGCATTACGCAATTTGCGCAAACGTTTGCATTACGCCATTTGCGCAAACGTTTGCATTGCACCATTTGCGCTTGCAAGTCGCTATCGCATGGACGCTGTACAGTGCATCGTGTTTTTGCGCAAATTTGTGCACAAACTGTTTGTGCATGTCGCTGTGTGTAGCCGGACTATTAAACCGCAATGTGTATTGCCTTCTAATCTCCACATTCCAATGGGGATATCGAAATTCTAAAACGTCGTCCACATCAGGACTGTTAGGCTTAATTTATGAAGACGCGTGACCGCTCACTCTGTCGCATTTTCCGCCGCGTACTGTCACACATATAATTAAAACTCAACCAATACGCGAGGGAAAACGCGTCTAACATAAAAATTCTAGTATATCGATAATATTTGAATTGTCCTCTTTACGCGTCACGCTCCACGCTAAGCCCTTCATGTCCATAAACGAAGCCTTATACAACATGGTTAACCTTTTGAACGCCACGGCCATAGACGTCAAACGAAAATTTACTCCGACCGCCAACATCTATAGCCGTAAAAATATGATGAATTTAAAGTGTGGCGTGGAGGGCATACGCCTATTGGCGTTCAAAAAGTTAACTCGAACTCGTGTGACAAAATTGCAGCAACATAGTGCGACGATACAAGTGTGTCCCAGTGTAGACGATGTTTTTTAATAAAAAAAAATTTACACAGACAATTATCGCTTCTTTCATATTATTTGTCGTCATATTGAGCATAGCGCATTTCTTTTTCCATATTTAAATAGAAACAGCCGTGATCCGTGGATAATTTTAAAGTATAAACATGCATTGTGAATATGGATCTTAATTCCATTACAGATGTTTCAGTTTTCATTAAAATTTCTCTCGTATTGAGGTATAGAATAATTGATCATGCCGCGACGAAAAATTTAACTAGTCAACGAGGTTGGTAGCGGGGCTGACTAGATGCGGCGGATGTACTTATAGTCAGGAGATGAGTTTTGAGACCACAATTTAGTTATTTACCGTTCCATACCCAGGTGCCAACGAGACTATTCTCACAAGTTAAAAACGGAAAGGGAAAGTACGGTTTAGCATACAGACAGTTACTATAAACACTGGCCCAAACCATTATGATAAAAAAAAGCGTCGTCGGACATCTGGCAGATGTGGGACATCGAAAAAAGATTGTAAAAAAAAAAAATGGCCGAATCAAACCGAAGAGAGCCGACGAGTTACGAAGGTCTGCCATCGCGAGCATCGCCACGCAACTGCCGCTCTCACAACCGTACCACCTTTATTAGATGTTTAACATCAAAAATTTGGCAAATAAAAGGCGGGGACTGATCTGTATTATTTTAGTGTAATGTAATGGGGAAGGCAACTGTGGAACTAATGGCGCCACTTTCGATTGTACCAGTGCGATCTTATTGGTCGCAATATATTTGAAGTTATTGCTCATATGAATATGATGGTTCTGATTGGTTCAAATAACTAATTATGGAGGTGCTGCCATCTGCTTTCGTTTTACGTTGCCTTCCCCATTACGAGGCGAGCATTCCGACAGTCGGTACAGCGAGCACAGAGGGCGAGGATATTTTACTCGGATTTTAGCGGGCGGCGTAATGTACAGTAGGGGAAGGAAAAGGTCACCTCAAGATCTATTTTTGCTTACGCAGTGCAAGAAACTATCTATTTTACCGACTACGTATTGCCAACATTATAGAAAAAAAAATACAAATATTTTTTGACAGGATATAGTGACATGGTGATAGACACAAGTAATGTCAATTTATTTAATCATCGATTTGATTGATGTCATGGTTTTTACAACAAAACTCCTCCAAATCACATCAAAGACATTACATGGCACTACTACGTCATATGGAGGCAAAAGGCAATTTTGATCTTTGCTACCAAACAATTAAACATAATTTTCCATGCATTGGTCTGTTCCGTTCAACAGTTTGAAAAGGTAACACGTGCTGGTGATGTGGGAAAGGAATGAATTGGGAAACTGACGATCCTTTTCATTTCCCTACTGTATGTATGATAAACCCGCGGACATTAACGGTGAATCACTTTTCAACCTTATTACCTTAGTAATAAGGTCGAAAACTGGTTCAAGCTCGCTCCGAATGTTTACTATCGAATGTTCAATAGGCCTAGTACGAACGTTTGACGTATAGTATAATTTTGAATCGAAAACATCTGTCGTATAACATTTTGGTTTATTTTTTGCGACATGCACAATTTATATCTTCTTCTTCCTACCTTTATCCCACACTAGGTGAGGTCGGCACAACATGTGTTTCATAAATCCATGTTGTTAGAGGTTTTGGCTTATTGTTTTATGACCGGCCGCCTGCCTGACATCAACCCTCCTTGGGAATACTCGTTGCGCCGTCGCTGTGCTTGCTGATATTATGCACTGGGTCCCAAAATGATATGCCTGTCAATCTTATTGCCGACAATTAAGCAGACTATGTTCTTCTTGGTGGAGTATATTTGAAGTTCCTCGACCCACTCATTCAGTTTAGCTAGGGACTTTGGTTCTGACACATCGTATACTAATATAGCACCCATTTATATCGTACATAGATATGAAAAATGTTTTCAAGTTAATTAAATAGTATGTGCGGAACGAGTATTTCCGATTCAAAATTCACTTACACTAATGTTACGCGTACATTAGTAAATCGACAGCATTCGAGCTAGGCCTACAGATCAGTCGCTACCTTTACAGCTAGTTCACACAGAAACTGTTAGGGCGCGTTCCCACTATGTCGTGACGATAAATTTATTGTTGGACGACTGTCGTCTCTAGCTGATCCCATTATAACGAATGTTTGTCGTCAAAATTTTTTATCGTTTAGCGACTATCGTATCTAGCTGTTCACGACAGTCGCTTTGTCGTTTGCAAATAGTAGCAAGCTACGACGAGACGATATTTTTATCGTGGCTACGACAGATATTCGTAACAACGACACATCACGATGTCGTGCTTGCCGTTCCCATTGACTCTACAATCTGTCGTCACTGCAAAAACAAGTCGTGAACGACAGTTTATCGTGTCGTCTTATATGTGAACGTCTCCATTTAAATATATAAGCCACGACACTTAAAACTACACGACTATCTGTCGTCACGGAAAAGTTGGAACGCGGCCTTACGGGACCCGTTTTAGCGGATCCGTCTTTATTTTGGTGATGGCGCCTGCAGTTGTATGAGCGAGTTCACATACATGACAGTATTCCGAATCTATACTCTGACCATTAATTCGATGCAGTAACTTGACAGTTAGAGGGATACCAGTTTTTGACAAAAAAAAGGTAGGGGAAGGTTGCGATCATTGGACTAGCTCTTTCATTGGACCACCAAGGTATTTCCAAAACTGTGCAAGCCTGCAACACCCAAATTAGTCGAAACGAGTCCGCGGTGACTCAGTTGCACCCCCCTCTCACCTCAGTGACGCTGCGGCACGTAGAGGGTAGTAACGCGTGTCGTTGTGTTTGCGGCGGTCAAAATCTTATAATTTCACTCAGGACAATTTGACGTAAGTATCATTGTATTCATATTTGTCTGCGTGCACTGTTATGAAATATTGGACAGTTTATTTGAGATTCAATGAGTGTTATTCAATTTTGTCTAATCATGACCATGTATATTTTAGGTTAGTTTTTCTCAACCAGTACCTTGTTGCCATCAATTGACCTCAAGAGAGTTCCACCGTTGGACCGGTCCAATCATAGCAACTTTTTATTGTATTTTTTTGGTCATTATAATTAATCTAAATTTAAAATTATTAATTCATTATTAATTATTGTCATTAATTATTATTATTAATTTAAAATTCCAGAATGTCGCCAAATAAAAGAAAGTACTTTGTATGGAATGAAACAATTATGAACCTTGCTTTTGAATCAATAAGGAAACAAAGAGTTGTTTTAAATGAAGCAAGCAGAATACCTATATGGAGAGCCGAAAGCAACTCTTAAACGAAGGTTAGATGGAGTTAACCAGAAAGCTAAAGAACACGTCCAAATACCGTAATACCGTCCTACTATAGTTTGTTTTCTTGTATGTGTATAAGTATTGTTTGTTTCTCCTTGTGTCTCATAATTTAGTAATATAGATAATTATAATTAGTTGCCTCGGTTGGACCTCTAGAACAAATTTCTCGAAGTCCATTGATGGCAACTCGGTGGTTCAATGAAGGTGCTCATGGTCCAAAGAAGGCAACAGCCCAAGATTTAGTTTTCTTCGTTTATATAAAAAAGTGTTAGCCCGAATTGTTTGTGCATTTGATTATTAGAAATAAAGATCTTATGAAATTAAAATAATAAACTGCTATCATTTTAACACTTATACTTTTTGAGATTTGAGGTCGTAAAGTTAAGTGGTCCATTCATAGCAACCTTCCCCTAGTGAGGTGAAAAAAAGAATGAATGAAATCGAATGAACTTAATAATGTACTTATATGCATACATTTTATTGAATTTTATAATTTGAGGATCAAAACACGATATATCATATATATATATATATATATATATATATATATATGATATATCGTGTTTTGATCCGTGTGTGTGTATATATCATATGTATATTGGCGCTTTAGTCTAGAGTAAAAATTTATTTATTTATTTATTTCAAGTGTTTAAAGCTTACGTAAAAAGAAACCTTAACAATAAACACTAATATATTACGTAAACATCACCAAGCACAATAAATTTGGGAATTCGGCTTTGGATTAAATCATGTTCTACCAACACATATATAAATACTCGTTAATTATTTCATTTTATTATTATTAACATAAATACAGAGAGTATTTATGTTCCTCCTCCTTTTTTATTCTTATATTGCAAACGAATTTGTAGATTGGTTTAAATTTAACTATTTTTCGTATTCGTTCTTTTCGTAAAATAGCTCACTACCCCAACACTATTTGTTTTAGTATGGTATCATTATTTTGCTTTGAACTGTCAAGTTACTGCATCGAATTAATGGTCAGAGTGTAGTAAAAAATACTGGTGCGATATTTTTATCGTATCCCGCCTGCCAGATGCGACGCAGTTGCCATTTGTTTAACAGATCCATCGGTACGGATGTGAACACATCCAGTACCGACGGATCCGTTAAAACGGATCCGCTGTGTGAACGGGCTCTAAGAGATAGTTTTTTAGGGTTCCGTACCCAAAGGGTAAAACGGGACCCTATTACTAAGACTCCGCTGTCCGTCCGTCTGTCTGTCACTAGGCTGTATCTCATGAACCGTGATAGTTAGGCAGTTGAAATTTTCACAGATGATGTATTTCTGTTGCCGCCATAACAACAAATACTAAAAAACAGAATAAAATAAATATTTAAGGGGGGCTCCCATACAGCAAACGTGTTTTTTTTTTGCCATTTTTATAGATAATGGTACGGAACTCCGAGTCCGACTCCCACTTGGCCGGTTTTTTTTTAAAAATTTGATTTTTTTGTCGAAAAAAATGTACAATATTGGAAATAATGTTCGGTTTGATTTTAACAATACCTTAATGTTTAATAGCAAATTCAGTTTTTTTTTTCAAAATGGTTCAGACCAGTCTTTAGTTCAAATCATTCATTCATCTAAGTATAAAAAGGTTTACAGTATTTGACTCTTCCAATATACAATTCTGACATTTCTCTAACACGGCTAAACAGAGATTTAAGTCAAGGTTAAACTACACTTAAATAAAACCGCCGACATTAAAATTGCTGACGTCATTATCGGCAAACTCAAAACCATCCCGATTTAACTAAATATACGACATCAAAATCGGTTCATTCGTTTAGGAGACATTGTTGCCACATACAGATATAGGGTTCAAACTTATAACACCCCTTTTTCTGCGTCGGCCAACAATGAGATCGGATATTTTTGTATAGGCCTTGATCCAAGTGACTGAAGAAGACGCACATAGCTAGCGTGGACTTCGCTTCTTCAGTAGAAGGGGCATTCTTCGAAAAATATTAACAAAATTTGAGAACGTCATTAGCATCATCCCAAAGTTAAGAATGCAGATGTTTGATACTATAATTATGATAATGAAAACTCAAACTATACCGCTGCCGTCAAGCAATAAGACAAGAATAAAAACAATCTGACAATACTATAACGTTAACAACCCGGGAGAAGAATGATTTGTTAAAATACTGTTAAAAAATTTCGAATATTCACCCAGAAGCGAAATTCGCGCTGGTTATGCGCGTGAAATGTGTAAAAATATTTTTAGTAAAGTTTAATTGGTGCGCATTCACGCAAGAACAGTGCGCCCATAGGAGTATTCAAGGTGGGGCAGATGGGGCCGCTTGCTCCATTCTGGCACAGGAAAGAATAGGTAAATGGTCTAGATTCAGTCAACACGCCACCCATGTCCACAGAACAATTACCCAAAATAGGCAGACCAACGCAAAATTACGTAAGCAGTATTTTAGTAATTTTTGGACCCACCCCTCCCCCTTGTCAGCAATAGTAAGCAAAGCTTTTACCCCCCCGTCCTATGCTTACGTAAACATTGGTATGTATTTTTTTTAAACTGATCAGGTTTCTTTATTGTTATTCATGAGCAGCAGTTTTTAAGTCTAGAAAAATAAGTAAATAAATAAAAATTGCTGACGTAATCATCATCTAGACACCCCCGTCCCCATGTCATCAAAAATAAGCTAAGCAGAGACCCCCTCACCCCCTTTCGTGCTTACGTAATACTTGAATGGCCCCATAGCCGTATTTAGGGTGGGGCAGATGGGGCGCTTGCCTGGGACAGGAAAGAATAGATAAATGGTCTAGATTCAGTCAACTCGCCACCCATGTCCACAGAACAATTACCCAAAATAGGCAGACCAATGCTCAACTCCGTCTATACTTATTTGAACCTCAAAAATAAGATTATGTGGCAAAGTTGCCCCGTAATCCCATTCTGCACTTCCAGATTTATTGAAAAGACAAATATTTACTGTCTGACTGAGTTTGCCCTAAGCTGGACAAAATCCTACGCCCATGAGTGCGCTCAGTATATTTCAACCGTCCATGGCGGTGTCGCTTGCAACGGAAAATTTCTAGAACTAGCGACCTGCCTCGCACGGCTGCAATGTAGATACTAATGTGGGGCATATAAACCTTCCTCTTGAATCACTCTATCTATTGCTGAAAACTGCATTAAAATCCGTTGCGTAGTTTAAAAGATCTAAGCGTACAGACAGGGGGAGCGACTTTGTTTTATACTATGTAAAGTGTAAACTTCAATAGTCCTAGCACTAATGCTGTAGAGTTACTAGCATAAGAACATAACGTTAATGTAAGTAGAGACAGAAATACTCGTTTCGCACATGACATAACATCTCGCCTGTATTCCCCGAAGGGTTGGGCAGAGGTCGGCAATAAGACTGACAAGATTATCATTTTGGGACCCAGTGCATAATATCAGCAAGCACATTGGAACACCCGCGCGACGGCGCAACGAGTACTCCCAAGGAGGGTTGACGTCAGGCAGGCGGCCGGTCATAAAACAATAAGCCAAAACCTCTAACAACATGGATTTATGAAATACATGTTGTGCCGACCCCACCTAGTGTGGGATAAGGGCAGGAAGAAGAAGAAGAGAAGGTTGGGCAGAGGTGTGTAGTAACACTCTCATTTTACAGTTATGTTTAAGTCCCATGTAGTAGGGGGCGAGTCTATTACCATCAACCGGGCACAAATCCAAGCTCAATCAATCACTTTACACGACCTGGGGATCGAATCCAGGACTTCACGATCAGCAGTCGCGCTTGCCACCAATGGACCAACAACGCAGTTCAACGAGTTAATTCGTTTCGCACATACTAGGTATTTAATTAAACTGAAAACTTTATTCATATCTATGTATGATACAAATTGTGCGTGTCGCAAATAAATAAACCAAAATGTTATAGGACAGTTGTATTTTCGTTTCATAATTCGCTTACATTAGCGATACGTTTACGATACGTTTACGATACGTTTACGATACTATACGTCAAATGTTGTGCTAAGCTTACTGAACATTTTATTAGGTCCCCACCTATGAAATCAGCGTTTTGTATGGAGAATTTTAAAGAAGTTGCATTTTTCATACTAACATTTTCTTAATTTATTTAACAACTATGAACACTAATGTTTTAAAACTTTTAATGCACTAATGTTTAAAAACTAAGATAACGTATGCCACTTAGATTATGCGACAAAAATAAGTTTTGGCAAAGTTAAAACAAGAATAGTGGTCATTTCTGCTAACAAAAAGAGGAGTCATTTTTAAGGTATTTTTTATGTTTAGAAAACTATAAGTAATAAGGTTTTTTTACTATTGGTAGTTGTCTATGGTGGACATTATTCGATATAATATCAAGCAATTGATGAATATTTTAAATCATAGAAGTGACGAGGTTCTTTATTTGTGAGAAAAAAACGCCAATTTCATAGGTGGGGACCTAATATAATATGTCGGGTAAATATTTTAACGGGAGAAAATATAAGGGACTTTGAAATCCATGTAAGGTACTTCAGAATAATTACGAACATGGGAATATTCCGAAAATAACATATTACTACTAAACCAGGCGATATTTTTTTTCTCTGGCAACATTACATTACACATTCTACCATTATTACGTTACGAGTAAAAAATATTGCCTGGATTAGTAGTAATTCGTAATTTTCGGAATATTCCCATGGCATGTATAGCAACACTAGGAAAATAATATAGTGCGATCGATATGTTTTGATAGTTGTTTCAAATGACTGGGTAAAACTTTAATATCTGTAGTTTTAATACGCCCTTTTTGGGTCTAACAGGGATATTTTTACAAACAGTATTTTACTAAATAAATTCGTATATCCATATTAAAATAAAACACAATTACGAACATTATAATATTTATTATATTTAAGAAGAAAGTATCAACAATATCGATCGCGCTATACAACAGCACGAAGGTATAAGTAAAGATGGCGAACACAGTACGAACACCAACTTAAAGTGAAAACATTTGTCGTTGAATATTTACTTAACCTCTTAAGCGCGTGAGTCGGATTTATGCGACAAATATTTCCGTGCCCCTACCGCGCGTGTCGTATTTCTGCGACAGAGAACATGCATGGTTTTTTTGTTCTATTTTCGTCCTATGAACTGCGTGGTACAACAAAAACGATTATTCAATAGAGATATGATTTACAACAATTACTTGAAATTGTTTCATAGCTCTAAGCATTGAAAAAGTTTAATATATTTATTGTAGGTATTATTTTATCGATTCGTAGTCGCGCGCTAGGGGCATGGCAACTGATATTTAGCCATGCGCTTAAAAGGTTAAGTAATCTGTCTCTTTCTAAATACCCTACTAAGAAAGAGATAGATAACCCTACTTAGAAAGAGATAGATATTCAAACTGAATATTCTCCTTGTTACTAATTACGACAGAATTCCAAATACAAGGTTAGTCGGAAAAGGGGTACTGAGCCGAAAGGGTGTTAAAGCACCCATAATAAGGGATAACTTCTGTTCTACAACTTTCCCCAAAAGTCATTAGTTTAAGAGAAATAGTTGTTCGAAGATTTCATAAAAAATACGCTAAATTCTATCTATCCTCAGCTATGATCAGCTGTGTTTACAGTTTAGGTCATATTTGGGGTCAAGGATTAGAAGCTCTATTTTCTGAATTCGTAACTAAAGCAGAGATGAAAAATTTTTGGACAAACTAAAATAAAAATAATTTGGAGTGGAAAAAAATTAACGACTTTTTAAATTTTAGCACTTTCTTTAAAAATAAAATAAAAAAAAACATCGTGTCATTCATGTCATCGTCGTGTCATTCGCGTCCAAGCGGTCGACGAGTCAACATCTCCTGAGAATGCCCCGTGGAGGGGCGAAACACATGTCCTATCGGTTTGATTTGCTTGTGTGTTGCATGTTATTAATCGCACCTTCTGCATTTGCATATATTTGCGGGCGGGAGGGCGGTGCTGCATACTGCATTCATGCTTAATCAACTGTTTTTCGCGTAATTAACACTAAATATTTTATTGTATATTTGTAGATCATGGATTTCCGCAAAGTAACGCCTGACTCCATCATTTACTTTCTTTAAAACAATCATTAGTGATACATTAAGTGGCCCGCGGCTTAGTACCCCCTTTCCGACTAACCTTGTATTATGATAAATATTCAACGCCTAATGTTTTGACTTTCAGTAACTAACAGTGTGGTCTCCATTTTTACCTATACCTTCACGCACAACAGTCACATTTTGACAATTAACCGTGTTGCCAGACTTTAATTTACCCGACAGACTACCTACACATTTCAGTGACATATATCGACCACTGCCAAGTCAAGGATGATTTCCACCCAACGGCTCGCATTCGGATCGGAAAGGATACGAATGGATGCGGCGACAGCCGATCGCGTCCGGCAGGATGTCGACGCATACGATCGGCTCCGTACCGTCGCTTGCACACGTATCCGTTTCTGCGCCTAGTCAAATAGTTTCATTCCCACCGTGTTGACAGCCGAAAGGATCCGATCGGATACGACAGGCGAACGGAGCCGTACGCGCGTCGCAGCATACTTTCGGTTACAATCGCGTGTCGCGGAAGACGCCCGCGGTCAAGCTGCTGTGCGCGGCTTGGTAATATAGACTTTAAATAATATCGTTTAAAGATTGTAAAATCCGTTCCGATCCGGTGCGAGCCGTTTGATGGAAATAATCCCTTATACTGGGTGCTCTGAGCTGTCCCACACATCAGCCACTTCACCGACAAGCCATCGATTACGACAAAAAATATAATATATAGTTCTATAGAAACAGTGATATCCTAGCGGTTGAACGTTCACCTTCCATGCAGGAAGGTCCAGAGTTCCATCCCGATCCGTACCTTTTACTTTTCGAATTCATGTCCGGATCAGAATTTGATTATCACTTGCGTTAAAGGTGAAGGAAAACCATCGTGAGGAAACCTGCACACCTGAGAGGGTTTCATAAAGTTCTCGATGGTGTGTGTAGTCCGTCAACCCGCACCAGGCCAGCGTGGTGGACTAAGGCCTAAACCCTTCTCACTCGGAGAAGACCCGTGCCCAGCTGTGGGACAGTAATGGGCTATTTATGTATAGAAGTTACAAGACCCCACATGTTAGTAACCATCACGGCCGGCGCGTGTCAGCCAACGTTCTGTCGCTGGCCAATCATACGCTAACACCCATATTCTAAGACGTTCCTCCAAAACTTACTCGACTCAGGACGGCCTCGAAAACACCTTCAAAATCGTATTCTTAGTCGCAATTTCGAGTGAACTTTGAGGTTCCTCGACGGAAACATTACGCGCTATAAATACTTGTAAGGATCATCGTAAGCATATTCGATAAAGTCTCCAAAATTCATTTTTGTTACATACGAACTTTGACACTTCCTTCCTTAAGGTAGGTTCCGAGGTACCTTGAGTTTGACAGATGATTCCTTACCTCGACTGAGGAAAAATTTAAAGTCGAGGACGTTTATGTCAACTATAACTACCGATGGTAGTGAGAAAGGCTGAGTCGAGGTGGAGTCGAGTCGAGTAAGTTTTGGAGGAACGTCTTAGAGTATGGGTGTAAGACATAGAACGGACTCCTATTCACATACAATACATCACGACCCTCAACCAAGGCTGTAGGCAGAGGGAGGGGTTGGGGGTTTAAACCCGTCCCGAAACCTCTGACAGCCAACATAACATCACGCCTGTATTCCCCGAAGGGTTAGGCAGAGGTGTATAGTAACACCCTCATTTCGCCGTTACGTGTAATAGGGGGCGAGCTTATTGCCACCAACCGGGCACAAATCCAACCTCCGGGCTGCTACTGAGGAATTCGTCACAGAAAAATCCAATAACACTGCCCGACCTGGAGATCGAACCCGGGACCTCACGATCAAGTCGCGCTTGGCACCACTAAACAAACGAGGCTGTCTGACAATTACATAACATTTAAAATGTATACACATGTTATTGTTATAGATTTTCTTATTCAGAGTTCCACCACCCTAAGAACAAAATGGTTGGCCAAGAGCTTGTACACAAAACTGCAAAGCGACGCGATGCAAATTCTCAACGCAGAAAACTGCAACGCAAATTGCTGCGATGCGATTTCGTGCGGCAAGGCGTCTTCCTTCCAAGGTTCGGATGACCAATCCCTCGACGATCGTCAACCGTATTGAACGTATTTTATACTAAATAGTATAAAAAAAGATTTGCGCACTGCTGTTACTGATAAGAAGATATAGGAAAAATCAATTACGCGAATCTCTACGATGAAGAAGAATGCGAAGAATTTCTACGATGCGACGTCGCATCGCAGTTTTGTGTGTGGACCCTAAGGTCTTGCCCTCAACGACTTGATGGTGGTGTGACTGATGTCTGCGACTGTACTATGCGTGCCAAATAAGAATAGGATCGCGCTTGCTACAACTTCACACGATAGCTGTCAAATTGGTACTGCCAGCAAAAAAATACTATGAAAAAAAAAAAGTTATATTTTTTTATTCATAGATTTCATTGTTATTTACATTCATTTTTATAAAATGTTATTTATTATAGATCATTTTGGATAATTTAATAATATTTGAAAACAGTATTCATTAAAGAAATGAACCAATATATATAGTTAACTTCACGAAATGCTACTGGTCACCCTAATATGTCGCCATAATAATAATATAATTACTGCGTAATTAATTTGGCGTAAAATTGTTAAGAAATACCAAAAAAGTGAACAAAAATAATTAAACTGAATATAATTTCTTTATTTACTTTTTTGCACACCTTACACTTTGGTAATGAAGTTCACGAGTATTGCGGAACAAAATGGCGTCTTGACAGTGCTATTCTTATTTGGCACGCATAGTACTCTACCTAAATACTCAAACGCTACGCAATTTCGAGTTCCAGTTATTTTCGTACTGTCCCTGTTACTTCGCTTTAAAGTGACAGTGACAGCACGAGATTTCTAAGTATTCGACCATAAATCTTTTTTTTTAATGAGACGTAATGTCGTGACAACCATTTTATTTACCAAATTTTTTTAAAGTTTTAATCCTGACTTAAACCTCATTTTAACCAGACAACGACAAATGACAACACAGTCTTAAATTAAATCACTATGGTTTACAAAAATCAATATTTTCCAAACAATTCTTTACATAACTTTATCTCGCGGACTTGCCTGGCCGTTCTAACTCTTCTGTACAGCGGCAATCTTCTGAAATAGAGTCTAAAGACATGAGGCTTTCTTGGGACTGCCTTAGACACGCTCTGCATCGAGAGTCCACAGAGTTGCCGCTCTCGGAAACCGATTCTAGAGACTTCAAACTCTCTACTGAAGTTAATTTGTATGAGCGACGGAATTCTGCAATTTCCTCCTCGCTCATATTCAAGGCTAGGAGGGAATCTTTCGCCATTTTGCCGAGGGAAGACACTTTTTTCTTTTTTTTTGTCAAAATAGACTCCATTTTGGTCAGCGGGCAAGGTTTGTTCAGGCTTTCTGGCAAAGATTTCGGGCTAGAACCACTTCTAGTACGCAGTTTCCCTCTTCGTTCAGGTATGTCCCTTGGCGTTGTACTTTCAGGGACTTTGAAGGCTATAGTTTTTATTTTTGGACTTTTCTCGTCTGTCAATTGAGATAAATCCTCTAAAGAGTTCGATTTTTTCAGTTTCGCCCGTTCGGGAATGATTGGGGAGGTTCGTAAACCGATAATTTCTTTAGCTGTGAATACATTGTCGTGTAAACTGTCGTCGACCACTAGCTCCGGTGATAGATCTATATTTTTCTTTATTTCTGCCTCTTTTAATTCTTGCGCTAAAGATCCCTGTTGGGCGGTCGTTTTAACTATGTTTTCGGAGCCTATTTCAAAGTCTCTATTTTCGTATATCAAGTACGACAACGCATCTTTGCCTAAATCTATCCCATCTGTTGTTTTCGATCCTTTGCCTGTATCTAAAGTACCTCTGTCAATCGTAAGATCACTATCGACCTTAACATCGTCTATATACGCTAGTTGTAATGGATTATCTTCGTCTAACGTATCTTCCATAGTAGCAATAGGTGCTAATGCTACTTCACTTTGAACTTTAAACTCTTCAGCTTTAGGTTCACTTTTCAGTGTAACCTCCCACACGTTCACAGTAGGATTTTTCACTTGTCTTTCTAACTCTACTGCTAACGCTTTTGTGTTAGTCATGCTTGAGGTTAAAGTATTTTCGGGACTGATATTCTCTTTGATACCCCGAATAACTTTGCTTGGAAGTTTGTTAACAGACTGACCGTTATCAGGGCTAGTCTGCTTATCCAAAGAATTTTCGGAGCCAGAACTCTTCAGTACTGCTGCGAAAGACCGAGGCCTGGCTACCTCTTTCTCCTCCTTCTCCTGTCCCTCCTTATCTCTTAAGAGATCTACATCTCCACTTCTCTTAGCATCTTTATCTACATCACTCTTCTGCTTTGAAGTATTACTAATTACACTTATGTCTAAATTTTGTACTATTATATCTTCGGTGGTAATGGTAACTCTTTCTTCTACAATCTCACTGTCTTGCGTTGGAAAAGATTGGAACTCGCTCAACGTGTTATCTGTGTCTGTCGAAGGAGTTTTTGAATCCAGTTTCCTTGAGAATGATTCGTCAACGAAGGAAACTTGAACCCTCTCTGATAAAGTGGAGTCAGTCGCTTCGGAACTATCTTCTTCTCTTTCTGACTTTTCTATTGTACTGCCCCAAGACCAGAAAGAGCTGGAAAGAGAAGAATCTTTTCTGGGTGGAGTGTTTGAAGCTGATTTCTTCTCGTCGTCGCTGGTGAGGCTTCTTGAAAATATGCTGCTTGGGTGCTGGAATAGACTCAGAAGCTTTTCTAGGTGAGACGGTTTGGCTTCTTTCTCTTCTGGTCTGGGTATGTGGAAGCTGGAAGACGGTGCTACCCATGAAATCTTTCTCATTCTGTCCAATCCTTTATTTTTTAAAGCGGGCACGTCCAATAAACTAGACGTCCTTTTTGGCGAGGACGTCAACGAATCAACTATTGAAAATCCTTCTGGCTTCTTGACAGTCTCTTTTAAACTGGAGTTATTAGTTAAAGTGCCCTCGTTTGAGGAATTATCTTCTCTATTCTCTGATGGATGCTGCAAGGAGTATTCTATACCCGAATCAGCTGACGTCACCATGATTTTGTCATGTTTCCCTGAATCTAATGAGCTGACACTGGCTTCTAAACTGGACAGCGAATCGTGAATCAGTTTTGTTTTACCAAATATTGGGGAGACACTTTCATTGGAACTAACTGAGAGATTAAGGAAGTTCCCACTGTTAACGGGAGTAGCATCGCTTGCAGACTCCATACTGCTTTCATTGGACAATATATTACCACATTTCCGTCTATCAAGTTCCTGAACGGTCCTATTCTGTTCGTTCAAACTCTCCATAGAACTACCAGAGATTTCCAGCGAAGAATTGCTATCAAAAACGCTCCGTTCTTCTCTTCTATTCTCCATTAATCTAGACACTTCTAAATCGGGACTATCTAAGCTGGATTCACTTTTATTTTTCTTAAACACTATGTCTGCAGGTACAATTTCTATACTATCATTATTTTTAACTAAATCTTTCATTTCTTTAATAATATTACTCAAGTCGTCTGTTATAGCTACTATGTTCTTCATAGTGTTGTCTTTATTTTGGTCGCATACCGCTTTGGCGTTAGTATGTTCACTGTTCACTTTTTTATCACTTTTAACAACATCACTATATTTTAAATCACTTTTAACAAGTACTGGATTGTTAATACTAATATCTATCACATTTACGTTTGTTAGAACGTTCGTTACATCTGTTTCACTTCTTTCTTGCTTGAGACTGGATTCTGTTGAATCTTGATCAGATTTGTCTGATTTTATTTGAGTATCAGACTTAATTTCTTTATTTTGAGGCACAATTTCGACTTGAGTACTCAACTCAATACTCGTTTTGGGTTTTAAGTCAGTTAATTCAGGTAAGTCAGTTTTGGTTGAGTCAGTGAGCCCACTCGGCCTAGTGGTAACAATTTTAGGCTCAGTACTCTTTTTTAAGTCCATTATTGCATACTCAACAATAGCATTGGACTTAGTTGAGGGTGGAAAACCTTCAACGTTTATTTTAGCTTTGCTCAAATCATGTGTAGTACCATTTTTACTTTTTGTCAGTTCAGAAACACTAGTTTCGTGATTAGTTGAGTCACAGAGTTCTGATTCAAAATCAGACTCGGTTAAAGATTCTTCAATAGTAGCTATTGAAGTTTTTGGTAAAATAGAATGTGAAGGTGAAGTCTTTATCTTACTTGAAGTATCAATTAGACTTCGGAGTTGAGTCTTAGGCTCAATAATTACAGATTTATTCTGCGTGTTGGAAGACTCAAGTTTTGGAAGCTCAGATTTTACTTGAGAGTCAATATTTACAGTTACAAGACTCGCAGGCTCAATCTTATCTAGACTTGCAGACTCAACGGTCACATTTCTAAGTTGAGTCGCTGCGTCTGTTTTGAGTTGAGTTACTGTTTCATTCTTCACTTGAGTGACATGCTCCATACAGGTTACAGTTTGACTGGCAGACTCAACAGGTAAGTTTTTAAGTTGAGTCGTCAATTCTGTTTTGGGTTGAGTTACTGTTTCATTCTTCACTTGAGTGACATGCTCCATACAGGTTACAGTTTGACTGGCAGACTCAACAGGTAAGTTTTTAAGTTGAGTCGTCAATTCTGTTTTGGGTTGAGTTACTGTTTCATCCTTCACTTGAGTGACAGGCTCAATATTTGTAGATTTAGCTTTCTTATCATTACTAGTTTGACTTATAGCCTCAACAGATAAGTTCTTAACTTGAGTCGCCGATTCATTTTTAAGTTGAGTAACAGACTCAACACTCAATTTAGCTAGAGTGTTAATTTCATTATTAGTCTGACTGGTAGAAGCAGCATGAACACTAACCTGACCTCCTTGATCATTTTTAATCAGTATTTTAGACTCAACTTTCACTAGTGCCGCAGGCTCATTTTGAATCTGAGTGGTCACTAAGTTTTTGACTGCATTTACAGACTCATTTTTGACTTGTATTGTTGGTGAATTTTGAAGTTGAACCATTGCGTCATTTTTGACTAGAAGTACTGGTTCATTTTTGAGTTCAGCCGTTTCATTTTTAGGTTGAGTGGTCACAATATTTTTAACTCCAACCTCTTTGCTTACAAACTGAATGCTAGCTTCATTATTAACATGAATTTTAGGTTCATTTTTAATCTGTACTTCTGTTTCAACCTGTGCAGGTATTACTTCAGTTGGAGCCTTAACTGAATTTATAACTAGAACTGTAGGTTCAATTTTAACTTCACTCAACTGTTCATTCTTTGTCCGTTTCATAGCTTCACTTCTAACCTGAGTAGTAACTACCTTTTTAACTGTTGGTTCATTTGCAATTTTTATTGCTGTGTCATTTTTAACTGAAGTATTTGACTGCGTCTTTTCTGTAGATAACGGATCAGTTTTAACTGTAGTTATTCCATGTTTAACTTGAGTGTGTACTTCATTCTTATTCTGAGTTATTGAAGCATTTTTGTGTGACGTCACGTCTTTAGTCTGAACCAAAGCATCACTTTCAGATGGTTTAGCGTCATTTTTAAGTTGAGCCGCGTCATTTTTGAGTTGAGCCGCTACATTGTCAACCTGAGCCATAATTACATTCTTTACTTGACTAACATCTTCTTTATTAATTATAACCTCGCTTTTTAAAGGTTCATTTCTAAGTTGAGTGGCTACTTCATTCTTAACTTGAGACAAAGCATCACTTCTACACTGACTTGCCTCATGTTTGAGTTGAGTAACGACTTCATTTTGTAGTTGAGTGTATATCACAGGTTGTTGAGAGGCCGGGCTCGGGGGTGGGGGGGAGGGGTTGGGGTTGTAGACCGAGTCGTAGTTCCTGGTCACTGAGAACCGGGACGGGGACTTTCTTGGTTGGCTAACTGCTGGGTGGACTTGGATTTGGGGCGGTTCCATTACCTGAAAATAATTAATTTTTAATGTCTTTATTAATCATGTATGATATCAGCAAGTACATTGGGTCACCCAACGAGTATTCCCAATGAGGGTTGATGTCAGGTAGGCGGCCGGTCATAAAACAATAAGCCAAAACCTCTAACAACATGGATTTATGAAATACATGTTGTGCCGACCACACCTAGTGTGGGATAAGGGCAGGGAGAAGAAGTCTTTATTAATTTATTTTAAACATTACATAACATCACGCCTGTGTTACTCATTTCGCCGTTATGTTTAAGTCCCATGTAATATGAGGCGACCCTATTGCCATCAATCGGGCACAAATCCAAACTCCGCGCTGCTACAGAGGAATTCCAAACGGAAAAACCCAATAACTCTGCCCGACCTGGGGATTGAACCCAGGACCTCACGATCAGCACTCGCGCTTGCCACCACTAGACCAACTAGGTAGTTAGTTATATTTTATGTAAAACTAGCTGCGCCCACGACTTCGTCTGCGTAGAAATCGGATGGGTTTTCATTTTTCTGCGCGAAATCCTAATTCATTTTCTTTTCCTAAAATAAGAATACCCTAAGTTACTTCTTATAACATCAGCTATCTGCCAGTGAAAGTATGGTTATAATCGGTCCAGCCGTTTCGGAGATTAGCCCAAACAAACAGAGAGCCAGACAGACGGACAGATCGGCGCTCGACAGTGAAACCCTCGTAAATCAAATTTTCTTCAAAAGCGTTTTATTTGTTCTTTAGATTGATAAACTCGTCATACACGTACTAGTTCAACAAACTTTCAATTCATATACTTCTAAACTATCTATGACGTACGATGACAAACTTGTATTAACATTTGATCGGCCATTTTTTTCAGGAGACAGTTTTATCTATCTCTTTTAAAAAAATGTATTTTACATATACTATGCGTGCCAAATAAGAATAGGATCGCGCTTGCTACAACTTCACACAATAGCTGTCAAATTAGTACGGACAGCAAAAAAAACTGTGAATAGAAAAATGTTATATTTTTTATGTATTTTAGATTTCATTATTATTTATATTCATTTTTATAAAATGTTATTTCTTGAATTCCATAAATAGATAATTTTGGATAAATTAATAATATCTGAAAACAGTATTCATTAAAGAAATGAACCAATAATATAGTTAACTTCACGAAATGCTACTGGTCACCCTAATATGTCGCCATAATAATAATATAATTATTGTATAATTAATTTGGCGTAAATTGATTAGAAATACCAAAAAAGTGAACTAAAAATAATTAAACTGAGTATAATTTCTTTATTTACTTATTTGCACACCTTACACTTTGGTAACGAAGTTCACGAGTATTGCGGAACAAAATGGCGTCTTGACAGTACTATTCTTATTTGGCACGCATAGTGGTTTTCACTGCCGACCGTCGAGATAGACACTTTTTTTTATAAATACAGACACTTCAATTTTATTTATTTCTACAGATATTATAAACTCAAACAAAATTGAATTTTGCGGACAGACTGATCGCGTTCATCTTAAGGGAGCGTTCACACTATGTCGTAACGATAAATTTATCGTTGGACGACTGTCGTCTCTAGCTGTTCCCATTATAACGACTGTTTGTCGTCAAATTTTTTATCGTTTAGCGACTATCGTATCTAGCTGTTCCCATTGGATCGCGACGATATTTTATCGTTTCACGACAGTCGCTTTGTCGTTCGCACATCAGCAGCAATCTACGACGACACGATATTTTTATCGTGGCCACGACAGATAGTCGTAACAACGACATATTATGATGTCGTGACGATAAATTTATCGTTGGACGACTGTCGTGCTAGCCGTTCCCATTGACTCGACAATCTGTCGTCACTGCAAAAACAAGGCGTGAACGACAGTTCTGTTAATCGTGTCGTCTTATGTTTTGTTTTTTTTCCTATTCGACTCTTGTGCCAAAATTTATCGTTGGACGACTGTCGTGCTAGCCGTTCCCATTGACTCGACAATCTGTCGTCACTGCAAAAACAAGTCGTGAACGACAGTTCTGTTAATCGTGTCGTCTTATGTTTTGTTTTTTTTCCTATTCGACTCCTGTAGATGGTCTTGCGGACCTTTTCTACGTAACCGGGCTATTATTGGCGAGACCAGAAGGGTCTCCGAACCAATATCTAACTAACTACTCTAACTACTGTAACATCATGACTATTATAGCAGCAACACCTCTAAGGGCGTCCCCTAGGGGGGACTCGAACCTCTTAGGGTGTTGAATACGAGAGGACTGGGAGGGATACGACAGCTAGATGAGGGCTGCATTAATCGCGGTGTGACTGCGCGGAGTCAGAAGGGACGACCGGCTCCGGCTGCGGCGGGTGAGCACGGTGGATCGGGAGCGGCGGTCTTATATATGAACACCTCCATTTAAATATATAAGTCACGACACTTAAAACTACACGACTATCTATCGTCACGGCAAAGTTGGAACGTGGGCTTAAGAATACTAGTTTTTGTGCAAACCGTTACATAATGTTTATCTAGTATGTACCTGCACCACTTTGAAACGAGATGGAGGACAGTAGGCGAGTCTGGTGGGCGTTGATGATGACGACGACGTGGAGCCGCTGCTGTCGGTGGAAGAGTCGCGCTCGGGAGTCACGCGGGTCACCTGCAAGTCATATTTATCATTTATACTAGGACCAAGTTGGAGGGCCTCGTGGCTAATTACGAACCGCGTGGATCATTCGATTTGCAAGGTTAAGCTACGCTTGTCGCGGTCAGTCCGTGGGTGGGTGACCGTTCTTCACACGTCAAGACCCCTCCGTGCCTCGGAAAGCACGTTAAACAGTCGGTCCCGGGTGTCATACGAATACCTATGACAGTCGTTACGGGAAGTCGGAAGTCCGAAAAGTCTGACAACTGGTCTAATCTTAGGATATCGACATTTCCCTGTAACTGGGTTGCGGAGGTCTGATGGCAGTTGCTCCGTGTAAAATACTGGTATTCAGCCGCATCTGGTTAGACTGAAAGCTGACACCAATATAGCTGGGAAAAGGATAGACAGAACGAACTAGGAGCAAGTATCTGTGAATTGGAGAGCGTCACTCTGGACGCTCTTGTCTTGCCATTCTATCTTCTTCTTTTCGTGTGGTTAGTGACTAACCTGGTGTCACAGTTTATGCCGCCCATGGGCCTCTGACTTGGCTTCACATGCCGTCGAGAAATATCTCTCAGGTATGTGTTTCTTGACTTTTCGAATTTATGCGCGGATCAGAATTTGATTATCACTTGCGTTACATAATGGTGAAGGAAAACATTGTGAAGATACCAATATAAACGGTGTAAAAACACCCTTAACGAAGCCGAAAGGCATTTATTCTCCACGTCATTGCGACATTTTTTTTTGTTCTGGACTATACCTGGGAACGTCCCTAGCAAAACTGAATGAGTGAGTCAAGGAACTGCAAGTATACTCCACCAAGAAGACACCATTGTTGGACCCAGTGCATAATATCAGCACGCACATTGGGTCACCCAACGAGTATTCCCAAGGAGGGTTGATGTCAGGCAGGCGGCCGGTCATAAAACAATAAGCCAAAACCTCTAACAACATGGATTTATGAAATACATGTTGTGCCGACCACACCTAGTGTGGGATAAGGGCAGGGAGAAGACTATGCCTGGGAACCTTCTAGTTACGGAGATATTGGAGGTCAAAGTTCCAACATTTTCACAACCTTTTCTTTAAATACTAGTTTTGAAGGTTGCAAATGTACTTGAAATACCTCCATTACCCGTTTACTACTCATTGCATCTATCAGCACAGTGTTTTGAGTGCGTTACAATTAGCTTTACAGTAAAACGAAATATTACACCCAAAAAATAAGTCGTTTCCCAGCGACAATTTTTGCGTAGGGTTACTTAGTTTGATGTACTGAATGCATGGTTGACGGCTTCGTGAAGGGTCTTTTTACACCTTGTATTTGGGGAGTAGTAAAAACAAATGGTGTGTGTAGTCTGCCAACCCACATCAGTAGGCTTAGCATACGTTATTGACGTAATCGTAACGATAATGTAAGTGAATTTTGAACCAGAAATACTCGTTTCGCACATACAATAGAACGCCGATTATCCGAATTAATTGGGACCGGGGTCGATTCGGATAATCGGACATAGACTGGTAATAAAGAAAAACGAACTGTCACACTTCCTCCGAGCCTTTTCCCAATTATCTTGGGGTCAGCTTCCAGTCTAACCAGATGCGGCTGAATACCAGTATTTTACACGGAGCGACTGCCATCAGACCTCCGCAACCCAGTTACTGGGCAATGCCGATATCCTAAGGTTAAACCGTTTGTCAGACTTTCGGGCTTCTGACTACCCGTAACTGACTGTCATAGGTATTCGTATGACACCCGGGACCGACGGCTTAACGTGCTCTCCGAGGCACGGAGGGGTCTCGATGTGTAACAAATGGTCACCCATCCACGGACTGACCGCGGCAAGCGCAGCTTAACCTCGCAAATCTTACGATCGGCGCGGTTGTTATTTAGCCACGAACCCCTCAAAACGAACTGTCACACATAGAATAAATTTTCATGGAAGCTGCGCGACGCAAAACATGTAGTATCTTGCCTCTAGCTTTCAACCATAACAGTTGAAATATATCTGGACTCCAGCGAGTTCCAATTTGTTACAACAAAACAAAACAAAAATTACATATGTAGGTACTTGGTTTTAATTTTTTATATTACGCCTAGGACCGATTCGGATAATTGGCGATTCGGATAATCGGCGTTCTACTGTACTATTTAATTTTATTAAAAACTTTATTCATATCTATGTATGATACAAATTGTGCATGTCGCAAAAAAATAAACCAAATTGTTATAGGACAGTTGTATTTTCGATTCAAAATTCGCTAACATTAGCGATACGTTTACGATAATATGTACGCTAGTCCTACAGCCGCACGTACCATGAACCGCGAGTGTGAGTGCGGCGCGGGCACGGGGCTGCCGGCGGGGGAGGGCGCGGGGGAGGGCGCGGGGGAGGGCGCGGGGGAGCGCAGGCGGGCCGGCCGCCGCTCCTCCTCGCCGCCACCCATACCTTGCTGCAATCAAAACATCATTGTTTTAATACGTGGACCTCCAAAATCTGGGTTCCCTACCCGAAATGGCCGGGTACTAACGCCCGATTCAGGCTAGGGAACGTACCCATACTACGTGACCCGTTCAGGGGGGGAGGGGAGTCTTCAAAATACCACGCTTGGTCACAGGGACGGGGGGGGGGGGGCTTAGGTTTTTGTCACGTAATCAATATCCTTTGTGGAAATCTCGAGTTTAAAGCAGAGTTTAGCGTTTTTTGAACTCACAGGTGGCAACACTCGCACATATGAGTCAACTATTTCTTTTTTAACTTTCTGTTTGCAAAATATGATTTAAAACCATATTTATATATTACCACGTGAAAACTAGAGGGGAGGGGGGGGATATTAGCTTATACTACGGGTGGTCACCGAGGGGGGGGGGGGAGGGAGGTGAAAATAGTAAATAAAAATAGTAAAAAATGAGTCACGTAATATGGGTATATTCCCCTAGGCGTGTTGTGTCGTGATGCATCAATAGGTGTACCGACGCTATCAGATTCATATATTTTACTCACACCGTTAATTCAGCCCTCATCAAGCTGTCTCCCTCCCAGTCCTCTCGCCAACAACGCCCTAAGCCGAGGTCCGAGTCCCATTTGGACTCGCCCTTAGTGCTGTTGTTGCCACTAGTCATGATATTAGTAGTAATAGTTAGCTTAAGCATTTTACTCGTCCCCATTGGTTGGAGGACTTTCAGGTCTCGCCAATAATTGCCCATTTACATAGAAACGGTCCGCAAGACCATCTACAAGCGGTCGAATAGAATACAGCTACTTTATTTATTTTTTATTTTTTGTCTACTATGGTTTTTTTTTGTCTGTGTGTCTGACTGTTTTCGTGCAAAATAAATTTCTTTCTTTCTTTCTTCTTCTTTCTTTCAAAAAAAAAAAATAGAAAAAAACTACTGTTGGACAAAAGCCCGCTAGATATAAGACCCACCTGGTAGGAGGATCTTTTTTTATCGTTGGAAAATCCTCATGCATGTCCCTCGGCCAGGGAAGGCGAGGTCTGCCGGACTCTTACTCAATATATATTTTTTTTTTATTGCTATCATTACTCTCAAGATATCTTTATCTTATTTTACAATGATTTTTTAGCTAAGTTTTGATGACATTTAATTATGTCAATTGTTTTATATAGTTTAGCTTCCTCTTCACTTTTGTAAATGTGAGAACTTTGTGGACCTGCATCTATAAATTTGTAAATTACTACAATATTATTCATATTACTTTTTTTTAAATTTTATTTTTGTTTGTTAGTTTTTGTACTCAAGTCTTTTAGTACTATATTACTCATTGGTCTGTGGTCAGGACCTCATTGTTCTCTCACTATCCTAAATCATTGTACTGTATCCACTGAAATTGTTAAAGGTATTATTTTTAAAAGAGTAACCATGGAGTTTCTTGCCGGCTCTTCTCCATAGGAAACGACTAATTGGAACCGGGCACCTAAATTCGACGTTTCATAAGCACCTGTATTGGTTTATGTGAAATAAAAAATTTTGATTTTGATCTTACTGGCTAAAAACCAACGGTGTTCCTCCTCCTGACCGTACGGCCGGGGGCGCGGGATTAGCAAAAGCATGCACCGCAACCCCGGCATTGTTGGAGGATCACTATCACCCATATTCTAAGACGTTCCTCCAAAACTTACTCGACTCGACTCCACCTTGACTCACTACCAAATTGACATAAACGTCCTCGACTAGAGATTTGTCCTCAGTCGAGGTAAGAAATCATCTGTCAAACTCGAGGTACCTCGGAACCTACCTTAAGGAAGGAAGCGTCAAAGTTCGTATGTAACAAAAATTAATTTTGAAGACTTTATCGAATATGCTTACGATAAATCCTTACAACTATTTATCGCGGCGTTATTTGCGCGATGCAGATAATTCAAATTATGACGTAATGACTCCGTCGAGGAACCTCAAAGTTCACACGAAGTTGCGACTAAGAATACAGTTTTGAAGGTGTTTTCGAGGCCGTCCTGAGTCGAGTATGAGTCGAGTAAGTTTTGGAGGAACGTCTTAGAATATGGGGGTATACCTCGTCCCTCGTTACTTACTCTTAATAAACAAGCAGTATGACAAGTGAGGCTAATCTTCCTATGTACAGGGTGTGTCCCTTCCTCGTCGTGTCGCGACGGCGGCTCGTTACGTCGACAGGCCACTCGTATCTCTTGAGTCATTCGCCGTATGAGAGCAGTTTCACTGTCTTCAGCTGAAAGGTTCGTCGAGTCCTGAAAAAAAAGTTACAGTAAGTAGCAAGAAAGAAAATGTATTTATTGGTACACGGTACAATAAATAGGTATACATGACGGGACATTTTGTAATTTCATTCCGTGTGGAGACGGGCTAAAACAGTGATGGGCAAAGAACAGCCCGCGGACCAGCACCGGCCCGCAGTGACGTAGCGTGGATTTCTTCCACCCGGGGACACTCCTAAATTTGCGGCACCCAACCATAAATCTGCCGCCCCCTACACTATATTTGCCACCCCCCAACCCTAAATTTGCCACCCCGATCCTATATTACCCACGCCCCAACCGTAAATCTGCCGCCCCAGATCCTATATTTGCGGCCCCCAAACCTAAATTTCACGCCCCCTACCCTATATTTACCGCCCCCTACCCTATATTTGCCGCTCCAAATCTAAATATTCCGCCCCCTACCCTATATTTCCCGCCCCCAAACCCTGTATTTGCCGTCTCCTACACTGTTGTCGCAACTAAGCAAAAAATCGGTTTTTAGCCGGTAAAAGTCCGGCAGACCCCCTCACCTTCCCCGGGCGAGGGACATCCAGAAGGACATTGCTACGATAAAAATTAAAAAAAAAGTGTCTCATCGCCTTACTTGCAATGATACATCCTTATGGTGCGTCCAGACCTGACGAACGCGCCGCGAATGCGCCGCTCGCGAGCTGCACGCGTGCATTTCATGTTCGTACAAAAGCTCGGGCGCCGTCCGCACGCCGCTCGCGCGCAGCTCGCGAGCGGCGCATTCGCGGCGCGTTCGTCAGGTCTGGACGCACCATCATGTTACACTATGTACTATTCGTTCCAACTAAGAATAGTACTGTCAAGACGCCATTTTGTTCCGCAATACTCGTGAACTTCATTACCAAAGATAAAGTGTGCAAAAAAATAAATAAAGAAATTATACTCAGTTTTGTTATTTTTAGTTCACTTTTTTGGTATTTCTAATCAATTTACGCCAAATTAATTACACAGTAATTATATTATTATTATGGCGACATATTAGGGTGACCAGTAGCATTTCGTGAAGTTAACTATATATTTTGGTTCACATTTCTTTAATGAATACTGTTTTCAAATATTATTAATTTATCCCAAATTATCTATTTATGGAATTCAAGAACTAGCATTTTATAAAAATGAATATAAATAATAATGAAATTTATAAATAAAAAAAAAATTGTTTTTTCATAGTTTTTTTTTGCTTGCTGTACTAATTTGACAGCTATCGTGTGAAGTTGTAGCAAGCGCGATCCTATTCTTATTTGGCACGCATAGTATAGTAAACAGTAACATACCGGCGTGGTCGGCTCGTCCAAGTCTATTTGCGTAAGCGTGCAGTTATCCTTCATGGCAGTTAGTATAGTTTGCAGACCGGCGCCGCCCAGTCGGTTCTCACGGAGATCTAGCCGCTGGAAACACGAGAAAATTATATTAATTAAGTATACAGGGTGTAAACTAAATCAAATCATTTACATGCGAAATATGGGTAGTTCATAAAGTGACAATTTTATACAAAGTTCTTAAGACCATATCTTACCATGGCAGGTGTGCAAAATATTACAGTTAAATAAATTAAATATTACATTATCAAATTACATATTAATTAACAACTGCATTATTTAAACATTATATAATTTTACTCAAAAATGCTTGTAATGTGGTCATTATTTTGACAGCCTTCTTTGAGCAAAGTCGACGTTTCCGCGCTACTTGAATAGGCGCCAGCAAAGTTGTATGGGATTTCATTGCTGGTGAGTTGTAGTCACCAGCAATTTCCTTTGAAAATCCATTATTGTCGAGTTTTGTTTCAAAAATAGTCTGGTGCAAAAAGATTTTATTTAGAATTTGGCAGTATAGGTACAGGCAGCACAATCATCAGTGCCTAATTTAAAAATAAATATAAATCTTGGTAAGTCGGCCCTGAATTTTAGTAACTATATTTTTAACAATAATTGCTACTTTCAATAAATTCTTACTAGGTATACTAAGCTGGTTTTATTTAAATTACTCTCATTGTTTGAGTAAAGCACTACAAGCCTTGGTCCGCAATGACTGCGCTGCTGACCACGCTATGATGGCCTCGAGCTTAGTTTAGCTACGCTCTCGGCCTTCAAGCTTGGTCATCATTGCAGCACTTGCTGACCGCGCTGTGATGGCCTGGAGCTGCGCTACACTGCGCTCTCGGCCATCATCAGTGCTGCCAGCAACGCACTCATTACAGACCGCGGCAGTAATCTACTATTATTATTGAACAATAACTCAACTTAATTATTCATTTACTTTATTATTCAAATAATTCAATCGTGTAATTCCTTCAAACCTCGTGATGTACTGCTCACATAAATAAAGCCAGAAAAGGACACTATTGGATTCAATAAAAAAAAAATCTTCATACAAGGTGTAAAAAGACCCTTCACGAAGCCCTCAACCATGCATTCAGTACATCAAACTAAGTAACCCTACGCAAAAATTGTCGCTGGGAAACGACTTATTTTTTGGGTGAAACATATCGTTTTACGGTAAAGCTCAATGAAACGCACTCAAAACACTGTGTTGATAGATGCAATGAATAGTAAACGGGTAATGGAGGTATTTCAAGTCCATTTGCAACCTACAAAATTAGTATTTTTTTAAAAAGTTGTGAAAAAGTTGGAACTTTGACCTCCAATATCTCCGTAACTAGAAGGTTCCCAGGCATAGTCCAGAACAAAAAAATTATCGCAATGACGTGGAGAATAAGTGCCTTTCGGCTTCGTTAAGGGTCTTTTTACACCGTTTATACAGAATGTCGCTTTAATCAAGGTCAAAACAAAAACCAAGGATTCAGAGAATCCTTGATTTTTGTTTTAAGAATTCCAACTTTTTCACAACTTTTCTCTTACTTTTCTCTTACCCACGGGCTATCCTGTAGACCACTACGTATGTTCCACGAAAAATAGTCGTTTTTGAGTAAACTAAATGCCTTAGTAATTAAAATTTGACCGTCTCGTTGGTCTTGTGGTGGCAAGCGCGACTGCAGAGCATAGGGTCTTGGGTTCGATCCCCAGGTCGACCAAAGTGTTACTGGGTTTTTCCATTAGGAATTTCTCAGTAGCAGCCCGGAGTCTGGATTTGTGCCCGGTTGATGGCAATAGGCTCGCCCCCTATTACATGGGACTCAGGGGCGTAGCTACCGCCGTATCTGCCGTATCAATTATACGGGGCCCCCGGGCCACGGGGGCCCCCAACGTGCGTAAGCAAAAATTTATAAAAACTGTCAGACCTGTCACTATTGTCCACAGAGGCAGAAACTTTAGAAAAACTAAAGTCATCATCAGCTGTAAATGATTTAATAAATCAGTTTGCCGAAAAAAAGGCAAGGAGAGTGTATATTTAATTTGAATTGTTTGTACAAATTTTGGAAAAAGTGACAGATAGATAATTATGATGAATAAATATTTCTTTTAATTTTATGCAATATTGCATGCATATTTTTATTCTTTTGTGAGAAATCTTTATCCTTCCTAAGGGCCCCCAAACAAATTTTTATACGGGGCCCCGCCAAGGCACGCTACGCCACTGATGGGACTTAAACATAACGGCGAAATGAGGGTGTTCCTATATACCTCTGCCCAACCCTTCGGGGAATATAGGCGTGATGCTATGTTATTACATTTTTATTTATTTTTGGTTATTTTTTGCGCATGCTGTAAATTTGAACCTCGATCTGATTTTTTATTCTGGTACCATAATTGTGCCTGGACAACGGCAATAGGTGGGCCACCAAGGAACTTAATACCAGACGCGTAACGTGGGTTTATAGACTGCTGTAGTAGGAGAACACCTCTGCTTACCCCTTCGGAGAATAAGGCGCGAGTTTATCTATCTTGCCTAGCCTTTTACCAACTATGTAGTGGTCAGCTTCCAGTCTAACCAGATGCGGCTGAATACCAGTATTTTACACGGAGCGACTGCCATCAGACCTCCGCAACCCAGTTACTGGGCAATGCCGATATCCTAAGGTTAGACCGGTTGTCAAACTTTCGGGTTTCTGACTACCCGTAACGACTGTCATAGGTATTCGTATGACACCCAGGACCGACGGTTTATCGTGCTCTCCGAGGCACGGAGGGGTCTCGATGTGTAACGAACTGTCACCCATCCACGGGCCGACCGCGGCAAGCGCAGCTTAACCTCGCAAATCGTATGATCAGATTCACCTGCAGCTTAGTGTCAGCACGTATGAGCTCAGCCAGCGCGGAAGCAGCGTCGGGTCCCAGCCGCGCGGCCTGCAGCCCCAGCGACACGAGCGCTCCGCCGCGGGCCAGCGCGTGTACGGCCTCGTTACCCAACGTATTGCGCCCGATGTTCAACACGCAGAGGGATTGTGAAGATCGCTGGAATGGAACAACAGAAAAAATTATAAAAAGAAAAAAATATAGAATATACACCAAAATTGTAACACAGCTCTTATACAATAACAAACATTAAAGGTTACAATGGCGGTCTTATCGCTGATAGCGATATCTACCAGACAACCTTTGGATATACTATGCGTGCCAAATAAGAATAGCTCTGTCAAGACGCCATTTTGTTCCGCAATACTCGTGAACTTCATTACCAAAGCGTAAGGTGTGCAAAAAAATAAATAAAGAAATTATACTCAGTTTAATTAGTTTTAATTCACTTTTTTGGTATTTCTAGTCAATTTACGCCAAATTAATTATACAATAATTATATTATTATTATGGCGACATATTAGGGTGACCGCCTGATCGGTAGCATTTCGTGAAGTTAACTATATATATTGGTTCATTTCTTTAATGAATACTGTTTTCAAATATTTTTAATTTATCCAAAATTATCTATTTATGGAATTCAAGAAATAACATTTTATAAAAATGAATATAAATAACAATGAAATATATGAATAAAAAAATATAACATTTTTCTTTTCATAGTTTTTTTTTTATGTCCGTACTAATTTGACAGCTATCGTGTGAAGTTGTAGCAAGCGCGATCCTATTCTTATTTGGCACGCATAGTATTGTTATATATTGTTTTCTACCCTTTGTAATGTCCCACTTAGTCTTCCGCAGAGTCGTTCGCGACGGATATCGCTCAGTTTAGTTCGCCGCTCTTAAACGAACTAGTTCGCTCTTCTAGTTCGTCAGCTCCCAGCTCGAATCAGAGGAAGGCAGATCGTTCCCCGAAATTCCCCGCTTTGATTCATTCCCAAGCGACAGCTGGACGACCTTAGACGCTCCCTTCACTCTTTCCTGTATCTCGGTGCATTTACGAACATTAAAAATTTGCCGCTTCTTTTTGAATAGATAGGTGGGCAACCTTTTTTTTTGACTTATTTGTGAATTTGGAAAATAATCCACAATTACATAAACATATTATTCTGTTCCTTGACAGATTAACACATTACGAAAGCAAAACAAGTTATAATCAACTTTTAATAATCACAATTTTTATATCGGTCACGAACTAACGAACTATGGAGCGGGGAATGGCGGAGCTAGTTCGCGTAGTTCATCTGTGGGAGCGCTCTTACGAACTAGTTCGTTCGCGAACTACACAAGACTAATCCCACTGCTGAGCAAAGGCCTTCTTTCGCTTCCAAATCTCTCTATTTTGTGCCGTTTCTAACCATGTCAGCCCAGCAAACACGTCCAGATCGTCACGCCACACGCCGCGCCTGACCTCAACGACGACGTCCTCCTTCAGGCATCCAGTGAGTGACGATCTTTGCCCATAGTATAGGATCCCTTAAAGAACGACCTTCACCGAGCTGGATGGATGAAAAGTATTTTATATCAAATTAAATATGTCAATAAATATATTGCAAATGGGTTGACTAAAAAATTTCAGTCCAGAATATGTTTTATTTAGTGGTTTGGTTAATAGACAAATTCCATACCAATCGAAAGTATGAAGCCTATAGAATATGCAAACGTTAGTTTGACTATTTTTTTTCCGTCACAACTCTTGGGTAGGCAGGTAGGTATAAACACAGCATTTATCCAACATTTATACCAAAAAAAAAAAACATTATGGACAGAAATTTTTTAGTCAACCCATTTGCAATATATTTATTGACCTATTTAATTTGATATAAAATACTTTTCACCCATTAACCAGCTCGGTGAAGGTCGTTCTTTAAGGGATCTTAGACTACCATTTCCCCGGGTGCATTCGAGCGACATGACCGGCCCACTCCCACAGCCCTAGCTGTTTTTTCTCCAACATCTGCTACTTGCGTTATGGAGCGCAAAAATATACATACAAAATGGTACTTATAACAAAACAAGGCATTCTCATCCGAATCGGTCTTCTATAGACTGTACTTCGGAGAGTGTGCTCAATAACTCCACAACCTCATCCCATCGGCCCCCTTCTACCATCGGACATGTAGACGCACTGCAAGTTACCATCCATACTTAGTTGCCATTCCACCAATTCGCACTAAGCGCTTCCAAACATCCTTCATAATGCGCACTGCAAAAGAGTGGAACTCACTACCTGCGTCTGTGTTCCCGAACGCATTCAACCTGAATCTCTTCAAAGTTAGAGTTAACAGGCTTCTTCTGGGTAAGCTCACTCCATCGTAGACTTTGTCTCTGTCTCCTCTGACCTAGACTAGGGTCAAGAGCAAATCCATTTCAAAAAACCGACTGTGACCCAAATTACATATATAAACTCACGCCTTTTTCCCATTGGGGTAGGCAGAAACTATAGAACGCCACATGCTACGGTCCTTACATACTCCTTTCGCTTCATCCACATTCATACATCTTGTCATACACGCACACCGGGTGAGAGTACTACGCACCTGTCCTTTGTGAAGAACATCACCAATAACATCGATGCATGTCCTTCTAGGACGTCCTCTACCGTTTCCACTGACATCCGCCTTATAAATTCCTTTTGTTAATCGCCGTTCACTCATACTCTCAACATGACCAAACCACCTAAGCATACTCCTTTCAATTTTTGTCACTACATCATCTTTACGTGAACTTACCAGCGCTTTACTGAGATATGGTGCACAGTTTCTCGTGAGTTGGTTGTTCCATAGTACTAAGAAGGCCAGCCCTCGAGCTTCGTGACCACCCACTGAAACATATATAAAAACCGGTTTATTCAACGGCACCAGTAACTAACACCCATATTACAAGACGTTCCTCCAAAACTTACTCGACTCAGGACGGCCTCGAAAACACCTTCAAAATTGTATTCTTAGTCGCAATTTCGAGTGAACTTTGAGGTTCCTCGACGGAGACATTACGTCATAATTTGAATTATCTGCATAGCGCAAATAACGCCGCGATAAATAGTTGTAAAGACTATCGTAAGCATATTCGATAAAGTCTTCAAAATCCATTTTAGTTACATACGAACTTTGACACTTCCTTCCTTAACGTAGGTTCCGAGGTACGTTGAGTTTGACAGATGATTCCTTACCTCGACTGAGGAAAAATCTCGAGTCGAGGACGGTTATGTCAACTATAGGCTGAGTCGAGGTGGAGTCGAGTAAGTTTTGGAGGAACGTCTTAGAATATGGATGTATGTCTTGGTATGGGCACGTGATGAGGAGAGATGAAACGTGTGACTAAGAGAGTGATGAATATGAATGTTGATGGCTGGAGGGGGGAGGGAGACCAAAGACGACACGTATGGTGCAATGGCTGAGTGATCGGCTTCTGTGCTACGGGTCGTGGGTTCGATTCCCGCACGAAACAAACATTTGTATCTGCAGATAGTTGTTCCGGGTCTGGGCGTTTGTGCATGTGAAGATTTGTGTCTGTAAACGCAACCACGATACAGGAGAAATCCTAGTGTGGGGTAACGTTTTCTTTGAAAAAAAAAACACAGTAATAAAAATTATTATCCATTTATCACGACGCTACCGACCAGCCGGACATCTACGTAGGTCACAAAAATTACTCAATGTCGCCGCGCGCGCTTGCTACTACCAACGCCATCTAGTGAACAGCGGAGGAGGCAATCTGACAGCGGCAGGAGGCTTTCGAAAGAAACGTTTGAATTTTGACAAACATATCGCTCATTTGGTGCAACAATGGCATAATTACACTTTTAGAAATTTTACAGGAGATGTTTCTCTCGATCAAAATAGTCTTTCCGCACATTTTGATATATTTAACTTGTTTTTAAAAAAAAGTGTAATTACGTCATTGTCGCACCAAATGAGCGATATTCTTCCACGCCCATGAACACGACATTTATTTTGTAATTAAAATAATAAACGATCATTGAAAGGTGTCCGAAGCTCCCGTTCCTGAACCCTCAATAATATAATAATGGTGTATTTCTTACTCAGCAGTTGCATCTTCGTACCTTGACAGCGGTGCGGGGACAGCGGCGACGCGGCGGCGGAGGGGGGGGACTGGGATGCTTGCTGCGCTAACGCATCAGCTAAATGTGCTGCGCCTGCGTCCTGAAACATTCATAATTATTATTTATATTTTTTAATTCCCCTGTGTGGACGGGTTAGAATATAAAACTTCTTCACCACACGCTTGAAATAGACGCGTGTTATAAGATTATACAAAACACGCGACGTGGTAGGAGCTATACGGTCCGCCTGGCTAGCTACCACCTGAACATTAAAGTCCGGCGCCAAGCAGTTGACTGTGTTCCGTCGTGTGTATGTGAGAGCCAGAGGGGTATAGGGGAATCCCTCTATATCTCTGTTCCTTGTATTCGTGTGCTCCATCTTAGACCCTGTCTGCGCTTACCATCAGGTGAGACTAGGGCCAAACGCGACCGAGTATAGAATAAAAAAAATATATAAAAAAATGTATTGAACGTAGAGCATCAGAGCTGGATTTGCGAGGTTAAGCTGCGTTTGCCGCGATCAGAATTTAGGAGGGTTCGTTACATATCGAGACCCCTCCGTGCCTCAGAGAGCACGTTAAACTGTCGGTCCCGGATGTCATACGAATACCTACGACAATCGTTACGGGTAGTCAGATTCCCGAAAGTCTGACAACCGGTCTAACCTTAGGATATCGGCATTGCTCAGTAACTGGGCTGTGGAGGTCTGATGGCAGTCGCTCCGTGTAAAATACTGGTATGCAGCCGCATCTGGTCAGGCTGGAAGCTGACCACAACATATTTTGCCAACTCGGGACATATAATTGTGGCGACATCTACCACGCCTACATGCGAACTACGCAGCACGACGATTGTGTAGCAGACTACAGCGACAATAATGACAACTCTCAAATATGACGTCGCAGAATCCTGCATCGCGATATCAAGATTTGACACGCAGATAGTATATCGACGGTTAATTACCAAGACCTCCTAACTGATTTTTTTTTACAAACTGCTTTTTTTACTAATTCTCCAGCAATTGCCATCAAAGTTTGCGCTTGTATATTTAACATGTATTTCCACGATAGTAAAAGTACCCGAAATATTGCAAATTCTATCTAGGAGATCTTTTTATTGTGTGAGATAAAATGTTCATGTAGAGAATTAGTAAAAAAAAGCAGTTTGTCAAAGATGACAGTTAGGAGGTCTGCGTCGCAGGCGAAGCCATCGCCTCCTTTTGTGAGGGGGTGATGGCGACCAAAGAGGAAGCGGAGAGGGAGAGGGAGCGGTGTGCTCTTCTCCCTTCCCGCGCCAGACGCACCGGGCGCCGTACGCGACGACCTCCAGCCGCTCTAGTGTGTGGCCTGCGGGCGGCGGGGGAGGGGACCCGCCGCCCGACCAGTAACAGGACCGAGAAGGCGCAAGCTGTGTTCCGTGCGCGTTTCTCAGGAGGATGTGGGGCAAGGCCCCACAGAGGAAAGGTCCGTCATGGGTTGGCGGACCGGGACCTGCCGGGGTTGCGGTGCATGCTGACGCGAATCCCGCGACCCCGGCCGAACGGTTAGGAGAAGGAACACCATTGGTTTTTAGCCGGTAAGAGTCCGGCAGACCCCCTCGCCTTCCCTGGGCGAGGGACATCCATGAGGATTTTCCAACGAGAAAAAAAAAGAAAGAAAAGGAGGTCTTGATGGGTAACCGTCGATATACAACTTCCCATCATCAACCGTTGGGCAGTAGCCCGCCAGTCATAAGACCCGCCTGGTAGGAGGATCCTCCCTTTTCGTTGGTAGAACACCATACCTCGATCCTCCACATAATAACTGGACGTAATTTAGCAGAAAGGACTCAATCCACAAAATTGACAAAAATGAGTTATTGGTACCAAAATGGTCTATAAGCCTTTCATTCAGCAAAAAAGATCCAAGAAATAAACAAACGAAATACGTTTTTTGTGACAGGGAACCAAACCACATATTAGGCAGGTATTTTCTTTTTATTACCTACCTGCTTAAATCATCCAACCCTATATTTTCCTAAATAAGTCCAGAAATTCACAATATAACCATCAACCACCGATTTTACCAAGGATGTGTAATTACGCAACAAAATCTGAATACAGCATCACTGAAGAAAACCACACTGAACTTAAAACGTCAATAACTCAAAAGTGGACTCTGTGTGGGTTGAGTCCTTTCTGCTTAACTACGTCCAACTGACCTGTATCTGGTTGTTCGACAGGTCCAGCAGCTGTATCCTCGTGTTGAACCGTAGTAAAGAGGCCAGCTGCGCCGCATCTGACTCCGACAGCCTATTGTCGCCCAGTCTCAGCTCACGGACAGAACTGTTCGACTTCAGGGCTATTACTGAAAGAAATAACAAAACGAATGATAGATTGAGGGGCTCATGGCTTTGCGAGGTTAAGCTGCGCTTGCTGCGGTCAATCCGTGGATGGGTGACCGTTCGTTACACATCGAGACCCCTCCGTGCCTCGGAGAGCACGTTAAACAGTCGGTTTCGGATGTCATACGAATACCTATGACAGTCGTTACGGGTAGTCAGAAGATCGAAAGTCTGACAACCGGTCTATCTTTAGAGTATCGGCATTGCCCAGTAACTGGGTTGCGGAGGTCTGATGGCAGTCGCTCCGTGTAAAATACTGGTATTCAGCCGCATCTGGTTAGACTGGAAGCTGACCACAACATAGTTGGGGAAAGGGTAGGCAGATATATAGATTGAGGAATGACGATTCGTTTGGTGCAGTGGCTGAGCGATCGGCTTCTGCGCTATAGATCGTGGGTTCGATTCCCGCACGGAACAAAACTATTTGTATGGCCTACATATAGTTGTTCCGGGTCTGGGTGTTTGTGCATGTGAAGATTTGTGTCTGTAAACGCACCCACGATACAGGAGAGATCCTAGTGTGGGGCAATATTTTTATTAAAGAAAAAAGGAAATAAAATAATGTGATTAGACAAAGTTGCGGTTTAAAACAATGATTGTAGTGACAAAAATTGAAAGGAGTATGCTTAGGTGGTTTGGTCATGTTCAGAGAATGAGTGAACGGCGATTAACAAAAGGAATTTATAAGGCGGATGTCAGTGGAAACGGTAGACGACGCGCTAGAAGGACATACATAGATGTTATTGGTGATGTTCTTCACAAAGGTCAGGTGCGTAGTACTCTCAACCGGCGTGCGTGTATGACAAGATGTATGAATGTGGATGAAGCGAAAGGGGTATGTAAGGGTCGTAGCATGTGGCGTTCTATAGTTTCTGCCTACCCCCATGGGAAAAAGGCGTGAGTTTATGTATGTAATTAACAAAACGCAGATTATAGTCGCCGGCACGTAACTTGGCAAGAGTAGAGAAGAGAATTCCTTATCTTTCATTCTTTATTCTAAATAGACATCTTTAAAAATAAATTATGCAGTGAAGTTATTAAGTTATGAAGGAACATTCCTTGTCACTCTAATTTGTTATTTCTTGATTATCGCTCACATTTCATCTACTTTCTTATTTGGACCTACTTATGCAAAAAGGAACCAATCCACACACATGCCAAAATCGAGTTAAGTATGTAGAAAGCTTTAGAAATGCACCTTCTATCGACCCTGTAAAGATCAAAATGATCTGACAACTTTGGCACATATTTTGTCAAAGTTAAGGTCATTTTGATCCTTACAGGGTCGATAGAAGGTGCATTTTGAAAGCTTTCTTCATACTTAGCTCGATTTTGGCATGTGTGTGGATTGGTTCCTTTTTGCATAAGTAGGTCCATTTATAATATCGACGGTTAAAAGGAAATAGGGGATAAGCGACAAAAGATGAAATGTTCAGGAGAGCCGTTCAAAGTTTTAAATTTTAGAAAAACTGACGTATTTTTGTCATTTATTAAGATATTGTGAAAAGTGAAACAGTTATAAAATCATCGTAGAGCCATGGGAGTAAGCGCATTCGAAAGAGCAGAAAATTTCAAGTCCAATGGCATATATAACTCATTTTTGACCAAAATGTCGCTTATACCCTATTTCCTTTTAACCGTCGATATATTTATTTATTAGTTTGTTTATGTTATATGTATTACGTTTTTCTTTCTATTTTATATATTTGTGTAATAATTGATATGTATTTTATGATTATTATTTCTAAGTAATATTATGTACGAGTGCCCGATATCTATTTCCGTTCTTCCAGTCCATCCTAAGGTTGTCTAGAAGAGATCGCCTTGTGCGATAAGACTGCCCATTGTACATATTGTGTAAATCTTTGTGTTCCTTTTGTTTCGTACCGGTGTACTTATTATGTACAATAAAGAGTATATAAATAAATTATGGTAATAACCATAGAATAATGACAAGCAATAAATGTGACCATGTTTTTGTTGCACTAAGTGTACATGCGTGAACTTACTCCCACTACGACAAAACCTTGCCAACTTACGTGCCGGGCTCTTCATAACATCATGCCTGTATTCCCTGAAGGGTTCGGCAGAGGTGTTTTTAGTACACTCTCGTTTGGCAGTTATGATTGAGTCTCACGTAATAAGGGGCGAGCCTATTGATCATCAACCGGTCACAAACCCAAACTCCAGGCTGCTACTGAGACATTTCTAATGGAAAATCCCAATAACACTTTGCCCGACCTGGGGATCGAACCCAGAACCGATTACACATAACCGGAAATACAATTTCTGTGCCCAGCAGTGGACCTACATCATCATCTTCCTGCCCTGGTCCCAAGTTACTTGTGGTCGGCGCAATATGTTTTCCTCTACCACTCTTCCCTGTCCGCCGTCTCATAATCATTTATACTTATTATTATCATTCATTATCATTTATGTCATTTATACTCCCTTATCTTTCATGTCCTCCCTCACACAATCCATCCATCTCTTCTTAGGTCTCCCTCTCCCCCTCCATCCATTCATATTCATCTCTCTCTTAGTCATATGTATTTCATCCCTCCTCATCACATGCCCATACCAAGACAAACGCTTTCCTTTCAACTTTTCTGTCACTGGTGCCACTTTCAAACTCCCTCTAATATACTTATTTCTTACTTTATCCATTCGCGTCACTCCACACATCCATCTCAACATTCTCATCTCCGCTACGTGTAATCTTCTTTCATCCGTCTTCTTCACGGACTTACATACCTTTATATATTTTTTATCGTGTAGAAATACACACGCATACTGCACTACCACGGAGAGATAGTGCAGTTATGTGGGACTCAAACCCACTAAAACTCCACCGGTGTCGTCCTCTGCCACATATGGCGGGAACACGGGCACGCGTAAGCACTCATCCGCGAACCCGCCGCGGGTGTCCCTCACCGGACCCTGGGGTCATTCAAGTATTACGTAAGCACGAAAGGGGGGTGAGGGGGACTTTGCTTAGCTTATTTTTGATGACATGGGGGACGGGGGTGTCTAGATGATGATTACGTCAGCAATTTTTATTTATCTAGACTTAAAAACTGCTGCTCATGAATAACAATAAAGAAACCTGATCAGTTTAAAAAAATATATATACCAATGTTTACGTAAGCATAGGAGGGGGGGGGGGGGGGGGGGGGGTAAAAGCTTTGCTTACTTTTGCTAACAAGGGGGAGGACTGGGTCACAAATTACTTAAATTCTGCTTACGTAATACTTGAACGGCCCCCCTCTGGGGAGTACCCCCCCCCCACCGGCGCACCAGAACACGTGGCACGCCGTGATCACCCCGGGCACAAAACAGATAGGTACAGAAGTCAATCTACATACAAGTGCGCTCGAGCAACGCACACATAGACACTGCTCACGGACACGATATCTCGGACTGTTTGGGACTAGAGTGCGAGCGCGAGTGCCATGCGCTTGAGAGAGATAGATATATAGATAGAGCGACCGCCGAGCGTAGGTACGAAAAGTGAAGTACATACATGTGATTGACTTCTGTACCTATCTGTTTTGTGCCCCGGGGGACTTACCTACCTAACGATGCTACTGGCTTACTCACCAAGACATAACAAAGGTTCCCCGCATAAGCTCACTCGTTGCAGACACAGCGCCCTCAGCGTGCACGTGTGAGCGCGCAGTGAGCGCGCTAACACCGGCGCGTGCGACGGTTCCAGTGGCGCGTCTGTTACTTCTAATTCTAATAATTCTGCACTCTGAAAGTAAGGAGAAAATAATTAATAGTGCTGTGGCGACATCTACCACGCCACATGCGAACTACGCAGCATGACGAACATCTAGCAGACTACAGCGACAACAATGACAGCTGTCAGATGAAATGTCACAAAGCCTGCATCGCGATATCAAGATTTGACACGCAGATAGTACATATACAACTTCCCAACATCAACCGTTAAGCAAATAAGTATAGACGGAGTCGGGCATTGGTCTGCCTATTTTGGGTAATTGTTCTGTGGACATGGGTGGCGAGTTGACTGAATCTAGACCATTTACCTATTTTTTTCCTGTGCCATGGTGGGGCGAGCGCCCCATCTGCCCCATCTGCCCCACCCTGAATACGTCTATGATTTAAAACCGTTTAAAAATGCACTGTAGAGGAACGAGGTGTGGTGTTCCTCCAACGAGGCGGGAGGAACCTCCTACCAGGCGGGTCTTATGCCTGGCGGGCTAGTGCCCAACGGTTGATGTTGGGGAGTTGTATATATACTAACTCCGTGTCAAATCTTGATATCGCGATGCAGGATCTGTGAAGTTTCAATTGACAGCTGTCATTGTTGTCGCTGTAGTCTGCTAGACAATCGTCGTACTGCGTAGTTCGCATGTGGCGTGATAGATGCCGCCACACTACTTACGATCAGGTGATAATGTAATCTATGTGTATGTCTTGGTTTGAACCTTCGCCATTTCAGCAGTAACTCACAATAGGCAGGGCCCTACGAATCGGGTATAGAGGGCTCATGGCTAATCAAGAACCGCGCGGATCATAAAAGTTGCAAGGTTAAGCTGCGCTTGCCACGGTCAGTCCGTGGATGGGTGACCATTCGTTACACATCGAAAACCCCCCGTGCCTCGAAGAACACGTTAAACAGTCGGTCCCGGGTGTCTTAAGAACACCTGTGACCGTCGTTATGGGTAGTCAGAAGCCCGTAATTCTGACAACCGGTCTAACCTTAGGATATCGGCATTGCCCAGTAACTGGGTTGCGGAGGTCTGATGGCAGTCACTCCGTGTAAAATACTGGTATTCAACCGCATTTGGTTAGACTGGAAGCTGACCCCCCAACATTTGCGAAAAGGCTAGGCAGAACGGTTCTAAACGCAGTTGTTCGCGCTCCCATTATGAGTCAGTTACCTTTTTGATCATCCTGGAGGCCGCTTGCCAACCTCTGATGCCGAATCGTCTAGGCCCACTGATGGACAACACCGTCGTGCTTTCATAGTACTCTATCATGTCAAATATCGCCTCCTGAAACACGAAGAAACATCACATTACACTAATTCTTATACTATCTTCTTTACCAAAGTCGCTCCCGCTGTCTGTACGCTTAGATCTTTTAAACTGCGCAACGGATTTTAATGCAGTTTTCAGCAATAGATAAGAGTGATTCAAGAGGAAGGTATATATGCCCAACATTAGTATCTACATTGCATCCGTGCGAAGCCGGGGCGGGTCGCTAGTTAGAAATAAAAATGAATCCCTATTTCCCTTGGTCACGCCATAACTTGAGAACGACTTTACCGATTGAGGTCATATTTACACGATATATTTGTTTTGTCGAGACGATGGTTCGTAGCTATGCTCGGATCCGATAGGTGGCGCTATGGTCAAAATTATTTACGCGGGCACAGCCGCGGGAGAACAGCTAGTACTATTATAAATGCGAAAGTAAGTCTGTCTGCATGTTTGTTACCTAATCAAGATTAAACTACTGAACCGATTTTGATGAAACTTGGTACAGAGATACACCCATATTCTAAGACGTTCCTCCAAAACTTACTCGACTCAGGACGGCCTCGGAAACACCTTCAAAATTGTATTCTTAGTCGCAATTTCGAGTGAACTTTGAGGTTCCTCGACGGAGTCATTACGTCATAATTTGAATTATCTGCATCGCGCAAATAATGCCGCGATAAATAGTTGTAAATATTATCGTAAGCATATTCGATAAAGTCTTCAAAATTCATTTTTGTTACATATGAACTTTGACACTTCCTTCCTTAAGGTAGGTTCCGAGGTACCCTGAGTTTGACAGATGATTCCTTACCTCGACTGAGGAAAAATCTCGAGTCGAGGACGTTTATGTCAACTATAACTACCGATGATAGTGAAAAAGGCTGAGTCGAGGTAGAGTCGAGTCGAGTAAGTTTTGGAGGAACGTCTTAGAATATGGGTGTTAGTCTGGAACCCGGAGAAGGACATAGGATACTATTAAATTAATTATTGTCAAACAACGAACTACTAGATGTCAATTAACATTTGGGAGTAGGGTGAACGAAATACAAAATGTCAAATCGCGAAAATCGAATCGATCGTCAGATTCGAAATACTTTCGTGGTTGGAAAACGTGCCATCCGTCAACAGAAACTTCGTAGTTCGATTTACGGAGTAGGTCCCCTGGTCTCGTATAGCTCGTGTCGACAGCAAAGAGCTTCTCGATTGCTCCTTCAGACGACTACCACCAAAGCGAGCCAATCACAGGATCAGTCGAGCTGGTCGTCACGACTGAGTGGAACGCGACACAGCGTTAGCCGAAGGAAGCCGAGAACGGCCAGGAGTCACCGAGATCATCCGAGGGCAGTCGAGAACAGCCGAGACTCACCGAGATTATCCGAGGGCAGTCGAGAACAGTCGATAGCAGCCGAGTACAGCCGAGAGTCACCGAGATTATCCGAGGGCAGTCGAGAACAGCCGAGAACAGCCGAGAACGGCAGAGAACAACCGACAACAGCCGAGAACATCCGAGAGCAGCCGGAAACAGCCGAGAGAATCCGAGTACAGCCGATAACATCCGAGAACAGCCGAGGTGGTATACTCACAGCTCCTTCGTCGTCTATTGTTGCATGTTCTATTTCTAATCTTCTGAATTGCACTTTGCGCATGACAGCCTCCAGCGCGTCGGCCGGCGCGGGGCCCGTGAGCGAGCACTCGCCCAGGGTGAGCCGGGGCGCGCGCATGGTGCCACCGATCGAGGTCTCTGGTAACTCCTGGAAAGTAAAAGATTTTAATTATTCTTCTTCTTCTTTTCGTGTGGTTAGTGACTAACCTGGTGTCACAGTTTATGCCGCCCATGGGCCTCTGACTTGGCTTCACATGCCGTCGAGAAATATCTCTCAGGCATGCCCCTCACGATGTTTTCCTTCACCGTTTTTAAGCAGTGAAAATTACAATACGCACATGAACCCGAAAAGTCAGAGGTGCGTGCCTTGGGTTCGAGCTCGAGACCTATGACTTGACAGTCCGACGGTCACACCACTAGGCTGTCACTGCTGTTATCTTTACATAGTATAAAACAAAGTCGCTCCCGCTGTCTGTACGCTTAGATCTTTTAAACTACGCAACGGATTTTAATGCAGTTTTCAGCAATAGATAGTGATTCAAGAGGAAGGTTTATATGCCCCACATTAGTATCTACATTGCACCCGTGCGAAGCCGGGGCGGGTCGCTAGTAATATATTATATAATTATTCTGTAAGTGTATTTGTCACCTAACTCCTCCTAAACGGCTGGACCGATTTGGATGAAATTTTCTGTGTATATTTCAATGGGTTCCTGGATGGTTTGAGAACATAATTGGACCCGGTAGGTGGCGCTGCTGTCGGTATGCTTTTCCGGGCAGGACGACGCCTGCCGGGTCCGCTAGTATAATATACAAGTTTAGTCGAAAAGGGGGTACTAAGCCACGGGCCACTTATTGTATCACTAATGATTGTTTTGAAGAAAGTGTTAAATTTAAAAAAATCGTTTAAATTTTTTTCCATAATTTTTTATTTTTATGTTTTCAAAAATTCTTCACCCCTGCTTTAGTTATGAATTCAGAAAATGGTGTTTCTAATCCGTGACCCCAAATATGACCTAAAATGTAAACACAGCTGATCATAGCTGAGGATAGATACAATTTAGCGTATTTTTTATGAAATCTTTGAACAGCTATTTCTCTTAAACTAATGACTTTTGTGGAAAGTTGTAGAACAAAAGTTATCCATTATTATGGGTACTTTAACACCCTTTCGGCTTAGTACCCCCTTTCCGACTAACCTTGTATATTCTAATGTAATAAAATAAGTATTCGTACCCGTATTTGATGCAGCACTGAATCGATGCATGGTGTGTTATGTCGTCGGCAGGACTCCAAATATTCCGCCGCGAGTTGCGGTTTCGTCGTCGACGGCACTGTGGACAAACAGACAAACTTATATATAGTCAATTCAACTGTAGTAGGTAATTAAATAATAAACAACAACTTGAACTACAACGTGTTACATAATTCCCCATAAAAAATGTAAATAATCAAGTAGTCTTTTATGGTGATTGTCATTTACCTCTCAGAGGAAATTAGATAAGAATGTAAATAACTTTCTGGGTAGTCTACTCTTTAGTTTTATGTTTTCAGGGTTGCGTTTCAATGATGATTATTTTATGTTTTATCCAAATTCTTTTTTTTTTTGGGTCATACTACGGTTCTAATATTGCCAATAGACTCTTTACAAGGGACCTTTTAACCCCCTTTCGGCTTTAGGGGTATTTTTGTAACACGTTGTATATACTACTTTTCTTCTCCAATTAGACATCGGAATAACATAACATCACGCCTGTATTCCCCAAAGGGTTAGGCAGAGGTGTATAGTAACACCCTCATTTCGCCGTTATGTTTAAGTCCCATGTAATGGGCGAGCCTATTGCCATCAACCGGGCACAAATCCAAACTCCGGGCTGCTACTGAGGAATTCCACACGGAAAATCCCAATAACAGTTTGTCCGACTCGGGGATCGAACTCAGGACATCACGATCAGCAGTCGCGCTTGCCACCACTAGACCGACGAGGTGGTTCATCAGAATTAATGGTTATAATCTATCTGGTACCTCGAACCCTTCTTCTTCTCCCTGCCCTTATCCCACACTAGGTGTGGTCGGCACAACATGTATTTCATAAATCCATGTTGTTAGAGGTTTTGGCTTATTGTTTTATGACCGGCCGCCTGCCTGACATCAACCCTCCTTGGGAATACTCGTTGCGCCGTCGCGCGGGTGACCCAATGTGCTTGCTGATATTATGCACGAAATACTTCTTTACATAGTATAAAACAAAGTCGCTCCCGCTGTCTGTCTGTCCCTATGTATGTTTAGACGGATTTTGATGCGGTTTTTTTAATAGATAGAGTGATTCAAGAGGAAGGTTTATATGCCCCACATTAGTATCTACGTTGCACCCGTGAGAAGCCGGGTGAACTTTAGTTCGCGGAACTCGGATAAATGATACAACCGATACCTTGAAAGTATATATTGGCGTGATCATATTACTCAAACTCAAAAATAACACATATTCCTTAATCTTATATGAAATCAACGGAAAATCTTAACACCGCGATGCAGTTTTGTGACGAAAAAGAACAACGCCATCTAGTTACAAGAATAGAACTAAATTTAGTTAAACACACTTTCATTGTACAAAAATGAATGCAAACACCGGGGCGGGTCGCTATATAACAAAATCCGAACATTTCCACATTAAATTAAATCTCAAGTGAACTATTACGTCATCGTCCTTCAGTTTAAGATGTCGTCGTTAATATAGTCATAAACCCAGATATCCACTTTCTATTGTACTTCCCATGAATGACGTCACGACGCCCCCGTAATGCAGTTTCAATGGAACATAATAATATACGCACTGTATGACTCATTCAAGAAAGAACAACAGATACAATATAGGTCAAACTTATCCATTTATGTTGCGAGGTCAAGTTGCGCTTGCTGCGGTCAGGATGGGTGACCGTTCGTTACACAGCGAGACCCCTCCGTGCCTCGGAGAGCACGTTAAACACTCGATCCCGGGTGTTGTACGAATACCTATGACAGTCGTTACTGGTAATCAGAAAACTGAAAGTCTGACAACTGGTCTATACTTAGGATATCGGCATTGCCCAGTAACTGGGTTGCGGAGGTCTGATGGCAGTCGCTCCGTGTAAGATACTGGTATTCAGCCGCATTTATTTAGACTGGAAGAGGCTAGGTGGAAGAAGAGTATGACAGTGAGAATATCAAAATAACTTTTTGAAAAATGGAAGAACTAATAACCGAATAATAGCCTTAGTTTCTATAATCTTAACTTTGAACTTCGTCACCGCACGCTGGGAATAGACGCGTGTTGTAAGATTCAACAAAACCCAGCACGCTTGGTGGTAGGAGCTATACGGTCCGCCTGGCTAGCTACCACCTGAACATTAAAGTCCGGCGCCAAGCAGTTGACTGTGTTCCGTCGTGTGTATGTGAGAGCCAGAGGGGTATAGGGGAGTCCCTCTATATCTCTGTTCCTTAGATTCGTGTGCTCCATCTTAGAACCTGTCTGCGCTTACTATCAGGTGAGACTAGGGCGAAACGCAATCGAGTCGAGAATAAAAAATCTATATATTAAAACAAAGTCGTGTTAGTATCATTTATAATATACCATTTATAACTCAAGAACGGCCGGACCGATTTTCATGATCTTTGTTTTGTTGGATTAGTTTTCGCCCCTAATAGCAGAATCATAGTTATTCTGCTATTCTATTACAACATTGAAAAATGTATGAAGATAATTCATTTTCTAATACATTTTTTGTATGGAAAAGCTTTTTTTTTGATGATATCTTGATAGGGTATGTGGGTAGGGTAGGTTAGATAAGGCCCGAGAAGGCGGCGCGCTTGTCAGGAGGACGTGGGGCAAGTCCCCACAGAGGAGAGGTCCGCCATGGGTTGGCGGACCGGGACCTGCCGGGGTTGCGGTGCATGCTTTTGCTACGATCAGGATAAGGTACACCGTTGGTTTTTACCCGGTAAGAGTCCGGCAGACCCCCTCGCCTTCCTCGGGCGAGGGACATCCAAGAGGATGTTCCAACGAGAAAAAGAATAAAAAATGGGTAGTGTATGTAGGTAGGTAGGGTTGGTAGGTAATTAGGGTAAGTAGGAAGGATAAGAAGGGTAGGTAGATGCGCCGTAAATACATAGTGCTACCCGTGCAAAGCCGGGCCGGGTAAATCTAGTAATAAATAAATTGTAGGTACTTCAACTTCAGTATATGTAGAAGTGTAAACTTGGTGAATGAGTCACGGACAGAAATAAGTACAAATAATAATAATATGTAGGTCAAATGTATTTATTGTAATAGAATATATTATGCATATTATTTGCGTTTAGAAACGATAACTTTGTGATTTGTGTAGAGGTAACGCGTTCTATACAAATTCGAATCGAGATTTTATAAAACTATTCTTTTTTTCTAAATTAATTAATGGTGAAAATAGAACTACCCAGCATGCGGCGTGGTAGGAGTTATACGGTCCGCCTGGCTAGCTACCACCCTCAAACTGCATTAAAATCCGTTCCGTAGTTTAAAAGATCTAAGCGTACAGACAGCGGGAGCGACTTTGTTTTATACTATGTAAGGAAGACTAGAGGTCGCCCGCGTGGATGTCGTTCATCCCGCGTGGCATCACCGCACGCTAACAGTGATAGCCTCGGGGTGTGACCGTCGGACTGCCAAGTCATAGGTCTCGAGTTAGAACCCAAGGTACTAATCTCTGACGTTTCGGATTCATGTGCGTATTGTATAATCATCAGTTGCATAAAAACGGTGAAGGAAATCATCGTGAGGAAACCGGCATGCGTGGGAGATATTTCTAGACGACATGTGAAGCCAAATCAGAGGCCCATGGACGGCATAAACTGTGACACCAGGTTAGTCACTAACCACACGAAAAGAAGAAGACCCCACGCTGGGTATAGACGCGTGTTGTAAGATTCAACAAAACCCAGCACGCGACGTGGTAGGATCTATACGGTCCGCCTGGCTAGCTACCACCCTCACATTAAAGTCCGGCTCCAAGCAGTTTACTGTGTTCCGTCGTGTGTATGTGAGAGCCAGAGGGGTATAGGGGAGTCCCTCTATATCTCTGTTCTTTGGATTCGTGTGCTCCATCTTAGACCCTGTCGTAGCTTACCATTGCCTAGCGAACATTTGACGTATAGTATCGTAAAAATATCGCTAATGTAAGCGAATTTTGAATAGAAAACACAACTGTCCTATAACATTTTGGTTTATTTATTTGCGACTAGGGTTGCCAACATTTTTTCAGCGAAATACAGTATTTTTCAAAATAAGCTATAAAAAAATATAGTACACTTCTAAAAAATATAGTATTTTATGGTAAAAATTAAAAATAGACAGATATATTTGTTACTTATTTATTTTTATAAAAACAATATTTCATTGCACTTCTTGCATTTTTTAACAAAGTTTAATAAACGTGTCATATGCTTTATTAGATTTCGATGTTGTCAATTTCATATAGACAACTTTGACGTGCTGCCAGCGCCTCCAGTTAGTATAGAGATCAGTGGGAGCCAAAGACAAAAGATTGTAGATGCGTTCGGAGTCTGGAACTCGGTTACACAAACTCGCCTCACTCAAAATGTAATGTAAAGGCACGTCAATTATTTTTAAAAATAAATATTTGTTTGTTAGATTTCGTTCGGTGTTGAAAATATAGTATTTTTGCGTACTATATATTTCCTCAACAGTATATAGTACGCCGACCCGAAATATAGTACAATACTATATATGTATTATAGTACGGTTGGCAACCCTTTTTGCGACACGCACAATTTGTATCATACATAGATATGAATAAAGTTTTCAATGTAATTAAATAGTATGTGCGAAACGAGTATTTCCGATTCATAATTTACTTACATTTACTTTACTAACGTGACGTCATTCGTGGTGGGCCTACAGAATAGACCTTTAAACGTCTACGCAGACCGGGACGGCATGGCAAGGGATTTAAATTTTTACTAATGAACATTCAAACGTATCGATATAGAAATACGAAATAAATTGCTATGCTTTAAAACATTTTTTACAAAAAATTTAAACCGACTTCAAAAAAGAATAAAATAATTACCATATAAAATTAAGTTTCAGAAGTCGGTGCTGATCCACGCTGAACCAAATTGAAGGCACCTACTTCTGAAACTTAATTTTATATGGTAATTATTTTATTCTTTTTTGAAGTCGGTTTAAATTTTTTGTAAAAAAGTTTTTTTTTTTTCATTTTAGTGGCCTTAATTAAAACTTGGTTGGACCTACTAAAGACGCTGCTCGTAACATAATCACATCATCACAATATGCGTACTGTTCGTCATTGAGGAGTTCCATTGTCTATCTCCGAAGTTCTTCATCAGATCATCACCAAATTTAAATGGGACCAACTTCGAAGTATACCCTATCCATTAAAAAAAATCATTAAAATCGGTTCACAATTGGCGAAAATATCGATGAACATACACAAAAAAAAACATACATACAGACGAACATAGTAACCTCCTCCTTTTTGGAAGTCGGTTAAAAATAGACCTTGAGCTGTATAACCTTTTCATTCCCCTACTGTACTTTAATTATCCGCGCCAATTGTTTTTAAAAGCTAACTGTAGAGTTAGTTTTGAATCCCCTCTAAAGCTGGGTACTGACCGGCGTTACGGGGCGTAATGTAACGTGTTACACAGCAAGCGTTCGTGTAGTCAGTACGGGGAAACAAGGCTCTTGTGACGTACTGACTGCACGAACGCTCGCTGTGTAACACGTTACATAACGCCCCGTAACGCTGGTCAGTACCCAGCTTTATACCCTCCAAATCAATGGTCATTATTACGTCATACGAAGTCTAATCATACCACACCCGACCGTGATTTCGTGTTCAAATTGTACCGAAGCCATAGTAAATACATATTCACTAATGAACGCACGATTCGACCTTCATACATACATAAGTAGCGACATCTATCACGCCATACGCGAACTACGCAGCACGACGACGATTTAGCAGTCTACAGCGACAAATAATAACAACTCGATGATACTGCAGCATCAGCTCCTGGTTGCCATGTCTTGGAAATACCAACGAAGTACCTGTGACAGTTGGTAAGACCCTTTTGTCAAGTAGGAAATGAGCTGATGATCTTCAAACGCCTGAACAGATCTTCATAAATTATAGCTAAGAACCATCTCGATCATATCAGTTTTTAAACAGAATAAACCGCATCAAAATCGGTCCATTCGTTTGAGAGCTTCGATGCCACAGACGGACACACAGATCACAGATACTTCGGGGGTTAAAAATGACGTCACAGATCCTGCATCGCGCTATCAAGATTTGACACGCAGATAGTATTACAAGTTCCCAACGTCAACCGTTGGGCAGTAGCCCGCCAGGCATGAGAACCGCCTGGTTGGAGAATCCTCCCTTTTCGTTGGAAGAACACCATACCCCGATCCTCCACACATACAGACATATACCTACATAAACTCACACCTTTCTCCCACGGGGGTAGGCAGAAACTATAGAACGTCACCTGCTACGATCCTTACATACTCCTTTCGCTTCGTCCACATTCATACATCTTGTCATACACGCACGCCGGTTGAGAGTACAACACACCTGTTCTTTGTAAAGAACATCACCAATAACATCGATGTATGTTCTTCTAGGGCGTCCTCTACCAGCGTTTCCATTGACATCCACTTTATAAGTCGTCATCGTCGTCGATCGTCCTTCAAATGTCTCTGATATGGTTTTTTAACCCCAGACGAAACAAAGAGGGGTGTTATAAGTTTGAAGCCTATCACCCATATTCTAAGACGTTCCTCCAAAATTTACTCGACTCGATTCCACCTCGACTTGACATAAACGTCCTCGACTCGAGTTTTTTCGCTCTACATCTCACTACAGTTAGAAATCGTCAAAAACACATTTGAAGTCGATGAATTTGCAAAAATGCAATATTAGCTAAGTAGGGGGGCGGGGTCGACCCAAAATCGAAAAACATGGCAAGTGGTCTCCGAGACCAAAAAGCTTGGAGACCTCTGGTTTAAGTGAACGGACATGACCACTGACTGACATCCGTGGGGCACAAAGGTTACAGACGAAAACCAGCGTCAAGTATATAGTGCTTGACATGAAGCTGATCTGGACACCTTTTTGGTCCAGCCGTGAGACACATACCCAAGACTTAATTTTTTTAATTCACACATTTCTGATGAGTCTCTTTGTGCTGTGTCCAAATAAATATTTGTTTATCTTTTTATCTTCTATCTCAGTGATACCCAAAGTGGTCTATATCGACTCCCAGGGTTCGACGACGACCTACAAGGGGTCTTGGGGAGGGGGGTATTGGGGGTCCGCGAGATGTAAACACGGGTCCACGATAGTGGATCTCATTTAAGCGATTTTAACTTTTCATTAATGGAATTACCCAGATACACAGATGGTTTGTTGCTTAGTTTTTACCTGAAAGCGTAACCAACAGACCGACGACGATAGGAGGTACTATTGTAGGTACTGTCATAGGTTTAATAAATGTATAAAACTTAGCGTGTTTTTTCGCTCTACACCACACTACAGTTAGAAATCAGTCAGTCAACAAAACACTTGCAGTCAACGAATTAGCAAAATGCCATATTAGCTAAGCGGGGAGTGAAGGGGGGGGGTCTACCGAAAACTGAAAAACATGGTAAGTGGTCTATGAGACAAAAAAGTTTGGGAACCTCTGTTGTATCTTTACAAAAAAAACGTGCGATTTTATTGTTGTTTTACAAGCGACACGAACGTCGCATATCTGAACCCGGCTTTACAGAACTATCAACAAAATAGTTCGGTGTATGACTTCATCGCGGGACCTTGGGCCGTGAGTGTCAAGGTCGCTGTGGAGGGGTGGGTAACACCACGTGTATCTGTGTGTTTACAATCATTATAATGGACAGAGGTTATGAGTTATCAGTACTAGACAAACTTTAAACGCAAAACTTTAGTAAATATTGTCGTTCTAGCCTTTTCCAAACTATGTTGGGGTCAGCTTCCAGTCTAACCAGATGTGGCTGAATACTAGTATTTTACACGGAGAGACTGCCATCAGAACTCCGCAAGCCAGTTACAGGGCAATGCCGATATACTAAGGTTAGACCCGTTGTCAGATATTCGGACTTCTGACTACCCGTAACGACTGTCATAGGTATTTGTATGACACCCGGGACCGACGGTTTAACGTGCTCTCCGAGGCACGGAGAGGTCTCGATGTGTTACGAATAGTCACCCATCCACGGACTGATCGCGGCAAACCCAGTCTAACCAGATGCGGCTGAAGTACCTATTTTACACGGAGCTACTACAGACAATTATTATTCCAGTCGTATGTAAAAGAAAATTAAGCTGAATTCCAATTGTATGATTAATAAAATACTTTTATATTGGTCAGAGTCCAATTATTACTGAACTAGCGGCTCGTCCCGGCTTCGCACGGGTGGACATATTTCCCGTTTTTGCAACATTGTTCATTTATGCCCCGCTCCTATTGGTAGTAGCGTGATGTTATATAGCCATAAATAATTACCATATAAAATTAACAGTTTCAGAAGTCGGTGCTGATCCACGCTCAACCAAATTGAAGGCACCGACTTCTGAAACTGTTAATTTTATATGGTAATTATTTTATTATTTTTTGAAGTCGGTTTAATTTTTTTGTAAAAAAGTTTTTATTTTTTTCGTTTTAGTGGCACTAATTAAAATATAGTTGGACCTACTAAAGACGCTGCTCGTAACATAATCACACTATCACAATATGCGTACTGTTCGTCATTGAGGAGTTCTATTGTCTATCTCCGAAGTTCTTCATCAGATCTTCACCAAATTTAAATAGGACTAATCTGGAAGTATATCCTTCAAATAAACTTTTTTTATCTAAATCGGTTTATAAATGGCGGAGTTATGAGGTAACAAACATTGTTAAAAATAAAGTCGCCCTCGCTGTCTGTACGCTTAGATCTTTTAGACTACGCAACGGATTTTAATGCAGTTTTCAGCAATAGATAGAGTGGTTCAAGAGGAAGGTTTATATGCCCCACATTAGTATATACATTGCACCCATGCGAAACCGGGGTGGGTCGGGAGTAGGTAATATAAATTTAATTACATCTATACTAATATTATAAAACTGAAGAGTTTGTTTGTTTGAACGCGCTAATCTCAGGAACTACTGGTTGGAATTGAAAAAATATTTTTGTGTTGGATAGTCCATTTATCGAGGAAGGTTATAGGCTATATAACATCACGCAACGACCAATAGGAGCGGAGAATAAATGAAAAATGTTGCATAAACGGGAAAAATGTCCACCCGTGCGAAGCCGGGACGGCCGCTAGTTCTTTATAATTTTTTTAAAGTATTCAACTACCTAACTACTCCGTCGATCTGCGCTAACCCTTAAATTGTAAATATTTTCAACGGGCGTCCGGCATTATGACCTCATCGTAGCGACCTTGAATGAGGTCAAGTTCACTTGTGTATGAGGGGTGGATTGGCACGTGTAACATAAACATCATATCATTAGCTTTTGCATGTGGTTTTACTCACATCCGAGGAGAACTACTTCATGTGCATAAAAGTATCCTGTGTGTTGTGAAGAGAAAATCTTCTTTACCTTCTTTACATAGTATAAAACAAAGTCGCTCCCGCTGTCTATACGCTTAAAGGTCAAGGCACACATATCAAATCGGAAAGGGATCGTCACCGTATCAACTCAAGCCGTTCAGTATTCTTTGTATGAAACTCCCTACTGCAACGCACACTAATCGGAATCGTAACGTAATCGCCTCGCCTCGGGACAAGCTCACGAACCGCGGTGCGGTGTGTGGTCAACGTGGTTCCCGCGCTTACGGCTCGTCGTCCCCGCGCTTACGTCTCTCCGTACCCGAGCTTACGTCTCTTCGTCCACCCTTGCCCCTCTTACCCCTCCCGCGGCCTGCCTGCAGCACACTACTGTTACTGCGAGCCGTAAGCGCGGCGTCGCCTAGCCGTAGCCGAGTTGACGTATCGGAGCTGCTGATCCGGTTTGGTTACGCGCTTACGTTAGGTTGACGCCTGTTTGACGGCGAGGCGAAAGGCGATACGGTGACGATCCCTTTCCGAGTTGATATGTGTGTTTTGACCATTAATCTTTAAAACTACGCAACGGATTTTAATGCAGTTTTCAGCAATAGATAGAGTGATTCAAGAGGAAGGTTTATAGGCCCAACATTAGTATCTACATTGCACCCGTGCGAAGCCGGGGCGGGTCGCTAGTTTAATAATAATAACAATCTACCAGTGCAGCAGTGATAGCCTAGTGGTGTGACCGTCGGAGTGCTAAGTCATAGGTCTCGAGCTCGAACCCAAGGCACGCACCTCTGACTTTTCGGATTCATGTGCGTATTGTATAATAATCACTTGCTTAAAAACGGTGAAGGAAAACATCGTAAGGAAACCGGCATGCCTGAGAGATATTTCTCGACGGCATGTGAAGCCAATTCAGAGGCCCATGGGTGGCATAAACTGTGACACCACGCGAAAAGAAGCAGAAGAATAATGCAGTTTGCATTTTTTCAAGCTTTGAGTAGACTTACCACAAGAACTAGATGGCGTTCATCATCCTCCTGTCCTTATCCCAACTTATTCGTGGTCGGCGCCGTACGTCTTCTTCTTCCATACATCTCTATTAGCCGTCATTTCAGTAGTCACCCCCTTTCTAGCCATATCATCTTTCACACTATCCATCCATCGCTTCTTTGATTTTCCTCTACTCTTATAACCATCCACATTCATACTCAAAACTTTCCTCACGACATGTTCCTCGTTCCTCCGCATCACATGCCCATACCATGACAACCGGTTTCCACACAACTTCTCAGTCACCGGCGCCACTTTCAGGCTTCCTCTTACATACTCATTTCTAATTATATCCATTCGCGTAATACCACACATCCCTCTTAGCAAGAACTAGATGGCGTTATAACACAGAATTCATATTTTTGTGGGTTGACACATTATTGTAACACAACAGAAAGAATAAGTACTTTCGCCGAGTCTCTATCCTTTTCCCAACTATGTCGTGGTCAGCTTCCAGTCTAACCAGATGCGGCTGAATACCAGTATTTTACACGGAGCGACTGCCATCAGACCTCCGCAACCCAGTAACTGGGCAATGCCGATATCCTAAGGTTAGACCGGTTGTCAGACTTTCGGGCTTCTGACTACCCGTAACAACTGTCATAGGTATTCTTATGACACCCGGGACCGACTGTTTAACGTGCTCACCGAGGCACGGAGGGATCTTAATGTGTAACGAACGGTCACCCATCCATGAAATAACCGCGGCAAGCGCAGCTTAACCTCTCAAATCGTATGATCCGGTAACCCCTCAATGGAGTCGTATCAAGGTTATATTTACAAAACACGTGTTTTTCGTAAACCTAAAAACAACAGAAACTCGTATGTTGAAGAAGCTATGATCGCCACTATAACTTGGCACGCGGCGGTAAAACGAACTAAAATAAAATGTATTGAGTTTTAATATACATTATTATACATACATAAACTCACGCCTTTTTCCCATGGGGGTAGGCAGAAACTATAGAACGCCACATGCTAAGACCCTTACATACCCCTTTCGCTTCATCCACATTCATACATCTTGTCATACACGCACGCCGGTTGAGAGTACTACGCACCTGACCTTTGTGAAGAACATCACCAATAACATCGATGTATGTCCGTCTAGGACGTCCTCTACCGGCGTTTCCATTGACATCCGCCTTATAAATTCTTTTTGATAATCGCCGTTCGTGAGTTTTAATACAAGCTTAGTCGGAAAGGGGGTACTAAGCCGCGGGCCACCTAAAGTATCACTGATGACTATTTCAAAGCAAGTGTTCAAATTTCAAAATTGTATAATTTTTATTTGCACGCAAAAAGATTTCTATTTTTTTTTTTAATCATACCTTCTTTAGTTATGTATTCAGATAATTAATTTTCTAATCCGTGACCCCAAATATGACCTAAATTGTAAAAACAGCTGATCATAGCTATGGACATATGCGATTTTAGCATATTTTTTACGAAATGTTTGAAAAGCTATTTCTCTTAAAATATCGAGTTTTGGGGAAAGTTGTAGAACAAAAGTTATCCCTTATTATGTGTACTTTAACACCCTTTCGGCTTAGTACCCCCTTTTCGACTAACCTTGTATATTGTTGCATAAACAGCGCCGTCGTGAACTGCCAAGTAACACTAGGGATCTAGTCATAGTTTGTCTATCTCTAACGTCTTCAGGGGCCAGTAACCCAGTTTTTGGACATGTTCCAAGTCTCTCATATAAATGGGATGAGTTATGAGTATATCAACACCTTGATTATCTTTAAGATAAACATACAATCTTGTAGTAAGTGGTGAGTGTACGATTATATCTGGTGTACTTGTAAAGTGACCGTTTGATCAATGCGACCGGGCATTGTCTTGAATTCGAACCCAAGGCACGCACCTCTGACTTTTCGGATTCATTAAAAACGGTGAAGGTAAACATCGTGAGGAAACCGGCATGCCTGAGAGATATTTCTCAACGGCATGTGAAGCCAATGCCCATGGGCGGCCTAAACTCTGACCATCAGGTTAGTCACTAACCACACGAAAAGAAGAAGACCGGGCATTTTTGGTCACTTATCGACAGGACTGCGTGGTTGGTATAGTGGTCGTAAGCGGGACTTCTGAGCATAGGGTCTTGGGTTCGATCCCTTTTTATTTTTTATCGTTGGAAAATCCTCATGGATGTCCCTCGCCCGGGGAAAGCGAGGAGGTCTGCCGGACTCTTACCGGCTAAAAACCAACGGTGTTCCTCCTCCTGACCGTTCGTCCGGGATCGCGGGACTCACAAAAGCATGCACCGCAACTGGGTTCAATCCCCAGGTTAGGCAAAGTGTTATTGGTTATTCCGTGTGGAATTCCTCAGTAGCAGCCTGGAGTTTGGATTTGTGCCCGGTTGATGGCAATAGGCTCGCCCCCTATTACATGGGACTTGAACATAACGGCGAAATGAGGGTGTTACTATATAGCGCTTTACGATAATTACGAACGCGGGAATATTCCGAAAATAACGTATTACTACTAAACCAGGCAATATTTTTTGCTCTGGTAACATTACATTACACATTCTGGCATTATTACGTGCCAGAGCAAAAAATATAGGCGGGTTTAGTAGAAATTCGTAATTTTCTGAATATTTCCATTTTCGTAAATACCGTAAAGCACCATACACCTCTGCCCAACCCTTCCGGGAATACAGGCGTGATTTTATGTTATAGTTGCTCTTCTATCGAGTTTTTTTTTAAATAAAACGTTGCCCCACACTAGGATTTCTCCTGTATCGTGGGTGCGTTTACAGACACAAATCTTCACATGCACAAACACCCAGACCCGGAACAACTATCTGTAGGCCATACAAATATTTGTTCCGTGCGGGAATCGAACCCACGACCCGTAGCGCAGAAGCCGATCGCTCAGCCACTGCACCAAACGTGTCGTCAAATTAAACGACTTTTACCGACTCTTCTGCTAATCCCCACGTGATAAATGAGTATGAAGCACCACGCATATCAGTAATGCCACTTGGCACGTGACATGGCATCTGGCCATCTCAGGTGAGCGATGAGATGTTTCATTATGGACTTGGGTCATACCTATCTGTGTGTCGAAATGTTCGTCAAGATTTTCGGAGTGGGTACAAAACATCGTTATCTAAGTTAAGTTACACAAGGGCAGCTTTACTTCGCAAATCGTATGATAAGTAGGGATGAGCCGAATATTCGTTTTATATTCGGCACTTTTACCGAACATTGATATTCGGTCGATTATTCGGCAAAAATGCCGAACATTCTACCGAATAATCTTGCGTTAAAAAGTTGCCTCTATGTTTGTATGAAGTTGTATAATTACATAATTGTATCCACATCGAGTGTGTCTTATCATTAATTATCGTCAATTTCACAGAAAAATTACCAAATGTTCAACCTCTTCCTTCCACTAATTTCATTGATTTTTTGGCAATTTACTGAGTTTTAACGATTTTGTACACAAAAACAAATGCACGTGCCAATATGACGAAATAACAGTCCGGGGGTAGTGGGAGTGGCGTCAGCGGTTGGAAGGGTCGCACGATTCAATGCGTTCTACAAGTACAGACTTGATTATATATATATATTTTATTTATATTTATATATATTTTTTATTTTTTTTATTGCTATCATTACTCTCAAGATATCTTTATCTTATTTTACAATGATTTTCTAGCTAAGTTTTGATGACATTTAATTATGTCAATTGTTTTATATAGTTTAGCTTCCTTTTCACTTTTGTAAATGTGAGAACTTTGTGGACCTACATCTATAAATTTGTAAATTACTACAATATTATTCATATTACTTTTTTTAAATTTTATTTTTGTTTGTTAGTTTTCAAGTCTTTTAGTACTATATTACTCATTGGTCTGTGGTCAGGACCTCATTGTTCTCTCACTATCCTAAATCATTGTACTGTATCCACTGAAATTGTTAAAGGTATTATTTTTAAAAGAGTAACCATGGAGTTTCTTGCCGGCTCTTCTCCATAGGAAACAACTAATTGGAACCGTGCACCTAAATTCGACGTTTCATAAGCACCTATATTGGTTTATGTGAAATAATTTTTTTTGATTTTGATTTTGATTTTTGATTTTTTGCAAAGCACGATAAAGCCCGCTAAATCCTGCCGAATATTCGGCCGAGTGTTCGGTTCGGTAAACTCTTAACCGAACATGCGGCTGATTATTCGTATTCGGTGAAACCCTTATTCGGCCCATCACTGATGATAAGCGCGGTTGATAATTAGCCACGAGGCCCGCCTAGCTGATAGATAGAGGTATAGCACAGAATAAATATCAGAGCCAGTGTACTTATTAACTCATCTTAACAATAAACAAAAAGAACCCTACAATGAAGTCGAGATAATTAACCTTTAACTACATAATAACAGCTAAAAAACACGTAGTTATTATTATAACACACGCACCGAACGGTCATAATAATCATGTACAATAATTAACCCGAATTGAACCGAGCTACTATTAATAAGAGCAATAATTTATGTACTGACGCACTTGAATACTTTACAAACATGTAATCCTAATAATCCCACTATTATTATAAACAAGCGACCCGCCCCGGCTACGCACGGGTGCAATGTAGATACTAATGTGGGACATATATAATTACATTTTTCAATATCACCTAAAAATCTCTTTAAATCTTAAACAAGGCTTAAAGTTAGAGCGAGACGGCTGTGAAACGGGAACTGCCTCTCCTCGCAAATCGTATGATCGGCGCGGTCGGTAATTAACCAAGAGCTAATTATATTATAATCAGTTCAAAATTATGCACGTCTTATCCAGGGTGTTGATTGATCTCTTATCTCAGAGATTTTGTACCAGATGGAAGGTGGCAACTGGATCCGACTACAATCTGATAACATCATTCGACGGTCGCCAACTCGTCTGCCAGATGTTTGAAGCTAATGCCCTCAGGAATAGTTCTTCCTAAGATCTTTAGATGGAGGACCGTTGGCGCCGGTTCTCTTGTTCACCAATTCAACAAAAATTGGGAAATTTCTATCTTTTACTAACAGACAGCGCGAGAAAAGGACGGCGATAGGTAAGAACTAAGTTAGAGATCTTCTTCTTTTCGTGTGGTTAACCTGGTGTCAGAGAATATGCCGCCTATGGGCCGTTGAATTGGCTTCACATACAGTCGAGAAATATCTCTCAGGCATGCCGGTTCCCTCACGATATTTTCCATCACCGTTTTTAAGCAAGTGATAATTATACAATACGCACATGAATCCGAAAAGTCAGGGGTGCGTGCCTTGGGTTCGCACTCGAGACCTATGACTCGGCAGTCCGACGGTCACACCACTCTGACTTCTCGGATTCATGTGCGTATTGTATAATTATCACTTGCTTAAAAACGGTGAAGGAAAACATCGTGAGGAAACCGGCATGACCGAGAGATATTTCTCGATGGCATGTGAAGCCAAGTCAGAGGCCCATGGGCAGCATAAAGACACCAGGTTAGTTACTAACCACACGAAAAGAAGAAGAATGAAAAATCATTAAACGCTAATAACGAACAATCTCGTGATTGGTCTCACATCATACGACAACCACATATGGTCATCGCAGCATCTGGTCGTGACTCAATAACTATTATTACCAACTTCACAATTAAAATCACGTGTTCTCGACATCTTAGAAAGATAATCACAAAGATAACAGGAAAATTAAAAAAAAAAATATCATTGACATGCGCTCACGCCGCCGCGCAGTCTGACCGCATACGCACACACACACACACCTACACAGACTCGAATAGTCAATCACTCACACACACATAGAATTACATTCAGTAGTGATACCACAGAAGTATAAAAATGAGGGGTGGGTAATCTATACTAATATTATAAAGCTGGAGAGTTTGTTTGTTAGTTTGAACGCGCTAATCTCAGGAACTACCGGTTGGAATTGAAAAAATCTTTTTGTGGTGGATAGTCCATTTAACGAGGAAGGTTATAGGCTATATAACATCACGCTACGACCAATAGGAGCGGAGCATAAATGAAAAATGTTGCAAAAACGGGAAAAATGTCCACCCGTGCGAAGTCGGGACGGGCCGCTAGTTATCACATAATTTGCAAGGTTAAGCTGCTCTTGCCGCGGTCAGTCCGTGGATGGGTGACCATTCGTTACACATCGAGACCCCTCCATGCCTAGGAGAGGTCGTTAAACTGTCGGCCCCGGGTGTCATACGAATACCTATGACGGTCGTTTCGGTAAGTCAAAAGCCCGAAAGTCTGACAACCAGTTTAACCTTAGGATATCTGTCCTGTAACTGGGTTGCGGATAGGGTTACCATATGACAGGCATTTGCTGAATTTGACAGGCGTGCGGCCGGCATTACTCTGAGACAGCCATAAGGGTGCATTCAAAAAGCCTCTATGAGTGACGATACTTAAGTAGGTACGTACGGAGCATACTGTGTAGTCAGCCCCGCTACCAACCTTGCTAACTGCCTAATCTTTGCACGCCACGGCATGAGCTATTCTCTTGCCGACATGATAGAGAGGTCTACAGGCATTTTTCTGTAAAATTAGGCATTTAAGGCACTCCAGACATGCTTTCCTCCATTTTGAAACGGTAACCTTAGTTGCGGAGGTCTGATTGCAGTCCCATCTGGTTAGATTGGAAGCTGACCCCAACATCGTTGGAGAAACGGCTAGACAGAACCAACCTGTCGCGGTGCATTCTTTTGCGAATCCCGCGACCCCGTCCGAACGGTCAGGAGGAGGAACACCATTGGTTTTTAGCCGGTAAGAGTCCGGCAGACCTCGCCTTCCCCGGGTGAGGGACAACAATGAGGTTTTCCAAAGATAAAAAAAATTGGTTTAACGTGACAACGTCATAACAAAACATCGTGCCTCTCTATCGCTTGTTCCACACTCTCACTCGCACGCTCGCCTCAGACAACGTACCAATGAGTCACGCTTTTTCGTGCATACTGCCGGCGTTCATTGTTTTTAACCGACTTCCAAAAAAAGGAGGAGGTTCTCAATTCGATTCAATTATTTTTTTTGTATGTTTGTTCCGCGATATCTTGGCTAATTGTGAACTGATTTTAATCATTCTTTTTTTGTTTGAAAGAGTGTTCTTTCGAAGTGGTCCCATTTAAATTTGGTGAAGATCCGATGAAGAACCTCGGAGATACACAATTTGAAGTCAGTTTTATTTTTGTTAAAAAGTTGTCTATACTAATATTATATAGAGGAAAGATTTGTATTTTTGTATGTAACGAATAAACTTAAAAACTACTGGACCGATTTCAAAAATTCTTTTGCCGTTAGAAAGCTACATTATCACCGAGTAACATAGGCTACGGGCGGAGCCGTGAGGACATAGCTATATTTTATATTAGACGTTGTCACGTCAAGAAAAAGGCAGAACCAACCTTCTATAGTTATCTATTGACTGACAATACGCATCACACACACATCGAATACTACCTACGCGTGACGTAAGCAATGAATCACACATACACTAAAGTACTCAGCGAGTCATTCATTGGTCGAACCAACACCACGCTTGCCAACTAATTGCAAGTGAGCACACCACTTCTAAGAACTGAAACAATTATTATTATACTGAAAAAATATTCAAGTCCTTTGTGTTCGGTTTTTCAGGAAAATGGCGTTATTTTTCAGTATACCGCCTGTATGAAAATTGTTGTTAATTACTTATTATCTGATATTGTGTTAGTTTTTATAATGAGGCCTATAATTTTTTTTTTACAATAATTCAATACACCATGATCACTTTTTCAGACCAAATGATAAATATGGCGGGTCCAACTAGGGTAGCCACCTTTTTCTGAGCAAATATTAGTATTTTTACAGATGCAAAAAGTAGTAATTTTGAGAAATTAAAAAAAAAGTACACATTTATTTTTTATCATATTGTATTTTTTCCATGTATATTTGTTATTACTCTTCGTTTTGGCCATCAATGATAATAGAATAGAAGTATTTTATTTCAGACCTGAGTCCATAGGGTTAGTAACAATTTTACTTAAATTCTAGTGTTAGTAAGTTACAGACACATAAACATATTAAATTCAATTTCAACGTGGAGCCGCATCCACCTCCGCAACATCGGGGAATCCCACCGATCTGCGAATACACTGAGAATACTGTTGGTGCCTCCGCGAACACGAGTCATCAGGGATGCACATCTATTCCTAATAATGGCGGCAAAATCATCAATATTATTATCTGCAAACATCCCCGAAGCACTACAAGCCACAGCAGCCGCAGCAGCACTCTCAGTGCTTGGCCAGAGTGGCAGCGCGGTGCGGGGAGCGGCGCGGGTGCGGGAACGCGCGCGATTTGCCTGTCCGCAGTGGAGCGCGGCGTCGTTCTGAGCGTTGTCGTGTCCAGTGTTTGTCAAAATATCATATGGATGAAGAAGACTTATTTTTACTGGAAAATTCTTACTAAAAATGATGTTTCGACATCCACAGTGCTTGAATAGCACTTATTAATTCTTCAACATTTAATTTTGAAGACGCCATCACAACAACGCGCGTGGTCAGCTCGAACTAGTTTGAGATCCCCCGCTCCCGCGCGGGTTGTCACTTGCCGCCCGCGCTCTCACTGCGGCCACTTGTATGAACGACCAATGGCGCGAGCTACCCGCGCGCTCCCCGCGCCCGCGTGCCCGCGCCGCTTCCCGCGGCCGCGTGCCCACTATGGACACTCAAATGAAGTTCTTCTGTTTGAACGCGCCGCACCGCGCCCACCCCGCGCCCGCGTTTGCGGTCTGACCAAAGACTCAGTGCATTATTATATTGAACGCGTAGGTCGCTGTATGTCCGCTGAGTGAAATTGACCCACAGGCTGCATGTGTAGAAGGACTGACAGTAAACTATGAAATGCGTTTACTTTAACTGGCTTCGTACAACGTGCAAACCTGCGGGCCAGCATGTTACAACGGACAGCCAGCGACCTACGTTCCCTTTCAATGTCACAATTATCTTTAAGATCTTCAGTGACCCAGTGGCACAGGTATTTAAACTTGTCCACCCTTGGCATTGGTTCTCCACAAAGTGCCACAGTTGGGATACTCGAATATGTCACACTGTCTGCTTTAAAAACCATTAGTTCACTCTTTGTGACGTTATATTTGAGCCCATGATTCACCGCATAGTTTTCGCATATAGCGATTAGTCGCCTCAGAGCACCGATCGATTATAACCTTTAAAATAATTATAGGAATCTGAGCAATTTAGATTCATATCAAAATAAATTAACAATTCAATTTTATTTTAATTAATAGATGCTCTATTTCTTTCTTCTTTCCGTTTTTACAGTTAACATAAAAAAGCGCGGCAGTTGAATTAGGGATAAAAATATAGTATTTTTCGTACTATATTACTTTTCTATAATATACAAGGTTAGTCGGAAAGGGGGTGCAAAGCCGCGGGCCACTTAATGTATCACTGACGATTGTTTTAAAGAAAGAGTTAAAATTTCAAAATTCGGTAATTTTTATTTGCATGCGAAAAGATTTTTATTTTAGTTTTTTCAAAAAATAAAAACATTCCTGCTTTAGTTATGAATTCAGAAAATTTATTTTCTAATCCGTGACCCCAAATATGACCTAAATTGTAAAAACAGATGATCATAGCTATGGACAGATAGATTTTAGCATATTTTTTACGGAATCTTTGAAAAGCTATTTCTCTTAAACTATCGAGTTTTTGGGAAAGTTGTAGAACAAAAGTTATCCCTTATTATGTGTACTTTAACACCCTTTCGGCTTAGTACCCCCTTTCCGACTAACCTTGTAGATGTGTGGAACCTTTTGAAAACCCAACACAACCAACCCACGGTTCCGGTTGATAATACACCTAGCTAATCACTTACGATCAGGCCATTCATTTAATATTCCCCCCCCCCCCCGCACCCCCCTCCAAGATATCGTGCGACGCCCAACTAATTACAAGATCAAAGTGGATGGGCTAGTTCTAGGAAGACGATACAATGTTTCCTTGTCAGCGTGTTATAATGGATAGTTGTACCACAAAACAGATAGGTACAGAAGTCAATCACATGTATGTACTTCACTTTTCATACCTACGCTTGGCGGTCGCTCTATCTATACAAGGTTAGTCGGAAAGGGGGTACTAAGCCGAAAGGGTGTTAAAGTACCCATAATAAGGGATAACTTTTGTTCTACAACTTTCCCCAAAACTCGATAGGTTAAGAGAAATAGCTTTCCAAAAATTTCGTAAAAAATATGCTAAAATCTATCTGTCCATAGCTATGATCAGCTGTTTTTATAATTTAGGTCATATTTGGGGTCATAGATTAGAAAAATAATTTTCTGAATTCATAACTAAAGCAGGTAGGTATGTTTTTTTTTAAAAAAAACTAAAATATAAATCTATTTGCATGCAAATAAAAATGATCGAATTTTGAAATTTTAACACTTGCTTTAATCATCAGTGATACTTTAGGTGGCCCGCGGCTTAGTACACCCTTTCCGACTAACCTTGTATATATCTATCTCTCTCAAACACATGGCACTCGCGCTCGCACTCACTCGCACTCTAGTCCCAAACAGTCCGAGATATCGTGTCCGTGAGCAGTGTCTATGTGTGCGTTGCTCGAGCGCACTTGTATGTAGATTGACTTCTGTACATATCTGTTTTGTGGTACTACAGTGATGGTAGATGCACTCAAGAATTTTGTCGACGGTACATCAAATATACAATGTGTTAGGGAACGTACCCATACTACGTGACCCGCTCAGGGGGGAGGGGGGTCTTCAAAATACCACGCTTGGTCACAGGGACAGGGGTCTTTAGTTTTCGTCACGTAGTCAATCTCCTTTAGGGAAATCACGAGTTTTCGAGCTATATTCAAATACGGCGCGCAGAGTTTAGCGCTTTTCGAACTCACAGGTGGCAGCACTGTCGCACATATGAGTCAATTTTTTTTTATAGCTTTCTGTTTTCAAAAAATGATTTAAAACCATATTTATATATTACTGCGTGAAAACTAGAGGGGTTGGGGGGGAGGGTATTGGCATATACTACGGGTGGTCACCGAGGGTAGGATGGGGGTAAAAATGGGTCACGTAGTATGGGTACGTTCCCTCACACAATTTCCCATGAAAAATGTAAATAATCAAGTAGTCTTTTATGGTTGTTGTTATTTACCTCTCAGAGGAAATTAGGTAAGAATGTAAATAACTTTCTGGGTAGTCTACTCTTTAGTTTTATGTTTTCAGGGTTGCGTTTCAATAACGATAGTTTCATGTTTTATCCAAATTCTTTATTTTTTGTGGGTCATAGTACGGTTTTCAAATATTGCCAATAGACTCTTTACAAGGGACCTTTTAACCCCCTTTCGGCTTTAGGGGTATTTTTGTAACGCGTTGTATAAGCTAAAGCAGTGTGGAAACGACGTACAAACGTTCGATACGGCACACACACATAGACGCGCGAATCGACGAGACGGTCGAGCGGCGGTCGTCGTACCACACGGGTCCGATCCCCAAGTGTTATTGGGTTTTACCGTATGGAATTCTTCAATAGCAGCTCAGAGTTTGGATTTGTGCCTGGTTATTGGGAACTAGCGGCCCGTCCCGGCTTCGCACGGGTGGACATTTTTCCCGGTTTTTCAACATTTTTCATTTATGCTCCACTCCTATTGGTCGTAGCGTGATGTTATATAGCCTATAACCTTCCTCGATAAATGGACTATCCAACACAAAAAGATTTTTCAATTCCAACCAGTAGTACCTGAGATTAGCGCGTTCAAACAAACAAATAAACTCTTCAGCTTTATAATATTAGTATAGATATGCTCGCCTCCTATTACATGGGACTTACAACATAACGGCGAAATGACGGTGTCACTATACACCTCTGCCCAACCCTTCGGGGAATATAAGCGTGATGTTATGTTATGTTAGATTACTCAAGAATTTTGTCACCGGCCTCTCTTCTGGTACTTTAGAATAAACTATGGTACCGGGTCTAAGAACCTTTAATTCAGCCCTCATCAAGCTGTCTCCCTCCCAGTCCCCTCGCAAGCAACGCCCTAAGCCGAGGTCCGAGTCCCATTAGGGGTCGCCCTTAGTGCTGTTGTTGCTAGCTAGTCATGATGTTGGTAGTAGTAATAGCAGTTAGCTTAGGATAAGTATTTTACTCTCGTCCCCATTGGTTGGAGACCCTTCATGTCTCACCAATAACTGCCCGGTTACGTAGAAACGGTCCACAAGACCATCTACAAGCAGTCGAATAGGAAAAAGAAAACGGGTTCTAAGAGTTTGAACCCTGTCTGCGCCTACCATCAGGTGCGACAAGGACAAAAGACGACCAAAACAAGAAAAAAAGAACTGGGTTGCGTAGGTCTGATGGCAGTCGCTCCGTGTAAAATACTGGTATTCAGCCGCATCTGGTTAGACTGGAAGCTGACCTCAACATAGTTGGGAAAAGGCTAGGCCGAACGAACGGGTTGCGATGCATGCTTTGGCGAATCCCGCGACCCCGGCCAGGAGAAGGAACACCGTTGGTTTTGAGCCGGTAAGAGTCCGGCAGACCCCCTTGCCTTCCCCGGGCGAGGGACATCCATGAGGATTATCCAACGATAAAAAAAAAACTTCGGAGAGTGTGCTCAAAAACTCCACAACCTCATCCCACCGGCCCCCTTCTATCATCGGACATCTAGACGCACTGCAAGTTACCATCCTTACTTAGTTGCCATTCCACCAATTCGGACTAAGCGCTTCCAAACATCCTTCATAATGCGCACTGCAAAAGAGTGGAGCTCACTACCTGAGTCTGTGTTCCCGAACGCATTCAACCTGAATCTCTTCAAAGTTAGAATTAACAGGCTTCTTCTGGGTAAGCTCATGCCATCGTAGACTTTGTCTCTGTCTCCTCTGACCTAGACTAGAGTCAAGAGCAAACCCATTTCAAATAAAAAAATAAAAAAGGCAGAACGAAGGAACTAACTATGTACCTACCTACTAATATTTCCAACAACACACGTTTTTATCGCGTCGTGTTGACATTGACACATATTTTGTAGATTAAGTATAGAATACTAACACACAGTTATCGGTTATCACGTGAGATTTGAAAGATATAATAATATGTAATAAATAACGGAATATTTTCGCTAAATGCGGATACAAATACTACATAGACTAGTTTGAAGTGGTTATTTTAATTTTAAACTAGCTGCCCGGACAGGCTTCGTTCTGTCAATAGTTATTGGCCTCTAGTGGGAAAATAAAAGTGTTGTTTTTACTATTTTCCACGCAATTTTTATGGTTTTTCTCTCCATAAGAACCTTCCTGGTGCCTTAACGAATATATAAACAACTAGCTGTGTCCTCACGGCTCCGCCCGTAGCCTATGTTACTCAGTGATAATGTAGCTTTCAAACGGCAAAAGAATTTTTGAAATCGGTCCAGTAGTTTTTAAGTTTATTCGTTACATACAAAAATATAAAAATACAAAAATACAAATCTTTCCTCTTTATAATATTAGTATAGAAATTAGCCGAATTGATCGAGCCGTTCTCAAATTTGCGCTTAGCAACACATTTGGCGATTCATTTTTATTTATATAGATAGATAACATAACATCACGCCTTTATTTCCCGAAGGGTTGAGCAGAGGTGTATACTAACACCCTAATTTCGCCGCTATGTTTAATAGGGGGTGAGCCTATTACCATTAACTGGGCACAAATCCAAACTCCGGGCTGCTACTGAGGAATTAGACACGGGAAAACCCAATAACACTGCCCGACCTGGGGATCGAACCCTGGACCTCACGATCATTTGACTAATGAGGCAGTTATTTTAAAGCTCATTATAAAGGGATACTCTATTTCTATAAGTATTCAAAAATCTATCCATAGATAAAAAGTTATTGGTTTAAGTGAAATCATAAAATATTATGAATATTCTAATATTGCGACCCGCCCAGGCTTCGCACGGGTGCAATGTAGATACTAATGTGGGACATATAAACCTTCCTCTTGAATCACTCGTATCTATTGCTGAAAACTGCATTAAAATCCGTTGCGTAGTTTAAAAGATCTAAGCGTACAGACAGCGGGAGCGACTTTGTTTTCTATAGTAATATTATAAAGAGGAAAGATTTGTATTTTTGTATGTAACGAATAAAATTAAAAAATACTGGACCGATTTCAAAAATTCTTTTGCCGTTAGAAAGCTACATTATCACTGAGTAACATAGGCTATATTTATTACTGGAATAAAACTTCTTACGCGGGCGGAGTCGTTAGGACACAGCTAGTTATATATACATAAAGCCACTTTTTATATTACAATATTGTTCATTTGCACGCATCTGAGTACGAGCGGTTCAAACACGTGGTATTTATTTTATAACTGCGTGAAAATGTGATAGCTAGACGACAAAACAGATAGGTACAGAAGTCAATCACATGTATGTACTTCACTTTTCATACCTACGCTCGGCGGTCGCTCTATCTATATATCTATCTCTCTCAAGCGCAAAGCACTCGCGCTCGCACTCACTCGCACTCTAGTCCCAAACAGTCCGAGATATCGTGTCCGTGAGCAGTGTCTATGTGTGCGTTGCTCGAGCGCACTTGTATGTCGATTGACTTCTGTACATATCTATTTTGTGGCTAGACACTCCAGACGCATCACGGTAAAAGCAAGGCGGTAAAGGGGACCGAGGGGCCTGAGGGAGGGGCACACATTTCACGCACATAACCAACGCGAACTTTGCTTCTTCAGAAGAAGCGAAGTTCACGCTGGTTTGGTCTTCTTCAGTCACTTGGACCAAGGCCCATACAAAAATATCCGATCTCATCTTCTTATCGTGTGGTTAGTGACCAACCTGGTGTCAGAGTTTATGCCGCCCATGGGCCTCCGACTTGGCTTCACATGCCGTCGAGAAATATCTCTCAGGCATGCCGGTTTCCTCACGATGTTTTCCTTCACCATTTTTAAGCAAGTGATAATTATACAATACGCACATGAATCCGAGAAGTCAGAGGTGCGTGCCTTGGGTTGACGAGACCTATGACTTGGCAATCCGACGGTCACACCGCCTCTCAGAAGGAAGTGGGGCAGGGGAAAATTGCCCCACCAATGGAGAGGTCCGCCAGCAGCTGGTGGACCGAGACCTGCCGGGGTTGCGGTGCATACAATAGCGAATCCCGTGACCCCGGCCATAGGTTAGAAGGAGGGACACCGTTGGTTTTTAGCCGGTAAGAGTCCGGCAGACCCCCTCGCCTTCCCCGGGCGACGGACATCCATGAGGATTTGTCAACGACAAAAAAATACCTAATCCAAGCTATTTTTTTTAAATTTTAGATCTGTACTAATATTATAAAGCTAAAGAGTTTGTTTGAACGCGCTAATCTCAGGAACTACTGGTTGGAATTGAAAAATTATCTTTGTGTTGGATAGTCCATTTATCGAGGACGGTTATAGACTATACAACATCACGCTACGGCCAATAGGAGCGGAGCATAAATGAAAAATGTTGCAAAAACGGGAAAAATGTTCACACGTGCGAAGCCGGGACGGGCCGCTAGTCTATATCTATACTTCTATACTAATATTATAAAGAGGAAAGATTTGTATTTTTGGATTTTTGTATGTAACGAATAAACTTAAAAACTACTGGACCGATTTCAAAAATTCTTTTGCAGTTAGAAAGCTACATTATCACTGAGTAACATAGGCTACGGGCGAAGCCGTGAGGATACATTTATTATAAATTAAGCTATGTTAAATGGTTATAAGGATAAACTCATTAAACAAAGTATCAACACTGTTATCAATCTATAGTGACTAGCGAGCGTTGTTCCGCAATGATAACGAATTTGTAAACAAGTATTAAGTGTATGACGAACGAATGTAGTCATAGAGCCATACAAAGTGACTTTTAACTTATTAGGGTTCCATATAAGGTTACCAAGTCCAAAAATAGATAAAAAACATTTTAACAAAAATAAAACCGACTTCAAAAAAACGATGAAAAGAATAAAATAATTACCATAGTATAAAATTAACAGTTTTAGATGTCGATGCTAATCCACGCTGAAAAAATTGAAGGCATCGACTTTTGAAACTGTTAATTTTATAATATGGTAATTATTTTATTCTTTTCATCGTTTTTTTGAAGTCGGTTTTATTTTTGTTAAAATGTTTTTTATTTTTTTCGTTTTAGTGGCCTTAATTAAAATATGGTTGGACCTACTAAAGACGCTGCTCGTAACATAATCACATCATCACAATATGCGTACTGTTCGTCATTGAGGAGTTCTATTGTCTATCTCCGAAGTTCTTCATCAGATCTTCACCAAATTTAAATGGGACCAATCTGGAAGTATATCCTTTCAAATAACTTTTTTTTATCTAAATCGGTTTATAAATGGCGGAGTTATGAGGTAGCAAACATTAAAAAAAAAAAACACAGACGAATTGAGAACCTCCTCCTTTTTTGGAAGTCGGTTAAAAAGCCAGACACAGATTCATATTTAGCCGAACATTTTGCACAGAAAGATTTTTAAAAGAAAAAAAAATGATACTTTTATTTGTGTATTTATTACTGTCATTAATTTGAGAAACAGTTGTAATAGCTTAGTGGTGTGACCATCGAACTGCTAAGCCATAGGTCTCGAGTTCGAACCCAAGGCACGCACCTCAGACTTATTTCAAGAACGTTAATTTAGTAAATAACAATGCATATACATGTTAAACTAAAATATCAGTGTATGTATTATGATTATAACATAATATTCTAATTGAGGTGTTTGAGGGTGTGCGTTAATTACGTTACATGTTATATAATCATCTACCTCAGGGCGTTAGAAATCTGCCTATAAATAAATTAAAAAAACAACTTTTCAGGTGGTTGTGTGAACGTTGTTTCTACTCCACAGACGAATATTTAAAATATAAGTGTTAGTCTGTGGAATTGTGTATTGTTTAATAGTTATCGCCGTCTTCTTACATAAAAAAATTCTTGTATTTAAAACTAGCTACCCGGACAGACTTCGTTCGGTCAAAAGTTATTGGCCTGTAGTGGGAAAAGAAAAGTGATGTTTTTACTAATTCCCACGCAATTCTTACGTTTTTTCTCTCCATAAGAACCTTCTTTGTACCTTAAGGAATATATAAAAAAATTGCCGAATTCTTTCTTTCTTCTTCTTTCTTTTAAATAAAACATTGCCCCACACTAGGATTTCTCCTGTATCGTGGGTGCGTTTACAGACACAAATCTTCACATGCACAAACACCCAGACCCGGAACAACTATCTGTAGGCCATACAAATATTTGTTCCGTGCGGGAATCGAACCCACGACCCGCAGCGCAGAAGCCAATCGCTTAGCCACTGCACCAAACGTGTCAAAATCAATTGGTCGAGCCGTTCTCAAGTTTTGCGCTTAGGAACACATTTGGCGATTAATTTTCATTTATATGGATTTATTACTGTTTTTAATTAGAGAAACAGCAGTGACAGCCTAGTGGTGTGATATAGGTCTCGAGTTCGAACCCAAGGCACGCACCGCAGACTTTTCGGCTTCATGTGCATATTGTATATTTATGACTTGCTTAAAAACGGTGAAGGAAAACATCGGGAGGGAACCGGCATGCCTGAGAGATATTTCTCGACGGCATGTGAAGCCAAATCAGAGGCCCATGGGGTGCATAAACTCTGACACCGAGTTAGTCACTAACCACACGGAAAGAAGAAGATTAATTTGAGACTTACTCTACTCATAATTATGTTATTATAAATAATCGGCATCTTTTGGCGGGACGGGGTTGACGAAAAGCCTAACAAAAGCCGGACAGGCTGGCCTTTTATAAACGGTGTAAATAGACCCTTAACGAAGCCGAAAGGCACTTATTCTACACGTCATTGCGATATTTTTTTTGTTCTGGACTATGCCTGGGAACCTTCTAGTTACGGAGATATTGGAGGTCAAAGTTCTTATTCTTATTCTTTATTGTACACAAGAAATATTACAGGAAAAAACTACAATTAAGTGAAGTTATGTACAAAGGCGAGCTTAACTCAAAAATGAGTTTCCTACCAGCAAACCTTTGAGTGATAGAGAGAGATTGATTATGTGGTTGAGGGCAAAAGCCAGTGTACAATTGTCTTATTTATTTCTACTTATTCAATGTTCCAACTTTTTTTTAAGTAGTTTTGAAGGTTGCCAATGTACTTAAAATACCTCCATTACCCGTTTACTACTCATTGCATCTATCAGCACAATGTTTTGAGTACGTTACATTGAGCTTTACAGTAAAACGAAATTTTTCACCCAAAAAAAAGTCGTTTCCCAGCGACAATTTTGGCGTAGGGTTACTTAGTTTGATGTACTGAATGCATGGTTGACGGCTTCGTGAAGGGTCTTTTTACACCTTGTATATATGGCCTTAAACATAACGGCGAAATGAGGGTGTTACTATACACCTCTGCCCAACCCTTCGGGGAGTACAGGCTTGTTATGTTATTGTCAACTTTCCAATTGCGGAACTGTCAGGTAAAACGGCTAGCCGTCTAGCGAGGCGATTCCCATCTACTTAACCTAACAGAAATCACACGTTAGACGCATTTAGCCCATGAATAACATATCTAATGTGTTTTATATTTAGCATGTACACAAACTCGGTATTTTCCTATGTTCCTCATCTAACTGTATTTTTGGCACATAGCCGTATTTTTGTGCGTAGTGCGGGCGGTAAGAATTGGCCGTTTAGTTCAAGATATCATTCTTCTTTTCGTGTGGTTAGTGACTAACCTGGTGTCAGAGTTTATGCCGCCCATGGGCCTCTGACATGGCTTCACATGCCGTCGAGAAATATCTCTCAGGCGCTTACCTCACGATGTTTTCCTTCACCGTTTTTAAGCGAGTGATAATTATACAATACGCACATGAATCCGAAAAGTCAGAGGTGTGTGTGCCTTGTGTTCGCACTCGAGACCTATGACTTGGCAGTCCAACGGTCACACCACTAGGTTACCACAGGTTTTATAGACTTAACGATAACAGTGTGTATAACTTCCTCATTGGTCTAGTGGTGGCAAGCGCGACTGCTGATCGTGAGGTCCTGGTTAGGCAGTGTTATTGGGTATTTCCGTGTGGAATTCCTCAGCAGCAGAAGTTTGGATTTGCGCCCGATTGATAGCAATAGGCCCTATGACATGGGACTTAAACATAACGGCGAAATGAGGGTGTTACTATACACCTCTGCTCTACCCTTCGGGGAATATAGGCGTGATGTTATGTTATATTTTTATATCTTTCAACGAACTGGTATTTTCCTATTTTCTAATGATAATATTCTTGGCAGTCGTCCTGTTGTTTTTATTATTGTAAATTACTTTAGGCGGAACTGAGTTGGTCGCTTCAAGATACAAGGTTAGTCGGAAAGGGGGTACTAATCCGCGGGCCACTTAAAATGTCACTGATGATTGTTTTAAAGCAAGAATTAAAATATCAATATTCGATGATTTTTATTAAAATTCTTCATCTATGCTTTTGGGCTTGCACACAAAACTGCGAATCGGCGCGATGCGAATTCGCAACGCAGAAAACTGCGACGCAAATTGCTGCGATGCGATTTCGTGCGGCAAGGCGTCTTCCTTCCAAGGTTCGGATTACTAATCCCTCGACGATCGTCAACCTTATTGAACGTATTTTATACTAGGTAGAATAAATTTCGGTAAATAAAGATTTGCGCACTACTGTTACTGATAAGAAGATATAGGAAAAATCAATTACGCAAATCAATTCGTAAGTGTTTGGCCAGACTGGCAGCGCGGTGCGGGGAGAGGCGCGGGTGCGGGAACGCGCGCGATTTACCTGTCCGCAGTGGAGCGTGGCTTCGTTCTGAGCGTTGTCGTGTCCAGTGTTTGTCAAAATATCATATGGATGAAGAAGACTTATTTTTACTGGAAAATTCTTACTAAAAAAACGATGTTTCGACATCCACAGTGCAGATCGTGCTTGAATAGCACTTATTAATTCTTCAACATTTAATTGTGAAGACGCCATCACAACTACGCGCGTGGTCAGCTCGAACTAGTTTGAGATCCCCCGCTCCGGCGCGGGTTGTCGCTTGCCGCCCGCGCTCTCACTGCGGCCACTTGTATGAACGACCTATGGCGTGAGCTACCCGCGCGCTCCCCGCGCCAAGTAGCCCGCGCCGCTTCCCGCGCCCGCGTGCCCACTATGGACACTCAAATGAAGTTCTTCTGTTTGAACTCGCCGCACCGCGCCCGCCCCGCGCCTGCGTTTGCAGTCTGGCCAAAGGCTAAGTTCTTGCGATGCGTCGTGCGAGCTCGAATATTTCTACGATGCGACGTCGCATCGCAGTTTTGTGTACAAGCCCTTTTACCTCGTATCTTCCAAACGGCTGGATGGATTTCGACAGTTAAGGTATCGTTATATTTGTCTTAAAAACCCAAGTGTCCTTAAATAGGTGTTTGAAAAAAAAACAAAAATGGCGGATTTTAGACTCGAAATAGTAATACGTTAATAATTTATAGCAGTGATAGCCTAGTGGTGTGACCATCGGACTGCCAAGTCATAGGTCTTGAGTTCGAACACAAGACACGCACCTGACTTTTCGGGTTATTATCACTTGCTTAAAAACGGTGAAGGAAAACATCTTGAGGAAACCGGCATGCCTGTGAGATATTTCTCGACGGCATGTGAAGCCAAGTCAGAGGCCCATGGGCGGCATAAACTCTGACACCAGGTTAGTCACTAACCACACATAAAGAAGAAAACTCGCATCCTATGAGAACTCCTGCATGTACTCTGATAAAAATGATCTTATATGTTAATGATATTTATTTCTGTAAATCAATCTGTAACAAACACTTTTATTAATCAATGTTATGTTTTTTTAACACTAGATGGCGCCGGCATTACCTATCTGACTAGCTCTGAGAAGAAAAGCCGGAACAAACTCAAGTCTGTTTTAAAGACCAGACCATTATGGTACAAAACCTATGCGAGAATAACAATGTAGGGTTATTATACTTTACACTTTTAAGGGCGGATTCGACCAAACTCGAATTTATACACGAGTAACTATACCAGGAATAATTTATTCCACGATTTTATTCTCGAATAAATCAACAGTCATTTTTCCATGCAATCTAACGTATAACTATACTTGGAATAGTTACTCGCGAATAGCGGAGTGAATGTGAACATGTGGTGAACGAATATAATACCCGGCAAAAAACGTTGTTCTACAAACGGGAGAGTGTAGAAGCAAAACGCATGACAACTCTCATTTGTCGTATTATAGAGTGGAAAAGTTGCGGTCAATGTCAATATTCTCAGTCTAATTTGAAATGTTTGAATTTTTGCTTGTCGGTTCGGTTTGGTTCATGAGGTATTTATTTTTGCGTTTTGCAAGTTTAGATGATCATATTTATAAAATGAGTGACGTTATGCGTAAACGTAGTCCTCATAATCATAATATTCAATTAAATCTATTCTCTCTTATATCCACCTTGGACGTCTAATAACTTCCTCAACACAATCACTATCTTCAATCAAATTATTTAAACGTTGCATTATATGTTTTTGGAACGATACCTTGTGTTGAGTTGAAATTACAGCTTAAAACAATAGGACGCCATTTTGTTATTCTTGGAATAAGCTCCCTAATCCACGCCTGACGGCGGTATAGTGTCTATTCCCGAATAGACTCGTTATTCCTCGAATTGTAGTTAGTTAAAAGTGAAATTGGGTTATTCTCGAGTAAGTAGCGATTTACTCCGAGAGTAAAATTTATACCTGTTTGGTCGTATCCGCTCTAAGAAACACTATACATACACTTTGCTTTCTAATTTGTTTTATTAAGTATAATGATATTGTTTTTTGTAGCTTTATTCATCTGCTCGTTCTTTGTTAATTGGTTGATAGATTATAAAGTCAACCACATGGCAGTTTGACAGTATTGACACTGACACATGTGAAACGTCAAACGTCAAGGCGGATGCACACGTAGGCACACTTTAAATATTCACTCATTTACGTACAAATATCTATGTATTTATTGTAATTCATTAAATTATTTATTTTATTTATGTAATTAATTTATTAATTTTTGTATTTGCACGTGGCTGCCCGTGGCTTCACTACAGGACCCATCCGAAAACCAGCGCTGCTATACTTCGGTGTAGCAGCATTATGCTGAGATGGGCTCCTTTTTTGTCTCGTAGAGGCATATAACTTTTGTATATTGTTGGTTTTTTATTTTATGTTTGCATGTCTGTATGTCTGTAACGAGACTCAAATAAATTATTTCCTTTCTTTTTCTTTCTTTCTTTAGGGCAACGTCTGGAATGGCCGTTCGAGGAAAGTGCCATAGCAGATTTGAGTTGACCTGTTCCAACTGACGGCACGCATGCATAAGCCATCGTGTAGCTCAAGTCTTATTTTAGGGAGCTCAACCACCCGACACACGACGCTACCAACCAGCCGGACATTTAGCCAGGACAGTCTATCTGTGTACCAAAATTTGTCTAAATCCTTACAGCTGTTTATGGGGTGATTAATTAACAAACATTCCATCCATCTTCACAAGTTTTTAACTGACTTCCAAAAAAGAATGAGATTCTCAATTCGTGTGAATGGTTTTTTTTTTAATGATTTTTACCTCATAACTCCGCCATTTATAAACCGATTTAGATAATATTTTTTTTATTTGAAAGGATATACTTCCAGATTGGTCCCATTTAAATTTGGTGAAGATCTGATGAAGAACTTCGGAGATAGACAATAGAACTCCTCAATGACGAACAGTACGCATAATGTGATGATGTGATTATGTTACGAGCAGCGTCTTTAGTTGGTCCAACCATATTTTAATTAGGGCCACTAAAACGAAAAAAATAAAAAAAACATTTTAACAAAAATAAAACCGACTTCAAAAAAAAAGATGTAAAGAATAAAATAATAACCATATTATAAAATTAACAGTTTCAGAAGTCGGTGTCTTCAATTTGGTTCAGCGTGGATTAGCACCGACTACTAAAACTGTTAATTTTATAATATGATAATTATTTTATTCTTTTCATCTTTTTTTTGAAGTCGGTTTTATTTTTGTTATCACAATATATTAGTGTGATTCGTTCTTCTTAATCATGCCAGCGTTTTGCAGGAAGCAATGCATCAAAATTATTAAAATACCTAGTATGAATTATATTATACCTACTTAAATAATTATTATACTGTGTCTCAGATTAAACAGGTTGAGCCAAAATCTTTTGCACTTTTGAAACATGAATAGAAATACTACAAATGTTATTTTTTTGATCATTTATTCAATGTAACAAACATGTAGGTAATGCAATTTCTTTAAAAAAAATGATATTATCTTCGATGTGTGTCCCTTCTCGTCGTTGGCACTCCTGCAATTGACTATGCTTTGGAAAACTCGCTGACACAGTTTCTGAATTCATAACTAAAGCAGGGATGAAGAATTTTTGAAAAAAATAAAATAGAAATAATCATTAATGGAAAAAAATTCATCAAATTTTTAAATTTTAACACTTTCTTTAAAACAGTCATCTATACATATAAAATGCTTTGTCCAGAATGACTGACTGACGGATCAACGCACAGCCTAAACTGCTGATCTTAGAGACCTGAAACTTGGAGGGTGTGTTCTTTGTATGACGTAGGCGTCCGATAAGAAAGGATTTTCCGAAATGCTACCCCTAAGGGGGTGAAAAAGGGGGGGCAAAGTTTGTATGGGACAACATGATTCCTTGGTCCAATCTACTTCAAATTTTGCATAATCCTTTTTTAACAGAATTGATGCAAGACGTGTTTCGTATTTTATTGAAATTCATACCCTAACGGGGTTAAAATGGGGAAGAAAGTTATTTCTCATAGTTTCTTTTAGTTTGTCTTATAAGTTTAATTTAGTGTGTACTGTTTTTCACATTTTTTTTACATTTATAAATTTGTCTGTGTCCATTTTTAAAAATGGGAGCAGAGTTGGCTAACATCAATGGGAAATTAATAAACCTTAAATTTTGGCAGCGGGTACCTTTTATAACGTAAGCATCCACTAAGGAAGGATTTTTCAAAATTCCTCCACTAAGCGGGTGAAAAAAAATCACACAAGCGAAGCTGTGGGCAAAAGCTAGTCAGTGATACATTAAGTGGCCCGCGGCTTAGTACCCCCTTTCCGACTAACCTTGTATATTCGTAGTGACCAATTCTCGTCATACGTACAATGTCGTAATTAAATTGCATGCTCGAAATAATCGATTGTTGAGAGACGGACTTCTAAGCCTCGATGTTCTTATCACTCATTCTAGATTGGTCATTAATTTTACTACTTATTTAATTGAGTTATTATGTTACAACTAGGGGCTCGTGGCTAAGTACCAACCGCGCGGATCATAATAGTTGCAAGGTTAAGCCGCGCTTGCCGCGGTCAGTCCGTGGGTGACCGTTTCGTTACAGGGTGAATCTTCGAAATTTTTTAACACTATTTTAACAAATCATTCTTCTCCCGGGTTGTTAACGTTATAGTATTGTCAGATTGTTTTTATTCTTGTCTTATTGCTTGACGGCAGCGGTATAGTTTCAGTTTTCATTATCATATTTATAATATTAAACATTCTTAACTTTGGGATGATGCTAATGACGTTCTCAATTTTTGTTAATATTTTTCGAAGAATGCCCCTACACTTTGACACCTCTCCGTGCTTTAGGACAGTGTTCCGCAAACTTTTTGTGTTCAAGGTACACCTACTAAATCGGGGAATATCAGAGGTATAGGTCTACCGGAATCTCATGGCATTAAAAATTAATAACAAATAGTGGTTTTCATATGGCAATGTCAACATGTCACTTGTCAAAACGAGTATGAATGTAGTTGATACATTTTCAAGTTAATGTTTTCTTGTTCAAACATTTTTAATAAACATACTTATTTTAACAAGGTTTCCTTTTCCATTACAATAAAATTGCATAAACTGCATTTTGTTATGAGAAATAAATAAGACAGGTTGTAAGTAGTCAGCTCTGCTGTACCCTGTCTGTCTCTTAATTCACGTAAGAAGAACTGATATTCATGATACAATATTGCAGTCTATAGTAAATAATATATTACTACAGGAAGTGAATAAAAACCAATAATAATTACAGAAATGAAAGAAGCTCACGGTGCTATATTAGGTTACGATGTGGCAAAACCAATGTCCCTAGCAAAACTGTATGATTGGGTCAAGGAACTTCAAGTACACTCCACCAAGAAGAACGTAGTCTGCTTAGTTGTCGGCAATAAGATTGACAAGCATATCATTTTGGGACCCAGTGCATAATATCAGTAAGCACATTGGGTCACCCGCGCGACAGCGCAACGAGTATGCCCAAGGAGGGTTTATGTCAGGCAGGCGGCCGGTCATAAAACAATAAGCCAAAACCTCTAATAACATGGATTTATGAAATACATGTTGTGCCGATCCCATCTAGTATGGGATAAGGGCAGGAAGAAATGAAGACGAAATTAAAGAAAAAAAATTATAAGTATCAAGACTTTTTATTCAAATTACTCTTGTGTTACCCACAAAAAAAATAATTTCCCTATTTGCCATCAGATTCCGGTAGACCTATACACCATAAATAAAAAAACATATTTTAATCATACAAAGATAGCAAAGAATATTTCCGTCCGCCTTTATAATTTTATAAGAAATCGTTTTTTCCCGCGGCACACTAATTAATGACCACGGTACACCAGTGTGCCGCGGCACACACTTTGCGGAACACTGCTTTAGGGGACGGCGGGAGGACTGGGAGGGAGATAGCTTGATGAGGGCTGAATTAACGGTGTGACTGCAGAGTCTGAAGAGGCGACCGGCTCTGCAGCAGAGGGTTGAAGGGTATGGGTACCGGTAAAAATACATATGAAACTTCCCAACTTTGTCTCTAAGGTTGTCAACGCATCAGCAATCTATACATAAAACTCAAACTCAAAATATTTATTTGCACACTAAGGTAAAATAATACAGATCTTATTATATAGAGTAGGTACAGCTTAGCAACCTTTTCCAGGTGTTGCAATATTTGAGGGCTCTAATTATATGAAAGTATATTTATAAATTACATATACAGGGTGTAAATGAAATCATGTAATTCCTTCAAACCTCGTGATGTACTGATGCGCTATAATACGCTAAAATGCCTCACGTTAAGAACACATGTTTACTTCAAGTAATTACGAAGGCCATTAAATTCGAATTTTAAATAAAGCGAATATTCGAATCTTCGAATGCATGCCCTACTCGAGATCTATGACTTGGCAGTCCAACGGTCACATCACTAGGCTATCACTGCTAAGAGGGTAAAATAGGAGATGGAAGTTTGTATGAAAACTCACGCGGACGAAGTCGCGGGCTAAGTGCTAGTATTCAAACATGCTTACCATGTTTAATGTACAGTAGGGGAACGAAAATATTATACACCTTAAGATCTATTTTTGCTTGCACAGTGCAACAACAACCTATTTTACCGACTACGTATTGCCAACATTATAGAAATGTAAATACATACATACATAAACTCACGCCTTTTTCCCATGGGGGTAGGCAGAAACTATAGAACGCCACATGCTACGACCCTTACATACCCCTTTCGCTTCATCCACATTCATACATCTAGTCATACACGCACGCCGGTTGAGAGTACTACGCACCTGACCTTTGTGAAGAACAGCACCAATAACATCGATGTATGTCCTCCTAGGACGTCCTCTACCGGCGTTCCCATTGACATCCGCCTTATAAATTCCTTTTGTTAATCGCCGTTCACTCATTCTCTCAACATGACCAAACCACCTAAGCATACTCCTTTCAATTTTTGTCACTACATCATCTTTTAAACCGCAACTTTGTCTAATCTCTTCATTTCTCAATCTATCAATACCTAGAAATGTAAAAACAAGTACTTTTTGACAGGATATTAAAAATCATAATGGTGACATAATGACAACCACTTATATGTCAATTTATTTAATCATCGAATTGATTGAACAAAACTCCTTAAATCAAATCAAAGACATTATATGGCACTACTACGTCATATGGAGGCAAAAGGCAATTTTGATCTTTGCTACCAAATAATTAAACATAGTTTTCCATGCATTGGTCTGTTCCGTTCAACAGTTTGAAAAGGTAACACGTGCCCGCGATGTGGAAAAGGAATGAATTTGAAGACTGACGAACCTATTTATTCCCCTACTGTACTATATTAATAGAAAAGTTGAAAGGAAATCGTTTGTCTTGGTATGGGCATGTGATGAGGAGGGATGAAACACATGTGACTAAGAAAGTGATGAATATGAATGTTGATGGATGGAGGGGGAGAGGGAGACCTAAGAAAAGATGGATGGATTGTGTGAGGGAGGATATGAAAGATAAGGGAGTAAATGATAATGAGACGGCTGACAGGGAAGAGTGGAAGAGAAAAACATATTGCGCCGACCACAAGTAACTTGGGCCCAGGGCAGGAAGATGATGATGATGTACTATATTAATGCATAACAATGTTCTCACAAAATACTTAATGATCTCACATCTAGGAAGCTTACTCATCCATTTCCTGAATAAACTAAAACACATATTACTTTAGTCATCATTTTACACAACTGACATCACGGTTTTAGATAAAATCACGTGTGTCAAAATTAAGTAAACATTACTATTTTTAACTTAGGTAGGCGGTCACAAAAGTTAGCCAGAACATTTTGCAAAATGCGTTCTGTCTAGCCTTTTCCCCAACTGTGTTGTGGTCAGCTTCCAGTCTAACCAGATGCGGCTGAATACCAGTATTTTACACGGAGCGACTGCCATCAGACCTCCGCAACCCAGTAACTGGGCAATGCCGGTACCCTAAGGTTAGACCGGTTGTCAGGTTTTCGGATTTCTGAGTACCCGTAGACTGTCATAGGTATTCATATGACACCCGGGACCGACTGTTTAACGTGCTCTCAGAGGGGTCTCGATGTGTAAAGAATGGTCACCCATCCACGAACTGACCGCGGCAAGCGTAGCTTAATTAGCCATGAGCCCCTCAACATTTTGCATCATGAGAAGCGAAATAAGATGTACATTTAGGGCTACTAACGGCCTCGTCAGTCTAGTGGTGGCAAGCGCGACTGCTGATCGTGAGGTCCTGCGTTCGATCCCCAAGTCGGGCAGTGTTATTTATGTTTTCCGTGTGGAATTCCTCAGTAGCAGCCTGGACTTTGGATTTGTGCCCAGTTGATGGCAATAGGCTCGCCTTCATTACATGGGGCTTAAACATAACGGCGAAATAAGGGTGTTACTATACATCTCTGCCCAACCCTTTGGGGAATACAGGCGTGATGTTTATGTTTAGGGCTATGGCGTACCCCTGAGATGACGCACAGGAGTAGCACCCGGCCGCTGTGGGAAATACCATATACCAAAGGGAGCCGCTCATATGTCTTGAGTCCGAACCCAAGGCACGCACCTCTGACTTTTCGGATTCATGTGCGTATTGTATAATTATCACTTGCTTAAAAACGGTGAAGGAAAACATCATGAGGAAACCGGCATGCCTGAGAGATATTTCTCGACGGCATGTGAAGCCAAGTCAGAGGCCCATGGGCGGCATAAACTCTGACACCAGGTTAGTCACTAACCACACGAGAAGAAGACGAGCGGGTGCGACTTAAGATGGATTGTGTGAAAGATGATATGGCTATAAAGGGGACGACTACTGAGATGACGGCTAATAGAGATGTATGGAAGACGAAGACATACTGCGCCGACCACAAATAAGTTGGGATAAGGGCAGGAGGATGAAGAACCATTTTTAACTTGGAAGCAATAATTAAGAGTTTTATTGGTTACTCATAAGAGGGTCGTGGCAAATTACCAACCGCGCGTCAGTCTGTGGGTGGGTGACTTCGCTACACATTGAGACCCCACCGTGCCCCGGAGAGCACGTTAAACCGTCGGTCCCGGGTCTTATAACAGTCGTTACGGGTAATCAGAAGCCCGAAAGTCTGACAACTGGTCTAGCATTAGGATATCGGCATTGCCCTGTAACTGGGTTACGGAGGTCTGATGACAGTCGTTCAGTGTAAAATACTGGTATTCAGCCGCATCTGGTTAGACTGGAAGCTGACCACAACATAGTTGGTTTAAGGCTAGGAGGAAGAAGTTTTTTTTTTTTAAATCATCATACGATCATGGCCCTACAGGGTCCATATTGGTACCTACGAAGTTTCGGCGGACGGATCGGATGTTTTCCAACCATGAAAGTGTTTCAGATCCGAAGATCGATTCTATTTTCGAGATTCGACATATTGTCTTTCGTTCACCCTACTCCTAAATACTATGGACATCTAGTAGTTAGTTGTTTGACAATATTTTTAACTCTAGGCAGGCATTCTACCGTTTTGTTCTTTTTTTTCTATTCGACTGCTAGTAGATGGTCTCGCGGACCGTTTCTACGTAACCGGGCAGTTATTAGCGAGACCTGAACGGTCTCCAACCAATGAGGACGAGTAAAATACCTTTTTTTTTTTTTTCACGTGGGGAAATCCTCATGGACTATCCCCCGTCCGGGGAAGACGGGGGGGTGTGCCAGACTCTTACTGGCTAAAACCACCACTGTGTCCCTCCTTCTGACCTAGGCCGGGGTCACGGGATTCGCTGTTGCATGCACCGCGACCCCGGCAGGTCTTGGTCCACCAGCTTCTTCTGGTGGACCTCTCCTGTGGTGGGGCAGTTGCTCCCCCGCCCCACATCCTTCAGAGAGGCGCGCGCAGGACACGACGCGCCATCCTCCCTGGGCCCAAAATACCTAAGCTAACTACTACTAACATCATGACTACTAGCAACAACAGCACTAAGGGCGACCCCTAATGGGACTCGGACCTCGGCTTAGAGCGCTGCTGGCGGGTTCATTTTGAATTGGTAACCATACTTACGACTCGCCTACCCGACGGTGGAGGGGGATCATATTCTTAACCCCCCCCCCCCCCCCCCACGAACTACTTAGCACTTACGACTTAATATCTCATAAAATAATGCATTTTAAGTGGACGACGGCGGTCATCAGTTATACGGTGGAACGCGGACGCCTTCACAAGGTTATCGCTAATCAGGAAAACTAAATTGAATGTGTGCGTATACATATGTAAGCTTTATATAGGGTGTAAATGAAATCATGTAATTCCTTCAAACCTCGTGATGTACTGCTGACATAGATTAACTCTACAAGGGATACTTTTGGATTCAATTAAAAAAATACAAGAAGAAAACATGTGTTCTTAACGTGAGGCATTTTAGCGCCCCGAGTTAACCGCGCGGCAAGCAATAGCCGCGCCATTCGGTCGGGGTGTTAAAATGCCTCACGTTAAGAACACAATGTTTACTTCTTGTATTTTTTTATTTTATTGAATCCAAAAGTATCCCGTGCAGGGTTAATCTATGTCAGCCGTACATCACGAGGTTTGAAGGAATTACATGATTTCGTTTACACCCTGTATACACTAGCAAGTACCAAGCAGTGACAGCCAGCTTGGAGTCAGCTTCCATTCTAACCAGATGCGGCTGAATACCAGTATTTTACACGAAGTAACTTCCATCAGACCTCCGCATCCCAGTTACAGGGCAATACCGAAATCCTGAGGTTAGACCAGTTGTCAGACTTTCAGGCTTCTGACTACTCGTAACGAGTGTCATAGGTATTCGTATGACACCCGGGACCGACTGTTAAACGTGCTCTCCGAGGCACGGAGGGGTCTCGATGTGTAACGAACGGTAACCCATTCACAGACTGACCGCGGCAAGCGCAGCTTAACCTCGCATATCATATGTTCCACGCGGTTTTACAAACGCATGACGAGAACCTTGTGAACAGCCGAGAAGGATAAAGAAATTAAATGCCTTGACTTATTAGTTTACGATGTGTTAGAACCAAAGGCCCTAGCAAAACTGAATGAGAGGGTCGAGGAACTTCAAGTATACCCCACCAAAATGAACATAGTCTACTTAGTTGACGGCAATAAGATTGACAAGCATATCATATTGGGACCCAGTGCATAATATCAGCAAGCACATTGGGTCACCCGCGCGACGGCGCAACGAGTATTCCCAAGGAGGGTTGATATCAGGCAGGCGGCCGGTCATAAAACAATAAGCCAAAACCTCTAACAATATGGATTTATGAAATATGTACATGTTGTGCCGACCCCACCTAGTGTGGGATAAGCGTGTGGCGGCATCTATCACGCCACATGCGAACTATCCTGCATCGCGATATCAGAGTTTGACGCGCAGATAGTATATATACAAGTTTCCAACATCAACCGTTGGGCAGTGGCCCGCCAGGCACAAGACTCCGCCTGGTAGGAGGATCCTCCTTTTCGTAGGCGGAACACCATATCTCGTTCCCCTACAAGCGCAGGAAGAAGAAGAAGAAGAAGACTTGGCACACGAGGTTGTAGACATGTGGGATGTTGACTCAGCAGTCATTGTGCCGATAGTCGTTATGGCTAATGGTTTAATAGCCAAGAGCCTCTACCAACATCTAGAGGCTCTTGATCAAGGGCCTGATACAGTGCGCGGTACTTCTGGTCACGGCGCGTATTGTTAGGAAGTTCCTCTCTCTGAGGCCCTGACCACCGGTAGCTTGGACACTGTTCCCGATGCCGGTGGGCTACTATTTTTTATATTTTTATATGTGTATTGCTTTTTTTCATAAGCAGCGAAGCAGTGATGGCATAGCGGTTGAACGCATGCCATCCATACAGGAGGTTCAGAGTTCGATCTCAGCCCGTACCATTGATTTTTCGAATGCATGTGCTGATTAGAATTTGATTATCACTTGCGTTAACGGTGAAGGAAACATCGTGAGGAAATCTGCACACCTGAGAGGGATCCATAAAGTTCTCGATGGTGTGTGTAGTCCGCCAACCCGCGACAGGCCAGCGTGGTGGACTAAGGCCTAAACTCTTCTCATTCTGAGAAGAGGCCCGTGCCCAGCAGTGGGACAGTAGTGGGCTGTTTATGTATGTTTTATGTATTTTTGATGAATAAAAGGGACTGCCTCGTTAGTCTAGTGGTGGCAAGCGCGACTGCTGATCGTGAGGTCCTGGATTCAATCCTCAGGTCGGGCAAAGTGTTATTGGGTTTTTCTTTGTGGAATTCCTCAGTAGCAGACCTGAGTTTGGATTTGTGCCCGGCTGATGGCAACAGGCTCGCCCATATTATATGGGACTTAAACATAACGGCGAAATGAGGGTGTTACTATACACCTCTGCCCAACCCTTCGGGGAATACAGGCGTGATGTTATGTAAAAGGGAATACTTAAATTATGTTATCTTAAAAAAAGTATAATAAGAGTCATTAGTGAATAAAATCCTTGGAAAGCTATCAGCTGTTTATGTTTAATGAAGACAAGCAGAGAGACAGACAGACACTATGTAATATTAAAGATAAACTAGATAATAATTACATCATATTTTTGATGGCGGCCCGTCCCGGCTTCGCACGGGTGGACATTTTTCCCGTTTTTGCAACATTTTTCATTTATGCTCCGCTCTTATTGGTCGTAGCGTGATGTTAATAGCCTATAACCTTCCTCGATAAATGGACTACACAACACAAAAAAAAAAATCATTTCCAACCACCAGTAGTTCCTGAGATTAGCGCGTTCAAACAAACAAACTCTTCAGCTTTATAATATTAGTATAGAAGTATAGATAAAATATTAACAAAGAAACTGTTGCTTGAAAAAGAACGAAGTGACAAATTTTTTAAGACAACAACATCACGCCTTATATTGCCCGAAGGGTTGGGCAGAGGTGTATAGTAACACCCTCTCTTCGCCGCTATGTTTAAGTCCCATGTATTAGGGGTTGAGCCTATTGCTATTAACTGGGCATAAATCCAGACTCCGGACTGCTACTGAGAAATTCCTACTGAAAAAATCCAATAACACTTTGCCCGATCGAATCCAGGACCTCACGATTCGCAGGCGCGCTTACCAAGACTTGACCAACGAGGTAGTTATTAAAAAAATTGTATTATAAATAATACACTTAAAAAAGGAGCAGTGGTGGCCCAGTGGTAACGGCCCCGACTTGCGAGTTGTATGTCATGGGTTCGAACCCAGCCAGGCGCATTACTTTGTGTAATTTATTTCATCACCACTGCTCTCAAAACAGTGAAGGAAAACATCGTGAGGAAACTGGCATGTCCTAGAACCAAAAATTCGAAAACATGTGACATCTACCAACCAGCACTGGGCCCGCGTGGTGGATTACGGCCCATTCACTCTCACAGAGAGGAGACCTGTGTCCCAGCAGTGGGAACATTATATAATGACACTTAAAAAATCTTTTGAGTTAAATGGCTTTATGTCGCAGTACCCCTGCAGCATCAGAACTTGAGGACAGAAGATTGAAATTATTATAACGTTGTATTGTCATGGGAATTGAATTTGTGTGCGAAGTTTCAGGTGAATCGGTTAAGCAGAAGTAGTTGAAAAATCTGTCGCGAGATTTGAATCAAACAAATACAACGTGTTACATAATTCTCCATGAAAAATGTAAATAATCAAGTAGTCTTTTATGGTTGTTGTCATTTACCTCTCAGAGGAAATTAGGTATGTATGTAAATAACTTTCTGGGTAGTCTGAGTTTAGTTGTTTTCAAGGTTGCGTTTTAATGATAATTATTTTATGTTTTATCCAAATTCTTTATTTTTTGTGGGTCATACTACGGTTTTCAAATATTGCCAATAGACTATTTACAAGGGACCTTTTAACCCCCTTTCGGCTTTATGGGTATTTTTGTAACACGTTGTGTACAAAGTGAAGCTAATTAAAACTAGCCATAGAAGCTCTGGGGCCCTAAAACAGGAAGAGTTTGTCTTTTATAGAAGTCTTTTATTGTTCAGGGGCCCACAAGCATAAAAGGCCCCTGAACAAGATAAAAGGCCTCAATAAAGGGTTCAGGGATGTTCTATGCTTGTGGGGCCCTTGGGGGATTGCTCCTGTCTGCCCGATTCGTAGGGCCCTGCCTATGGTGAGTTACTGCTGGAAAGGTTTTTACCAAGACACACAGGTTACATTGGCATCTGATTGGAGGAGTTACCGCTGCATACACCTAGTAACTCAGGATTGCTGATGTTTTGCCAACCTTAGATATAAAGTTGTAAAGTCTCATGTGTGGTGTGCCAGTAAATATACAGGCACCAATATACTCTTGAAGAAAAATCAGAGATGCTACTTAATGGGAAAAATAATTGGTGGGAGTACTTCTTATAGGACATTCTTTTACAAGGAACTATATTACTAATAAAATATTAGATCACCTGCCTCGTTGATCTAGTGGTGGTAAGCGTGACTGCTGATCGTGAGGTCTTGGGTATGATCCTCAGGTCAGACAGAGTGTTATTGGGTTTTTCCATTAGGAATTTCTAAGTAGCAGGCCTTCGTTTGGATTTGTGCCCGGTTGTTGGCAATAGGCTCGCTCGCTATTACATGGAACTTAAGCATAACGGCGAAATGAGGGTATTATACCTCTGCCCAACCTTTCGGGGGATACAGGCGTGATGTTATAAAAGTTGTAAAGTCTCATGTGTGATGTGCCTGTAAATTTGCAGGCTCCTTCGTCCTAACATTTTCCCAACTATGTTGTGGTCAGCTTCCAGTCTAACCAGATGCGACTGAATACCAGTATTTTACACGGAGCGACTGCCATCAGACCTCTGCAACCCAGTTACTGATGTCAGACTTTCGGGCTTCTCGACTGTCCATAACAACTGTCATAGGTATAATATGTATGACACCCGGGACCGACTGTTTAATGTGCCCTCTAAGGCATGGAGGGGTGTCAATGTGTAATGAACGGTCACCCATCCACGGATAGACCGCAGCAAGCGCAACTTAAACTCGCAAATCGTATGATCCGCACGGTTGGTAATTAGCCAAGAGCCCATCATGTATTAATATAGGTTGTCAGTCACTTAGCAGTTGTTTTTGTTATCAAGAAAGAGGATAGTAACTGGTAGATAACAATATAGTTAGATCACCAACATGTAGCAGCATAAGGCTGAGCATCCACCAGAGCTGTGCTAAGCTGCGGTGGATGGTTACATTATTTAGCGGTGTGAGGTTTTTGTTCATACAAAACAAGCGAGAAATGCAAGCGAGGCATGTGTTGTGAAGAATGTGTTGCGAGGAATGTGTTGCAAGGCATGTGTTACGAGGAATGTGTACCACTCCCGCCACACCACCTTCATATTCGAAAAGAGTCCGCTACCTATCCTCGCACTGCTCATTTGTACACATTAACACGTTATGCATTACACATGACACATTTTCGCACCGCACATTTTCCTCGCACAGCTCTGGTGGATGTCCAGCCTAAAGCGAGAAGGGTGTCAGCATCATAGCAGGTGGAAATCTATAGTCTCTGCCTACCCCAAAGGGAAATAGGCATGATTGTATCTATGTATTTACTAACATGTTAGCCAGTTCCTCTTATAGCTGGTTGTTGTGGTGGTATCTTCACCATTCAATTTCAAAGTCTTTAATTACCAACAAAATTTTCTAAGTACAGAACATATTTTATTATTAATTAACGACCCGCCCCGGCTTCACACGGGTGCAATGTAGATACTAATGTGGGGCATATAAACCTTCCTCTTGAATCACTCTATCTATTGCTGAAAACTGCATTAAAATCCGTTGCGTAGTTTAAAAGATCTAAGCGTACAGACAGCGGGAGCGACTTTGTTTTATACTATGTAAAGATGGTTGTTCACCGTACATTGTAATTACAACCCGGGTATTTACACCAATGATAGCCTAGTGGTGTGACCATCAGACTGCCCAATCATAAGTCTCAAATGTGAACCCAAGGCACGCACCTCTGACTTTTCAGATTCATGTGCGTATTGTATAATTATCACTTGCTTAAAAACGGTCAAGGATAACATCGTGAGGAAACCGGCATGCCTGAGAGATATTTCTCGACGGCATGTGAAGCCAAGTCAGAGGCCCATGGGCGGCATAAACTGTGACACCAGGTTAGTCACTAGCCACACGAAAAAGAAAGAAGTATTTTAAGAATGGGGTTGAAAATAGCGCTAATATTATTGCTGTTATTTGCCTCTCGCTCTCGCACATTCTCTATGAGCGAAAGGGCAATAGTGGAACCGCCATTTCGATTGTCATTTTTTATAATTGCGTTATATGTAAACAGCTGATATAAAAAATGTTTATGTGACTTATTTGTGCAGTAGGTTTATTATATACCAGGGTAGCATAGATTTATCGGGGTCATGACTATACAATTTTTCAGATATATTATTGTTTTTTTTTTTTCATTGTATGCATAATAACAAAACATAAATGTTAAAAATTGCGTTAATTATCATGGTAGTCGTGAATTAAAGTACACAAAGCGACTTAAATCTAAATAAATTACGAAAATCCGAGACGGAGTTAAAGAAATTTCCAAAAAAATATACTACGTTTCGATGCAGTAATTCGTGAAATGTGGTCGTACTTACCATCGTGCCAGGGGTTTGCGGGCTCGAAGTACTGTGTTACTATGAGATCCTCGCCAGGGAAGCGCACAGATCGTGGTATCTTCTTTTTTTCTTTAAATTCATCACTTCTGTCACTACTAGTATCACCGCACTCGCGAAGTTCCGTAGATACACTTTTATCACTCTCAATCGGGCATCCCGTAGCTTTATCAGGGTCGGTAGACATATCTAGCGTGTAATCTATCACATATTACTTCAAACGACCACATTAGCAGACACAAACCCTAACAATAAAAATATAAATCCAATTCATAAACACATCAGTTTCCACACAACTGGCTTCGAGATCGATTATTTAATATTAACAACACGATAACCATGTTAATTCACCGGCCATTGCGTATTTTTTTCGCGTTTCGTTAGAGGTTTTTTTTCATACAATTTTTTATTGTTCGTTTCGAATCAAAACATTCCGCACCTTTCATACACCGCATACACCGTTTGCCGCCATATTGGATTGAACGAGACAAAAGGAGAGTTTTCTATATTGACTGCTAGAGGGCGTGAGTTGAACTAAATGTTGCCATTATCATAAAATATTGGTTTTTCTCTTTTAACATTTTTGTATAGTGACATCTACCGTCAAGTAGCGAAATTAGGCGATGAAATGTTATACATAGGTTCTTTTTGCCTATAGATGGCGCTCTTTGATTTTGTTTTCAACTATATATATTTAGCTTACGCTACTACAAAGAAAAGAGGACGTCCTTACGATTTGAACTTTAATTACAGTACATACGTTTTTTTTGAAGAAAATCTTGTTCTCCCAACTTTAATTCAGTCACGTTCAAATTCAAGGGCTCTCTTATCGCATCAAACCACGCATATAAAGACATTCAATCATGAATCAATACTAGTAAACTGATCCATACATTAGAGGCAAAGACATTCAATACTAGTATTTAATCTCTTTGATTAGAGTAGTCATGCACTAACCGCGGCCCGCGGGCCGTATGTGGCCCTTTGTTAATATACGTGCGGCCCGCCCACGAATTAAACTCATAAACGTTCGTATGAAAATACTGCAATATTTTAACAATAGGGGAAAACATAAGATCACTGAATAAATGACGTATTTTTTTTTTAATGCCGTCTCCTTTTTTTTATTAACTCTTATTTCAGCATTTTTGGTTGGTTTTAATTATGTTGGCTTGCTTTTAGCTCATAGTCTACCCGAGTGGCCCCTAGTTCTGGTAAGTCTGTGCCTCCCTGGATTAGAGGTTGATGATTCAAATTGATGAAACAGCTGTTCCAATTCAAGTTAAAAATAAAATAATTAAGTTTTAAAGCATAATCTTGTCCACTTTTCATATTCTAATTAGAATCAATCAGAAGTACCTATGTAATAATAGAAATCACGCTCACGAAATACCCAGTGACACTGCTCAATCATAGAACCCAGGTCTTCAATTTGGGCCAGCTGCCAGCTGCTTGTGTAACCACCACATCCATGAGGTAATACTACAAGATAAGTAGGTAGATACCGCAAGTTAGTCAAATTGAATGAAACCACGTATAGATTGTAAAAACCCTCGTTCTGCCTAGCCTTTTTTCAATCATGTTGAGGTTAGCTTCCAGTCTAACCAGATGCGGCTGAAAACCAGTATTTTACACGGAGCTACCTACTGCCATCAGACCTCCTCAACCCAGTTACAAGGCAATGCCGATATCCTAAGGTTAGACCGGTTGTTAGACTTCCCGGCTTCTGAGATCCCGTAACGACTGTCATAGGTATTCGTATGACACGGTGCTACTGAGGAATTCCACACGGAAAAACCCAATAACACTGCCCGATCTGGGGATCGAACCCAGGACCTCACGATCAGCAGTCGCGCTCGCCACCACTAGACCAACGAAGCAGTATCGTACATAGATATGAATAAAGTATTTACTCAAAAATGCTTGTAATGTGGTCATTATTTTGACAACCTTCTTTGAGCAAAGTCGACCTTTCCGCGCTACTTGAATCGGCGCCAGCAATGTTGTATGGGATTTCATTGCTGGTGAGTTTTAGCCACCAGCAATTTCCTTTGAAAATCCATTATTGTCGAATTTTGTTTCAAAAATAGTCTGATGCAAAAAGTTTTTATACAGAATTTGGCTATATAGGTACAGGCAGTACAAACATTAAAGACTATAACTAAGGACCGGGGAAGAAACAAATAAATTCTTACTATACTAATCTGGTTTTATTTAAATTACTCGCATTGTTTGAGTAAAGCACTATACAAGCCTTTGTCCGCAATGACTGCGCTGCTGGCCACGCTATGATGGCCTCGAGCTTAGTTTAGCTACGCTCTCGGCCTTCAAGCTTGATCATCATTGCAGCCCTTGTTGTCCGCGCTATAAAGGCCTCGACCTTCGGTCTCGGCCTTTATTCCAGCTTGTCCATCAAGAGCTGCAATGCTGACCGCGCTGATGGCCTGGAGCTGCGCTACGCTGCGCTCTCGGCCATCATCAGTGCTGCCAGCAACACAGTCATTACAGACCGCGGCAGTGATGTACTATTAATTTAATTAAATATTATGTGTTAAACGAGTATTTCCAGTTCAAAATTGTCTTATATTGGTGTCGATTCCGTAGCACATTTTGACAGTACTAAACTGGACTAAACGCAACTGTCACTTTCTTTTTCTATTGAAACAGAAAGAGACAAACACCCTTAGTTTAGTCCTGTCAAAGTGCGCAACTTCAGTATCTTATAGTAACTCGCCCGCATTCGTGCTCGGTTTAAGGCCTACGCAGACCGGGACGGCATGGCAAGGGATTAAATTTTTTAATAATGGACATTCAAACGTATCGATATAGAAATACGACATAAATTGTTATGCTTTAAAATGAAGCCGTGGCATCGAAAGGGATTTCATTGCACGGCATTGGAAGACGCGCCACGGGCTCCCGCGGCGGGATGCCGTGGCGTACTGCGGTAGGCAACGGCTTGCCAAGGACTCCTGCGTTCGTTGTGACATACCGCGGGGTGAGGCAGGGGTAGAGAAGCGGTGAATGCACACTAAAAGTATATCGGGCAGCAGGAGCTGCCGAGGCGTGCCTTGTCGTGCCGTGGCTAGGCGCTGGAATGCCGCGGTATCTAAGCGGCTAGTGTGCGCTGACTGACGGCAAATTCCCTTGCCATGCCGTCTCGGTCTGCGTAGGCCTTTACTGGTATTCGGAGGTAGGTTTGTTGTCAATTTGGGCTCCTAACAGCCCTTGATATTACAGCATGCTATTATTATTATTCAGCCATGATCATCCCACTGCAGGGCAAAGGTCTCCCTACCCTTCTTCCACTCCTCTCGGTTTAAGGTTCTTTGCGGCTAATCCAAGTGTCTAGTTCATCTCGCCATCTCCTAGGCCTGCCGCGCCGTCGTCTAACGTTGTGTGGGCTCCACTCAGTGATGAGTTTTGCCCACAGCTCGTCCGACATGTGGCAGACGTGACCAGCCCAGTTCTATTTTAAGCTTGCGGCTTTCTGACCAACGTCGGCGATCTGAGTTTTAGAGCGCAGTACACTATTCCTTATACGGTCTGATAGCTGGAATCTTAAGATACTGCGCTCCATGGCTCGCAGGCAAACTCGGAGTGCGGACTTTTGATGTTTTGTCAAAGACCAAGTCTGAGCATCGTAGGTGAGGATAGGCAGAATACATACGTCCATGAGATTTTTCTTTAGCGTGAGAGGGAGTTTACGGGATGCTATAAAAAAATCTAAATAAAACAAGTATTGGGTAACTAAAATTATTTATTCAAACTCAACATCACATAGGTAGTCATTTATACACGCGACTTTCTCTTATAAACTATTTATATAACTATTCGTTTACAGAATATAACGTTTCTTTTTAATAGAGCAATACTTTACAACTTTATTTTAAAACTAGCGGCCCGTCCCGACTTCGCACGGGTGCACATATTTCCCGTTTTTACAACATTTTTCATTTACGCTCCGCTCCTATTGGTCGTAGCGTGATGTTATATAGCCTATAACCTTTCTCGATAAATGGACTATCCAACACAAAAATATTTTTTCAATTCCAACCAGTAGTTCCTGAGATTAGCGCGTTCAAACTAACTCTTCAGCTTTATAATATTAGTATAGATAATAACAGTGGCTTGATAGCTTTATGCACTCCTCAAGAACCTACATTAAACCATAGATTTTGGATTGAAAGACGTTATTGTTGCCTGTTTAATAAAAAGTATACAGTGGTATCGATTCTGTTGCGCACTTTGACAGGACTAAACTAAGAGCGTTAGTCTCTTTCTGTTTCAATAGAAAAAGAAAGTGACAGTTGCTTTTAGTCTAGTTTATTACTGTCAAAATGTGCTACAGAATCAACACCAATATGTAAAAAAGAACCCTTTCCCGAAAGGGGAACAAAGGTACCGCAAATAACATAACTAAAAAAAATTGGTTGTCTGTAAAGTTGGTTTACGGACGATAGTTTAACGTGACAACATCATAACAAAACATCGTGCCTCTCTATCGCTTGTTCCGCGCTCTCACTCGCACGCTCGCCTCAGACGGAACGTGACAATGAGTCACGCTTTTTCATGCATGCTGCCGGCGTTCACCGTTTTATTAGACGTTGTCACGTCAAAATAGATAAATAAATATTATTAATGAATATTAAAAATGTTATTGTTATTTAAAATGCACGTTTGTAGTACCCAAATTACACCAATGTCCATAAAATGTAGCAAATTCTCAAAATTTGACTACACCTTGTCGGCGACGGTGCCTTTGAACGTGTTTTAAGGAAATTCGTGTAATTTGGGTACTCAAAACGCGCATTTTAAATAACAATATCATTTTTAATATTCATTAATAACGTTTTTTTATTTATTTTTAGTAATGTTATTGCGGTATCTTTGTGCCCCTTTCGGATCGGACAGGATTTTTTTTACATATTGTATAATGTTCTCCGGGTTGCAGGTTACCTTTTAGCCAAGTTTCATCAAAATTGGTTCATCAGTTTAGTTGACAAACAGACAAACCCACTTTCGCATTTATAAAAGTGATATCGACAAAATTTATAAAAGTTTATTTTAAGGCTTGATCTTTATTTGAAAATGACAATCATTGCGCCGATAGCCGTTACGGCCAATGGCGTTATAGCCAAGAGCCTCGATCAACACATTACGAGGCTCTTGTTAGGCGGCTTGATACAAAAACCGGTACTTCTGGACACGGCGCGTATTGTTAGTGAGTTTCTCTCTCTGAGGCCCTGACCAACGGTAGCTTGGACCCTGTTCCCGATGCCGGTGGGCTACAATTGTTTTTTAAATATTATGTTCTTGTTTCAGATTGTAAAATATTGCTCTAACAAGTTGACTTATAACCTAATGTAGTAAAACTCTTGTCATGAGCTACATAATTCCAGTTTTCGTGTATAACATTTTCATAGACACCTTCGATAGGTTTTTAACAATTTCACTTTGTAAAAGATTATAAAATTGCACTTTGTGGTGAGTACCGACTTATAGCCGTCTTGCCGGTCCTTATTTTTAATGTATGGCGCGATTCAAGTATTACGTAAGCACGAAAGGGGGGTGAGGGGGTCTTTGCTTAGCTTATTTTTGGTGACACGGGGGACTGGGGTGTCTAGATGATGATTACGTCAGCAATTTTTATTTATTTACTTATTTTTCTAAACTTAAACACTGCTGCTCATGAATAACAATAAAGAAACCTGATCAGTTTAAAAATATATATATACCAATGTTTACGTAAGCATAGGAGGGTGAAAGCTTTGCTTACTTTTGCTGACAAGGGGGAGGGGTGAGTCAAAAATTACTAAAATTCTACTTACGTAATACTTGAATGGCGCCTATGATGTCGAGTACAACCAATCTATATTGGCTACCCTGAAGGTCAAAACGCCGCGTTTGGTGAAACAATTTGTTTTATATTCATCATCATAACTGCAAGTAGACTGCACATGGGTTTTACCCCGTGTGGGGACGGGTTAGAATATAAAACGTCCTCACCGCACGCTGGGAATAGACGCGTGTTGCAAGATTCAACAAAACCCAGCACGCGATCTATACGGTCCGCCTGGCTAGCTACCACCTGAACAATAAAAGTCTGCTAAGCAGTTTACCGTGTTCCGTCGTGTGTATGTGAGAGCCAGAGGGGTATGGGGGAATCCCTCTATATCTCTATTCCTTGGATTCGTGTGCTCCATCTTAGACCCTGTCTTACCATCAGGTGAGACTAGGGCCAAACGCGACCAAGTCAGGAATTTAAAAAAAATTAAAGATACGGTTGTTTTTTTAGACTCTTCATTTGATATTTCAATTGTGCTCTGAATAAGTGTCCATAAAACCTCCTTAAATATGATCACACATTTCTGATACGCGTTGTATACCTACGTAAGAATACCGGCCCAGTTAAAAAATGTAGATCACTTATTTATAATCCCAAATTCATAAAAATAGGTATACCAATTTTTGAAAATCATAAATTGTTAAAAATATTTATACTGGGTGTAAAAATAGTCTTAACGAAGCCCAAGTCTACGCATACTGTACATAAAACTAAGTAGCATACAACAAAAATAATTGCTGGGAAATGACTTTTACTTTTTGGTATTAAAAATTGCTTTTAATTGTAGCGCGCAAAGGAAGCGCGTGTGCAGCAGACTGTGCTTACATTCTTAAAATGTTGATAATATTTGTACAGAGGAATGTAACTAAGCTATCGTGAAAAACGTACAAAAATATGGTGACTTTGACCTTCAATATCTCCGTAACCAGTCGGTTCCCAGGTATGGCCCAATACCAAAAAATCTTTGTAATGATGGGAAGAATACGTGGCTCTCGGCTTCGTTAAGGGTATTTTTACACCCGGTATATTCGACAGCTCTTAAGATGAACAACAAACAATGGAGTCTCTAGGGAGCATACAAGCTGCCAATAATCAGACCGGCCAATGATAAACTTCCCCTCAATAACATTTAAAAGTGATTCAACATAATAATCTTAGATTAATGATTCGTCTCCGCTCCGCTCCAACTAGATACCGCTCTACCTAACAACAATAGCTCCTTGAGAGCGGCAACTTTACAAGGTTAGTCGGAAAGTGGGTACTAAGCCGCGGGTCACTTAATGTATCACTGATGATTGTTTTAAAGATAGTGTTAAAATTTAAAAAATCAATTTTTTTTTCCATGAAAAATTATTTTTATTTTAGTTTTTTCAAAAATTCTTCATCCCTGCTTTAGTTATGTATTCAGAAAATGGAGTGTCTAATCCGTGACCCCAAATATGACGTAAAATGTAAACACGTCTGATCATAGCTGAGGATAGGTAAAGTTAAACCCTCATTTATTTCCAAGCCTTTCTGATGTAATTATTCGTAATAGACGTAAAAATAACTTATGTATTCGTAGAGCAAATACAGCACTTATGTGGAAAAGCGTATTCTGTTGGGCTCCAAAAATCTATAACAAGCTTCCAGATTCTTACAAAGAGCTAACAGTAGAAATATTTAGAAAGAAGTTAAAGGCCCTTCTAAGTGAAAAGTGCTATTATACTGTTACAGATTTTATGAATGACACTTTGTAACAAATGTTAAATAGAATAAAATATAATTATTATAAATGTACTAAATTTTAATTGCTATTTTCTCCTACACATGTTTGTTTTTTATTTTTTTATTGTATTTAACTACTTATTTTGTTATTATTTGCACGCCATACATGGCAGAATATGATTGTTACCACAATAATGTATGTAAGATCTTAATTGTACCATGTTCATCCAAATAAAGATACTATTGACTATTGATAGATGGAATTTAGCGTATTTTTTATGAAATCTTTGAACAGTTATTTCTCTTGAATTATTGACTTTTGGGGAAAGTTGTAGAACAAATGTTATCCATTGTTATAGGTACTTTAACACCCTTTCGGCTTAGTACCCCTTTCCGACTAACCTTGTATATCGACATTTGCAACGATCTTATTTCTTGTAGTATTGTTTTTACACAGTTTCACTACGCAAGCCGGCATTTTACTTTGGATTATGAGCAGTTTAATCGAACACGAGGCGCATCAACGTCACACTTTGGGCGCGTTCCCACTATGTCGTAACGATTAATTTATCGTTGGACGACTGTCGTCTCTAACTGTTCCCATTATAACGACTGTTTGTCGACAATTTTTTTTATCGTTTAGCGACTATCGTATCTAGCTGTTCCCATTGAATCGCGACGACATTTTATCGTTTCACGGCAGTTGCTTTGTTGTTTGCACATCAGTAGCAAGCTACAAGACGAGACGATATTTTTATCGTGGCCACGACAGATAGTCGTAACAACGACACATGATTTGCCGTCACAATGTCGTTACGTTTTCTTATCATTTTAAGACTATCGTGCTAGCCGTTTCCATTGACTTGACAATCTGTCGTCACTGCAAAAACAAGTCGTGAACGACAGTTAATATTGTCGTCTTATATGTGAACACCTCCATTCAAATATATAAGCCACGACACTTAAAACTACACGATTATCCGTCGTCACGACAAAGTAAGAACGCGGCCTTTGGTTGCAACGAGACTGACTCGAGTATGCCGACTTCGGCGTAGTATTAGTTGCTGCATTTTACTAGTACGCCGGCGATATCTTGTTGGAAAGCAGCGGTAAGGTTAAGGCAATGGATTCCGACGGTGCAAGGAGGTGGTAATTAATTGACATCAACTTTGCTCTGATTGTTACAATTGTTTTGAACACACAGATATTTTCCTCATTTTATAACGTAGAATGTAATTCAATAGATATACAGGCTGTTAAAATATTGTCTCTAAGAATTTTGTGGACTCACTCAGTATTGGAAATTGAACAACTTTTCGAAATTCGCGTATATTTTTTATTGTTTATTCCATACAAACCAATGCAACCAAGATGTTTTTTATTTGTATGCGAAGTAATAAAACAGTATGCGAATTTCGAAAAGTTGTTCAATTTCGGATACAAAGTAACCCCACAAAATTCTTAGAGTTAATTTTATATCACCTGATATAATGGTCGGTGCCTTAAAAAAATTTGTACCAATATTATACTTTTTATAAAAATATTTTCGATTGTTTTTTTATTCGTAAAACGTTTGGACGAATTTTTAATAATATATTTTACTTTAGATAAATATGTATCTAAAGTCGCTGCGACTGCAAAATACGCTGTTTTTTTTTATAATCGGTCTTTAGCATTATTTTATAATACTTCTCAAGTCACATGCACCTGTAAAATCCATTTTCTAATAATTTATTTGGTTAAGAAGATAAAAAAAAAAATATTAGAAAACGGATTTTACAGGTGCGCGTGGCTTGAGAAGTATTGTAAAATAGCATCAAAGACAGATTTACAACAAAAAAAAACTGGTTTTGCAGGCGCAGCGACTCTATATATTTTTTTATAAAATGGTTGACTATTTGACCTAAAATGGTTGACTATTACAATATAATTATAACTTGTAAGCATTTTTTAAATCCAAACAATCTTTAAATTAGTTTAGTTTCGCTTGAATTATCATTTTAATTGGTAAATTCATAAACTTTTTAGGGGGACGAATCCAGAATATAATTCCGCTCCTTCGCGGGGCAAACGATTCGTAAGAGGCGACAAATCTGACACTATTGTGGCAATAGGCTCGCCACTCTCCACCTATAACATGGGACTTAATACCAGACGCGAAACGTGGGTGTACAGAATCCTGTAGTAGGAACACCTCTGCTTACCCCTTCAGTGATTATAGGCGTGAGTATTATGTTCAAATTCATATTAATGACCACGCTATCCAAGCTTGTAGCTCCAATATAAAATTTGTAATCATTTTTTTAATATAGCTCGAGGTATGTACAGTCAACAAGAAAAGTTACAGTTAAAGACATTTATATTAACAAAATATCAAAAATTGATGACTTTTTTGTAACTTTAAATTCAATTATCAGTGCATGTAATTATTATTTGAATATTTTAATAATAAAAATCAGTAAAGTGTTGTCTGTATACAAAATAATATTAATAAAAAACAAATATAAATTCATAAAACAATTTTGAAATTTTGTACAATCGTCTTTTAGTTTTTATGTTGGCTGTAGAACTGAAATATTTAGCAATATCATTAATCTGTGTATAGATTCATTACAGCATATTTTTGTTACAATAAATAGTGAGGACCGTTTCCATTGACGTTAAATCCGAAAATTCTTTATTCATAGAAGTATATTTGTGTCCTATATGGTCCCATACAATTTTGACCATTATAATACATAGAATGTTCGAAAATTTACTCTTAAAAATTTTGTGGGGATTTTTTTTAACACCCTGTATAATATATTTTTTCTATCAATTGACTTATTTTTCTTAACAAATACATTATAATTTTAATTATATGGAATATTATTTTAATTTAGCCACCTTTTATATCTGTCTACTATTTTTGTATAATTAGATATTTAAACTTCTGAACGCCACGCTAAAGACGTACTATTTTACGGCTATTGACGTCGTTGGTGGTCCCAGCACATTTTCGTTTGACGTCTATAGCCGTTATGACGTTCAAACGGTTATACAAAGTATTTTCGATCAACAGTTAACAGTAATAGAGCATAATATGCTTTAAAATTATTTCACGTTGGGTGTCAAATGTGTGATTTGAACGTAAACCTTAAGAGCGCTTATGTAAAATACAACTCGAGCAAGGTGCAGTACTATTTAGAACGGTTGTGCTGTAGATCCGATCCGAATTTCCACGTATGATTAATACAAATAAATTGTTTGATTTGATTTTGAAAACGGACACTGTACGAAGTAATGTCGTTACTATGAAGTTTTTGAACAATGACGTCCTCGTTCAATAGGTCGGTCTCTGTCTAGCTAACAATTTTAAATCGCTTATAACTTACATACATACATAAACTCACGCCTTTTTCCCATGGGGGTAGGCAGAAACTATAGAACGCCACATGCTACGACCCTTACATACCCCTTTCGCTTCATCCACATTCATACATCTTGTCATACACGCACGCCGGTTGAGAGTACTACGCACCTGACCTTTGTGAAGAACATCACCAATAACATCGATGTATGTCCTTCTAGGACGTCCTCTACCGGCGTTCCCATTAACATCCGCCTTATAAATTCCTTTTGTTAATCGCCGTTCACTCTTCTCTCAACATGGCCAAACCACCTAAGCATACTCCTTTCAATTTTTGTCACTACATCATCTTTTAAACCGCAACTTTGTCTAATCTCTTCATTTCTCAATCTATCATTCAAAGTTATAACTTATAACTTGGGCATTTTATTATATATTTCATTGGTTTTTTCAATGTTTTTTTGTAAAAGTTACCGAGACAATTAATGGAGAAGGCAACGCAAAACGAAAGCAGATGGCAGCACCTCCATACTTAGTTATTTGAACCAATCAGAACCATTATATTCATATGAGCAATAACTTCAAATATATTGCGACCAATAAGATCGCACTGGTACAATCGAAAGTGGCGCCATTAGTTTCACAGTTGCTTTCCCCATTAAAAAAATATTGTCAACTACCCGATTAAAAATTGTGATGTGTTTTCTTATTGTTTATTATACACAGTAAATAAACGGAAATGCTAAAGCACATAGTCCGCGATAGATTGTATGCCAAGTGTTGTGGTTGGAGCAGGGACTTGAATATGGCGACGATACCTTTAATACAGGGTGTAAACAAAACCATGTAATTCCTTCAAACCTCGTGATGTACTGCTGACATAGATTAACCCTGAACGGTAAACATTTAAAAACAATAAAAAAAATTTACAGTAAGTAAACATGTGTTCTTAACGTGAGGCATTAGAGCGCCCCGAGCGAATTGCGCGGCTATCGCTCGCCGCGCGGTCATTTAACTCGGGGCGCTAAAATGCCTTACGTTAAGAACATATCGCACACCTAGATCTAACCTAAGACAACTCAAAAAAGGTCATTTTTCAGGGGATGAAAAAAACGTATATCTGGATATTTTGTTAAGGAAGTTATACAATTTAATTTGATTCTAGTTTTTTGAGTAGTCTTAGTATAGATCTAGGTGTGCGATATGTTTACTTACTGTAAATTTGTTTTATTGAATCCTAAGTATCCCGTGCAGGATTAATCTATGTCAGCAGTACATCACGAGGTTTGAAGGAATTACATGATTTTGTTAACACCCTGTATATTAAGATACTGCAGGTCTAGCACGAATGCTGTCGAGTTACTACCGTAAACATAGCGTTAATATAAATGAATTTTGAATCGGAAATACTCGTTTCACACATACTATTTAATTAAATTGAAAACTTTATTCATATCTATGTATGATACAAATTGTGCGTGTCGCAAATAAATAAACCAAAAATGTTATAGGACAGTTGTATTTTCGATTCAAAATTCGGTTACATTAGCGATACGTTTACGATACTATACGTCAAACGTTTGTGTTAGGACTGCTGTTTTTTTATAAAGGTTAGGCAATACCTTTTTACGGTTTCGGTACCGATAAAAATTGACTGACGACTGAATCATACTATTGAAACATTGATGCTATCTAGCTAGACTCATAGCGAATGACGGAGTGGCGAGGCAGTTCATAAAAGAAAACCCTTATTTATAAAAGTTTTGGTACCGATACCGAAATCTAAACGGTGTAAATAGATCCTTAACGAAGCCGGAAGGCACTTATTGTCCTCGTCTCAATGCGATCATTTTTTTGTTCTGGACTATGCCTGGGAACCTTCTAGTTACGGAGATATTGGAGGTCAAAGTTCCATCTTTTTCACAACTTATTTTAAAATACTAATTTTGAAGGTTGCATATGTACTTGAAATACCTCCATTATCCGTTTACAAAAAAAAAGTCATTTCCCAGCGACAATTTTTGCGTAGGGTTACTTAGTTTGATGTACTGAATACATGGTTGACGGCTTGGTGAAGGGTCTTTTTACACCTTGTATAAGGTCCAACCAAAATAAAAAAAACAAACGACAAACTTTTACACAGTGAATGTTTTCAAACTTTCGCGGTTTGTACACATTATAAAAATACTAAATCGGGTCTAATCGCGTAGAAAATCTTATAACGTCGGGATAAATAAGGTATTTTCCTGCCTTATAAAATTTTCTACGCGATTATACCCGATTTAGTATTTTACACAGTGTTCAGTACGTTTAACTAAACATATCTATGCAAAAAAACGAGACCAAATTATTATTTATTTATAACCAATTTTCTTTTTCAATCATATTTTAATTAAAAAACAATAATTTTAATACTTTTCACTTCGCGGTTTATGTAAAACACGGCGTGGAAGAAGGGTGTGCCTGGGCAGCGGTCGATAAATAAAAAGTGGATGAGTTTATTCTTAGAGAGTACATGCAATTTAAAACGTTATAATTTTTTAGTTATAAAATAAACACTTGGATCTCGTTTTTTGCATAAATATGTTTAGTTAAACGTACTAAACACTGTGTAAAAGTTTTTCCAGTTATTTTGGTTGGACCTTATATTTAAGTATTGTAAAATTCCGGTAACCAGAATTTAGGGGTATATATAGGGGTTTATATGTCATACTATATTGTCCAAACTAAAGTCCCCAGCAAAACTGAATGAGTGGGTCGAGGAACTGCAAGTATACTCCACCAAGAAGAATATAGTCTGTTTAGTTGTCGGCAATAAGATTGATAAGTATATCATTTTAGGACCCAGTGTATAATATCAGCAAGCACATTGGGTCACCCGCGTGATGGCGCAACGAGTATTCCCAAGGAGGGTTGATGTCAGGCAGGCGGCCGGTCATAAAACGATAAGCCAAAACCTCTAACAACATGGATTTACGAAATACATGTTGTGCCGAAACCACCTAGTGTGGGATAAGGGCAGGGAGATGATGATGACGTCATACTGTATTGTAATGATATCTTAATTTTCAGGTTATTCAGTCACTGGATAATTGTAGTATGTCTTCATGAACATTCATTCGTTACATGTTGTAAAATTCTATCCCTTACAAACAAAATTTCTGAATAAAGTCACGCCAAGGTTATAACGAAAAAAAATAGATAAACTAGTGTCCGACCAAAAGTCGATTTCACGGCTATCGGCACAACCTTCGGCCAAAGCCAAAGCCGAAGGTTTTGAACACCATGCTATAGAAGTAAGAGCACTTCCCTCCACGCTACAAATTCAACGTACTTTTTTGACGGCCATAGACGTCGATGGCGGCCTGAGCAAATTTTCTTTTGACGTCCATAGCCGTCGAAGGACCCTAAGAAGTTCAGGTCAAAATTGGCTAAAAGTAAATAAAATAATGTTCTTTTAAAGTTTATATTGACTGTATATAACCCCTGCACCGCGCGTCGCATCTATCGCGCTTTTGTAACATTTCGTTCAATTTCGGCGCTTCCTAGAAACAAGCAGCCGAAGGTTTGCCCGAAGATGGCCGAAGCCGTTCGGTAGGACACTAAGATAAACTGAAGTTATTCTTGGCGTAACTATTTCAAGTTTATGTTGCAAGGGGTGTTGTATATATATTTTACTTACACATTACCGTTGTTCCCAGCTACCAGCCGGTTATTTACGGTTCTTATATATAATGTTCCCGTTAATATTAACTATATTTTTGGTCAGCATATAAGTGTATATATAAAACTTAACTAAGTTTGTATGTTCTGTCACTGATGTTCCTTTTTTATTTTTAAATCGAGGACGCCATCTGGAAATAGAAAAATTTAATTATTTATTTTTATCTCCTTTGTTCATTAAATATACATATACATACATAAACTCACGCCTTTTTCCCATGGGGGTAGGCAGAAACTATAGAACGCCACATGCTACGACTCTTACATACCCCTTTCGCTTCATCCACATTCATACATCTTGTCATACACGCACGCCGGTTGAGAGTACTACGCACCTGACCTTTGTGAAGAACATCACTAATAACATCGATGTATGTCCTTGTAGGACGTCGTTTACCGGCGTTCCCATTAACTGCCTTATAAATTTCTTTTGTTAATCGCCGTTCACTCATTCTCTCAACATGGCCAAACCACCTAAGCATACTCCTTTCAATTTTTGTCACTACATCATCTTTTAAATCGCAACTTTGTCTAATCTCTTCATTTCTCAATCTATCATTCAAAGTTACACCGCACATACTTCGCAAGGAACGCATTTCCACGGCATTTATTCTACTTTCATGCCTCTTCTACCACGACCAACATTCACTTCCATACATAAGCGTAGGTACCAACACACCATTATGGACAGCCAGTCGTGCCTTTTTGGACATCGACCGGCTAGCCACAACCGCATGCAAAGCACCATTTACTTTATTTCCCGGATTTGCTCTCCTTTCCACATCTTCGTCAATCTTACCATCTCTTGTAAACATGCTTCCCAAATAAACAAACTCATTCACCTGTTCAATACTTTCATCTCCTCAAATTTTAAATATACATATAAAGTACATTTTTAAATATTTCTATCTTTTTCCAAGCCTTTTCCCAACTATGTTGGGGTCAGCTTACAGTCTAGCTGACGGCAGTCGCTCCGTGTAAAACACTGGTATTCAGCCGCATCTGATTAGACTGGAAGCTGACCCCAAGACGATACAAGCAGACGCGGTCGCAGCCAAAGACTTTGGGGGGGGGGGGGGAGGTCATATTAACAGTAAAATAAGTTGAGCACGTTAGAATGTATTGGTTCTTAAGTATTTTTTGTGACCCACACAAATGTCCAGTTGATTGATAGCGTCGTGCAGCGGTCGGGTTGTTGAGCTCCCTAAAATAAGGTTTGAGCTATACGATGGCTGATGCACGCGTGCCGTCAGTTAGTACCGGTCAAGTCAAACCTGCTATGGCACTTTCCTCAAAAGACCATTCCAGACGTTGCCCTACATCGTTTCACTCGCATAATTTTTATACTACAATGTCTGGACTTTAAGAGACCTTGATCTCTGAGTTTGTTTCATCTTTTCTTCTCAGAGGTAGTCAGATAGGAAATGCCGGCGCCATCTAGTCTTAAAAAAACATTTCATTGACTTGTAAAAGTGTCTGTAACAGATTTATTTACATAAATAAAAATCATTTATCAGTGCCCAATTATTTTTTTGTAAATTTTTAGTTTTTTAGACGGTTATCAATTTGACGTGTACGATTTTGGCGGGGGGTCTTGACCCCACGACCCCCCTGAGACCGCCACTGGATACAGGACGATGTTTACTTACCATTATTATCAGTATATACATAAGCGATTCTCCTTGGCGCCAACTGCTTCCTGCCGTGACTTTTTCGTCTCCCCTCTTTCAAAGACAAATTCAACACACCATTATCACTTTCTAATATCTTCAATCCGTCCCCCTCCGTCAAAACCATAGACTTAATATTCGATGTCAGTTTATCATTTGATATAAAAACTGTTTTCGCAAAAACTTTTTTCTTTTCCGAGGAATCATTTTTAAATATGTGGTTGACACTTTGCTGGACCAGTTTGTCTATGCGGCACTCGAAGATGTTTTTGTCTATGGTTTTTTCGAAACATTCTGGGAGGAGGGGGGTCTTTGTTTCTGTGACTGTGACCTTTTTTACTGGGTTTTTGATTTGAGATTCTAATTGGGTCGTTTCTATGTCTAATATTGGCACATCTGAAGAGTCTGACCGTTCTTGGAGTATCTGAAAAAGGGGAATAAATTGCTATAATTAAGAACGCCATGAGTTAGTATACACAGATATGAGTTAAAAGTAACGCCAGTAGGCCTTTTTTTTGGGTGAACAAAATGCCTGTCGCGTACCACGCCGTCCGGGGAGACGACAAGGTTATGGGGGGCTTGCACCCACTAAAAACTTCGCCTGTGCACCTACTTTACTACCTAGGTTCTACCGGGACCTGCCGGGGTTGCGGTGCATGCTTTTGTGAAACCCGCGACCCCGGCCGAACGGTCAGGAGGAGGAACACCGTTGGTTATTAGCCGGTAAGAGTCCGGCAGACCCCCTCGCCTTCCCCGGGCGAGGGATATCCATGTGGATTTTCCAACGATGTAAGGGAACGTACCCATACTACGTGACACATTTACAATTTTTTCCCCCCTCTCGATGACCACCCGTAGTATATGTCAATACCCGTCCCTACCCCTCTAGTTTTCACGTAGTTCATAAATATTGTTTTAAATCATATTTTTTAACAGAAAGTTTAAAAAAAATGGCTTATATTACCACCTGTGAGTTTAAAAAGCTCAAAACACTGCGCGCCATGTTTGAATATAGCTCAAAAAAGCGCCAGATTTCCCTAGAGGATATTGACTACGTGACGAAAACCTAAGACATCCCCCCACCCCTGTGAACAAGCGTGGTATTTTAAAGACCCCCCTCCCCCCCTGAATGGGTCACGTAGTATGGGTACGGTCCCTTAGTAACGTAGTAGTGGGATAATAAAAACATTTTTTATAAAAAATTTAAACCAACTTCAAAAAATAATAAAATAATTACCATATAAAATTAACAGTTTCCGAAGTCGGTGCCTTTAATTTGGTTCAGCGTGGATCAGCACCGACTTCTGAAACTGTTAATTTTATATGGTAATTATTTTATTCTTTTTTGAAGTCGGTTTAAATTTTTTGTAAAAAATGTTTTTATTTTTTTAATTTTAGTGGCCTTAATTAAAACTTGCTTGGACCTACTAAAGACGCTGCTCGTAACATAATCACATCATCACATTATGCGTACTGTTCGTCATTGAGGAGTTCCATTGTCTATCTCAGAAGTTCTTCATCAGATCTTCACCAAATTGAAATGGGACCAACTTCGGAGTATACCCTATCCATTAAAAAAAGAATCATCAAAATCGGTTCACAATTGGCGAAAATATCGATGAACATACACAAAAAAAAAAAAAAAAAAACATACAGACGAACATAGTAACCTCCTCTTTTCGGAAGTCGGTTAAAAACAGGCTAATATCTACATACCTGTACAATATATCGCCTGAGTCTCAGGCAGCGCTGTCGGACGCTATCACGCTGTGTTACTAACGCTCTTCTCTCTGCTAAAGCGTCGTCTCTACACGCGCGCACCGCTCGCAGTTCTCGAGCCAAACGACGTAAGTGCTCGACACTTCGACGTCTACTGTTTTGAGAGGCCAGCTGTTAAAAGATAAATCTTCTTTACATAGTATAAAACAAAGTCGCTCCTGCTGTCTGTACGCTTAGATCTTTTAAACTACGCAACGGATTTTAATGCAGTTTTCAGCAATAGATAGAGTGATTCAAGAGGAAGGTTTATATGCCCCACATTAGTATCTACATTGCACCCGTGCGAAGCCGGGGCGGGTCGCTAGTGAAATAATAAATGATTTCAACTGCTTCGTTGGTCTAGTGGCGGCAAGTGCGACTGCTGATCGTGAGGTCCTGGGTTCGATCCCCAAGTCGGGTAAAGTGTTATTGGGTTCTTCTGTGTGGAATTCCTCAGTAGCAGTCCGGAGTTTGTATTTGTGCCCGGTTGATGGCAATAGGCTCGCCCCCTATTACATGGGACTTAAACATAACGGCGAAATGAGGGTGTTACTATACACCTCTGCCAACCCTTCGGGGTCATCAATCATGTAATTCCTTCAAACCTCGTGATGTACTGCTGACATAGATTAACAATGAACGAGATACATTAGGATTCAATAAAAAATATAACTAAAAGACGTAAACATATGTTCTTAACGTGAGGCATTTTAGCGCCCCGAGCGAATTGCGCAGCTATCGGTCGCCACGCGGTCATTTAACTCGGGGCGCTAAAATGCCTCGCGTTAAGAACATATGTTTACTTCTTGTAATATTTTTTTTATTGACTCCTAAAGTATCCCATGCAGTGTTAATCTATGTCAGCAGTACATCACGAGGTTTGAAGGAATTGCATGATGACGTTTACATCAGTGGTCCCCAAACTTTTTTGTCTGGAAGACCACTTGCTATGTTTTTCGGTTTTGGGTAGACACTTGGACACACTAATATTGCATTTATGCAAATTCATCGACTTCAAATGTGTTTTTGAATGATTTCTAACTGTAGTGAGGTGTAGAGTGAAGAAACAAAAAAACTCACGTTAAGTTTTATACATTTACTAGCGGCCCGTCCCGGCTTCGCACGGGTGGACTTTTTTCCCGTTTTTGCAACATTTTTCATTTATGCTCCGCTCCTATTGGTCGTAGCGTGATGTTATATAGCCTATAACCTTCCTCGATAAATGTACTATCCAACACAAAAATAATTTTTCAATTCCAACCAGTTTGTCCTGAGATTAGCGCGTTCAAACAAACAAACTCTTCAGCTTTATAATATTAGTATAGATTAAACCTACGACAGTATAGGTCTACCAGAATCTGATGGCAAATAGGGAAATTAAATGTTTTTGTGGATAACACAAGGGTAATTTGAAGAAAAAGTCTTGATGCTTGTAATTTTTTTCTTCAATTTCTTCTCGATCTTCATCCTGCCCTTATCCCACACTAGATGGGGTCGGCACAACATGTATTTCATAAAGCCATGTTGTTAGAGGTTTTGACTTATTGTTTTATGTGACCCAATGTGCTTGCTGATATTATGCACTGGGTCCCAAAATGATATGCTGATATATGGTTTTTTGCAATTTTATTGTAATGGAAAAGGAAACCTTGTTAAAATAAGTATGTTTATTAAAAATGTTTGAACAAGAAAACATTAATCAGAACTGGAAAATGTATCAACTACAGTCATACTCGTTTTGACAAGTGACATGTTGACATTGCCATATGAAAACCACTGTTTATTATTAATTTTTAATGCCATGAGATTCTGGTTGATCTATACCTACAACAGTACTATCGTCGTCGGTCTGTTTGTTGTTTTCAGGTAAAAACTAAGCAAAACATCATCTGTGTATGTCGGTTACTCCATTAATGGAAAGTCAAAATTTAAGTCACGACCTGCTTAAATGATATCCACTACCGTGGACCCCCATTTACATCTCACGGACCCCCAATTATTTTTTTCACCTGTGGACCCCTGGAGGTCCAAGGCGATATAGACCACTTTGGTTATCTCTGGTTTACACCCTATTCAAGGTTAGTCGGAAAGGGGGTACTAAGCCGCGGGCCACTTAAAGTATCACTGATGACTATTTTAAAGCAAGTATTAAAATTTCAAAATTCGGTAATTTTTAATTGCATGCAGAAAGATTTTTATTTTAGATTTTTCAAAAATAATCATACCTGCTTTAGTTATGGATTCAGAAAATTAAGTTTCTAATCCGTGACCCCAAATATGACCTAAATTGTAAACATAATTAATCATAGCTATGGACAAATAGATTTTAGCATATTATTTACGAAATCTTTGAAAATCGAGTTTTGGGGAAAGTTGTAGAACAAAAGTTATCCCTTATTATAGGTACTTTAACACCCTTTCGGCTTAGTACCCCCTTTCCTACTAACCTTGTATAGGCGTGAATGCGTGATGTTATGCTATGAACAGAATATAAGTGGATATGCGAGACTCAACAATAGTAAGTGAAGCTGCCCGGACTACTGGTGTCTGTGGTCAGACAGTCGTAACCCGACACTCTGTGGTTGGTTATGAACATAGAACATTTCTCACGACGTGTATCGATAACTTTTACTGACGCGTGTTTCTACATGCTGTGTCACTAGGATGTGTAATATAGTCTGATAAATGCAAAATAAAAAAAAAACCAAAAGATGTAAAAACATCCAAATATAAGTAATGTAAAGGACGGCACAGTTTACATCTGTCGGGCCATTCTCCCGGTGAATACATTCGACATTTTTTTTTTAATATGAATTTGTTAATTATTGTATGTATTTTTTTCTATGGGTCTCAGTTGCCTGATGAAATGAAAAATAAAATGATTATTATTATTATATATTTTCTCGTTGTTCTCGTCTTGCTAACGGCGAGTATTTGCACAGACACAACCTAATGGCTAGGATTATCCACCAGCAACTTGCTCTGAAATACAACCTTGTGGACGCAGAAGTACCGTACTACAAGTATGTGCATATAGTAACATTGCTACTTTACACCTATCTCCAAGATACGGAGAAGTTTAATCTATACTAATATTATAAAGCTGAAGAGTTTGTTTGTTTGAACGCGCTAATCTCAGGAACTATTGGTTGGAATTGAAAAATTATTTTCGTGTTGGATAGTCCATTTATCGAGGAAGGTTATATGCTATATAACATCACGCTACGACCAATACGAGCGGAGCATAAATGAAAAATGTTGCAAAAACGGGAAAAATGTCCACACGTGCGAAGCCAGGACGGACCGCTATTGTGTAGTAAATGGTCACCGATTCAGGGACTGACCGCGGCAAGCGTCGCTTAACCTCGCAAATCGTATGATCCGCGTGCTTGCTACTAAGCCAGGAGCCTGTCAAAGTCCCTTTTACATAACATAACATCACGCCAGTATTCCCTCAAGGGTTAGGCAGAGGTGTATAGAAACACCCTCATTTCTCTGTTATGTTTAAGTCGCATGTAATAGGGGGCGAGGCTATTGCCATCAACCAGGCTCAAATCCAAACTCCAGGCTGCTACTGAGGAATTCTACATGGAAAGATCCAATAACACTTTGCCCGATCTGGGGATCGAACCCAGAACCTCACGATCAGCAGTCGCGCTTGCCACCACTAGACCAATGAGTGGTCTTTATAAACGCAGTCGTAATAGACTGTTATATCATTTGTTACTGTGTTATGTAAAACAGCAGTGATAACTTAGTGGTGTGATCGTTGGACTGCCAAGTCATAAGTCTTGAGTTCGAACCCAAGGCACGCACCTCTGACTATTCAGATTCATGTGCGTATTGTATAATTATCACTTGCTTAAAAACGGTGAAGGAAAACATCGTGAGGAGACCGGCGTGCCTGTAGAAATTTCCTCAACGGCATGTGAAGCCAAGTCAGAGGCCCATGGGCGGCATAAACTATCTGACACCAGGTTAGTTACTAACCACACGAGAAGAAGAAGACGGTGAATTGAGTGTGTTATTCAAGGGCGTAGCCGGGATTTAAGTCAAAAGGGTCAAAGGGTTGAGCAGAGATGTATAGTAACACCCTCATTTTACCATTATGTTCAAGTCTTATTGCCATCAACCGGGCTCAAATCCAAACACCGGGCTGCTACTGAGAAATTCCACACGGAAAAAATCAATAACACTTTGCCCAACCTGGGGATTGAACCTAGGACCTTATATCAGCAGTCTCGCTTGCCACAAATAGATCAACGAGAATAGACTGTTATATCATTTGGTACTGTGTTACGTACTCTATTCTTGATCCGTCTCCGCAGCCCCTTCAGGAACGCCAAGTCCTCTTCGTTCAGTTTCAAAGACTGCACCCTCTCTGAGTACTTGCATGTTGAGAGTCCTGCTACTTCTTCCACTGTCATACTGATGCCGCGTGCTGGAATGAAATACAACAAGAATTTTATAAATGTACTGAGGGCCTCGTGGCGTCATACGATTTGCGAGGTTAAACTGCGGTTGCCGCGGTCACTCTGTAGATGGGTGTCCATCCGTTACACATCGAGACCCCTCCGTGCCTCGGAGAACACGTTAAACCGTCGGTCCCGGGTGTCATACGAATACCTATGACAGTTGTTACGGGTAGTCAGAAGCCTGAAAGTATGACAACCAGTATAACCTTAGGATATCGGCATTGCCCAGTAACTTGGTTGCAGAGGTCTGATGGCAGTTGCTTCATGTAAAATACTGGTATTCAGCCGCATCTGGTTAGACTGCAAGCTGACCCCAACATAGTTGGGAAAAGGCTAGGCAAAACAAGAACTGTGCTGCTATTTATTACGTACCATATCTAGGATTGTCAAGTGTACTGTTAAAAACAGTATTATACTTTGATATCACTGAATAATAATAAAATAATATATTGCTTCAACATCTTTTAAAGAACTAGAAAATGGAGCCAAGCAACTTGTTTAAAAATAATATTACAATTTGAAAAGAGAACTGCAAAAAAAAAACATTTCTCATATTTTTTTTTCTATTATGATATCCTATTTTTTCATACAAAATGTTGGTAATCCTACATTATAACTCAAGCGCCAATACCACTAACAAATTTGACTGTGCAAGTCTACTTTTAAACTGGACACCTGCAAGTTGATTTCTACAAGTATAACAAACTAAGTCAGCACATGAGCGTAATAACTTGCACAATTTATGCTCCACTATCATTTTTTGGCACTTGGATCTCTCAAAAGGAAAAAGTTTTAATGATGAAAAAATAAAACTACATTGGTCCACTTGTTGATGTCACAACAAATCTTTAAATAGTATGAATCACACTCATTTTTACCAAATTTTTATTTACTGTTTACAAGATTTAATTTTTTACATTGTACTACAAAAGTTAGTTAGCAGGTATATTTCTTCTAGAAACTAAACACTTAAGAAAAAAAAGAAACATAAAATTCCTAATAGGTCCTAAACGAAACTTTGTTTGTATTCCATTATTTTTTAAAGAGTATGTAGGTATGTAATATTCATGTTTTTTTTTGCATTGATCATTATGTAGTCAGCCAAATGGGTTTATATTGTGCAAATAAGACTCCTTTTCAAAGTATTTCCGATATATTATGTATACAAAATGAAATATTTCTGCGTCATATTGTCATAACACATTAGACGTCTACCTGTTGATTTATCCGTACTAGAATTACAAAAAAATAATCTAAACAACTTGCCATCCAATATTTCCTGGTCCAATTGGTATGAGGACGTGTGCTTCCCATTATCGTCCATTCTTCATATTTAATAGTTTGTTTTAATTATTTATTTTTAACAATATCTTTTACGTTATTAAAAAATAGTTCGGTAGGTTAGGATTTCGAGAGCTGTCAATGTCATTTTCTTTCTTGACATCTCATTTTCATTCATGTAAGTCGATGTAAGTAGTTAGTAGTGTTGGGTAAATATTTTTGATTGTATTTGTCACGTGATCAATCAGTTTTTTTAATTAAACTATTTCAAAAGACGTAATCGTGATGGGTGATGGAGAGCAAATATCCCTCTGCATAAATGTACTGTATCGGTTTATAGTCTGTAGATATCGTATAATAATATCAGCAATCACAAATCCGTCTAGCAAACATGGTGACTGTGGCCGAGGCCATCATATTTCCTCAAGATGGAAGATATATTTGTAACGGTCCAGTTGAATTTTTGGAGGCTCATTTTCAACAGTGAGCTGTTATGGGCTGTAAACTGTCCATAGCTAAAAATGAAATTCTTTGGCGTAAGCATTTGTTAGTATCTCTACAAGTGTTGATTCGTGACTTGACCTTGCGTCTTGCATCACTAGATAGTCTGTGTATTATTTATATTCTCAAACGAGTAACTGAATCAATGTAAAATGTTTATCCAATTATTCTAATTATGACAAGTTAAATTTCTGAAGTTACTGTAGCAAGCACTTGCTTAGTCGGTAAAACTTCTAGAAAATTACTTGCTGCGGGTGAGTCCACGTAAGTCGGTTGCAGACATCATATTCCACAATTTAACTTGCACTTAGATTTAGCACTTTAGAGTTCATTTCCTTCTTGTTCTCTTTTCTCACCGAATGTAAAATAAAAATCGACTAAACTAACCGAATGTAAAATAAAAATCGACTAAACTACGCCACAGACAAATGGAACTGCATAACAGCATAACATTGACGATACATTTTTTACCTGTGCATTTTTCAGTTCTTTGTTTTTTAGCCGGCGTTGGTTTGTTTTTTCAATTTTACACAAATTAAATGGTAAGTTGAGGATTTATTTCTGTATAAAATAAAAATGTTAAAATAAATATTGAATGTTATTTTAAAATAAAATCAAAAATGAAGACATAGTTATTAAACTTATTATGACAGACAGACACGGGCATAACGTCTCCCTTGTTTCCTTATTCAAAATCTTTCATGTGCGAGCTTTTAAATATAACGTTATCTAATGTTATTGGGGTAAGCAGTGTAAGAGATTATACTGAAATCGTTTTTGGAAGTTGTCCAAATGCATAAAGAATAGAATATACTTTATTGTACACCAAAATTGTAACACAGCTCTTATACAATAACAAACATTAAAGGGCATATATAATTTTTTAATATTTGTTTGTAGTCAAAAACATCTATCGTGTTATTTTTTTTAACGCGTCTTTACCTCTAATAGCAGTAGTGTCTATCCAGCCAGGGCATGGTGCTTATAAGGCCTTATAGCCAGGTCCAGTCGCTCTCCATATTTTTACATTAAAGATTATATATTCAGAATAAACATGCTGGCACTTATAAATCATCATCTTCCATTAATTATTCTTAGAGACAAGTACTTTCAATATCTATACTTAACATAACATCACATCACGCCTGTATTCCCCGAAGGGTTGGGCAGAGGTGTATAGTAACACCCTCGTTTCGTCAGTTATGTTTAAGTCCCATGTAATAGGGGGCAAGCCTATTGCCATTAAACGGGCACAAATCCAGACTCCGGGCTGCTACTGAGAAATTCCTAATGGAAAAACCTAATAACACTTTGCCCGACCTGGGGATCGAACCCAGGACCCCGTGCTCAGCAGTCGCACTTGCGACCACTAGACCAACAAGGCAGTCTATATCTATACTTCTATACTAATATTATAAAGAGGAAAGATTTGTATTTTTGTATGTAATAACGAATAAACTTAAAAACTACTGGACCAGTTTCAAAAATTCTGTTGCCGTTAGAAAGCTACATTATCACTGAGTAACATAGGCTATATTTATTACTGGAATAAAACTTCTTACACAGGCAGAGCAGTGAGGACACAGCTAGTACTAAATAATCAAAATAGCATCTTGCATTTATAGTTCGTTCTGCCCAGCTTCCAGTCTAACCAGATGAGGCTGATTACTAAACCTGAGCTGTCTGTCTATATTAGGGAAGCACATACCGCAGCCCTTCGTCAATATACATACGGCCTGCAAGTGAATTGAAACTCTTTTATGCATTCATATAAAAAGTAATGCAATATTTTTAACAATAGGGGACAGGTCTTTGTTTGGTCACGGCCCCTACCTCTGACTTTTCGAATTCAATTGCAGATCAGAATCTGATTCATCATCATCTTCCTGCCCTGGTCCCAAGTTACTTGGGGTCGGCGCAATATGTTTTTCTCTTCCACTCTTCCCTGTCAGCCGTCTCATTATCATTTACTCCCTTATCTTTCATATCCTCCCTCACACAATCCATCCATCTTTTCTTAGGTCTCCCTCTCCCCCTCCATCCATCAACATTCATATTCATCACTCTCTTAGTCACATGTGTGTCAGATCAGAATCTGATTATCACTTACGTTAACGGAGAAGGAAAAACATTGTGAGGAAACCTGCACACCTAAGCGAGCATCATAAAGTTCTAAATGGTGTGTGTAGTCTGCTAACCCGCACCAGGACAGCGTGCTGGACTAAGATTTAAACTTCTCATTCTAAGAGACCTGTGCCCAGCTGTGGGACAGTAATGGTCTAATTATGTTTATGTATGTAGGGGCCAGCTTGAGAGAATAAATGTTTTTGCAGTAAACTATATTTCAACTTTTTTTGGGTATTTTTAATTTTGGTGGCCCGCTTTTAGCTGATAGTCTACCCTAGTGGCCCTAGTTCTAATAAGGACTGATGGCCACGAGACGGTTTTTCGCAGGCTCATCGCCCGGCGCTAGCGCCGGCTTCGTGAGATTGGCTGACGACCGGACGTAGACCAACCCGGTTGGACGCCTGGCTTAGCTCCGACGATAAGCCGTCTCGTGGGCATGAGCGCTAAGTGTGTACATCCCTGATCTATAACAAGGGTATATCTTGGTAGCTGTAAGAGATGTTTTGTTTATCAACAGCAATATGACGGGTCGGGGGCGCAACTTCAGTCAGAGCAACATGTGGGACTCCACAAGGGACGACTACAACACCTCTATGTATGACCTGCAGTATCCTGATGACGATGTTAGGTAAGACACTGCACCATAATACATAATGTAACATCATACCTGCAGGGGCGGCCTTTGGGGGTGGCGAGCAGGGCAACAGCCCGGGGCCTCTTCTTGCAGGGGCCTCTTTGCATTTCTCGTCAAGCATCATCTGTCTAGCCTATTCCCAACTATGTTGGGTCAGCTTTCAGTCTAACCAGATGCGGCTGAATACCAGTATTTTACACGGAGCGACTGCCATCAGACCTCCACAATCCAGTTACTGGGCAATGCCGATATCCTAAGGTTAGACCGGTTATCAGACTTTCGGGCTTCTAACTTCCCGTAACAACTGTCATAGATATCCGTATGACACCTGGTACCGACAGTTTAACGTGCTCTCCGAGATACGGAGGGGTCTCGATGTGTAACGAACGGTCACCCATCCTCGTCGAGCATCAGCATTAAAACTAATTCCACGAAAACAAGGGCCTCGCTAAGATCTACTTGTCCGGAGCCTCACAATGTCTAAGACCGCCCCTTCATGCCTATATTCCTCGAAGAGTTGGGTAAAGGTGTATAGTAAAACCCTCATTTCGCCGCTATGTTCAAGTTCCAATAATAGGGGGTAAGCCATTTTCCACCCGTGACGCAAAATACGCGCTCAGACGTGGAGTTGCGGACACCAGCCCGTTATACCTTATACCTTTAGGGGGTAAGCCTATTGCCATCACCAACAACTAAACAATACTTTACTTTTATAGTAGCAGAGTCAACCTAGACCACTGCCGACTGTACATCAAGAATATACCGAAAGCCCTAAATGATGAGGGGCTCCGAGCAGCCTTCGCTAAGTTTGGGACGCTCGTCGAGGTGTTTCTCAGCAAGGATCCACAGAAGAACTACGGTCTGATCAGATATGAGACACCAGGGTAAGTTGCAGCTGATGCGATGTAAACAACTATGAGAAGTAATTAACCTTTTGAACACCATCGACGGGTATAGACGTCAAACGGAAATGTGCTCGGGCCGACAACGACGTCAATAGCCGTAAACAAGTATGATGAATTTGTAGCGTGGTGTGGAGGGAAGACAGTGGCGTAGCGTAGTGGGGGCGGCAATAATAAGAAATTAGATAATATAAAAATAATAAATAAATAATATACCAAAAATAATAATAAATAAAATAGCAATAATAGTAAATTAAATAATATAATAATAAATAAGGAGCCCTGACCTAATAATGAAATAAATTAGCAATAATAATAAACTCTCCTACCCTCTTGCTGTGCCCTACAGGGTCCATAATGATCTCAATTATATAGTTACCACCTAAGTACACATTATGGTAAAGCAATAAAGATATTGAGTATAAATAATAAAAATATTTTGTAAATATTTGAACCATTTTATATCAAACTAGCTGTATCCTCACGGCTCCGCCCGTACCCTATGTTACTCAGTGATAATGTAGCTTTCTAACGGCAAAAGAATTTTTGAAATCTGTCCAGTAGTTTTTACGTTTATTCGTTACATACAAAAATCCAAAAATACAAATCTTTCCTCTTTATAATATTAGTCTAAATAAGATATCCTAAATATGAGGGCGGCAAAATTTTCTTCCGCCACGGGCATCCGACACCCACGCTACGCCACTAAGGGAAGAGCTTATATGTCTGTAGAGTGGCATTCAAAAGGTTAAATCTTCGGCTTTGACTTCGGCCGAAGGTTGTGGCGATAGCCGACTAATCGGCTTCGGCTTTGGCCAAAAATCGGCCTACGGTCGGACACTAGTCTATTTTTTTCACCCGACTGCGCGACGCTAAGGAGTGGTAATGTGTTTATCAGCCTATGTATGTATGTTTGTTTGTATGTTCCTTTGAAGCACTATACAGACCAAACGCCTGGGCAGATTTTTATGATTCACACGTCAATCGATTCCTCTTAGTCCGGCGAGTGTCATTAAAGACATGACGTTAGTGAAAATTCAATATTCGACAGTCAATCCAACTTTTCAATGGATCCCGACTGTTCAGTTGTTATGTTCCATTATTAGAATATATTTTATTTTCTTCAACGGTATTCATTCAATAATATATTATAGAATTCTAGACCACCGGACATCTGAGTGCTTGTTTTTTTCTTTTCAGTTTTTTTTATTATGTACGTAGTTTGGTTCACTTTTTACGCGGTCGGGTTTTTTGATTTTTTAAATTATTTTAGTTATTTCTTCCTATAAATTAATGAGAAGTGATTAAATGATTAGCAATATCAATTCATTAATTAAAATATTTTTACCTGTGTGGGGACAAGTTAGAATACAGTGTGTATAATAGGGTAGTTGACTACTATTAAAAATGTACAACAATTTAGTATTATTTTAAAGAAAGTATAGATACAAATTGATATGTGAAAAAATAAATAAGATCGATGAAAAAATAGAGGAGCTACACGCTTGTGAAGTTTGTGGAGGGGGTATTTTCTGTCCTTGTCGCGCGAAACGGATATTGTACGGAGTGGTGTCAAATAATTATGAAGTTTGCAAGATATGACGTCATTGTGGCGTCATGTTGTCTCTGTTTAGTGAGCAATTTTCAATCGTTTATAACTTGAGCATTTTATTAAATATTTCAGTAGTTTTTTCACTGTTGCCTATCATTTTTGTAATAGTTTCGAAATTTCTATTAAAAAAATTATAGTCACATACTCTATAGGAAATCATGTAATTCCTTCAAACCTCGTGATGTACTGCTGACATAGCGAATTGCGTGGCTCCTATCGCTCGCTGTGCGGTCATATAATTCGGGGCGCTTAAATGCCTCACGTTAAGAACACATGTTTATTTCTTGCAATTTTTTTTATGTAATCCAAATTTATCCCGTCCAGTGTTAATCTATTAGGTCCCCACCTATGAAATCAGCGTTTTGTATGGAGAATTTTAAAGAAGTTGCATTGTTCATACTAACATTTTCTTAATTTATTTAACAACTATAAACACTAATGTTTTAAAACTTTTATGCACTAATGTTTAAAAACTAAGATAACGTATGCCACTTAGATTATGCGACAAAAATAAGTTTTGGCTAAGTTACAACAAAAATAGTGGTCAATTCTGCTAACAAAAAGAGGATTCATTTTTAAGGTATTTTTTATGTTTAGAAAACTATAAGTAATAAGGCTTTTTTTACTATTGGTAGTTGTCTATTATGGTCATTATTCGATATAATATCAAGCAATTGATGAATATTTTAAATAACAGAAGTGACAAGGTTCTATATTTGTGAGAAAAAAACGCCAATTTCATAGGTGGGGACCTAATATGTCAGCAGTACATCACGAGGTTTGAAGGAATTACATGATTTTGTTTACACCCTGTATAATACTTTCTCACTGCACGCTGGGAATTGACGCGTATTGTACGATTCAACAAAACCCAACATGCTTGGTAGTACCACATGCTGTCGAGAAATATTTCTCAAGCATGCCGGTTTCCTCACGATGTTTTCCTTCACCATTTTTAAGCAAGTGATAATTATACAATACGAACATGAATCCGAAAAGTCTGAGGTGCGTGCCTTTAGTTCGAATTTGAGACCTATGACTTGCCAGTCTGATGGTCACACCACTAGGTTATCACAGCTAATTCAATTAATTTCTATATTTTTGTTACAGGGAAGCAAAGTTGGCTATGATGAAGATGAATCGGACTGAACCGTTGAGATTGCAAATTAATATTGCTCACAAAGTAAGTGAAGACAAACCATATGCATCCTTATTCACCAATCTTAGGGTTCATATCGTCACCGGAAAGCCAAAAGCGCCATTTTTGGCCAAAATGAGTTATATACAAGGTTAGTCGGAAAGGGGGTACTAAGCCGAAAGGGTGTTGAAGTACCCATAATAATGGATAACTTTTGTTCTACAACTTTCCCCAAAAGTCAATAGTTTAAGAGAAATAACTGTTCAAATATTTCATAAAAAATACGCTAAATTCTATCTATCCTCAGCTATGATCAGCTGTGTTTACATTTGAGGTCATATTTGGGGTCACGGATTAGAAGCTTCAAATTCTGAATTCTTAACTTAAGCAGGAATGAAGAATTTGTGAAAAAACTAAAATATAAATGATTTTTCAAGGAAAAAAAGTTGTCGTATTTTGAAATTTTAACACTTTCTTTAAAACGTCCATCAGTGATACATTAAGTGGCCTGCGGCTTAGTACTCCATTTCCGACTAACCTTCTATATCGTTGGATTGGATTAAAAAAATCCAATCCAACGATATATGTAACTCATTTTGGCTAAAATGGCCAAAAATCAATCCAATCCAACGATATATACAAGGTTAGTCGGAAAGGGGGTACTAAGCCGCGGGCCACTTAAAGTATCACTGATGACTATTGTAAAGCAAGTGTTAAAATTTCAAAATTCGATAATTTTTATTTGCATGAAAAAAGATTTTTATTTTAGTTTTTAAAAAAAAAAACATACCTGCTTTAATTATGAATTCAGAAAATTATTTTTTTAATCCGTGACCCCAAATATGACCTAAATTGTAAAAACAGCTGATCATAGCTATGGACAGATAGATTTTATCATATTTTTTACGAAATCTTTGAAAAGCTATTTCTCTTAAACTATCGAGTTTCGGGGAAAGTTGTAGAACAAAAGTTATCCCTTATTATCGGTACTTTAACACCCTTTCGGCTTAGTACGGGGGTAAGGGGTTTCCGACTAACCTTGTATAACTAATTTTGGCACAAAAGTGGCGCTTAAGTAGTACATATTGGCTTTCCGGTGACGATATCATTATGCATGGGCGTAGTCAGAATTTTGCACAGGGTGAGGCAAACTGAGACAGTAAATATTTGTCTTTACAATAAATCTGGAAGTGCAGAATTGGATTACGGGGTATTTCTGCCCCAAAACCTTATTTTTGAGGTCCAATTAAGTATAGACGAGTCTGGCATTGGTCTACTTATTTTGGGTAATTGTTCTGTGGACATGGGTGACCAGTTGACTGAATCTAGACCATTTACTTATTCTTTTCTGTGCTACGGTGGGGTGGGCCCATTTGCCCTACCCTGAATACGCCTGTCATTATGGTATATGCTGCAGGCCAGATACTACAGTGGAAAGATATCAATGTTATTGGTGATGTTCTTCACAAAGGACAGGTGCGTAGTACTCTCAACCGGCGTGCGTGTATGACAAGATGTATGAATGTGGACGAAGCGAAAGGAGTATGTAAGGAGCATGTGGCGTTCTATAGTTTCTGCCACCATGGTAAAAAGGCTCTAGTGTATGTACAGTCACATGTAATAATATGTATACACGTAGCGAACTTAAAAAGCGAATTTGTTTTAGAGAATAAAGTGTAATTAAGAAATATTAGAAACGGTAATTCGTGTGTAATTGTAAAAACTATTTGTAGAATATTTCATAATTCTAATAGATATTTTAGAAGGAAATCGATTTTTAATTTCGCTATGTGTATACATATTATTACACGTGACTGTATGTGCCAAGACATTTAAATTTTTTTTTTCAAATGGGGCCATCGTGGTGGGTTCTATCCACCTTGGGAAAGGCGAAAGTTTATGCTGGACTATTACCGGATCAAACTCGACGGTATTCCTCCACACCCATGGCCGGGGTCGCGGGAAGCGTTGCTGCATGCACCGTAACCACGGCTGGTCCCGCCAGCTGGCGGACCACTGCTTTGTGGAGTATTGTCCCACGTCCTCATTTATTTATTTTTACTTTAATTACAACGGTATTGGACCAATTACAATAATTAAAGATAGAGTAACAGAATATAAAATACATAGTGAATTAGATATCTTTCATGAATCTCTCTCGCAATACTTTAGGCATACTAATAAAATCTTCTTCCAATCATCCGCAAACAGATCATAGTTCGGATTATAATCCAAGAGTTCGTTGAGTGCGGTGAGAGTACGAGGTATTGGGGATTTAGCTCGCGCTACAGTGCGACATGAAGGCACAGCAAAAAGCTTGTGCTTCCTGTTGCGGTGGTAATTAACCGGCGCAAAGAATCGAGCTAGCTCATTATGCAGATCTGGTGCATCAATGGACCCGAGAAGAATTTTACAGGCTATTAAAAGCTGATCATATGCTCTCCTTACCTCAAGTGAGGAGAGCATATGATCAGCTCATGAGAAGCGTGCCGCCTTCTCAGGCCTGCTACTGGTCAGATGGGCTCCCAAGCCTTCCGTCCGCAGACCGTTCACTGCGGTAGGCAGAGAACGTCCCCGCCCTCCGATATGGCGTCCTGTGCGTCTGCTGCGGGAAGGGAGAAAGGTAGACACTTCCATTTCCCTCTCTGTCACCTCCTTGGTGGATAACATCTCGCAAAAGTACGCGACGTCCTCCCAAGTGACAAGATACAATACATCACAGTTATTTTACCTCTAGCTAAATAGTTCATTTCATAAAGCCGGGTACATACTTACGAAATGTAACATGCAATGTAACACACAATGAAAGAATTTGCCGTCCACATTGTCGCAATATATCATGCAATGATAAGGACTTCCCATAGTGTGGACGCCTTGCGCGCACAAACCGTGCACACTACGCATGCGTACTACGTACCTTTCATGTTACATTGCACGTTACGTTACAGCAGTCTGTACCTGCCTTAACTAATAACAGTCAGTAAGTTATGGGAATCGGGGAGTCTAGCATTTGTAATTTATTTGCGATGAATAAATAACTAATTTAATAGATGGTTAAGTCTTTCCAAAGTCACGCCATCACTGCTAGCGAGGCGGACGAAGGCGATGGTCAGAGGTAAAATAACTGAAAGTTTATGTTCCAAGGTTGTCCAACACATGTCATTGTAGTGCGAGCTAAAATGACAATTAAAGTATGTTTATTTTCTATTTTGTTTACCATACATCCTCTTTTTAAATCGCTTCTACACAGAATGGACTATTTTGTACGATTCAAAAATCCGTTGATACAGGGTGCCCAGAATATCTTGGCAGTTTCGAACTGCAAGATAATCAAATTAAATGTTTTTGATTAATTTGATTATAGTTCTACAAAATAGCGTACGAATAATCACTTTTTAACAAAAATAAAACCGACTTCAAATGGTCTATCTCCGAAGCTCTTCATCAGATCTTCACCAAATTTAAATGGGACCACTTTGAAAGAATACTCTTTTAAACAAAAAAGAATCATTAAAATCGTTTCTCAATTAGCAAAGATATCGCTGAACAAACATACAAAAAAAAACATACAGTCGAATTGAGAACCTCCTCCTTTTTGGAAGTCGGTTAAAAACGGGGGCGCCGATAGTCTGAAATAAAAAAAATATCCAAAATATTTGCTCTGGTAGGACTTTGGATAGTCTTACGGGGTGTCCTGCGTAAGCGACAAACGCGACGCGATGCGATGCGGCGGATGCGACGAACGCGATCAAAACAACGGCATTCCCTACTGGCGGCCTATCTAGCGAGACGCGATGTAACGTGTATTTGTTCCGTGTCGCGTCGCATCGCATCGCGTCGCGTTTGTTGCTTATGCAGAACACCCCGTTACGCAGGACGTTCCGTAATTCAAGACACAGATACCGCCTGATAAAACATTGACTGACACAGCATGACAGCACTGATGTTATACTTCAAAGAACACAAATCAGTTCGCCTTTAAGATTGTCTACTAGCTGTCAAGATATTATAGTTTATTTTTTCTCGTGGGAAAATCTTCGTGGATGTCTGCCGGACTCTTACCGGCTAAAAACCTACGGTGTTCCTCCACCTGACCGTCGGCCGGGGTCGCGGGATTCGCATAAGCATACACCGCAACACTGGCAGGTCCCGGTCCGCCAGGCCCTGGCGTACCTCTCCCCTGTGGCGCCCTGCCTCACGTCCCCCTGAAAGGTGCCCTCTCGTGCCTGTTACTGGTCGGGCGGCGGGTCCCCCAACTCACCGCCCGCAGCCACACTACGGCGGCTGGCGGTCGTCGCGCGCCCTCGGGCCCCCGGTGCGTCTGGCGTCTCATTCCACCACGCACTCTGGGGCCATTCAAGTATTACGTAAGCACGAAAGGAGGGTCTTTGCTTAGCTTATTTTTGATGACATGGGGACGGGGTGTCTAGATGATGATCACGTCATCAATTTTTATTTATTTACTTATTTTTCTAGACTTAAAAACTGCTGCTCATGAATAACAATAATGAAACCTGTCTGTTTAAAAAAAATACCAATGTTTACGTAAGCATAGGAGGGGGGGAGGGGGGGGGTTAAATTCTTTGCTTACTTTTGCTGACAAGGGGGAGGGGTGGGTCATAAATAACGAAAATTCTGCTTACGTAATACTTGAATGGCCGCTCTGCTACATCAGAGGGTCGCGTGGAAGAGCTAGCCCGTGGCCATACCGGCCACCCTCCCTTGGTCAGAATTTCGCCACGGACAATAATATCGCGTAAGAGCTATTATTGCCCGTAACCAGGATGCATCGGCCCATCAGCTACTCTTCCCCTCGAACGTATCCGAAAGGACCAGTAGCCGCTAGACAAACGACGTGGTATTCTGACCATGCACCCCAAAATACAGTACGTAAAACAACGAAGAGCAAACCTTGTACAGATAGCGGCACGTAAGTTGAACCAAAATGGCGGTCGTCCGCGCAGGTATAAATCGCAGCAGCTATGGTTACGCGCGGCCACTCGCGGCACATCTCATACTGCCAGGCCTCGACTGGCCTTAAGGCAAATGCCCGATGGGCCGGATGCCAGATGGGCCGGTGTGGCCTGATGAGCCGGTTACACAGTCGGAGAAATAGAAAGAGTGAGGGGAAAGTAAAAAAAAAAGGTCGTCCAACTCTCGCCTATCGCTTTAAAAAGAAGCCGCAAAATTGTTTGTGAGAAATAGTGAGGGGAGGGTCTAAAAAAAAAACGGCGTCCGTCTAATCGCTTGGGAATAACATTTTTTTTGCTAGCACTGGGCCGACCGTCTCTGAAATGCGCGGGCCGATTTCAGGTCCCAGTCCGGCACTGCATACTGCACTTGGATTGAGACCCGTAAATTGTGTTACTGCGCATTCAAAGTCATAGTTCAACTTATGTGCTGCGATTTATACCTTTTTTTTTTTTTTACTTGGGGAATTCCTCACGGACTGTCCCCCGTCTGGGGAAGACGGGGGGGTGTGCCAGACTTTTACCGGCTAAAACCCCACGGTGTCCCTCCTTCTGACCTAAGGCCGGGGTCACGGAATTCGCTATTGCATGCACCGCGACCCCGGCAGGTCTCGGTCCACCAGCTTCTTCTGGTGGACCTCTCCTGTGGTGGGGCAGTTGCTCCCCTGCCCCACATCCTTCCCAGAGGCGCGCGTGGAACACGGCGCGCCATCCTCCCTGGGCCCGTTACTGGTCGGGCGACGGGTTCCCCAACCCGCCGCCAACGACGCGTGTTAGGCGAGCGCAGTGCTTACTTGTTACATAGGTAGTTGAAACAAAAAATGTGACACGCTTATTTTTATGCAACTTGAAAAACTTGTCGTAATAATATTTTTGATCCCATCCCTTAAATCCTAAAGAAATCAAGTTTATAAAAAAAACCTTCCTCTCTCTCAGAGTAAGAAAATAGTAGAGAATAGACAGAGCAGGGAATGGCAAGACAGGAACACGAGTGCAGGACGAGACAGAAATGATAGACTGAGCCTGAGCAACAGGGACAGGGACGAAAGTGGCAGCACCGTTAGTCGCGGAAGAAATTCTCGGTAAGTACAGCACGACCTCGCCGGTACATCTTAACCGCCCTAAACATAGGTTCCCCGTAATTATGTGCTCTGTTTTACAAAGAAATCCTCTCAGGGACATTATTTTAGAATTTTTGGGGTGAGGCTGAATGCGTGTTGACCATTGCCTTAAAATTAACCGTTCGAAAAAAATACAGCAACCAATAAAGTGTCTTCTTTTCAAATGATCTTCTCATTGGCTCAATTTGAATTTTTTCCACCAATCATGAGTCAGTAAAATATGAAACGTCTGCTCTCTGATTGGTTCACATTTCAATTCTATCATGGAGGCAAAAGTTTTCGCGAGCTGTTGAATGTGTGCTTCAAAGTGAAGTATTTCGTGAATATTACATCGAATATTGTTATATTTGTGGAACATAGTGTATTTTTGCCAATCTTAACGCATTTGTGACTAATTTATCGCTCTACGCGACTAAAGTAAGTGTACCAATACTCGTCGCCATGTTACTAAGAAAGTATTTTTCGTCAATGCAGCAAAATGAAGAGTAAGTCGATATACTAGCGTTTAGAAAGACTAAACAACACTTACTAACAAGAAAAAACAATGTGCCGTTTGTATTTCTTATCTCTTCAGTTTCTGTAGTTATATCGCGTCATCGTTCAAATTTCGAAGTACCTACTCGAACAAAAAAGTTGTTTATTCGACAATGTAATTATATATCATCGTTTTAAAACTACGAATTTCATGCTCTCACTGTTGATACAGATTTCGTTGAAGTACATACTGTCTACAATGCTCATAGTTGAGTATTGTCGTCCGCTCGCGACCGGTGTTTCAAGTAGCTTTTCTTTCTCTAAAATTTTACATACCTACCTACCCACATGGTAGTAATAAATATATTATTCTTGCTGTGCGATTAATAAGTTTTCCTGTAAATAATAACCTGATATCCAAAGTTATTTAGTAAGTATACCTTTATGTATGTAGGTAATGATTATAAGTTCGTATTTCCGTGTCTGAAAAACTTTATCGTTATGACACTTCTTATGACTTAACGATCGTTAAATATATCGAGACTGCGGATAGATATTCACCTTTTCATAGAAATCGAAACAAATGCGTTGAAAAATAAGTGTGTCATCTATTTTTCTTTTTTTTGTCTAGTTATTTTATGAAACGTTGCCTCACTAGCAATTTCTCCCATCATACATACTAGGTATAACATTTTGTATCATGTCATTGTTACTTTAAGCCGAGGAGACAGTGACAGCAAGAAATTAATGACAACTTAAATTGAGTATCGTTTGAGTATTTGCCCATTGTATTATTGTTTTTATAAGCTTATATGGGCAAAGGCCTCACTTCCCATATAAACATAACATCACGCCTGTATTCCCCAAAGGGTTGGGCAGAGGTAACATCCTCATTTCGCTGTTATGTTTAAGTCCCATGTAATATTGCCATACGAGCATATTGCCACCAACCGGACACAAATCCAAACTATGGGCTGCTACTGAGGAACTCCATACGGACAAACCTAATAACTCTGCCCAATCTGGGGATTGAACCCGAGACCTCACGATCAGCAGTCGCGCTTGCCACCACTAGACCAACAAGGCAGTTCAGGCAATTACTTCCCATATACTATTTAAAATAGATCTACACCATGTTACATAATTCCCCATGAAAATTGTAAATAATCAAGTAGTTGGTTGTTGTCATTTACCTCTCGGAGGAAATTAGGTAAGAATGTAAATAACTTTCTGGGTAGTCTACTCTTTAGTTTTATGTTTTCAGGGTTGCGTTTCAATGATGATTATTTTATGTTTTATCCAAATTCTTTTCTTTTTTGGGTCATACTATGGTTTTCAAATATTACCAATAGATTCTTTACAAGGGACCTTTTAACCCCCTTTTGGCTTTAGGGGTATTTTTGTAACACATTGTATAATAATATGTATGTTGCAGAGTGCAAGAAGACCTTCCTAACGGTGACAACATGGATGACCTACTGATGGAGGATGACTATGTAAGTACCTATCAATGTTAAGAAAAAACATTTTTTTTTTCTTAAAAAAGTAATGTTAGCCCACACTAGGATTTCTCCTGTATCGTGGGTGTGCTTAGAGACACAAATCTTCACATGCACAAACAACCAGATCCCAAGCTACTATCTGTAGGCCATACAAATATTTGTTCCTTGCGGGACTCGAACCTACGATCCGTAGCGCAGAAGCTAATCGCTGAGCCACTGCACCAAACGTGTCGTCAATTCTACCAATTGATATACTAGACTGCTGTGAACTAGTTGGTAGGAACTAAAGGAGGGTAAAGCTGGGCATTCACGGTTAGCCCACGGCAAATGGCGTGATATACTGCCATGATTTGATCGTGATTGTCAAATATTTAAGTCCATATTTTGGCGCGATACCAACTCACGGATTTTCTGTGCTTACTATAATCCACAACCTCACGCCATTTGCCTTCACATCGCACACCCCTTGAATGTGCGAACTCACATCCATGTGTGTTGGTTGCGCTTTGGATGTTCGTTCAAATGAAAGTGATTTCGAGTGAAGCCATGAGCGGCCTAAATAATTGGCGTCCTTTTCCATCTGACTTCAGTCGATTGGAGTCACGGCGAACGGCGTGACCGTGAATGTCCAGCTTAAGGGCCCACAACGATATTTTGCAGATATACATTTGTGCGTTTTGTGAACGCGTGATTGCATCGCTGCATGTGGTCGCTTGTTGTATTTGCAACGCGTGACTGAAGCTTTGCAGAAGCGATATCTTCTCCCTGCCCTTACCCCACACTAGGTGGGGTCGGCACAACATGTATTTCATAAATCCATTTTGTTAGAGGTTTTGGCTTATTGTTTTATTGCAGAAGCGATATAATTCCACATAAATACTTTTATATACCAAAAATACACAACTTATACTCAAACACTACCGTAAAATGGGGTGTATAGGGATGCAGGGGTGAATCAGAACGAAACTTACAAAGGGATTTTAATATTGAAATAATATATTTTATCGTAAAAAGGACTCTAATGTGTTTACTGTATTATAATTAACGATTAAGTGTCCTTGTTGGTACCTAAAAAACTATACCGTCACCGGAAAGCCAATACTCTTTGGATTGGATTTTATTTTCTGTTTCGATTATTTGGGATTTCGTATTTTATTCTATTATATTACGAAATCCCAACTAATCGACGCAGAAAAAAAATCCAATCCAACGATATAATATATGAGTTATAATTATTATATCGTTGGATTGGATTTTAGCCAAAATGGCGCTTGAGTAGTAGGTATTGGCTTTCCGGTGACGATATTATTTCAACGTTAAAATCCATTTTAAAGTTTCGTCCCGATTCACCCCATTTTACCGTACTGAATTTTAAGTCGTCGTCAAGTTTCGTGCTGTCTGTCATATTAAGGGACTGACGGCATGAAATTAACGACAAATTAAAATTGATTAACATTTGACCATCTGGCCATTTATCTTTCCAAAAGATAAAAAATCATTAAAAATAATCCCGAAATAACATGTTCCAGGCATTCTCCGACATCTTGGACCCGAATCTCCACTTGGAACTGGAGAGCCTGAAGCTGGAACAGTTGAAAGTACGCGAGGAGCAGCTTCAGTGCAAGCAGAGGGTCATACTGCTGAAGCAAGCTGAGAGGCGACCGGTAAGTTTGTCTTCTTCCTGCCCTTATCCCACACTAGGTGTGGTCGGCACAACATATATTTCATAAATCCATGTTGTTAGAGGTATTGGCTTATTGTTTTATGACCGGCCGCCTGCCTGACATCAACCCTCCTTGGGAATACTCGTTGCGCCGTCGCGCGGGTGACCCAATGTGCTTGCTGATATTATGCACTGGGTTCCAAAATGATATGGTTGTCAATCTTATTGCGGACAACTAAGCAGACTATGTTCTCCTTGGTGGGGTATACTTGAAGTTCTGCAACCTGTAAGTTTGTATAGGGACATTTATCCACCAACAGCACGGATCTTACGATTTGCGAGGTTAAGCTGCACTTGCCGCGGTCCGTTCGTGAATGGATGGCGAAATACTCAAACGCCCGCTCCACGCCTCGGAGAGCACGTTAAACCGTCGGTCCCGGGTGTCATACGAATACCTCGGACAGTCGTTACATCGTCGTCTGACAACCAGTCTAACCTTAGAATATCGGCATTGCCCAGTAACTGGGTTGTGGAGGTCTGATGGCAGTCGCTCCGTGTGAAATACTGGTATTCAGCCGCATCTGGTTAGACTGGGAGCTGATCCCAACATAGCTGGGAAAAAGCTAGGTAGAACAGAACAAACTTCCTCACCGCACGCTGGGAATAGACGCGTGTTGTAAGATTATACAAAACACACGCGACGTGGTAGGAGCTATACGGTCCGCCTGGCTAGCTACCACCTGAACATTAAAGTCCGGCGCCAAGCAGTTTACTGTGTTCCGTCGTGTGTATGTGAGAGCCAGAGGGGTATAGGGGAATGTCTTGGATTCGTGTGCTCCATCTTAGACCGTCTGTCGCAACCAAGTCAAGAATAAGAAGATAAAACTGCTTCGTTGGTCTAGTGGTGGCAAGCGCGACTGCTGATCGTGAGGTCTTAGGTTCGATCCCTAGGTCGGGCAAAGTGTGATTGGGTTTTTCCGTATGAAATTCCACAGTAGCAGCCCAGAGTTTGGATTTGTACCCAGTTGATGGCAATAGGCTCGCCCCCTACTACATGAGACAAACATAACGGCGAAATGAGGGTGTTACTATACACCTCTGCCCAACCCTTCAGGGAATACAGGCGTGATGTTATGTTAAATAAAACTGACTACGGAACCCTGTTGATCCGACAAGCACTGAGCTGTGTTTAATTTCTAGATATGGGACCCTAAAATTGGTTTTGAGGAAGGAATTATACTTTAAAATGTTTATTGCTTGTTGCAGATAGCCCAGATGAGTAACAGATGCATCTTGCCGGATGGGAAGATTGTGGTTCGCAATATTCATGATAGGTAAGACATTATTTCATATTTATATGTTTTTGATGAGCGATCGTACGCTGGTATGGAAAAAAATCGTATTTCATTAGGGGAAGTGAATAGAAAAATCGGTACCTACATACAAGGTTAGTCGGAAAGGGAGTACTAAGCCGCGGGCCGATGACTATTTTAAAGCAAGTGTTAGAATTTCAAAATTCGATAATTTTTATTTGTATGCAAAAAGTTTTTTATTTTAGTTTTTTCACAAAAGAAACATACCTGCTTTAGTTATGAATTCAGAAAATTAATTTTCTAATCCGTGACCCCAAATATGACCTAAATAGTAAACACAGCTGATCATAGCTATGGACAGATAGATTTTAGCATATTTTTTACGAAATCTTTGAAAAGCTATTTCTCTTAAACTGTAGAGTTTTGGGGAAAGTTGTAGAACAAAAGTTATCCCTTATTATGGGTACTTTAACACCCTTTCGGCTTAGTACACCCTTTCCGACTAACCTTGTATATTTAGGTAAAAAAGTTTATTAATTTAAAGTACCTACGTATACCAACAAGCAAAGTTTCTAAATTACAAATTCCGTAAAATATCCCTGTCTTCAAACTAGCATAAGATTCATAAATCGGTTGGATAATAATTGAACTGTTGAGTGAACTTCCTCGATAATAAAAGGGTAATCCCCGACTAGTGATGGAGTACTCGGTGACTATTGATGGGCAAATAACATTTGTTTGGCGGCTTTTTGGTTTGTTAAAGTTTCTCTATGGTTCATCTATGGTCTATTGATTGATTTGACATTATGCATGACTGATATGACGTGAATGACATTGACAGACAATAGCAATTAGAGTGCGCGCAGGATAACTCTGCGCGCGACGGAGGGCGTGCTAAATGTTGCCATGATCGCAAAAATACAAAGTCCTACTTTTTAAGGAAAAGTAAAATATTCGTGAGCATTAAAATTGGGCAGCCCTCTTGCGGTTTATTATATTTTAATTAAGCTAAGTTATGTACGCTTAAATTTACTACCTATCAATTAAATTAATTAGTATTTTTACGTAATCTGCAAAGGAAAAGAACTAAGCTGATAAATATGGCGTGAGTGAATAAGAATGCATTAGAGCCATACCTCACCGGGACGCCATAGCGACGTCTCCAGGTCGCCCAGCCAACTAAATGTATACAGCTTTATAGAGGATGGCTGACCTGGCGTCCGCTTGGTGACGCAGCCAACCATACACTTTATTGGCGACGCGACATGTCATGGCTTCCCGGTGAGGTATGGCTCTTATGATTATTATCGTCTGATGAGGTAATCTTATCGTTACACAACTCTCGGATTCCATACACCTCAGATCCCTCTCCTCAACCGAAACCTACAAATACTTGGGCATGTCGGAGGCATTAGGCATCAATGAGACCGACATGAAGCAATCGTTACGGGAGCGCTTCTATGGCCGCCTGAAAAAGGTACTTAAAAGTCTTTTATCAGGCGGAAATAAGGTGCGCGCCTTTAACGGTTGGGTCATGCCGGTCTTGATGTACTCCTTCGGCATACTCAAGTGGACTCAGACTGAACTTGACGCCCTGGATAGGAGGGTCCGTACGCTGCTGATAATCTTTATTATTATATTTTCTTTTATTCCTAAAATCAGGTAGATCTAGTGACAAAGTTAATAAAACGGCAACACTATGGCGGACCATGATTAGTTCCGATTTTGGCCGCGCGCAGAGTTATCTTGCGCGCACTTAATACACAATTGACAGCTGCCAGTGTACCAGTGTTATGTTGCCGTTTTATTAACTTCGTCTCTAGATCTGCCTGATTTTAGGAATAAAAAAGTAATGCATTTTATAGTAGACCTCATCAGATGATAATAATCATAATACATGCTTATTAATTCACGGCACATTTATAAGCTTAGTTCTGTTTCTTTGCAAATTACGTAAAAATACTAATTAGTTTAATTGGCAGGTAGTAATTTTAACGTACATAACTTAGCTCAATTAAAATATAATAAACCGCAAAAGAGGGCTGCCCAATTTTAATACTCACGAATTATACATATTACTTTTCCTTAAAAATGAGTACTTTGTATTTTAGCGATCATGGCAACGTTTAGCACGCCCTCCGTCGCGCGCAGAGTTATCTTGTAGTCTTGCGCATAGTAGTTCGCGATGGAGATCGCTCAGTTTAGTTCGCTGCTCCTAAACGAACTAGTTCGTCAGCTCCCAGCTCGAATCAGAGGAAGGCAAATCGTTCTCCGAAATTCCATTTTTTTTTAGGAGCTCCCCTCACTCTTTCCTGTATCTCGGGTGCTCACACTAAAAATATGCCGCTTCTTTTTTTTTTCAAACGATAGGTGGGCGACCTTTTTATTTTTATTAGGCTTATTGGTGAAGTTTGGAAAATAATCAATAATTACATAAACATATCATTCTGCTCCTTGACAGATTAACACATTACAAATGCAAAAGAAGTTATAATCAATAACAAATTTTATATCGGTCACGAACTAACGAACTATGGAGCGGGGAATGGCGGAACTAGTTCGCGTAGTTCATCTGTGGGAGCGCTCTTACGAACTAGTTCGTTCGCGAACTACACAAGACATTGACGGCTGACTTTCTAGGACCACCGTCTGACAACCATTTTGTATAGGCACAGGATAGGTCCTTCAAAATCAGGTCCGACCTGGTGATCGAACCTAGGACCCCATGCTCAGCAGTCGTACTTGAGACCACTAGCGTCCGCATATCGTAATTTGACTTTCTACGCTTTCTGCAAATCTGTTCTAATAGCCGATTCCCATAATGTACGGAGCGTTCTTGGTTAAAATTGACACCAATAATGAAACAAAGATCTCATAGCTTTGAATAGTAGACCCTCCCATATGGAAGTAACTGTCACATGTAAAATTAGCTTAAGAGTATTTTTATACAAGGTTAGTCGGAAAGGGGGTACTAAGCCGAAAGGGTGTTAAAGTACCTATAATAAGGGATAACTTTTGTTCTTCATCTTACCCCAAAAGTCATTAGTTTAAGAGAAATAGGTGTTCAAAGATTTCATAAAAAATACGCTAAATTCTATCTACCCTCAGCTGTGTTTACATTTTAGGTGATATTTCGGGTCACGGATTAGAAACTCCATTTTCTGAATTAGTAACTAAAGCAGGGATGAAGAATTTTTGAAAATACTAAAATGAAAATAATTTTAAGTCTTTTTTTTCATCGAATTTTTAAATTTTAACACTTTCTTTAAAACAATCATCAGTGATACATTAAGTGGCTCGCGGCTTAGTAACCCCTTTCCGACTAACCTCGTATAGTTTGGCAATAATAAATGCTACCATTGGCAAGCAAAACGATTCGTTGTTGATTATAGGAACTGATACCTATTAAAGATCAGAAGAAGATTATTAAAGTAATAACATCAAAATTATAAAAAAAAAAAAAACATTGTTTTATATAGTTATTGCTCTTAGAATATAGAAAATAATATAGAAAAGTACAAAAAGATATGATTCCGGCCAGGATCGAACTGGCGGCCTTCTGCGTGTAAAGCAGATGTGATAACCACTACACCACGGAACCAGTTGAGACAGTGGTTGAAATTAACACTGTGATATTGTAGACTGAGGTCGGTATTTACAAGGTTAGTCGGAAAGGGGGTACTAAGCCGCGGGCCACTTACAAAAGTATCACTGATGACTATTTTAAAGTAAATCGCACTGCTAGGTTTATCAACTCAAAATGAAGCTTTTTTCAGAATCGACAGAAAACTGATTATTTACTTCCTGTTATAGATTACAATTGAAGTGAATGAAATGAATTATGTGTGAAGATTTGTGTTTGTAAACGCACCCACGATACAAGAGAAATCGTAGTGTGGGGCAAATTTAAAAAAAATAAAAAAAACGTTTTATCTCAAATTGATCAAATTTTGAGTTGATATAGTATTTAATCTAGCAGTGTGAAATGTTAGAATGTCAAAATTAGATAATTTTTATTTGCATGTAAAAATATTTTTATTTTAGATTTTTCAAAAAAATATCACGCCTGCTTTAGTTATGAATTCAGATTATTAAGTTTCTAATTCGTGAACCCAAATATGATCTAAATTGCAAACACAGCTGATCATACCTATGGACAGATATATTTTAGCATATTTTTTAAGAAATCTGAAAAGCTATTTCTCCTAAACTATCGAGTTTTGAGGAAAGTTGTAGAACAAAAGTTATCCCTTATTATGGGTATTCTAACACCCTTTCGGCTTAGTACCCCCTTTCCGACTAACCTTGTATAAACAGCTCTCTTATTTGAGATATCTTCCAACAGTCGGCTACCATAAAGTAAAATTCCATACATTAGACAACGTATTTTTTAAAAACTAACTACCTACCTACCTCGTTGATTGAGTGGTGGCAAGCGCGACTGCTGATCGTGAGGTCCTGGGTTCAATCCCCAGGTCGGGCAGTGTTATTGGGTTTTTCCGTGTGGAATTCCTCAGAAGCAGTCCGGAGTTTTGATTTGTGCCCGGTTGATGCCAATAGGCTCGCCCCTTATTATATGGGACTTAAACATAACGGCGAAATGAGGGTGTTACTATACACCTCTGCCCAACCTTGCGGGTAATAATACAGGCGTGATGTTGTATTGTGTGTTTTTTTTTAATTAAAATACCTCTCAAATAATTTTAAAACTACACTTAAGAAGGATCTCTCAATTCGACGGTCCCTACGTATACTATCGAAACTACAAAATCTCAGTTTCTATTTTATTATGTATGTACACCGATCACGCTGAGATTTATGATCCGATTTACGTGATTCTTCTTTAGTTTGATGCGGAATAGTTGCCATTTGGTCCCATAAAAATTTATTATTTTATAACCTTTAAGATAACATAATTTCACACATTTTAAGCAGATAAAATAAAAACTGATATTTTGTAGTTTCGATAGTATACGTAGGGACCGTCGAAATGAGAGGTGGCCATTAATACGCACCTAAAAATATCACAGTGTTAATTTCAACCACTGTCTCAACTGGTTCCGTGGTGTAGTGGTTATCACATCTGCTTTACACGCAGAAGGCCGCCAGTTCGATCCTGGCCGGAATCATATCTTTTTGTACCTTTTTATATTACTTCAGTCACTCTTCAGTGGTTAAAATTCATTATCAGTACCTTTTTATCTATATCTATACTAATATTATAAAGAGGAAAGATTTGTATTTTTGTATGTAACGAATAAACTTAAAAACTACTGGACCGATTTCAAAAATTCTTTTGCCGTTAGAAAGCTACATTATCACTGAGTAACATAAGCTACGGGCGGAGCCGTGAGGACACAGCTAGTTTAGTATAAATATAATAATTAATGTTACAACCTTGTGGACGCAGAAGTACCATACTACAAGTATGTGCCCGACCCAGTTCTCGAGAATGGTCATATCACATTGTACTGGGACCGATCTATCATCACCGACAGGACTATTGTTGCCAATAAGCCTGACATAGTGGTGATAGATCGAACAGAGCGTCTCACAATGATTGTTGATATCACTGTCCCGCATGACGAGAACCTTGTGAAAGCCGAGAAAGATAAGGAAATTAAGTATCAAGACTTGGCACACGAGGTTGTCGACATGTGGGAGGTTGACTCAGCAGTCATTGTGCCGATAGTCGTTACGGCCAATGGCTTAATAGCCAAGAGCCTCGACCACCATCTGACGAGGCTCTCGTTGGGCAGCTGGGTCAAAGGCCTGATACAGAAAGCGGTACTTCTGGACACGGCACGTATTGTCAGGAAGTTCCTCTCTCTGAGGCCCTGACCACCGGTAGCTTGGACCCTGTTCCCGATGCCGGTGGGCTACTATTTTTTATATTTTTAAATGTTTTTTTATATTTTTTGTAGAAATATTTAAAAATATAATTTATATGTATATAGAATGAATAAACGAAAATGTTAGAGTACATTTTGCTTGGGTTAAGGCCACAATAGCAAACAAATCTTTACCTACATAGTATAAAACAAAGTCGCTCCCGCTGTCTGTACGTTTAGATCTTTCAAACTACGCAACGGATTTTAATGCAGTTTTCAGCAATAGATAGAGTGATTCAAGAGAAAGGTTTATATGCCCCACATTAGTATCTACTTTGCACCCGTGCGAAGCCGGTGCGGGTCGCTAGTATTTTATATATTAAAACGTACATATTTTTACAGCCATTCCCGTGATGCCGACGTGAGTTACAGCGCGGGCGCTGGCGATTCGGTGAGTCTAATATCTTACTATCGCATGCTCATACATACTTAACTAAAAACCGTTGATTCATAAGTTTAAATATTTTGTATAACTGGGCTTATGTAACGTGGCGGTACGTTGCCTTGCCGCATATTAAGTGAATTATTAAAACTGAAAAAAAAGTCAGTGTCTTGCTAAATAAAGCTGTCGGCACAGACAGCGTCGCGGTGACGTTTAACCTTTTGAACGCTAGGCTATAGACGCCCTCCGCGCCACGCTACAAATTCTTAGTACTTTTTGACGGCCATTGACGTCGGTAGCGGCCTGGGCACATTTTCGTTGACGTCTATAAATGACCGTCGTGTGTGACCGTACTCATACTGATGCGAACAATACAAAACGACACCACGACTCTTGCGCATCGCACCTCTCTGTGAGCTGGTGACTAATTGAGGAGTAGGTTGGTACGTAACCTAATAGGATGATAACATTTTTTTTTTATTATAATATAACCTTATTTTTGTTGTACCATAAATTTTAAAAACTGACTATGGGGCCAACCCAAAAATCGCGAAAAAAACGGATTTTCCATACATTTATGTCGACAAAATGTATGGAACAACCGTTTTTTTTAGTTAGCCTAGGCATAATCGGAGGCGCAGCAACAAGGCAGGTAGAAGTCTAACGTGAACATCTCATAATTGTGGCAGTAACGTTGCGTGCAAATAAGCGTACGCGCACGCACAAACCGCTGTCCACAGAAATTGAGTATGTTTGGCTCTTGTTCGGTTATAAGTACGCTCACCTCATAATAATCGGGATCACAATAGGCAAAATTATATTTTTACATATATCTATACATAAAATAAAATCGTACATAACAATGCTAAATTGGTACATTATGGCCTCCCTCGCGCTCGGCAGCCTGGCTGCGCAGCCGGTCCAACATATTACGACGTATTCCCATACGCGGCGACGAATTCGTCAATATTTCGACCGCCGCAGTCTGGCCGCGGCAGCCAGGATGTCTAGTGCGCGGTAGTCCAAAATATTTTTGGAAAAAACTAAGTGCAACGCATCCTAGGAACGATACTGATGCCAAAAATGTAGGTTTTAGAAATTTTGTCCTTTTGACCTTCACGCCAGTGCTACTGAGCAGATCCAGTTGAAATTTGGCAGCCACATCTGTTAAAGAGCAGTACAGGGTATAGGGTACAAATTATCACGCTATTGAGTGTCGGTGATGCGCAGTAACCTTGTTTCCGTAGGCAAAACCGCGAGTACAGCTTCTTCTCCCTGCCCTTATCTCACACTAGGTGGGGTCTGCACAACATGTATTTCGTAAATCCATGTTGTTAGAGGTTTTGGCTTATTGTTTTATGACCGGCCGCCTGCCTGACATCAACCCTCCTTGGGAATACTCGTTGCGCCGTCACGCGGGTGACCCAATGTGGTTGCTGATATTAGGCGCAAGTACAGCCAGGCGAATAATATTTATACGGATTGTTGTATACAGCACGCAGTACGTGTTTAGTCGGGGTGCAAAATAAAACAGTTTGATTATTTGTAAAGTGTCTTGAGGCCCCGTGGCGGCGACTAGATACTATCAGTTAAATAGAGCACGGGAGCGCTCTGTGCGACGGCGGAAAACGAACTAACTCCGGTAGGAGCGCGAGAGCAAGAGAAAAAGTATTAGAAAAGTTTTTGCCTAGCAAATATGAGCTCTACGTCGGCGCGGGTGTTGTAGCAGAGCGGCCGATGTTTTTGGCGTGGTGGTGAGGCGTGTGCGACGATGTTGTAATAATAAATATTCACTTTTGTTTTACCAAAAAATACAAATAAACGTGTAAGATCGCAATGGCGGGGTCTCAATACGTCTTCCTGCCCTGGTCCCCAGTTACTTGGGGTCGGCGCAATATGTTTTTCTCTTCCACTCTTCCCTGTCAGCCGTCTCATTATCATTTACTCCCTTATCTTTCATATCCTCCCTCACACAATCCATCCATCTTTTCTTAGGTCTCCCTCTCCCCCTCCATCCATCAACATTCATATTCATCACTCTCTTAGTCACATGTGTTTCATCCCTCCTCAGCACATGCCCATACCAAGACAAACGCTTTCCTTTCAACTTTTCTGTCACTAGTGCCACTTTCAAACTTCCTCTAATATACTTATTTCTTACTTTATCCATTCGCGTCACTCCACACATCCATCTCAACATTCTCATCTCCGCTACGTGTAATCTTCTTTCATCCGTCTTCTTCACGGCCCAACACTCTGATCCGTACAGCACGACAGGTCTTATAATGGATTTGTAGATTTTGCCCTTCAGCTTGAGGGGCATCCGTTGGTCACAAGTTGTCCCTGTGACCTGTCGCCATTTCATCCAACCTGAGTTGATCCGATGCGTAACGTCTCGGTCAATTTCACCATCCCCTTGGACGAGTGACCCAAGGTACCGGAAGTCGGAGCAGACTGGTAAGGATATACCAGCGAGAGTAATAGGCATAGGACTGGAGAGACCGCCGAAATCGCAAAACATATACTGCGTTTTGCTTCTGCTCATTTTCAAGCCAACACTCTCCAGTCTTTGCCACCATTCCTCCAATTTTCTCTGGGGTCTCAACACGTATTTATTATAAAAACACATGTTACCCGCCATAAAATGTTTTTCCATACGTAACACGGATAATTATTTGTATGCGTGTTTCGCCTTTTGTTTTCTCAGTTTTCAGGTTCAAAATTTGCGTTTATCACTGTTTAAGGAAAGTACCTGGATGACCGAGCCTTGCTCGGTTTTTTTTTTTGGTAAATCGTGTTTTTTGGAAAGAAAAAAAAACGGGAAATAGAAAAAGAAGGAACTTGAAAAAAAAAGGGAAAAAAATAATCGTCTGGATTCGAACCGAGATTTTCTGGTTTCGGGACCGCCCTATTTCCCACCTGAGCTATTACAACCTTGAAGATGGTGGCGAAATTTACATTCATATTCTAATGATATTGTAGCAGTTTTTCATTGCCTGAAAACACGGATAAAACGACGTTTTCTAAAAATGAAACCTAGCTAGATCGATTTATCGCCCCCGAAACCCCCTGCATACTAAATTTCATGAAAATCGTTGGAGCCGTTTTCGAGATTCAGATTATATATATACCTACAAGAATTGCTCGTTTAAAGGGATTAGATTACAAATCTTGCAACCTGCATGTTTTAGGTTAGGCCTTACGTTTCATGTATTATCATCAAACGAAACAGCAAATCAACACAAGTGTTGCCAGATACATCATGTCAAAATTGGGGTATGGAATGCCTGGAAATTCTACAAAACAATGGTTCACTCCCCTATTTCGATCTCCCGAGCGTGAAACATCGAGACGTCTGGCAACACTACCGTAGTCTAGCAATCAGAACAACAGATATCGATATCGACAGTTTTGCTTCAGAACGAAACTACCATCTGTTCCTGCAAGGTGAAGTCGAAGCGTTCCTGGGAACACGGGCGCGCAGACGACAGTAGCTGCACTCCGTCCACTTGCGTTCTATGCTCTGAAGACCGAAACGAACACAAACACTACCGAGATAAGTCCGTCGCTAGTAAAGTTACTGATAAAAACCCCGACTACGCCAGCAAAAATGACGATAGCAAAACCACCTGCTTAAAAACACCCACTAAGACGGCCAAAAGGTCAAATTATAGCAAAATTACTGATACATATAGCAAAAGATCTAACGCAACTAGTAAGCAAGAGCTTAAGAGGTGTGAGAGGTGTAGGAGTGAAGTGACGTGTGACCTTAAATACAGCGACTTTTATACTGACAGTGACGACGAAGACGAAACTAATAGACTGATACAATTACGAAACGCTGACTATATGGATATTGTTGACGAAGATTTAAAGCTAATCATCGCTTTATCAGGTTACCCTAAATCTAAGATGAGGTTAAGACAGATGGAGCAGTTTCAGCGTAGCCTAACTGACGTCATCGATATGCAGCTTAAAGCAGGCCTCTTGAAAAGAGTCCCTTCCTTCTTAGATTATTATTTGAATAGGGGAGCTTTGGTATGTATTTGTAAGGACGCGGAAACTAGGGACTGGATGGTGCGAATCTCCCCTGGATTGCAGGATAGGATGTGTACAAATTTAGTTCTACTCAAGTCCAAGATAAAAAGGTTGTGCTTGGCGGTGTTGAAGATTCCGAGCTCTTGTTGGCCGGCAACCGCTCAAGACGCGTTCAAACTTCTGCAATATTTCAACCCGATGCTAAAGACGAGCTTGTGGAAAATCTACGCCCAGAAAATTATAGATGACGTTGAATTTACATCTTTTATCATCGACAGAGTATCCGGCGAAATCATTCGTGGTCCAACTTTCAAGAATATCATAGATTACGGTCAGATGGAATTTGAAGTGACTAGATATACTGAAATTTACTACGAATGCCTTTTATCTGGTATGGAAGAGGATTTGAAGAGTGTCGCTTCAAGAGTTAAACTGCTTGATGAGTTAAGATCAGTTGAAGTAACCCCTAGAAATACTTCCGATGTTAGCATTAAAGAAATTGAGTCTGCTAAACTACAGGATACTATCATAGAAAAGGAAGAATGTGCTATGGATACTGTTGAAGATGAAGACTCGAATGATGTTAAGAAGGAACTAGAAAACAGTCTGCATAAAGGTATACTGAAGAAACTCAAAGATGTTAAGTACATTAGCAACAAAGACGAAGTATTGGTATGGTCTGATGAAACTAATAATTATAGCAACGAAATTGATATTGAAAAGTCCGAATCGAAAGAACTAGAAAACTTAGAGAGCAACATTGCTTCGACATCTGGTGTCGCTGTGTCAGATAAAACGGAATCGTTCAATGAAAGTAATGATAACTTAATCTCGAGGAGTAGCAATCTGAACATTGATAGTAATAGGGGCATCGCATACCATCGACGAACGAACTACCTACACGTTGAACATGAACTCAAAGTAGCTATCACCTTAGAAGGGTACCCTCAGAATAAATTAGAAGGAACTCATATTAGAAGATTGAAACATCTGTTTAAAGAATACTTGCATAAGGACATGAAGATGCAACATTTTGCCAACTTAATCATTCCAAAATTTCAAGACATTTACCTGTCAAACGGTGCTGTGATCTACATATGTGATAGTTTGGAGACCAAAGACTATTTGACAGAAGTTTTACCCAAGTTCATAAATTGTACAGGATTGAAATTGACTTTTAGAGACATCAAATGCTTAGTCAGGTACACTAGAATAGTTATGAGGTTACCGAAAGAGCACGCGCATGTTGAATCAGTAGAGATCTTGCTAAAGTTGCAAGCTAAATACCCAGGATTGAAGCCTGATTGCTGGAAATACTATTCAGACGTCGCTGGAAAACAGAAAAGGCAGTTTGGAGTTGACCCAGAATCGTTAGAAGTAATCAAAAGCCCAGACTTTGACCCGTATTACGAAGGAGATAAGCTGACCTTCAGGATAATTGATAGACAGAAACGCGATGTCAGCTTCGACGAGACTAGCAAAGAAACTGATGACGTAGACACCAAAAAACAAAGAGACGTGGTTCTAAAGCAAATGTTCGTGCCGATAGACCCTGAAATAATGGCTGCTCCACTAACCAGGATCCGTACGAACCACTACACTGACCTCATCCCTGATGACTTGAAACTGTATGTGGGACCTGCTAACTATCCAGAATCTAGAATTGATGAAGCCTTATTCCACTCGATTAAACGAACATTCGAGAACATTGTGCTAAATTCTTCTGAACGATGTGAACTTAACGATGACAATATGCCCAAGTTCCATGACATGTACCTCTTTGATGGTGTTATTTTCATTATATGTGAAAGTATGCTTTCAAGAAACTGGATCGAACAAGTTATACCTGTAGTCAATTTAAAATTACATATCCATCTTAAATGTACTGAATTCAGAGGTGCTGTGGGCATTATAAGTATGTTTTGCAAAACTGACAAGGATACTGATCAGGTTATTTCAATTCTACAAGAACAAAATCCAAGATTAAGAACCAAATATTGGAGGAAAATCAGCACAGTGCGTACTAAAACGAAATTAGATGTCGTCTTGCAAATTGATAAACTCTCAGCGCAAGTTATGAGCAGCCACAGTTTCAACAAATTCATTGGACCAAACGCTGTTCAATTCAAATTAGGACATCTCCAATCTCTAATTAAACCTAAGGCGAGTCTGGAAGAACTAACAAAGTTACATGCAAAACGATTAGAACAAAAATCAAGCGAAACTGGAACTTTCGACTGTATTAAAAGCAAGGCATGCACGCAAGGAACGAAAGATAAAAGTTTTGAAGACTTAAAACATGAATTGACAAAAGAATACCCCGCTCTGGATTTCGAACAATGGAGTGTCATCGCGCAACAAGACAAAATCGATCACAACGTATGCGATTTAGAAACATACGAAAATACCGCTAATATTATCGAGCAAGAAGATTTTAAACTCAGCATGGCAGATCAGAAAAGGTACGGGAAGGCAGAGTTCGACTTAGACCCCGCGGTCATCGATCCAAATACCTTAAAGACTGTTGACAATGAGCTTAGTTCATTAGAACAGCAAGGCTACCACAAAATAATAATGAAAATACCCGTAAACATTCTACCGGAGAATAAAGAGGATTTGAACATAATTTTATATTTACTGGAGGACAAGAATCCCCCGCTAAATACAGAACCGTGGCACATATTTACTGAAGCCGTTTACCCGAGCCATGGTAAATTCACAATTTATATCGATAAGCAGTCGGTTTCTGTACTTCAAGGAAAGAATTTTAATTCTATTATCGGAGGGGAGAAAATAAAGTTCTATTTCTAGAATTTTTATATAACGTTTTTTTGATTTTATCAGACAGTGACTTACGAATGAATTCGGCCTTGAATTTTCAGCCTATAAATCTAATTATAAACATAATGGTATTTTGGACTTCGAAACAGTAATTATGTTGAAGCGATACTCGTGTTCCAGACGCGTCCAAAATCACGATATTGCGTCTCCTGTTGGTTTAACCAACAAGTCAGTCAAGGCGCCGTTTCGCGCTCGCGTACTCGTTCACATTTCGTACGAAAACCAACGTGTTACAAAAATACCCCTAAAGCCGAAAGAGAGTTAAAAGGTCCCTCGTAAAGAGTCTTAGAGAATTTGTCTGAAAACATAAAACTAAAGAGTAGACTACCCAGAAAGTTATTTACATTCTTACCTAATTTCCTCGTGAGGTAAATGACATCAACCATAAAAGACTACTTGATTATTTACATTTTTTATGGGGAATTATGTAACGCGTTGTATAATTATATAAAAATGAATCCCTATGGGCACGCCATAACTTGAGAACGACTTTACCGATTAAGGTCATATTTACACAATATATTTGTATTGTTGAGACGATGGTTCGTAGCTATGCTGGGATCCGATAGGTGACGCTGTAGTCAAATTATTTACGCAGGCACAGGCGCGGGAAGAACAGCTAGTATCAAATAAATAATAGACATAATACCAGCCTTGATGTATCCGTGGGTTGTCGTGTGGCGTTGCGGGGTGAGGGGGGAAGTAACACCCATATTCTAAGACGTTCCTCCAAAACTTACTCGACTCAGTCTTTCTCACTACCATCGGTAGTTATAGTTGACATAAACGTCCTCGACTCGAGATTTTTCCTCAGTCAAGTGAGGAATCATCTGTCAAACTCGAGGTACCTCGGAACCTATTTATTTACCTATTAATTTTGAAGACTATCGAATATGGTTACGATAATCCTTACAACTATTTATCGCGGCGTTATTTGCGCGATGCAGATAATTCAAATTATGACGTAATTACTCTGCTCTACCTCGACTCGTTTGTGGACCCCTCAGTCGAGGCACCTCAAAGTTCACTCGAAATTGCGACTAAGAATACAATTTTGATGATGTTTTCGAGGCCGAGTAAGTTTGGAGTCGAATAAGTTTTGGAGGCACGTCTTAGAATATGGGTGTATGTGTTTGTGGAGCGGCGTTCGGGACACTAACAAGAGTCTCGAGAGAAAGAGTCTCGCTTCAACAAAGTTAGTAGGAAAGGTGGTACTAATACGCGTACCACCTAAAGTATTACTGACGACTGTTTTAAAGCAAGTGTTAAAATTTCTTGTAAATTTTTATATCCACGCCAAATGATTATTATTTTAGTATATTCAAAAATTCTACACACCTTTAAATACGAAATTCAGAAAGAGGAGCTTCTAATGCGTAACTCCAAATATGACCTAAATGAACACAGCTAGTCATAGCTGAGGATAGATAGATTTTAGCGTATTTTTTTTTATGAAATTTTTGAACAGTTATTTCTCTTAAACTATTGACTTTTGAGGAAAGTTGTAGGACAAAAGTTATTTTATTATTATAGTTACTTTAAGGCGAAACACACTGTCACGCGCTACGCTGCTGGGAGCGAGGCGACGGAGCCACAACACTGCACGTGAATGCGTTTTCTGTGTGTTGCACTACGCGTGTTTTCTATACAAACACAGATAATAGGGTATGTGACTATGATTTTTTTATTAGAAATCTCGAAACTATTACAAAAATGATAGGCAACAGTGAAAAAACTACTGAAATATTTAATAAAATGCCCAAGTTATAAACGATTGAAAATTGCTCACTAGACAGAGACAACATGACGCCACAATGACGTCATACCTTGCAAACTTCATAATTATTTGACACCACTCCGTACAATATCCGTTTCGCGCGACAAGGACAGAAAATGCCCCCTCCAAAAACTTCACAAGCGTGTAGCTCCTCTATTTTTTCATCGATTTTATTTATTTTTTCACATATCAATTTGTATCTATACTTTCTTTAAAATAATACTAAATTGTTGTACATTTTTAATAGTAGTCAACTACCCTATTGCAAACAATGTAAGAACACGCACTCCCGCGCTACGCTGCGTAATGCGGTGCAGTGTGAGAATCGCCTTACTAACTTTTGGAATAACCTTTGTATACAGTAATATTTATTCTTTGATTCCTGTCTCTTGATAAAATACTACAGTATCAATTACTGTGGTGTCACAAAACAGATAGGTACAGAAGTCAATCACATGTATGTACTTCACTTTTCATACCTACGCTCGGCGGTCGCTCTCTCTATATATCTATCTCTCTCAAGCGCATGGCAGTCGCGCTCGTACTCACTCGCACTCTAGTCCCAAACAGTCCGAGATATCGTGTCCGTGAGCAGTGTCTATCTGTGCGTTGTCGAGCGCACTTGTAGATTGACTTCTGTACCTATCTGTTTTGTGGTGCTGTTCAGTAACTGCATTTATTTAACTACTTATTTTCGCCATACAGACAAGTTTTTCTTATTATATTTTGACTCGAATCTCACCGAAAACATACATTAAGATTCCAGTATTTATCTACTGATCAAGAATTTCGACCAGAATACATTAATATTAATTAAGATCTTGTAAATTTTAATTGTTATTATATTTGGACACAAATGTAAAGTGCGGTCGCGATGCAGGAATAATTTCGTACAATGACGCGTCACTACGTATCTCTGTCGCTCGCGCAGAAATATCGCTTTACAATACTTCATTCCAAACTGTAAAGTATGAGCATCATGCACCTATTAGGCCCGGTATCAACCAAAGCGGAGAGGAGAGGAGATGTGTTTGAATAAACCAATCCGATTTCGTTATTTCCACATCCCTTCTCCGCTTAGTTTGGGTGGAAATGGATCAAGCGGAGAGGAGAGGTCTCATTTTTCTATAGAATTCTGTGCGGCGAGCGAGCAAGCGGCGCGGCAGAGTGGAGAAGTGTCTAGTCCGGCGGCCACCTTTCTTTCGTAGACAGAACTTGACTGGTTTCGATCTCCCGCAGCTCACATCTCCTCTCCGCTACACTTCTCCTCTCCGCTTTGGTGGAAATAACCTGCCAGCTTCGCGGCACATCTCCTCTCGTCTCCTCTCCTCTCCGCTTTGGTGGATACCCGGCTTTAGTGATACACTTATAATCATACCATATTACTGCCTATTGTCTGGTAGTATGAGTCTGTCATGCTCACTTAAATGTCTTGCTGATGGTGGCGTTGTTTATCCGGTCGTTGGGTTCCCTACAATATGGTTGAGCTGACCGATGCGGATGTGCACGTCATGCTCGTGAACGGGTGCCGTCTGTCGGGACTGGTCAGCCCATAACTGCTATGGCAATCTTAGAAGGCATATTTTTCTATTTGTTACTCTTATGTGAGTTTGTTACATTGACCTGCATTATTCTCATTCTATTTCTCACACTACTGTAATGGAATTGTAATGAACTACTATTTTGAAAAGAGTATTCATGGAGTTTCTTGCCGGCTCTTCTCCATAGAACCTACCTTTTGGAACCGTGCACCTAGTTTGGACGTTTTAAAAGTGCCTGAAATCTGGTCTATTTGAAATAAAAAACTTTGACTTTGAATAATATATTGGCGTTGCGCTGGCACTGATGCGGTGACCGCCGTCAACACATATTGCAATTGGTTGTAGGCACAAAGGTCATTGTACGAAGGTTCTTCCTGCTTCGCGACTGAACTTTAGTCAGGTAGTAATGAGTATGTCATGCTCTCTCAAAAGTTCTGCTGATGGTGGCGTTGTGTATCGGGTCGTTAAGTTCCCTAAAATATGGTTGAGCTAAGCGATGCTGGTGCATGCGTTATGCTCGTGAACGGGCGCCGTCTATTGGGACCGGTCGGCTTATTACTGCCACAGTAATTATTAATATAAAATCAATCTTCAATATCATGTTTTTTTTGACGTGACAACGTCTAATAAAACGATGAACGCCGGCAGCATGCACGGAAAAGCGTGACTCATTGTCACGTTCCGTCTGAGGCGAGCGCGGAACAAGCGATAAAGAGGCACGATGTTTTGTTATGACGTTGTCACGTTAAACTATCGTCCGTAAACCGACTTTACAGACAACTAATTATTTTTAAATCAAATCCTAACTATTGATTTTGAACCAAACTGATGCCTTAACTAACGACATCATAAAAAAATCAAAAGTAAATCTTAATAAAAAAAAAATCTGTTTAAAAAAGGCAGTGATAGCCTAGCGGTTGACGTTAACCTTCCATGCAGGAGGGCCTCAGTTCGACCCCGGCCCGCACCTCTGGCTTTTCAAATTCATGTGCGGATCATAATTTGATCATCACTTGCTTTAACGGTGAAGGAAAACATCAAAGTCAAAGTATTTATTTCAATTAGGCACATAAAAGGCACTTTTGAACGTTAAAGTTACAAAGAAAATAGAATTGATTCTAGTTGCCCCTTCCAAAAGGTAGTTTCGTATGGAGAAGAATGGGCAAGAAACTCCACCGTTACTCTTTTAAAATGTCTTACAATATTTTGTATAGGTACATTAATTATCGTAGTAAATCTCTAGTATAATATTCTAAACATCAGTGGGAAAACAACAAGAAACACATCGTGAGGAAACCTGTACATCTGAGAGGGCTGCATATAGTTCTCGATGGTGTTTGTAGTCCGCCAACCCGCACTAGGCCAGTGAGGTGGACTAAGGCCTAAACTCTTCTCATTCTGAGAAGAGGCCCTTCTGTGGGACAGTAATGGGCTATTATGTTATGTTATAAAAAGCTCTAATAATTCTGGTTCGAAATTCTGTAAGGAGTTTTTGGATGTGTTTCTTGTTGTTTTCCCACTGATGTTTAGAATATTATACTAGAGATTTACTACGATAACATGGCGCGCCCCTTCAAAATTCAAAACCTTTGTAAACTATTTACAAAGCCCCACCAAGACTCGCAACGCACGAGTACGTACTGAGACGGCCGTCAAACGAATAGTTACAACTATACTTGCCGTCACGAGATGCTATAAATTTTGTAAACACACATTCAGGGATTCGCAACCTTTGGATCAAATAAAAAAGAACAGTTTTGTAATGGTTTTTATTTTTATATAGGGATATAATTATTTAGGGATACAATATAACCTAATCCGCGAAAATAGCAGCAACAAACTGAGACGCATTCGAAACTCGAATGACAGCATTGATAGCGTCAGCGTGAACTAACTTCAAAATGGCGACTCGTATTAAACGTAGGTCACTTTGACTTGATTGAATTTGGGATTATTTATTGTTGTTTTAATTGTCGCTACGTAACTTAGAAGTTCTTTATTTACAAAATTTATAGTTTTTTTCTTTTCTCTTTTTTATTTATAGTGTCTTACGCATAGCGTATGTCAGTCCCATCATATCCTAAACAATTGTACTTTCACAAGACATGACATGAGCCATGAATTTGAACAAACCCTTCGCATCGTCGCCATTTGGTTGGGATAGAATTGTAGGTATGGTACATACCTACATCAGTTCTGTTCAAATTCAGGAATCTTACTAAATTATTTGTACTAGACTCATATTGGACACATTCCATCTATAGATGTTGTAGGTCCTCAACAACTCCACATTCCTCACAATTGGATGAAGCGTTTTTTTTCATCATGAAGGTAAGGGAACGTACCCATACTACGTGACCCGTTCAGGGGGGGAGGGGGGTCTTCAAAATACCATGCTTGGTCACAGTGGCGGGGGGGGGGGGGGGGGGTCTTAGGTTTTCATCACGTAGTCAATATCCTCTAGGGAAATCTCGCACTTTTTCGAGCTATATTCAAATATGGTGCGCAGCGTTTAACGCTTTTTAAACTCACAGGTGGCAACATTGACGCACATTGAGCCAAATATTTTTTTTATTTAAAATCATATTTATGAATTACTACGTGAAAACTAGAGGGGGAGGGGATATTGGCATATACTACGGGTGGTCACCGGGGGGAGCGGGGGGGTAATAAGTTGTAAAAAATGGGTAACGTAGTATGGGTACGTTCCCTAAACAGTGTATAGCTTCTTGTAACGGGGACCTTACATAATAAACTCTTTCGTAACGATGTGACTACACACATTGAAACAGTAATTTGAAGGGGCGCGCTATGTTATCATAGTTAATTTCTACCCACCGAACACATTCATTTTTAAGATACGTTTAGTTTAAAAAAGTGATAATTATGGTAAAATTTACATTCCTTTTATTTTATCCCCGTGTCAGTATTATCATGACTTATGCCCGGTTCCTATAAACAAAAACGAATCGTTTTGTTTACCAATGGTAGCATTTTTTTAGGTTAATATTACTTGTGATTACTATTTCCACTTGGAAGGATCTCTCTGCTCCATTATTGGTAAAGATACAAGAGTATCAATTTTAACCAATAAGGGACCATTCAAGTATTACGTAAGCAGAATTTTAGTAATATTTTGACCCTCCCCTCCCCTTTGTCAGCAAAAGTAAGCAAAGCTCTAACCTCCTCAAAACTGTTCTGGTTCTTTGTTGTTATTCATGAGCAGCAGTTTTTAAGTTTAAAAAAACAAGTAAATAAATAAATAAATATTGCTGACGTAATCACTACCCAGACCCGCCCGTCCCCCATGTCATCAAAAATAAGCTAAGCAAAGATCCCCTCGCCCCCTTTGGTGCTTACGTAATACATGAATGGCCCCTAACACTTCTTAAATTTAGGAAATGACCATTTGACAATACATTCATGTTAATAGAATTTAATATTTATAAGTGTAATGTATGAAAATTATGGATTCTAATTGAATTTTATACTCTAAGGGAACGTACCCATACTACGTGACCCGTTCAAGGGGTGGAGGGGGGTCTTCAAAATACCATGCTTGGTCACAGTGGCGGGGGGGGTCTTAGGTTTTCATCACGTAGTCAATATCCTCTAGGGAAATTATCTTTCTGTTTGCAATAAAATATTTAAAACCATATTTATATATTACTACGTGAAAACTAGAGGGGGGGGTATTGGCATATAGTACGATTGGTCACCGAGGGGGGGAGGGGGATAAAACAGTAAAAAATGGGTCACGTAGTATGGGTACGTTCCCTAATGGTCAAATACTCAATCGCTACTCATTTTTAAGTTGCCGTTAATTTCGTACTGTCACTGTCACTTCGTTTTAAAATATATTATACAGCATGACTGCTTAGTCGCTTTACATCCGAAAACCATGAACTCTGCTCATCATTCTGTACAACTTTTATTATGAGACAAACTCTGAACTCGTGAAAAAAAATCGGAAAAAAAATCGCAGGCCACACCGCGAGCTGGCGGTCCGGCGAGCTGGCTTTTTCATATTTCGGTTCACATCGTTTGAGTCGCTGAAGTAGCTAGAATCGGTGAAATGTTGGTCGCTCGCTCGCTCGCCCGCCCGCCAGCTCGCGGTGTGGCCTGCGCTTTAGTTAGCAGCTTGTGGCGAGTGGACTGTGGGTGTTTGGCCAGACTGCAAACGCGGGCGGTGCGGCGTATTCAAACAGAAGAACTTCATTTGAGTGTCACACGCAGGCGCGGAAAGCGGCGCCGGCAACGCGCGGGTAACCCACGCCATAGCTCGTTCATACAAGTGGCCGCAGTGAGTGCGCGGGCGGCAAGCGACAACCCGCGCGGGAGCGGGGTATCTCAAACTAGTTCGAGCTGACCACGCGCGTTGTTGTGATGGCGTCTTCAAAATTAATGTTTTAATAAGTGCTATTCTTAATCGTGCTATTTTAAGAATCTTCGAGTAAAAATAAGTCTTCTTCATCCATATTCTATTTTGACAAACACTGGACACGACGACGCTCAGAACGAATCCGCGCTCGACTGCGGACAGGCAAATCGCGCGCGTTCCCGCTCCCCGCACCACGCTGCCAGTATGGCCAAGCACTGAGAGCACTTTACTTACTACTCTACTAACTGACATGGACGAAACATTATTCTTAGTGACAGTTTTAGTTTGTACTAATTTACATAAGTTTAGGGTAAGTATTTTATATTGCTGTATGTTAGTTTATACGATTCTTTACTAAAGTACCTGTGCTGGAGGCTTGTAGTGAAGGTTTTAACTTGAATCTGTAATAGTTATATGTACTTGTTTTTTTTTTAGTTTTATGTTGTGTTGATTTGCTTGTTTGTGCGTTTATAATTAAAGGATTCATTATACTTTTGTGGGTTTTTCTTCGTATATTTTTTTAATAATTATTAATGTACAGTAAGAGATTAAAAAGGTTTTTTTTTAATTTAATTTATTTAGGGTCATATGTCTCCAAGGATAAAAGAGCCCCAACGCTACCTAAACTTAACAAACATAATACTGAAGTATATAAAAAAAAGGAAAAGAATTATTGTTGCAAAATCATATTTTCCACTTTAAATTTTGCAGCATCAGATGTTGGTTCTGCTAATATACTTAAAAACCCCTTGATCATATTTGTTTAAGTTAACTTTTTGCACCAGTGCTTCTCTTACAGTTTGATGCTTAACACACTCCACAAGAATGTGCTGAACATCTTCCAACATACCACAGACATCGCAATTAGGGATATCAACATTTCTCATTTAAAATGCAAATCTTTTTGAAGGATAGTGTCCAGAACGCAATCTGTGTAAAGCAACAGTGTAACCTCTACTCAACTTACTATTATAAAACCAAGGTATTCGAGGAGGCTGACACTGAATTGTTTTAAACCATATACCTTTTTCTTTGCTCCTTTCGTCAAAATATTCTTTAAATTTAATATAAGGTCTAACCAAAATACCTGGACAAACTTTTACACAGTGTTCAATACGTTTAACTAATCACATCTATGTAAAAAAAAACGAGATCCAAGTGTTTTTTTCTAACAAAAAAATAATAATGTTTTAAATTGCCTTTACACTCTAAGAATAAACTCATTCATTTCTTATGCATCGACCGCCATTGGGGTGCGTGCTAATTCCGTGCCGCGTTTTACCTACACAGCGAAGTGAAAAATGTAAAAAAAAAAAAGTAAATTTAAAGTTAAAAAAAGAAATTGGTAGAAAAAAAAACACTTGGATCTCGTTTTTTTTGCTTAGATATTTTCAGTTACACTTACTGAACACTGTGTAAAAGTTTGTCCAGGTATTTTGGTTGGACCTTATATAACAATTATTTTTGAACTTTATTAGCACTTCTGTATTATGTGGCAAAATTGAAAACTCTAAACCATCCATTGCTACTAATTTAGCTAACCTGTCAGCCTCTTCATTACCACTAAAACCAAAAAGGTTATGCACGTTAAGGTCGATTTTTAACCGACTTCCAAAGGAGGAGGTTACTATGTTCGTCTGTATTTTTTGTTTGTTTGTATGTTCATCGATATTTTCGCCAGTTGTGAACCGATTTTGATGATTCTTTTTTTAATGGATAGGGTATACTTCGAAATTGGTCCCATTTAAATTTGGTGAAGATCTGATGAAGAACTTCGGAGATAGATAATGGAAGTCCTCAATTACGAACAGTACGCATATTGTGATGATGTGATTATGTTACGAGCAGCGTCTTTAGTAGGTCCAACCAAGTTTTAATTAAGGCCACTAAAATGAATAAAATAAAAACATTTTTTACAAAAAATTTCAACCGACTTCAAAAAATAATAAAATAATTACCATATAAAATTAACAGTTTCAGAAGTCGGTGCCTTCAATTTGGTTCAGCGTGGGTCAGCACCGACTTCTGAAACTGTTAATTTTATATGGTAATTATTTTATTCTTTTTTGAAGTCGGTTTAAATTTTTTGTAAAAAATGTTTTTTACTTGCACAGTGCCCAAAACGACCTCTTTTACCGACTATGTATTGCCAACATTAAGGAAATATAATGGAATATAATAAAAATAGAATATACAGGATGTAAACGAAATCATGTTCGTTCAAACCTCGTGATGTACTGCTGACATATTTTGCCACGGCGATTCGCAATGACTGCGAATATTTTCCATACAAAACGGAAAACATTCGTACGATGTACGAATGTTTGCGCCCATGTGAGTGACCGGGGTAACGTAGGCGACGTGTCACATAAGCCCAGTCTGTTCTTGTTGTTCTTTACTGATATGGTGTGGGACCTCAACGCAAAACTACTATGCGTGCCAAATAAGAATAGCACTGTCAAGACGCCATTTTGTTCCGCAATACTCGTGAACTTCATTACCAAAGTGTAAGGTGTACAAAAAAATAAATAAAGAAATTATACTCAGTTTAATTATTTTTAGTTCATTTTTTTGGCATTTCTAATCAATTAACGTCAAATTAATTACACAGTCACTATATTATTATTGTGGCGACATATTAGGGGGACCAGTAGCATTTTGTGAAGTGAACTATATATATTGGTTCATTTCTTTAAAGAATACTGTTTTCAAATATTATTAAATTATCCAAAATTATCTATTTATGGAATTCAATAAATAACATTTTATAAAATGTATGTAAATAATAATGAAATCTATGAATAAAAAAATATAACATTTTTTTTTTCATAGTACTTTTTTGCTGGCGGTACTAATTTGACAGCTATCGTGTGAAGTTGTAGCAAGTGCGATCCTATTCTTATTTGGCACGCATAGTACACTATTTGCGGTGTAGCACGGTGCGGGTGACTTTAGACGAACTTTACAATCATGATTTAATATTTCAGTTGCACTCTAAATATCAGAGTCGTAAAATACGGAATTAGTAATAACTGAAGTCAAATAAAAGTAACCTTTTTTTTATCGTTGGATAATCCTCACGTATGTACATCGCCCGGGGAAGGCGAGGGGGTCTGCCTGACTCTTACCGGCTAAAAACCAATGGTGTTCCTCCTTCTGACCGTTCGGCCGGGGTCGCGGGATTCGGGGACTGAATTTTATACGCTGTTAACAATGAAAAAGTAATACTATTTTCTTAAGGCTTTGTCAAACAGATCGCGTTATTATCGCGCGTCAGTGCGCTAACCTAACGCGACGCTATGACGCCGAGCTGTGTTGTACTGCGATGGTGATGTACCGCCAAACAGAGCAAAGGCCCTGCGTATTGCTAGCGCTGGCGCTCTGTTTGGCGGTACATCACCATCGCAGTACAACACAGCTCGGCGTCATAGCGTCGCGTTAGGTTAGCGCCCTGACACGCGATAATAACGCGTTCTGTATGACAAAACCTTTAAATAAATAATATTTAAGCACATAAAAGTCAAATTTCAGTGTATGTATCATGATTATAACTGAATATTATAATTGGGGTGTTTGAGTTATTACTGTTACATGTTGTATGTGAAGAGTAATACCAGTAGGTACGCCTAACACAAACGTTTGACGCGTAGCATCGTAAACATATCGCTAATGTAAGAGAATTTTGAATAGAAAATACAACTGTCCTTTACGCAGCGGACTTATAGCGCACTGCGCGTGCAGTACAATAATGCTTTCAGGATACTGTTAGGGCTTCCGCGGTTTTGTAGTGCTTCGACTATGTTTGCTGAGGCGAGAACGGACGACTTTTTCGCGATCATAAGGAAGCGCTTCACTATTAAGTCGCCTACGTAGCAGCTCGAACAGGCTCCTGAGGGTGTTGTTCGAGCGGTGGGACTTGTCCTTGATACAGAGGTGGATGCAGCTTCATGTTAGCGCCTCTCCTCGTATTTTTTGACATTATTGTGTAAATTGTGTATGTCAAATTTTTTGTAATTGGTTGTGGGAATGTTTATTATTTTTAATTTGATTTAATGTTATCTGATTTATGGACTATATGTCTTAAATAAATAAATAATTATTATTATAAAATTTTGGTTTATTTTTTTGCGACATACACAATTTGTATCGTACATAGATATGAATAAAGTTTTCAATTTAATTAAATAGTATGTGTGAAACGAGTATTTCCGATTCTAAATTTACTTAGATTAACGTTGCGTTTACATAAGTAACTCGACAGCATGCGTGCTAGGACTACAGACCACACATATACCAAATGATAGCTGTAGCTACATACTAACAAAATAGCGATTAAGCGATAATAGAGCGAGAAAGATAGCGTGAGACCACAGGCGATAGCACGAAACCGCACGCGAAAGCACTCACACTGTCTTTCCCGCTCTATTAAATGACGTTCCTGAGCAATAGAAAGGGACAGAGCATGAAAAATCTCGATTTCGTGCTGACAGATGTGGGTCAACCCTAACTGTGTGTGGCACATTTACGGTCATGGTTAACCCCGTCTACACATTTTTTTTATTCTTTTCTTGGTCAGGGTCTAAGGGCCAAGCCATATCTGACGGAAGATACGTCACGCAAGGGACGGGGAAATAGAATTTTATACAGGTTGTTTTCCGTATATTTGATTGGTCTTTCACCAACAATATTTTTTCCGTCCCTTGCCCGGTGCCATGTTGTCGACCGACCCGTCACGTATGCTCTTTCGCACACATTTCATATGAAACGATGTTTCCAAAAATTGTTGTCCCGTTCCGTCCGGGTTAAAATACGTTAGGGAACGTACCCATACTATGTGACCCGTTCAGGCGGGAGGGGTGGTCTTCAAAATACCACGCTTGGTCACAGGGGCACTTGATCATATACTAGGGGTGGTCACCGAGGGGGGGAGGGGGGTAAAATGGTCCAAAATGGGTCACGTAGTATGGGTACCTTCCCTTACGCATGTGGGGACCTTTAGCCCGGCTGCACACATCGACGCTTTCCGCTACAAAGGGCGTAACTCCAAATTCCATACTTTTGGCAATGAGCAAAAAACGAAAAATAAAAAAAAGTTTCTTAAATAACTCTTTTGTTTTTATACTTATAAAATTGAGTTCTAGGAAGGAAGTTCTTATATTTAGGCGGTCTTTTGCCTTATTTAATTACAGTTATGTACGAGAGTTATTGACGAAGTTAGCATGGAGTTACACCCCTGAAAATCTAAAAAAAAGGTATATACAACCTATAATTAAAAAGCCTAGTAACAAACATCTGCAGTATAAACCGGTTAAGCACATAATAGGGTGATTTTCATAGTTGTAAAAACCGTTTTTTTTTCGCAAAATAGGTAAATACACCCTGTTATTAATACTTATGCAATGACTCTGTGAGTAATTTAATTAAGGAGGATGGATTTTAGGTATTTTTGATATAAATAATGATAAGTTGAATAAAAATTTAAAAAAATGTTTTAAAAATCAACACTTATTAATTATTAATTGGTACATAATTGAATCAGAAATGGTAAGTTATAGGTCCCGTCAAGCAAGTTGGGCCCTGGATATCACAATATTTCATTAACTCTTTCATAATTATGCCAGTATTTCAGATTTTAATTGAAAAATATTGTTATTTTTCGCGGGTACATTTATTTTGTTCATTTAAAATTTGAAAATCTGGCATGTTCATGAAATGGTGGATGAAATTAAATCATTGCTAACGCCCAACTTGTATGCCGCAACCTATATAATTATGAAAAATATAAAGATTTCCCTGTATATTATTATAATTTATGATACAGAAGTAGATATATTAATTTTTCCTTTATTTTAATTAATTACATTAAAACAATTACGTTTCATTACAAAGAAATTACGAGGTTTTAGTATACATTTTAATTTTACGGCTCTAGAATACTATTTCGTAGGTTTTTTAACACTTATCTACGGACTATTTGACCTTTTGATTCCAATTAGATGCTTATATTGTACTTATATTATTAGTTATAATTGTTAATTAAACTCTCCAAATAAAAGTTTTATGGAAATAACTACTAATAGCTAAATCAATCACAATTGAACAAAAGAGTACCATGTAACGGGGTGAACCGGGACGAAACTTTAAAATGGGTTTTAACGTTGAAATAATATAGTTTGTTGCCAACGATGACTCTTAATCGTTAATTATAATACAATTAGGTACCTTCGCGGACATTTGCCGTGAACCAATTTTCGATCTTATTACTAAGGCAATAAGGTTGAAAAGTGATTCGCCGCAAATGTCCGCGGTTGTACATGAGTTGGCACAATTTATTTTTTGTAGGGCGTAAATCCCAATTTGTTTTTTTATTGTGTTTTACCCCGTTTCTTAATTAAAGTATTTGTAGTTACACCAACTTTGCTGTCGTAATGTAAAGTAAATGTATTTTACGACTCGGTTTTGCGAAAAAGTGATGTTTAGCTTTAAGAAAATGTTGGGTAGTAAAAACCATTTTTTTCACCGTAGCGCAATTTTAAATATATAGATCGAAAGAGCGTGAAAAACTAAGTAAGACTGCATCAAAAAGTGAATTTGCCCAAAATGGTCTTTACGACCTTTGTAGCGGAAAGCATCGCATGTCTGTCAGCAAAATTCTGGAAGGCCCTCTTCGCATACATTTTGTACTAGACTCCGCAAGCTGTCAGAATTTGTCGCATTCGGCAGCGACTCTATTCCATAATGCATGCGTGGAGCCCGGTCTTAGTGCATCTGTCAGAATTTTCTGATAATGTGCGGCCAGGCTTAAGTGCGTGGGAAGCCATCGCCTCCTTTTGCGAGGGGGTGATGGCGACCAAGGAGGAAGCGGAGAAGGACAGGGAGTTGTCTGCTCCTCTCCTTTCCCGCGCCAGACGTACCGGGCGCCGCACAGTGGGAAAAAAATGACTTTTATTGTTCAGAAATCTGCCTCCACCACAATTTTTGACGTATCGCTGCTTTTTTTATACCTTTCTGAGATAACACACTTTGGTGTGTCACTGCCACTTTTCCTTAAAAGTCAATACCATAACGTATCAATTTATATGGGAAAAGCAAAATAAAGTTAAAAAAAAATATTGGGCCGCCATCGTGTATATTGATTGAATTTTTATAAACAGAAAAAAAAAAACATGACCAGGGACCTGAAAACTGATTTTTGCTACAATATATTTTTTTAGATATTGTTTTTGCTTAATTTCCCGATTTTTTGAGGTAATGGTATTGACTTTTAAGGAAAATATGCAGTGACACACCAAAGTGTGTTATCTCAGGAGTGTATGAAAAAAAATGGCAGCGATACGTCAAAAATTGCGGTGTAGGCAGATTTTTAACCGACTTCCAAAAAGGAGGAGGTTACTATGTTCGTCTGTATGAATGTTTTTTTTTTCTTTTTTGTTTTTTTGTGTGTTCATCGATATTTTCGCCAATTATGAACCGATTTTGATGATTATTTTTTTAATGGATAGGGTATACTTCGAAGTTGGTCCCATTTAAATTTGGTGAAGATCTGATGAAGAACTTCGGAGATAGACAATGGAACTCCTCAATGACGAACAGTACGCATATTGTGATGATGTGATTATGTTACGAGCAGCGTCTTTAGTAGGTCCAAGCAAGTTTTAATTAAGGCCACTAAAATGAAAAAAATAAAAACACTTTTTACAAAAAATTTAAACCGACTTCAAATAAGAATAAAATAATTACCATATAAAATTAACAGTTTCAGAAGTCGGTGCCTTCAATTTGGTTCAGCGTGGAACAGCACCGACTTCTGAAACTGTTAATTTTATATGGTAATTATTTTATTCTTTTTTAAAGTCGGTTTAAATTTTTTTAAACAAAAAAAGCCATTTTTTTCCACTGTGCGCCGCAGGGCGCGTTTACGCGGCGACCTCCAGCCACCCTAGTGTGTGGCCTGCGGGCGGTGGATTAGGGGACCTGCCGCCCGAACAGTAACAGGGCCGAGAAGTCGCACAGTGTTCCGTGCGCACTTCTCAGGAGGATGTGGGGTAAGGCCCCACAGAGGAGAGGTTGGAAAGAGATTTATTGAACGCAGCGACCTTAAAACATTGCTTCTAGTACACTTTTCCTCATATACTACTTGAAAACCGACTAACAACAACAGAATAAACACTATACACGACAATTCGGCACAGCTAAAGCTTCCTGGACTGCAGCGCGTTGCGGCGAGGCAGTGCGTGGTGTGCAGTACCGCTGCAGACTTGTACTGTGCCGGGTGCGGCGTCACGCCGTACTGCACCGAGCGCTGCCAGAGACGCGACTGGGCGGACCGACACATGGCCGTGTGCCACAACCTCGCCAGGTAAGCTACACACCAAGAGGTCAGATACATAACATCACATCACGCCTTGTATTCTAAGCATCTAATGTTGGTATTTATTCTACTTTACATTGCAAATAATAATTCCTCTTTGGTTTTCTTAATACTGACCGGTTATAAAAGCTATGGTTGCTCTATCTTCACTATACGAAAAACGAAAAATGTTACTACTCAGTGAAAGATTTCATGGCTGACAAATCGCTTTTATAATAGCCACGGTTGCGTTCAGTATTTCATGCATACTTTTTATACTTTTTTATTATAATTTTTATATATACTGGCCTGCAAAAATAAGTATCACACTTTTAAAATTGCAATAACTTTTTAAGTACACAAGATATATTTTCGAAGCAAAAAGGACTCAAAAAAGAGTTTAACTTTGTTACTATAGTTTCAAAGAAAGCTGATAAAAATTGCTATAACACGTTTTTTATTTTAAATCTCTAACTTCTATAGTTTAGAAAAAATTTAAATTTTAAAAGTGTGATACTTATTTTTGCAGGCCAGTGTATTTTGATAATGTTCACCTAATGCATGTTAATGATTTTAATTTAATTTATCTGACATTTCTATAATAACTAAATTGACAATTACCTTATGACTTATGATACAATGACTTATTGAAAATGTACTTAAAATTATATTTTGTATGTAATATTGTATGCCTACAGGGCGGGACATAGCTGAACTCAATTCCATGAAAAATCTGTATTTTGTAATGTACTTACCTGTGATCCACAATAAATATTATGATTGATTGATTGATTGACTATGCTAAGAGACTGACACTAGCTAATATTATAATCTTCCAAGTGGTCATGTTTAATTTGAATAAAACATTCTAAGTTCTACACTCAATCTCTGCATTTTTCTTTGAACTACCATAATCCTATTTCTTATATACAAGGTTAGTCGGAAAGGGGATACTAAGCCGAAAGGGTGTTAAAGTACCCATAATAAGGGATAACTTTTGTTCTACAACTTTCCCCAAAAGTCATTAGTTCAAGAGAAATAGCTGTTCAAAGATTTCATAAAAAATACGCTAAATTCTATTTATCCTCAGCTATGATCCGCTGTGTTTACATTTTAGGTCATATTTGGGGTCACGGATTAGAAACCCCATTTTCTGAATTCATAACTAAAGCAGGGATGGAGAATTTTCGAAAAAACTAAAATAAATAATAAGTTTGATGGAAAAAAAAAATCGAATTTTGAAATTTTTACATTTGCTTTAAAATAGTCATCAGTGATACATTAAGTGGCCCGCGGCTTAGTACCCCCTTTCTGACTAACCTTGTATAAGATACAGATACATAAACCTAGTTTAGAAGTCAGGGTTTTTCACTCTGGAACACTAGCTTACGCTATTTTTAGATCTAAATTATGTAAATACGTTTATGGAGAAATAAAGATTTAGATTTTAGATTCCCCGAAGGGTTCGACAAAGGTTGTAGTACATCGTCGTTTTGCCAGTTATGTTTAAGTCCCAAGTAATAGCGGGCGAGCCTATTGCCTTTAACCGGGCACAAATTCGGACTCCGGGCTGCTACTGAGAAATTGCTAATAGAAAAACCCAATAATACTGCCCGACCTGGGGATCGAACCTAGGACCCCATCCGTGCTCAGCTGTTGCGCTTGCGACCATCAGACCAACAAGCCAGTCAGATAATTATCTTTTTTAATTTCTGACTACCTCGTTGGTGTAGTGGTGGCAAGCGCGACTGTTGATCGTGAATTTTTGGGTTCGATCCCCAGGTCGGGCAGTGTTATTGGGGTTTTCCTTGTGGAATTCCTCAGTGGCAGCCCGGAGTTTGGATTTGTGCCCGGTTGATGCCAATAGGCTCGCACGTATTACATGGGACTTAAACGTAACGGCGAAATGAGAGTGTTACTATACACCTCTGCCCAACCCTTCGGGGAATACAGGCGTGATGTTATGTTATGTGTGTCTAGTTCCTACACCCCGGATTGGCGGTCTATCGTTTTCATTCAGCCTTATAAAACAAAACAGATAGGTACAGAAGTCAATCACATGTATGTACTTAACTTTTCATACCTACGCTCGGCGGTCGCTCTATCTATATATCTATCTCTCTCAAGCGCATGGCACTCGCGCTCGTACTCACTCGCACTCTAGTCCCAAACAGTCCGAGATATCGCGTCCGTGAGCAGTGTCTATGTGTGCGTTGCTCGAGCGCACTTGTATGTAGATTGACTTCTGTACCTATCTATTTTGTGCTTTTATGTTGCATTAAAATAAATTTCTTTACAGAACGGTCAATGAAAACGAACGCGGTACGCGTGATTTAGCTGAGAGTGACCCTAAGTAAATATATTTGGTTTTAAATATAATATAAACTTGTCAAAATTTATTGTAAAACCTTTCTTTTGAAAAACGCTATATCTACTAGCAAGTTTTGTTACACGCTTTTATTATTGTAACAGCAGCGATAGCCTTGTGGTCGGACTGCCAAGTCATAGGTCTTAAGTTCGAACCCAAGGCACCTCATAATTTCTCAATCTATCATTCAAAGTTACACCGCACATATTTCGCAAGGAACGCATTTCCACTGCATTTATTCTACTTTCATGCCTCTTCTGCCACGACCAACATTCAAAGTCAAAGTCAAAGTATTTATTTCAATTAGGCACTTAAAAGGCACTTTTGAACGTTAAAGTTACAAAGAAAATAGAATTGATTCTAGTTGCCCCTTCCAAAAGGTAGTTTCGTATGGAGAAGAATGGGCAAGAAACTCCACCGTTACTCTTTTAAAATGTCTTACAGTATTTTGTATAGGTACATTAATTATACAATTATATGTGAAGACGATGCACCTAGAATAAAATTACTATACTACAAAAGGTAAAAAATAAATAAAAAATGAAACAATGACATATTAATTATGTGATAGGTACACGGTGCTCACATATTTACAAACATTGCAAAAGTATACGTTTTCCCAAAAAATTAAAAGTAATAGGTCAGTGTATGAGTTTTCACTCACTTCCATACATAAGCGTAGGTACCAGCACACCATTATGGACAGCCAGCCGTGCCTTTTTGGACATCGACTGGTTAGCCACAACCGCATGCATAGGTATAATTATAGGAATTGGCCATAAAAGCGGTTGTGATATGAGTGATCCATATAAAAGTCCGTTGCAGGAGTCAACCAGCGTAGTCAAACTTGCCAGTAGATTTGGCATTTTCCTTTTTATACAACCACTGATGTTTCACGTGGATAAACTGGGTGTAAAAATAGCCTTAACGAAGCCGAAGTCTACGCATACTGTACATAAAACTAAGTAACATACAGCAAAAATAATTGCTGGGAAACGACTTTTATTTTTTGGTATTAAAAACAGCTTTTAATTGTAGCGCGCAATGTTAGCGCGCGCGCAGCTGACTGTGCCTACATTTCGAAAATGTTGATAATGTTTGTATAGAAGAATGTTTAGTAATAACATTTAAACTTAGATGACGTGATTTTTTTTCAAAAATGTTGTGACTTTGACCTTCGATATCTCCATAACCAGTCGGTTACCAGGTATGGCCCAATACCAAAAAATCTTCGTAATGATGGGAAGAATACGTGGCTCTCGGCTTCGTTAAGGGTATTAGTATACCCGATATGTCATGTTTTATTTCACTTTCAGAATGGTGCCAGCCATGCCTCTTCGTCGTCCGCACCTAAACACACCGAATAACAAACATGAACAACAGGAGCGTAATGATGATATCCCAATGTCTAAGGTACGTACACCCATATTCTAAGACGTTCCTCCAAAACTTACTCGACTCAGAACTTCCTCGAAAACTCAAAATTGTATTCTTAGTCGCAATTTCGAGTGAACTTTGAGGTTCCTCGACGGATTCATTACGTCATAATTTGAATTATCTGCGTCGCGCAAATAACGCCGCGATAAATACTTGTAAGGATTATCGTAAGCATATTCGACAAAGTCTTCAAAATTAATTTTTGTTAGATACGAACTTTGACACTTCCTTCCTTAAGGTAGGTTCTGAGGTACCTTGAGTTTGACAGATGATTCCTTACCTCGACTGAGGAAAAATCTTGAGTCGAGGACGTTTATGTCAAGTCGAGGAGGAGTCGAGTCGAGTAAGTTTTGGAGGAACATCTAAGAATATGGGTGATAGATACAGTCAACGACAGGTCGACATGGCAATTTTCTAGTAATTTTCAATAAACAACTACAAGCAACAACGTGAGCGAGATCGAAATCGATAAACGCGGTCGATGCGGATTCGTGCAGCGCTAACACTAAGGCTCAGCACACACCGAGAGCAGAGCGGAGCAGAGCAGAGCATTTTTAGAGACCACTGAAAAAAATATTTTAGGACTATAGCATACATACATACATAAACTCACGCCTTTTTCCCATGGGGGTAGGCAGAAACTATAGAACGCCACATGCTACGACTCTTACATACCCCTTTCGCTTCATCCACATTCATACATCTTGTTATACACGCACGCCGGTTGAGAGTACTACGCATCTGACCTTTGTGAAGAACATCACCAATAACATCGATGTATGCCCTTCTAGGACGTCCTCTACCGGCGTTCCCATTAACATCCGCCTTATAAATTTCTTTTGTTAATCGCCGTTCACTCATTCTCTCAACATGGCCAAACCACCTAAGCATACTCCTTTCAATTTTTGTCACTACATCATCTTTTAAACCGCAACCGGACTATAGCATGCAGTGCAAAATTAAATACACGTCCAAACTTGATGCTCAACCATGCTCGAGCTTGCAAGATGCGTTCTACATGCGCGAGCGCGCTCAGCCGCCGCTGCGCCTTTGCGCGCCGCCCGCGCTTAGATTCAGTGTTGCCGCAGCGAGAAATTCATGTTCCTCTTCGTCTGCCAAAAGGACGATAATTACCGTCCCAATCGTCCATATTGAACACGTCTGCCAACGTCGGATTATGACATCAAACTGGTCATGCACGCTCGCCTGTCAACCCAGAACATTTTCAGTGGAGGGGCGTGCGTGCGTTTTTTTTTTTTCGAAATGTCGCAATATTATGCTGAGATAGGAGCCCTTTTTGGCCTCGTGCAGGTAGTCTAAATTCTTATTCTTTTTTTTATATTGTTTTTGTTTCTGTAACTGCCTGTGTGAGTCCAGAATAAATAATTTTCTTTCTGTCTTTCTTTCTTTGCATGCCGCCTGTATGGTCGAGCGGTCAAAACTTTGTTCCACAATGCAAGAGCATTTTGCAGTTTGGTGTGCGCTGGCACTAAGATTGGCTCAGGCGCTGTGCGGTTGAGCGGGGCGTGTCCCCTGATACGACGACCCCATACCAGATTGCCATGTCGACCTGTCATTGACTACGTAATCAGCCCATTAGCCTAGACGTATGCAATCCATACAATTGCATCTATAAATTTGTAAATTACTACAATATTATTCATATTGCTTTTTTTTAAATTTTATTTTTGTTTGTTAGTTTTTGTACTCAAGTCTTTTAGTACTATATTACTCATTGGTCTGTGGTCAGGACCTCATTGTTCTCTCACTATCCTAAATCATTGTACTGTATCCACTGAAATTGTTAAAGGTATTATTTTTAAAAGAGTAACCATGGAGTTTCTTGCCGGCTCTTCTCCATAGGAAACAACTAATTGGAACCGTGCACCTAAATTCGACGTTTCATAAGCACCTATATTGGTTTACGTGAAATAAAAATTTTTGATTTTGAACGCCTACACGGGCGGTGGCATCGTCCGACATCAAAGGCGTTGCCCAACTGTATGGACTGTAAACCTGATAGAACGAAGTGTCTCCGTGTGGAATTCCTCAGTAGAAGCCCGGAGTTTGGATTTGTGCCCGGTGATGGCAATAGGCTCGCCCTTTATTACAAGGGATTTGAACATGACGGCGAAATGAGGGTGTTACTATACACCTCTGCCTAATCCTTCGGAGAATACAGACGTGATGTTATTTATTTATGTGAGCGTAGTGTATAGCAGGCCCGGATTGGCCATTCGGGCAAATGCCCGATGGGCCGGTGTGGCGCGATGGGCCGGTCACACATTCGGAGAAATCGAAAGAGTAAGCCTCTGGCCAGACTGCAAACGCGGGCGCGGTGCGGCGAGTTCAAACAGAAGAACTTCATTTGAGTGTCCATAGTGGGCACGCGGGCGCGGGGAGCGGCGCGCGCTACTTGGCGCGGGGAGCGCGCGGGTAGCTCACGCCATAGGTCGTTCATACAAGTGGCCGCAGTGAGAGCGCGGGCGGCAAGCGACAACCCGCGCGGGAGCAGGGGATCTCAAACTAGTTCGAGCTGACCACGCGCGATGTTGTGATGGCGTCTTCAAAATTAAATGTTGAAGAATTAATAAGTGCTATTCAAGCACGATCTGCACTGTGGATGTCGAAACATCGTTTTTTAGTAAGAATTTTCCAGTAAAAATAAGACTTCTTCATCCATATTATATTTTGACAAACACTGGACACGACAACGCTCAGAACGAAGCCGCGCTCCACTGCGGACAGGTAAATCGCGCCGCTCCCCGCACCGCGCTGCCAGTCTGGCCAAACACTGAGGGGAACGTAAAAAAAAAGGTCGTCCAACTATCGCCTATCGCTTGAAAAAGAAGCCGAGAATTGTTTGTGTTTGTAAATGCACCCAAGATACAGAAGAAAGAGTGAGAGGAGCGTCTAAAAAAAATGTCCGTCTAATCGCTTGGGAATGACATTTTTTTGCTAGCACTGGCCGACAGTCTCTCAAATGCCCGGGCCGATTTCAGGTCCCAGACCGGCCCTGGTGATACAGTACAGTCAACAGCAAAAGTTGATGCATATTTTGGAATTTTAAAATTAACTATCTCAAGAGGTAATTGGTTATCTACATTAACATAATATTATTATATGAAGAAACCATTCCTCTATCGTTATTTGTTAACAAAAATTATAATTTGCAAGTTTTCATTCATCAAACAATTTTGAAACTTTGAGCAATCATCACTTACTTTTGATGCTGACTGTACATTCAATGCACGCAGACGCACGCCACTCTTTGTGGATTGAACTATATATAATAATACTATTTTTAACAGGCTAGCGTGAAGTCTTCCGGGTCTAGCACCAAAGGTGAACGTTTCAACAAGTTCCAAGACAAATCAAGACAAAACAATGATTCTGCTAACAGTGAGTTGATATCATTATTTCCTTTATTTATTTAAATACATATGTTCTGTCTCGCTTTTCCCAACTATGTTGTGGTCAGCTTCCAGTCTAACCAGATGCGGCTGAATACCAGTATTTTACACGGAGCGACTGCCATCAGACCTCCGCAACCCAGTTACTGGGGCATGCCGATATCCTAAGGTTAGACCAGTTGTTAGACATTTCAGACTTCTGATTTCGCGCGACGACTGGCATAGGCATTCGTATGTCACCCGGGACCGACTGTTGAACGTGCTCTCCGAGGCACGGAGGGGTCTCGATGTGTAAATGATAAATGATTTTTATTTCTGTAAATAAATCTGTTACAGACACTTGTACATGTCAATGTAATGTTTTTTTTAAGACTAGATGGCGCCGGCATTTCCTATCTGACTAGCTCTGAGAAGAAAAGCCGAAACAAACTCAGAGGTCAAAGTCTCTTTTAAAGTCCAGACATTGTAGTATACAAACTATGCGAGTGAAACGATGTAGGGCAACGTCTGGAATTACCTTTTGAGGAAAGTGCCATAGCAGGTTCGAGTTGACCTGTCCTAACTGACGGCACATCTGCATCAGTCATCGCGGAGCTCAAACGTTATTTTAGGGAGCTCAACAACCCAACCGCTGCACGACGCTATCATTCAGCTGGACATTTGTGTGGGTCACAAAAAAAAATCAAGAACCGCCAAACGTTTACAAAATTCGTGTATAAAGCTACCCTACATGGTACTCACATTCACAATTTATTAAAAAAGTAAAATAACAAATAAGGCGATGGTAAAATAATAATAATCATTGAAAATCATTGTAACGAACGGTCACCCATACACGGACTGACCGCGACAAGCGCAGCTTAACCACGCAAATCGTATGATCCGCGCGGTTGGTAATTAGCCACGTGCCCCTCAATACATGTATAGGTGTTAAAAAATTAACTCTTAAGAAATTTGTGGGGTTTTTCGGTATCGGATACTGAACAAGTTTTTGTAATTCGCGTATATTTTTTATTACATTCCATACAAATAAAAAAATAATTACCTATATTTGATTTGTATGAAAACCAACCTAAACCTACATAATAATGTGACAAAATATGAAAAAAAAATGTTGCTTCACTATTGCGACGGGGTTTACCTGTCATAAAAGCTGTAATTTTTTTTTTAATAACCTATGGAATGTCCCACTGCTGAGCAAAGGCCTCCCCTTTTGCCTTCCAAACCTCTCTATTTTGTGCCGTTTCTAACCACGCTAGTCCCGCAAACACGTCTATATCGTCACGCCACCTACGCCGCGGCCGACCTCGACGACGACGTCCTCCTTCAGATGTCCAGTGCGTGACGATCTTTGCCCACCTCTCCGAGTGCATTCCAGCGACATGACCGGCCCACTCCCACTTAAGCTTAGCTGTTTTTTGTCCAACATCTGCTACTTGCGTTATAGAGCGCAGTGTGGTGTTTCTAACACGATCGGTTAGGTTAACACCGAGGATACTACGCTCCATTGCTCGTTGGCAAATCTTGAGTTGGGACTTTTGTTCTTCTGTAAGTGACCAAGTTTGAGCACCGTAGGTTAGGACGGGCAGGATGCACATATCGATGAGTTTACGTTTCAGGGTTATTGGAAGATTGCCCTTCATGTGCTCTTTTAGGGACCAGAAGGTCTTTCAGGCGTTTTCAATCCGTCTTTCGACTTCTTTCTCTTGCCGGTTTTTAAACGAAACTATCTGGCCCAAGTACGTTTACTCGTCGACATATTGCAATACTTGCCCGTCTACCTCTACCCTACGTTTCGTGCTGTTAGTCATGACTTGGGTCTTCGATCTATTTATTGAAAGTCCAACCTCAAGACTTGCCGTGCTCAGATCTTGGAACATTTGTTCAAGTTCCGAAGGCGATGAGGAGAATAGCACAATGTCATCTGCATAGCGGAGTTTTGTCAGCTTTTTGCCGTCAATATCTATGCCTCGTGATTGCCACGAATTCGGTAATTTATTGAACACATCCTGCAATGCACTTGTGAACAGCTTAGGTGAGAGTGGATCGCCCTGTTTCACACCCCGTTCTAAATTATAAATAAATAATATAAATGATTTCCAGACACCACCAAACATGACACGCCTAAAAATTACCACCGCAACCCGCGCAATAACAAAACACCACAGCGACAACCGGCTAAAGAATTCGAAGTCAAGGCTGAGAATTATCAGAAAACTAATAATGAACATGTACAACAAGTAACTACCCAGAAACAAAAAGAATGTATCCAGAAAGCAGCTCCCCCGAAACAGAACTTGGTGCCGAAAAGGTAAGTTATAAAATCCATCGAAGCGCGAATCAGACTCGCGCACTTCTTCTTTTCGTGTGGTTATTGACTAACTTGGTGTCGGAGTTTATGCCGCCCATGAGCCTCTGACTTGGCTTCACATGCCGTCGAGAAATATCTCTCAGGCACGCCGGTTTCCTCACGATGTTTTCCTTCACCGTTTTTAGCAAGTGATAATTATACAATACGCTCATGAATCCGAAAAGTCAGAGGTGCGTGCCTTGGGTTCTAACTCGAGACCTATGACTTAGGAGTCCGACAGTCACACTTCTAGGCTATCACTGCTAAGGCCGGTGTTCTAAAAGGGATTTGTATGGAAATCTGTACTCAAATCGAGATTCCGAACTGAGCCTAACACCCATATTCTAAGACGTTCCTCAAAAACTAACTCGACTCAGGACGGCCTCGAAAACCCCTTCAAAATTGTATTCTTAGTTGCAATTTCGAGTGAACTTTGAGGTTCCTCCACTGAGGGGTCTTCAAATGAGTCGAGGTAGAGTGAAGTCATTACGTCATAATTTGAATTATCTGCATCGCGCAAATAACGCCGCGATAAATAGTTGTAAGGATTATCGTAAGCATATTCGATTGTCTTCAAAATTCATTTTTGTTACATACGAACTTTGACACTTCCTTCCTTAATGGAGGTTCCGAGGTACCTTGAATTTGACTGATGATTCCTTACCTCGACTAAGGAAAAATCTCGAGTCGAGAACGTTTATGTCAACTATAACTACCGATGGTAGTGAGAAAGACTGAGTCGAGGTGGAGTCAAGTCGAGTAAGTTTTGGAGGAACGTCTTAGAATATGGGTGTGAGAGTCCCGTAACAACGCTAGGTTTCCTAATTTTTATTATTAGTTGTTTAACTACAGAGTATGTACTACAATCATATCAAGTTTCACGCTTGTATGTGTTGGGGTGATAGCAAATGATGGTCAACTTGATTATAATGAAACTTTACTGGTACCAGTGTCCAAATACATATTTTTACATAGTATAAAACAAAGTCGCTCCCGCTGTCTGTACGCTTAGATCTTTTAAACTACGCAACGGATTTTAATGCAGTTTTCAGCAATAGATAGAGTGATTCAAGAGGAAGGTTTATATGCCCACATTAGTATCTACATTGCACCCGTGCGAAGCCGGGGCGGGTCGCTAGTTAATTATAAACTACCTACTATTGACCTAACTGTATGACTGCGGGGAGACGATTGTTGCGCTGCGGTCTGCCGCGTGAGGTCTTGGGTTCGATCCCCAGATCGGGTAAAGTGTTATTGGGTTATTCCGTGTGGAATTCCCCAGTAGCAGCCTGGAGTTTTAATTTCTGCCCGTTTGATGGCAATAGGCTCGTCCCCTATGTAACACTTTAGGATGGCTTTAGGAGTCAACCCTCAACCAGCATGTGCACTTAAAATTTAGTAGGCGTGTACTTACGGGAGGATAAAGAATAACAGGGCGTGGTTCTTACAATGCGAGGAGTCCAGGGTCTTCTTGATCAGGTGTGGCACTTAACTGGTTAACTGCAGCGGCGCGAGAGGGCCGATCTGCAGTGTGCCCGTCCTTTTATAGGCCCAGACCCCCGCCAGTCGGCCACCACCCGTCACACCTATTACATGAGACTTCAAACATAACGGCTAAATGAGGTTGTTACCACAAAACAGATAGGTACAGAAGTCAATCTACATACAAGTGCGCTCGAGCAACGCACACGTAGACACTGCTCACGGACACGATATCTCAGACTGTTTGGGACTAGAGTGCGAGTGCCATGCGCTTGAGAGAGATAGATATATAGATAGAGCGACCGCCGAGCGTAGGTATGAAAAGTTAAGTACATACATGTGATTGACTTCTGTACCTATCTGTTTTGTGGTGTTACTATACACTTCTGCCGAACCTTCGGGGAATACAGGCGTAATTTTATGTTCATTTATGTTATTTTGCTTTTATTTTCCGGGTAGATCCGACCCTGAACCCCCCATTCAGAAGCCCGAAGCCCCCAAGTCTCAGGAAACTATCAACCCAACTCCTAAAGAATCCGTCAATACTCCTGCATTGATAAAACCAGCAAGTGTTAGCGATGTTACTCCTACAAGAAAATTGATACCGAAAAAGTGAGTTATCTCTTAAATAAAGTTTACAGTTCTGTTCTGTCTACGTTACGGGAAGTCAGAAGCCCGAAAGTCTGACAACTGGTCTTACCTTAGAATGCGTCGCTCGCGAGCCGCTTGCGAACTGCGCGCATGTTGTTCGCGTCCGGTTACAGATCTAGCCGACAGCCTACATTTAGTGCGCCGCTCTAGTGCAACTCCGGCAAGGCACGCGCGTGCGCATACAGCTTCTTTCACGTTTGAACTATGAGCCTCAGTTGTGAATTTGCTTCCGAAGATGTCGGACCATACGACTGCCGTTAGCATAATCGCTGCAGCATCGGCTAATTTAGTCTTCGGCATTTAGAAACAAACTGAGCGGGTATGTTGGTGACGAGACGCAGGCGGGGCGAGAGAGTGCACCGCGGGCGGCACGCGCGCACCTGTGCCGCTCGAGTACGGCGCTGTGCCGCGCGGAAGGCGCAGGGGATGCGTACGAACATGAAATGTACGCGCGCGGACCCCCGCCACTCAGCCACCACCCCTCACATACCCCCCCCCCCCCCTCGTTAGACCAGAATTTTTCCTAAGGAAAATTCTCTGGTCTGGAAGGGGTATGTGGCTAGCAGCTCGCCGAAGTTTCCCTGACCTTATAAACGGTGTAACCCTTAACGAAGCCGAAAGGCACTTATTCTCCACGTCATTGCGATCATTTTTTTGTTCTGGACTATGCCTGGGAACCATCTAGTTACGGAGATATTGGAGGTCAAAGAATATTAGTTTTGAAGGTTGCAAATGTACTTGAAATACCTCCATTACCCGTTTACTACTCATATTGCATCTATCAGCACAGTATTTTGAGTACGTTACATTGAGCTTTACAGTAAAACGAAATTCTTCACCCAAAAAATAAGTAGTTTCCCAGCGACAATTTTTGCGTAGGGTTACTTAGTTTGATGTACTGAATGCATGGTTGACGGCTTCGTGAAGGGTCTTTTTACACCTTGTATTATTTTTTCTGCCTACAGTTACATTATCGAGAAGCTGGCTATCGGCGACGCGGTAATCATGTCAGTGGAAGCCAAAGCCGCGGACTGTCGCACCAACCGAGGAGACTACGTGTGTCTGACCATGGCCGAAGCCTTCGAAACGCAGTATCAGAGTCTGTGCGAGGACTTTGTTCTAGATTGTGACAAAGACGACCAGCCTTATAAGTAAGTACATTAATTACCTTGTTTATCGTTGTCGATTTTGTTGGTCTAGTGGTCGCGACTGCTGATCGTGAGGTCCTGGGTCCGATCTCCAGGTCGGATAGTGTTTTTTGGTTTTTCCGTGTGGAATTTCTCAGTAGCAGTCTGGAGTTTGGTTTTATGCCCGGTTGATGGCAATAAGCTCGCCGTATTACATGGGACTTAAACATAACGGCGAAATGAGGGTGTTACTATATACCTCTGCCCAACCCTTCGAGGAATACAGGCGTGATGTTGTAATTTTGTTTGTAATCCCATATTAATAAACCACTCTTACGGCCAAATGCTCAAACGCTATTCTATACTAATATTATAAAGAGGAAAGATTTGTATTTTTTGTATGTAACGAATAAACTTAAAAACTACTGGACCGATTTCAAAAATTCTTTTGCCGTTAGAAAGCTACATTGTCACTGAGTAACATAGGCTACGGGCGGAGCCGTGAGGACACAGCTAGTCGTTAATTTCGTGCTGTCACTGTCACTATATGGCGGAGAACCCAATAACAGTTTGCCTGACCTGGGGATCGAACCCAGGACCTCACATTTATACTTATACATAAAGCCACTTTATATTATAATATTGTTCGTTTGCACGCGTCTGAGTCAGAGCAGTTCAAACACGTGGTATTTATTTTATAATTGCGTGAAAATGAGATAGCTAAACGCTTAAGACGCATCACAATAAAAGCAAGGCGGTAAAGGGGACCGGGGGGTCTGAGGGAGGGGCACACATTTCACGCACATAACCAACGTGAACTTCGCTTCTTCAGAAGAAGCGAAGTTCACGCTGATTATGCGCGACTTCTTCAGTCACCAAGGCCCATACAAAAATACCCGATCTCATCTTCTTCTCTATCTTCTTACGCTATTTATGTATTTATATATTTGGAACTGGTTTACATCAGTTACGTCACAATGGGTTCAGTTGAAAACCAGCGTCAGGCACTAGTAGTCTGACATTTATGCTGAACTGAACCTATTTGGCGCAGCCGCTAGACACACAGATACTTTATTTTTTTTATTTTGTTTTGTCTCTTATGATTTTTTTGTCTGTGTGTCTGACTGCTTTCGTGCCAAATAAATTTCTTTCTTTCTTTCTTTTCTTTATCGTGTGGTTAGTGACCAACCTAAAAGTGGACTGAGAGGCCTGAGGGAGGGGCACACATCTCACTTCTTCTGCAGAAGCGAAGTTCGCGCTGGTTATGCGCGTCTTCTTCAGTCACTTGAAGCAAGGTCCATACAAAAATAACCGATCTCCTTTGCTGCTTACGAGTCGATTTGAGTTCAGTTTGGCAGTAATAAATGCTACAATTGGTAATCAAAACAATTCGTGTTTTTCTATAGAAACCGGACATTACAGCGCAGACGACGATCAGTCGGTTATCTCACGAATATATTATTCTTATCTGCCTCATTGATCTAGTGGTGGCAAGCGCGACTGCTAATCGTGAGGTCCTGGGTTCGATCCCCGGAATTCTTCAGTAGCAGCCTTGGAGTTTGGATTTGTGCCCGGTTGATGGCAATAAGCTCGCCGTATTACATGGGACTTAAACATAACGGCGAAATGAGGGTGTTACTATACACCTCTACCACAAAACAGATAGGTACAGAAGTCAATCACAAGTATGCACTTCACTTTTCATACCTACGCTCGGCGGTCGCTCTATTTATATATCTATCTCTCTCAACCGCATGGCAATCGCGCTCGCACTCACTCGCACTCTAGTCCCAAACAGTCCCAGATATCGTGTCCGTGAGCAGTGTCTATGTGTGCGTTGCTCGAGGGCACTTGTATGCAGATTGACTTCTGTACCTATCTGTTTTGTGCCTCTACACAACCCTTCGGGGAATACAGGCGTGATGTTTTTTTTTTTTTTTTCAAGTTTAATCCCAGGTGAAACGTGTTCCTACTTCAACCCAGAAGACGGCGGTTGGTACCGCGCCCGCTGCTTAAACCCCACCACCCTTGCCTTGCTGGACAGCGGCAAAATTGTGGCCGTGTCGGGCACAGACAAGTGTAGAAGGTTGCCCAATAAGTATGAAGCTATGCCCGAGTTCTGTGCAGTGCTGACAAACAAAACTGTTGAGGTAAGACTAGTTGACATGCATGATGACAATTGCTCTTCTTCTTATCGTGTGGTTAGTAACTAACCTGGTGTCAGAGTTTATCACCCATATTCTAAGACGTTCCTCCAAAACTTACTCGACTCGACTCCACCTCGACTCAGTCTTTCTCACTACCATCGGTAGTTATAGTTAAGATGGAAAGAAAGAAAATTTATTTATTCAGCCAAGAACACAATGACAGCATAAACAAAAATAAAAAATAAAGAAAGAAAGAACAATATAAAAAGAATTAAACATACACATTTTATGCAGTCGAGCATGTCCATGCCGAAAAGGTTACCAACTCAGCATAATATGCTAGGCGTCAAACACCCAGCGCTGATTTTCACCTGGCACCCCCGCATAGTTGACATAAACGTCCTCGACTCGAGATTTTTCCTCAGTCGACGTAAGGAATCATCTGTCAAACTCAAGGTACCTCGGAACCTACCTTAAGGAAGGAAGTGTCAAAGTTCGTATGTAACAAAAATGAATTTTGAAGACTTTATCGAATATGCTTCCGATGATCCTTACAAATATTTACCGCGGCGTTATTTGCGCGATGCAGATAATTCAAATTATGACGTATTGACTCCACTCTACATCGACTCATTTGTGGACCCCTGATTCGAGGAACCTCAAAGTTCACCCGAAACTGCAGTCTAAATTGACGTTGATGAAGGTGTTTTCGAGGTCGCGTCCTGAGTCGAGTAATTTTTGGAGGAACGTCTTAGAATATGGGTGTATGCCGCCCGTGGGCCTCTGACTTGGCTTCACATGCCGTCGAGAAATATCCCTCAGGCATGCTAAAGTCAGAGGTGCATGCCTTGGGTAGAGACTTATGACTTGGTAGTCCGACGGTCACACCACTAGGCTATCACTGCTGTATAATTGTTCTGTAAAGTTACGTATTTAAAATCAGTTTAACCAGTAATTTTTTGATGTATATGCACAAAACAGATAGGTACAAAAATCAATCTACATACAAGTGCGCTCGAGCAACGCACACATAGACACTGCTCACGGACACGATATCTCGGACTGTTTGGGACTAGAGTGCGAGCGCGAGTGCCATGCGCTTGAGAGAGATAGATATATAGTCAGAGCGACCGCCGAGCGCAGGTATGAAAAGTGAAGTACATACATGTGATTGACTTCTGTACCTATCTGTTTTGTGGTATAAGCTTGTCATAAACTTAGCCTTATCCCGACTATGTTGTGGTCAGCTTCCAGTCTAACCAGATGCGGCTGAATACCAGTATTGTACACGGAGCGACTGCCATCAGACCTTCGCAACCCCTTACTGGGAAATACTGATAGATTAGACTCGTTGTCAGACTTTCGGGCTTCTGACTACCCGTAACAACTGTCATTGGTATTCGTATGACACCCGGAACGACAGTTTAACCTGCCCTCCGAGGCACGGGGTATCGATGTGTAACAAACTGTCACCCATCCACTGACTGACCGCGGCAAGCGCAGCTTAAGAGCAAATGCGGTCGGCATTTAGTCATACATACGTATTCCTCAGTTTCCTCCTTGGATAATGTCACTACAGCAAAAAAAATTACCGTAATATGATATATATTACGGTAACCACCACTATGTCTCTATGTTTTGTTTTTGTCAATAAATGAATTACTAAAAGAACTAGAAACGTTTAAATTTTACAAAAAGGAGATGTTTCATTTTTGTATGGGACTCCGGCCATAAGGTGTACCTTTTAGAAAAGCTGGGAAACTAAACCCTGAATAGCTTACAGTAACATTTTTTTCATAATATCAAATGTTTTTTATGCACAAAATAAAAGTTAAAAATGTTTGACGTTTGTCGTGAGAGTTATGACAGCCGTGAGAGGTTGTAAAGATGACGTTTACCTAACCTAGAAATTGATATTTGTTAATTACTGACTGACTGTGACCTGACATTTCGAATTTTTCGTTCAGAAGTACACGTCAAAAAAGAAGAATAAATATTTTTCTAACGATGAAATCGTCACACTAGCTTAGAATTAGTCGAAAAAGATGGCTAAGAGAATAATAATTATTATTAATTGTACAAGAACACATACCTTTCATATTTAACGTCTACGTGAATTGTTTTGATTTGACATGATTTCAGAACGAAAGCAGGCTATGCAAACTATAGGACGCCATGTTGAATAGAATATGGCAATAATTGAAAACTTATTATATTTTGTGCACATCAAATCAGGTTTAAATTCACGAAAGAATATTTTTCCTCAATTCTTAGATTTTTTCCCCTTTTTCGATAAATGTACATCTTATGGCCGAAAATGAAACATCTCCTTTTACAAAAATTTACCGGTTTTACCACAGTTTTCGAACATCCGGCATGCAAATTTGACGAATATAAAAAAATAAAAGAAACCAAAGTCTTTCTTAAATTATTACAAAAAAACATATTACAATCGGTCCAGATTTGAAAGGAAAGCGTTTGTCTTGGTATGGGCATGTGCTGAGGAGGGATGAAACACATGTGACTAAGAGAGTGATGAATATGAATGTTGACGGATGGAGGGGGAGAGGGAGACCTAAGAAAAGATGGATGGATTGTGTGAGGGAGGATATGAAAGTTAAGGGAGTAAATGATAATGAGACGGCTGACAGGGAAGAGTGGAAGAGAAAAACATATTGCGCCGACCACAAGTAACTTGGGACCAGGGCAGGAAGATGATGACAATCGGTCCAGATTTGAAGAAGGAAACGGGGAATTACGAAAATACGATTTTGCTAATTATTGCACAGGAGAAATCACTCCGAGATGCAGGTGTATCTTTCGCGCTCAATGGGGAAGGCAACGCAAAACGAAAGCAGATGGCAGCACCTCCATACTTAGTTATTTGAACCAATCAGAACCATCATATTCATATGAGCAATAACTTCAAATATATTGCAACCAATAAGATCGCACTGGAACAATCGAAAGTGGCGCCATTAGTTCCTCAGTTGCCTTCCCCATTGGGAAGGTTTACGTGAGGAGTGGGACGGAAATAAATCGCTTAACCTTTTAACCGCTTGAGTCGCATTTCTGCGACAAATATTTCCGTGCCCCTACCGCGCGTGTCGTATTTCTGCGACAGTGAACATGCATGGTATTTTTGTTCTATTTTCGTCCTATGAACTGGGTGGTACAACTAAAACGATTATTCAATAGAGATATGATTTACAACAATTACTTAAAATTGTTTCATAGCTCTTAGTATTTAAAAAGCTTAATATATTTATTGTAGGTATTATTTTATTGATTCGTAGTCGCGCGCTAGGGGCACGGCAATTGATATTTAGCTACGCGCTTAAAAGGTTAAAAACCTATTTTTCAAATATTTTGCAGCCCGCGTTTCCTCTTAACCTCGCAAATCGTATAATCGGCGCGGTTGTCAATTAACCACGAGCCCCTTACTTGACTGACTTGGCTGATATTTACATTTCTTTTTTTATTATTACAGATCGGATCCAATCTGTCTTGCAAGATCCTGTCGCAGACATCCGACGGGTACAAGATATCCATGACTGACGTAGATACTAACGCTAATTTAGGAGAAGGTGAAGTTTTCAGATGGGTGCCCACTGTTGAGTACCAAACTGCTTGTAAGTATTACCTTAGTCTTCTTCTTGTCCTTATCCCACACCAGGTGTGGTCGGCACATGTATTTCATAAATCCATGTTGTTAGAGGTTTTGGCTTATTGTTTTATGATATGGTACTAATTCAATATTCCTTATTCTGGTTTGGCTTTAATTTATTTAATAACTATGTATATTATAATTTTATTGACTATTCCACACACACACACACGTAACACAAGTTTATATTAATATGTTTATTGCTTTTGTTTGGTAATATTCAAATTTAATATTGTACGTAACATGTTTATTTATTTATTTGTGTCGTTATTGCCCGTGGCATCACTATGGTCCTATCTGAAAACCAGCGTTGCGACATTTTGTTTATATTTCTAAATGTCGCAACATAATGCTGAGATAGGAGCCCTTTTTGGCCTCGTGCAGGTAGTCTAAATTCTTATTCTTTCTTTTTTTTTATATTGTTTTTGTTTCTGTAACTGCCTGTGTGAGTCCAGAATAAATAATTTTCTTTCTTTCTTTCTTTCTTCCCTAGCCGCGGCGATCCCAGAGGTACAGCGTCCACCAGTAACGGACGGGTCTAAAGTACTGGCAGTACTAGCGGCGACTCTGGACAGAGTATTCGTACGTGCGGCTGACGGAGACGCACAGAGGACATACAACGACGTGTTGCAACAAGTGCTGTTGAGCGCTATGAACGGTGAGATACTTCTTTTTTTTTTTAAGAAAAACGTTGCCCCACACTAGGATTTCTCCTGTATCGTGGGTGCGTTTACAGACACAAATCTTCACATGCACAAACACCCAGACCCGGAACAACTATCTGTAGGCCATACAAATATTTGTTCCGTGCGGGAATCGAACCCACGACCCGTAGCGCAGAAGCCGATCGCTCAGCCATTGCACCAAACGTGTCGTCAATTACATCACGCCTGTATTCCCCGAAGAGTTTGGCAGAGGTGTATAGTAACACCCTCATTTCGCCGTTATGTTTAAGACCCACGTAATAGGGGGCGAGCGTATTGCCATCAACCGGGCACAAATCGAACCTCCGGGTTGCAGAGTAATTCCACACGGGAAAATCCATTAGCACTTTGCCCGACTTGGGGAGCGAACCTAGGACCCCCAAAGCTCAGCAGGCGTGCTTGCGACCACTAGACCAACAAGGCAGATAATAAACATGGTTGTTATTTAAACAGCTAAATATTGAAGCTTTTTGGTCAGCTGATCGTGAGGTCCTAGGTTCGATCCCCATGTCGGGCAGTGTTATTGGGTTTTTCCGTGTGGAATTCCTCAGTAGCAGCCCGGAGTTTGGATTTGTGACCGGTTGATGGCAATAGGTTCGCCTCCTATTACATGGTTCTTAAACATAACGGTGAAATGAAGGTGTTACTATACACCTCTGCCTAACCCTTTAGGGAATGCAGGCGTGATTGTTGTTTTATAAAAATTATCGAATTTTCAAATTTTAACACTTGCTTTAAAACAGTCATCGGTGATTTTAAGTGGCCCGCGGACTAGCACCCCCTTTCCGACTAACATTGTATACAGGGTGTAAACAAAATCATGTAACTCCTTCAAACCTCGTGATGTACTGCTGACATAGATTAACCCTGCACGGGATACTTATGGATTCAATAAAAAAAAAATAAGAAGTAAACATGGGTTTTATAACGTGAGGCATTTTAGCGCCCCGAGCGAATTGCGCGGCTATCGCTCGCCGCGCGGTCATTTAACTCGGGGCGCTAAAATGCCATACGTTAAAGACACATGTTTACTTCTTGTTTTATTTTTTATTGAATCCATAAGTATCCCGTGCAGGGTTAATCTATGTCAGCAGTACATCACGAAGTTTAAAGGAATTACATGATTTTGTTTACACCCTGTATACAATGTTAGTCGGAAAGGGAGTGCTAGTCCGCGGGCCACTTAGAATCACCGATGACTGTATTAAAGCAAGTGTGAAAATTTAAAAATTTGATAATTTTTGAATCCATAAGTATCCCGTGCAGGGTTAATCTATGTCAGCAGTACATCACGAGGTTTGAAGGAATTACATGATTTCGTTTACACTCTCTATGTATGTCGAGTAAACGAGATTGTTATTATTTTGTTATTTTCAGCGCAACCACTAAAGGAGCCCCCACAAAAAGGTCAGATGGTGATTGGCAAGTTCACCGATGGGAATCACTACCGCGCCCTTGTAAAACGTACCAACGTCAAGCAGAATAAATATCAGATTGAATACATTGAGTATGGTAAGTGTTACAGAATTTAATTATCACTTGCGTTAACGGTGAAGGTAAACATCGTGAGGAAACCGGCACAACTGAGAGGGCTGGAATATAAAACTTCCTCACCGCACGCTGGGAATAGACGCGTGTTGTAAGATTATACAAAACTCTGCATGCGACGTGGTAGGATCTATACGGTCCGCCTGGCTAGCTACCACCTGAGCATTTAAGTCGCAGACAGACTGCTTAACGTGCTCTCCGAGGCAAGGACTCTCGATGTGTAACGAACGGTCACCTATCCACAGACCGCGACTAGCGCAGCTTAACCTCGCAAATCGTATGCTTCGCGCAGTTTTTAATAAGCCACGCGCCCCTCAAAGATCTTCAACTTTATCAACTACAATAGCCTTTCTAATTTCTCCAACAGGCAACATCGAGATTTCAACCCTAGAAAATCTCTACCCCTGCCCATCAGAGGTTGATCTGCGCAGCATCCCAGCACAAGTGTCAATGGTCCAGCTTGGCACTGGAGAACTGTCGCCGGCCGCCATAGAGTTCATCGACACCATTAAAGATGAGGAGGAACTTTTACTGGTAAGTCCACTGTTGGGCATAATCGTCAAGTCAGCCCGTTAACGTGTACCGATGAACACGGGCTTTAATTGTCACTGCATAAATTGTACACGTGACGACATATTAAACTACAAGGTTAGTCGGAAAGGGGGTACTAAGCCGAAAGGGTGTTAAAGTACCTATAATAAGGGATAACTTTTGTTCTACAACTTTCCCCAAAAATTTGAGAGTGTGGCGGCATCTATCACGCCACATGCGAACTATCCTGCATCGCGATATCAGAGTTTGACACACAGATAGTATATATACAAGTTTCCAACATCAACCGTTGGGCAGTGGCCCGCCAGGCACAAGACTCCGCCTGGTAGGAGGATCCTCCTTTTCGTAGGCGGAACACCATATCTCGTTCCCCTACAAGAGAAATAGCTTTTCAAAGATATCGTAAAAAATATGCTTAAATCTATCTGTCTGGTGGTGCCCGAGCTTGGGGATGCTTGTTTGAATGATAAGACAGTTTGCAGTAACTCGGAGTCTGTATTTAACTTTCTACAAATTGTTCTTAACTGTTAAAACGTTATCCTAGATGAATGTTGAATGTTAATGAGCGCACCCGGTAACGGCGAAATATGCACTGAAGCTACTTATTACTAATATGATAACAGTGCAATACGGCGGCGTTCAATGGCCTAATCACCGCATCGTGCATGTTAGGAATTGCTTACATACATACATACATAAACTCACGCCTTTTTCCCATGGGGGTAGGCAGAAACTATAGAACGCCACATGCTACGACTCTTACATACCCCTTTCGCTTCATCCACATTCATACATCTTGTCATACACGCACGCCGGTTGAGAGTACTACGCACCTGACCTTTGTGAAGAATATCACCAATAACATCGATGTATGTCCTTCTAGGACGTCCTCTACCGGCGTTCCCATTAACATCCGCCTTATAAATTTCTTTTGTTAATCGCCGTTCACTCATTCTCTCAACATGGCCAAACCACCTAAGCATACTCCTTTCAATTTTTGTCTCTACATCATCTTTTAAACCGCAACTTTGTCTAATCTCTTCATTTCTCAATCTATCATTCAAAGTTACACCGCACATACTTCGCAAGGAACGCATTTCCACGGCATTTATTCTACTTTCATGCCTCTTCTGCCACGACCAACATTCACTTCCATACATAAGCGTAGGTACCAACACACCATTATGGACAGCCAGTCGTGCCTTTTTGGACATCGACCGGCTAGCCACAACCGCATGCAAAGCACCATTTACTTTATTTCCCGCATTTGCTCTCCTTTCCACATCTTCGTCAATCTTACCATCTCTTGTAAACATGCTTCCCAAATAAACAAACTCATTCACCTGTTCAATACTTTCATCTCCTATCTTTACTTTACACTCGGTTACATCTGCATCTCTTTCAAAAACCATTACTTTCGTCTTGCTTACATTAATTTTCATCCCTTTCATATTATATGCTCCATTCATCATAGTTACCATGTCTTGCAACTCTTCCGCCGACGATGCAAGCAAAACTTGATCATCTGCGTAGAGAAGAAATTGCTTACATAGACAACATAAATGTTCGTACCGAACACTGTCCATAGCTATGATCAGCTGTTTTTACAATTTAGGTCATATTTGGGGTCACAGATTAGAAAATTAATTTTCTGAATTCATAATTAAAGCAAGTGTGTTTTTTTTTTGGACAAACTAAAATAAAAATCTTTTTGCATGCAATAAAAATTATTGAATTTTTAAATTTTAACACTTGCTTTAAAATAGTCATCAGTGATACTTTAGGTGGCCCGCGGCTTAGGGCCGCGCCGACCCCCCACAGCGCCTGTGTGCGAAACATGAAGCGCCTCTTTTTTTTACGAATATTCGTGTTTCAACAATTTTTTTTTATTATTTGTTAATTTTGACTGAAATAAATGTTTTCCAATTATATTATTTTTATTTTACTCCACTACAAAGAATATGTTTGTTGTGTAAGTGTAACAAAAATAATTTCGATGGCGGCGCCCCTATTGTCTTGGCGCCTGTGTGAAAGAAAGAAAGAAAGAATATTATTTATTCTGGACTCACACAGGCAGTTACAGAAACAAAAACAATATAAAAAAAAGAAACAATAAGAAAAACAACAATAATTGCACTGCACATTTCGCACACAGGGGCGGCGCTCCCCTGCCGCGGCTTAGTACCCCCTTTCCGACTAACCTTGTATACCCATCCAGTTTATACTGACCTCTTATTGTATGTAATTACCGTACAACCATATTTTGATACCTCCCTTTTTTCTAAGAAATTTGAAAGTAACCCCAATGAGGAATATAACTGGCGGCCCGTCCCGGCTTCGCACGGTGGACATTTTTCCCGTATTTGCAACATTTTTCATTTATACTCCGCTCCTATTGGTCGTAGCGTGATGTTATATAGCCTATAACCTTCCTCGATAAATGGACTATCCAACACAAAAATATTTTTTCAATTCCAACCATTAGTTCCTGAGATTAGCGCGTTCATACAAACAAACTCTTCAGCTTTATAATATTAGTATAGATAACACGAAACGATTACCGACATATTTTAATATTTTTTCATCAACCGTCACGGATCCACCCACTACGACAATGACGTTCAATGCTGCCAACCGTAACAAAATAATCGGAAAAATTCGTACAATTTGAGTTTTATTACGAAACGAAGTTTTGATCAAAGTAGCCCCCAGGTAGTGTTGCCGATCGATAGGCGAATATCGATAACAGTACAATAATATCGATAAAAGTACAATAATATCGATATTATCGATAGTATCAAAGTTCTGAAAAGCAATACTATCGAAATACTACAAGCCACTATCGATTCTGTATAACTGTCGATAGTATCGGTTCTATCAATAATATTGATACTATCGATAACATCGATACTATTGAAGCTTTCAAAAACAATACTATCGATAGTATCGATACTATTGATGCATGTCTATAGTATTGACGTGAACCATGCTATCGATGGAGTAGCGGATTTTCAATTTAAACTATCGATTGTTGGCAACACTACCCCCAGGAATCAAAGTCACCCCATTCTACAGTACTAACAGCATTTAGAACAGATAACACATCTTATTTGAATTTATATTTATGTTTTTTTTTTCTGCCTGGTTGGTCTAGTGGTCGCAAGCGCGACTGCTGAGCATGGTCATGGGTTCGATCCCCAGGTCGGCTAAAGTGTTATTGGGTTTTACCATCAAGAATTTCTCATTAGCAGCCCGGAGTTTGGATTTGTGCCCGGTTGATGGCAATAGTCTCGCCCCCTATTACATGAGACTTAAACATAACTAGTGAAATGAGGGTGTTACTATACACCTCTGCCCAACCCTTCGGGGAATACAGGGCGTGATATTATGTTAATGTTATGTCTTCTTCTTCTCCCTGCCCTTATCCCACACTAGGTGGGGTCGGCACAACATGTATTTATGAAATCCATGTTGTTAGAGGTATTGGCTTATTGTTTTATGACCGGCCGCCTGCCTGACGTCAACCCTCCTTGGGAATACTCGTTGCGCCGTCGTGCTGGTGACCCAATGTGCTTGCTGATATTATGCACTGGGTCCCAAAATGATCTGCTTGTCAATCTTATTGCAGACAACTAAACAAACTATGTTCTTCTTGGCGGAGTACACCCGAAGTTGCTCGACCTACTCATTCAGTTTTGCCAGGGACTTCGGCTCCGACACATCGTAAACCAATATAGCACCGTGAGCGACTCAATAAAATGTTAATGTTATGTTTTTTTTTTTTTGCAGACGCTTCCCGAAGGTCGTAAGTCAGCACCGAGCGGCAGCGAAGCTGTTCTCACGATGGTGAAGAACAAAGTTAATATCAACAATAAACTTAAAGAAATGTGTACGCCAGAATGGAAGAAGATTGAGGAGCGAGGTGGCGATGTGTTGGGTAAGATATTGCATCATGATCAACCTGTAGGGGAACGAGGTGTGGTGTTACTCCTACGGAAGGGAGGATCCTCCTACCACGCGGGTCTTGTGCCTGGGGGGCTACTGCCCAACGGTTGATGTTGGGAACTTGTATACAAGGTTAGTCGGAAAGGGAGTACTAAACCGAAAGGGTGTTAAACTAACCATCATAATGGATAACTTTTGTTCTACAACTTTCCCCAAAAGTCATTAGTTTAAGAGAAACAGCTTTTCAAAGATTTCGAAAAAAATATGCTAAAATCTATCTATCCATAGCTATGATCAGCTGCGTTTACGTTTTAGGTCATATTTGAGGTCACGAATTAGAAACTTAATTTTCTGAATTCATAACTTAAGGAGGGATGAAGAATTTTTGAAAAACTAAAATAAAAATGATTATGCATAAAAAAATATATATCTAATTTTGTTATTTTAATTCTTTCTTTAATACGACCATCAGTGATACATTAAAGGCTTTGTCAAACAGAACGCGTTATTATCGCGCGTCAGGGCGCTAACCTAACGCGACGCTATGACGCCGAGCTGTGTTGTACTGCGATGGTGATGTACCGCCAAACAGAGCTCCAGCGCTAGCAATACACAGGGCCTTTGCTCTGTTTGGCGGTACATCACCATCGCAGTACAACACAGCTCGGCGTCATAGCGTCGCGTTAGGTTAGCGGCCTGACGCGCGATAATAACGCGTTCTGTTTGACAAAGCCTTTAGTGGCCCGCGGCTTAGTACCCCCTTTCCGACTAACCTTGTATACTAACTCCGTGTCAGATCTTGATATCGCGATGCAGGATTTGTGACATTTCATTTGACAGCTGTCATTGTTGTCGCTGTAGTCTGCTAGTCATTCGTCATGCTGCGTAGTTCGCTTGTGGCGTGGATAGATGCCGCCACAAGCCCATTACTGTCCCACTGCTGGGCACGGGCCTCATTTCAGAATAAGAAGGGTTTAGATTAACTGCTTCGTTGGTCTAGTGGTGGCAAGCGCGACTGCTGATCGTGTGGTCCTAGGTTCGATCCCCAGGTCGGGCAAAGTGTTATTGGGTTTTTCCGTGTGGAATTCCTTAGTAGTGGCCCGGAGTTTGGAGTTGTGCCCGCTTGATGGCAATAGGCTCGCCCCCTATTAAATGGGACTTGAACATAACGGCGAAATGAGGGTGTTACTAATATACATCTTTATTTTATTTTTTTACTAGCGATCCGCCCCGTCTTCGCACGGGTACAATGTCTACATATGCTCTAGCATATAAACCTTCCTCTTGAATCACTCTATCTATTGCTGAAAACTGCATTAAAATCCGTTGCGTAGTTCAAAAGATCTAAGCGTACAGACAGCGGGGGCGACTCCAAATCTGCACAAATATTAAATAAGTTCTGCCATACTGCATAACAGTTTGTCGGCAGCTGCCTAACCCTTTGGATATACAGGCGTGATGTTATGTTGTGTTATAAAACTCAAAGGAGATGTTTCATTTTTGTATGGGACTCCGGCCATAAGGTGTACCTTTTAGAAAAGCTGGGAAACTAAACCCTGAATAGCTTACAGTAACATTTTTTTCATAATATCAAATGTTTTTTATGCACAAAATAAAAGTTAAAAATGTTTGACGTTTGTCGTGAGAGTTATGACAGCCGTGAGAGGTTGTAAAGATGACGTTTACCTAACCTAGAAATTGATATTTGTTAATTACTGACTGACTGTGACCTGACATTTTAAATTTTTCGTTCAGAAGTACACGTCAAAAAAGAAGAATAAACATTTCATCTTATGGCCGAAAATGAAACATCTCCTTTGACAAAATTTCACCTAATATCCTTTTTTGGAAAACAGACTGCAGCACTACGCTTGCCGCAAGTAGTATGCCACGTTGGGGGGTCGCCCCCCTATTACATGGGACTTAAACAAAACGGCGAAATGATGGTGTTACTATACACTTCTGCCAGAGGCGTAGCGTGCCTTGGCGGGGTAGGGGCATTCTTCGAAAAATATTAACAAAAATTGAGAACGTCATTAGCATCATCCCAAAGTTAAGAATGCAGATGTTTAATACTATAATTATTATAATGAAAACTCAAACTATACCGCTGCCGTCAAGCAATAAGACAATAATAAAAACAATCTGACAATACTATAACGTTAACAACCCGGGAGAAGAATGATTTGTTAAAATAATGTTAAAAAATTTCGAAGAATCACCCTGTACCGTATAAAAATTTGTTTAGGAGCCCTTAGGGTGGGTAAAGATTTCTCACAAAAGAAAAAGAAATCGCTACTAATACTGCTAAACCAGAAGAACAATTGTTTGTATTGAATTACAGTGTAATTTAAATAATACGCGTCAATAAACACTGCTCTCCGTGGTTTATCATCGTATCGTATGTACATCGATTATTGTGGGATTCCCCCGTTCTTATTCATTGACTTCATGTTCATCCAAAGGTTGTCTGGTAGATATCGCTATCAGCGATAAGACCGCCATTGTACCCTTTAATGTTTGTTATTGTATAAGAGCTGTGTTACAATTTTGGTGTACAATAAAGTATATTCTATTCTATTCTAAATGACTTAAACGGGGAAATCCCGCAGCCCGCGATAACCAATGTAGGGTGTTGCCAACTTTTGAACGCACGCTTTACGCGGGAAAAAAAGAAATTGCTTGTTTTGACTTTTGTCGTTTCTGGAATAAAATAAAATTTGGGAAGTTTTTATTAATTTTTGCTTACGCACGTTGGGGGCCCCCGTGTCCCGGGGGCCCCGTATAATTGATACGGCAGATACGGCGGTAGCTACGCTCCTGACTTCTGCACAATCCTTCGAGGAATACAGGCGTGATGTTATCTTATTATTTTTAACAGATTCGGAGCACATCATGTATGATGAACTGGTATACTCCGGGCTACCGCTCTCTGGGTGTACCGTCGAGGTACTGGATATCAGCGTATTGAAAGGTGGTCTCATTTCCGGCTACGACCGCACCGATCCTCAGGCTACCTTGGTCTTCAACCAGCTCACTGAGAAGGTAACTTACATCAGCTACTTTAATTAACATGTTTCTATAGAATAAGGTGTTCCTCCAACGAAAAGGGAAGATCCTCCTACTAGGCGGGTCTTATGCCTGGCGGGCCACTGCCCAACGGTTGTTTTTTTATATATTTTTCACTATTGGACTGCCTGTAGATGGTCTTGTAGACCGTTTCTACGTAACCGGGCAGTTATTGGCGAGACCTGAACGGTCTCCAACCAATGGGGACGAGTAAAATACTTAACTTAAGCTAATTACTACTACTACTAACATCATGACTACTAGCAACAACAGCACTAAGGAAGACCCCTAATGGGACTCTGACCTCGGCTTAGGGCGTTGCTGGCGGGAGGACTGGGAGGGAGACAGCTTGTAGAGGGCTGAATTATCGGTGTGGGGCTATGGTTGATCTTGGAAAGTTGTATATCGACGCTCGGCAGTGAAAACCCCGTAAATAAAACTTTCTTCAAAAGCGTTTTATTTGTTCTTTAGATTGATAAACTCGTCATACACGTACTAGTTCAACAAACTTTCAATTCAAATACTTCTAAACTATCTATGACGTACGATGACAAACTTGTATTAACATTTGATCCGCTATTATTTTGCAAGAGACAGTTATATCTATCTCTTTTAAAAATTTGTATTTTACACATACGTGGTTTTCACTGCCGACCGACGATATATACTATCTGCGTGTCAAATCTTGATACCGCGATGCAGGATTCGTGACGTCATTACGAGTTAACAATATTGTCGCTGTAGTGTAGTTCACATGTGGCGTGGTAGATGCCGCCACAGTACTGTCACATTTTGCAATTTTCATACTCAGTAAGTTATTATTTACTCGCAAAGTAACGTTAAAATATGAATGCTTTGACGCTTGTAACTTTCATATATTATTTACTGATCTATTTCTTTCTATTCGGATGTTAATGGGAACGCCGGTAGAGGACGTCCTAGAAGGACATACATCGATGTTATTGGTGATGTTCTTCACAAAGGTCAGGTGCGTAGTACTCTCAACCGGCGTGCGTGTATGACAAGATGTATGAATGTGGATGAAGCGAAAGGGGTATGTAAGAGTCGTAGCATGTGGCGTTCTATAGTTTCTGCCTACCCCTATGGGAAAAAGGCTGACTTTTCTGACTTTCGTATTCATTTGCGGATCATAGTTGTATCTTATTCTTGTCGTGTGTTTAGTGACTAACCTGATGTTAGAGTTTATGTATACATATGTTTATGTATTTATTTTTATATGTTTATATTTTTGTATAATTATCACTTGCTTAAAAACGGTGAAGGAAAACATTGTGAGGAAGCCGGCATGCCTGAGAGGTATTTCTCAACGGCATGTGAAGCCAAGTCAGAGGCCCATGGGCGGCATAAACTGTGACACCAGGTTAGTCGCTAACCACACGAAAAGAAGTAGTAGGACAGTAATGAGCTGCGTATGCTATGCATTTCGTCAGTGGAAAGGTAAAAAGACTAAAGCGCCAATATACCTACTTTACAGTAGAGAGATTCATAATATTTTTTAAAGAAAATAAACATAGTTATTTTTCTTAGAGAATACATGTTAAATAGATAATTTTAGGTATGTTGGCGCTTTAGTATTTTTTACCTTTCCACTGACGATATGATATGGCGAGTTCAAGACGTGAGTTTAATGCAAGTCTCTCACAATTAAAACTTGTTCCAGATGGCTGATTACTGCAACAGTGAGCTGGGCAGGGAGCCTTACCTGCCCAAACCTGAGGAGCTCTGCATAGCTCAATTACCCCCCTGTAAGTTTACTTAAGATGGAACCGTTGATATTTGAATTTCTTGCTTAAATATTAAGAGGCCACTCCCGTTTCACAGCCGTCTCGCTCTAACTTTAGGCCTTTTTTAAATATTTTAAGAGATTTTTGGCGATACGGATTTTTTTTCAAGTTTTTGTTTACACCGTGTAGGTAATCAATTTATAGCAGCTGGGCCTTTCGCTATGTATGCTAACTTTTTATATTAAAAAACATATGGTTTTTAGGGTTCCGTACCCAAAGGGTAAAACGGGACCCTATTACTAAGGCTCCGCTGTCCGTCCGTCCGTCTGTCACCAGGCTGTATCTCATGAACCGTGATAGTTAGACCGTTGAAATTTTCACAGATGACGTATTTCTGTTGCCGCTATAACAGCAAATACTGAAAAACAGAATAAAATAAATATTTAAGGGGGCTCCCATACAACAAACGTGATTTTTTTGCTCGTCGATACTGATAACTGCAACAGATAGACGCTTGAAATATTCACAGAATATTTAGTTATATTTATATTCACTTTAAAAATAAATAATTAAATTAAAATAAAACAAATATTCAAGGGGGGCTCCCATACAACAAACGTGTTTTTTTTTTTGCCGTTTTTATAGATAATGGTACGGAACCCTTCGTGCGCGAGTCCGACTCGCACTTGGCCGGTTTTTTAAACTGGTTTTATAATTTCATACTTATTCTATTTGTATCAAATCTTGCGACAGATTTTTAACTACTTCTGCTTAACCGATTCTCCTGGAAATTCACACACAATTTCAGTTCCCATTGAAGCATAATAATTTCAACCTTCAATCTTCAAATCTTTACACTGCAGGTGTAGGCAACTCATACTTGATTACACCGTTTGTATTTTAAATATATGCGCGCGAAGTGGAATGGCAACGCCGCGCATTGCGCCCCTCGACGGCAACGTCGCCTTTTTTGGCGGGTTGCGTACACACCTACGCTTCCGACCGACGCCGCGGCAGCGCGGCCGTTAGTGACGTCAGTCCGGTAAAAAGTCTAGCTGCGCGCGGGCGTATGTCATCTGCCACCCATTTTCCCGCCTATTATTGTTGTTCTATTGTACTATGCGTGCCAAATAAGAATAGGATCGCGCTTGCTACAACTTCACACGATAGCTGTCAAATTGGTACTGCCAGCAAAAAAATACTATGAAAAAAAATGTTATATTTTTTTTACATTCATTTTTATAAAATGTTATTTATTGAATTCCATAAATAGATAATTTTCGATAATTTAATGTCAAAGTCAAAGTTTTTTATTTCAAATAGACCAGATTTCAGGCACTTTTAAAACGTCACGACTAGGTGCACGGTTCCAAAAGGTAGGTTCTATGGAGAAGAGCCGGCAAGAAACTCCATGAATACTCTTTTTAAAATAGTAGTTTATTACAATTCCATTACAGTAGTGTGAGAAATAGAATGAGAATAATGCAGGTTAATGTAACAAATAAACTCACATAAGAGTAACAAATAGAAAAATATGCCTTCTATGATTGCCATAGCAGTTAAGAGCTGACCAGTCCCGACAGACGGCACCCGTTCACGAGCATGACGTGCACATCCGCATCGGTCAGCTCAACCATATTATAGGGAACTCAACGACCGGATAAACAACGCCACCATCAGCAAGACATTTAAGTGAGCATGACAGACTCATATTACCAGACAATAGGCAGTAATATGATATGATTATAAGCGTATCACTAATAGCTGCATGATGCTCATACTTTACAGTTTGGAATGAAGTATTGTAAAGCGATATTATTAAAATAATAACTATAATACAAAAACCTATTTTGCCAGTCCAGACAATAGTCCAGATAAAGTCCAGACATTGTAGTATACAAACTATGCGAGTGAAACGATGTAGGGCAACGCTTGGAATGGTCTTTTGAGGAAAGTGCCATAGCAGTTTCGAGTTGACCTGTCCTAACTGACGGTACATCTGCTTCAATCATCGCGGAGCTCAAACCTTATTTTAGGGAGCTCAACAACCCGACCGCTGCACGACGCTATCAATCAGCTGGACATTTGGGTGGGTCACAAAAAAAAACTCAAGAACCGCCAAACGTTTACAAAATTCGTGTATATAGCTACCCTACATGGTACTCACATTCACAATTTATTAAAAATGTAACGTAAAAAATGAGGCGATGGTAAAATAATAATAATCATTGAAAAAAATAATTCGATTATAAATGTCAAAAGGATAAAATAAAAAATAATAATGTTATGAAATAATTACAATGATGCGTCTGTGACAACAGCGAGCGGCTCAATTCCAAGCATTTTTATCGTCCATATAATCTTTAACGTTATAGAAACCCTTTTCGCATAGTTTCTGCTTTACATAGGACTTGAATTTATTAAGACTTAAGTCTTGAATATTGCTTGGAATCTTGTTGTAAAAGCGTATACTTTGGCACCTAAATGAGTTACTAATTTTTTGGAGCCTAGTCATTGGTAGGATAAGCTTATTTTTATTTCTAGTATTGACGTTATGGATGTCGCTGTTCTTAGAGAACAAACTGATATTTTTCTTTATATAAATCAAATTTTCATCAATATATTGAGATGCGACCGTCATTATACTAACTTCTTTAAATTTATCCCTCAGTGAATGCCTAAAACTAAGGTTATAAATTGCTCGAATAGCTCTCTTCTGCAAAACAAAGATAGTTTGAATGTCGGCAGCATTACCCCACAACAAAATGCCGTACGACATAACACTATGAAAGTAACTAAAATACACTAATCTGGCTGTCTCTACATCAGTTAGCTGGCGTATCTTGTAGACCGCGTAAGCTGCAGAACTGAGTCTTTTCGACAATTTATCTATATGTGGGCCCCACTGCAGTTTCGAATCTAAAGTTATACCCAAGAACATAGTGGTGTCCACAAGATCCAACTCGTCTCCATTTATTACTACACTAGTTTTCACCTTCTTAACATTAGGTGTCAAAAATCTGATACATTTAGTCTTTTTCTCGTTCAAAAGCAAGTTATTAACATTAAACCAGTGCACTACTTCAGAGAGAGCGTTATTTACATCGTCCGTAACCGGCTGCTGCCGTTTAAGTTTAAATAATAGTGATGTATCATCTGCAAATAACACAATCTCCTGATTATCTTTTATAAGATAAGGTAGGTCATTTATATAAACGAGAAATAGGAACGGGCCGAGAATTGAGCCCTGCGGAACGCCCATTGTCACAACAGACCCCGGAGATCTCTTCCCATTGATGTCTACTTTCTGGATCCTATTACCCAAATAAGAAATAAGTAGATCCAGAGCAGTATTCCTAACTCCGTAATGATGTAATTTCCTGACCAATGTATCATGAAAAACGCAATCAAACGCCTTTGACAAGTCACAAAAGATGCCTAAAGCATCATGTGAATCCTCCCAGGCATTAAAAATATTAGCCAAAAGCTCAACACCAGCATCAGTTGTAGAGCGACCTCTTGTGAAACCAAATTGTTTCCTATGTAACAAATTATTTTTATTAAAGTGAGTTTGCAGCTCATCAAGGATTAATTTTTCAAATATTTTACTGAAGGTGGGTAGCACAGAAATAGGTCTAAAGTTAGTGGGATCAGATGTGCTACCCGATTTAAATAAAGGTATAATCTTACTACTTTTCATTAAGTCAGGAAATACACCACATTCAACACATTTATTGTAAATTACAGCTAACTCAGGTGCTACTGTGTTGATAATAGATTTTGTGACCTCAACGGAGTTACCCCAAAGATCGGCGGTCTTTTTGACATTAAGGGTATTGAAAATTTTTACAATATCTTTACCACTTACATATCTAAAATTGAATTCATTGTTGCATATTTTCACATTTTCTTTCAATAGAGATTCGGCAACAGTGGGGGATGACTTCAAGGATTTAGTCGTTGAAACTGGAATGTCCGTGAAGAAGTGTTCAAATGCTGTGGCAACTTCTAAGTCTGATTTAACTGTCTTATTTTCAATTGAAAGGCTATAGTCACTACTTCGATTCTTGACTCTTCCAGTCTCATTGTTGATTATATCCCAAGTCATTTTAATTTTGTTATTACTTTTCTTAATTTTTGAACTTAAGTAACGAATTTTGGCCATAAGACAAATTTTTTTAAATAATTTTGAATAATCTCTAACATACTGACAAAATTCTTCACTATTATTATAGTTTTTTTCTGCATATAACTCATAAAGTGTTTTCCTACTTTTATATATACCTATAGTTGCCCATTCACTGAAGGTTGCAGTACCTTTAACTGAGATCTTCTTGGGGATAAAGGTTGAGTTAAATTCTGTACAAAACATGTTAAAAAATGTATTGTATAACTCGTTAGGATCATCACTATAACACAAGTAAGGCAATTTGTTAATAAGTTTATTTTTAAATCCTTCCAAGCGACCCACAGTTTTAGGTACTACAGTAATATCCTTTTTTACCACTTTCTTATCTTCCTTAAGAAATGTTATCAACTGTCCACAGTGATCGGAGTTAAGTAAATTAATTATTTGTTTACTATTAGGCACAACATCTGTAAATATATTGTCCAAACAAGTAGCTGTAGTGGCAGTTATCCTCGTAGGCTCCAGAAAAAGATTCTCAAGATTATATGATTTAAATAAATTTTTAATTTTGAGGCACATTGAAGAATCTTCCAACAAATTAACATTGAAGTCGCCACATACAAGAACATTTTTATTCAATTTGCAAATTTTTCTCAAAACTTGATCCATAACATTCTCAAAACAATCATATAATGATGACGGTGGTCTGTACACACTCAATACAACAAACCGCTCCAGCTCCACACAGGCTATTTCAATTGTCCGCTCAACAGAGAGGCTCACAATATCCTTACGTTCTTTATAATTCAACTGTTTATTTAATAAAATTAATGAGCCACCATGTATAGCATTTTCTCTGCTGAACGAACTACCAACTTGGTGATTATTGAAATTGAATATGAACTGATAGCTTTTCAGCCAATGTTCTGTAATGCACAAAATGTCAATGTTGTTGCAGTTCACAAACAATTCAATTTCAAGGTCTTTACTAAACATTCCTTGAATATTTTGGTGCACCAGGTTGATGGTTTTATTAGTTATTTTTGAAATAGGTTTATCATTAAACACATCACTAGTAATATTTAAGCTAGAGGTTGACTCCATTGTCTTAATTGCTAATTTAAATTATATTCAATGTCAGGCAATTGCTCAATAGAAGCAACGGTATCAATAGCCAAATTCTTGGCTGAAATATCAAAAAAATAGGATAGCGACTCAGCTATTTGTCGTTTACAATATTTTGTAAGATAGTAACTATCTTTTGTCGTATATAAATATTTACTAACATAGTTGTTAGTGTTAATTAATTGTAATTGTCTATTGTAACATGACCATGTATGTAACAACATGTTAAACTTATATCTAATATTATTTTCTTCCTGTGGCAAGTTGTTGCTATAGGGAAATGTGAACATAACAATTTTTCTTAAGTCAAGCCCACACAGTTTATTATGATACTGGAGCAGCACTTTTTTATTCACATTTCCTCTATTTCCAATTAATATTAACAAAGTAGTATCCTGGCTAAACTTAAAACTAATAATTTTTTCCATAATGTCAATGTAACTCAGTCCAGGCATACAATAATTTGTAATTGAATGTCCCTTGCAATAACTTGATAGCAACGGGCCCATATCTTTACCAATTTCATCACTAAATATCACAAGTTTTGGTTTGAGTGTAGGTGCCACACTGCGGGGGTTATTAACATTTATTGTGGTGAGTTTGAGGGAGCTACTATCATTATTTTCAATGTCACACAATTGCACTATGGAGCTGTCACAAACAGACATAGAAAGGGCCGGTGAGAGCTTACCGTTGGGTGAGATGTTAGTCACTGAGTGTGAACACTCATGATTACAGGAATGATATTTGAAAATAGTATTCATTAAAGAAATGAACCAATATATATAGTTAACTTCACGAAATGCTACTGGTCACCCTAATATGTCGCCATAATACCTAATAATATAATTACTATGTAATTAATTTGGCGTAAAATTGATAAGAAATACCAAAAAAGTGAACAAAAATAATTAAACTGAATATAATTTCTTTATTTACTTTTTTGCACACCTTACACTTTGGTAATGAAGTTCACGAGTATTGCGGAACAAAATGGCGTCTTGACAGTGCTATTCTTATTTGGCACGCATAGTAATAATGTACATTTTCCGTGTATTGTAAAGTGTGTGTGTGTGTGTGTGTGTGTGTTCGTAATAAACGAAGTTAAACGGTAGCTTTGTCTTTTGTGCTCAAATCCCGCGCCTATAACCCTTACAGCAGGGGTACTGCAGGATCAAAACTTAAATCTTTTTAAGGGTATTATATTTTTTTCCATTCTATCTTTACAGATCCACAATGGTTCCGCGCCGTCTACGTAGGACCCGTCGACGGTCCCGGTAGCAAAGAGGGCAAAGTCTGCTACATTGACTACGGCAATTTCGAAGAAGTGCCCGTCTCACTACTGCGTAAAATGTTGCCAGAGTTTGTTACCGGTTACCCGGCAATGGGACTGCATTTGGAGATTAAAGGTAGGTTCAACGACCATTTAGTCGCATTATCGACTAGATAGTCGTATAATCGACTAAACACCGCGCTATTTGGAGATTAAAGGTAGGTTCAACGACCATTTAGTCGCATTATCGACTAGATAGTCGTATAATCGACTAAACACCGCGCTACTTAAATAGGCGCCAGCGAAGTTGTATAGAAATTGAAGCACTGGGAGCAACAAGCGCGTTCGGCACCCAATGACCGTTTTGATATTATTGCATCAAATTAAACATTGCCCCATCTAGTTTCATATGACAAAAACTCATTTCGATTCATTGATTCTAGATGGCGTGATAGGTATTTATTAAGATGATTTCGCTACGCCGTTGGTGCATGGATTACTTATATGCATTTGAATTTCAAACACGTTACGACCTGCAGCTTGCGAAAGTTTATATAAATGTAAAAACATGTCCGAAATCGGTGATTTCAGTGCAGATAATGACCAGACTGATTATGTTCTCCCAAAAAATAAAGGAAAAAAGAAGTTGAAGGATATAAAGTTAACGGAAAAAATGTAATTTAATTTTAATTATTAAACCAAATGATTACTGTGATTTACTTTTAATAATGAGTCCAAATGAATACTGTGATTTACTTTTAAATAAAAATGATTCTTTTAGGTATCCAAAGTTATTATTTATGCCTTGAAATCCTTTTAAAATATGAAAGCCCAATTAATTTACGGGTTGGGTGCAACAAGGGCGGATAACATGTATTCTACCAATAAATTTTATAAGTACTTGAGATTTATCCTAATCCATTTAAAAGATATAATACATCAAAAACTTTAACTTAAATTATCTCAGAACTCACTTTTTTGTGTAACGCCCTTGTTGCACCCAATGCTTCAATTCATTGCTGGTGAATTTTAGTCACCAGCAATTTCCTTTGAAAATCCATTATTGTCGAGTTTTGTTTCAAAAGTAGCCAGATGCAAAAAGGTTTTATTCCGAATTTGGCAGTATAGGTACAGCTACTTTTTATTTTTTTATTCCGTTTATTTATTTATATACACATATGATTTACATTTTTAAATATTTCTATAAAACATATAAAAAAAACATTTAAAAATATAAAAAATAGTAGCCCACCGGCATCGGGAACAGGGTCCAAGCTACCGGTGGTCAGGGCCTCAGAGAGAGGAACTTCCTGACAATACGCGCCGTGTCCAGAAGTACCGCTTTCTGTATCAGGCCCTTGACCCAGCTGCTCAACGAGAGCCTCATCAGGTGTTGGTCGAGGCTCTTTGCTATTAAGCCATTGGCCGTAACGACTATCGGCACAATGACTGCTGAGTCAACCTCCCACATGTCGACAACCTCGTGTGCCAAGTCTTGATACTTAATTTCTTTATCTTTCTCGGCTTTCACAAGGTTCTCGTCATGCGGTACAGTGATATCAACAATCATTGCGAGACGCTTTGATCGATCTATCACCACTATGTCAGGCTTATTGGCAACAATAGTCCTGTCGGTGATGATAGATCGATCCCAGTACAATGTGATATTATTTTTTTTTATTCTTACTATAGGTACTCAACTGGTTTTATTTAAATTACAATTATTTTTGAGTAAAGCACTATACAAGCCTTGGTCCGCAATGACTGCGCTGCTGGCCACGCTATGATGGCCTCGAGCTTAGTTTAGCTACGCTCTCGGCCTTCAAGCTTGGTCATCGTTGCAGCCCTTGCTGTCCGCGCTATAAAGGCCTCGACCTTTGGTCTCGGCCTTTATTCCAGCTTGTCCATCAAGAGCTACAATGCTGACCGCACTGTGATGGCCTGGAACTGCGCTATTCTGCGCACTCGGCCATCATCAGTGCTGCCAGCAACGCAGTCATTACAGACCGCGGCTGTAATCTACTATTATTACATAGTTTTATAAACCAGCACACAGTCCATTATTATCGAAGCCCACACAGCCTTAACACTGACCTTTTACTATAGAAGACAAGCTCATTGTAAAAATTAGAGAATAGGGGCCATTCAAGTATCACGTAAGCAGAATTTTAGTAATTTTAGACCCCCCCTCCCCCTTGTCAGCAAAAGTAAGCAAGCTTTTACACCCCGCCCCCGCCCCCTTCCCCTCCCCGCCCCCTTCCCCTCCCCTTGTCAGCAAAAGTAAGCAAGCTTTTACCCCCCCTGTCAGCAAAAGTAAGCAAGCTTTTACACCCCCCCCCCCCCCCCCTTGTCAGCAAAAGTAAGCAAGCTTTTACACACACCCCCCTCCTCCCCCTTGTCAGCAAAAGTAAGCAATCTTTTACACACACACACACACCCCCCCCCCCCTCCCACTTGTCAGCAAAAGTAAGCAAAGCTTTTACCCCCCACCCCTTGCCAGCAAAAGTAAGCAAAGCTTTTACACCCCCTATGCCTACGTAAACATTGGTATGTATATTTTTTTAAACTGATCTAGTTTCTTTATCCTTATTCATGAGCAGCAGTTCTTAACACTAGAAAAAAAAGTATATACATAAAAATTGCTGACGTAATCATCATCTAGACACCCCCGTCCCCCATGTCATCAAAAATGGGTGCGCCAAAGTTCATCTAAATTTTCTACTCCGATAATTAGAACTCCGAAAATGTTCTTCCTAATATTATTCATCCTAACAATCGCAATTCCTAACTGCTCTGTTTCTAATGTTCATAATTCCGAATCATTCAATTTCATAATGTCAGTGGCAATAAACATCTATTATACTATTATTTGTTTTCCTATATTTTGTCAACAAAACCGTCTTGTACACTATTATTCAAAGTCGTTTTTATTTAGGTTTGTTTTATTCGTAATAATCAACATTACATATCTACATTAATTTTGAGTAACTTTTACAGTTTCTTGTTTATTCGTCTAATACAATCTGGACTTTAGGGCACCCCGACTCGGACATGTTAGGTTAGAAGGGGATGGCGCACCGCCATCCCCTTCGTGGTTATTTTTTTATAAATCACCCAGAAGTAGACCATGACCCGACCATTTCATGCGCCTACAAATGAGTAAAAATATCATGGTAATTATGTTTAGGCATAAAAACGTTATGAAAACCAACAGTAGGAGTTTAAATAAATTTATATTAGTGATATTATTAATTACAATATTCGGAAACATGAGTGTTATGAACCAGTGTTGTTATGGATATCCATATCCGTAACCGAAACTATCGGATATCCGAAATAAAAAAATATCCGTAACCGAATCCGAAATAAAAGTTTCGGATAGGGCGGAGTCTCTAACTAAATACTACAACTCGTACGAATTAACTGTGCACTTCGCTGGGATGCGACACCTCTCCCGCTACCTAATGACGTCACAGCGCGAGGTGCACAGCTAATTGATATGTTATGGTGTGATATTTTTTATAAAGATGTTGATTCATATATAACAAATTACGAACGTTAATTAGATTTTTCATTTAATTAGTTACCTATATAACACTTCAAAACGAGTAGCTGTAAGAAAGAATTACTTGTATGACAGATTGCGAAACCTACAAGGTACAATTAAAGTCGAATATAATCTGATTTGTATTTCATTTTACAGTTCCTTAAAAAAATAATATCCGTAACCGAAACTATCGGATAATCCGAAATAATTTAATATCCATAACCGTAACCGAAACCGATATTATATTTTACCAATATCCATATCCGTATCCGGATCCGAAATTATATATCCATAACATCCCTGTTATGAACATTGTCTGTAGTATTACAAATTGTATGACTGAAAACTTTAGGAATACATTTTTTAGGAAGATTGATAATTCGGATTACAAATCGGTAGGAATAACAATTTCGGGTAAACAACTTTAGGTGAGCCAGTATGGACCCGCAAAGACCACCTCACCCCCCTTTCGTGCTTACGTAATACTTGAATGGCCCCATACAACCCAAAACTACAGTTTTAATCTGTGACTACAAATTAACATTTCTCTACCCACAGACTTCCCGGAATTTCCTACAGACGAGATGCTCGCACGCGCGGTGGAACATATGAAGATCGACGACGAAGGCCGCGGCACGCTGAGAGTGACCAACTGCGTGAAGCAAGCCAACGAATTGTACAAAGTCGAAGCGCCAGATCTGCTGAAGGCTATGCAAGGTTAAGCAACTAATCAGTCGCAGTGTCGACTGTTTAGTCGCAGTGTCGACTGATTAGTCGCAGCGTCGACTGCTTAGTCGCAAAGTCGTCTGTATAGTCGCAACGTCGACTAACCAGATCTAAAAAGACAAATCAACTTGACTAAATTGCTAAGAACTCATTTATTTTTATTATTTGTAATTTTTAGTTAAGTAAACATAAGTCGACATAATTATTTGACTCATTAATTAATCGTTTATTTGTTGTATAATGTTAGGTTAGAATTTAGTTCAAAAACACATTTTTTTTGACTAACGGTAAATATTTTTTAAGAAAAAACGGACTTTTATATCATAAACTATTTTTACTGTTATCTGATTACATAAAGAATGGTAGTAAAAATGGCGGTGCTAATATCATTGTTGTTATTTGCATATCGCTCAATACATTATCTTTAAGGGGAAGACATTTCTAATCCTAGCCGGGTTGTAAATAAATAAAATACATAGCTACAGAGTACCCTGTGAAGACACGTTTGGTGCAGTGGCTAAGCGGTTGGCTACTGCGCTGCGGGTCGTGGGTTCGATCCCCGCACGGAACAAATATTTGTATGGTCTACAGATAGTTGTTCCGGGTCTGGGTGTTTTGCGTGTGAAGATTTGTGTCTGTAAACGCACCCACGATACAGGAGAAATTGTAGTGTGGGGCAACATTTTAAATCTTCTTAGCATTTCAGAGCGGCGCTGCTCGCGAAGCCAAAACACGATAATACGTCACATTTAGAGTTGCCAGATTTCCGGCTTTTTATAGTCGTGTCCGGCCAAATTCATATAAGTACGGCCCGTCCGGCTTTTGGTCATTTCCGCCCTACCAAAAGATGACGAACGAAAGCGCGCAAGCGGCTGACGCATTATCACACATACTGGGTGTAAAAATAGCCTTAACGAAGCCTAAGTCTACGCATACTGTACATAAAACTAAGTAACATACAGCAAAAATAATTGCTGGGAAACTACTTTTATTTTTTTGGTATTAAAAACGGTTTTTAATTGTAGAGCGTAATGGATGCGCGCGCGCAGCAGACGACCTACATTTCACAAATGTTCATAATGTTTGTATAGAAGAATGTTAAGTAGTAACATTTAAACTTAGTTTTCGTGAAAAACGTACAAAAATATTGTGACTTTGACCTTCAATATCTCCATAACCAGTCGGTTCCCAGGAATGGCCCAATACAGAAAAAAAATGGCTGTCTGTAAAGTCGGTTTACGGACGATAGTTTAACGTGACAACGTCATAACAAAACATCGTGCCTCCCTATCGCTTGTTCCGCGCTCGCGCTCGCACGCTCGCCTCAAACGGAACGTGACAATGAGTCACGCTTTTTCGAGCATGCTGCCAGCGTTCATCGTTTTATTAGACGTTGTCACGTCAAAATCTTCGTAATGATAAATGATTTTTATTTCTGTAAATAAATCTGTTACAGACACTTTTACAAGTCAATAATGATGGGAAGAAAACGTGGCTCTCAGCTTCGTTAACGGTATTTTTACACCCGATATAATTAAAACTAGAGTAAGTCTCAAATGAATAACTAATAAATACACAAACAAAATAATCTAAAAAAATCTTTCTTTTAAAAACCAGTGTCAGTCTTTCTGGACAAAATGTTCGGCTAAATATGAATCTGTGACCGGCTTTTCTAATTTAGGGCTTGGTCACCCTAGTCACATTCAATACATTTTCATTTATTTCCCTACTTCGCCGAGTACCAAGTCATACTGGGTGGAGTATACAGGAGTAGTCTCGAACCTGACTACGTGTGCCAAGTGCGAGGGGCTTCAAAAAGACATGAAACATGTTCCACAAGACCAAGTTCCTATTTTAATGTACAGTAGGGGAAGGAAACGTTCCATCAGTTTTCAAATTCATTCCTTTCCCACAACGCGGGCAGGTCACCTTTTCAAACTTTTTCTTTATAATAATAATAATAAATTTATTTGTTAGAATATTGTTGTTACATAGGTGTTACACATAAATTGATGTCCATAATATTCTGCTGTTTCCAGCGTACAAATATTTCAAAGAATTAAAATAAACAGTGAAGCAATATATCGTAATTAAACCATACAATGTCTAGGATAAGGAAAACGTTAAATATTATAGAATACAATGGTTATGAATTATAATGTCAAGAATTATTAAATATAATGCAAAAAAATAAATAAAAAAAATTACATTAATTCCATTCAATTATTAGGAGCGTAAGGTAGGATGTCGTCTATTTTCGTGTGGGTAGTGACTAACCTGGTGTCACAGTTTATGCCGCCCATGGGCTTCTGACTTGGCTTCACATGCCGTCGAGAAATATCTCTCTGTTTCCTCACGATGTTTTCCTTCATCGTTTTTAAGTAAGTCAGAGGTGCGTGCCTTGGTTTCTAACTCGAGACCTATGACTTCCGACGGTCACACCACTAGGCTATCACTGCCGTTGTCCAAATGAAACGATATAGGCGCAACTCATGTAGTGCGTTTTGGATGACAATGTTTCTGTGTCATGTGAATTTTGAATCGGAAATACTCGTTTCACACATACTATTTAATTAAATTGAAAACTTTAATCATATCTATGTACGATACAAATTGTGCGTGTCGCAAAAAAATAAACTAAAATGTTATAGGACAGTTGTTATATCGATTCAAAATTCGCTTACATTAGGGCCGGTGGTTTCACGACAACTTTACTAACGGGTAACAGTTTAAAGTGGCGTCAACGATGGTTAAATAAAAATAAGCATTGTTTCACGCGTTGTCGTTCTTGACATACGTCAAAAGACATACAACGCTCTGCGTTTGACGGACGTTGAACATCCTACGTAAGCAATCGTTCGCACGATAGCTTTTCCAACGCGCGTTAAAAAAGCGTCCAACGCGCGCAATAGATAAGCTGCGTTAAATAAGCGTTGATATATATATTAATACTATATCAACTCAAAATGTTATTAATTTGAGAAGTCTTTTATTTTATTATTTAAAACAGTTGCGCCACACTTGGATTTCTTCTGTATCGTGGGTGCGTTTACAAACACAAATCTTCGCACGTAATTCATTTCATTCACTTCAATTGTAATCTATAACAGGAAAAACGCCAAATACGTAAAGAGAGACCTAAGCCCTCCTACACATATACTTTTAATTCTGCAGGTCAACTTTGTTGCAGTTCTTGTGATCGGATATTTAAATCCAAGTTTGGTCTAGCGAGCCATATTAGGGCTCATGCTAGGAAGTAATTTATTTTAGGGTGGGTCGCCGTTATCGAAATCGATAAGGAGGACTATACAAGGTTAGTCGGAAAGGGGGTACTAAGCCGAAAGGGTGTTAAAGTACCTATAATAAGGGATAACTTTTGTTCTACAACTTTCCCCAAAACTCTATAGTTTAAGAGAAATAGCTTTCCAAAGATTTCGTAAAAAATATGCTAAAATCTATCTGTCCATAGCTATGATCAGCTGTGTTTACTATTTAGGTCATATTTGGGATCACGGATAAGAAACTTAATTTTCTGAATTCATTACTAAAGCAGGTATGATATTTTTTTTTTGAAAAAAACTACAATAAAATCTTTTTGCATGCAAATAAATAACACTTGCTTTAAAATAGTCATCAATGATACTTTAAGTGGCCCGCGGCTTAGTACCCCCTTTCCGACTAACCTTGTATATAACAGGAAGTAAATAATCAGTTTTCTGTCGATTCTGAGAAAAGCTTCATTTTGAGTTGATACACTACCTATTAACCTAGCAGTGCGATATGCGGCTTGCTATTTGTTGTATTAGAACGCTTTTTTAACGCGCGTTGAAAAAGCTCTCGTGCTAACGAGAGCTAATAGTTAATATTTGACTAACGTAACATACGTTAGTAGAATAAACTATGTCGGGATTTACACCATGTACCTGTTTATTTTTGAGACTCGGATATTTCGGCGCAGTTGCATGCGCCATGATCACGGAAGAACTGTCGAATTTTACATGCGGGTAGATGTTATTGGCAGACGAAACGGACTACCCTCCGTCTAGTTCGTTTATTACACTCGATACCAGAACCACTGTCTGCAAACTCACTATTCACTCGAATCTGTTCTCGACACACGACACACTGTATCTGTACGCGAAACGGCACCTTTTTGATTTATTTTTTTCGAACTATACGGAGGGTAGACCGTTTCGTCTGCTAACATCTACCCGCACGTAACAATCGACAGTTCTTCCGTGATCATGGCGCATGCAACTGCGCCGAAATATCGGAGTCTCAAAAATAAACAGGTACATGGTGTCAATCCCGACATAGTTTATTCTACTAACGTCAATAACCGTGGAAATTTAAAACAGTAACATACTTTTACTGATCGTTTGAAACAACCGGCCGTTATGGTGCGTCCAGACCTGACGAACGCGTCGCGAATGCGCCGATCGCGCGCAGCGTGCGAGCCGTTCGCGAGCCGCTCGCGAGCTGCGCGCGTGCATTTCATGTTCGTACAAAGCTCCGCGCGCAGCTCGCGAACGGCTCGCACGATGCGCGCGAGCGGCGCGCGATCGGCGCATTCGCGGCGCGTTCGTCAGGTCTGGACGCACCATTAGCGATAGGTTTTCAATATTATACGTCAAATCGTGCATTTACGACTGGACAAATTCTGTCCAATTTTCCATAAGTATCGGGAGATAGGTTGGACGATCTATTTTCTTGGACATTTTCAATTTCCGATTTTATACGGACTTTCTTAAGTTCCTGTTCTTGTGGCGATATGCCAGTTTTTTCTTAGAGGAGGAGTAAAGAGACTCCATTCCATTTATCCTCGTTTCAAATAAAAACTCAGGGTCACTTAATCTTTTGAACGCCATCGACGGCCATAGACGTCAAACGAAAATGTGCTCGGGCTGCCGACGACGTCTATAGCCGTAATAAAAGTACAATGAATTTGTAGCGTGGCGTGGAGGGAAGTGCTCTTATGTCGAAACATTTGGGCTTGAATATTCACTTTGGAATTTTGTCTCTTTCTAAATACCCTACTTAGAAAGAGATAGATTTTCAAAGTAAATATTCAAGGTCAAATGTTTTGACTTTCAGTAGATGTGCGTATTGTACTCTCCATTTCTACTTATACCTTCAAGTCTATAGCGTGGCGATCAAAAGCTTAAGAATCCCTACTTTGTGACTTCAAGTCAAGTTTTTGCTAATAAGGATCAGTTTCTACAAAACATTAAGATCCTTGCACACTTTTTTGATGTCACTGTTAAGGCCATAGGTACAATAAAAAGATGGTGTTAACTTCAGTGGACTGTATTAATTAGAATTACAAATAGTGCACCCCGTGCTCTGATTGGCTGGCTCCGCGGGCGATAGAGAAGTGACCGGCGCAACGCGTTGTGTGTCATAGGCGCCCCGTACACAGTCAATCTCGATCCGCAATCAAAATCAATGATCGCGATCCAGATTGTTAATGTACGGATTAGATTGACGGATTGATGCATCTGATCACAAAACAATCTGGATCGCGATCATTGATTTTGATTGCGGATCGTGATCGAGATTGACTGTGTACGGTGCGCCACAGACGGGCACTCAATAAAGAACTGTGTCAGTATTGCATTTGAGTATAAAATTCGACGCTCGGGTATGCGCGAGAAAACGCTTGATATCTGCGTCGGATTTTATACTTAAAGGCCATACTGATATAATTCTTTATTCAATGACATCAAAAAAGTGCGCGGGGATTTTTCCGTTTGCTCGAAAAACTGACCCTTAGAAGTTAAGAGATTATTTCTCGATTTCTATGAATAATCACCATTGCTTTTAGCATGATTGTGGTAGGAATGCTACAATAGTATTTCAAAAAACTCTGTTGAGAGTGAGTAATAATAATTCTTCTGATATTCTCTGCGAAACTAATTTTGCAGTTTAATATATTTCAAATACATTTTCCATTCCATCCTCGAGTGGTCTAATGACTATTCTTTCTCGAGATCGCTATTAATCGCGATTAGCGACTGATTTCCATTACCAGGTAGGTAAGTTGTCTTCCTATCTTTGATCCAAGTTAAACTTCTGAATTTCCCTCTACGGGCCAAGGTACATCTGACGCAAGATACGTCGCCGATCTCCTGTCGGGTAATTTACTCAAGGAATTTTAGTAACGCATCTTCGGCACAAAACAGATAGGTACAGAAGTCAATCACATGTGTGTACTTCACTTTTCATACCTACGCTCGGCGGTCGCTCTATCTGTATATCTATCTCTCTCAAGCGTATGGCACCTGCGCGCGCACTCACTCGCATCCTAGTCCCAAACAGTCGGAGATATCATGTCCGTGAGCAGTGTCTATGTGTGCGTTGCTCGAGCGCATTTGTATGTAGATTGACTTCTGTACCTACCTACCTATCTATTTTGTCTTCGGTCAATTGCTTAGGGTACGAGATACTTGTATGGAATTATGAGTACCGGCGACGTATCTTCGGTCAGATGTGGCTTGGGTCTTAGTGTAGCCACGCATCATTTCGAAATTGTCGGCAACACACCAGACAGAAATTCCAAGGCATCTTGCCGATTAAAAATCTTTTTCCCTAGGCGAAGTACTAGTTCTTAAGAAACGTTGAGAATTTTTCACATGTCCAAAAAGTTGGTCCTATGGAGAAGAGCCGGAAAGAAACTCTAGTATCTAGTTTCAATCTAGTATTAGGTCCCCACCTATGAAATTGGCGTTTTTTTCTCACAAACAGAGAATCTCGTCACTGATTTAAAATATTCATCAATTGCTTGATATTATATCGAATAATGACCATCATAGACAACTACCAATAGTAAAAAAACCTTATTACTTATAGTTTTCTAAACATAAACAATACCTTAAAAATGACTCCTCACTTTGTTAGCAGAAATTACCACTATTTGTTTTAACTTAGCCAAAACTTATTTTTGTCGCATAATCTAAGTGGCATACGTTATCTTAGTTTTTAAACATTAGTGCATAAAAGTTTTAAAACATTAGTGTTTATAAGTTGTTCAATAAATTAAGAAAATGTTAGTAATTTACAATGTTTTGATCACTTGAGATCATTCACTTCCATGGATAGCGCCCATCCTCCCTGCTCCATCAACTCTGTGTTTACGTCGTTTCTGCTGTTTGACGTGCTCGGCTGTATCGACGCTATCTCGTCACTCCCCAAATTCTCCATGATCTTGTCTGCCATCGTGGCGAGGTCTTCCAGCTTTATGTCCCCGCTCACGGTCAATACTGCTCGTACGTTGGCTGGCCGTCGACAGGCCCGCCGCTAGCTGTTTCGTCACCCGCGTGCAATACCGAATGAAGAAATGACAATGACTTGGATTACGTGATGAGCAGTGCATTCCCCACGTCAGTGTTGTTAATTCCCCTCTTCTTTTTGATTAATTCCCAAGCGATACTTGGACGCGCTTTTTTTTGGACGTTCCCCTCACTCTTTCGATTACTCGTCTATCTTGAGTGACACACTACCGAAAAAATTGAAATTGGTCTCAATTCCCCGATTTTTTTCATTCCCCGCAAATCTGGGATTTTCCCCGCGATTGGCAGCGCTGGTGATGAGTCGCTCGATTTGCGCCCTCTGGGTGTGCCGCCCGTATGCGGTGCACGCTTTGCACGCTCGCTTACGGTGGCCCTGGCAGTCGGTTTACCCACATTTTCTTTAACGATCCCCCCGTTAAATTGCACCTTTTTGCTAAAGCCGCCATTCTTCTAAGCAACTGGGATGGCTTTTGTGTTCCTAAGTATATATCACTGACCAGCCGCTGGAACTGCTTTATGGCCACTAACCGCTTCTTGATGACTTCGTATTTCCCCGTTTCTGGCGGTTATTCTATTAAATCTGCGACCTGCCGAAATGCCTCTCGTGTCAGTTTCTGGCTGTCGCCCTGCTTCTGTGGTGCCATGATGGTCTCGAATTGCGAGAACCAAGTGCCAGGTAGCTCTGTCCAGAACTCTGGTACCCTCATCTGCACGGTAATCACGGCTATCTCCGAGACTCCCGCCTGAGCCTGTTCTGATGCATCAGTTGTCGTATTTTAATAAACATTCCCAAATTTTGAGAAGGAGCCCTAATGAGTAATAGCCCTAATGAGAAGTAGCCCAAGTGAGAAGTATTCCATTAGCGAGTCGGTTGCCAAAATGAGAATTAGCCCTAATGCGCCTAAACCAGATTTAGGTCCGTATTACAGAACGAAACTCAAGCATTAAAACTAGTTTTGAGTTGACTTTTAATTTTAGAACATTCCTCAAGCATAGATTCATTGATCATAGTTCAGCTGAGTTTGGCTTCATTCTAGATCGTTACTCATTTCGTAGATTCGACCCCAAGCAGTGATTTGATCTGTAATCAACCAATCGATCGGCTCGATTTGAGTCTCGTTTCATTTGTGTATAGATTGATTGCCGTTCTGGAATAGGACCGTTCCTCAAGTACTGTTTCTATACTTAAATAGTGATCAACTGATTAAAGATCAAACTGGATTTGAGGAATGTTCTGTAATACGGACCATAGTCTTCCAAATTAATAATTCTATCTTTTTTAAATTCAAGATAAAATTTTTCGACTTCAGTTAAGTGTTCGTAATGTGGTCTCCATTTAAAAACCTAAACCTTTAGGTAAACTTAAACCTTCAAATCAAATCAAAATATTTTTTTTTTATTTCACAAAAAACCAATACAGGTGCTTATGAAAAGTCGAATTTGGATGCACGGTTCCAATTAGTCGTTTCCTATGGAGAAGAGCCGGCAAGAAACTCCATGGTTACTCTTTTAAAAATAATATCTTTAACAATTTCTGTGGCTACAGTACTGTGATTTAGGATAGTGAGAGAACAATGAAGTCCTGACCACAGACCAATGAGTAATGTACTAAAAGACGTATACAAAAATTAACAAACAAAAATTCATGCTTCAGCTTCATGTTGCAGACAAAGTGTCTCGGTCACTTAGGGGCCCGTGTGTGGTTCGCCAAATATAATACAAGATTAGTCGGAAAAGGGGGTACTAAGCCGAAAGGGTGTTAAAGTACCCATAATAAGGGATAACTTTTGCTCTACAACTTTCCCCAAAACTCGATAGTTGAAGAGAAATAGCTTTTCAAAGTTTTCGTAAAAAATATGCTAAAATCTATCTGTTCATAGCTATGATCAGCTGTGTTTACTATTTAGGTCATATTTGGAGTCACGGATTACAAACTTAATTATCTGAATTCATAACTAAAGCAGGTATGATAGTTTTTTGAAAAAACTAAAATAAAAATCTTTTTACAGGCAATTTTTTTATCGAATTTTGAGAATTTAACACTTGCTTTAAAATAGTCATCAGTGATACTTTAGGTGGCCCGCGGCTTACCGACTAACCTTGTTTATAAGATTTTCTTCATGATGGTATAAAATAAGTTTAAACATTCTGGTATTGTTAGAAAGGAAATTTAATCTAGTTTTACTTTAATATTGTTAAAATGGATATAAAGTTTCCATCAAAAATTTCCAATTTTCCATCACTGTTTTTCAAGTTAAACTTTTTTTTTGAGTTTCAAATTAAAATTATACCTCTTGGTTTTTAAATAAGTAGATTCCTTAATTATTCAGCTTTATACCTGTATTTTTTATTTTGATATAGCACTTGTAGTTTGCGAACGTCGGGTGTTTTTATCGCTAAGGTCGGAAGCGGTCAAATAACATAAATAAAGCCGCGCGGTCGCTGGCGGTCAAGCGACATTTGGCGGCGCCGGCCGGGCTGTTGAGTGGATACATAATATCATATATTAATTATGATACTATGTACGATCGTCATTATTTTGAGACATTTTCAAGTATGATCAATGTAAGCATGTTCCATATATCCAACAGTTTCCATATGTTGTAGGATCAACAATTCTTTCAACCAATATTTCAATTCGCCACGTTATCGCTACCGTGAAAATTTTTGCGAAAATTTTCAAGGTGCGAAATTTTTTCAAAGTGCGAAATTTTTAAAATTTCGACCGTTTTCAAGTTCTTGCGAATTTTTTCATATTCCCGTTTCCAATGTTAGCCTTATAGGCTTATAGAACGAAGGAGGGTATTCGAAATAATATTATATTATTTGGAAATCTAATTCCATTTTCAATAAATTTCCTTAATTGTTGTAAAAGACAATAAAATACATTGTCGGTATTAATAACAGATCACAATCCAAAATATCTGGATTGCTGTTTGACATTTGACATTACTTTTGTTGAATTCTTGTCAAAAATCAATGGCTTCGACTGGCCGCATACTTGTTCGAACGGAGGATTCAGTTTTTGCCACAGCGATAATTACAGCACGCGTAGATATAGGTAAAATTACCGCTTGGGCAGACGTCTCGGACTGAGACGTCTGCCCAAGCGGTAATTTTATTGTCTCTTTCGTGCTTTATTGGGAAGGTTTGCGGGAGGGGTGGGACAGAAATAGATCGCTTAAAAACCTATTCTTCAAATATTTTACAGCCCGCGTTTCCTCTTAACGTTACGTTTACGTAGCTAACGTCAAAACATTCGTGTTGGCTGACCTCACAGTAACCCGGACTTTACCGAAGAATCTAAAAACGTTTATTAAAAGAAACCTTTCCTATAAGTTTAATTTTATTTCTTCGGTTGTAAATGTATGTATAGTGGTTACAATTCGATGTCTCAGTATTAGAATTAAGTTAATGGTGTCGATTCTCTTGTTAAACGACTAAAATTATACAATTGCTATCTTTTACTAACAGACAACGCGAGAAAACGACGGTGATAGATAAGAACTAAATAGAGATGATAAATAGATGATGTAGTGACAAAAATTGAAAGGAGTATGCTTAGGTGGTTTGGTCATGTTGAGAGAATGAGTGAACGGCGATTAACAAAAGGAATTTATAAGGCGGATGTCAATGGAAACGGTAGAGGACGTCCTAGAAGGACATACATCGATGTTATTGGTGATGTTCTTCACAAAGGTCAGGTGCGTAGTACTCTCAACCGGCGTGCGTGTATGACAAGATGTATGAATGTGGATGAAGCGAAAGGGGTATGTAAGGGTCGTAGCATGTGGCGTTCTATAGTTTCTGCCTACCCCCATGAGAAAAAGGCGTGAGGTTATGTATGTGTGTATGTAAACTAGTTTACGCGCCTTGAACTTCACCGTGTTGGCACGTTGACGTATGGAAATTATACTTCAACTAAATTTGACAGCTCTTATTTATGTCCGTCTCTTTCTTATGTTATCAGAGTGAAAAAGATAGCAATAGCTTAAATTAAGCTTTGTTTGTACATAACAGAATCTGTATAGTCGCCGGCACGTAACTTGGCAAGAGTAGAGAACGCCTTGAACTTCACCGTGTTGACACGTTGACGTATGGAAATTATACTTCAACTAAATTTGACAGCTCTTATTTATGTCCGTCTCTTTCTTATGTTATCAGAGTGAAAAAGATAGCAATAGCTTAAATTAAGCTTTGTTTGTACATAACAGAATCGGTATAGTCGCCGGCACGTAACTTGGCAAGAGTAGAGAAGAGAATTCCTCTCCTTTAAGCAGACATGTTTAAACAATAACAAACATTAAAGGGTACAATGGCGGTCTTATCGCTGATAGCGATATCTACCAGACAACCTTTGGATGAACAGGAAGTCAATGAATAAGATAGAGGGGGTAGTCCATGGTGTACTGCTGCAAAATATATACTACACACCATACATAGACATAATACTTACATATAGGTATATATATATATACATTTATAAATATTGTAATATATATATATGATATTATATAATTATGTGATAGGGAAAACAAGGTAGATTGATGACGAGGTACTAATTTATGAGGAATTAGAAACGTGTTGAGAGAAGAAATGATCTTTAACTAATTAGTAGTATCATTCCCCAATGATAAGGTTCGTCAGTTTTCAAATTCATCCCTTTCCCACTTCGCGGGCACATGTTACCTTTTCAAACTGTTGAACGGAAAAGACCAATGCATGGAAAATTATGTTTAATTATTTGTTAGCAAAGATCAAAATTGCCCTTTGCCTCCATTATGACGTAGTAGTACCACTTTGTAGTCTTTGATTTGATTTAAGGAGTTTTGTTGTAAAAATCGTGACTTCAATCAAATCCAGTGACGTAGCGTGCCTTGGCCGGGGCCCCGTATTAAAATTTATTTGGGGGCCCTTAGGAAGGGTAAAGATATCTCACAAAAGAAAAAAAATGTTTGCGTAAAATTAAAAGAAATATTTATTCATCATAATTATCTGTCACTTTTTCCAAAATTTTTACAAACAATTAAAATTAAATGACGACGCTGGACGCTGGAATGATCTAGGGCACAATAGTGTGTTTCTGAGAAAATGAAGGAAATGCGTTACGCGTTATTATTTGAAATCTATGAGCTTTTTATTATTATTTTTTAGTTATATGTACTTCATGTAAGTTTTAAATAATAAAATAACAATTTTTATCAGTATGAGTTATTTATTAAAACTAACATTCTTAGTTTTACAAAAAAAAAAAACACTTAGATCACTATGGCAGTTCACAAATTTAAAAAAATGTGATAATAGTGAAAGTTTTCACTTTGATATGTTAAGGAAAAATCACTTTAATCATCACCAAATACAGCAGGCAAAAAATGATCATCTTGTGCTTCCTGATTGCCGCCTCTTCTAGGCACATGTGGTAGGGTCAAGTAAAACTGATGATGGATAGGAGGTACAAATTTTAGAGCTTTTCTTATATCTTGCATTTTTTGATACGATATTAGTCTAGTTTCAGGGGCTTTTTCTGGTATATAATTCTTTAGGTTACAAAAGAAAGTTTCAGAATCTATATCATTTGGTTTCAAATCAACCGTTTCATATGTTTCCGTGTAGTCATCATTGTAACTAAGTATACTTGAACCTTTACAAAACTTTATCTTCCGCATGTTAGAAATTTTTGCGCCTTCTCTTAATACAACCTGATAATCTTTGAATAGTGTTGCGAGGCTTTCAAAATCTAGAAACTTATTTTTCATATCTCGCACAGTAAAAGGTTTTTGTTTTCTGCAGTCTCGGACGAGCTTCATCCAATCTTCTGGTTTATAGATATCAGTCTTCTTTTTTAGTTCTCGACTTATAAAAGAGAAGTCAGTGTCGTTAGGCAGGTAAGTATGGCCACTGACGAGATAATGCATGGTGATCGTTTCTAGATATGGCGATTTATTAACCAGAAACATCATAAAGTGTAAAACATTCCAGTTTCGGTTTTGACCGGAGCAACAGTCGCTAAAAAAACACAATGATTTGACAGTGTCCGGCACGGAATCTTCTAGAAAGTAGTGAAGTGACGACATAATTTCTTGCGAGCCTCTGGCCCCACAATGTTCTGGCCACATATTCATGAGAACTTTTTCTCCTTCCTTAGTATAAGCATGAATACCAAAGTTCAGCATTTGCAGTTGACTTAAATAATAGACCTCACCAGTATTTAAATAAGGAAGAGGTAGAGTTCGTTCCAGATCAAAAGTAGCTACTAATAACGATTCATCAGTTTTGACTTTACCTTTACAGTCGTTTAATATGTTTCTTACTTCGCCTGCAAGTTTAATATGCTGATCTTTTTGTGCCCTTTTAGCTAGGCATCTTTCTATATCTTCATCCGCCTTTATTGATATCTCGAGCATATCACAGGTTTTACAAGTATCTGCCTTAGGGATATAGAAGTGTAAATTAAACTCGGTTGTAAATACTTTGACGTAGGTACTCTTTTTCAATATTGGTTTTCCTTCTGACTCGCATTTTGCTTTAAAAAGTTCATACATTTTGTTCATTGAAAGATCCGGGCGCAAATATTTTCGTGTTGATCGTCTTTCTCCATAGTGACTCACAAATTTCGGAAAACTATTAATGTGGTCTTTAATCCAGTTCAACTTTTCATCCGACAGCTTGTTAGCAGGTACATGTTGTCCCCTCTTATCTCTTTCTGCTATTCCAGAAACAGATTTTTTATTGCGTATTGCATAATCTAATCTTTTGTTAGATATTTGTATAACCTTTAAAAAGAAACTTTTGCAAACTCTTTTGTCCAACAGCATGAATTGGCGTACATAATTTATGCGGCTAGAATTTTGAGCATTTTGTCTTTGCTTACGGCGTTTTGGTTCTAAAGTCTTAATGACGCTGCACAACCATGTTGTTTGAGCATCCCATGAGGTGAGCTGATAAAACATTACGTGTATTGCTTCTTGATTTTCAGGTGGAACCTGTTCACTGCATTTGAACCTACAGTTGCATACAACAGGTGTAAATACTTTAGCCGGGACAATATTACCTCGTACGTTGCGATATTCTTGGCCTGCAGTTCTTTGCCCATTTGTCGAAATTTCGAACTCTTTTTCTTCCTCTGACAGGTTCATCGGAATCTGGATGATTTATTTCCCCCAAGTTACCTATAGGACCCTCTGGATCTCTTCTTTCTTCATTATCTGTAAAGAACGGCATAAGCTGTAACCCAAGCCCAAGCCAGACTCAAACATGAAGCAAAAACGCCACAAACGAGTATTTGCTTATAAAAATAGGTTATATTATGGAAGTAGTTTATTATTGTATAGCCTTCTTCGTGCTAATTGATAAAAAGAACATAAGCGTAAGTCAAGCAACAATTTTTGAGAAAAGCATGGTTCTGAAATCGAACTGCAAAACTGCAAACAAAATAAAAGTAAAATCTCTCCAGCCCTTAATATTCGACAACAATACATACCTTCACTGTCTTCTAATTCTGTGGAAATTTCTACATTTTGCTCTGGATGGTAAGAAGAATGATCACTTGAAAAATCTTCATTTATTGAAGTCGATGAAGATGGCGGCGGCGAAGATAGCAATGCCATATTCACTATTCTTTTAGCTCTGTTTCTGTTATCCATTGCTTACGTAACAACCTTTCAATTAAAATGTTTAATAAAACAAAAGATAATCGCAAGCGCATGTGAATAAAACGAAATCAATATGATAAGTAACGTCAATTGATTTTGATTTTGTTGACGTGACTGTTTGTGTGGCCAGTTTAAAAATATTCAGTGTTTTTGTAAAAATGTCAAACCATATTTTTTGTTTAAGTATGTATATATTCATAGATATTAAATTTTAATAAAAATTACGTAAATGATTTATGTATACGCAAATAATTTATATTTCTTTATTGCATTTAGATCAGTTTGGATATCCATAAAAGCCAGCAACTTGCGACCACAGTGATCTAAGTGCGCCTCATTACTTAGATCAGTCTGGCATGTCTCCATTTTGCAAATCGCACCGATTCTATAGTGAGATGTTGTGATTTCTCAAGGAAAATAATACTGGGAAGCACTTAGATCAGTATGGCATGAAAGAATTATGATTTTTCCATGCAATTGTGTAAAAAAACCATTTTTGCCAAAAATGTCACTTAGATCACTCTGGTTCTACCATCGTCATTAATATACACTCCTTGCCTTTTTTTCGGCAAACTGATTTATTAAATCATTTACAGCTGATGATGACTTTAGTTTTTCTTAAGTTTCTGCCTCTATGGACAATAGTGACAGGTCTAACAGTTTTTATTAATTTTTGTTTACGCACGTGTTGGGGGCCCCGTGGCCCTGGGGCCCCGTGGCCCTGGGGCCCCGTGGCCCTGGGGCCCCGTATAATTGATACGGCAGATACGGCGGTAGCTAAGCCCCTGATCAATTCGATGATTAAATAAATTGACATTACTTATATCTGTCACCATGTCACCATAATATCTTGTTAAAAAATACTTGTATTTTCATTTCTATAATGTTGACAATACGTAGTCGGTAAAATAGTTCATTTCTTGCCCTGTGCAAGCAAAAATAGGCCTTTACATTTTCATTCCGCGACTGTACATACGCAAACTTACTCCCACTACGCTTAAAACCTTGCCAAGTTACGTGCCGACGACTATACCAGTATTTACTTAAGGTATGTTTGTTGCATGAATCTATTAAGTAGTATTTAAGACATTTTGCTTCTAAAAGCATTTTTTTTTGTTTTCTGTGAAATATTTGGCTGTTAGGTCAATAATTAAATCAATTCAGAAAATATTCTTAAGGGAACTCGCCCCCAAACGACAATCGCTGAGCGATTATTTTGTCGCCGAATATAAAACATTCGGAGTTCAATACTGAAACAGCCTAATGATATTGTTAGGCGGCGTTCAGACGACACGCGCCCGCTAAGCGCACGCTACGCGCGTCAACACCCGCGTCTAACTCGCTTTGAAATTCTTTGTATATAATTTGAGTCTTATGACACATAAATAGATCTCAAATTGCATTTATAGAAGCATGGCATGAAGCGGGCGCTTGGTGTTTGCGGTTGGACTTCGATAAATTCAATTTGAGATCTATTGATGTGTCTTATGACTCAAATTATACAAGGTTAGTCGGAAAGGGGGTACTAAGCCGAAAGGGTGTTAGAGTACCCATAATAATGGATAACTTTTGTTCTACAACTTTCCCCAAAAGTTTAAGAGAAATAGCTGTTCAAAGATTTCATAAAAAATACGCTAAATTCTATCTATCTTCAGCTATGATCAGACGTGTTTACAGTTTAGGTCATATTTGGGGTTATGGATTAGAAGCTCCATTTTCTGAATTCGTAACTAAAGCAGGGATGAAGAATTTTTGGAAAAACTAAAATAAAAATCATTTTGCATGAAAAAAATAATTATCTTTAATAACTTTATTCATCAAAAGACATTGTAGTACATGATGACAATTTACAGAATCGTTTAGTATTTATCGAATTTTTAAATTTTAACACTTTCTTTAAAACAGTTATCAGTGATACATTAAGTGGCCCGCGGCTTAGTAAGTAAGGGGGGTATAGATTTTCAGCGGGTAAGTCCGTTTCATTATTATTAAGATATTTTTGTAAGTACTTATATTATAATTTACCAACATATGGATGTACCTTGTCCGAAATAAATTTGATTGATTGATTAGTACCCCCTTTCCGATTAGTCGTTAGCCTTGTATACAAAAAAATTCAAAGCGAGTTAGACGCTGGTGTTGACGCGCGTGGCGTGCGCTTAGCGGGCGCGTGTCGTCTGAACGCAGCCTTAGGTACCCATTAGGTATCCCCCAGTAACAGTTACGATAAAGATGGGCATAGCGATAAAAACTCAAATAAACATATTATCACACCTTGTAGGTATTCCCCGAAGGGTTCGACAGCGGTGTTTTGGTACACCCTCGTTTCGCCAGTAATGTTTAAGTCCCATGTAATAGAGGGCGAGCCTATTGCCATTTACCGGGCACAAATCCAGACTCCGGGCTGCTAACGAGAAATTCTTAATGAAAAAATTCAATAATACTTTGCCCGACCTGGGGTACGAACCCAGGACCCCATGCAAAGCAAAGCCAAATAAATATTCGATAAACAATAATAATCGCTCAGCGATTGTCGCTCGTGAACGAGCTCCCTTAACATTTTTATTATAGGCCTTAAATGGTTTTTGTGTAGGATAGTTTAATTTTTCGTTATTTTTAATAATTTGCATTACGTTTAATTTTGACTATTCAGGGTGTAAAACTAGCCTTAACGAAGCCGAAGTCTACGCATATAAAACTTAGTAACATACAGCAAAAATAATTGCTGGGAAACGACTTTTATTTTTTGGTATTAACAATAGTTTTTAATTGTAGCGCGCAATGGAAGCGCGTGCGCAGCAGACTGTGCCTACATTTCAAAAATGTTGATAATCTCTGTACAGAAGAATGTTATCGTGAAAAACGTATAAAAAAATGGTGACTTTGACCTTCAATATCTCCATAACCAATCGGTTCCCAGGTTTGGCCCAATACCAAAAAATCTTCGTAATGATGGGAAGAATACGTGGCTCTTGGCTTCGTTAAGGGTATTTTTACACCCGATATGTTTGTGAAGTTACGGCCGCTTCCAATAATTTACGGATCGTTATTGTTTAAAATTGAGACTTGTATCTTTACCAATAATGAAGCAGACTTCGTAGCTTTGCATAGTAAACCCTTCCACGTGGGAAGTACCTATTACAGGTAAAATTAGCTTAAGAGTCCATTTAATGCCCAATTTGTTAAAAAAAATCTAAAGTGCGGTCGCGATGCAGGAAGAAAAAAATAATCTAAAGTGCGGTCGCGATGCAGGAAGAATTTCGTACAACGACACGTCACTACTTATCTCTGTCGCTCGCGCAGAAATATCTTGCCGTCGCGCTCGCACAGATGCGGTGACCGCCGTCACAAAACAGATAGGTACAGAAGTCAATCACATGTATGTACTTCACTTTTCATACTTACGCTCGGCGGTCGCTCTATCTCTCTCAAGCGCATGGCACTCGCGCTCGCACTGTAGTCCCAAATAGTCCGAGATATCGTGTCCGTGAGCAGTGTCCATGTGTGCGTTGCTCGAGCGCACTTGTATGTAGATTGACTTCTGTACCTATCTGTTTTTTGCCGCCGTCAGCACAGATTGCAATTGGTTGTAGGCACAAAGGTCATTGTACGAAATTCTACCTGCTCCGCGACTGGACTTTACCATTGGTTATCAAAATGATTTGTTTTTGTTTATAGAACCCGTTGATTAAGAATCTACTATTCAGGGTGACTATATCAAGGTTGACAAAACCTTTACCATTTATTCACAAAATGTGACTTCATTAGGCGCCCAAAACTGGAAAATTAAAAGTAAAAATAAAGATACAAAGGACCTTTAGTTTCTTTTATTCATCTTCAGTTCACAATTTTGCTGTTTCTGTCCAGATAGAAGAAGAAGAAGAAAGAAAAGTTGTTTATTCGCGCCAACATGACGCACAAAAATAAAATAAAAGTATTAAACAAAACCAAAAAGAAACTATTGGGAAAAAATCTACGTCATATTCGCGCAGAGGATCGGACGCGTGAGCGAGCTGGCGGGCGAAGCGAGGGGATTGTTCCGTCTCATTGTCACTCTCGCATCGTTTCACCTCTTTTCATAATTCGGTTCACACCGCGAACTACAGGGCTCAGCTACGCTAAGGCTGAGCATCCACCAGAGCTGTGCTAAGCTGCGTAGCGAGGAATGTGTTTTGTAAGCACCAATATAATCACTTCATTTACCTAGCTTCGCTCTGCGCAGCTCTGGTGGATATAGGTCTAGCAGTGCGAGGTTTTTGTTCAAACAAAACAAGCGAGAAATGTGTTGCGAGGAATGTGTACCGCTCCCGCCACACCACCCTATTCGAAAAGAGTCCGCTACCTATCGTTACACATCCTCGCTACACATTTTCGCACCGCACGTTTTCCTCGCACAGCTCTGGTGGATGTCTAGCCTAACGAGGTGAACGAATAGCAAAGTCGGATATTTCATTCGCATCGTTTATATCGCTGACGTAGCTTATCTCTGTAGTTCGAGGTGTGAACAGAAGTATGAAAAGAGGTGAAACGATGCTCGCCCGGTTCGCTAGCTGGCGGTGTGGCCTGCGCTTAAATCTGCAGAGGTATTATGGCAATACTGCAATCAATTACTGTCAAAATCATTGCAGTGCCGTCATTATTCCAATCAGAGTTGGCTTTGCCATATCCATACCTACTTAGGGAACGTACCCATACTACGTGACCGGTTCAGGGGGGGGGGAGGGGAGTCATCAAAATACCACACTTGGTCACAGGGGCGGGGGGGCTTAGATTTTCGTCACGTGGTCAATAATCCTCTAGGGAAATCTCGCGCTTTTTCAATTATATTCAAATATGGCGCGCACGCAGCGTCTAGCGCTTTTTAAACTCACAGGTGGCAACATTGACGCACATTGAGGCAAATAATTTTCTTATTGCAAAAAAAATAATTTAAAACCATATTTATGAATTACTACGTGAAAACTAGACGGGGAGGAGGGAGGGGGGGGGGTATTGGCATATACTACGAGTGGTCACCGAGGGGGGCGGGGGTAAAAAGTTGTAAAAAAAATGGATCTCTTAGTATGGGTACGTTCCCTTACCTAGCCCGGCAGAGTAAACTTTGCATTGGAAAATGTCTGATTTTGTAAAGATTTTAGTTGTTCTTTGCAGTGCTGCCATTACAAATCTAATGCAGAGTTAGCTTGGCTTGCCAGTGCATAATATCAGCAAGCACATTGGGTCACCCGCGACAGCGCAACGAGTATTCCCAAGGAGGGTTGACGTCAGGCAGGCGGCCGGTCATAAAACAATAAGACAAAACCTCTAACAACATGGATTTATGAAATACATGTTGTGCCGACCACACCTAGTGTGGGATAAGGGGAGGGAGAAGTTAGCTTGGCCTAACTCTAGTATGATTTATCGAGTTTCGATACGCCAGATGAGTTTCGACTGGAACTGTTTGTATGTAGGATATACAGCGTAGCATTGTCAGAAATAAGATGTTCTAACCTTAGGATATCGGCATTGCCCAGTAACTGGGTTGCGGCGGTCTGATGGCAGTCGCTCCGTATAAAATACTGGTATTCAGCCGCATCTGGTTAGACTGGAAGCTGACCCCAACATAGTTGGGTAAAAGCTACGCAGAATAACATTGTCAGAAATAAGAGGTTGGCAGCCTTGATATTAATTTATAGCGGGAATTTCACTGGCAAGTTTGCGCAAGTCATTGCACACTATTGCTCGCTTAGTCCGCAAAACTTACAGAAATCGACTTGCAGAGAGTGTGTCCACAAGTAGTAAGTCTGTGCGCAAGTCCTAGTCACCGCATGAGGTATGAGAGCGGCAGTAGAGGAGTGCGAAACAATAGACGCGCTCTTTCAGTTTGCTGTCTTGTCTACCTCGCGCACCCCCCTCCTGCTCCCGTACCTCAGAATGTGACTATACTCGGGCCAAGTTTGTAGGTGCGAACTGAGTCATAAATCATTACATTAAAGGAATGTGACAATGCTGCGCAAGTCGTTATCGATAAAGGAATGCCGCTCGGACGCAGGTGGGCGATGCGGTACGTCGATGACTAATTAATGCAATTACTTAGGTGAAAGGTAGGTATTAATTTAAGTTTTATAGCATTTAATATGTTTTTAAAAGCAGAAATAAAAAACACATCCTAAACAATATTTGCATTATTTCCTAAACCTCTCCCTCATAAACTTAAATCGACTATCGACAAAGCCTTTTTACTGTTACACACAACACTAAGCCAGTTCCATAAGGCCTATATGCGAGCGAGAGGTCCGATAAAAATGATTTATGGCTCAGTTCGCACGTTTGTAATGGCCCGAGTATAGCACTTGTGTGCAGACTGTAGTGGATTTTTTAAGGACAATCTCTGGCCACAAAGTGTTTCCACACATGTCAAGTGGCCACACGTGTGTGACGAGTCCCTGCGAAATGTATGACCAAATACTCGAACGTTATCAATATTAAGTTGCCGTTAATTTCGTGCTGTCCCTGTTAGGCTAAGAACTCACGGAGCGATTTTCACCCGCGTCCGCCGCGGTTGCGAGCCTGCAGCTTCTGTAGAATGCAGATATATATGTAAAAAATTAAAGCACATATCACGACGCGTTTTTCGCCCGCGGTGTGCGCGGTTGTTTGCAGATCCCGCTGCACCGGCGGGCAACTAGTAGAATCGCGCGGGCCGCGGTCACCCGCAGCCTCGGCGGGTTGCGACCGCGCGCTCTGCGATCGGTTGGCAGGCGAACGCAGTGGCAAAGAGTAACAAATAATCCATAACGATCTCTATCCTGAATCAGTGGATGCACCCAGAACCTTTTGGGTCTTCTTTTTTAATTCGTCTGTGAAGTAAGTATAACGCAAAAGCTCGTTTCTGGTGTGTATCCATGGCGGTCTGGACCTCAACTGATCGTTAACCGCCCGTCTTGCGATCGTCGCCCGCCACGTTTGCGGGCGATGATCTCAACCGCGACGGCTGCGTAACCGCGCAAATCACCGGTCTCGTGAGTGTAGAAATAAAACCGCAGTTCCACCACCGCGGCAGGCACGGTACAAAATCGCTCCGTGAGTTCTTAGCCTTAAAGTGACAGCGCGAGACTTAACAACTTACTCTAGGACAAAGTTATCTGTAAATTGAAGAGCGTTATGCGGGTTGCAGACCGAAAGCTAAGCTAACTTAGTTTAGCTTAGTTCGCATAGCTGACGCAGTTTTTCATACTTGTGTGCAAACTGTACAAACTAAGCTATGTGAGCTAACTAAAATATGCGTAGCTAGATTAGTTGTGTATGCCGATGCGCGCGTACCATTACGCGTATACGCGTATCATTATTAATGATCAATTATGAGGGATATCTAATGTGACATGACACGCATTTTATATTATGTCCCATTTTCTGCCACTTTACAGATGACTTGGTAGCTCTGATAACTCTTTCCATACACTGCACTCGAAAGTCGTAACAATATCATCGTTTGTTGGCAGATACGGGACGTTTTGACAAGACAGGTATTGATAGGGCCGACTAAACACATTGGAGCTATTTTTTTTCCCAATTGTTGAGATATCATTTTCGAGCATTATTGTAAAGGCACAAATTCCCTAAATAAATATTTAATAAATGCATGGAAGAGATTTGTCATCCTGGCAACTGAAATAAACTGTCAATGTCACAAGTTTCGTCGATTTGTCATTTCACAGAAGAGTTTGTCGTAGTACCCCGCGTACTATGCAGCCTGGCTGCGGCAGCCAGTCGAACATATGACGGTGTACCTATGGGAGCCCGCGCACTAGGCAGCCTGGCTGCGGCAGCCAATACAACGCGCCCGATTGCACGGCAGCCAATTGGCTGAATACAATTTTGAAGGTGGTTTCGAGGTCGTTCTGAGTCGAGTAAGTTTTGGAGGAACGTCTTAGAATATGGGTGTTAGTCTCTTATCTTGTGGCGTAGCCAATGTTCTGTGTACATCTTACTGGAAAATAAAAGCTGATTATAATTATGGTAATTTTATTTAATCACCAATGCTACATGACATGACTTAACAAAATGCAAACGTTACTGACCAAAAACTCAGTGTCAAAAAACATCCATAAACTACAATAAATTTAAGAGAGCGTCATTAAAAAAAAAAAAAATCACGTCTATAAACGGGGCCGAAGAAGAATTAGTACTACCAGTTTGACTGTTTAACTGATATTAAAGACAATACAAATTGTGTACTTATATTTAACAGTTCTAAATAAACACACTACATCGATTTGTCGCAATCACACTACTTCAATTTTCACTACATCGATTTATCACAAACACAATACTTCAATATTTTAAAACTTGTCACCTACATTCACAATTCGCACGACTTTAGTTCCAAAAAAACATTTTAGAAAATTTCATCTTCGACATTATCTGCGTTTTGTGTGTACCAACATTAACAAGAAAAAAAAAACGAGTTAAAAATTTCACAATATGTAGGTGTTGGTAGAGTTTGGCAGTAACCTGGTTAAACACTTGGTTAAAAAGCAATTATGTATTAACCTTTTGAACGCCCCAGTCGCATTTATACGACAAATAAAAAAAAACGTGCCCGCGTCTCCTCAGTCATAGTTATACGACTGAGGCGACAAGGGCACGAAAACCTTTGTCGTATAAATCCGACTGGAACGGTTAAAAGGTTAAAAGCAGTCCCTCTGCAGGGCAACGGTCTCCCTACTCTCTACTTCCACTCCGTGTCTTTCGGCAAGGGGCCAGTCTTTTTGGAAGGAGTCCAGCTCATACCGCCACCTCCGTCTGGGCCTGCCACGTTGACTTTAGCCGCGTAAAAAGCAATAAAATGTAAAATTTTGTCGAGGAGGGTCTGAGCTAGGTCCCAGTCTCTTAGTCGTATTTATGTGCGGACGTAGACGTAGCCAGGGTCTGGCAAGAATAGGTTTAGTCTAGATTCAGTCAATTCGACACCCACTTCTATTAATATAGGCAGAATTTAACAATACCCAGAAAAAAAGGCGGATAAGCAAAACTTCCCCAAAACCTCATTCTGCACTTCAAAAATAAATATTTGCTATTTGACTGAGTTACTTTACCCTACCTTGGACCAAATCCTGGTAACGCGAATTAGATCATTTGCGCTAACAATGTAGGAAATGCATCACGATGAAACCTGCACACCTGAGAGTTCGCGTCAGTGCGTGTAGTCCGCTAATCTGCCCCAGGCCAGCGTGGTGGACTAAGGCCTAAATCCTTCTTACTCTGAAAAGAAGCCCTTGCCCAGCAGTGGGACAGTACCTAGTGAGCTGATTATGCTTATCCTAAGGTAACAAAAATCTTGCTATTCATTCGTAGCTATCTTTGTGTAATCTTAATTCTTCCAGTATAATTTTCGTCAGCAAAATTTTTGTAAAATAACTCTGGTGATCTCGGCCTCTCTTCAAATGCTCTTTGGAAATTTAGTAAAATTTTCTCTCTTTCCTTTTCATAGCGCACTTTGTCTTTTTTGGAAATTTTTGAAATGGCTGCGAGGGTCGTGTTTACCCATGCTTCGTAGTAAGGTTTAGTGTGACGGTCGATACATGTCGGCGCCCACTTTGCCACCTCAGTTGGCGGCGACCGATTTCGTCCACAAGAAGTATCTGTTGATGAAGCTTGCCTGTTTTTAACTTTAAATCTCCTATCCATTTTCCTTCGCACACGTACCGATTTTTCCTCATTATTCGCTCGACTAATAGTCGTTTTATATTTTTGTGAACCCGTATCGATTTTTGATACTTTCTGCTTTTTCAATGTACTTGGAATGTTAATCTGTAATGGAGTCGGTGGACATTTTTGATCTACAAACGTGACCGCTTTGTATATCGTCACGGACCCAGACTTTATCGTTTTGATCATCGGTTTTCTGTGTTCAGAATTTTTTTCCGGTTTTTTAGTATTCTTTTCAGATTTTGGTATATGTCTATCAGTTTTAGATGGATTCTTTTCTTCTCTAGAGTTTCTGTCTGACTTTTTGTCAAGATCCGTTTTTCCGGATGAGTTCGACAATGTTTTAAGTAATTTTTCTCTTGTTTGTGTCGTTCCTATGACCAATTGTTTCTTAGGAGGTTCAACTGTAATATAATAAATTATTCTATTAATGTCACACTTTTTGACGTGACAACGTCTAATTAAACGACGAACGCCGGCAGCATGCACGAAAAAGCGCGACTCATTGTCACGTTCCGTCTGAGGCGAGCGTGCGAGCGAGAGCGCGGAACAAGCGATAGAGAGGCACGATGTTTTGTTAAGACGTTGTCACGTTAAACTATCGTCCGTAAACCGACTTTACAGACAACCAATTTTTTTTATTATTCTTGACTTGGTCGCGTTTGGCCCTAGTCTCACCTGATGGTAAGCACAGACAGGGTCTAAGATGGAGCACACGAATCTAAGGAACAGAGATATAGAGGGATACCTCTATACCGCTCTGCCTCTCACATACACACGACGGAACACAGTAGGTAAATTGTTTGGCGCCGGACTTTAATACGAGGGTGGTAGCTAGCCAGGCGGACCTATGATAGAATGGATCTCTGATAGAATGAATCCATGATAAAATGGATCGACAATGTAATAGATCTATGATAGAATGGATCTATAATAGAATGGATTTACAATTAATGAATCTACAATAGAATGTATCAACATTAGAATGGATCTACAATTGAGTCGAATAGAATCAAAACGGGTAATCTGCACTTTGAATGAATTGTGGCAATTAAATAAAAACGTTTTTTCATATTGTCTGGGCAATAGCAGATTGCCGGATTTGTTATTGAACCACTATTTTGCACTGTATTTTAACGCCATATTGCCGACTTTGACACCGAAAGACGAAATGTAGTAACGTTATTTTAAATTTACTGTGTGACCATATCAAAGTCTCATTTTTGACAAATTTGACAGATTGCCGTCTTTGATTCTATACGACTCAATTATTATATGAAACAGAAACAAATAACGAACCATTTTTACAAATTTCACTCTCTTTGGCTACCGTTTTAAGTGCCTTGCCGCTGTCATCTTTCTTCAAGTTCGGTTGCATATTTTTATTTACAGAACTGTTCAATTTCAAAGTATATTTATCTCTGACTCGTTTACGATATTCATCTCTTTCTATATATATTTTTATTCCATTATCTTTCTCAGCGGGTGCTTCACCCGCGTTTTTAATTTTCGAATCACCTTGGGACAACTTTTTGACGACGATGTTTAATCTATTTTTTTCATTCTTTTCAGTTGGTATTTCGCGTTCGGTGTCGCCGCGGTCGGGATAATCTTCCCGTATATCAACTTGTGTGTTTGCATCACTTTTATCAATTGATTTATCGCTCGATTTTTTTAGATCAACCCTATCTATGATCTTGTTGTCAGTTTGATTACTTTTATTTCTTTTGTCCATTTCGCTTGAGAATTTATTACACTGAGAATTTAGAAGTTTTGTATATTTTGATATGATTATAAATCTGTCATACGAAATGCCAACTGGATTTTTACTTTTAAATATTTTATGGAATAGGTAATGTTACAAAAAAGGTCCGAAGTATTTTTATTATAAAGGCTGTAAGGTGGAGAAGGTACTATAAACTAGATCAGCTTCACCATAACTGATATCCATGGAATATTAACATAACATATTATTAGTAAACAAGAAAACTAAAAATAGTTGTAAAGGTGACTATAGTAGGTTATTCAAAATATGTAAAATTCTACCAGTTAGTCTCAAAGATAAATACCTATTATTGGTTAATAACCATTCTAGACACGCGGCAGCGTGTCAAGCCAAGTTCAAAGAAAAAGGAACTGGCGCAGTAGCCGTGTGTCTTTTGATCACGATTGAGATCTAAATGGGTGCCAAAGTTCTGTAGATAATCCTGAAATTTATTTATAAGATCATGAAGCTCAAGATTTGACTTGGCTAGTTTTCACATACAAGTTATCTTATATTTGGCTAAATAACTTATTTTCTTTATGTTATATGCAAGTTACTGTTTTTATATTGTAAGGTCAATGTAATTATAATCCTACTCTTCAAAAAATTTGGTTTGCTGGTAAAAACTAGCCAACTCAAATTTGAGCTTCATGATCTTATAAATAAATTTCAGGATTATCTACAGAACTTGGCACCCATTTAGATCTCAATGTTTTTGACGGCGAAGTCGACAACCAAGCATATTCTTATTATTGAACTTGGCTCCCATTTTCACATTTATGTTTTTGATGGGATTATGTTTACTGTAAGAGAGACTCAACGATCTCACAGTTAAACTGCGTAAGCAGTTTTGTGAGGCAATGTACCTAGCTTTAAGAAATTTTAAGTGAATAAATCATTCATTCATTCATTCATCATGCGTGTATAGCCATGGGTAACACACACTCTTTTAAAATGAGGACCGTGCAAGGCACTGTTTTTACTTAGGTGCTACCACGAATGAGGCGAGGCTTCGGTGGCCTGTGAGTTAACTGAACCATGAGTATGTACACAGGTGTGGTGTAGCGGAGACGAAACGAAACCGCGACACAGCACACATAATTATGCGTATGACGAAACGGCGGCAATTAAACTTAGACCTTAAACAGTTTGCTTCAAATCGCAAATAGACTGGCACACTGGGCGGACGTACTGTGTAGCTAATTTGTAGTGGGTGCTGGGTGCTAGCACATCAAAATAAAAAGAGGGAGACACTTGTTTTGTCGAAGTGAGTAACTACAACTGTGCTAGCACATGTGCTGAGTACCCAACACTACGCCTATATTCCCCGAAGGATGGACGGAAGTGTTTAGAAACACCCTCATTTCGCCGTTATGTTTAAGGCCGTGGCCGCACTGGTACGGCGACAGCGACGCGACGGCGATTTCGTGAAAACAAACTCATATAAACATAAATGTCCGTGGCCGCACTGCAGAAGTGACAAGCAAAATTTATTAACTCACGAAATCGCCGTCGCGTGCCTATCGCCGTACCAGTGCGGCCACGGCCTAAGTCCTATGTAATGGGGCGAACCTATCAACCGGGCATAAATCCAAACTCCGGGCTGCTACTGAGGAATTGCATATGGAAAAACCCAATAGCACTTTGCCCGACCTGCAGACGCGCTTGCCACCGCTAGTCCAACAAGGCACTTGCATCAATTTTTGATTCGAATCACCCGCGCCGCGCGCTCACCTTTGTGTCACATGCTACACGTCAAATTGACAAACCTCATAAAAATAGAGAACTAGAGTGCGCGCAAGATAACTCTGCGCGCGACGGAGGGCGTGCTAAATGTTGCCATGATCGCAAAAATACAAAGTACTACTTTTTAAGGAAAAGTAATATATTAGTGAGCATTAAAATTGGGAAGCCCTCTTGCGGTTTATTATATTTTAATTGAGCTAAGTTATGTTCGTTTGAATTTATTACCTATCAATTAAATTAATTACTATTTTTACGTAATTTGCAAAGGAAAAGAACTAAGCTGATAAATGTGGCGTGAGTGAGTAAGAATGCATTATGATGACGTAATCTTTATTATTATATTTTCTTTTATTCCTAAAATCAGGTAGATCTAGTGACAAAGTTAATAAAACGGCAACACTATGGCGGAACATGATTAGTTCCGATTTTGGCCGCGCGCAGTGTTATCTTGCGCGCACTTTAAAAAGAAATTGTGCAGTAAATTACAACTTCATACGCCTTTGTAGAGTAGTACTTATTAGTCTGGTCATCAGCGGTCAGCAACACGCCATGATTCATCTCAAACTCGTTCCAGTGGGCCTTGAGATTATCCATTCTAACCTTGATGTAAGCTGCGTTCTTGCGGTCAGGACCATCCTTTCCAAAGTTGACACCGATTTTCCTGATGCCTTCAGCGATGATCTCCTGTCGCTTGAGAAGTTCTTGTTGCTTAGTGTCCATTGTAGTTGTGGGGCACTAACTTTGTTTACTTCAATAACTTCCGAATCACCGACTGGTGAGTTTGCAGAACTGTTGTTCCAGTGGCGGACGATCCGGCTCGAAGGACCAAAAATGTACGAGCAGTTGCCCGTACACTATAGTTGTAGATGTTGTATGTTGTGGTAGGGTTTTGCAGGAAAACGGGATGTTTACAGTAAGTAAAAACCACTGTTTTGTGTCCGTTTTGGTGCGGTGAGTTTAATGAACTGACGTATAAAATGTTATTCTAAATTACATTGACTGCACGTGTAAGGCGTGATTGTTGATTCAGCACATAATGAATACAGCACAATCAGGTAAAACGTAAAACTATACAAATTATGTGGCGATGCTCGTACAGCTAATGTGCCAACTTATTTTACTGTTAGGCTCCGTTCAGACGACACGCGCACGCCATGCGCGTCTACACCCGCGTCTAACTCGCTTTGATTTTTTTTGTATATTTTGTGTCTTATGACACATCAATAGGTCTCAATTCTTGCGATAGTCGGACGACCTTTTTTTATTTTAGCGCTCTCTTGTGTCTTGGCTGCATTTGCGAACACAAAACCTGAAATATTGGAACTGCTGCCAATTCCCCGATTTTGTTCATTCCCCGCTCTTTCCCCGCACAGACCCCCAATTCCCCACAAATCGGGGATTTTCCTCGCAATTGGCAGCACTCCATGACCCTCTCCAAAGTATTTGGCTGCGACTGCGCCTGCATGCTTCATAGTAATCTTTTGAATATTGCAAACGCGGGGCCGACGCTGAAACGCCCCGCTCGTGCTCCGCCTTTGGTGTGGCGAGACCGGGGTCTATGGTCTATGACCTTTTACAAATCCATGACTAAAACGGAGTGATTGTATAATACATGTCAATGCCTACTAGAAAAAAAAAACAACGTCATTTCAAATTAATTTACGTCGAAGAATACATACAACAATAAAATGTTTCGATAGGTACTGGGTACAGCGATAAATTTTACATGAAGCTGGCAGAAAGTTGACAACATCGACTCTGTTGCCAAAGGAAGAAAGAAGCGATAAATATAAAAAAAAGAATCTAATTTTTTTTTTTATCATGGAAAAACCAATAACTAAAGTCGCAAAATCGAAATCTTCGAACAGCACGCGTAATAATGAGCCCAGAAAAAGTGAGAACAATAAAAAGACTCGTAGTAACGTTAAATTTAAACCTCGCGGAATGAAAAAGAGAGGGGTATATGTTGAAAAGAAAGAAACAATGATTTCTATTAACGAACAAGATCTAAGTGCCGTCGGTGAGTACCTTTCTACTTCATCAGCTGTGTGATTCTATAGCAGAAAGATGTCGCTGCGGCAGCGCTGTTTTTAAATGCATGCAATGTTTTTACCAGCCTCATTGGTCTAGTGGTGGCAAGCGCTACTGCTGATCGTGAGGTCCTGGGTTCGATCCCCAGGTCGGGCAAAGCGTTATTGGGATTTTCCGTGTGAAATTCCTCGGTAACAGCCCAGAGTTTGGATTTGTGCCCAGTTGATGGCAATAGGCTCGCCCCCTATTACATGGGACTTAAACATGCGAAATGAGGGTGTTATTATACACCTCTGCCCAACCCCTCGGGGAATACAGGTGTGATGTTATGTTTTTAAATGCATGCGTTTTTAAATGATTTTTATTTCTGTAAATAAATCTGTTACAGACACTTTTACAAGTCAATGTAATGTTTTTTTTAAGACTAGATGGCGCCGGCATTTCCTATCTAACTCTGAGAAGAAAAGCCGAAACAAACTCAGAGATCAAGGTCTCTTTTTAAAGTCCAGACATTGTAGTATAGAAACTATGCGAGTGTAACAATAGGGCAACGTCTGGAATGAACTTATGAGGAAAGTGCCATAGCAGGTTTGAGTTGACCTGTCCTAACTGACGGCACGCATGCATCAGCCCTTTAGCTCAAGCCCTAATTTAGTTCTCTAGAGAATCTCATAGCTGATCAGTCTTTGAAGTCCATTGCGAGACATTTTCTTTATCACTGCTGGGGCGTCTTCTCAGAATGAGAAGGGTTTATACCTTAGTACACCATGCTGGCCTGGTGCGGGTTAGTGGTCTACACACAGAACTTTTTGGAGCCTTCTTAGTTGTGCTTAATCAAGTTCTGATCTGCACATCAATTTGAAAAGCCAGCAGTGGGTACCGGCATTTCACTCTTCGAACTCAGACCTTCCTGCATGGGAGGCAAACGTTCCACTATCACTGCTTACTGACATACAACCAGTTTAGTAGATATCTGCCTATTCTTTTCCCAACTATGTTGGGGTCAGCTTCTAGTCCAACCCAATGCGGCTGAATACCAGTATTTTACACGGAGCGACTGCCATCAGACCTCCGCAACCTAGTTACTGGGCAATGCCGATATCTTAAGGTTAGACCGGTTTTCAGACTTACAGGCTTCTGACTAGGTACTCGTAACGACTGTCATAGGTATTCGTATGACACCCGGGACCGACTGTTTATCGTGCTCTCCGAGGCACGGAGGGGTCTTAATGTGTAACGAACGGTCACCCATCCACGGACTGACCGCGGTAAGCGCAGCTTAACCTCTCCAATCGTATGATCCTAGCGGTTGGTAATTAGGATACAACCAGTTGAATAGAAAATGCTTATGGTTCGGTGATGCCCACGAGAAGATGGATCTGCTGATACTTTCCCTTCATCGCTTTTTATGATACAGGGGTGTTCCTCTATCCATCAATGATATGGAGAGGCCTACATCCATGTTCCACAGTCGCAGACTCTTCTGGTTGGACGATGATATCATTTTTCTTCTTATCGTGTGATTAGTGACTAACCTGGAGTCAGAGTTTATGCCGCTCATGACTTGGCTTCATATGCCGTCGAGAAATATCTCTCAGGCATACTTCCTCACGATGTTTTCCTTCACCGTTTTTTAAGCAAGTCATAATTAATTAATTATATGTGATAAGAAAAGTTAGAGGTGCGTGCCATTCGTTCGAACTCCAGACCTATGACTTGGTAGTCCGACAGTCACACCAATAGGCTATCACTGTTTTGATGATATCATTAACCATCATAGAGCAACCCGGCCATTGATACCGTCGATGTTAACCATGTCTTTGTTTCAGCTCTCCAGAAAAAAATATCAAATCCACCCCCAATACCGCGTCCTGGTAGAAAAAGATTCGTAAATTCTGTTCTGACCATTCTTTCTCAATCAACTACTGGTACCCAATACCCAGTCCAGGGCAACGCCGGGCAACGATCCAAGTCGAAACTAAAAAACAAAAAAGATGATGAAATTATTCGGGAAGACTCTAACACAACACGAAATACTACAAACAGTTCTAAAAAGAAGTCTCGATACAGAAGTAAAATAGTTAATGACAATGATAGCGAACTTGACCAACTCGTTGTATTACAATCTACAAAAGAAATAGCACACACGCCTTCCAATTATTCTGGGAAGAGCGATATTGTCTATAAAAATTCTGACAACGTTTATAAAAAGCCAGAAGTTTTAAAATGGGCAGAAATATTATCACCACTGACCAATAAAGAGAATTTAGAAAGTATTTCTGTACCAGAAGATAATAGAAATAAACAAGAATTAAAAACAGATAATCAAGTTGACAACGACCCATCAACTCTATTGGCACAGATGCCGAAAAAAGAAGAGAAGTTATATAATTTCTTCGTTGATCTTCTAGAAACAACTTTTAACGTGTACAATGTAAAGACACCATTTAATCCACCTCCTCCTCCCTCAAGCGTAGCGTCCTCGAAAGTGGTTTTGGAGATCGATGAGTCTGTAGCTAAAAAACTCAACATAGAAAAACCCAAAGACAATGAACATCTTTGTCATGATGACACGACAAAAAAACCGTCGTCTAAGTATTTCTACATAGAACCCGATGAAAAAGAACATTGGGACGACAAAAAATTGCTAGACCACTTCCAGCCCAAACCATATGTTACTAAACGAACGGTATCACCGTCCAAATCGTTTAGAAATAAGAAAAAACTACAATCGGAATCGTTCAACTACAAAAAGGTACCCGTAACAAATGTATATAATGTGCCAACAAAAAAAAATATATTGAAAAAGGAACGCAAGAAGAATTTCATGAACTATCTAAAAGAACAGTTGAAAATGGAGGATGAATCGTACGAAGAACCACGTAATATATACCAAGCTTTGAAAGTTATTGCGCGGAATAAGAGAAGATGTCAAAAATCGACACATTTTCAAGAATCGAAAAAGACTAGTGATGCGGATGTTCACGTTTGTCAGTTTAAACGACGTCGTTTACTCTCTGGTCCGAAATTAAGCAGCAAAAAACCTAGTTATCACCCTCAAGGCGACATAATTCAACCTAAACATTCTAACAACAATCGTACATCAAGTTTCAAAAAGAGAACGATTGTCATAACTCCAGAATCAGACAAAGATTCGTCTCACCATTCTATAGAAGTTTTTGGCTATGATTACGAGACGAATAAAAAAGTTAAAAACGGTGCTTTGTGCTCCCAATCAAATATTTCGAGCGAACTGGACAACTACAGCTATTTTAATGAAGGTATTTTGAATGTTAATGACAGTAGATCCAGTTCGATAATAACGCGCTATAGTAGTTTCGCAAATAAACACGGACTGCATTCCCTAATACATCTATTGAACTAGTAAGGCGTAGAAAAATATAATAAAAGTTGTAGTAAATACCTATTTCGTTTTATTGTTTTCGATTCATGCATAATAATCTACGTTTTTTTTAAAGGAACCCTTCTAGGATCAGGACTTCGCTGTCCGTCCATCAGTTTGTATGTCAGTCAAGACACTTTTTCTCAGGAATGCGTGGAGGTATTACTCAGGTCTGCAATACCTTCGAGTTGTGAAAAAATCAATCTTCGATGTCAACGCAATCAAAATATACGGCCGTTTGTGCCGCATATTTTGACACTCAAGGGAATCAAAACCTTATAGGGTACTTCCCGTTGACCTAGAATCATGAAATTTGGCAAGAAGCAATGTGTTAAGCTCCGTACCTACTCACATACGGTTTTACTCGATCGAGCTATCATGTCGAGTAAAAACCATGGCATAGGCTTTCGTCCACACATTCAGCATTAATCTATCGAGTGACGCGCACCGTTCAGTACCTCTACCATGAGTTGTCATCGAAAAATTACTCGCTAGCGTTGAACTCGCTAGCGTGCTAACGTGGATCAAATAGATTTCGATAATGCTCGCACCATGAGATTTACGGAGTCTTACGCAGGCGCTAAGGTGAGCTCGATAGATCGTGTCGTCTAGCTAACTTCATTCTACTTATGTTTTGTTTCTTTCTTTCCCACTAATAAGAAGAGAGAACGGCTCTTAAGCTCAAAATGTAATGTTATCGCTATGCTAAAAATGTTAAGACAGTCAATATCACAAATAAACCGACTAAATAGAAAAGTTGACGGTTAGTAGATTACTTATGGTATTTAGTGGTTTTTGAATTTTTATTCCTTATAATATGTCACTGTCGTCGTATATGTACAGTATACTATTGTAATCTTTGGTCGTATATTCAATTTGTAATTTTGTTTGTTAACGTTGTATCACAGAGCTGCGTTGTGTGGTTTAAAAGTGTACAATTAGATTCAAACAGATTAATTAATAAAATGAGGACCAGTGTCTCACAGTTTCAATTGTTGGTGGAGTTCATGAAAATGTATGCTTCAACTTTCTATTGAATTTATTGTATGGATTGTTATTTATAATAACTAAATTAACAGGTAATTTACGTTTCTAACATTACTTACTATTATAAATTAATTTATGAAAGTTTGTGAGGATGGAGGTTTGTTATTCATTGACGTAAAAATTAGATGACTTACTATACTTTACTTTCTATTAAGTTATTTAAAATGTAAAGTTACTATTTTAAACGCGGTCACTAACATATTCTATGCCAAATAAGCTCTTGCAGACATTATTTTGACTTAAGTAGACTCAAAAACGTATATAACTTTAATGTTAACATATGTTTCACACGTCAAAATGCTAGTGAGCTACGTTACTACTATCGCAAGCGTATTATTCGATAAGTTCAGTCAAATTAGTGACTCATGGTACCGTTTTGTATGGTGACAGCTGAAAAACGTTAGTGACTATCGAATAGATTACGTTAGGTTTTTAACCTATCGTAATCTATAGTGCTCATGGTACGAATTTTAATTCTTTCTGTGACCGCTAGGGGCGCTGTACAATATTTCATACAAATAATTTACGGAGACGCTAGCGAGTTTTGACTGTGTAAACTCATGGTAGAGGTACAGTATTCGTTTAGTAGTTTTGGCTCGCTTCGAGTAGGTGCGAAGGAAATTACTTTTAATTAATTCCATCGAGCCGGCTCGATGCGAGCCTTCGAGCTGTGAGTTTTGCGGTCCACACGTTAATATTTACTCGTTTTGGAGTAAAACTATCGAGTAAAACCGTATGTGAGTACGGAGCTTTATAGCCACAAGTAAAGGGAAAAACCATATCATAAAAAAAACCTATGAACTATTTACGCACCTACCTACAAGTTCGTACAGAACTCTCGGTGCACGAGTCCGCATCGAACTTGGCCGGTTTTTATTTTTTTGTGTCTGTCTCTTTCGACCCTGCTCTCAACCTGATGGTAAGTGCAGACAGAGTCTAAGATGAAGCATATGAATACAAGGAAGAGAGATATTAGAGGGACTCCCCCTATACCCCTCTGGCTTTCACATAAACACGACGGTACACAGTAAACTGATTGGCGGCCGGACTGTAATGTTCAGGTGGTAGCTAGCCAGACGGACCGTATAGCTCCTACCACGTCGCGTGCTGGGTTTTGTATAATTGTACAACACGCGTCTATTTCCAGCGTGCGCGTGCGGTGAGGAAGTTTTATATTCTAACCCGTCCACACACGAGTGAAAAATTGCGATTGCTTTCGAAAAATAGGGTTTTAATTTTAAATGTAAAACTTAGGTACGTAGGTACTAAGTTGATATGTCAAAAAATCTTTGCAAGTAGTGCCAACATGAACTGCACAAATGTAAGCGTAAACTGCGCAGCGAAGATCAATCATTAATTTAAGACTATTTATTATTTAGACATAGGCGTATTCAGATGGGGCGCTTGCCTCACCCTGGCACAGGAAAGAATAGATAAATGGTCTAGATTCAGTCACCTCGCCACCCATGTCCACAGAACAAGTACCCAAAATAGGCAGACCAATGCCCGACTCCGTCTATACATATTTGGACCTAAACAATAAGGTTATGGGGTAAAATTGTCCCATAATCTCATTCTGCACTTCCAGATTTATTGACAAACCAAACATCTGACTGAGTTTGTCCCACCTTGGACAAAATCCTAGCTACCCCCATGAGAGCTGTTTGATGATTATCACTTCAAGCATTTTAATGCCGGAGCTGTTAAGAAAACAAATATCGACGCCCGGCAGTGAAAACCTCGTAAATAAAATTTTCTTCAAAAGCGTTTTATTTGTTCTTTAGATTGATAATGATAAACTCCCCATACACGTACTAGTTCAACAAACTTTCAATTCAAGTACTTCTAAACTATCTATGACGTACACAGGCCCGCCGCTAGCTGATGTGCCGCCCGCGTGCAATACCGAATGAAAAAATTACAATGACTTTAATTATGTGATGAGTAGTGCTGCCAATAAAAAATTATCGATACCAGGCTTCTTTTTGATTGATTCCCAAGCGATACTTGGACGAGCATTTTTTTTTGACGCTCTGTCTCTTGAGTGGCACAAAACCAAAAAAAAAAAATTGGTCTCAATTAGATGAGTCGCTCGATTTGCCGCCCCCTGGGTGTGCCGCCCGCGTGCGGTGCACGCCTTGCATGCCCGCGTGCGGTGCACGCCTTGCATGCCCGCTTACGGCGGCCCTGGACGTACGATGATAAACTTGTATTAACATTTAATCGGCCTTTTTTTGCAGGAGACTATTATTTCTATATCTTTTAAAAAATTGTATTTTAGGCATACGTGGTTTTCACTGCCGAGTTCCGATATGTATGTTTTGATGTGAAACATCTAATGCGGCGGTACGGGTGTAAGAGTGGCTGTTGCGTGGCGACGCTCGCGATGGCAGACCTTCGTAACTCGTCGGCTCTCTTCGGTATGTTTCGCCCAGTTTCTTTTTTTACAAAATGAGATTCTATGTTTCACATCTACCAGGCGTCCTGCGACGCGGCGACAGCTTCATTTTTTATTATTATTACCAAAATGCTCAGGTAGGTACGTAAACGTATCGCTAATGTAAGCGAATTATGAATCGAAAATACAACTGTCCTTGACATACATAGATATGATTAAAGTTTTCAATGTAATTAAATAGTATGTGCGAAACGAGTATTTCCGATTCTAAATTCACTTAGATTAACGTTATGTTTATGTTAGAAGCTTCACAACATTCGTGCTGGGCTTACAGTTTAAGCTGACCAGTCCTGATAGGCCGCAAAAAGATGGGTACCAAAGTAAAAATAAAAAATAAAAATTGATTCCCATTATTTAATAATGAACTAAATTATTAACAGCCAAAAATATCAAATACCTCAGCATCCGCGTATTTTAACTCTAAATAAATAATTACATACTGATTTTAATTAAAGCAATTTAATACAATTTTTTATTAAACTATTCGGTGGCTACATTTGTGACTCATCCCGGATTTTTTCCATGTAACTTCTAAGCTAACAAACCAAATTATCAATTGGATCCAACCATCAAGTACATTAATATGTACAGTCAATGATAGGTCGACATGGCAATCACAACAGCTCCCGCGCCATCTAGAATGCAGGCCAAACCGCCAGCTGGCGGGCGGGTGAGCGAGCCGGGCGAGCCTCGTTTCACCTCTTTTCATACTTCGGTTCACACCGCGAACTACAGAGCTAACGAGCTACGCTAACGAGGTGAACGATAGCATCGCTGGCATCGTCGGATATTTCGTTCGCATCGTTTGTATCGCTGACGTAGCTTATCTCTGTAGTTCGCGGTGTGAACCGAAGTATGAAAAGAGGTGAAACGAGGCTCGCCCGCCCGTCAGCTGGCGGTGTGGCTTGTGCTTTAGTGTTAGAGCTGCACGAGTTTGCATTGACCGCGTTTATCGATTTCGATCTCGCTCACGTTGTTACTTGTAGTTTTGTATTGAAAATGACTAGAAAATTGCCATGTCGACCTGTCGTAGTGTACCAACTTTAGCTTGGAACACTGGTAAGAAAAACACACACAAAACTTAATTTCCTATAAACATACATTTATGCTTCATACCTAAGTACATAGGTATAGTTATTTGTGTACTTTTAAAGGAGAACGGATATTGTTGTATGGGCCTTGGTCCAAATGACTGAAGAAGACACATAACCAGTGCGAACTTCGCTTCTTCTGAAGAAGTGAAGTTCACGCTGGTTATGTGCGTGAAATGTGTGCCCCTCCCTCAGGCCCCTCGGTCCCCTTTAGCGCCTTGCTTTTATCGTGATGCGTCTGGAGTGTCTAGCTATCTCATTTTCACGCAGTTATAAAATAAATACCACGTGTTTGAATTGCTGACTCAGATGCGTGCAAATCCTTACTAATATTATAAACGCGAAAGTTTGTATGTATGGATGTTTGTTACTCTTTCACGCAAAAACGGCTGAACGGATTTGGACGAGATTTGGCACACATATAGACTATACCCTGGATTAACACATAGGATACTTTTTATCCGGGTACATCAAGTAGTTCCCCTAGGATGCGGGTGAAACCGCGGGTAATAGTCTAGTATAACATAAAAAGTGTCCTTACGTACCTATACATATAATTATTTGAACATTAGGTAATATTTGAATTTTTACTAACCAATAATTTTTTTCTCAATGGATATAATTTTTAGCACCCATAGAAAAAAGTATCCCTTTATAATGAGCTTTAAATAATACAAGTCTCATTATCCGACGCCACTTGGACCGCCCCCCTCCGATCTCCTTTAGTTTTAAGTTTAAATCGACAACTTAGAACAATAAAATTATAAACATCGTCAAATTAAGTAATTAAGTATTTATAAAATAAAAGCGAATTTATTTAGTTTTTTTTTAAATAACCGATAAAATATTCCTAAACTTTCTATAAGCCATAGTCACTTGGCAATCAACTAGCGATTTTTTTAATAAGTTTTATACAAAGCATACAATAGTATACAGTGTGTAAACAAAATCATGTAATTCCTTCAAACCTCGTGATGTACTGCTGATATAGATTAACTCTGATCGGGACACTTTTGTATTCAATTTTTTTGTACAAAAAGTAATCACCTGTTCTTTACGTGAGGCATTTTAGAGCCCCTTACGAATTGCGTACCTAGCTATCGCTCGCCGCGCGGTCATTTAAATCGGAGCGCTAAAATACCTCACGTTAAGAACACATGTTTACATCTCATAATTTTTTGTTTATTAATTTTTAAAAAAATCCGTATTGTGTTAATCTATGTCAGCAGTACATCACGAGGTTTGAAAGAATTACATGATTTCGTTTACACCCTGTATATAGCATTAAAAACATTAAATAGAGTGTACATATTCTCCAGTAATACCCCGAATAACGGTTGACCTCACGAAGGTAAAGATGGAGACCTACTACAAACACCTATTGAAACTCAAAACATTTCACCTTGAATATTTTTTTGGAATTCTGTCTCTTTCTGAATACCCTACTTAGAAAAGGACAGAGAGGGGCTCGTGGCAAATTACCAACCGCGCGGATCATACGATCTGCGAGGTTAAGCTGTGCTTGCCGCGGTCAGTCCGTGAATGGGTGACCGTTTGTAACACATCGAAACCCCTCCGTGCCTCGGAGAGCACGTTAAACAGTCGGTCCCGGGTGTCATACGAATACCTATGACAGTCGTTACGGGAAGTCAGAAGCCTGAAAGTCTGACAACCGGTCTAACCTTAGAATGTCAGCATTGCCCAGTAATTGGGTTGCGGAGGTCTGATGGCAGTCGCTCCGCGTAAAATACTGGTATTCAGCCGCATCTGGTAAGACTGGAAGCTGACCCCAACATAGTTGGGAAAAGGCTGGGCAGATCGATCTACTTAGAAAAGGACACAGAATATTTAGTTTGGAAATCTATCTCTCGATTATCAGTAGGTGTTCGTAATGTGGTCTGCATTTTTACCTATACCTCCATGGTTGTAGGTACCTACCCCTAGTACGAATTTGCAAATTAAGAAAACCGGCAATAGTTTTTCTGAGCTCGCTAAACTCGCATCTCTCTTACACGCCCACGAGAAAAAGAGACAAATATATTATTCAGTTCAGCGAGCTCACGAAGACTATTACAGTTTTCGAAATATGCAAACTCGTACTATATGGTTCTGAGGACTTTTTGCAACGACATCCGTTTTTTTTATTCATTGATGATCATTCCCTGATCTCTACCCTGCCCTCCACTACTCTCGGTTTAAGGTTATAAAATAATTATCAAAGTGACAGGAAGTCGTCAAAAATATCTCCGCTGATCGTGCGTTGCTGATCAAAACGTCAATATCTAGGTAACCGTTTAAATGATAGCCCTCAAAAACCAGATATTTTCAATAACTTCGGGGTATTATTTTACAAAAACATATTAATTGGACATTTGAGACGTCGAATTTACAAATGAGCTAAGTGCCAAAATAGAATGAATCCTAAAAAAATATAAAAATGGATTGGCTGCCCAATGTAGCTCCTTTGCCATTAAAAATATTGACTTCGGTTTTTGGGCACTTAGCCCATTTGTATATCCACGCCTCATTTATAAAATAAATCTTTTAATATAATGAGCGCGCAGATTAGCTACTTGCGATCGAAAGCAATCTGATCGGACCGCAAGCTGACATAAGCTTGCAAGATGCTTGCGGTCCGCACGCAGCCTAATGCGCGATCACTCAGTTAATAAAATATGAATTTATATACAAGAGATTACATATTGTAAGTAAATAAGATGGCGAAGTAACTAAATGATTCGCGATAAAAAATTGGTCAGTAAAAAAAAATCTGCTATTAAATATTCAGAGCATCTCGACTAAGTTAGATTAGGGTGATGCCTCATTGGTGCGTTGCGTTGCGTCGTCGCAACGGATCAACGCATTGTATGCCACACCTGCGTTGCGACGACGCAGCGCAAGAGGTCGACGCACGCACCTCGGAAGTCTCGTTTGCCGCTCTAACATTGGAACACTATCCGTCGTCGCACCGGAGCTCCGACAGCGCAGCGCATCACCCTCCCTCCGCTTAGTCTGTTGTCCACCGATCCGTTGAAACGTCGCGTGCGACGACGCAACGCTTTAATGTGGCATGTCATTTAAAATATATGGAAAACGACGCAGCGTTGACGCTGCGACGACGCAACGCAACGCACTAATGAGGCAGAGCTTCTTAGAAGGGTGGTTATTTCTTTTTAACAACTCAGAAAAGCTTATTGTTGAAAATCTGACACAGTTTTCTCCGCTGATTTTACCTTTTCGCTGACCAAAATCTTTTTAAATGACAGCCAATAAAGGATAATTTCCACCAAACGGCTCGCATCGCATCGGATCGGATTTTACAATCTTTAAACGATATTAAATCGTGTACACAGTATTTTAAGTCTATACTACCAAGCCACGCACAGCAGCTTGACCGCGGGCGTCTTCCACGACACGCGATCGTGGCTGAAAGTATGCTGCGAGGCGCGATCGGCTCCGTTCGCCTGTCGTCGTATCCGATCGGATCCTTTCGGCTGTCAACACGGTAGTAATGAAACTATTTGACTAGGCGCAGAAACGGATACGTTCGCAAGTGACGGTACGGAGCCGATCGTATGCGTCGACATCCTGCCGGACGCGATCGGCTGTCGCCGCACCTGTTCGTAACCTTTCCGATCCGATGCGACGCGAGCCGTTTGGTGGAAATCATCCCTAAGATGTGTTTTTAAACCGCCGTTTTGCAAGATTTCAACAAACTATGGATACCTTCATGCCTGTACTCCCTAGTACGAGTTTGCAAATTAAGAAAATAGTTTCGTCAGGTCGCTAATCTCTATCTCTCTTACACGCCTGCGAGAAAAAGAGACAAATATATTTATTCAGTCTCACGTAAATTGTTTCGGTTTTCGTACAAACTCGTACTAGGCGAGGGGTACAGAAAGCTTGCTATATTAACATCATCATCTTCCTGCCCTGGTCCCAAATTACTTGGGGTCGGCGCAATATGTTTTTCTCTTCCACTCTTCCCTGTCAGCCGTCTCATTATCATTTACTCCCTTATCTTTCATATCCTCCCTCACACAATCCATCCATCTTTTCTTAGGTCTCCCTCTCCCCCTCCATCCATCAACATTCATATTCATCACTCTCTTAGTCACATGTGTTTCATCCCTCCTCAGCACATGCCCATACCAAGACAAACGCTTTCCTTTCAACTTTTCTGTCACTGGTGCCACTTTCAAACTTCCTCTAATATACTTATTTCTTACTTTATCCATTCGCGTCACTCCACACATCCATCTCAACATTCTCATCTCCGCTACGTGTAATCTTCTTTCATCCGTCTTCTTCACGGCCCAACACTCTGATCCGCTTGCTATATTAACATCTTATAAAAAAATCACAGTAACTAACTCCTGAGGGATCATGAGGAGGTATATAAAATAAAGTAGGTATATTATACTAAAACTAAATATTTTTGGTCAATCTATCAGCGCCCAGTACACTTAAGCTGACAGTACGATTTTTTTTTCTTTGATCATTTTGCTGAAAGCGGTAATTAAGTGCCAAACCAACTAGCAAGTTAAATTGTGCAAGTTATTAAAGCAAGTTTCTAGATGTTGACATGCTGAAGGTGTGTTCGCAGTTTGAAAGTTTGTTGCGACGTCAACTTTCATACTATACAAATGTACAGTAGGGGAATCAAAAGAATCGTCAGTTTTCAAATTCATTCCTTTCCCACATCGCCAGCACATGTTACCTTTTCAAACTGTTGAACGGAACAGACCAATGCATGGAAAATTATGTTTAATTATTTGGTAGCAAAGATCAAAATTGCCTTTTGTCCCATATGACGTGGTAGTGCCATGTAACGTCTTTGATTTGATTTAAGGACTTTTATTGTAAAAACCATGACATCAATCTATTCCATGATTAAATAAATTGACATTACTAGTGTCTGTAATCAATAATCATGTCACCATTATAATTTTTAATATCCTGTCAAAATATTTTTGTATGTTCATTTATATAATGGTGTCGATTCTGTAATCTGTTACACATTTTGACAGTACTAAACTAGACTAAACGCAATGGTCACTTTCTTTTTCTATTGAAACAAAAAGAGACAAACACCCTTAGTTTAGTCTAGTCCTGTCAAAGCGCGCAACATAATCAACACCATTGTTGGCAATACGCAGTCGGTAAAATAGTTTGTTTCTTGCACTGTGCAATCAAAAGGAGACCTTCAGCTGTATAACATTTTCATTCCCCTACTGTACTCTGTGACGTAAACTTGTGCAATAAAACTTGTTAGTGAATTTGTCGCTTTATATATGTTTTGGAACATGTCTGTAGAATTACAATTCGTCAAAATAGCTGCCGAAGTCTAGTTACCTAGATTAGTACTCTAAAGTAATAGAAACACAACCCATAAACAATTTTAATGGATTATAGGAGCCATTAGTGTTACTGTAGTTAAGTACTTGACAAGTACACTTGTGAGTGCACACTTCAAAACTTGCACAAAATCTACTTGCAGAGATCCGATAAATGTATGTGTACACATGTTTAGCAAGTTTGTAAAATATGCAGTAATTAAATGACCCCCATTTATATTCTAACTAGCCACCCGCCCCGGCTTCGCACGGGTGCAATGTAGATACTAATGTGGGGCATATAAACCTTCCTCTTGAATCACTCTATGTATTAAAAAAAACCGCATCAAAATATGTTGCGTATTTTTAACCTTTTCACCGCCTTTGACTTCAATAGAAGTTCCAGATTTTCGTGCTTCCAGCGCCACGACTTCATTAGAAGCTCTTCATTTTAACTATGTTATAAAAATAAGTTTACTGTATTTAATAGGTAATCAGCTCATCACTACTGTTTACTATATATTTCGTTATGCATTTATAGCTTGGCGCTGGCGAGGCATCGCGTTCTGTGTACGTTGGCGGTGAAAAGGTTAAAGATCTAAGCATACATAGGGACAGACAGACAGCGGGAGCGACTTTGTTTTATTCTATGGAAAGATTAACAAGTCTAATAACACTTTAACTGATTAAAAATGATTACACATTATGTCCAAAGTTTGTAGTAATAAAACTTTAAGGGCATTATACAGGGTGTAAACGAAATCATGTAATTTCTTCAAACCTCGTGATGTACTGCTGACATAGATTAACCTGCACGGAACACTTTTGGATACAATAAAAAAAACAAGAAGTCAACATTTGTGTTCTTAACGTGAGGCATTGTAGCGCCCCGAACGAATTGCGCGGCTATCGCTCGCCGCGCGTTCCTTTAACTCGGGGCGCTAAAATGCCTCACATTAAGAACACATGTTTATTTCTTGTATTTTTTTTTATTTGATTACAAAAGTATCCCATTTAGAGTTAATCTATGTCAGCAGTGTACATCATGAGGTTTGAAGGAATTACATGATTTCGTTCACACCCTGTATATACCGCCCGAAAAATTGTATTACCTACTACAATTCTGAGCATATTATATTAACCCTTTATAAGGCAGAAGATTTTAGGAAAGTAAATAACAAACAATTTCGTAATTATTTTAAATACCTAATAAATTAAAATCTCAACTTTTTTTAAGTGAATTTTTTATGTTATTAAAAAACATGTAAACGAAATTGCATACAGTCAGGTTTGAAAATAAAAATATAACAAGGAGCCTTACGCGACAACTGCCAAAAAAGTTGGTGGCAAACATATTGCCACTGCCTTATAAAGGGTTAATGACTGCTGAAGTATAGCAAGTAAATCATTTGTTTACCTTCTTTTATTCATTGTTTATATTTCAATATTTTTGTATACATATTATTCTGTTTGCACACAATGATAAGTGTGTTTCAGTTTTATTAACCTTTTAAGCGCGCGAGTCGCATTTATGCGACAAACATTTCCGTGCCCCTAGCGCGCGTGTCGTATTTCTGCGACTGAGAACATGCATGGTATTTTTGTTCTATTTTCGTCCTATGAACTGCGTGGTACAACTAAAACGATTATTCAATAGAGATATGATTTACAACAATTACTTAAAATTGTTCCATAGCTCTAAGTATTGAAAAAGCTTAATATATTAGGTCCCCACCTATGAAATTGGCGTTTTTTTCTCACAAATAGAGATCCTCGTCACTTCTATGATTTATAAGATTCATCAATTGCTTGTTAGTATATCGAATAATGACCATCATAGACAACTACCAATAGTAAAAAAATCTTATTACCTATAGTTTTCTAAACACAAAAAATACCTTAAAAATGACTCCTCTTTTTGTTAGCAGAAATGACCACTATTTTTGTGTTAACTTAGCCAAAACTTATTTTTGTCGCATATTCTAAGTCGCATACTTTATCTTAGTTTTTAAACAATAGTGCATAAAAGTTTTACAACATTAGTGTTCATAGTTGATAAATAAATTAAGAAAATGTTAGTATGAAAAATGCAACTTCTTTAAAATTCTCCATACAAAACGCCAATTTCATAGGTGGGGACCTAATATTTATTGTAGGTATTATTTTATCGATTCGTAGTCGCGCGCTGGGGGCACGGCTATTGATATTTAGCCACGTGCTTAAAAGGTTAAAAATAGTAGTATAATAAGCGTTATTTGTTGATTTATACTAAGTTCAATGTGGGCAAATCCATCAGCGGGGCAATTCCAAACACATGCATCTGTATTAATTCCAGAAATAGTTACGTTGTTGTCAACTCGGTCGATACAACAGGATCATTTTTTAGTTATTAACTAAACTCATCATCATCATCTTCCTGCCCTGGTCCCAAGTTACTTGGGGTCGGCGCAATATGTTTTTCTCTTCCACTCTTCCCTGTCAGCCGTCTCATTATCATTTACTCCCTTAACTTTCATATCCTCCCTCACACAATCCATCCATCTTTTCTTAGGTCTCCCTCTCCCCCTCCATCCATCAACATTCATATTCATCACTCTCTTAGTCACATGTGTTTCATCCCTCCTCATCTCATGCCCATACCAAGACAAACGCTTTCCTTTCAACTTTTCTGTCACTGGTGCCACTTTCAAACTTCCTCTAATATACTTATTTCTTACTTTATCCATTCGCGTCACTCCACACATCCATCTCAACATTCTCATCTCCGCTACGTGTATTAACCAAACTAAAATATAAAAATATTTAAACGTAAACTATATTCGTGGCTAGTAAAAAAATGTTTATATTCTGTAAAAGAGTTCTTAGATGCACATACTTTCTAAGATATTATATTTAATACACTATTAATTTCACTATGTAAAAAATATATTTATTATTTTGAGCTGTGTTCATACTATTAAAAAAAATTGTTAGATCTTTTATAAACTTGCATATTTGTTGTTCAAATATCCATGTAAGTAATGGGATACTAAGTTCTTGCGTATAATTTTGTATTAAATTAACCTTTTAATTTGCACACCATTGTATGGTTAAATATGCGGCTACTTTTGTGACTTATATAGAACTGTCCTTACCCATGTTTTTTGCAAATAAATCTATTCTATTCCACTAACTAACTATTCTGGAATGAACAAAAATGCATGTGTATGTAATTGCCCCGCAGACGGATTTGCCCACATTGACCTTACAACAATTAATAAAACGGTTTATAAAAATGCCTTCCTTAGTAAAAGCGGTGGAAGTAATATTATTAAGAGCAGTTAAAGTGTCAGTTATTACTAACTAGTCTTATTTATCTTCATAAACTTGACTCTTTGTACTTCACTGTATGGTAGCATAGCTAGTGTCGCGGTTCTCTTAAACGTGTGCGTGAATTTCAGTACCGCAATCTTCTTAGGCATTGCTACGAGTACCGTATGGCCATCTTCTACTTCAAAAACATCCACTTGCAGTATCGGGCACGTACAAAGTACAGGACAGTCCGATCTCTCCATAAAGTTGTATTGTTTTACCGGTTGAGAGTTAAAAATATCAAATTCTCCTTCTGGGTATGGAGCGTAGTAAATACGTAACACTCCCCAGTTGGATCCAACAAAGTATACGTCTCCGTACGGTCGTATGATGATTATATCTCTTAGTGGTCCATCGGGAATGGCATGGTTAAGTACGTACATCCATTGGAAGTACACTCGCCAGTCTAATTGTTCTAAGAAATTGTATTTCTGCAATTGGTGAAGTAAATTTGTGTCCGGACCGAGGGAACAAGTAAATACTAAATTATTATTGATGATTGAATAAATGTCACGTTGGAACGTGAGGACATGGAGCAGTCCGTTACTGAAACCCAATGACATAATTCCATCTTCAGATCGGTTTATAATTGCAGATTTAAATTTTTTGTTTTCGTCATCAAAACTGCAAACATATATCTCGTCGTTTAAGTTTACATAGTAAAGTGCATCGTCTGTAAGGGTAAACCGTTTCACATTATCAAATGTGACATTCACTTCTTCATCGTACAAATTTATCCGTTTCTTTCGTATAAGAAATAAATGTAGTTGATAACTCAGTATAACAATCACTTTGTCATTTTCTGTATATCTTGAATAGTCTCCACCAATCGCCCCACGTATAGATTCTCGAAGAGTCTCAATTTCATAGTAAACTATTGAACCTTTTTTCTGCACACCTAAAACTCCATTTCCAAGTAATTCAAAGTTACGAATCTCGCCGGCTAAGCACGAGGCTGACGCAAACTCGTCACTATCTTCTCTAGCTTCTTCCATTCTCTGCCAGAGAGCCAGAGAACGATACAAGTTATACCAGAGAAGGCCGGGTTTTGCTTTTTTACGTGCGGTCTCGTAGATTCTGTTGAAATCTTTTTTACAGTGTTTTGACCATAAATCATCGCTTCTGGCCAGCCCGTCGATTATTAAATTCCATCTTAGACATACCTCACGGCATTTTGTTAGATCTTTGGCTGGTAAATAAATAAAAATGTTCAGTAAAGTTTCAGTTGGTAGGGAGCATATAGATGACATAGGGCAAGTAGTTTCGGTTTCGCATTGGTCTGACATTTTTATTGCCTATTGGAGCTATGGTATGGTGATGGACAAATTATTGTTAACTTTTATGTTTATTTCATGATGGTTTTTAGTTTTTATATCGCTTTTGCGTAAAAAGCAGAAAGTCTGCTATCATACGCTTGACATTGACATTGACACTACCTTTTTTTTTACCAAATTGCATGCATAGATAATATAGACATCCATAAATATTACGTTCTAGTAATCTGTGTTACACACTAGCGACACTAGTATAGTGGTAAAGAAACTTCGTGATGATAACTCTTTGGTGGCGTGGAGCATAGTTCGAACTCCAGGCACAGTCGGAGTCTTCTTAGAATAGAACACTGACTGTTCTTTATCTATTGCTGGCAATTATTCTGTACTGCTACGAGCCGTGTTGTAGTTAGTTGGTGCAATAGAAATGTAAAAAAAACCATTGTTAATATTTATTTATTTTTCACATATTCTGCTCAAATTGTTGGCCTCTATTGCGAATGCAGGCCCGACATCTATTTCGTATTTCCACAGTTGTTGTACGAAGTCGCATTTCCTCCTTAATTTTATTGAACGCCGTTTCAATGCGTTGAAGTAGTACCTCTCTAGTCGGAACCTCCGTGGCGTATACCAGCTCTTTGGCACGTCCCCAGACATAAAAGTCTAGCGAAGTTAGGTCTGGGGAACGTGCCGGCCATGCCATAGGGCCATCGCGACCAATCCACGCATTGGGGAACACATCGTCGAGATATTCCCTCACAGTTAAACTCCAATGCGCGGGACAGCCGTCATGCTGGAATACTTTCGGCACATTTTCATTAAATACGGGCACCTCAGACACTAATTCGGGCAGGTCATTTTGAAGGAACTCCAAATAGTTATCGCCATTGAGGTTATCGGACAGGTAATGCGGACCAACTACCTGATTCCCAATCACTCCTGCCCAAACGTTTACACTAAACCTCCTTTGAAATGATTTCTGTCTTTTAACACGTGGGTTTTCCGTTTTGTTTGTCCAGTGGTGCAGATTGTGAAGATTGAGAATTCCTTCTTTGGTAAATTTGGATTCATCCATCCACAGTATTCTTTTTAAAAAATTAGGATCATCCACATCCGTGTGTAACATAAAGCGACAGAATTCCACTCGTCTCTCAAAGTCGCCACCCTCAAGACCTACAAACAAAGAACTCTTAAATTTCTGTTGAGCAGTAAATAATTGCACAATAAGATTTTTAAGGACCGCCTGTATGGTCTAAATGATTCACTACCTGGAAGTGACGTCATCCTATACCCATTACCTGCTAAACTAAAGCATCGTCAAACAAAGCGTGTACGGGTTTAAAGTTAGTTTAAAATTACGTACCTTGCACCGGAGTGTAATGGAATGGATGCTTTTCGTTTTGCTGAAGAACTTTCCACACTTTCCATATTGAAATATCAAGATGTGCTGCCACATTTCTAATACTTCTTGTAGGGTCTTCCTCAAAAAGTGCCAGTATTCTCTCGTCCAGTTCAACATTTTGTCGCACAATATGGCCCCTTGGTTCATGAAAAGTGACAGTGCCAGTCTCGCGTATGCGTCGGTATGTGTCTTGGAAGACTCTGCGGCCAGGTAATCGTCTACCAGGAAAGCGTTCCTGGTAAAGTCGTTGCACTGCACGAGCGACACCATGGGCGGCTCCATAAGTCATCATGATGTCAGCAAATTCTTCGTTAGAAAACGTCGCCATTGCAGCAAAAAAAAGTCAACAAAGTTTAACAATAACACCAAAAGTTAAAACGTAACAAAAACCAACAAAACAAAGTAACAAAATGAAAAAAACGCGGAGTACGGTGAACTAAGCACACACGTCAGGTAGCAGAGGCAGTGATGTCTCGACTAAAATTATGACGGATTAACGGCGTCGGCGGCAGTTCGTCGTTTGTTCAAACTAGTTTACAAGAAAGAGATAGAAGATAGATTTTACTTTGCGAGAGTGAGAAAACAAATTTTACATGTGTCTCAATTAACAATTACGCAAAAAGACTTTTTTTCTTTAGAATTTGGAATTTAGTATTTTGTGACTCGATTCACAATTCTAGCGAATTCACAAAGTTGTAAAAAGATTTTTATGGCATATGGCACATCACTAGCAAGAGGATAGACTAAAGAATTTTTGAGGGAGTTCGAAGATCCCGGTCGCTTTTGGTTTTTTTTTTATAGCCATGTAAATAGCTCTAACATGGACATCTTTAATTGAGTCCGAAACTTTGCGAGTAAATTAAAAAAAAACTAGATGGCTAATGTCACTAATTTTGATATCAAAAATACTGTCATACAATACACATCTAAACAAAGTTAAAATTCAGAGTCTACGACTTATACTTTTTTTTAAATTTGTATTTGAATGTAAAATTTGGGTATTTTTTTAATAAAGTAATAAAAAGTCGATGAAAAAAAATCGACAGGGCATGAATAGTGTTTAGGGGTCTGAAAGGATAGCAGATGACCCCCCCAGTCGACCATTTCAATTTGGCACACGATGCACCAAACACCCTGTATATAAAGCTGAAGAGTTTGTTTGTTTGTTTGATTGTTTGTTTGTTTGAACGCGCTAATCTCAGGAACTACTAGCTGCAATAGAAAAATTATTTTTGTATTGGATAGTCCATTTATCGAGGAAGGCTATAGGCTATATAACATCACGCTACGACCAATAGGAGCGGAGCATAAATGAACAATGTTGCAAAAACGGGAAAATCTATGGGTACATATAATAAATCTGTAGAAGAGTTAAATTCTGTACATTGAATAAAAACTATAAAAAATACCCTTAGGGATCTTCATACAAGTAACACAAACAAAAAAAAACATTTTGAAATTTTTGTCTGTCTGTCTGTTGTCCGGCTTTAACACAAAAACTACTAAACGGATTATGATGAAACTTTTTTGTTATATAGCTATTAGTCCTCGGCAACATATAGGCTATAATTTATTAGGGTAGGTAGGTAGGTAGGTAGGGTAGGTAGGGTAGGTAAGGTAGGTAGGGTAGGTAGGGTAGGTAGGGTAGGTAGGGTAGGTAGGGTAGGTAGGGTAGGTAGGGTAGGTAGGGTAGGTAGGGTAGGTAGGTAGGTAGGGTAGGTAGGTAGGGTAGGCAGGTAGGGTAGGTAGGTAGGGTAGGAAGGTAGGGTAGGTAGGTGCGCCGTAGATACCATAAATGAAAAATGTTGCAAAAACGGGAAAAACGCAGACGAAGTTGCGCGAGTCAGCTAGTTGTTGATATGTCTGTAGGTGTGCTAACCTACACTAGTAACTCAACTACTTAGCTCGACTATTATATTACACTAGCGACTCGTCGCGGCTTCGCACGGGTGGACATTTTTTACGTTATTGCAACATTTTTCATTTATGCTCCGCTCTTATTGGTCGTAGCGTGATGTTATATACCCTATAACCTTCTTCGATAAATGGACTATCCAACTCCAACCAGTAGTTCCTGAGATCGACGGTCCCTACGTATACTATCGAAACTACAAAATCTCAATTTTTATTTTATTATGTATGTTACATCGATTACGCTGAGATTTAGGATCCGATTTACGTGATTCTTCTTTAGTTTGATGCGGAATAGTTGCCATTTGGTCCCATAAAAATGTATTATTTTATAACCTATATGATAACATAATTTCACACATTTTAAGCAGATAAAATAAAAACTGAGATTTTGTAGTTTCGATAGTATACGTAGGGACCGTCGAGATTAGCGCGTTCAAACAAACAAACTCTTCAGCTTTATAATATTAGTATAGATTTTGTTAATCATTTGTCTTTTGTCCAATGACTGAAGACTTTGATCATTGTCATTACTTTTGTAGGTCTGCATTGGATTGATTGAAATCGGAAATGTTGAATTGTTGAAATAAAGTTTCGTAATCTGTGAAAGTTTCTCTCTATATCACTAATCTGTGGTCTCTGTTTGAAAACAAAAACGAACGGTCAGAGTTAAAGATCTAAACTAATTATTTTCATCTAAAAACTTAAAATGTCTGCATTTAAACAATTGAAAGATGTTAGTAATAACTTCGAGCAACAACTGCGGAGTATATCCACCGAGTTATTTTCAGCGAAAATCGGTGAAACATTCGAAGACAGCGTAACTAAAAAATTACAGATTTTAACATTTCTTACGTCGAAATTGAGGCTTTTGAAAGCAAATCCATTATCTGGTTAGTGTTAGAAATATTTAAGATGTATTCTTTAGTAGCTTAAACAAAAGTTTAAGGGCTCTACATATAGTATCTAGATTTTTTGAGACAAATTGTTGAGTCGTGTGTGCTGGGAATAGTTATGTTCATTAATGCGATTAGTCTTTTAATTACCTAAGCTAAGTACCAGCTGCTCAAACACCAACCCCCACAAACACTTTTTAAGTATTCAAGTAGTCAGAATGTGGAATAACCTCCCACAAAATTTGAATCAGTTCAAAAACCGACTAGACAAACATCTACTCAACCATAAACATAAAAACTAATGGGGAATAGCACGATAGAGGCACTTACTAGTTGTCTCGCCTGCCTGCCTAGTAACTTATAAATAACTAGCTGTGTCCTCACGGCTCTGCCCGCGTAAGAAGTTTTATTCCAATAATAAATATAGCCTATGTTACTCAGTGATAATGTAGCTTAGCAACAGCAAAAGAATTTTTGAAATCGGTCCAGTAGCTTTTAAGTTTATTTGTTACATACAAAAATACAAATCTTTCCTCTTTATAATATTAGTATAGATTAAATAACTTAAAAAATTACAGACTCTCCTGAAACATTGCATACAAATTAAATTCCCATACCAATACATCCAATAATCCGGCGCCCTATGCCCGCAATTCCCTCGCCCCTCTACGCCTATGCGCTCCGTCGCTAAAACTATGTAATTACATGTTAATTTTGAGATATGTTAGTTACAATAAAACCTGTTGAACAAGAACACAAATATGTACATACATACATTATATTCTCTTTATGAAATGCTTTATTTTATTTATTATGATTTTTTCTCTATAATCCAGTAATCCGAACATTCCAATAATCCGGCACCCTCTGGTTTTTAATAGTGCCTCCAACCTTCAATCCTCAAATCTTGATGCTGCAGGGTACTGCTAGATAAAATCATTTAACAGTGTTTTCAAGGGATCTTTTATTTTATTCATATTACTAACCCTTCAGCTCTCCCGCAAATCACCGAGCAGCCTAAATCAGAGGACACAATCAAGGAATACGGAGAGATCGCTCAATGGAAAGTTCTAGAACAATACATAGTCAAGTCTCTAACGCAGGCACATGCAGTCAAAGCTTTTATAACGGCACCTGATCAGAGTTTGGATCCGGAAATGATGGAAAGAAAAGAGTAAGTTCCTTTAAGACCCATATTCAATTAATAAACAGTTCTCATTTGAGAGCTCCCTCTTAGGGCCTGTGCACACTGTTTTTTAACGCGCGTGTGTAGCGATACAGACGCGATGCAAACGCGCGTGTGTATAGATACAATTTCAGTTATGAAGTTTTTTGCGTCGAAAGGCTCCATTTTTTGTGTTCCAAAGACGTGCAGTGCACCAAATTGCCCGATTGCAACTAGCGTAGATTCACACCTCCCTCGTTGCGGGGGAAACCCCGCGCGTAGGGAAGGCGCGCGCGCTAGCGACGCACCGGTGACGCACGTTTCTAAAACCCGCGTCATCGGCGCGTTTAAAAAACGTGGTGTGCATAGGCCCTTAAGTATAGTTTTGAAATGACTTGAGACATATTTAGAAAATAAATATAACATATCATCACACCTTGTATTCTGCAAAGGGTTCGGCAGAAGTGTTTTAGTACACTCTCGTTTCGCCGTTATGTTTAAGTTCCATGTGATAGGGGGCGAGCCTATTGCCACTAACCAGGCATAGATCCAGACTCCGGGCTGCAACTGAGAAATTAGTAATGGAAAAAACCAATAATGCTGCCCGAACTGGGGATCAAACCCAGGACCATCAGCAGGACTCAGCAGTCATGCTTGCGACCACTAGACCAACAAAGCAGGCCATTTGTATCCAGTTAATGACAACATGCTCACTCCCTATTACATGGAATTTAAACATAAATGGTGAAATGAGGGTGAACTTACTAAAGACACCTCTTACCCTTCGGGGAATTCAAGGCGTTATGTTATATTAGGTGAAACAATAGGCCAGTGTTAGCCTAATGGTGTGACCGTCGGACTGCCAAGACATAGGTTTCGAGTTCGGACCCAAGGCACGCACCTCTGACTTTTCGGATTCATGTGCGAATTGTATAATTATCACTTGCTTAAAAACGGTGAAGGAAAACATCGTGAGGAAACCTGACGAAATACCTGAGAGATATTTCTCGACGGCATGTGCAGCCAAGTCAGAGGCCCATGGGCGGCATAAACTGTGACTCCAGGTTAGTCATTAACCACACAAAAAGAAGAAAGAAGAAGGTGAAAAAATAAAATAACATCGATAGTTTAATTCCAGAAAAATTATCCAATGTTTAAAAGAATATCGTCACGAAGAGTCTCAACTCCGTCAGCTAAATGCGGTGCAGGCAGAGAAAGAAGCAGAACTAGCCGCTGTAAGAATGCAGTGGGACAGAGAGTTGACGCAGCTGCGAGAAATGCGAGAAGAAGGAGACCAGTTTGAGGGCTGTGATGAGTCCAGCCCGCTTTATAAGTGAGTACTTTATTTTTAACCGACTTCCAAAAAGGAGGAAGTTACTATGTTCGTCTGTGTTTTTTTTTTTGTGTATGTTCATCGATATTTTCGCCAATTGTGAACCGATTTAGACAGGTGGTCCACGGGGGGGAGGGGGGGGGGTCATATCACCAGTGAAATAACTTGAGCACATTAGAATTTATTGTACTTTTTTTTGTATGTTATCTATTTTTAAGTGTGTCAATTAGTTGTGTACGGTTTTGGGGGGTCATGACCCCTCGGCGGCCGGCCATTGCCAACTGGAAGTTGGGAAAAGGTTAGGAGGAAATTAGTGTAAGAACTATGCAATCTCGATATGTGACTCACCTTTTCTCATCTTTACAGGAAACTCCGTACTGTAGTGGACAAGTTGGAACTAATGCGGTGGCTGGTCGGTCGGCTGGTGACGTCGCGAGGGTCAAGGGACTGGCTCGCCAATCCGGACCGCACCGCGTATCTCCTGCGACTCGTCCGCAAACATAATAGCGTGGAGACCTTCCTAGAGTCAAGTAATTAACTCCCCATGGGCGTGGAGGATGGGGGGGGGTCAGCTTTCAAGGCAAGCACCCTCGTGTGAGTGAATTCGGCACTTAATTTAATCTACACTAATATTATAAAGAGGAAAGATTTGTATTTTTGTATGTATCAAATAAACTTAAAAACTAATGGACCGATTTCAAAAATTATTTTGCCGTTAGAAAGCTACATTATCACTGAATAACATAGGCTACGGGTGGAGCCGTGAGGACACAGCTATTTACTTATAATTGTAATTTTCACTTATTAGCATTCTATAAATCTGTAATATTACAACGTGTTACATAATTCCCCATAAAAAATGTAAATAATCAAGTAGTCTTTTATGGTTGTTGTCATTTACCTCTCAGAGGAAATTAAGTAAGAATGTAAATAACTTTCTGGGTAGTCTACTCTTTACTTTTATGTTTTCAGGGTTGCGTTTCAATGATGATTATTTTATGTTTTATCGAAATTCTTTTATTTTTTGGTCATACTACGGTTTTCTAATATTGCCAATAGACTCTTTACAATGGACCTTTTAACTCCCTTTCGGCTTTAGGGGTATTTTTGTAACACGTTGTATAATAGTTATTTAAGTACCAGGAATAACGCACACACTCAATACAATTCTGAAATCTATTCAGCAGCCGATTCTTAATAAACGACGGGTTTGCGATTATTATGTTACATGTTGTATAATTTTAAGTTTCTTATGGCCAAACACTACTCAATTTTAGGTTGCCGTTAAGTCTCGTGCTGTCCCTGTCACTCTAAGGTGAAGTGACAGGGACAGCACGAGATTAATGGTAACTTAAAATTGGGTAGCATTTGGGTATTTGGCCATTATAATTGTAAAAGACCATGATGGCCAGAGTGGGCTAATGGATTTTTGTAAAATTGTGATGATTGTTTTTTTATTTTCGTAAATGAGGCCGTCCATTAATCACGTGATGTTTATTTAGCATTTTTTAACCCCCCCCCCCCCCTCCCCCTTGGTGATACGTGGTGAGATTTAAGACTAACCCCCCGCCCCCACCCAAAATCACGTGTATTTTTTAGTACCTACAAAGAATCTTAAATTTTTTAGAATATTACCTTTAAATACAGGTATAAAGTATAATCTAATTTTATTCTGAAATTAAGGACCATGACAAAAATGTCTAGACAGAAAGGTTGCAGGTTGTTTTTGACTGGCATAAAAATAATATTAAAGGAATGCTGTAATCATGCAAAAAATATAACATATTCGTTCGTTGCCTGGCAACGGCGAGTCAAGGTCACACTATACGCCGCTTTTCAGTTTAGAAATCGCGCGTTTTACGAAAAAATAAATACAGGTGATATCTTACTACATCCCCCTTACCCCTTGTGATATTTCGTGATTTTTGGTAAACCCCCTCAAGCCCCCCCCCTTTCAAGCCTCATCCCAATGATGAAAGTAATAAAGCCACAATGGCTTAAGTGTTGGGCCAGACTGGCAGCGCGGTGCGGGGAGCGGCGCGGGTGCGGGAACGCGCGCGATTTACCTGTCCGCAGTGGAGCGTGGCTTCGTTCTGAGCGTTGTCGTGTCCAGTGTTTGTCAAAATATCATATGGATGAAGAAGACTTATTTTTACTGGAAAATTCTTACTAAAAAACGATGTTTCGACATCCACAGTGCAGATCGTGCTTGAATAGCACTTATTAATTCTTCAACATTTAATTTTGAAGACGCCATCACAACATCGCGCGTGGTCAGCTCGAACTAGTTTGAGATCGCCCGCTCTCGCGCGGGTTGTCGCTTGCCGCCCGCGCTCTCACTGCGGCCACTTGTATGAACGACCTATGGCGTGAGCTACCCGTGCGCTCCCCGCGCCCGCGTGCCCACTATGGACACTCAAATGCAGTTCTTCTGTTTGATCTCGCCGCACCGCGCCCGCGTTTGCAGTCTGGCCAAAGGCTAAGTGTGCCTGAGTGGTGCCATCTGTTGAAAAATGATTGAATTACTTTTAGGCCATTGTGGCTCTATTACTTCCATCATTTGCGACGGTTAACAAAATCCGTTAGGCCACTCTGGGCCCCATGGCCTCAATTGTTTTGTAATAATAATTAAGAAATAATAAATATATTGTGAATGACGGCACGGTTGACATCTGTCGGGCATGCCACTGTCCCGGCGAATCCATTCGACATATTATTTCTGGTTGTTCTCGTCTTGCTAACGGCGAGTATTTACACAGACACAACCTAGTGGCTAGGATTATCCACCAGCAACTTGCTCTGAAATACAACCTTGTGGACGCAGAAGTACCATACTATAAGTATATGCCCGACCCAGTTCTCGAGAATGGTCATATCACATTGTACTGGGATCGATCTATCATCACCGACAGGACTATTGTTGCCAATATGCCAGACATAGTGGTGATAGATCGATCAGAGCGTCTCACAATGATTGTTGATATCACTGTCCCACATGACGAGAACCTTGTGAAAGCCGAGAAAGATAAAGAAATTAAGTATCAAGACTTGGCACACGAGGTTGTCGACATGTGGGAGGTTGACTCAGCAGTCATTGTGCCGATAGTCGTTACGGCCAATGGCTTAATAGCCAAGAGCCTCGACCAACATCTGACGAGGCTCTCGTTGGGCAGCTGGGTCAAGGGCTTGATACAGTGCGCGGTACTTCTGGACACGGCACGTATTGTCAGGAAGTTCCTCTCTCTGAGGCCCTGACCACCGGTAGCTTGGACCCTGTTCCCGATGCCGGTGGGCTACTATTTTTTTATATTTTTAAATGTTTTTATTATAATTTTTATAGAAATATTTAAAAATGTAAATAATATGTGTATATAAATGAATAAACGGATTAAGAAATAAACGTGTTAAACCAAATTTTTCATTTTTTTTCCAATTTGCCAAAATCCTGAACGAATTTAGAAACTCTAATCTGTATTACCCGTGAAATCGTGTGTTTTTACCTGCGAAAGAATAAGTGTGATTGAAGCGTGCTTAAATTGAATTAATGCGAAAACGTGAATGCGTATGTACGCATATACAAACAAAATGCGCATTGTCTATGAATGAAATAAGCGTGTTCATTCAGCGCCGGCCCTAGACCTTGATCAGGATAGAGCGATACTGGTGTCCATTCTGTTGCGCACTTTGGCAGGACTAAACTACCTGCCGGGGTTGCGGTGCATGCTTTTGCGAATCCCGCGACCCCGGCCGAACGGTCAGGAGGAGGAACACCGTTGGTTTTTAGCCGGTAAGAGTCCGGCAGACCCCCTCGCCTTCCCCGGGCGAGGGAGATCCATGAGGATTTTCCAACGGAAAAAAAGGACTAAACTGAAGGTGTTTGTCTCTTTCTGTTTCAATAGAAAAAGAAAGTGACAGTTGCGTTTGAGTAAATTAAGTTACAGTGGAAACTCTATTAACCGGACTAATTGTCGTCGTTAGGCATTCGGATAATCGAATGTATGAAGAAAAGCGGGTTTTGTGCATATGTAGTACCAAAAAAACATTTTTTACAAAAAATTTAAACCGACTTCAAAGAAAGATAAAATAATTACCATATAAAATTAACAGTTTCAGAAGTCGGTGCTGATCCACCTGAACCAAATTGAAGGCACCGACTTCTGAAACTGTTAATTTTATATGGTAATTGTTTTATTATTTTTTGAAGTCGGTTTAAATGTTTTTATTTTTTTCATTTTAGTGGCCTTAATTAAAACTTGGTTGGACCTACTAAAGACGCTGCTCGTAACATAATCACATCATCACAATATGCGTACTGTTCGTCATTGAGGAGTTCCATTATCTATCTCCGAAGTTCTTCATCAGATCTTCACCAAATTTAAATGGGACTAGCTTCGAAGTATATCCTAGGTATCCATTAAAAAAGAATCATCAAAATCGGTTCACAATTGGCGAAAATATCGATGAACATACACAAAAAAAAATACATACAGACGAACATAGTAACCTCCTCCTTTTTGGAAGTCGGTTAAAAATACAAAGCATCTTCTAAAAATTAATTTTTCGGTTATTCATCATTTTCCGATGTTTGCTCCCGTCTTCACTATCTAATTTGCAGGTGTACAACAAAATTGAATCGGTATTCTTCTTAATATCACTTAGACGCAGACGAGAGACAATGGCGGACAAAAAGTCCGCGGTGCGCTCTTATTAGTACTGCAATAAGGTTGCACTTTGTCCGCGCCAATACCTCATGTCGCCACGAGGTATTCCGTACGTGAGGTAGTCCGGATAATCGCGAATCCATATAACTGAGGGCCGGATAATAGAGTTTCTACTGTAGTTCGTGCATTACAGAATCGGCACCATTTACTTTTTCCCACATCCTGGACAAAATTTTGGCAATGTCTTTTTGACCAGACAAAAAAAACAATTATTTGCCATCATATTTAATTATAAATTCTTTACACTTAGAGTACTTAAACCTATTTAAGAGTATTTATTATAGCTATTTCCTCGGTTGGAAGATGGTTGTGAATATCCTGCCGAAGGTTGAGAAGCGCACACAGTTCCTTCTATCAAATCTTGTACTTTTGCTCTGAAATAAAATATAAAAATAAACGATTTAAATATGACCCGTTACACTCGTTTCCTGAGATAAATAATGGAATCAGTCGGTACTTTGTGAAAATCCATGATAAACAAATACAAGGTTAGTCGGAAAGGGGGTACTAAGCCGCGGGCCACTGATGATTGTTTTAAAGAAAGAGCTAAAATTTAAAAAATTGGTAAAACAAAACCATGCTAATTTATTTTTATTTTAATTTATTGAAAAATTCTTCATCCCTACTTTAGTTACGAATTCAGAAAAAGAAGCTTCTAATCCGTGACCCCAAATATACCTAACCTAAAATGTAAACAACTGATCATAGCTGAGGATAGATAGAAAGCGTAATTTTTTTGAAATCTTTGAACAGTCTTTTCTCTTAAAATAATGACTTGGGAAAAGTTGTAGAACAAAAGTTATCCATTAGGCTGAGCATCCACCAGAGCTGTGCAATGCTGCGTAGCGATGAATGTGTTTTGTAAGCACCAATAGAATCACTTCATCTACCTAGCTTCGCTCTGCGCAGCTCTGGTGGATATGGGTCTAGCAGTGCGAGGTTTTTGTTCATACAAAACAAGCGAGAAATGTGTTGCGAGGAATGTGTTACGAGGAATGTGTACCGCTTCCGCCACGGCTCATTTGTACACATTAACACATTACCCATTCCTCGCACAGCTCTGGTGGAAAGGGTCACACCGTTTCACATCCTCGCTACACATTTTCGCGTTGCATATTTTCCTCGCACAGCTCTGGTGGATGTCCAGCCTTATTATGGGTACTTTAACATCTTTTCGACTTAGTACCCCCTTTTCGACTAACCTAGTATACTTTAACAATATTTAGTGTTAATTCCGCCAAACTGTTGATGTAGTAGTATGTGTATGTAGTTTTTGAATAAAGCTTAATTTTCGAGATATTATTATTTATGGAAATTCACAAGTCGAAAAATCTCTAGGGTAACAAACCCTCTACCGGGGTTGCGGTGCATGCTTTTGCGAATCCCGCGTCCCCGGCCGTACGCTCGGGAGGAGGAACACCGTTGGTTTTTAGCCGCTAAGAGTCCGGCAGACTCCCTCGCCTTCCCCTGGCGAGGGACATCCATGAGGGTTTTCCAAGGATAAAAAAAAGCGACTTCTACGCGGAAGGGGAACTACACAGGCTTACCGGCCAGTTAGTTCGTTATCATCTTTTCTTTCTTGAAGTGAGAAGTTTTCTTATCCACTCACACGATAATTTAAACGTTACCAGCTCGACTTAAGGTATTGTTTACAAGGAAATACTAAAGTCAGTTGATTTATTTTGTTCCGAAAATAATAGTACATTATTGCCGCGGTCTGTAATGACTGCGTTGCTGACTGCACTGATGATGGCCGATTGCGCAGAGTAGCGCAGCTCCAGGCCATCACAGCGCGGTCAGCATTGCAGCACTTGATGGACAAGCTGGAATAAAGGCCGAGACCGAAGGTCGAGGCCTTTATAGCGCGGACAGCAAGGGCTGCAATGATGACCAAGCTTGAACGCCGAGAGCGTAGCTAAACTAAGCTCGAGGCCATCATAGCGTGGCCAGCAGCGCAGTCATTGCGGACCAAGGCTTGTATAGTGCTTTACTCAAACAATGCGAGTAATTTAAATAAAACCAGCCTAGTATAGTAAGAATTTATTTAAAGTAACCATTTGTTTTTTCCCCGGGCTTTTGCTTTTTTTTAATGAGTCTTTAATGTTGTGCTGCCTGTACCTATACTGCCAAATTCTAAATAAAATCTTTTTGCACCAGACTCTTTTTGAAACAAAACTCTACAATAATTGATTTTCAAAGGAAATTGCTGGTGGCTAAAATTCACCAGCAATGAAATCCCATACAACTTTGCTGGCGCCTATTCAAGTAGCGCGGAAACGTCCACTTTGCTCAAAGAAGGTTGTCAAAATAATGACCACATTACAAGCATTTTTGAGTAAAAATAGTTATATTGACTGAATGGACTTATGTTGATATAACATTATTGACTCATAATACCACCAGAAAGGGGTAAAATGTTTCGGATACCTTGGGCCCACGCTGTATAATAAAAAGAATCATCATCATCATCAACCTACATCAGTCCACTGCTGGACATAGGCCTCTCCCAAAGCACGCCACTGAGCCCGATCTTCGGCCCTCCTGTCGCTGCTGGCTACCCCACGTATATCGTCGCTCCACCTAGTCGCAGGACGTCCTACACTACGTTTGCCGATTCGCGGTCTCCACTCTAGAACTCGTCTACCCCAATGGTTATCGGTTCTGCGGCAAATATGACCAGCCCACTGCCACTTCAGTTTGCTAATCCGCTGAGCTATGTCAGTAACTTTCGTTCTCTGGCGAATGACTTTGTTTCGGATTCGATCCCTCAGAGAAATACCAAGCATAGCTCTTTCCAGAGAATAAAAAAAATTAAATAAATATACCTGTATACATGAAAGTTGTATTCATTTGGGTCAAGTCTGGAGTATATGAAACGCGGTAAAGTATTCGACATCACCCATACTTCACCATCAGTTACGTGAAGATCTGAAATTATAAATATAAATATTTTATTACACTGTCGTCTGTCGTGGAATCTACAAATCCATTATAATGGTGCGTCCAGACCTGACGAACGCGCCGCGAATGCGCCGCTCGCGAGCAGTTCGCGAGCTGCGCGCGCTGCTTTGTACGAACATAAAATGCACGCGCGCAGCTCGCGAGCGGCGCATTCGCGGCGCGCGAGCGGCGCATTCGCGGCGCGTTCGTCAGGTCTGGACGCACCATAAGACCTGTCGTTCTGTACGGATCAGAGTGTTGGGCCGTGAAGAAGACGGATGAAAGAAGATTACACGTAGCGGAGATGAGAATGTTGAGATGGATGTGTGGAGTGACGCGAATGGATAAAGTAAGAAATAAGTATATTAGAGGAAGTTTGAAAGTGGCACCAGTGACAGAAAAGTTGAAAGGAAAGCGTTTGTCTTGGTATGGGCATGTGCTGAGGAGGGATGAAACACATGTGACTAAGAGAGTGAAGAATATGAATGTTGATGGATGGAGGGGGAGAGGGAGACCTAAGAAAAGATGGATGGATTGTGTGAGGGAGGATATGAAAGATAAGGGAGTAAATGATAATGAGACGGCTGACAGGGAAGAGTGGAAGAGAAAAACATATTGCGCCGACCGCAAGTAACTTGGGACCAGGGCAGGAAGATGATGATGCCGTCTGTCGTGGGACAGGGGCGATACAGAACATTGACATCAAGCTTTTACAGAGAAGTCCACGGTGTTATATTAGTTTAAGATGTGTCAGAACCAAAGTCCCTAGCGAAACTGAATGAGTGGGTCGAGGAACTTCAAATATACTACACCAAAAAGGACATAGTTTGCTTAGTTGTTGGCAATAAGATTGACAAACATATAATTTTGGGACCCAGTGCATAATATCAGCAAGCACATTGGGTCACCCGTGCGACGGCGCAGCGAGTATTCCCAAGGAGGGTTGATGTCAGGCAGGCGGCTGGTCATAAAACAATAAGCCAAAACCTCTAACAACATGGATTTATGAAATACATGTTGTGCCGACCCCACCTGGTGTGGGATAAGGGCAGGAAAAAAAAGAAGAAGTTACTACTGACCATTTTTTGTCGAAGCCAATGGGAAGGTGGACGTTTACGTGCTAAAGAACTTACCAGAAGGATAACTAAGTCTTTCGTTATCTTGACCCAACATCTCCATATTATCAGGGCTCAGAGGTCTATCAGTGTTCCAGCAGGATACAGCATCTCTCCCAACCTCTGCGAAGAACATCACGTTTGATGGCCCATGAATACCATGCATCGTACACTGACTGTTGGAGCCGCGGTCTCCGACGACCTGGAAAAATAAAGTATTTAGGAACAGACAACAAGCCAGGCGCGTTCGCAGTCAGAATTTGAGGGGGTTATAGTAACACGGCCTTGTTGGTCTAGCTAGTGGTCGCAAGCGTGGGGCACGCCGTAATAGCGGCGGTAAGACCCGTGATGGAGGAGTGGCTGGAGAGGCGTCACGGCGCCCTCAGCTTCCGGCTGACGCAGGTACTCTTGGGACATGGCTGTTTCGTGAAGTACCTGTGTCGTATAGGCCGGGAGCAGACGCCCGGTTGTTACCACTGCGACTGCCCCGAGGACACGGCGCTGCACACGCTGCAGGCGTGTCCGGCTTGGGGGTCGCAGCGCCGCGAACTAGTCGCGGCGGTCGGCGGTAACCTCTCGCTCCCGGCTGTGGTTCAGTCCATGGTGGGGAGCGAGAGTGCGTGGGAGGACGTCGCTTCCTTTTGCGAGGAGGTGATGGTCGCCAATGAGGTAGCAGAGGGAGGCGTCTTCCTCCCTCCATTCTCGCGCTAGACGCACCGGGCGCCGGAGGGCGCGTGACGATCTTCGGCCACCCTAGTGAGCCCCACCACTGGAGAGGTCCACCAGAAGAAGCTGGTGGACCGGGACCTGTCTGGGTTGCGGTGTATGCAATAGCGAATCCCGTGACCCCGATCTTATGTCAGAAGGAGGGACACCGTTGGTTTTTAGCCGGTAAGAGTCCGGCAGACCTCCTCGCCTTCCCCAGAAGAGGGACATCCAAGAGGGATTTCCAACGAAAAAAAACAAAAAAAAGTGGTCGCAAGCGTGACTACTGGGCATAGGGTCGGGCAAAGTGTTATTGGGTTTTCCATTAGAAATTTCTCAGTAGCAGCCCGGTGTCTGGATTTGTGCCCGGTTAATGGCAATAGGCTCGCCCCTTATTACATGGGAATTAAACATACCTGGCGAAACGAGGTTGTTACAATACACCTCTGCCCAACCCTTCGGGGAATGCAGGCGTGATGTTATGTTATGTCATGTAGTACCTAACAGTAAAATAAGTTGAGCACATTAGAATTGATTGCACATTTTTTTTTCTAAATTATCTATCTTTAGGAGATTTGTCAATTTGACGTGTACAATTGGAAGGGGCGGGGTCATGACCCCCACGACCCCCCTCTGACTGCAACTGCAACAATGGGGGGTCATGACTCCTACGACCCCCCGGATCGCCACTGCAACAATGGGGAGCCATGACCCCTACGAGCCCCTCGGACCGCCACTGCAACAATGGGGGGTCATGACCCCTACTACCCCCCTCAGACCGCCACTGCAACAATGGAGGGTCATGAACCCTACGACACCCCCTCGGACCGCCACTGCAACAAACTGTGATCACTAATCCGTCTGCTAATGGCCAAACACTCAAACGCTAGGTACTCAATTTTAAGTTGTCGTTATGTCGCATGCCGTCACTTTCACATTAAGGCGAAGTGACAGTGACCACGGAATTATGGATCAAATATTAGGTCCTTACCTATGAAATTGGCGTTTTTTTCTCACAAATAGAGAACCTCGTCACTTCTATGATTTAAAATATTAATCTATTGCTTGATATTATATCGAATAATGACCATCATAGACAACTACCAATAGTAAAAAAACCTTATTATTTATAGTTTTCTAAACATAAAAAATAACTTAAAAATGCCTCCTCTTTTTGTTAGCAGAAATGAACACTATTTTTGTTTTAACTCAGCCAAAACTGATTTTTGTGGCATAATCTAAGTGGCATACGTTATCTTAGTTTTTAAACATTAGTGCATAAAAGTTTTAAAACATCAGTGTTCATAGTTGTTAAATAAATTAAGAAAATGTTAGTATGAAAAATGCAACTTCTTTAAAATTCTCCATACAAAACGCTGATTTCATAGGTGGGGACCTAATATTTGTATGGCCTAAAAATAGTTGTTCCGGGTCTGGGTGTTTGTGCATGTGAAGATTTGTGTCTGTAAACGCACCCACGATACAGGAGAAATACTAGTGTGGGGCAACGATTTAAAAAAAAATGTGATAATGGAAAAACCCAATAGCACTGTCGGACCTAGAGATCGAACTGAAGACCCCATGCTCAGCAGTCGCTCTTGCGACCACTAGAGTAACAAGGCAATCTCTTCTACTTACACTAAAAGCGGTCTGGTTAGTTTCCCTCCTCTCCAGGTCGCAGGAGGATACTTCAAACTCTTGACTGCTAACCATTGGGTGGAAGTATGTGGGTCGGCAGCCATCAGCGCCTTGCGGTCCTACAGCCACGCTGAAGACGCCGTCATTCCATATAAATGACTGACCTGGAAGAATATTTTATGGGCTTCATATGGACTTACAATACTTAATATTATAAAGCTGAAGAGTTTGTTTGTTTGAACGCGCTGATCTCAGGAACTACTGGTTGGAATTGAAAAAATATTTTTGTGTTGGATAGTCCAGTTATCGAGGAAGGTTATAGGCTAAATAAGATCACGCTACGACCAATAGGAGCGGAGCATAAATGAAAAATGTTGCAAAAACGGGAAAAATGTCCACCCGTGCGAAGCCGGGACGGGCCGCTGTTCACAATAAGTCTAGCACAAATGCTGTCGAGTTACTACCGTAAACATAACGTTAATCTAAGTGAATTTTGAATCTGAAATACTCGTTTCGCACATACTATTTAATTAAATTGAAAACTTTATTCATATCTATGTATGATACAAATTGTGCAACTCGCAAAAAAGTAACCAAAATGTTATAGGACAGTTGTATTTTCGATTCAAAATTCGCTTACCTTATTCGAAGTTTTTTAACATTATTTTAACAAATCATTCTTCTCCCGGGTTGTTAACGTTATAGTATTGTCAGATTGTTTTTATTCTTGTCTTATTGCTTGACGGCAGCGGTATAGTTTCAGTTTCCATTATCATTATTATAGTATTAAACATCTGCATTCTTAACTTTGGGATGATGCTAATGACGTTCTCAATCTTTGTTAATATTTTTAGAATATTCTCCCATTAGCGATACGTTGACGATACTACACGTCAAACGTTCTTGTTGTAACATTCGCATTAACGGTGAAGGAAAACATCGTGAAGAAACCTGCCCACCTGAGAGGACTCCATGAAGTTCTCGATGGTATTATGATCCTAGCGACCCGCCCCGGCTTCGCACGGGTGCATTGTAGATACTAATGTGGGACATATAAACCTTCCTCTTGAATCACTCTATCTATTGCTGAAAACTGCATTAAAATCCGTTGCGTAGTTTAAAAGATCTAAGCGTACAGACAGGGGGAGCGACTTTGTTTTATATCTATATTAATATTATAAAGAGGAAATATTTGTATTTTTGTATGTAACGAATAAACTTAAAAACTACTGGAACGATTTCAAAAATTATTTTGCCGTTAGAAAGCTACATTATCACTGAGTAACATAGGCTACGGGCGGAACCGTGAGGACACAGCTAGTAAGTACTATGTAAAGAAGATGGTGATGGATGATAGTCCGCCAACCCGCACCAGGCCAGCGTGGTGGACTAAAGCCTAAACTCTTCTCATTCTGAGAAGAGGCCCGTGACCAGCAGTGGGATAGCAATGGGCTGATCATGTTAACTTACCAGCGATCCTCAAATTCCCAGCTGTTGGATTAAAATGGAAGTAATTGTGCTGATGCCTCCAGCTGTCGTTTTGTTTCAAGGAATAGACAATGACACCGTATGACACCACGTCGGTGATGTATGCGTACGCGTCGCTGCAGTCACCGTTTTTAAGCACTACTGTTATTGAAGCTAGACCTGTGGAGAAATGAAGAAAAAAAAATTGGTTAAGAAGCTAACAATATCAGCTATGTAATTTTGGCCAAAAACGGCTTCAAAAATCCTCTATGTGTGCAAAGAAACACCTAACGTATTTTTATTTCGATGCGCGCCTCTTAGAATTGCGCTTCAATATGACACATAGCGGGTTTATTATTTTAAAATAGTGTGGAAAATCCGCTAAGTGTTCTAGGAAGACCAACAATGAAAATTATCTAGTAGAAGCATAAATCTGTCATGTGGCGGAAATTTATATAGCGGTATTTACAACCCAAAACAATGTGACCAAATTCACTTTAAAAAAAATCCTAGCACCTTCAATATTTATGTCCCGATATAAAGTCTAATTTTCTGCATACTAAGTTTTAAAATGTTTATTTATTTATTTCTTATTCTTTATTGTACATAAGAAAAATTACAGCAATAAAACTACAATTTAGTGAAGTTGTTATCGGTTTGGGAAAAAGCAGTTTTTGCTTCTCCTGTAAAGTTGGGTTTTTTCCCATAGCGGATCTTGCAAGCGCAGCGACGATATACAACTTCCTAACATCAATCGTCGGGTTTGGTTGGAGACCCTTCAGGTCTCGCCAATAACCTACTGACCTTTACTAGAGGTATATACTCAAAGACTCAAACGCTACTCAATTTTAAGTTTTAGTGCGCGCAAGATAAGACTGCGCGCGGCCAAAATCGGAACTAATCATGGTCCACCACAGTGTTGCCGTTTTATTAATTTTGGACGTACGTCAGGACCGCGGGTGTACTTTTCAGATTTGGCTAAATTAAAAAAAAAGAAATATAAAATAATAACGACGTCAAAGAAAGAAAATCGTTTTTTTTACTTTTCGCAGCAACCTTACAGTATTTTGTTTACTAAATACGTGTTTCTGCAGGTACACAAGAGGTACCAAATCTACTTATACAGTGTACTTAGCTACATATATTGATTAATTTTTAAAATATCATTGTATGGGTGTAGGTACACAGATTTTCAAGAGAGGTACACAGAAGGTACCGAATAACTGCAATAAATTTAGGCAAATCTGAAAAGTACACCCGCGTTCCTGACGTACGTAATTTTGGCACTAGATCTACCTGATTTTAGGAATAAAAGAAAATATAATAATAAAGAATAAAGTAGACCTCATCAAACGACAATAATCATAATGCATTCTTATTCATTCATAGCACATTTATAAGCTTAGTTCTTTTCCTTTGCAAATTACATAAAAATACTAATTAGTTTAATAGGTAGGTAGTAAATTATAACGTACATAACTTAGCTCAATTAAAATATAATAAACCGCAAAAGAGGGCTGCTCAACTTTAATGCTCACGAATATACAGTGCAACCTCGAATAAGAAATCGGAAGGGAACAAGTAAATATTCGTTATATCAAGTAATTCGTTAAACTGAAGTTTGTTATATCGAGGTTAGGTAGGTCTAAAATTTGTTATAAAGAGGTGTTTCGCTTTTCTGCGACTGATAAGGAACACCTTTTACGTTTCTGAGCCATTGCAACTTGAATCTTTAACAATAGTGACGAGCAGCAGTGTTTACAATATTTTCCATCAAACAACAATGATTGTTTTAAGAAAAAAACATGTCGCGACATGAATCACATACTATGGGATTAAGAGTCATATAATGGTGGGAACGTTAAAAGGTTTTGGGTTGACAAAATTCGTTAATTAGAGGTATTTACACTTTTTGATAGTTGAAAATTCGTTATAAAGGTCAAAGCACACATATCAACTCGGAAAGGGATCGTCACCGTATCAACTCGAGCCGTTCAGTATCCTTTGTATGAAACTCCCTACTGCAACGCACACTAATCGGAATCGTAACGTAATCGCCTCGCCTCGGGACAAGCTCACGAACCGCGGTGCGGTGCGTGGTCAACTTGGTTCCCGCGCTTATGTTTCTCCGTATCCGAGCTTACGTCTCTTCGTCCACCCTTGCCCTTCTCACCCCTCCCGCGGCCTGCCTGCATCACACTACTGTTACTGCGAGCCGTAAGCGCGGAGTCGCCTAGCCGTAGCCGAGTCGACGTATCGGAGCTGCTGATCTGCTTTAGTTACGTGCTTACGTTAGGTTGACGCCTGTTTGACAAAGCGAGGAGAAAGGCGATACGGTGACGATCCCTTTCTGAGTTGATATGTGTGCTTTGACCATAAAGAGGTTGATCACAAAAAATGTTCGCAATGTAAAGGTATATTTTACATTGACTCTTAAGGACAATTCAAGGGGATTACGAAGAATTTGTTAAATCGATGAAGTCGTTATATTGAGGTACGCTGTATTAAGGTTGCACTGCATTACTTTTCCTTAAAAAGTAGTACTTTGTTATTTTGCGATCATGGCAACATTTAGCACGCCCTCCGTCGCGCGCAGAGTTATCTTGCGCGCACTCTAGTGTTAATTTCGTGTTGTCACTGTCACTTCGCCTTAAAGTGACAGTGACAGCACGAGACTTAACGGCAACTTAAAATTGAGTAGTGTTTGAGTCATCATCATCATCTTCCTGCCCTGGTCCCAAGTTACTTGCGGTCGGCGCAATATGTTTTTCTCTTCCACTCTTCCCTGTCAGCCGTCTCATTATCATTTACTCCCTTATCTTTCATATCCTCCCTCACACAATCTATCTTTTCTTAGGTCTCCCTCTCCCCCTCCATCCATCAACATTCATATTCATCACTCTCTTAGTCACATGTGTTTCATCCCTCCTCATCACATGCCCATACCAAGACAAACGCTTTCCTTTCAACTTTTCTGTCACTGGTGCCACTTTCAAACTCCCTCTAATATACTTATTACTTACTTTATCCATTCGCGTCACTCCACACATCCATCTCAACATTCTCATTTCCGCTACGTGTAATCTTCTTTCATCAGTCTTCTTCGTTTGAGTATTTGGGCATAAATATTTTTAAGGAACCGCTGAAGTACTTACCAGTAGGAGTATTATTAGCAGGTAGATCTGAACTCTTCAGCTGGTAACGCAGTATCTGTCTGTCAGTCTTCAGATCGAATACTACGATCCCTGGAGGCTGTAGGTAGCGCGGGTTGTCTGTGGACAAGGCATTAGTATTAAGATAAAGCTGTAAGGGGAGTCAGTGGAGTCTGCTTATAACGACGACGAAGTGACATCGTCGCTTAATAATAATTCCGCCTAAGTTGAAAATTGGTCATTTGACGCTTTATACGTCATTGGATAGATATTTTCGGTGCGCATCGAATGATGTTATTACGTTTATGTATTGTGTGCTATACACATATTTGTTTAGTTTATGTAGATGTGTATATTTATTGTGTATTTAATTTGTAATTTTATATAACTTGTACACTTAGGTAATTGTTCTCCTCAACATCAAATCTCTCTATCGCTCTAAGGTTTGCTGTTAGAAAACTCATTTGTGAGTTAAGCTCGCCTTTGTACATGAATTTACCAACGGAACTGTATCATATATTATTATTTTGTGTACAATAGAGAATAAGAATAAGAATGTTAGAAAAAAAATATTAATTATCCAATCACAGCGAGTTATTCGAACAGTTCTGGCACCACGCAAGTCGTTTGTTGTGTCATTTTAAAGATAATAAAGGCTCATTTACACGGTACAAGTTTCTTGAAGCAAGTCTCATGCTATCTTTGTCTTTCTCACCGACAAAAACAGAGATAGCATGTGACTTGCTTCAAGAAACTTGCACCGTGTCAATCAGCATTAATCAGTTTTTTGTCTCTCCTGAAAACTTGTCAAATTTAACTTGAGCGATATTGTTACCTAAGCGACGACATGTAATATTTGGTCGCACTAAACGGTCGTCGTTTTAAGCATCAGTAGTTATTTACCTATGTTGAAATACTGTGTATATAAATTTAGGATATAAAAATACTTTCCTTTATTCTATTACAACGTGTTACAAAAATACCCCTAAAGCCGAAAGGGGTTTAAAAGGTCCCTCGTAAAGAGTCTATTGGTAATATTTGAAAACCGTAGCATTACCCCAAAAAAAAGAATGTGGATTAAACATAAACTAATCATCATTGAAAAGCAACCCTGAAAACATAAAACTAAACGCCATAAAAGAATTGAAACTTTCACTATTTAAGAAAGAAATGAAATTGTTATTAATTGATAAATGTTATTACACTATTGACGAATACTTAAATGACGAATCAATTTAGCAGTATATGACATTTTTCTTATTACTTTTCATTGATATTTAAAATGATTAACTTTGATATTTAACGGATAATGATTAACCACTTTTGACATATTAACTAATTACTTTGATTCTGACTTTTTGACTTTTTAAATTCCTCATTTAGGTCTGACATAACCTCTTAATTAATTAATAATATTGTTAAATATATTTTCTAATTTAATATCGTAGTTATGCATGACTTTATTTAATAAGATTTAATTTGTGAAAACCAACTCATATTTGTACGCCTCCTGGCATAACATAGCGCTCTGTTTATCAAACATAAGACCTGCATTTCTTCACCTATGTTAACAAATAAATAAATAATAATAATTATTATTTATATTTTTAACATTTATGTTTCTCCACAAGGGGTAAATTCTATACTTTCGTGCGGGCCTTAGCCAAGCACGAGAGCAGTTGTGGTTGTATCCATTGATAGAAATTTTCTAACAATACGGCACGTGTTGAGTATGACTGCCTTTTGTAAGATGATGTATGTGAGTGGATGAATGTCTATGAGGTTTAGGCTAGTGTGTAGTGTGTGAGGTACGACTCCGGTTGATGATAGGACGATAGGTACGGTTTTAACTGTTTTTACCTTCCATTGGGTTTTAATTTCGATGGCTAAGTCTGTGTATTTGCTAAGTTTTTCGGTGTGTGTGGATGAGAGGTTATGTGTGTTAGGAACAGCTATGTCTATCAAGTATACTATTTGGTTTTTCTTATCGTGTAGGGTTATATCTGGTCTGTTGAAGTGTACTGTTTTGTCTGTTAGTATGGTTCTGTCCCAGTAAAGTTTATAGTCTGTTGTGTCATGTACGGTCTGAGGAGTATATTTGTAGTATGCTGTTTTTTCTGATATGAATTTGTGTTTGAATGCAAGGTTTTGATGAATGATTGCTGCTACTTGATCGTGTCGGTGTTTGTAGTCAGTTTGAACTATTGCTCTGCATGCTCCAGTTATATGCTGTATGGTTTCTGGTGACCCCTTGCATTTTCTACAGGAGTCGTCGGAAGAATTTGCTAACTTCATTATGTGTTTTTTGTAGTTTTTTGTTTCTATGACTTGGTCCTGTATTGCGAGCATGAATCCTTCCGTTTCGGGAAACAATTCTCCCCGCTTGAGCCATTCGTTCGACGCAGTTTTGTCGACGGTGGGTTGGTTCAAGTCATGAAGGTGTCGTCCGTGTAGCGCCTTTCGTGTCCATTCATTTAATTTAGTCTGTCTATCAGTCTGTACTTCATTTCTTTGTTGTGTTTTGTCTGCTAGATTGAGTGGGGTAAGTTTTTTATCATTCTGTACTATTGCACTGTGTAAACTGGAAGTTAGAGTTTTGTGATAGAAATAAGTTCTTAGGTTTGTTATTTGCTTGTTGTGTAGATTTAAAATATCAATCAGTCCTCGACCTCCATCGTTTCGCGGCAACGTCATTCTCTGTATACATGATCTTGGGTGGTGTTTTCTGTGTCGAGTCATCGTGGTGTTAATAATTCGTTGTAAAGATTTTAATTCTGTTTTATTCCAGTTAATTATTCCAAATGAGTATGTAAGAATCGGGATAGCATACGTGTTAATGGCTTTAAAAGTATTTTTTGAATAAAGATGACTTCGTAGTATTGTATTTAATCTAAGTTTGAATTGCTTGGTCAGAGAGTTTTTGATATCTTTATGTAGTATCTGTTGAGCCTGGTTGTAACCCAAGTACTTGTATACATCACTTTCAGTTAACGCCTCTACGAGTTCTCCAGTTTGCGTGTGGTATTGGTGTTCATAACGTTGTCCTTTCTTTATTGAGTTAATCTTGCACTTATCGATTCCGAACTCCATACAAATATCCTGTGAAAAGTTTTCAGTAATTTGAGCCAGTCGCTGTAGTTCTTCTTCAGTCGTGCTGTAAAGTTTTATGTCGTCCATGTATAAAAGATGGTTTAACTTATGCGTTGAAAAGTTGGTCAGTAGGTCAATTTCATTTTCTTTATAATCTAAATCGCATCCTGCGTTTGAAGAGTTCAGCATATTTGAGAGTGGATTTAATGCGAGACAAAACCAAAGCGGACTTAAAGCGTCCCCTTGGAATATACCTCTCTGAACTTTGATGGGTTCTGTTATTATTATTATTAAAGAGTAGACTACCCAGAAAGTTATTTACATTCTTACCTAATTTCCTCTGAGAGGTAAATGACAACAACCATAAAAGACTACTTAATTATTTACATTTTTCATGGGGAATTATGTAACACGTTGTATATTCCATATTAAATGACAATCGCCATTATAACACTAATTAAAACTTAAGTTTGTTCATTCATTAACAAAATAAAGGATGTGTCGTTATAACTAGAAGAAAGTTCTTATTTTGCTTGAAAATACGTCGCTAAAATCGGTTGGTCGTCATATCCGGAGTCGTTTGGTCGTTATGAACGCTTTTTCTCATACCAAATTCAATGAAAACCAAACTATATACAGCAGGGGTGGCCAACTTAATTGGACCCAAGATCTACTGTTTACTGAGTAGACTCTGTACGATCTACCAATTACATAATCAGTACCTCTTCATTCAACTTATATTACACTTATATTTTTCTTTGCCTTGCCATGATCGACTGGATTAAGAGCCGCGATCGACTGGTTGGCGACCCTTGATATTATACAGGGTGTAAATAAAATCACGTAATTCCCTCAAACCTCGTGATGTACTGCTGACATAGATTAACCCCGCACGGGATACTTTTGGATTCAATAAAAAAATTATAACAAAAAGTAAACATGTGTTCTTAACGTGAGACATTTTAGCGCCCCGAGTTAAATAATCGCATGGCGAACTAAAATGCCTCACGTTAAGAACACATGTTTATTTCTTGTAATTTTTTTTTATTCAATCAATCAATTTTTTTTATTGAAGGAATTACATGATTTTTTTTACACCCTGTAGTGTTTGCAAGTTGCTATAAGCGGTTCATCGCTTTTAGCGAAGTCCTAATAACCGCATTCCACTGTATTATAATACAGCGGGGGCCATAGCATAACCAGCACATTACTGTGCCAATGTTGGGCACGGGCCTCTTCTCAGATTGTTTAGGGTAGGTACGCTTTACACGATGACCTCCAGCCACCCTAGTGTGTGGCCTGCGGGCGGCGAGTTAGGGGACCCGCCGCCCGACCAGTAACAGGCCCGAGAAGGCGGCGCGCTGTGTTCCGTGCGCGCCTCTCAGGAGGACGTGGGGCAAGGCCCACAGAGGTGAGGTCCGCCGAAGGATGGCGGACCGGGACCTGCCGGGGTTGCGGTGCATGCTTTTGCGAATCCCGCGACCCCGGCCGAACGGTCAGGAGGAGGAACACCGTTGGTTTTTAGCCGGTAAGAGTCCGGCAGACCCCCTCGCCTTCCACGGGCGAGGGATATCCATGAGAATTTACCAACGAAAAAAAAGGGTTCGGTAGGTACGCTTATACAAACGCGTTCAGCGTGCGGTCGCAGTGGCGTACACTATTATGGGTACTTTAACACCCTTTCGGCTTAGTACCCCCTTTCCGACTAACCTTGTAATTACCTACAGATAATGATGTACTCACTAGGTATCTCAATGGTCCCCGTATCAACAGTCCACAGTCTTCCACATTCATCAGCTCGCGTCCTATACACCGATATCAAAGATCTGGACCTGGTCATGTCGGGGTATGGCGTTAGGGGCGGGGAGCGCGTGTTACGATGGCGGGAGAGGTCGATGTAGTTCAAGGTCGCTGGTATTCCTGAAACAAGCAGAATATTTGAAGACTGGATTGGGCAATGAGTAAGACTGCACACAATGGGTGCCTTAAGATGGACTGCCCCGAGGTCGGCCCATAAAGAAGTGGCGAGGTGACATGAACACGAAACTACGCGATGACTGATGCATGCGTGCCGTCAGTTAGGACAGATCGACTCAAACCTGCTATGGCACTTTCCTAAAAAGGCCATTCCAGACGTTGTCCTACATTGTTACAGTCACATAGTTTTTATACCACAATGTTTGGACTTTAAGAGACTCATCTCTGAGTTTGTTTCGGCTTTTCTTCTCAGAGCTAGTCAGATACGAAATGCCGGCGCCATCTAGTCTTAAAAAAACATTACATTGACTTGTTATTTTAAGACCTTGCACATATTATTTGATGTATACTCATGTTTTACAAAATAAATACGTAGGTACTTATTACTTGTAAAAGTGTCAGTATAGGTCTACCGGAATCTCATGGCATTAAAAATTAATAACAAATAGTGGTTTTCATATGGCAATGTCAACATGTCACTTGTCAAAACGAGTATGACTGTAGTTGATACATTTTCAAGTTAATGTTTTCTTGTTCAAACATTTTTAATAAACATACTTATTTTAACAAGGTTTCCTTTTCCATTACAATAAAATTGCATAAACTGCATTTTGTTATGAGAAATAAATAAGACAGGTTGTAAGTAGTCAGCTCTGCTGTACCCTGTCTGTCTCTTAATTCACGTAAGAAGAACTGATATTCATGATACAATATTGCAGTCTATAGTAAATAATATATTACTACAGGAAGTGAATAAAAACCAATAATAATTACAGAAATGAAAGAAGCTCACGGTGCTATATTAGGTTACGATGTGGCAAAACCAATGTCCCTAGCAAAACTGAATGAGTGGGTCAAGGAACTTCAAGTATACTCCACCAAGAAGAACATAGTCTGCTTAGTTGTCGGCAATAAGATTGACAAGCATATCATTTTGGGACCCAGTGCATAATATTAGTAAGCACATTGGGTCACCCAACGCAGCGCAACGAGTATGCCCAAGGAGGGTTGATGTCAGGCAGGCGGCCGGTCATAAAACAATAAGCCAAAACCTCTAATAACATGGATTTATGAAATACATGTTGTGCCGACCCCATCTAGTATGGGATAAGGGCAGGAAGAAATGAAGACGAAATTAAAGAAAAAAAATTATAAGTATCAAGACTTTTTATTCAAATTACTCTTGTGTTACCCACAAAAAAATTTAATTTCCCTATTTGCCATCAGATTCCGGTAGACCTATAACAGATTTATTTACAGAAATAAAAATCATTTATCTGGTTAAACTGGAAGCTGACCCCAACATAGTTGGGAAAACAAGTCAGAAATAAAGCATGTAACTTACCGTATCGTCTTCTAGGGATTGTGATAAAGAGTCTGTTCCCAACCTTCTCAGCGCCCATCGGCACATTGTTGTATTGGATGAAGAAGCGGCCGACCTCATCTGAAATCATAGCATAACATTTATTACAGCCGGCACGTAAATTGGCAAGGTTTTGGCGTAGTGGGAGTAAGTTTGCGCATGTACACTCAGTGCAACGAAAAAATGTACACTTTTATTGCTTAAAAAGCAAATGGAAGCACACTACGAATTGGCAACCGAAATATCAATATGATATTTTGTATAATTTATTTTTCGCATATATTTTTACATTGTGAAATAGTGCGGTGTGGCTACCAGTCGCTACTCCTTTAAAATTAAAGTGCGTGAGTATCTTCATAAGGAACTGGCAGAATCTCAGCACTGATTTATCTTTGTATATATATTTGTAGGTATTGTATAATATATTATATTAATTAATATATATGAATGTATGCATGACTTTATGAGGACTTTATGAATGACTTACTTTAGACTTATGACATATGCATGATGTATTTTTATTCTTGACATTTTAATTATATTATTCATTATTATTTATTTTTAATTTTGATTGATTTTATTATTTTAATTTTCAATGGAGATTACTCATTTGTACACCTTTATAGACTATATACTATATATGTTGGACTATAATTACTAATTAAAAATCAAAAATATTAGGTCCCCACCTATGAAATCAGCGTTTTGTATGGAGAATTTTAAAGAAGTTGCATTTTTCATACTAACATTTACTTAATTTATTTAACAACTATGAACACTGATGTTTTAAAACTTGTATGCACTAATGTTTAAAAACTAAGATAACGTATGCCACTTAGATTATGCGACAAAAATCAGTTTTGGCTAAGTTAAAACAAAATGGTGTTCATTTCTGCTAACAAAAAGAGGAGGCATTTTTAAGTTATTTATTATGTTTAGAAAACTATAAATAATAAGGTTTTTTTACTATTGGTAGTTGTCTATGATGGTCATTATTCGATATAATATCAAGCAATTGATTAATATTTTAAATCATAGAAGTGACGAGGTTCTCTATTTGCGAGAAAAAAACGCCAATTTCATAGGTAAGGACCTAATACTTATGTGACTATGTGACATTGTATTATCACCCATGTTTAACACAAATAAAATGATTTGATTTGATGCATATGTATATAATATCTATTATTTATAAGTTTATTAATATATATATATATAAGATAAATAATAAGATTTATTTATTATATATGTAAATATATAACATGTATGTAGGTAATATTATTGCCAAAAATGTTCACTTATCTTTGTGTTTATTTTTAATATCGTATCACATGACAGCTCTTTTTAGCGCAGCTACCATGTTTTCTCTGCATCACCCTAAGGTCGACTGGTAGAAAATGCCTAAGGCATTAAGTCCGCCTCTGTATCATTTTTTTTTGTGCGAAAGTATAAATAAATAAATCCGGCATAATTCTAGCGTTCACAACGGGAGACTACAATTCATCATTCCCAGCTACAATCGGAGTTGACTACAAATGTAAAGTCATGGACGTGAACGGTGTTAAAGTCAAGCTTGATATTTGGGATACAGCGGGACAGGAGCGATACAGTTTTTACAGAGACGCTCACGGTGCTATATTAGTTTACGATCAGTGATGGGCCGAATAAGGGTTTCACCGAATACGAATATTCGGCCGAATGTTCGGTTAAAAGTTTACCGAACCGAACATTCGGCAAGATATGTCGCGCTTTATCGTGCATTGCAAAAATTCAAGTTTAGGTATACATGTCGGACTGTTATTGCGTCATCTAGCTAGCGACAAAACATTGGGACGTGCATTTGTTTTTGTGTACAAAACCGTTTTAACTTAGTAAATTGCCAAAAAAACAATGAAATAAGTGGAAGGAAGAGGTCGAACATTTGGACATTTTTCTGTGAAACCGACGATAAATGTTAAGACATACTTGATATGAATACAATTATGTAATTATACTACTTCATACAAGCAAAGAGGCAACTTTTTAACTCAAGATTATTCGGTAGAATGTACGGCATTTTTGCCGAATAATCAGCCGAATACGAATGTTCGGTAAACCTGCCGAATATGCCGAATACCGAACATAAAACGAATATTCGGCCCATCCTTATTTACGATGTGCCAAAACCAAAATCCCTAGCTAAACTGAATGTACTCATTCAGTTTTGGTCGAGGAACGTCAAGTATACTCCACTAAGAAGAACATAGTCTGCTTAGTTGTCGGCAATAAGATTGACAAGCATATCATTTTGGGACCCAGTGCATAATATCAGCAAGCACATTGGGTCACCCGCGCGGCGACGGTGCAACGAGTATTCCCAAGGAGGGTTGATGTCAGGCAGGCGGCCGGTCATAAAACAATAAGCTAAAACCTCTAACAATATGGATTTATGAAATATATGTTGTGCCGACCCCACCTAGTGTGGGATAAGGGCAGGGAGAAGAAGAAGAAGAAGGAAAGCACACTACAAAAACCAAAACATATTGACCTTGAATATTTACTTTAAAATTCTGTCTCTTTTTAAATTACCCTACTTAGAAAAAGATAGAGTATTTCGTTTGGAAATCTATCCAAAGTAAATATTCAAGACTAAATGTTTCTATTTTCAGTAGGTGGTCGCTATGTGGTATCCATTTTTGCCCATACCTTCATGTAAGTACCTATTACTATAACTTACCATTTGGATCAACAGTGGTCGTACTTGAAGCTTCCGTAGGATTATTATTAAATGTTGGTCCTGTAAATAAACATTGAAAAAAATATGTCAAGAAACAGTGTAAATATTTGTATTTAGTTAGGTTTTGTTGTTATACAAGGTTAGTCGGAAAGGGGGTACTAAGCCGAAAGAGTGTACCCCTAATAATGGATAACTTTTGTTTTACAACTTTCCCCAAAAGTCATTAGTTTAAGAGAAATAGCTGTTCAAAGATTTAATTAAAAATACGCTACGCCAACCCTATCGTCAGCTGTGTTTACATCTGAGGTCATATTTTAAATACAAAATGGCCGACTTTTCGATTACGAATCCTAGAGTGCGCGCAAGATAACTCTGCGCGCGGCGAAAATCGGAACTAGTCATGGTCCGCCATAGTGTTGCCGTTTTATTAACTTTGTCACTAGATCTGCCTGATTTTAGGAATAAAAGAAAATATAATAATAAAGATTACCTCATCAGACGATAATAATCATAACGCATTCTTATTCACTCACGCCACATTTATCAGTTTAGTTCTTTTCCTTTGCAAATTACGTAAAAATACTAATTAATTTAATTGATAGGTAGTAAATTTAAACGAACATAACTTAGCTCAATTAAAATATAATAAACCGCAAGATGGCTGCCCAATTTTGATGCTCACGAATATATTACTTTTCCTTAAAAAGTAGGACTTTGTATTTTTGCGATCATGGCAACATTTAGCACGCCCTCCGTCGCGCGCAGAGTTATCTTGCGCGCACTCTAACAATAGCTACTCATAAAAAATCTACTGCGATTAGGATCTTCTTCTTGTTGTGTGGTTAGTAACTAACCTGGTGTCAAAGTTTACGTCGCACATGGGCCTCTGACTTGGCTTCACATGCCGTCGAGAAATATCTCTCAGGCATGCCGGTTTCCTCACGATGTTTTCCTTCACCGTTTTTAAGTAAGTGATAATTATACAATACGCACATGAATCCGAAAAGTCAGAGGTGCGTGTCTTGGGTTCGAACTCGAGACCTATGACTTGACAGTCCGACGGTCACACCACTAGGCTATCACTGCTGTTAAATTAGGGTTAGGTACCAGATGTAAAACTGAAAAATCTTGACAAAATAGGTACTTAAATTCTCTAAACATGCAATGTAAGTTTATTATTGATGTCAAACATCTAATGTGGCGGTACGGGTGTGAGAGCAGCTGTTGCGTGGCGACGCTCGCGAAGGCAGACACACGACGGCAGACCTTTCATAACTTGTCGGTTCTCCGGTTAGATTCGGTCAGTTTTCCGGCTTCGTTAAGGCTATTTTTACACCCAGTATATTGTCATACACGTCAGAGCCATCTTAGAGCTCTGCCTCATTAGTGCGTTGCGTTGCGTCGTCGCAGCGTTAACGCTGCGTCGTTTTCCATACATTTAAAATGACATGCCACATTAAAGCGATGCGTCGTCGCACGCGACATTTTAACGGATCGACGGATGAGAGACGAAGCGGGGGGAGGGTTATGCGCTGCGCTGTCGGAGCTCCGGTGCGACGACGGACAGTGTTCCACTGAACTGACGGACAGTGTTCCATTCGTCGTCCTCTTGCGCTGCGACGTCGTGCGTCGTCGCAACGCAGGTGTGGCATACAATGCGTTGCGTTGCGATGACGCAACGCAACGCACTAATGACGCATCGCCCTTAGTCTTGAGTCGTGATGAGGTAGTAGACAGACAGTTATAAACGCATTTCTTACTTTGATTCCAAGTTGCATCCTGTCCGTTATTGTAGTTGAAATATATATTATCAGCTGATCTCCTGTTTCTTCCAGCCAAGTCGTCTTCAGCAAATCGATCTTCTAATACTGAAACAAAAGAATGTAAATTATCAAACTGTGTATTAAGAGGAAATGCGGTCGGCATTTAGTCCATACAAACGTATTCCTCAGTTTCCTCCTTGGATAATGTCACTAGAGCAAATATTTTTTACCATATGATAATATATCTACCACCACTATGTCCCTATGTTTTGTTTTTTCAATAAATTAATTATTAAAACAAGCTTGTAAAGAACTAGAAACGTTTAAACTTTACAAAAATCGACAAGTTTTACCACCGTTTTCAAACATCTGGCAAACAAATTTGACGAATATAAAAAATAAAAGAAAAACATTCGAACATAATCAAAGTCTTTCTTAAATTATTACAGAAAAAATATTAAAATCGGTCCAGATTTGAAGAAGGAAACAGGGAAATACGAAAGTGCGATTTCGCTAATATTGCACAGGAGAAATCAGTCCGAGATGCAAGTGTCTCTTTGGCGCTCAATTGGGAAGGTTTGCGGGAGGGGTGGGACGGAAACAGATCGTAAAAACCTATTCAAATTATTAATATTTTGCAGCCCGCGTTTCCTCTTAAAAAATCCTTGGATGGCTTGCCTTCTATGCGCAGAAGGGTCTTTGTCAATACCGACCTCTAATTTTTGTCACCCGTGCGAAGCCGGGACGGGCCGCTGTGAGATATAAAAGGTCAGACTTCTTCGGCGGTTCGGCTTAGAATCCTCTGCTCCGTTTTTTTTTCTATTCGAATGCTTGTAGATGTTCTTGCGGACCGTTTCTACGTAACCGGGCAGTTATTGGCGAGACCTGAAGGGTCTCCAACCAATGGGGACGAAGTAAAATACTTAACCTTTTTTTTTTTGTTTGCGCTGGGAAAAAATGCTATTACGCATACCCGCCCATTTGGGGGAATGGGGGGTTATGTGGGACTCCCCGGGCAAGCCCGGTATACCCACTAAAACGACCCAGCGGCATTCCCGCATCGTCTGACTGGAGGGGACTGGGAAACCGGCGTAGCCTTTACATCCACTCCCCTCCGACGATCGCCCGCCTTCGCGGCAGGCCCCTCAAGTCCTCCCCAGGGGGGGAGGGTTGGGAATGTCCGGCGGAGGTGGTGTGGAGTGCAATGCGGGCGGAGGCACCACCGCGCCTGTCGCCCGCCCAACACCACCAAGAGGAGGGAGAAGATTGCGTCTTCTCCGACCTCTTCTTCGCCTACGGAGCGGCGCAGCGAGAGGATCGTCCTCACGCGCGCGCTCCGCAAAATACTTAACCTAAGCTAACTACTACTAACATCATGACTACTAGCAACAACAGCACTAAGGGCGACCCCTAATGGGACTCGGACCTCGGCTTAGGCCGTTGCTGGCGAGAGGACTGGGAGGGAGACAGCTTGATGAGGGCTGAATTAACGGTGTGAGTCCTCTGCTCCGTCGAATGACCACTGTTTTTATAGCGTCGGGTACGTTAATTCATCTTGACGACTACCGGGTTCTTTTATCAATATTGTCCAGTGTTACCAGCTACCGATAACATATATTACAAGTATGTATAGTCACGGCTTCGATATTGCAAACCGTCAACCGACACGTTGTCACACTTAGTGGGGAAACTATAACAATATTTGGTCAAGGTTGGGTGAGGGAATGCCCCTTGAGAACAGCGGACGATAGATCGGGGACTCTATCCTCCACGCTGCACGGTCCCTGGAGTTGTGGTGATGTCCCAGTGCACCCGGATATCGCTGTAGGAGGAGGGAGCCGGAGGAAGGCAAAGAATAGGGAGCCCAGATGTGGGCCACGCTGGATGGGTCGCGAATGTCATGCGTAGCAGTTCTCGCGGCCCACCCATCAAGGCGAAAGTAGGTGCACAGGCGAAGTTTTTAGTGTCCATACCCCATTAAGCATAGTCCATGTTACAATTCTGCTTGTAAAGTCAATACTGGTGCCGATTCTCTTGTGTACAAACTAATTTTAATTTCAGCTATTGCTATCTTTTTCACTCTGATAAAATAAGAAAGAGACGGACGTAAATAAGAGCTGTCAAATTTAGTTGAACTGAAATTTCCATACGTCAGAACGTGTCGACTATAAACACGGTGAAGTTAAAGGCGTAAACTATACTGGCCTGCAAAAATAAGTATCACAATTTTAAAATTGCAATAACTTTTAAGTACACAAGATATATTTTCGAAACAAAAAGGACTCAAAAAAGAGTTTAACTTTGTTACTATAGTTTCAAAGGAAGCTGATAAAAATTGCTATAAAACGTTTTTTATTTTAAATCTCTAACTTCTATAGTTTAGAAAAAATTGAAGTTTTAAAAGTGTGATACTTATTTTTGCAGGCCAGTGTAGTTTGACATCTCTAACTTAGTTCTTATCTATCACCGTCCTTTTCTCGCGCTGTTTGTTAGTAAAAGATAGCATCATCTTCCTGCCCTGGTCCCAAGTTACTTGGGGTCGGCGCAATATGTTTTTCTCTTCCACTCTTCCCTGTCAGCCGTCTCATTATCATTTACTCCCTTATCTTTCATATCCTCGCTCACACAATCAATCCATCTTTTCTTAGGTCTCCCTCTCCCCCTCCGTCCATCAACATTCATATTCATCACTCTCTTAGTCACATGTGTTTCATCCCTCCTCAGCACATGCCCATACCAAGACAAACGCTTTCCTTTCAACTTTTCTGTCACTGGTGCCACTTTCAAACTTCCTCTAATATACTTATTTCTTACTTTATCCATTCGCGTCACTCCACACATCCATCTCAACATTCTCATCTCCGCTACGTTTAATCTTCTTTCATCCGTCTTCTTCACGGCCCAACACTCAGATGTAGTAAAAGATAGCAAATTGTATAATTTTAGTTTAGTTCGTGAACAAAAGAATCGGCAAGATGGGCTTCCGGCTAATCAGTAATCACCAACAGCGCGGATCATACGATTTGCAAGGTTGAACTGCGCTTGCCGCGGTCAGTCTGTGGATAAGTGACCGTTCGTTACACATCGAGACCCCTATGTACCTCGGAGAGCACGTTAAACAGTCGGTCCCGGGTGTCATATGAATACCTATGACAGTCGTTACGAAGCTCGAAAGTCTGACAACTGGTCTATCCTTAGGATATCGGCATTGTTCAGCAACTGAATTGCGGAGGTCTGATGGCAGTCGCTCCGCGTAAAATACTGGTAGCCAGCTGAATCTGGTTTAACTGGAATCTGACCCCAACATGGCTTTTTACCCCGTGTGGGTACGGGTTAGAATATAAAACTTCCTCACCGCACGCTGGGAATAGACGCGTGTTGTAAGATTATACAAAACCCAGCGAGCTTGGTGGTAGGAGCTATACGGTCCGCCTGACTAGCTACCACCTGAACATTAAAGTCCGGCGCCAAGCAGTTGACTGTGTTCCGTCGTGTGTATGCGAGAGCCAGAGGGGTATAGGGGAGTCCCTCTATATCTCTGTTCCTTGGATCCGTGTGCTCCATTAGACCCTATCTGCGCTTACCATTAGGTAAGACAAGGGCTAAACACGACCACTCAAGAATTTAAAAAAAAGTCTAGGCTGAACAAGAGAATTGGCACCAATATTTGATCAAGGTTGGGCAAGGGGATGCCCCTTTAACCAAATCCTAAATCCATGTTACAATGCTGCTTGTAACGTCAATATTATTTCGTTGGTTGAGGATATTATTACTTACATCAAAAAACTTGAATGAATGATGGTTATTTGTTTTTTTTATTCAACGTTATTCGTCTTGTTTTTTTCCTTGTTGATTCCGAGTGCATCGACTAGAAAAAAAGGTGGTCAAGTGCGAGTTGGACTCGCTCACCGAGGGCTACAGTACCACGATAATATCCAAACGCATTTCAAAGTTTTTTATATTAATGGAGAATAAGCCCACTGGATGGATGAAATGGCGACAGGTCACGGGAACAACCTGCGACTCGCGTATTCCCCTTAAACTTAAGGGGAAGATCTATAAAACCATGCTTAGACCTGCTGTCTTGTATGGATCGGAATGTTGGGCCAGAAAAAGGATAAATGAGAAGCAATTGCATGCAGCTGAGATGAGAATGCTAAGAGGGATGTGTGGTATTACGCGAATGGATAGAATTAGAAATGAGTATACAAGAGGAAGCCTGAAAGTGGCGCCGGTGACTGAGAAGTTGTGTGGAAACCGGTTGTCATGGTATGGGCATGTGATGCGGAGGAACGAGGAACATGTCGTGAGGAAAGTATTGAGTATGAATGTGGATGGTTATAAGAGTAGAGGAAGACCAAAGAAGCGATGGATGGATAGTGTGAAAGATGATATGGCTAGAAAGGGGGTGAGTATTGAGATGGCGGCTAATAGAGATGTGTGGAAGAAGAAGACATACTGCGCCGACCACAAATAAGTTGGGATAAGGACAGGAGGATGATGAGATGGGAGAATAAGTCCACTCTTATTCCTTTATTCATTTCAATATATTGTATAAGGTCTAATCAAAATACCTGGACATCATTACCTAAATTATGATGATTTTATCTAAGTTATAATCAAATTATGATCCACACATGAATTTGAAGTCAGAGGTACGGACCGGGATGGAACTCAGACCCTCCTGCATGGAAGGTGAGCGTTCCACCGCTAGGCTATCACCACTTGCTGCTGGAGGGGATTTTATTCAAATCAAACCAAAAGTTTTTATTTCACATAAACCAATACAGGTGCTTATGAAAAGTCGAATTTAGATGCACGGTTCCAATTAGTCGTTTTCTATGGAGAAGAGCCGGCAAGAAACTCCATGGTTACTCTTTTAAAAATAATATCTTTAACAATTTCAGAGTACAATGATTTAGGATAGTGAGAGAACAATGGAGTCCTGACCACAGACCAATGAGTTATGTAGAACAAAAATTAACAAACAAAATAGAATAAAAACTGTATGAATAACAGTAATTTACAAATTTATAGAGGCAGGTCCACAAAGTTCTCACATTTACAAAAGTGATAAGGAAGCTAAACTATATAAAACAATTGACATAATTAAATGTCATCAAAACTTAGCTAAAAAATCATTGTAAAGTAAGATAAAGATATCTTAAGAGTAATGATAGCATTAAAAAATAAAAATATATGATCGTAATTGAGGATAAATGATTAAATCTACCTACTAAAACTGACTGCCTTGTTGGTCTAGTGGGCGCAAGCGCGACTGCTGAGCATGGGGTCCTGAATTCGATTCCCAGGACGGGCAGTGTTATTGGGTTTTTCTATTAGGAATTTCTCAGTAGCAGCCTGGAGTTTGGATTTGTACCCGGTGATGGCAATACGCTCGCCACCTATTACATGGGACTTAAACATAACGGAGAAATGAGGGTGTACTCAAACACGTCTGTCGAACCCTTCGGGAAATATCAGGCATGATGTTATGTTTTAAAGTACTATGCTTACCAAATAAGAATAGGATCGCGCTTGCTACAACTTCACACGATAGCTGTCAAATTGGTACTGCCAGCAAAAAAATAATATGAAAAAAATAGGTTATATTTTTTTATTCATAGATTTCATTATTATTTACAATCATTTTTATAAAATGTTATTTATTGAATTCCATAAATAGATAATTTTAGATAATTTATTAATATTTGAAAACAGTATTCATTAAAGAAATGAACCAATATATATAGTTAACTTCACGAAATGCTACTGGTCACCCTAATATGTCACCATAATAATAATATAATTACTGTATAGTTAATTTGGCGTAAAATTGATAAGAAATACCAAAAAAGTGAACAAAAATAATTAAACTGAATATAATTTCTTTATTTACTTTTTTGCACACCTTACACTTTGGTAATGAAGTTCACGAGTATTGCGGAACAAAATGGCGTCTTGACAGTGCTATTCTTATTTGGAACGCATAGTACCAACCGTCGTTTCAGGAAGTCAGAAGCCCGAAAGCACAAAACAGATAGGTACAGAAGTCAATCACATGTAGGTATGTACTTGACTTTTCATACCTACGCTCGGCGGTCGCTCTATCTATACAAGGTTAATCGGAAAGGGGGTACTAAGCCGCGGGCCACTTAAAGTATCACTGATGACTATTTTAAAGCAAGTGTTAAAAATTCTATAATGTTATTATACTGTCAAAGAATTTATGGAAGACAAATTTAAAAAAATACCTACTAGTTACGTCAAATAAATTAAAATGTCCCTAAGCATAAAATATGTAATTACCCTTTAAATATGATGTTACCTTTCTAGTTTATAACTATTATTATTTGCATTGCAATACCCTTACAGGGTCTATGTATGTTTAGGATAACTATTTTATAAGTACTCTGTAACTACATTGTGCAATAAATAAATAAATTCAAAATTCGATCTTTTTTTTTGCACGCAAAAAGATTTTTGTTTTCGTTTTTTCAAAAAGAAATCATAACTGCTTTAGTTATGAATTCAGAAAATTATTTTTCTAATCTGTGACCCCAAATATGACCTAAATTGTAAAAACAGCTGATCATAGCTATGGACAGATATATTTTACCATATTTTTTACGAAATCTTTGAAATGCTATTTCTCTTAAACTATCGAGTTTTGGGGAAAGTTGTAGAACAAAAGTTATCCCTTATTATAGGTACTTTAACACCCCTTCGGCTTAGTACCCCCTTTCCGACTAACCTTGTATATCTATCTCTCTCAAGCGCATGAAACTCGCGCTCGCACTCATTCGCACTCTGGTCCCAAACAGTCCGAGATATCGTGTCCGTGAGCAGTGTCTATGTGTGCGTTGCTCGAGCGCAATTGTATGCAGATTGACTTCTGTACCTATCTGTTTTGTGCCGAAAGTCTGACAACTGGTCTCAAATAGCAACCCAGCCAACACATGGCCCGGCATGAGCCAACTTAGGGTATGGGTATTGCCCAGTAACTGGGTTGCGGAGGTCTGATGGCAGTCGCTCCGTGTAAAATACTGGTATTCAGCCGCATCTGGTTAGACTGGAAGCTGACCACAACATAGTTGGGAAAAGGCAAAGAACGAACCGACCTTGTCGATAAAAAACGACTGGGCTTTTGTTTTGTATCAAAGGAACCCTATAAATAGTTATAACAGATAATTATACCTACAATGATGACATCACTGTATTGTACCGTGACGAGCGTGCCAATCAAACTGTTATTAACAGTCTTACCTTGTTTTTAGATAAATAATACTATTATTGACCGTTTCGCGAATAAGAATCAAACTCTTATACCTACAGGGTGTTAACGAAATCATCCTTCAAACCTCGTGATGTACTGCTGACATAGATTAACGAAGCACGGGATACTTATGTACACAATAAAAAAAAAAATTAGGTACAAGAAGTAAACATGTATTGTGTTCTTAATGTGAGGCATTTTAGCGCCCCGCGCGAATTGCGCGGTTATCGCTCTCGCTATGAGTCGGGGCGCTAAAATGCCTTACGTTAAGAACACATGTCAAAGTCAAAGTATTTATTTCAATTAGGCACATAAAAGGCACCTTTGAACGTTAAAGTTTACAAAGAAAATAGAATTGATTCTAGTCGCCCCTTCCAAACGGTAGTTTCGTATGGAGAAGAATGGGCAAGAAACTCCACCGTTACTCTTTTAAAATGTCTTACAATATTTTGTATAGGTACATTAATTATAAAATTATATGTGAGGACGATGCACCTAGAATAAAATTACTATACCACAAAAGGTAAAAAAAATAATGAAACAATGACAAATTAATAAATATACAATAAAATATTTAGTGTTAATTCCGCGAAAAAACAGTTGATCAAGCCTGAATGCAGTATGCAGCACCGCCCTCCCGCCCGCAAATATATGCAAATGCAGAAGGTGCGATTAATAACATGCAACACACAAGCAAAACAAACCGATACGACACGTGTTTCGCCCCTCCACGGGGCATCCTCAGGTGATGTTGACTCGTCGACCGCTTGGACGCGAATGGCACGACTGTTTTTTTTTTTTTTTTTTTTTTTTTTTTTCCTAATCGACTATTGTAGATGGTCTTGCGGACCTTTTCTACGTAACCTGGCTATTATTGGCGAGACCAGAAGGGTCTCCGAACCAATACCTACTAATCTAACTACCTAGCTAACTACGCAAAGCTAACTACTGTAACATCATGGCTATGACTATAGCAGCGACACCTCTGAGAGCGTCCCCAAGGGGGGACTCGAACTCTTAGGGTGTCGAATGCAAGAGGACTGGGAGGGATACGACAGCTTGATGAGGGCTGTATTCTCGCGTCATGGTGACTGCGCGGAGTCAGAAGGGACGACCGGCTCCGCGGCTGCGGCGGGTGAGCACGGTGGATCGGGGGCGGCGGCGGTGGGACGTCGCGAGGGGCCTCGTCGGCGAGGGCGATACGCCGGTCGGCGGCGGCGGTGTATGTGTATAGTGCTAGTCGATTTATTCGCCTCCTGGAGGAGGGTGATCTCATCATCGGGCTCTAGTAGCGCATGCCGGGGACGGCGGACTATGCTAATCTGGGAGGGTTTATAATCGGACGCGAATGGCACGACTGCGTAGCGCGCGCCCCTTTATACATCGCCTCGACCTGTTATTTGTGTCGAACTACCCACACAAATACGTAATAATGGGGATGAAACTAAATAATGACAAATTAATTATGCGATAGAAACATGGTGCTCACATATTTACAAACATTGCAAAATTATACGTTTTCCCAAACATTTAAAAGTAATAGGTTAGTGTGTGAGTTAAGGTACTTACTCATAGAATCTAAAATAAATGGCTTTTAAAAAATAAATTATACAATTAAAATAGCAACAAGTTTGATTATGTCATGTTTACTTCTTGTAATATTTTTTATTGAATCCAAAAGTATCCCATGCAGGGTTAATCTATGACAGCAGTACATCACGAGGTTGGAAAGAATAACATGATTTCGTTTACACCCTCTATTATTTGAATGCATTGCGGTCACAAGTCACGTTTTGGTCTGCAAATTTTTGAGATGAACAAAAAATTCTTGCTCAAGTTTTTTCGATTTCTAAGATCTTCTAATAAACATGCAGAGTGCGTTCCGGATTACAAATGAAGTAGGGTTCCACAATGGCTATAAGAGGACAACTCTATTAAATTTTTTTTTCTACTTAAGGGCGATTCAAATTTAGACGTTTCGTGTCGGACCGCTGCGGTGCCGAAGCGGTGCGTTTGTCGTAATGCGCACGGACGGTCGTTTGTTTTCATACAGAGAACGCGGAGCGGCAACAGCGCGTGTTGTCGAGCGTTCGCGGTACCGACGCCGCACTGCTGCCGCACCGCGTAGTTTGTATGAAAACAAACAACCGTCCGTGCGCAATACGACAAACGCACCTTTTCGGCACCGCAACGGGCCGACACGAAACGTCTAAATTGAAAGCGCCCTTATATTTATCTGCGTAGCTCTTTGCCAACTGTGTTGGGGTCAGCTTCCAGTCTAACCAGATGCGGCTGAATACCAGTATTTTACACGGAGCGATTGCCATCAGACCACCGCAACCCAGTTATAAGGCAATGCCGATATCCTAAAATTAGACCGGTCTTCAGACTACTAACTACCCGTAACGACTGCCATACGTATTCGTATGACACCCGGGACCGACAGTTTAACGTGCTCTCCGGGGCACGGATGGGTCTCGATGTGTAACGAACACTCACCCATCCAAGAACTGACCGCGGCAAGTGTTGCTTAACTTTGCAAATCATATGATCCGCGCGGTTGGTAACATGCCTCGAGCCCATTTTTGGATATAGATAAACATTTAAAATTCAGAGAAAGAATCTGTAATCGAACAATAAACATCACCCAATACTTACAAAGTAAATAAGGAAAAAGTCACGGGTAATTCTAGTCAATAGTGTTAGTAATAAACTTACTAGGAAATACTTAGTACCTACGTGATGAAACTAGTGTTTAGTGTCTTATTATTAGAACCAAATATGGTAATGTATAAATTACAATATTTGTAGGTACATACAGGGTGCAAAAATAGCCTTAACGAAGCCGAAGTCTACGCATACTGTACATCAAACTAAGTAACATACAGCAAAAGTAATTGCTGGGAAAAAACGACTTTTAGTTTTTGGTGTTAAAAACAACTGTTAACTGTAGCGCGCAATGTAAGCGCGCGCGCAGCAGACTGTGCCTACATTTAGAAAATGTTGATAATGTTTGTATAGAAGAATCTTTAATAATAATATTTAATTTTTTCGTAAAATCGTTAAAAAATATTGTGACTTTGACCCTCAATATCGCCATAACCAGTCAATTCCCTGGTATGGTCCAATACAAAAAATCGTCGTAATAATGGGAAGAATAAGTGGGTCTCGGCTTCGTTAAGGGTATTTTTGCACCCGGTATAATGAATTGCAACAACATGGATTTACGAATTACATGTCGTACCGACCCCATCTAGTGTGGCATAAGGGCAGGGAGATGATGATGACAAATTGCAATATTTACCAACTTACTGCCTGGTTTATTGAGAAAAAAACATTACTTCTTCTTTTCGTGTGGTTAGTGACTAACCTGGTGTCACAGATAATGCCGCCCATGGGCCTCTGACTTGGCTTCACATGCCATCGAGAAATATCTCTCAGGCATGCCGGTTTCCTCACGATGTTTTCCTTCACCGTTTTTAAGCAAGTGATAATTATACAATACGCACATGAATCCGAAAAGTTAGAGGTGCGTGCCTTGGGTTCGCAGTCGAGACCTATGACTTGGCAGTCCGACGGTCACACCACTAGCCGATTACAGCTGTTACTCATGTAAGTATATTATTTGTTTCATATCAACGTGGAGAGGAAAGTGGCTAACTAACAACTGCGCCGATCATATGATTTGCGAGGTTAAGCTGCGCTTGTCACGGTTGGTCCGTAGATGGGTGACCGTTCGTTACACATCGAGACCCCTCCGTGCCTCGGAGAGCATCTTAAACTGTCGGTCCCGGGTGTCATACGAATACCTATGACAGTCGTTACGGGAAGTCAGAAGCCCGAAAGTTCGAAACCGGTCTAACTTTAGGATATCGGCATTGCCCAGTAACTGGGTTGCGGAGGTCTGATGGCAGCTAGTCGCTTCGTGTAAAATACTGATATTCAGCCGCATCTGGTTAGACTGGAAGCTAAACACAACATAGGAAAAAGCTAAGAGGAAGAAATGTTTTGTATCTATATTCGGGATATTGATGAAAAATTATAGGTAAGTTTTATTTTATAATAAAACTAGCGACCCGCCCTGTCTTCGCACGGGTGCAATGTAGATACTAATGTGGGGCATATAAACTTTCCTCTTGAATCACTCTATCTATTAAAAAAACCGCATCAAAATCCATTGCGTAGTTTTAAAGATCTAAGCATACATAATGACAGACAGACAGCGGGAGCGACTTTGTTTTATACTATGTAAAGATTCGTTATTATTATGTAGGTATGTTAGTCTTCTTCTTCTTATCGTGTGGTTAGTGACTAACCTGGTGTCAGAGTTTATGCCGCCCATGGGCCTCTGACTTGGCTTCACATGCCATCGAGAAATATCTCTCAGGCACACGATGTTTTCCTTCACCGTTTTAAAGAAAGTGATAATTATACAATGCGCACATGAATCCGAAAAGTCAGAGGTGCGTGCCTTGGGTTCAAACTCGAGACCTATGACTTGGCAGTCCAACGATCACACCACTAGGCTAATGTTAGTAAAATACTATATTATTATGTAGGTATGTATTTATAATTATTATAATTATACATACAGAATGTTAACACACTCTACAGTTCGGGCGACGAGTCGTCACCGCACTGAACATCGTGCAAGTGGTTGCAGAATAGATTTTTTTGCTACAAAATAGCTTTGAGTCAATATTTAATGAATTTAAGGGCAGTAAGTACTTTAGCTGCGTCGTTGGTCCAGTTGTGGCAAGCGCGACTGCTGATCTTGAGGTCTTGGGATCAATCCCCAGGTCGGGCAAAGTGTTATTGGGCTTTTCCGTGTGGAATTCCTCAGTAGCAGCCCGGAGTTTGGAGTTGTGCCCGGTTGATGGCAATAGGCTCGCCCCCTATTACATGGGACTTAAACATAAGAACCTAACCTTAGGATATCGGCATTGCCCTGTAACTGGGTTGCGGAGGTCTCATGGCAGTCGCTCCGTGTAAAATACTGGTATTCAGCTGCATCTGGTTAGACTGGAAGCTGACCTTAACATAGTTGGAAAAGGCTAGGAAGAAGAAGATATTAACTCATAAATGTCCACTGCAGAGGTGCTCGTGGCTAAATAACAACCGCGCCGATCTTACGATTTGCGAGGTTAAGCTGCGCTTGCCGCGGTCAGTCCGTGGATGGGTGACCATTTGTTACACATCGAGATCCCTCCGTGCCTCGGAGAGCACGTTAAGCCATCGGTCCCGGGTGTCATACGAATACCTATGACAGTCGTTACGGGTAATCAGAAGCCCGAAAGTCTGACAAACAGTTTAACCTTAGGACATCGGCATTGCCCAGTTACTGGGTTGCGGAGGTCTGATGGCAGTCGCTCCGTGTAAAATACTGGTATTCAGCCGCATCTGGTTAGACTGGAAGCTGACCCCAAGATAATTGGGAAAAGGCTAAGAGAAAGTAAATGTCCACTGCAAAAAACCTCTTACTTGAAAGTGGTTATGCGTTCTTTTAAAATTAGAGAATTTTGAGAATATTGCCATAATCAAAACTTTAAACATAACGGCGACATGAGGGTGTTACTATACATCTGCCCAACCCTTCGGGAAATACAGGCGTCATGTTATGTTATGTATGTACTTTATTTCGGGTTTTATTCAATTTTTTCTTGTTTTCTGAAATCGATACCAAGCCGAGTACAAGGCGAGTGTGGATGGAACAGTTGGAAGGGGCCGACCTCGGCGAACGTACCATGAACAAATCGCGGACGTTCTCAAAAATGGCCACGTTGGTAGCACCCTAAACCGACGAGCATGCATGACGTTAATGAATGTAGATGAAGCGAAAAGGGTGTGTCAGGATCGTAGCCGGTGGAAATCTTGTCTCTGCCTACCCCAATGAGAAACAGGCGTGATTGTATGTATGATACGGGAAATAATAATGGTGCCGAAAAACAAATTAATCTCCAGCGATCTGTGGCCGACTGTTATTCTAATTAACCAGCGTTATAATGAATTACCGAAAAATTAACTAAACTAACGACGAATATTGATTAACTAGCTTTTGCCCGCAGCTTCGCTTGCGTGATTTTTTTCACCCTCTTAGGGGTTGAATTTCGAGAAATCCCTTCTTAGTGGATGTTTACGTCACAAAATGAACCTACTGTCAACATTTCAAGTTTCTAACCCCAGCCGTGTAGGCTGTGCGTTGATAGATCAGTCAGTCAGTCAGCTTCTCCTTTTATAAGTATAGATAATTAAATCCAGAACGACCTTACAAAAAGTGGGTTGTGATTAATCCATTTCAGATATTAAAATTCTAGCCGTGCAACTAAATTACTAAGTGAGCGGCTAGAAATACAGAGAGCAACTTCAATATTAAGATAAAGACGATCGATTTTTCCAGTGAGGTTTTACATAACGTACTTTTTACAGCAAACAAGTCGGTATGATACCAACTCGCGTTTTGAAATTTTAAACACTTTATTAACATACCATTTTTAACAGACTTCCAAAACGGAGGAGGTTACTATGTTCGTCTGTATGTATGTATTTTTTTTTGTGTATTTTCATCGATATTTTCGCCAATTGTGAACCGATTTTAATTATTCTTTTTTTAATAGATAGGGTATACTTCGAAGTTGGTCCCATTTAAATTTGGTGAAGATCTGATGAAGAACTTCTGAGATAAACAATGGAACTCCTCAATGACGAACAGTACGCATATTGTGATGATGTGATTATGTTACGAGCAGCGTCTTTAGTAGGTCCAACCAAGTTTTAATTAAGGCCACTAAAATGAAAAAAATAAAAACTTTTTTACAAAAAAATTTAACCGACTTCAAAAAAGAATAAAATAAGTGCCTTCAATTTGGTTCAGCGTGGATCAGCACCGACTTCTGAAACTGTTAATTTTATATGGTACCTAATTATTTTATTCTTTTTTGAAGTCGGTTTAAATTTTTTGTAAAACAGTTTTTATCATCCTTTATATGTAAACGATTGCAAAACGTGACGTGATGTTGTCATTACATACCTACAATAACATCATCCTTGGATTTATGTCTTATTTTATTACACGTGGGTAAGGAAATTGGCATAATAAATATCTTTGAATCTACGTACTTTGTAAAATAAAAACCTATCTTTGTATCTTTGAAACTTTGTATTTTTATAATCCTTAGGGTCAAGCCACATAAGAGGAAGCGGAGAGGGAGAGGGTGTGTTCTTCTCCCTTCCCGCGCCAAACGCACCGGGCGCCGTACGCGACGATCTCCAGCCACCCTAGTGTGTGGCCTGCGGGCGGCGGGGTAGGGGACTCGCCGCCCGACCAGTAACAGGCCCGAGAAGCTGGCGCGCTGTGTTCCGTGCGCACTTCTCAGGAGGACGTGGGGCAAGTCCCCACAGAGGAGAGGTTCGCCATGGGTTGGCGGACCGAGATCTGCCGGGGTTGTGATGCATGCTTTTGCGAATCCCGCGACCCCGGCCGTACGGTCAGGAAAGGGAACACCGTTAGTTTTTAGCCGGTAAGAGTCCGGCAGACCCCCTCACCTTCCTCGGGCGAGGGACATCCATGAGGATATTCCAACGAGAAAAAAAAAAAGGGTCAAGCCACATGTAACGCGGTGTCCTGCGTAAGCGACGAACGCGATCAAGACAACGGCATTCCCTACTAGCGGCCTATGTAGTGAGACGCGACGTATTTGTTCCACGTCGTGTCGCGCCGCGTCGCGTTTGTCGCTTACGCAGGACACCCCGTGACGGAAGATACGTCGCCGATCTTCCGCCGGTACACATAAAGCGCAAGCCACACCGCCAGCTGGCGGGCGGGCGAGCTGGCGTTTTCATACTCCGGTTCACATCGTTTGAGTTGCGGAAGTAGCCAGGTTCGGTGAAACGTAGCTCGCTCGCCCGGTCGCCAGCTTAGTCTTTATATAGTATTAAACAAAGTCGCTCCCGCTGTCTGTACGCTTAGATTTTTTAAACTACGCAACGGATTTTAATGCAGTTTTCAGCAATAGACAGAGTGCGGAAGGTTTATTATGCCCCACATTAGTATCTACATTGCACCCGTGCGAAGCCGGGGCGGGTCGCTAGTTCCATATAAACATGTCACACAGGCGTGGTCACATCCAAAGACTTGGGGGGGGGGGGGGGGGGGGGGGGTTCATATTTACAGTAAAATACATTGAGCACATAAGGATTTATTGCAAAAATTTTTTTTTTCGAATTATCTATTTTTTGTAGGTCTGTTAATTAGACGTGTCCGATTTTGGTGGGCGGGGTCATGCACCCTACGATTCCCCCCCTCGGACCGCCACTGGATACACATTTGACCGAAGATCCGTTACTAAAATTCCTCGAGTGAATTAGGCGACGGAAGATCGGCGACGTGTATTCCGCGTCTTTTATCGATAAAAATCTCAGAATAAATAACTACTCAATATTTTTAAAATCATCATCATCAACTTTAGCCTTAAGACGTCCACTGCTGAACAAAGGCCCCCCCCTTAGACCGCCACATCGAACGACAATCCGCCATTTGCATCCATCGGTTGCCCGTGACTTTCACAATGTCGTCGGTCCACCTAATGGGAGGCGTACCTACGCCGCGCGTTCCGATTTGTGGTCGCCACTCAAGAACCTTTCTTCCCCATCGGTTATCGGTCCCTCGAGCGATGTGGCCTGCCCATTGCCACTTCAGCTTGCAAACCCTGACAGCTATGTCGGTGACTTAGGTTCTACGGCGAATATCCTCGTTCCGAATTTTATCGCGCAAAGAAACTCCGAGCACAGCTCTCTCCATTGCCCGCTGGGTAACTCGTGAGTTTCTCCAAAAGGCCAGCAGTCAAGGACCACGTCTCAGATCCATATGTCATTACTGGTTGAAGACCCTTGTCTTCAGGCACTGCGGGAGCTTGGTTGAGAAGATATCACGCAATTTCCCGAACGATTTTTAAAATGGACGTACTTATAACAAAAATAAAACCGACTTCAAAAAAACGATGAAAAGAATAAAATAATTACCATATTATAAAATTAACAGTTTTAGAAGTCGGTGCTAATCCACGCTGAACCAAATTGAAGGCACCGACTTCTGAAACTGTTAATTTTATAATATGGTAATTATTTTACTCTTTTCATCGTTTTTTTGAAGTCGGTTTTATTTTTGTTAAAATGTTTTTTATTTTTTTCGTTTTAGTGGCCTTAACTAAAATATGGTTGGACCTACTAAAGACGCTGCTCTTAACATAATCACATCATCACATTATGCGTACTGTTCGTCATTGAGGAGTTCTATTGTCTATCTCCGAAGTTCTTCATCAGATCTTCACCAAATTTAAATGGGACCAATCTGGAAGTATTATATCCTTCCAAATAAAAAAAAAAAACTAAATCGGTTTATAAATGGCGGAGTAATGAGGTAACAAACATTAAAAAAAAACATACAGACGAATTGAGAACCTCCTACTTTTTTGGTAGTCAATAAAAATAAAATTTTGACAGATTGGCAATGACAAACATAATAGCGTTAATGGGAATACTTGACCGCCACCAAGGACAAACAAAAATTAACATAACCTACTAAAACTTAAATGTTTATAGAAATATCTTTTATGCTAATTAAACTGATATTTAAATAACTATATTCCAGTCTAACTGAATGTGGAATTTATGAAGGTAAATAAAGACAGCACAGGTAGGTATACACCCATATTCTAAGACGTTCCTACAAAACTTACTCAACTCGAGTCCACCTCGACTCAGCCTTTCGGTAGTTATAGTTGACATAAACGTCCTCGACTCGACATTTTTCCTCAGTCGAGGTAAGGAGTCATCTGTCAAACTCAAGGTACCTCGGAACCTACCTTAAGGAAGGAAGTGTCAAAGTTCGTATGTAACAAAAATGAATTTTGAATACTTTATGATAATCCTTACAATTATTTATCGCGGTGTTATTTTCGCGATGCAGATAATTCAAATTATGACGTAATGACTCCGTCGAAGAACCTCAAAGTTCACTCGAAATTGCGACTAAGAATACAATTTTGAAGGTGTTTTCGAGGCCTTTCTGAGTCGAGTATGAGTCGAGTAAGTTTTGGAGGAACATCTTAGAATATGGGTGCTAGACTGGTCATTTCAATTTTGTATACATTCTTTGATAATGATTTAATATTTCTAACATCTATACAAGGTTAGTCGGAAAGGGGCTACTAAGCCGAAAGGATGTTAAAGTACCCATAATAAGGGATAACTTTTGTTCTACAACTTTCCCCAAAACTCGATAGTTTAAGAGAAATAGCTTTACAAAGATTTCGTAAAAAAAATGCCAATATCTATCTGTCCATAGAGCTATGGACAGATAGATTTTGGCATATTTTATGATCAGCTGTTTTTACAGTTTAGGTCATATTTGGGGTCACAGATTAGAAAATTAATTATCTGAATTCGTAACGAAAGCAGGTATATTTTTTTTTTTAAAAACTAAAATAAAAATCTTTTAGCATGTAAATAAAAATTATCGAATTTTGAAATTTGAACACTTGCTTTAAAATTGTCATCAGTGATACTTTAGGTGGCCCGCGGCTTAGTACCCCCTTTCCGACTAACCTTGTATATAATACTTAATTTTTTTCGTTTATAATAAATCATACAAGGACCTCTATGGTTCAGTGGTTGCAAGCGCGACTGCTGAGCATGGGTCCTGGGCTCGATCCCCAGGTCGTGTAAAGGGTTATTGGGTTTTTCCATTAGGAATTTATCGGTAACAGCCCGGAGTCTGGATTTGTGCCCGGTTAATAGCAATAGGCTCGCCCCCTATACATGGGACTTAAACGTAACTGGCGAAACGAGGGAGTACTAAAAACACCTCTGCCTATCCCTTCGGGGAATACCAGGCGTGATGTTATGTTTAAATCCAACATAACCTACTTACCCATAATCCCATTAATATCGTAGGTTATTTGTCTCCAAGAAAACACTTCGTTGAATTTGCCGACGCTACGTCCATTTTGACACTTCGCAGGTACAGTCAGCAACACAAAGCAGAGAGCAGTCAACAGCAACAGTTTCATTTTGAGCTGAAATACAAAAATATCGTCTTCATTGTACAGTATGTTAAATAACAGAGATTTTTTCCTTAAACTCGTTAATCTACAAGGTTAGTCGGAAAGGGGGTACTAAGCCGCGGGCGACTTAATGTATCACTGATGATTGTTTTAAAGCAAGTGTTAAAATAACAAAATTCAATAATTTTTATTTCTATGAAAAATTATTTGTATTTTAGTATTGTCAAAAATTCTACGTGCTTGCTTTAGTTACGAATTTAAAAAACGGATCCTCTATTCCGTGACCTCAAATATGACCTAAAATGTAAACACAGCGGATCATAGCTGAGGATAGATAGAATTTAGCGTATTTTTTATGAAATCTTTGAACAGCTATTTCTCTTAGATTAATGACTTTTGGGGAAGTTATAGAACAAAAGTTATCCCTTATTATGGGTACTTTAACACCCTTTCGGCTTAGTACCCCCTTTCCGACTAACCTTGTATATCATTAATAGATTAATAGAAAAATAAGTATAAAGAAATAAAATAATTAAACTTAATAAATTAATTGCGTAATTTCCCTACTTTTACGTTAAAAGACAAGTGCGCGTGTAGAGTGTTTCTTTAACATAATAATAATTATTTTATTTTTTTCAATTTTTTTTTGCGAGGTTAAGTTGCTCTTGTCGCAGTCAGTCATTGGACTGACCGTTCGTTACACATCGAGACCCCTCCGTGCCTCGGAGAGCACGTTAAACAGTCGGTCCCGGGAGTCATACGAATATCTATAACAGTCGTTATGGGAAATCATAAGTCCAAAAAAAAAGTAAATTAAAAGTAGTTTTTATCTTTTATTTTTATTGGGTATATTTTTGTAGTTTATCTCGATATCTACCTAGTATATGCATTGTTTATTGACACATTATAAAACACTTTTATCCGGTCAAATATTATAGAATATACAAGGTTAGTCGGAAAGGGGGTACTAAACCGAAAGGGTGTTAAAGTACCCATAATAAGGGATAACTTTTGTTCTACAACTTTCCCCAAAACTCGATAGTTTAAGAGAAATAGCTTTTCAAAGATTTCGTAAAAAATATGCTAAAATCTATCCGTCCATAGCTATGATCAGCTGTTTTTATAATTTAGGTCATATTTCATATCACGAAATAGAAAATTAATTTTCCGAATTCATAACTAAAGCAGGTGTGATTATTTTTTTGAAAAAACAAAAATGATAATCTTTTTTCATGCAAATATAAATTATCGAATTTTGAAATTTTAACACTTGCTTTAAAATAGTCATCAGTGATACTTTAAGTGGCCCGCGGCTTAGTACCCCCTTTCCGACTAACCTTGTATATTTAAAATTAACTACCTCCAGCCGTGTGCCACTGCGGGGGTGCCAGCTGAAAATCAGCGCTGGGTGTTTGACGCCTAGCTTATGCTGAGTTGGTGACCTTTTCGGCATGGACATGCTCGACAGCATAAAATGTATATGTTTAATTCTTTTTATATTGTTCTTTCTATTTTTATTTTATTTTATTTATGCTGTCATTGTGTTCTTGGCTGATTAAAATAATTTTATTTTCTATCTTTTCTTTCTTCTTTCTAAAAGTCTGGCAACCGGTTTAATCCTAGGATATTGGCATTTGCCCAGTAACTGCGTTACGGAGGTCTGATATTGGCATTTGCCCAGTAACTGCGTTACGGAGGTCTGATATTGGCATTTGCCCAGTAACTGCGTTACGGAGGTCTGATATTGGCATTTGCCCAGTAACTGCGTTACGGAGGTCTGATATTGGCATTTGCCCAGTAACTGCGTTACGGAGGTCTGATATTGGCATTTGCCCAGTAACTGCGTTACGGAGGTCTGATATTGGCATTTGCCCAGTAACTGCGTTACGGAGGTCTGATTTTTTTAAATGACAACGTTTGGAATGGCCTTTTTAGGAAAGTGCCATTACACACATTTTTGCTAAATTAACATATACCCTAATTATTTTTGTGTATCCTATTAACTAGTTAATTAATTAGGTAGGTACCTACATAAGTATTTAGTCATATGAGGTGACTACCTCAATGAGATCATTGGCTAATGAGGACTTGACCATTAGATGAGATTACATTCAAAAGGTAATTCATAATTACCATGTCATTTCAATTTAGTAAAACGAACTTTTGTGATATCTAACATCCATATTCTAAGACGTTCCTCCAAATCTTACTCGACTCGACTTGACTCCACCTCGACTTGACATAAACGTCCTCGACTCGAGATTTTTCCTCAGTCGGGGTAAGGAATCATCTGTCAAACTCAAGGTACCTCGGTACCTACCTTAAGGAAGGATGGATACCAAAGTTCGTATATAACAAAAATGAATTTTGAAGACTTTATCGAATATGCTTATGATAAACCTTACAAGTATTGATCGCGGCGTTATTTGTGCGATGCAGTTAATTCAAATTATGACGTAATGACTCCGTCGAGGAACCTCAAAGTTCACTCGACATTGCAACTAAGCATACAATTTTGAATGTGTTTTCGAGGCCGTCCTGAGTCGAGTATGTTTTGAAGGAATGTCTTAGAATATGGGTGTTAGACTGTATAAGAAATATATTCTAAACTAGACTTGGCATACTCATATTTAAAGCATTTAAGCATTAAAATGAATCACCAACATAAAAATATTTTTTTAAACTTTAAGGATTTAAAAAAAAAAATCGCACATGGTGCCGCAATACGAAGTATGTCAAAAAATTACAAATAAATAGTACTATATCTGTGTGTAAGGATAAAATGGCCAACCTTATGATTCCAGAGATAGCCTCATTTTTCATGTGAGCGCCATACAATTTTTTCTTAAAAAAATTATAACTCCGTCATTTGTACACGCAATTGCCTCATACGAAATTTTATAGTATAGTAATGATCAGCAGAATCCATTTCTAGCCAAAAAAAGGACCCTTAAAATTCAAGTCTCTATGTCTATGAAAGGCGATTTTCAGCCCACCGTGCGCCGCCCGGTGCGCGCGCTACTTCCGCACCGTGTTTTACCTCAATAGCGAAGTGAAAAATGTAAAAAAAAAAAAAATGTCGACACAAAATTTTTGGTTAGAAATATAAAAACACTTGGATCTCGTTTTTTTGCAAATATGTTTAGTTAAACGTTGGTTGGATCACAAAACTCAAATATGACAAAATAACACTTAACGGTCTTTAAGAAGACGGACAGCAGTAAGTATGTTTACTTTTTCTAGCCTTATGGCATAATAATATACATAAACTGTGTATATATACATAAGCTGTGTCCTCACGGCTCCGCCCGTAGCCTATGTTACTCAGTGATAATGTAGCTTTCTAACGGCAAAAGAATTTTTGAAATCAGTCCAGTAGTTTCTAAGTTTATTCGTTACCTACCTACATACAAAAATACAAATCTTTCCTCTTTATAATATTAGTGTAGATTAGTATTTTTTGTGACCTTGACTTTACGTGAATTGAAACTAACAGGATTTATGATTTTAGAGTACATACATTGCGCTAAATTCTGTGCAGTCACTGAATCAGTCCATAAGTTTTTATTACACAAGGTTAGTCGGAAAGGGGGTACTAATCCGCGGGCCACTTGAAGTATCACTGATGACAATTTAAAGCAAGTGTTAAAATTTCAAAATTCGAGGATTTTTATATGCATGCAAAAATATTTTTATTTTAGATTTTTCAAAAAATATCATACCTGCTTTAGTTATGTTTTCAGAATATTAAGTTTCTAATCCGTGGCCCCAAATATAACATAAATTGCAAACACAGCTGATCATAGCTATGGACAGATAGATTTAAGGATATTTTTTACGAAATCTTTGAAAAGCTATTTCTCTTAAACTATCGAGTTTTGGGGAAAGTTGTTTAACAAAAGTTATCCCTTATTATAGTTACTTTAACACCCTTTCAGCTTAGTACTCCCTTTCCGACTAACCTTGTTTACCTACCTAGCTATCATTTAATAGTCGGTTTAAGTGTCGTTTAATATGACCTGCCGATTTGGTAAATGAATAAAAGACGTCAATATGTATGAATTTCAAATGACTTTTTAATATTTGAAAAAAAAATTTTTTTGTATCGTCAATTTAGCTCCAGTAGTTTACTCGTGATGATATAACAACAGGCATACAGTCAGTTATTTTCGCATTTATAATAGTTTAATGTTTTAAAAATTGAGGGTAGTTAATAAATAATCATGTAAGGAACGATTAATAATTATAAAAAAAATACAGAGTACCTAATATCAAACAAAAACAAAAAAAAATAGCTTAATTTTTACTATATTTATCAATTAATATATTTAATTTATCATTTTATTAATGGTTAATAAAATAAATAGTTTTTAAAGAAATGCTAAAAATAACCGTTGAATAAAATGTATAAAAAACTCACCTTATATTTTTAACTATTTTTTAATAACAATATCACATCACTGTTCCACAAAATAAATTATTATTGTAAAAATATTTTTGTCACTGTTATTATCGCATAATTATAACTAACACACTATAACAATATTATTTAATAAACACGTCCGACATAGATCAGAATGATCTACTATGTGATGTTATTCTAATGTTGATGTTTAGAATCACCCCAGATTTTTATCTAGTGTTGTAACTGGGTCGACAAAATTTTATATCGATATGTTTAATAATATCAATGATTGTGTTGTTCCGGGCAAATAATAGGTTACTTATCTTTGTACAAGGGGAATAAATGGACTATGAACATAAATAATTATGACATTCAGTATTTTCCTACGCGCTGATAACAAGAATGAACTACGATTGCTAGTTTATAAATCTAATTACATATCTAATCAATTGCCTTGTTGGTCTAATGGTCGCAAGTGCCACTGCTGAGCATAGAGTCCTGGGTTCGATCCCCAGGCCGGGCAAAGTGTTATTGAGTTTTTCCATTAGGAATTTCTCTGTAGCAGCCTGGAGTCTGGATTTGTGCCCGGTCAATGGCAATAATCTCGCCCCCTATTACATGGGACTTGAACATAACTGGCGAAACGAGGGTGTACTAAATACACCTCTGCCGAACCCTTCGGGGAATATAAGGCATGATGTTATGTCATGTAATCAATGGAAGATCCTTCACATATGATGATATTACTCAAGGCCGTGGGGCGTTCCCTCAGCAGTTAGCCTCGCTATCAACGTTGCTGACGAGCTAATCTTTATACCGCAGCATGATTTACCATATAGACTAAATAAGGTGGAATCTGGGGATGCGAGGTCCTGGAAGGCGCGACGAGACAGGCCTACTCTGTAAATCATAATCACTTTTTAACAAAAATAAAACCGACTTCAAATTGTCTATCTTCGAAGTTCTTCATCAGATCTTCACCAAATTTAAATGGGACCATTTCGAAAGAATGCTCTTTCAAACAAAAAAATAATCATTAAAATCGGTTCACAATTAGCAAAGTAATCGCGGACCAAACATACAAAAAAAAAACATACAATCGAATTGATAACCTCCCCCTTTTTTGAAAGTCGGTTAAAAATACGAAATTTCGGCTGACGGATCGTACATTTTCCAACCACGAAAGTGTTTCGGATCCGACGATCGATTAGATTTTTGTGATTTGACATTCTGTCTTTCGTTCATTCTACTGCCAGATGTTAACTGACGTCTAGTAGTTCATTGTTTGACTTGTAACTTCGATATTCGTTTTTCGGAGTAGGCCCCCCAGGTAACGGATGAAAAGTATTTTGAAAAGAGAATGCATTTAGAAAAAACCCAGTCGTGGTCTGATATTTTTACTCACGCTAAAGTTTATACTAGCCTAGAGCGGGCTCAAATCCTAAATCTGGGCCTGCTACACGATACAAGAGAAGAATAAATAATTAATCTAAAGATCAAATTATGGTTACATATTTAAAAAATAGAAAGCAGTTAAGCTAAGTAAATTTCGACACAAAAAAAGAAGAAATATTTAAGTCAGATCATCGCATAGTCAGATACGGTGTCTCTCAAGGAAGCATGCTAGGGCCTTTGCTTTTCATAATTTACATTAATGACTTGCCAAAAGTAACTAAATACCATATGACATTGTTTTACGGATGACAGCACTGTAATCATAGAATCCAAAGATAAAAATACTTCTGAAACTGAGATAAATGACACCATCAATTCGATGATAAGTTGGATGAATAACAATAATCTAAAAATAAATTTAGCAAAAAACAAATATAATTTGGTTCAGCCAAAGCTTAGCAACACCCAATTTCGACATGAACTACCTAGGTACCCCCCTAAATACTTCCTCTTAGCCCTTTCCCAATTATCTTGGGGTCAGCTTCCAGTCTAACCAGATGCGGCTAAATAATTTTACACGGAGCGACTGCCATCAGACCTCCGGAACCCAGTAACTGGGCAATGCCGATATCCTAAGGTTAAACTGTTTGTCAGACTTTCAGGCTTCTGACTACCCGTAACGACTGTCATAGGTATTCGTATGACACCCGGGACCGACGGCTTAACGTGCTCTCCGAGGCAAGGAGGGATCTCGATGTGTAACAAATGGTCACCCATCCACGGACTGAGCGCGGCAAGCGCAGCTTAACCTCGCAAATGGTACGATCGGCGCGGTTGTTATTTAGCCACGAGCCCCTCAGGAACCCCCCTAAATAATGATCATCATCTTCCTGCCCTGGTCCCAAGTTACTTGGGGTCGGCGCAATATGTTTTTCTCTTCCACTCTTTCCTGTCAGCCGTCTCATTATCATTTACTCCCTTATCTTTCATATCCTCCCTCACACAATCCATCCATCTTTTCTTAGGTCTCCCTCTCCCCCTCCATCCATCAACATTCATATTCATCACTCTCTTAGTCACATGTGTTTCATCCCTCCTCAGCACATGCCCATACCAAGACAAACGCTTTCCTTTCAACTTTTCTGTCACTGGTGCCACTTTCAAACTTCCTCTAATATACTTATTTCTTACTTTATCCATTCGCGTCACTCCACACATCCATCTCAACATTCTCACCTCCGCTACGTGTAATCTTCTTTCATCCGTCTTCTTCACGGCCCAACACTCTGATCCGTACAGCACGACAGGTCTTATAATGGATTTGTAGATTTTGCCCTTCAGCTTGAGGGGCATCCGTTGGTCACAAGTTGCCCCTGTGACCTGTCGCCATTTCATCCAACCTGAGTTGATCCGATGCGTAACGCCCCTAAATAATGATGATAATACAAAATTCTTAGGAGTTATCATTGATTAGCGGCGGTAAGACCCGTCATGGAGGAGAGGCGGCATGGCGCCCTCAGCTTCCGGCTGACGCAGGTACTCTCGGGACACGGTTGTTTCGGGAAGTACCTGTGTCGTATAGGCCGGGAGCAGACGCCCGGATGTCACCACTACGACTGCCCCGAGGACACGGCACTGCACACGCTGTAGGCGTGTCCAGCTTGGGGGTCGTAGCGCCGCGAACTAATCGCGGCGGTCGGCGGTGACCTCTCGCTTCCGGCCGTGGTTCTGTCCATGGTCGGGAGCGAGAGTGCGTGGGAAGCCATCGCCTCCTTTTGCGAGGGGGTGATGGCGACCAAGGAGGAAGCGGAGAGGGAGAGGGAGCGGTGTGCTCTCCTCTCTTCCCGCGCCAGACGCACCGGGCGTCGGAGACGCGTACGCCATGACCTCCAGCCACCCTAGTGTGTGGCCTGCGGGCGGTGGGTTATGGGACCCACCGCCCGACCAGTAACAGGCCCGAGAAGGCGGCGCGCTGTGTTCTGTGCGCGCTTCTCAGGAGGATGTGGGGCAAGGCCCCACAGAGGAGAGGTCCGCCGAGGGTTGGCGGACCGGGACCTGCCGGGGTTGCGGTGCATGCTTTTGCGAATCCCGCGACCCCGGCCGAACGGTCAGGAGAAGGAACACCGTTAGTTTTTAGCCGGTAAGAGTCCGGCAGACCCCCTCGCCTTCCCCGGGTGAGGGACATCCATGAGGATTTTCCAACGGAAAAAAAAGGAATTATTATAGATAAAAACTTAAACTGGAAATCACATACTGAAGAACTTAACAAATCTACTAACCTAATTATACGAGTACATTTCTTCGGGATAAACGATGATGTTTATTAAAATTTTGCTAATCACTACGAATCCTAACGGATTTATCCTCATATCAGTATTCAAGGATGTAATTGTAATGATGAATTATCAGTCTAGCGAAGTGATAAGTATTTCAGAATAAATATTTATCTCATGCATTAGATGCATTGAAAATTTGAAACCCGTCTCGCTCGCGGAAACCATCTAAAACCTGCTAGCCTTGACTTTTTACACGTATTAAAAAAAGGTCGGTCAAGTTGTACACGATTAGACTTATAAAGCACTGCGAATGTATAAAATAATCTTGATTTATTTTGTCTGTCTTACAGGTTTACATCGATGTTTTCTTTGTATATTCCAAGATGCATATTCAATTGAGGTCTGGCTTTTAATACCAGGCTAGCCAGTTGTCTGCTAAGTCATGTGATTCGATAGGTAGCTCTTTGATAACTGCTGCCAGACCAGTAACAGGCACGAGAAGGCGGCGCGCAGTGTTCCGTGCGCGCTTCTCAGGAGGATGTGAGGCAAGGCCCCACAGAGGAGAGGTCCGCTAGAGGATGGCGGACCGGGGCGACCGTATAATAAGTCAGATATACCTATATCATCAGACTAAAATACTAGTAGGTAGGTACTTAAAATTATCTTTAATACATTTTGTAGTTTTGTTTATCATAATCTATGTAAACATAAACACTTACATTAGGTACTTAAAAACATATTACAGAAACTTTACTTGTGATCTTTAAATATTGCACATTTGTTTACTAACTTATTATTAGGTATTTGGTTATTAAATTGCTAGGATTAGACTAGGTATTTTGTTATTTTGGGGTTATTGTATTTTTTAGTTTTTAAATTAATTTAATTTATATTTTAAGATAGTTTATTAAATTGAGTTGACCATTTGAATTATACCTATTATTAATTAATTGTGCTGTAAATATGTATATTATTATATTTAATTTTTGTTTTCTATATTAAGCATTTTATACAAAAGAATCAATATTAAACATTGCATTATATTATTAATTAAATTCAGTAATTAAAGTCATTTATTTTCTAAATATTCTGATACGGAGTAAAAGCAATTTTGTATTAAATAAGATTTTAGTTTTTTACTAAATAAAATAAATTTGGATTCTTGTTTAATTTGTTGTGTTTATTGTAACATTTTTCTAAAATAATGTTTAATGAGGTCATAGACGAGCCATCAAATAATTTTGACTTTGTGATTATTGGTTCACATAATACCTACTTCACACTTTTTAACCGACTTCAAAAAGGAGGAGGTTCTATATTCGATAAGTTTTTTTTTATGTATGGACACCGATTACGCTGAGATTTATGATCCGATTTACGTGATTCTTCGTTAGTTTGACGCGGAATAGTTGCCATTTGGTCCCATAAAAATTTAACATAGTTTGGCCCAGTAGTTTTCATTTTATGAACATTTATATTTTTTTATGATCATTTTAGTTTACGTGGATGATGTAATTATTCTACCTGATGTAATCTAGAAAAATCCTACTGTAGTTTACAGAACAACATATTACAGACACTAAAAAGTAAAAAATAATAAAAAAACTACGTTTAAAAAAACCGACTTCAAAAACTAAAAAGTATAAAATAACTTAATAAAGTTACAGTTTCAGAAGTCGGTGCCTTCAATTTGGTTCAGCGTGGATTAGCACCGAATTCTGAAACTGTAACTTTATATAGTTATTTTATACTTTTTAGTTTTTGAAGTCGGTTTTTTTCTGTAGTGCATAATTAATTCTGTGGTCAGTGACGTGCCCAAAATATTGTGTCGCGTGCCATTTAGGCTGAGCATCCACCAGAGCTGTGCTAAGCTGCGTAGCGAGGAATGTGTTTTGTAAGCACCAATAGAATCACTTCATTTACCTAGCTTCGCTCTGCGCAGCTCTGGTGGATATGGGCTTAGCAGAGCGAGATTTTTGTTCATACAAAACAAGCGAGAAATGCGAGCGAGGGATGTGTTGCGAGGAATGTGTACCGCTCCCGCCATACCACCTTCATATTCGAAAAGACTCCGCTACCTATCCTCGCACCGCGCATTTGTACACATTACGCATTACACATTACCCATTCCTCGCACAGCTCTGGTGGAAAGGGTCACACCGTTTCACGTCCTCGCTACACATTTTCGCAGCGCACATTTTCCTCGCACAGCTCTGGTGGATGTCCAGCCTAATGGCACGCGTGCCATTGGTTCGCCATCCCTGTAGTAGATCTCCTTGGTAAGAATTGGTCCGGGGAAGTACTACGACCATTTTTATTTCTGCCGCCAAACAGCATTGCTGTCTTCCCGTTTAAAGGGTATGGATACCGGTGGAATTACAGGCACATGAGACTACACAACTTTGTCTCTAAGGTTGGTAACGTATCAGCAATCGTCTTGATGTTGTAGTTATAGGCGGTGGTTACCATTTTCCATCAGGTGGGGCGAAAGCTTACATGGTTAAAATATTGCGTACATACATAAACTCACGCCATTTTCCTTTCCTATTGGGGTAGGCAGAAAATATGAAACGCCACATGCTTCGATCCTTATACAAGGTTAGTCAGAAAGGGGGTACTAAGCCGCGGGCTACTTAATGTTTCACTGATGATTGTTTTAAAGAAAGTGTTAAAATTTCAAAATTCGATAAAAAAAAACTCCATGCAAAATGATTTTTATTTTAGTTTTTTCAAAAATTCTTCAATCCTGCTTTAGTTACGAATTCAGAAAATGAAGCTTCTAATCTGTGACCCCAAATATGACCTAAAATGTAAACACAGCTGATCGTAGCTGAGGATAGATAGAAATTAGTGTATTTTTTATGAAATCTTTGAACAGCTATCTCTCTTAAACTAATGACTTTTGGAGAAAGTTGTAGAACAAAAGTCATCCATTATTATAAGTAATAACACCCTTTCGGCTTAGTACTCCCTTTCCGACTAACCTTGTATACTTGATACATCTTAAATCACATTTAAAATATTGCAGTGTTCAATAAATAAGTCTTATCGATAAATATTATGTCGATAAAAAAACATAGGTACGTTGATGTCGCATCCCTACTGCCCTTGGCGACGACTCGCCTATTTATTGAGGTTATCGAGAATGTATTTACGTTAAATGTAATTTTATCATAACATAATTCTGAGCCCCGAAGGGCTAGACAAATAAATCAAATAAATTTAATTAGAATACGGTAGTCAGAAGCCCGAAAGTTCGACAACCGGCCTGTGGCGAACCTCCTTACATGTTTTATTTGTGGTCGCCTTTAGTTTTTAACCGACTTCCAAAAAGTAGGAGGTTACCATGTTCGTCTGTATGTATGTTTTTTTTTCTTTTTTTTTGTGTATGTTCATCGATATTTTCGCCAATTGTGAACCGATTTTGATGATTCTTTTTTTAATGGATAGGGTATACTTTGAAGTAGGTCCCATTTAAATTTGGTGAAGATCTGATGAAGAAATTCGGAGATAGACAATGGAACTCCTCAATGACGAACAGTACGCATATTGTGATGATGTGATTATGTTACGAGCAGCGTCTTTAGTAGGTCCAACCAAGTTTTAATTAAGGCCACTAAAATGAAAAAATAAAAACTATTTTACAAACAAATTAAACCGACTTCAAAAAAGAATAAAATAATTACCATATAAAATTAACAGTTTCAGAAGTCGGTGCCTTCAATTTGGTTCAGCGTGGATCAGCACCGACTTCTGAAACTGTTAATTTTATATGGTAATTATTTTATTATTTTTTGAAGTCGGTTTAATTTTTTTGTAATTAGTTTTTAGTAATGACAGCTGTCTAGTTGGAATTAGAGATTCTTAAGAGATTTATTTACCTCGGTATCGGTTCGCCTTTTAAGTTTATTTTTATATTGTGATGTCACCTATGACGTACCTAATACAGAATACTTCAAACCCCTGACTTTTATTGATAATTAACTTGGGCGCAATCGTAGCGCCTTAGGCCTAACTTTAGGAAATTGGCATTGCCCAGTAACTGTGTTGCGGAGGTCTGATGGCAGTCGCTCCGTCTAAAATACTGGTATTCAGCCGCATCTCGTTACACTGGAAGCTGACCCCGACATAGTTAGGAAAAGGCTAGGAGGAAGGGTAGTGTCCTCCGGTGAGCTGATAACAACAAACTGTATCGCTAATCAGTTTGCCGAGCATTTATTTAATACTAGCGACCCGCCCCGGCTTCACACGGGTGCAATATAGATACTAATGTGGGGCATATAAACCTTCCTCTTGAATCACTCTATCTATTAAAAAAAACCGCATCAAAATCCGTTGCGTAGTTTTAAAGATCTAAGCACATATAGGGACAGACAGACAGCGGGAGCGACTTTGTTTTTTATACTATGGAAAGAAGTATAATCAGCCCATTTCTATCCCACGGCATGATCCTCTTCTCAGATTGAAAAGGGAGACCTTACTTAGGCGTAGCCAGGATTATGTCCAGGGAGGGGTAAACTCAGTCAGTCAGAATATTTGTCTTTTCAATAAATCTGGAAGTGCAGAATGGAATTATGCCCCATAAACTTATTATTCAGGTCCAAATAAGTATAGACGGAGTCGGGCATTGGGCTGTCTATTTTGGGTAATTATTCTGTAGACATGGGTGTCGAGTTGACTGAATCTAGACCATTTACCTATTCTTTCCTATGCCAGGGTGAGGCAAGCGCTCCATCGACGGTTGCCAACTCTCGAAAGGACCAACCCGGGAGAATTTAAGAAAGCTAGGGGGGGCGGGGGTCCTTGCTGGCGGTCTAGTGCGCGTGCGGCATGGCGAGCGAGTAGCGACTTGCGAGCGACGACGGATGCGCATAATTTTATACGCTGAATACACCCATGGACAGACTACACACACCAACTAGAACTTAATGGGGATTTCTTCAGGTGTGCAAGTTTCCTCACGACGTTTTCCTTCACCGTTATGGCCGGCGCAGATCTGGCGAGTTTCAGAATATTTTTCACTGCCAAATAATTGTCGACTTTGCCATTGTTTAAATAATATCGAAAATCACCTTTCGCCTCTAGTCGCTTCGATGCTCTCGGTAATAGTAGATGTGTTAATTGATTTTCGTTATTATTTAAACGCTAGTAAAGTCGATAACGAAAAATCGACTCTGATGTCTTTATTGAATGTTGATAAAAATAAAAAAAAGATAATCATTTTGAGTATTTTTAATTTTGTATAAAAATTTGGTAAGTACATCACTATTTCTGCATCTCGCAAATTGTACCTTTGATTAAATCTTGCACTTTGCCTCTGTAAAAAAATAAACAACAATAATATTATCAAAATGCTAATTTTCTTTAAAAAAAATTGATTCCCACACTATGTTTTCTATTGTATCGCGAGTGTAGTTTACAAATCAAAATAATTCCTAAAAAAACTTTTAATTTATACGGTTTTATCTTGCAATACCCCTGCAGCATCAGAATTCGAGGATTGAAGGTTGAAATTATTATAACGTTATATTGTCATGGGAATTGAATTTGTGTGCGAAGTTTCAGGAGAATCGGTTTATCAGAAGTAGTTGAAATGGCGCTAAAATGCCTCTTGTTAAGAACACAAGATGTTTACTTCATGTATTTTTTTTTATCGAAAATATTCCCGTGCGTGCTTAATCTATGTCAGTGTACTACTGAACACAGAACAATTTCCCAAAATAGGCAGACCAATGCCCGACTCCGTCTATACTTATTTGGACCTTAAAAATAAATTTATGAGGCAAATAGGACCCATAATCTCATTCTGCACTTAGATTGATTAAAAATACAAATATTTAGGTACTGTCTGACTGAGTTTGCCTCACCCTGGACAACATTCTGGGAACACCCATGATAATGAGCAGTTAATAGAACACTCGGCACGTCTACGTCACACATTGGTTGCAATGAGACTAGGGTTGCCACCTTTTTTTTGCAGTTAAAGTACATTGGTACTATAGGTAAGAAAAAAAAAGTACACAGTTTCAAAATAAAGTACAATTTATTTTTCTTTATTATAAAAATATGTCTACAACATATTTTTTATTGCTTTTTGCAGTTTGTAATTTCGTTTAACGAAAAAATACTTACGACTAAACTTTTCAAAATCCCAAAGAAATCAAATCATGCGAAATAAAGTATTTTGGTGTACTTTATTGTTCTCATAAAGTATAAAGTACAATTACCTGAAATAACGTACAATACTTTATTATAAAGTACGGGTGGCAACCCTAAATGAGACTGACTCGAGTACGCCGACTTCGGCGTAGTATTAGTTGCCGCATTTTACTAGTACGCCGGCGGTATTTAGTTGGAGCTAGAGTTACCATTTCAAAATGGAGGAATGTCTGTATAGAGTACATTAAATGTCTGATTTTACAAAAAAAAACCGGTCAAGTGCGAGTTGGATTGACGCACGAAGGGTTCCGTACCATTATCTATAAAAAAGGCAAAAAAATCATGTCTGTTGTATGGGAGCCCCTTAAATATTTATTTTATTGTGTTTTTTTGTATTTGTTGTTTTAACGGCAACAGAAATACGTCATCTGTAAAAATTTCAACTGTATAACTGTCACGGTTCATGAGATACAGCCTGGTGACAGACGGACGGACGGACAGCGGAGTCTTAGTAATAGGGTCCCGTTTTACCCTTTGGGTACGGAACCTATAGATCTCTCTCTCATGTCGGCAAGAGAATACCTCATGCCGTGTCGTGAAAAGATTAGGCAGTTAGCAAGGTTGGTAGCGGGGCTGACTACACAGTGTGCTTCGTACGTACCTACTTAAGTATCGTCACTCATAGAGGCTTTTTGAATGCACCCTTATGCCTGTCTCACAGTAATGCCGGCCGCACGCCTGTCTAAACCTTAAAATGCCTGTCAAATGTGGCAAATGCCTGTGATATGGTAACCCTAGCTGGAGCGCAGTGGAGCGACGGCCAATCAATAATCTAATTAATCTTTTATGTACATACCTATGCACATAGAAGTTTGTTTCAGTTGTATTCAACTTGGAGTAAATAAATCTAGGTATCTGGTTTACCAAGACCCATACGTCGTCTCCTACAATCTTCAGATCTGAAAATACAAGTCGTGTTAAAAAAATCTAGTGCATACGGCCACAAATCAAGCTATACTAGTCCAGTATACGCTGACTTCTTATTGTACTGAAATTTCGTACAACGAGAGGTCAGTGTAAACTGGAAATTTATATCTTGATATGTGGCCATGTGTACTTAAGAGGGCTCTTACATTTCGGCGTTGCGCTAATTTAGTTATTTTACGCACTGAGCGGGCGGCGAGCTACGCGAGCGATACTTTCTTTCGTAATTATCTATTCACTCGCTCGCACCATGATATTGCGAGTATGGCGACTAAACGATCTTGATCCACCGTAATACAAGTTTTCTTATACTGCGTCCAGTCCTGCCGAATGCGCCGCTCGCGAGCCGCTTGCGAACTGCGCGCGTGCTGCTCGCGTGCAGTTACAGCGAACGTTTGGTGCGCCGCTCTAGTGCAACTCCGGTAAGGCTCGAGTGGGGCGCGCCGCTCGTGTGCACATAGCTTCTTTCGCGTTTGAACTATGAGCCTCAGTTGTGAATTTGCTTCCGAAGATGTCGGACTATACGACTGCCGTTAGCATAATTGCTGCAGCATCGGCTATTTTATTACTGACAAAAACTAAAAGGAAAAATAGAAGACGTTGGTGGCAGGTTTCACGAGCGGCACGCGCGCACCACCTGCGCCGCTCGCGTACGGCGCTTAGCTTGCGCGCGAGCGGCGCGCGGACGGCGCGCGAGCTTCGTACGAACATGAAATGCACGCGCGCAGTTCGCGAACGGCGCATTCGCGGCGCGTTCGTCAGCTCTGGACGCACCATTAGGATGGAGTTTGGTGGATGGCAAAATCTTTTGATGTTATTTAATATAGGTACCTAATAATTTGTTTTAATACATTTTTCATTATTTAAGAATGTTAAAGTGTCAAAATAAGTATGCAAAAATATTTTAATTCTAACGCAGTAATCGATTTTTAACCGACATCCGTAGGGTGAATATTCGAAATTTTTTAACATTATTTTAACAAATCATTCTTCTCCCGGGTTATTAACGTTATAGTATTGTCAGATTGTTTTTATTCTTGTCTTATTGCTTGACGGCAGCGGTATAGTTTCAGTTTTCATTATCATAATTATAGTATTAAACATCTGCATTCTTAACTTTGGGATGATGCTAATATAATGACATTCTCAATTTTTGTTAATATTTTTCGAATATTCGCCCCGTAGCATATTGATCTGAAAACCATGCTCCATACTTTTAGTAAAATGTAGTAATCCTAGCCTTGCTTTGCCTTTATACAGGGTGTAAACGAAGTCATGTAATTCCTTCAAACCTTGTGATGTACTGCTGACATAGATTAACCTTGCTTGGGATACTTTTGGAATCAATAAAAAAAAATACACGAAGTCGTTTAACTCGAGGCGCTAGAATGGCTCACGTTAAGAACACATGTTTACGTCATGTACTTTTTTAAAATTAAGTATTAGAGTATCCCGTGTAAGGTAAATCTATGTTAGCAGTATATCACGGGGTTTGAAGGAATTACATGATTTTGTTTACACCCTGTATACAAAATGTATAGAAAATGTTCTGGCCGAACCTACGCCCGACTGACGAATATGCGACCGTTGCGTGTAATTTGAAAAGTATTGCAAGCATAATAAATATACCCAGGCTGCGTAAATTCGGTATAGTTTCGCATAAAAATATAGGGTAGCTGAATAATTCACAAAATTATACAAGGTTAGTCGGAAAGAGGGTACTAAGCCGAAAGGGTGTTAAAGTACCCATAATAATAGATAACTTTTGTTCTACCACTTTCCCCAAAACTCGATAGTTTAAGAGAAATAGCTTTACAAAGATTTCGTAAAAAATATGCTAAAATCTATCTGTCCATAGCTATGATCAGCTGTGTTTGCAATTTAGGTCATATTTGGGGTCACTGATTAGAAACTTAATATTCTGAATTCATAACTAAAGCAGGTATGATATTTTAATGAAAAAACTAAAATAAAAGTCTTTTTACATGTAAATAAAAATTATCGAATTTTGAAATTTTAACACTTGCTTTAAAATAGTTATCAGTGATACTTTAAGTGGCCCTCGGCTTAGTACCCCCTTTCCGACTAACCTTGTATACTAATATTATAAAGAGGAAAGATTTGTATTTTTGTATGTAAAGAATAAACTTAAAAACTACTGGACCGATTTCAAAAAATATTTTGCCGTTAGAAAGCTACATTATCACTGAGTAACATAGGCTACGGGCGGAGCCGTGAGGACACAGCTAATGTATGATACAATGTGCATGTCGCAAAAAAATAAACCAAAATGTTATAGGACAGCTGTATTTTTAACCGACTTCCAAAAAAAGGAGGAGGTTCTCAATTCGTCTGTATGTTTTTCAATTCAAAATTCGCTTACATTAGCGATACGTTTAAGATACTATACGTCAAACGTTCGTGGTAGGTCTAAAAGACATTGCAGGCGTAATTACGCAATTGCTTCGCGTAATTTCGACATGGAACCTACCTGTTATGTAGACTAGCTTCGAATGGCTCTGTGCTGTCACCTCTGTGGTCTTACTGGTCAGTGGTATCTGTGTGTTCCAACACATAATACCATCTTGGGCTACGTTAGCGAACAATAGGGTTTTGGTACCACTGTGGTAATCATGGGAGCCGCTTTGAGACCACGCTCCTCGGACACCTTCAAGCTGGAAAGAAGAGACAATCGTTCATCAATGACGACACGTTTGGTGCAGTGCCTGAGCGATCGGCTTCTGCGCTACGGGTCGTGGATTCGATTCCCGCACGGAACAAATATTTGTATGGCCTAATAGTTGTTTGGGATCTGGATGTTTGTGCGTGTGAAGATTTGTGTCTGTAAACGCACCCACGATACAGGAGAAATCCTAGTGTGGGACAACGTTTAAAAAAAAACGAAAAAAAATAACATCGGTCTAGGTTTTTCAATCTATGCATGCTTGGTGGTATTATATACAAGGTTAGTCGGAAAGGGGGTACTAAGCCGCGGGCCACTTAAAGTATCACTGATGACTGTTTTAAATAAAGTGTTAAAATTTCAAAATTCAATAATTTTTATTTGAATGCATAGATTATAGTTTAAAAAAAATAAAAACATATATCTGCTTTAGTTATGAATTCAGAAAATTAAGTTTCTAATCCGTGACCCCAAATATTACCTAAATAGTAAACACAGTTGATCATAGCTATGGACAGATAGATTTTAGCATATTTTTTACGAAATCTTCCTTTGCACAACTCTTTAGGAAATACGGGCGTCATGTTATCTTTACCTACCTTGAAATTATTCTCAAAATCAGCGTTCCTGTTCTTCAAAACGTCGTTGGCCACTGAGAATTCTTGTGTAGCGATGAACGGATGGTAGTAGGCCGTTCTTTTGCCCTCACTGTCAGGATCTGACAGCGCAACGCTGAACAGACCGTCTTTCCAATCGATTACGTGGTCTGCAGAACATTCAAAAAGTTGTAAGTGAATAGAACGGATAGCTGAGGAACTAATGGCGCCACCATCGCAAGTTTTAAGCAATTTCATTGATCATAGTGCCTTGGGTTCGAACTTGGACCGCCAAGTCATAGGTCTCAGGTTCGAACCCAAGGCACGCACCTCTGACTTTTCGGATTCATGTGCGTATTGTATAATTATCACTTGCTTAAAAACGGTGAAGAAAAACATCGTGAGGAAACCGGGCACGCCTGAGAGATATTTCTCGACGGCATGTGAAGCCAAGTCAGAGGTCTATGGGCGGCATAAACTCCGACACCAGGTTAGTCACTAACCATACGAAAATAAGATCTTTTTTTTGTATATCGTTGGTTAAAATGTTTTTGACAGTGCCGATTCTCTTGATCACCATGGATATGGGTAAAAATGGAAAGCATACTACGAACATCTTTTTTTTTCTTTTTTTTGTCGTTGGAATATCCTCATGGTTGTCCCTCGCCCGGGGAAGGCGAGGTCTGCCGGACTCTTACCGGCTAAAAACCAACGGTGTTCCTCCTCCTGACCGTTCGGCCGGGGTCGCGGGATTCGCAAAAGCATGCACCGCAACCACACTACGAACATCTAGTAAAAGTCAAAATATTTGGCTTTCATTATTTAGTTTGGGATTTTGTCTCTCTCTAAATACGGTATTTAGAAAGAGACAGAATTTCATACTAAATATTCAAAGTCAAATATTTTGAATTCCAGTAGATGTTCGTAGTCGGTAGTCATCACCACGCAATGAGCAATCGTGGCTATCAAATTCTCGTTCCTTCTCTTTATTAGAAGATACCTTTGCCCAGCACTGGGACAGTTACAAGCCGGTACACGCTTGGTGGTAGGATCTATACGGTCCGCCTGGCTAGCTACCACCTGAAGATTAAAGGGCTTGTACACAAAACTGCGATGCGACGTCGCATTGTAGAAATATACGAGCTCGAACGACGCATCGCAAGAACTTACGAATTGATTCGCGTAATTGATTTTTCCTATATCTGCTTATCAGTAACAGTAGTGCGCAAATCTTTTAACGCAAATTTATTCTACCTAGTATAAAATACGTTCAATACGGTTGACGATCGTCGAGGGATTGGTTAGCCGAACCTTGGAAGGAAGACGCCTTGGCGCACGGAATCGCATCGCAGCAATTTGTGTCCCAGTTTTCTGCGTTACGAATTCGCATCGCGCCGATTCGCAGTTTTGTGTACAAGCCCAAAGTCCGGCGCCAAGCAGTTTACTGTGTTCCGTCGAGTGTATGTGAGAGCCAGAGGTATAGTATAGAAGAATCCCGCTATATGTATTTATGTTCCTTGTATTCGTGTGCTCCATCTTAGACCCTGTCTGCGCTTACCATCAGGTGAGACTAGGGCCAAACGCGACCGAGTATAGAATAAAAAATATAAAAATTATACAGGGTGTAAACGAAATCATGTAATTCCTTCAAACATCGTGATGTACTGCTGACATAGACTATCCATGCAAGGGATACTTTTGATTCCATAAAAAAAAATACAAAATCAAAAAAAAATAATCACAAAACCAATACAGGTGCTTATGAAAAGTCGAATTTAGATGCACGGTTCCAATTAGTCGTTTCCTATGAAGAAGAGCCGGCAAGAAACTCCATGTTTACAATAAGTAAACATGACATGTGTTCTTAACGTGAGGCATTTTATCGCCCCGAGCGAATTGCACGGCTATCGGTCGCCGTGCTGTCATTTAACTCGTAGCGCTAAAATGTCTCATGTTACGAACACATGTTTACTACTTGTATTTTTTTTAAATTGAACCCTAATGTATCCCGTGCAGTGTTAATCTATGTCAGCAGTATATCACAAGGTTTGAAGGAATTACATGATTTCGTTTACACCCTGTATATGAACTTACTTGCAACAGTAAAACCAGTTGCGCCAACGTCGTAAGTGAAGGATGGATGACTGAACCGCCAACTTGACATCTGCTTCAGGGAGAACACCACCAGTCCATTCCTGGCGAGGTCGTTAATATATGCGTACGCGTCGTCGCAGGTCGTAGGCGTGACATCGACAGTTATTGAGGTAAAACCTGAAATAATATTACAAAAAAAATGCAAACTTTTATGTATGGAAGTGAGGGTAGCTATGCAAATAAGCGGGCAGAATTAATCGACACAGCCGGGCGGTAAAATCGAAATTATGTAGAAGAATGTTCGAGAAAAGGCCGCTCGGCTTTCACTAGTCGGGCAGCAACAGTGGGCCGGCAGTCATCGGCAAAGCCGGGCGGTAAAACCGAATATATGTAGTTGAATGTTCGGGAATCACAACCCGCTCGGCTTAAATTTTAGTTCAGCTAAGAATTATTATCATTGTAGCCGAACGTATGTAGTAGTTGCTACGGGTCGGCATTTTCGTTCCACAAGTATTGCCGAATCGAATGATGTGTCGACGCGAATGAACTACCCAATCAGCACAAGCCGAATGAAGCTAAACATGTGCAGTAATTACTTCGGGGCGGCTTTGTTGTTCGACAAATACTGGCGTACCGACTATGCCGGCCCGCTTATGTGTTAGCTTAGCTACCCTGAATATTGGTCGTGGCAGAAGAGTCATGAAAGTAGAATAAATGCCGTGGAAATGCGTTCCTTGCAAAGCATGTGCGGTGTAACTTTGAATGATAGATTGAGGAATGATGAGATTAGACAAAGTTGCGGTTTAAAAGATGATGTAGTGACAAAAATTTAAAGGAGTATGCTTAGGTGGTTTGGTCATGTTGAGAGAATATGTGAACGGCGTTTAATAAAAGGAATTTATAAGGCGGATGTCAATGGAAACGCCGGTAGAGGACGTCCAAGAAGGATACACATCGATGTTATTGGTGATGTTCTTCACAAAGGTCAGGTGCGTAGTATTCTCAACCGGCGTGCGTGTATGACAAGATGTATGAATGTGGATGAAGCGAAAGGAGTATGTAAGGGTCGTAGCATGTGGCGTTCTATAGTTTCTGCCTACCCCCATGGGAAAAAGGCGTGAGTTTATGCATGTATGTATGCCCTACATTGTTACACTCGCATAGTTTACTACAATGTCTGGACTTTAAAAGAGACCTTGATCTCTGAGTTTTTTTCGGCTTTTCTTCTCAGAGCTAGTCAGATAGGAAATGCCGGCGCCATCTAGTCTTAAAAAAACATTACATTGACTTGTAAGGGGGTGTCCTGCGTAAGCGACGTACGCGACAAACGCGATCAAAACAACGGCATTCCCTACTAGCGGCCTGTGTAGCGAGACGCGACGTAACGCGTATTTGTGGTCGATCAGTACCCTGAGTGTGAGTTTGTTGTCACATTGCGAAATACGTGACGATCAAGTTAATCGAGCAAACTAATGAGCGATGGTGTTTAAAAATAGTCTGAGTGTGAGTTGTAATATGACATACTAACAACAGCTCGTATCGTCACTTGTCCGAAAGTATGCCGAACGTTTTGTTATTTTTTTAATGTTGCCCACAATGTATCCAGACATGAATTCGGCGAGATAATACGACTTAAATAAAAATCTTATCACAATCGTGTTAACAAGCGTTATGCGTGCCCTACGTAATTTTGACGTATATTATTATTTATGAATGAGATATTCCTATTTCGTTTTAACGTGCAGTGAGTAAAGGAGATGTGAAATGAGTAAGTCTGTGGTGTTATGTTTCCACTTCAAAGTTCAAAACATTCAAAAGTTTTGCGCGTTCGTAATCTCAGTTAAGGAGTTTTATTGTGATATTTCTCGTGATTTGTGTTTAAGTATAAGTAATTATCTATAAAATGATTATTGTGCATAATGAAGACCAGTGCATGAAAGTTTGAAATGTCTCTAGTTGTGCATCTACGTACTTATTTCAAATAAAAAAAAAACTCTTATTTTACATACACTGAGACATACCTACATAAACCTACCATGCACGCAAAAGGTAGAATACAGCATAGCCTACTATTGTACTGGAATACAGACGATCCAAGGTTTGGAACGCTAAACAAATTTATTAAATAGTGATCATACCTACTAGGGAAACTATGAATACACAGAAATGGAAGAAGGTATGTAGCACATAGGTATCAATGTTATCCTAATTTTAGTATTTAATTTTGGTTTGATGTGTGTAACTTAATAAACAATTTATGTAATAAGCAGTATAATACAGTTTATTTACCAAATAACATTTCTATTTGACATAATATGTTTTAGTGTAATGGTTTTAATGTGATATATGTTAATGGAATAAGAAATAAAAAAAAAATAGTTTTTGATACACATAGGTAGAATTAAACAAAGGGTTAGTAAAAATATATGTACCTATTCAAAAATATATAGCGTACAGTGGCTTGTGATTAAAAAAATTACGTGCCGTCATTATAAAACACAATTCACCACAATATTACACGCAAATAATACGAACGTAACTAATGTAAACAACATTTCACCTGCCCAACACCAAGTGAGTTACTTTACTACAAAGTTTGTGTGTAGAAACGCTTGGAAACGTCAAATTCTAACTCGCACTCGCAAAAACCCGCAAAAAGTTCTCCGAAACGGTACTTTGTGTGACAAGTTTGAAATACCCAACTATTGTAGTATCGTTAAAAATCTTACACTCACTGTTTCAGTTTACAATACTTTCCGCCAGGGGCGCTTTTTACGTTTTCATACATTTAACACTCGATACACAAACGTGGTAGTAGCGTTTCCTTTATGAAAAAACTCACACTCGGGGTACAGAGTGGTGCACTAGCGGGTGCGGGGGCGGGCGCGGGCGCTCTGGTCTTGGCGTCTGCGTGTTCACAGTAGTGTCGAACGAGCTATCGTAGCGTGCGTGTGTTCGGTCGTTCTCAAACTTTGCTGCGTAGTTAGAAGACATGGATGACGATTTGATTTTATCAATGGAAAATTCGTACTTGAAATGGAAATTGCAATATATGAAGTTTGGTACACACGATTTAAATAAATTCTAAATTAATTCAAAGATACCTATAAATTCTTCCGTATTGATATCCATGACGACGCTTCGGCGGGTGTATCAAAATGGTTTAGAACCACTCGCGCAGTCACCTAACAGGCGCTATATTACTGTGAACGGTACGAGCGGCCTGAGCCATTAGAAACACCCGCGCCCGCTTCATGCAGACGCGCGGCTCGCGGGAGTACTGTGAATGCAACTGGCGTCTACATACATTTGATTTACACGCGCCCGCGCTCGCACCCGCGCCCGCCTCCACTCTGAAATATGGCTTTGTTCTACGTCGTGTCGCGTCGCGTCGCACCGCGTCGCGTTTGTCGCTTACGCAGGACACTCCGTAAGTGTCTGTAATAGATTTATTTACAGAAATAAAAATCATTTATCAATTACCTGAGGTAGTTCCATTGACAATAACGTCTGACGGTATCTCGTATCTCAATATTTCTTGGTTAGTTTTCAGATCGTATGCTATTATCTGGGGCGATTTCTTCTGCTCGAAGTTATCTGAAATAGCAACAATACGCCTATTATTGAGAGTAAGAATACATTTTGAGATCTTCCGTAGATTCGACAGGAAACAACCTATTAGTACTGTTGTCCAGATCTTTTCGACACTAGTGTCTATAAATTAATAAAGACTGCGACAATTTCTTTGAGCAGTTTTAATATTTTACTGATGTGTTCGATTTTGCTAACTACGTTTACTTGTTATTGTTATTGTTATAAGTATGTGAAAACTTGTAATTGGCCTTATTTATGTTACATAATTATATTAACGGATTCACTGTCCACGAATTAGACACAATATTAACAATCGAGATGTTCATTATGATTCATAGAACAGGGAACTTGTGAACTATGATTTTACTTAGCTGGAAGTTTTATTAAAAATAAAATAAAATAGATGTGGAGGAATATGTCGACGCCTGAGAGCACTTTTTAATTACCTAATTATTATTTTATTTTCGTACTGGATTTGTTACGTATTTTGTACATACCTAGTTAATATTGGGATGTATTTAAAGCACTTTACAATTAATGAAAATAACAACAATAAAATGTTGAGGCACACTTCAAAAATAATGCTTTCCACAACAAAATAATAGTTGCATATTAATTTTAACACTTCTAACTTTAAAAATAATGGTTCGCACTATAATCTATTAAAAATAACTTGTTTCTAAATTAAATTTATTAAATTAAAGGAATGGTGGAAAGTGATCGGCGAATCGTTTCTGGCCATTTCTGGCACTCGCCGGCCGCTGCTGCGTCGGCGCTCGTTTCGCTCGCTCGGCTCGTGCGTTGAGTGGTCACAGTTCTAACCTAACCTACCTTTCAGCTATCTGTTTATCATTTTATTTCTTATTGCGGGACTTTGAAGTTAGAAATATTCAAATTATAGTACAAACAATTAATTTTAAAACTAGAGCCTTTTAAAGTGGAAATTATTACTATTCTTTTCGTGTGGTTAGTGACTAACCTGGTGTCACAGATTATGCCGCCCATGGGCCTCTGACTTGACTTCACATGCCGTCGAGAAATATCTCTCAGGTAGCCGGTTTCGTCACGATGTTTTCCTTCACCGTTTTTAAGCAAGTGATAATTATACAATACGCACATGAATCCGAAAAGTCAGAGGTGCGTGCCTGGGGCTCGAACTCGGTACTTATGATTGTTAGTCCGTCGATCACACCACTAGGCTATCACTGATTTTTTTAAACTATTAAAGTTAATTTATACATATCCCGTTAGTATTTATCTTACATTCGTATTTAGTTTCTGTTACAATAATGCTTAACATAAATATATCATTCAAAAAGGAGATCTTGCATCCCTGTTACTTCTTAACTAATGTATACTAACTAGGAACTTCCAGTAGACCAGTATCCACGACCCACAGTCTTCCACAGGCATCAGCTCTAGGTCGGTAAATGGAGACCAGGGTACCGATGCTGTCAGAGCTCGGGTACGGCTTCAGAAGAGGTGATGACGGGTCTGAGGACTTGAGGTCCACGTAGTTTAGCGTTGAGAGGATTCCTGAAAGATTTTTGAATGATGGGAGGTTATTTGTGACTGTTTAGTTAGGTGGAGCCTAAGCACCGGATGGACGGGTTAGAATATACAGGGTGTGAACGAAATCATGTAATTCCTTCAAACCTCGTGATGTACTGCTGACATAGATTAACACAGCAAGAGATACGTTTGGATTCAATAAAAATAAACATAATTATGTTCTTAACGTGAGACATTTTAGCGCCCCGAGCAAATTGCGCGGCTATCACTCGCCGCACGGTCATTTAAATCGGGGCGCTAAAATGCCTCGCATTAAGAACACATGTTTACTTTTTGTATTTTATTTTTTATCGAATCCAAAAGTATCCCATGCAGTGTTAATCTATGTCAGCAGTACATCACGAGGTTTGAAGGAATTACATGATTTCGTTTACACTCTGTATAACTTCCCCACCGCACGCTGGGAATAGACGCGTTACAGTGGCTAATACAGTATTCCGTCGTGTGTATGTGAGAGCCAGAGGGGTATAGGGGAATCCCTCTATATCTCTGTTCCTTGTATTCGTATGCTCCATCTTAGACCCTGTCTGCGCTTACCATCAGGTGAGACTAGGGCCAAACGTGATGAAGTCAAGAATTAAAAAAAAACGTTGAAAATCTTGTTCGACGCGAATATCACAGGGATAACAAGAATCCTGAATCCTCTTATGAAACCCTTCTCGGAAGGATTTAGGGCTTAGTCCACCTACCTGGCCAAGGGGCCTACTCCACCCATCGCCCGACCAGTAACAGACCCGAGGAGGCGAGGACGTGGGGCAAGGCCGCACAAAGGAGAGGTCCGCCAGCTGTTGGTGGATCGAGACTTGCCGGGGTTGTGGTGCATGCTTTTGCGAACCTTGCCACCCCGGCCAACGGTCAGGAAGAGGAACACCGTGGGTTTTAGTCGGTAAGAAACCGGCAGCACCCTTCGTCTTCCCCGGGTGAAACGTATCCATGAGGATGTTCCAGGATAAAAAAGTGAGCCTACTCCGACAACGAACGTCGATGTTTCGAAGGTTATCAATTAGTGATTATATTATCTATGTATATATACAGGGCGTAAATGAAATCATGTAATTCTTTCAAACCTCGTGATGTACTGCTGACATAGACTAACACTGCACGGATTAAATAAAATAAAATTACAAGAAGTAAACATTTATGTTCTTAACGCGAGGCATTTTAGCCCGAGCTAAGTGCGCGGCTATCGCTCGCAGCGCGGTCATTCAACTCGGGGCGCTAAAATGCCTCACGTATACATTATGTAAAAAAAAATTGAATCCAAAAGTATCTCATACAGTGTTAATCTATGTCAGTAGTACATCACGAGGTTTGAAGGAATTACATGATTTCATTTACACCCTGTATATAATTACTTGTCCTGACTGACTGATTCATCAACGCAGAGCCTAAACCACTGAAGCTGGAAACATGACATTTGGATAGTAGGTTCCTTTGGTGACGTGGCATCCAATAAGAAAAGATTTTTGGAAATGCTACCCTTATGGGGGTAAAGTAGGGGATGGAAGTTTGTATGAAAATTCACGCGGACGGAGTCCTGGGCCAAGTGCTAGTGTTTTATATTATTACTAGCGACCCGCCCCGGCTTCGCACGGGTGCAATGTAGATACTAATGTGGGGCATATAAACATTCCTCTTGAATCACTCTATCTATTGCTGAAAACTGCATTAAAATCCGTTGCGTAGTTTAAAAGATCTAAGCGTACAGACAGCGGACGCGACTTTGTTTTATACTATGTAAAGACTAGCGGACCCGGCAGACGTCGTCCTGTCCAGAAAATTAGGTGACATACCGATAACAGGGCCACCTACCGGGTCCGATTGTGTTTTCAAACTATCCAGGAACCCATTGAAATATATACACAAACTTTCATCCAAATCGTTCCAGCCGTTTAGGAGGTAGGTGACAAACACACGTACAGAAGAATATTTAAGATTATTTATTGACTAAAAATTGTTCACTAAATTCAAGATGGCGGATGTCTTACCATATCGTCTTCTAGGTACCGTGATGAAGGCTCTGTCTTGATACACTTCCAATCCAATCGGTATATTATTATATTGTATGAAAAACATCTCCTTTTCATCTAACTCTTGTTCAAAGAAGATACCACCTGCTTTCTTTTCGTAAGGCGCGTCTTTCGTATCTGGAACAAAAGATAACATTGCATACGCCCATACTGGGTGTAAAAATAGCCTTAACGAAGGCGAAGTCTACGCATACTGTACATAAAACTAAGTAACATACAGCAAAAATAATTGCTGGGAAACGACTTTTATTTTTTGGTATTAAAAAACAGCTTTTATTTGTAGCGCGCAATGCAAGCGCGCGCGCAGCAGACTGTGCCTACATTTCGAAAACGTTGATAACGTTTGTATAGAAGAATGTTTAGTAATAACATTTTAACTTAGTTTTAGTGAAAAATGTTCACAGATATGGTGACTTTGACCTTCAATATCTCCATAACCAGTCGGTTCCCAGGTATGGCCCACTACCAAAAAATCTTCGTAATGATGTGAAGAATACGTGGCTCTCGGCTTCGTTAAGGGTATTTTTACACCTGATATAATTACTTGTCCTGACTGAATCCGGATAACCAACATAAACCTTAAAATCTCGGGAAACGTGTAAGAACCAAAGTCCCTAGTAAAACTGAATGAGTGGGTCGAGGAACTTCAAGTATACTCCACCAAGAAGAATACCTATATAGTCTGCTTAGTTGTCGGCAATAAGATTGACAAGCATATAATTTTGGGACCCAGTGCATAATATCAGCAAGCACATTGGGTCACCCGCGCGACGGCGCAACGAGTATTCCCAAGGAGGGTTGATGTCAGGCAGGCGGCCGGTCATAAAACAATAAGCCAAAACCTCTAACAACATGGATTTACGAAATACATGTTGTGCCGACCCCACCTAGTGTGGGATAAGGTAGGGAGATGATGATGGGGCACGCCGCGATAGCGGCGGTAAGACCCGTGATGGAGGAGTGGCTGGAGAGGCGTCACGGCGCCCTCAGCTTCCGGCTGACGCAGGTACTCTCGGGACACGGCTGTTTCGGGAAGTACCTGTGTCGTATAGGCCGGGAGCAGACGCCCGGTTGTCACCACTGCGACTGCCCCGAGGACACGGCGCTGCACACTTTGCAGGCGTGTCCAGCATGGGGGTCGCAGCGCCGCGAGCTAGTCGCGGCGATCGGCGGTGACCTCTCGCTTCCGGCCGTGGTTCTGTCCATGGTCGGGAGCGAGACTGCGTGGGAAGCCATCGCCTCCTTTTGCGAGGGGGTGATGGCGACCAAGGAGGTAGCGGAGAGGGAGAGGGAGGCCGCTTCTTCTCTCCCTTCTCGCGCTAGACGCACCGGGCGCCGGAGGGCGCGTGACGATCTCCAGCCACCCTAGTGAGTGGCCTGCGGGCGGCGGGTTGGGGAACCCGTCGCCCGACCAGTAACGGGCCCAGGGAGGATGGCGCGTCTTGTCCTGCGCGCGCCTCTCGGACGGATGTGGGGCAGGGGAGCAACTGCCCCACCACAGGAGGGGTCCACCAGAAGAAGCTGGTGGACCGAGACCTGTCGGGGTCGCGGTGCATGCAACAGCGAATCCCGTGACCCCGGCCTTAGGTCAGAAGGAGGGACACCGTGGGGTTTTAGCCAGTAAGAGTCTGGCACACCCCCCCGTCTTCCCCAGACGGGGGATAGTCCATGAGGATTTCCCCACGTGAGAAAAAAAAAAAAAAAAAAAAAAAAAAAAAAATAAAAAAAAGGGAGGGGTTGATTATATCGGGAGACATTGTTTAATATTTCAAGATTATTTTGTTAATGTTGGTGGTTCAGAGTGGCGCATGGCTAATTACTAATCGCGCGGATTATACGATTTGCGAGGTTAAGCTGCGCTTGCCGCGGTCAGTCTGTGGACGACCGTTCGCTACACACCGAGATCCCTCCGTGCCTCGGAGAGCACGTTAAACAGTCGGTCCCGGGTGTCATACGAATACCTATGACAGTCGTTACGGGTAGTCAGAAGCCTGAAAGTCTGACAACGGGTTTAACCTTAGGATAGCTGCATTGCCCAGTAACTGTGTTGCGGAGGTCTGATGGCAGTCGCTCCGTGTAAAATACTGCTATTCAGCTGCATCTGGTTAGGCTGGAAGCTGACCACAAGATAACTGGGAAAAGGCTAGGAGGAAGATGTTGGTGTCCCAGATTCATTGGTACCGAGTGTAATACAGAATATTTTTATTTCTAAACGGTTTTAATTAGCTTTCTATACTAATATTATAAAGAGGAAAGATTTGTATTTTTGTATGTAACGAATAAAATTAATAACTACTGGACCGATTTCAAAAAGTCTTTTGCCGTTAGAAAGCTACATTATCACTGAGTAACAGGCTACGGGCGGAGCCGTGAGGACACAGCTAGTACTTTATATATTTGTTTGTTTGATTCAAATCTTGCGACAGATTTTTCAACGACTTCTGCTTAACCGATTCTTCTGGAATATAATAACATCACGCCTGTATTCCCCGAAGGGTTGGGCAGAGGTGTGTAGTAACACCCTCATTCCGCTGCTATGTTTAAGTCCCATTTAATAGGGAACGAGCCAATTGCCATCAACAGGGCACAAATCCAAACTCCGGGCTGCTTCTGAGGGAATCCACACGGAAAAACCCAGTAACACTGCCCGACCTGGGGATCGAACCCAGGGCCTCACGATCAGCAGTAGTGCTTACCACCACTAAACTAACGAGCCAGTTGATATTTTAGTATTTGTTTAATATTTTACACATTGATATTAAAATATAACCAACTTTTTTTTGATATAGTCTAAAAGGGGTCATTGTACTCATAATTATTCATGAACAACTTTTACTACGGAAACAACTCTGAAATAGCGAAAAATAAAAACCGGCCAAGTGCGAGTCGGACTCACGCGCGAAGGGTTCCGTACCATTATCTATAAAAACGGCAAAAAAAAACACGTTTGTTGTGTGGGAGCCCCCATTAAATATTTGTTTTATTTTAATTTAATTATTTATTTTTAAAGTGAATATATAACTAAATATTCTGTGAATATTTCAAGCGTCTACCTGTTGCCGTTATCAATATCGAGCAAAAACGAGCAAAAAAAAAATCACGTTTGTTGTATGGGAGCCGACTTAGATATTTATTTTATTCTGTATTTTAGTATGCATTGTTATAGCGGCAACAGAAATACATCATCTGTGAAAATTTCAACTGTCTAACTATCACGGTTCATGAGATACAGCCTGGTGACAGACGGACGGACGGACAGCGGAGTCTTAGTAATAGGGTCCCGTTTTACTCTTTGGGTACTGAACCCTAAAAAAAGATAAGAAGACGATTTTTTATTCCCGATTTCAGTGTTGGTCCCTTAGAAAAAGTTGTTCATAATTATGAGTACGCCCTAGAAGGACATACATCAATGTTATTGGTGATGTTCTTCACAAAGGACAGGTGCGTAGTACTCTCAACCGGCGTGCGTGAATGACAAGATGTATGAATGTGGGTGAAGCGAAAGGAGTATGTAAGGGTCGTAGCATGTGGCGTTCTATAGTTTCTGCCTACCCCCGTGGGAAAAAGGCGTGAGTTTATGTATGTATGTAATTATGAGTACATTGACTTTATTTGGTTTATGATATACAAAAAATCAGGTTGTATAAAACTAGCGGCCCGTCCCGGCTTCGCACGGGTGGACATTTTTCCCGTTTTTGCAACATTTTTCATTTATGCTCCGCTCCTATTGGTCGTAGCGTGATGTTATATAGCCTATGACCTTCCTCGATAAATGGACTATCCAACACAAAAAGAATCATTCAATTTCAACCTCCTTCCCAAAATTTCAAGTTCCTGAGATTAGCGCGTTCAAACAAACAAACAAACTCTTCAGCTTTATAATATTAGTATAGATTAATTATCTTAAATGTTATTGCCTTGTTGCTCTAGTGGTGAAAAGCGCGACTACTAATTGTGAGGTCCTAAGTTCGTTCTCCAGGTTGGGCAAAGTATTATTGGGGTTTTCCGTGTGGGATTACTCAGTAGTAGCTCGGAGCTTGATTTGTGCCCGGTTGATGGCAATAATCTCGTCCCCTATTACATGGGAATAACGGCGAAATGAGGGTGTTACTATACACCTCTGCCCAGCCCTTCGGGGAATACAGGCGTGATGTTATGCGATGTTATGTTATTTTAAATAGTCACCTTGTTATCGCAAACCTTTTAATAAAGTTTGTTTTTTGTCTAAATTATGTGTCAGAGTTTTGGTTAGCTTCATAATATTTTAATTTTATATCTTGTTATTCGATAATACGTATAATTAAGATGGTGTCTGTTTCTAAATGTAATTTATTTTATAACTAATACGTAATTTCAACTCTATCCATGATGAAACTAAATCTTTGGAAAAAATATCGATGGTATTAAAGTTGATAATTAAATTGCAATTGAGTGACACATCATTATCTTCCTACCCTCATCCCACACTAGGTGTCAACATGTATTTCGTAAATCCATGTTTATAGAAGTTTTGGCTTATTGTTTTATGACCGGCCGCCTGCCTGACATCAACCCTCTTTGGGAATACACGTTGCGTCGTCGCGCGGGTGACCCAATGTGCTTGCTGATATTATGCACTTCCAAAAGGATATGCTTGTGAATCTTATTGCTGAAAACTAAGCAGACTATGTTCTTCTTGGTGGAGTATACTTGAAGTTCCTCGACCCACTCGTTCAGTTTTGCTAGGGACTTTGGGTCTGACACATCGTAAACTAATATAGCACAGCGTCTCTGCAATTGACTGACAACTGCAACTGACAATGGATGTTTACTTATACTTAAACTAGCGACCCGCCCCGGCTTCGCACGGGTGCAATCTAGATACTAATGTGGGGCATATAAACCGTCCTCTTGAATCACTCTATCTATTAAAAAAACCGCATCAAAATCCATTGCGTAGTTTTAAAGATCTAAGCATACATAGTGACAGACAGACAGCGGGAGCGACTTTGTTTTATACTATGTAAAGAAGATGTAAACGAGTAAAAAAAAACTTACATTTGACGCCATTTACATTATAACCTATTTGTTTCCAAGTAAAAACTTCTTTCATTTCACTAAAATGATTGTTACCAATAATATATTGGCCACAACAATAATTTATTAAAAAAACAAAGACTAAAATGTTTTTAAACATTTTTATGTACGATTTATTTTTGTTTGTACACCGATCACTAACGAGGTACAATCGAATACTGGTTTATATTGTTGTTATGTGATCTTACTGCGACATTAAGATCTGTTCATTGGTCGTCTTTGGAGGTGCGACTTTTTTGTGCGACTTTTTCTGTTTTAATCAAATTATACTGAAAGAAAAGAAAGAAAGAAAGGAATTTATTTGGCACGAAAGCAGTCAGACACACAGACCAAAAATTCATAAGAGACGAAACACAAGAAAAATAAACAAAAAATAAAGTAGCTATCTGTGTGTCTAGCGGCTGCGCCAGATAGGTTCAGTTCAGCATAAATGTCAGACTACTAGTGCCTGACGCTGGTTTTCAACTGAACCCATTGTGACGTAACTGATGTAAACCAGTTCCAAATAGATAAATAAATAAATAGCGTACTTAATTAAATAAGAAAATAAATACTATTGAACTTTAATTACGAATGTCTCAGTGGTCATGCCCGTTCACTTAAACCAACATGTGTGTGTATATGGGCAGTGCATGTGTGTGTGAATATAGTTGTGTACTAATTTATAATAATTGTGTAAACGGAAATAAATAATTCGATTATACATTATTTATGTAAAAAATAAATAAATAACATAATTAAACCTGATAAATAAATGTTACAATTACAATTCAAAATTAACTAAAAACGATTTATATTATAATTTGTCCTGCTCAAACTGAAAGAAAGAAAGAAAGAAAAGAAAGAAAAAGTATTTATTTTCCGCCCACGCGGACGCACACGGATACTTAAAATTAAAAATATAATGTTACTTAAAAATTAACACTTCAATTTAAACCTAGTATAAAAACAACACGGTAACCCAAACACACAAAAAAATAAAATAATCTATGGTTACTATTATTTAGTCTATGGTGCGCGGGCTACCATAACCGTATATCCTCATGCATCATAAAACTAAGTGACACTATAGAAATACAAACAATACAAACATTTAAACATGTTGAATTTGTGCGTCGCATGGTGCGTGAAACTGTAGGTCATTGCTCAGCATTATGCTGAGGCTTCGGACGAACCTAATGCCAACAGCGCTGATTTTCAGCCACAACCGGAGTTCACCTCACTTGACATTCACTGAACTTGATCAGTGATGATTGAAATTACTCAAGAATTATAGTACCGACCTGGTACCAAAACTCTGGTAGGTACTTTAGAATAAACTATGGTACAGGTTCTAAGAGAGTCTTACGGATAAATTCAGGATCTCGTAGCACGTCCAATGTTATCGATTTTGTTTTATTTGAGGACAGATATTTAGATAATTCGGTAAATACATTTACTTATCAGAGCGGGGCTTGCGTACCTAAAATAAACCCTATGGGTCTATGTTGGCGTACCATGTACCATACCAGTATTATTGTACATGGTACGAATACCTGAATGATGGTACATGTACCATAATTATGGTACGCATGACATCACTGAACTTAATTACAACTAAAACATTTTAATCACAACCTGCAACCTGCATGTGGAAATATATGTAGTACCTACACCTCTACCCTACAATTTCGGAGTATTCAACGCGCTTATAATATAGAAATACCTACTACGACGCGTAAAAGAAACCTGAGACAGAATATTCAGTTAAAAGCTCTATTTTATTTAAGTACGGTACATAAGTTAGTTCTGCCTAGCTTTTTCCCAACCTTATTGGGGTCAGCCTCCAGTCTAACCAGATGCGGCTGAATACCAGTATTTTACACGACTCGACTGCCATCAGACCTCCGCAACCCATTTACTGAGCAATGCCGATATCCTAAGGTTAGACCAGTTGTCAGACTTTCGGGCTTCTGACTTCCCATAACTACTGTCATAGGTATTCTTATGACACCTGGTACCGACTGAAGTGCTGTCCAAAGCACGGAGGGGTTTCGATTTGTAATGAACGATCACCCATCCATGGCCTGACCGTGACAAGCGCAGCTTAACCTCGCAAATCGTATGATCCTCCTACACTGGCTACAAACGCGAGGATTTTTCTTACTTCTTAAAAGTCGGTTAAACTTTTACACGCATTATGAAGAAACCTTTATAAGAACAAGTTTATCAAGTTCATTATAATATGACTAAAATGTAAATGTTGGATCTTTTGCATTGAATGCTACTTCATTGATATGTAGAGGAAAACAAGTTTTTTTCCTTAAAAAACAAGATGCGTAATGTGTGGTCATATGGTCGCTCGCCAATCTATAGCAAGCTGCATATTGACCTTTCCCAAACAAAGGTGGATTCAAGACGGGCACGGGAGTCACGGGGGGCACGTGCCCCTCCACCATACCTACCATAAAAATAAAAGGTCAATTCTTCACACTGTTTAATTCAGTCCTCATCAAGCTGTCTCCCTCCCAGTCCTCTCGCCAGCAACGCCCTAAGCCGAGGTCCGAGTCCCTTTAGGGGTCGCCCTTAGTGCTGTTGTTGCTAGCAGTCATGATGTTAGTAGTAGTAGTTAGCTTAGGTTAAGTATTTTACTTCGTTCCCATTGGTTGGAGACCCTTCAGGTCTCGCCAATAACTGCCCGGTTACGTAGAAAGGGTCGGCAAGGAGAAAGGACCATGAATAAGCAGACGAATAAGAAAAAAACAAGGCCAAGTGCGAGTCGGACTCGCGGATCGAGGCTTAAAGCTTTGTCAACAGAGCAAAGGCGCTGCGTATTGCTAGCGCTGGCGCTCTGTTTGGCGGTACATCACCATCGCAGTACAACACAGCTCGGCGTCATAGCGTCGCGTTAGGTTAGCGGCCTGACGCGCGATAATAACGCGTTCTGTATGACAAAGCCTTAACGTACATACATATGTACTTGTAGGTATGTAATTTTTTTTTGTGATCTATACTAATATTATAAAGAGGAAAGATTTGTATTTTTGTATGTAACGAATAAACTTAAAAACTACCGGACCGATTTCAAAAATTCTTTTGCCGTTAGAAAGCTAAATTATCACTGAGTAACATAGGCTACGGGCGGAGCCGTGAGGACACAGCTAGTGTAGCTATAATTTTACCTTTTTCGAATTTTTCCCTATACTTGTGTTATAAGACATTGCTTGCCAAATTTCACGATTCTAAGTCATCGGGAAGTACCCTATAGATTTTTATTCCCATGCGAGTGTCAAAATGTGCGGTATAAACGGCCTTATCTTATAGGATATCTCAGAAATAACACAGTGGATTTCTCTAAACTTATTTATTAGCACTTCAAAACTTATTATCACACTACAAAACTTATACCATATATTAATATTAATTATTTAACCAAACACCATAATATAGGTACACAGCTAGTAGGACGTCTGCGCGGTATCGAGGCCCTCCGAACCAAGACCCGCGTTGCGTTTTTCGGTGCCCGTCCTGCCAAGTGATCCCCTCTATATCACCGGTGTGGCCCGTATAATCAAATATCAAACCGCCTAATATTTTTTTATTTTTTTTTAAAGTACACTACCGCCACCAGTGTGGACAGTGTAAGATTTTAATAGTTTACCATACGATAAAATTCATGCAACCTTACAATCTTTTGAGTGCGTTGACTTAGAAGTTTGATTTTTTCACAGATCCAAGGGATTGCAGACTAGAGTATTTGATATTAATTTCAATTTGATACCTCCACGCGTCCCTGAGAAAGGGGTCTTGGCTGACTGTCAGACAGACAGACGGACAATGAAGTGATAGGGTATTTAGAAAGAGACATAATTCCAAAGTAAATATTCAAGGCCAAGGGATTTGACTTTCAGTAGGTGTGTGTAGTGTGCTTTCCATTTTTACATAATATACCTTCATGCTCGACACTGAGACGAGGTTTTGACGTGACAACGTCTAATAAAACGATGAACGCCGGCAGCATGCACGAAAAAGCGTGACTCATTGTCACGTTCCGTCTGAGGTGAGCGTGCGAGCGAGAGCGCGGAACAAGCGATAGAGAGGCACGATGTTTTGTTATGACGTTGTCACGTTAAACTATCGTCCGTAAACCGACTTTACAGACGACCAATTTTTTGTGTCTCCAACTCTTCACTTAAGAGACTCTTTCGTCCAGTGAGCTGCATAAAACTGAGTTGATAATAACAGATGTAAAATAATCACTTAAAAAAAACTTTTGAGTTAAACGGTTTTATCTTGCAGACCCCTGCAGCATCAGGATTAGAGAATTAATTATAATGTTGTATTGTCATGAGAAGCAGTGATAACCTAGCGGTAGCCTGGCTTTTCGAATTCATGTGTGGATCAGAATTTGATTATCACTTGCATTAACGGTGAAGCAAAAACATCGTGAGGAAACCTGCACACCTGAGAGTGCTAATAAAGGTCTCAATTGTGTATGTAGTCTGTCAACCCGCACCAGGCCAGCGTGGTGGACTAAGGCCTAAACCATTCTCATTCTAAGAAGAGCTCCGTACCCAGCGGTGGGACAGTAATGGGCTAATTATTATAACGTTGTATTGTCACGGGAATTGAATTTGTGTGCGAAGTTTCAGAAGAATCGGTTAAGCAGAAGTAGTTGAAAAATCTGTCGCAAGATTTGAATAACAAACAAATACACGAAGTGAAGCTAATTAAAAATATTTAATAAAAAAAACAAGTGTGTTATAAAAATATTTTTTTATTACAATAGTCTTCAACACCTATTTCATTTTGGCATAAGTATTACTAGTATCCAATATATCTTGATATTACAAGGCGGCGCCATTTGCAAAGGGAAACGTCTACGATATGTCAAATTCAATACATTTACGTTTAGTTCGTAATTTCGCCGCGTGTCAAGATATACCTAATGGTTTCTTTTAATTTATACAATTCTGCTATGTGACATGCCGACGTCTCTCCACGTTGCGAAGTATTGTTTGAATACAGCAGGCTCGGTGCCTTGAGGAATCTTCACGATGTGTACCTGAGGACAAGAATTTTAATTTTAACTAGCTGCCCGGACAGACTTCGTTCTGTCAAAAGTTATTGGTCTGTAGTGGGAAAAGAAAAGTGTTGTTTTTACTATTTTCCACGCAATTTTTATGTTTTTTCTCTCCATAAGAACCTTCCTTATGCCTTAAGGAATATACAAAAAAATAGCCGAATTGGTCGAGCCGTTCTCAAGTTTTGCGTTTAGCAACACATTTGGCGATTCATTTTTATTTATATAAGATAGATTAGCGACCTGCCCCGGCTTCGCACGGATGCAATGTAGATACTAATGTGGAGCATATAAACCTTCCTCTTGAATCACTCTATCTATTGCTGAAAACTGTATTAAAATCCGTTGCGTAGTTTAAAAGATTTAAGCGTACAGACAGCGGGAGCGACTTTGTTTTATATAAAGATGACCTCGTTGGTCTAGTGCAGTGATAGCCAAAGTGGTCTATATTTACCCCCGTGGTCGACGGCGACCTAAAAGGGGTCCACGTGGGCGAAAATAATAATTGGGGGTCTAACTTTAGGATATCGGCATTGCCCAGTAACTGGGTTGCGGAGGTCTGATGGCAGTCGCTCTGTGTAAAATACTGGTATTCAGCCGCATCTGGTTTGACTGGAAGCTGACCACAACATAGTTGGGAAAATGAGACAGAACAATGTCATTCATATTTTTAATTAATTTTGTGTATTGACTTACCCATGAAGGATAGTTCTTAGAGCTGATTAATTGTTGAGCCTTCGTCATAGCTTCATTCTTTTCCTGAAAAAAAAAACGATATTATTATTCATTCGCTGTACCCCGTTGCTTTGCCTACGAAACAGGTTACTACTCATCATGGGCGTACCCAGGGTGGGGCGGATGGTTGCGGTGCATGCAATAGCGAATCCCGTGACAGGGACCGAGGGACACCGATGGTTTTTATCTGGTAGGAGTCCAGCAGCAGCAGTTTTATTGACTATTCCACACACACACACACGTAACACATAAGTTTATATTAATCTATTTATTGCTTTTGTTTGGTAGTATTCAAATTTAATATTGTATGTTTATTTATTTATTTGTGTCGTTATTGCCCGTGGCATCACTATGGTCCTATCTGAAAACCAGCGTTGCGACATTTTTTTTTTTTTTTCTAAATGTCGCAACATTATGCTGAGATAGGAGCCCTTTTTGGCCTCGTGCAGGTAGTCTAAATTCTTATTCTTTCTTTTTTTTAATATTGTTTTTGTTTCTGTAACTGCCTGTGTGAGTCCAAAATAAATAATTTTCTTTCTTTCTTTCAGCCCCCCTCGCCTTCCGCGGGCGAGGGACATCCATGAGGATTTTCACACGAAAAAAATGGGATGGGGCGAATGGGGTGATTGCCTTGGCACAGGTAACAATAGGTAAATATTCCAGATTCAGTCAATTCGAAACCCACGTCTATTATAATAGGTAGTCCAATCCCGCCTATATTCTCTTGCCCCACCCTGGACGAAATCCTGGCTAGCCCACGCTGCTCATCACCCACACTCAATAGCGTGATAAGGGAACGTACCCATACTACGTGACCCGTTCAGGGGGGGAGGGGGGTCTTCAAAATACCACGCTTGGTCACAGGGGCAGGGGGGGAGTCTTAGGTTTTCGTCACGTAGTCAATATCCTCTAAGGAAATCTCGAGTTTTTTCGAGCTATATTCAAATTAGCGCGCAGAGTTTAGCGCTTTTTGAACTCGCAGGTGGCAACACTGTCGCACATATGAGTCAATTTTTTTTTATCTTTCTGTTTGAAATAAATGATTTAAAACCATATTTATCAAATATTACGTGAAAACTAGAGGGGGAGGGTATTGGCATATACTACGGATGGTCACCGAGGGGAGTAGAAAATAGCAAAAAATGGGTCACGTAGTATGGGTACGTTCCCTAATTTGTACCCTAAAACCTGACCCGCTCTGTAACAGATGTGGCTGCCAAATTTCAACTGGATCTGTTCGGTAGCACTGGCGTGAAGCTCAAACAAAAAATCCAGAAACTACATTTTTGGCATCAGTATCGCTCCTAGGATGCGTCGCACTTATTTTTTTTCAAAAATATTTAATGTACAGTTGTAGCATCGTTACGATTTTATTCTTCTTCTTCTTCCTGCCCTTATCCCACACTAGGTGGGGTCGGCAAAACATGTATTTCGTAAATCCATGTTTTTAGAGGTTTTGGCTTATTGTTTTATGACCGGCCGCCTGCCTGACATCAATCCTCCTTGGGAATACTCTTTGCGCAGTCGCGCGGGTGACCCAATGTGCTTACTGATATTATGCAGTGGGTCCCAAAATGATATGCTTGTCAATCGTTACGATTTTACTATATGGTATTAATTGACTTCTCCAACGCCTTTAACGCTGTCAGTCATGATATTCTTCTCTCTATGCTCTCGCATCTAAAAGTTTCATCTGAGGCGCTGGAATGGTTCTCTTCCTATCTTCGGGGACGTCAGCAGTCGGTTCACGTTGATGAGAGTTCGTCGAGTTGGCGTGATCTTGGTGCTGGTGTTCCTCAAGGCGGCATTCTCTCTCCATTATTGTTTTCTATTTTTATTAATTTTATTACTCCCTTTCTTCAGTGTGCGTATCATTTGTATGCTGACGACCTTCAGCTGTATACTGCATCCCAAGTGGATAACTTGTCAGTTGCCATTCAGGATGTAATCCGGGATCTGGATGCCATCAACAATTGGTCTGACAGATTTGGGGTGTCTGTAAACCCCACAAAATGCCAGGCCATTGTAATAGGAAGTTCACGCATGATGAGCAGAGTGGCGGTTTTAACCCTTCCTCCTATAGTTCTGAATGGTACCGTCATCCCAATTAGCCCCTGTGTGAAAGATCCCGGTTTACATCTTGATTCTACGCTTAGCTGGCAGAGTCAGGTTACCAGTGTTTGTCGGAAAGTCAACGGTACCTTGCGTTCCTTATATCGTCTGAGGAACTTTTTGCCTGCTAAGACGAAAACAATGCTTGTGCAGACTTTAATCTTTCCTATAATTGATTATGGTGATGTGTGCTACTTTGACTTGAATGCGGTCTTGTTGGATAAGCTGGATAGGGTGCTAAATAATTGTATTCGGTACATTTTTAATTTGCGCAAATATGATCACGTATCTAGCTTCAGGGCTGAGCTGAAGTGGTTAACCATTCGTCAGAGAAGAAATTTGCGTGCGTTGACCACGCTTTTTTCCCTTCTCAATTCTCCTTCTCCTCCCTCTTACCTTATTTCTCATTTTCAATATCTTTGTTCTACTCATGCTAGGAGTTTACGTTCTTCTAATAATCTTCTACTTAACTGTCCTTCCCATACTTCTGATTTCATTCATTCTTCCTTTCATATTCAGGCTATACTTCTTTGGAATGCGCTCCCTCTTGATATCAGGACAGCCACCAGTCGGTATGCTTTTAAGCGAAAATTGCGGAGTTATTTTTCAGAACAAATAGTAAGAGTTGTCTCTTAATCCCCCTTTCTATTCTTTTCATAAGGTATATATTTTATATGTATATATATTATGTAGGTATGTGTTATATGTATAGGATTTTATATATATAGTAAATTATATAAGTATTTATATAAGTATGTAGAATTTTAATTATTTTGTACTTGTGTACATTTATAGTTTTATTTACGCCTCGAGTTCTTTTTTTTATTTTTTTAACCTCAAATTTTTCTTATTTTATTCTTGAACAATAATTTGCACCTGCCATGTTATCTCTTCACCACCTTTGGTTGACTGGTAGAGAATGCCCAAGGCATTAAGTCCGCCTTTGTACTTTTTTTTTGTTGCATAAAGTTTAAATAAATAAATAAATATGGAGCTTTGTAACTGGTTGATGGGTAGGTTAAGTGTAATACAATCCTACACTTTTTGTCATTATCCACGCTATCCACTTATCACACAGTGTGAAAACGCGGACTAGTTCAAGCTATGGTATGTTATTGAATGGTGCATTTTCCGTCCTTGTCGCACGAAACACATTTTTTGTCATTATCCGCGCTATCCACTTATCACACAGTGTGAAAACGAGGGCATAGCTCAAGCTATGATAATTATTATGATAATGAATGGCGCATCTTCTGTCCTTGTCGCACGAAACAGACATTGTACGGCGTAACGTCGGGTTACTATGACGTTTTTGAAGTATGACGTCATCGTTCAACAGTGCGGTCCTTGTCTATTAACAACATTAAATCGCTTATAACGCGGACATGTTATTATATTGGGTGTAAAAATACCCTTAACGAAGCCGAGAGCCACGTATTCTACCCATCTTTACGAAGATTTTTTGGTATGGGGCCATATCTGGGAACCGACTGGTTACGGAGATATTGAAAGCCAAAGTCACCATATTTTTGAACGTTTTTCACGAAAACTAAGTTTAAATGTTATTACTAAACATTCTTATATACAAACATTATCAACATTTTCGAAATGTAGGCACAGTCTGCTGCGCGCCCGCTTACATTGCGCGCTACAATTAAAAGCTGTTTTTTAATACCAAAAAATAAAAGTCGTTTCCCAGCAATTATTTTTGCTGTATGTTACTTAGTTTTATGTACAGTATGCGTAGACTTCGGCTTCGTTAAGGCTATTTTTACACCCTGTATATTTCACTGGTTTTTTCATTTTTGCCTATGCATTTTTGTAAAAGCTTCGTTAGAATAATATTGTGAACTACCTAACTGTCAATGTGATTCTAATGCTTACCCTCTCTGTAGATTGCTTGCCGGTCCAGACGTAGATGCTACCGCTGACCGTGTCCAAGATATAACTCTCCTGTGAATTAAGAAAATACAACTTGTTTAATTTATTTCCAATCTACTTGGAGTTACTTAGGTCCATGGGGGGATAGTCTGGCGCCCATGTGCTTGTTTGGTCCCCGGGGTGGTCACGGCGCGCCGTGTGTTCTGGTGCGCCGGTGATGTGGGGTGGGGCCCCATAGTGGAGAGGTCCACCAGCAGTTGGTGGACCAAGACCTGCCGGGGTTGCGGTGCATGCTTTTGCGAATCCCGCAACCCGGGCTGAACGGTCAGGAGGAGGAACATCGTTGGTTTTTAGCCGGTAAGAGTCCGGCAGACCCCCTCGCCTTCCCCGGGCGAGGGACATCCATCAGGATTTTCCAACGATAAACAAAAGGCATAAGACTCGCCTGGTTGGAGGATCCTCCCTTTACGTTGAAGGGAAACCATACCTCGTTCTCCTAAATACGCGAGGATTTTTCCGTTTAGCAGGAACTGAGCCTTAAGATGGTGTTGTTCATACCTGTGGTTTCAGCTGTTCTTGTCTGAAGGGCTTGGAGAGAGCTGTCACCTTCACTGTGCCAGTGCTGTCAGACACCTCTGACAGAACAATTGACTGTTCCTCACTACGCTCAAAGGCCTGAAAATAATATTAGGTTAATTTAAGTTCTAAAATTGAAAGGAGTATGCTTAGGTGGTTTGGCCATGTTGAGAGAATGAGTGAACGGCGATTAACAAAAGGAATTTATAAGGCGGATGTTAATGGGAACGCCGGTAGAGGACGTCCTAGAAGGACATACATCGATGTTATTGGTGATGTTCTTCACAAAGGTCAGGTGCGTAGTACTCTCAACCGGCGTGCGTGTATGACAAGATGTATGAATGTGGATGAAGCGAAAGGGGTATGTAAGGGTCGTAGCATGTGGCGTTCTATAGTTTCTGCCTACCCCCATGGGAAAAAGGCATGAGTTTATGTATGTATGTATGTTTAAGTTCTTCTTCTTTCAGTGTGGTTAGTGACTAACCTGGTGTCACAGATTATGCCGCCCATGGGCCTCTGACTTGACTTCACATGCCGTCGAGAAATATCTCTCAGGTAGCCGGTTTCCTCACGATGTTTTCCTTCACCGTTTTTAAGCAAGTGATAATTATACAATACGCACATGAATGCGAAATTCAGAGTAACGTTTGACGTATAGTATAGTAAAACGTATCGCTAATGTAAGCGAATTTTGAATTGAAAATACAACTGTCAACATTTTGGTTTATTTATATGCGACATGCACAATTTCTGTCATTCCCCCTGAACAAAATCCCTGGCTGCAGCCTTGTCCTAGTTGTATTGTACTGAACAGAAAGGATTACCTGATCATCACCACCAGCGCTCTCTTCAGGTACGATGTCCTTAGTTCCAGATCCTAAAGCTGTGAAGAACTTCTGGACGTCCACATCGCTGGAGTATTGGTCTAAGGAGTAAACACAATCATGTTTAAATTATTACGAAACAGATATTTTAAAGTTATAACTTATGGCGACATCTATCACGCCAAATGAGAACTACGCAGCACGACTGTTGTGTAGCAGACTACAGCGACAATAATGACAACTCTCAAACATGACGTCACAGAATCCTGCATCGCGCTATCAAGATGTGACACGCAGAAAGTATATTATAAACAAGTTTCCAACATCAACCGTTTGGCAGTAGCCCATCTGGCATAAGACCCGCATGTTTGGAGGATCCTCCCTCTTTTGTAGGCGGAACACTATTGCCCATATTCTATGACGTTCCTCCAAAACTTACTCGACTCGACTCCACCTCGACTCAGCCTATAGTCGACATAAACGTCCTCGACTCTAGATTTTTCCTCAGTCGAGGTAAGGAATCATCTGTCAAACTCAAGGTACCTCGGAACCTACCTTAAGGAAGGAAGTGTCAAAGTTTATATGTAACAAAAATTAATTTTGAAGACTTTATCGAATATGCTTACGATAATCCTTACAACTATTTATGGCGGCGTTATTTGCGCGATGCAGATAAACAAAATTATGGTGTAATGACTCCAGTCTACCTCGATTCATTTGAGGACCCATCAGTCGAGGAACCTCAAAGTTCACTTGGAATTGCGACTAAGAATACAATTTTGAAGGTGTTTTCGAGGCCGTTCTGAGTAGAGTATGAGTCGTGTAAACATCTTAGAATATGGGTGTTAATGTATCTCGTCTTAATTGGTTTAAATAGCTACGCTTACCAATGATTTCAACTCTAGCTCTGCCATTATGATCCTGGTCTCTGATCTGGTTGGCGACTGAGATGGCCTTCAGTTTCTCCATGTTCTTGGCTCTCTCCCCAACGTACACGTAGACGTCATTGCCAAGATCCAGGATGAAGCAGTCACCTTTGTTCATTGAGGAGATCAGTGGATCCACCTGAAATAGGGTATTTGACTACATAACATTGAGGACACGTTTGGTGCAGTGGCTGAGCGATCGGCTTCTGCGCTACGGGTTGTGGGATCGATTCCCGCACGGAACAAATATTTGTATGGCCTACAGATAGTTTTTCCGGGTCTGGGTCAACTTCCCAACATCAACCGTTGGGCAGTAGCCCGCCTGGCATAAGAAAACCGCGTCGCTGTTGTCAAGGTTGCGGGCGCGTGCCAACAGCATTCTAAAAACTGTGGCGGAGAGTATCGACTCTCCGATTATTAAAAGTTTTGGAAGAAGGACAATCCCTACACATTAATTTGGGGATGTCCTTTACACAATACTATTTCGACGGTCCCTACGTACAATCCCGTATGTGGTAGATACGTGATTTGCATGTTTTGTTTCCATGACCTTCAGGCTACCCAAGATTATCGTTTAGTTCGACAAAAATAAATCTAACTTGGCAAATTGACCTTTAAATCCACACACGACATTTCCCATAACTACGAAATTTAAAAAAAAATTCCGACGTATAACTATAGCAGTGGCAGTCCATTCATTTTACTTTTTCATACTAATTACCTACACTGCTGCGCCGTTTTATATGAGACAACCAGATTGTTTTGACATTTCCAGATTCATACTCTTGTGGGGAAGTAGCTCAATTTTGTGAGTGCGTCAATCACTTACACTAATGTTGTAAGCAGTATTTAAGTGGTGGGTACATGGTATACATAATACTCCACGTACAATTTCATAAATGGCAATTACGAGTTTGATTAATTTAAAGACTACCACGTAAAAGTCAATTTGTACCACTTGCTATTGCAAGAGATTCCGATGTATAAGTAACATAGAAGTTAGTAAGTACCACTTAAGGTATTTGCAATACGGATGATTCCGATGTATATGTAAGTGTCGAATAATACACTAAAAGTGATTTGTATGACCTAACTTTTTATTTTTTATAAAACAAATCGCGACCTTTTTAACAAATTTCATGACCTTGTACACGTGTTTGAAACTTTGAAGCGCTCTCCTGTAAAATTTGTCATTTGTAGTTACGGGATTATTCGTAGGGACCGTCGACTTATTTATTTTGTCTATTTAACTACTAACATTAGTAATAACTTATATTATTTTTTAACCGACTTCCAAAAAGGAGGAGGTTACTATGTTCGTCTGTATGTTTTTTTTTTTTTTGTGTATGTTCATCGATATTTTCGCCAATTGTAAACCGATTTTGATGATTCTTTTTTTAATGGATGGGGTATACTTCGAAGTTGGTCCCATTTAAATTTGGTGAAGATCTGAAGAAGAACTTCGGAGATAGACAATGGAACTCCTCAATGACGAACAGTACGCATATTGTGATGATGTGATTATGTTACGAGCAGCGTCTTTAGTAGGTCCAACCAAGTTTTAATTAAGGCCACTAAAAAGAAAAAAATAAAAACTTTTTTACAAAAAATTTAAACCGACTTCAAAAAGAATATAATAATTACCATATAAAATTAACAGTTTCAGAAGTCGGTGCCTTCAATTTGGTTCAGCGTGGATCAGCACCGACTTCTGAAACTGTTAATTTTATATGGTAATTATTATATTCTTTTTGAAGTCGGTTTAAATTTTTTGTAAAAAAGTTTTTATTACTAACACGCTGGATCATTGTTGTCCGACAATAAAGAATTTGAATTATGAAACTACTTCATAAAGCTAAACAGCAGGAGACATAAGTTCAATATATGTTTACCAGAAAACAAGACAGCGTTACTAAATAAAAGTATATTCTGCATGGCTCCACGTATTTATAATCATTTACCAAACTAGGTCCTCTCCATTATTGATATAAACATATTTAAAAACAGTATTAAAACATACATACATACATACATAAACTCACGCCTTTTTCCCATGGGGGTAGGCAGAAACTATAGAACGCCACATGCTACGACTCTTACATACCCCTTTCGCTTCATCCACATTCATACATCTTGTCATACACGCACGCCGGTTGAGAGTACTACGCACCTGACCTTTGTGAAGAACATCACCAATAGCATCGATGTATGTCCTTCTAGGACGTCCTCTACCGGCGTTCCCATTAATATCCGCCTTATAAATTTCTTCTGTTAATCGCCGTTCACTCATACTCTCAACATGACCAAACCACCTAAGCATACTCCTTTCAATTTTTGTCACTACATCATCTTTTAAACCGCAACTTTGTCTAATCTCTTCATTTCTCAATCTATCATTCAAAGTTGCAGTTATTAAAACATTGTTAGTAAAAAAAGTATATTATTCTGTTACTGAATATTTACAGGATAAACTTTTGTAATTCTTCTTTTACTATCTTTTCTTTTATCATTGGTACATACGTGCATAGTTTCATAGGTACCTATTTTGTAATTTTGCATGCCTCATGGTAGGATATATGGCTAATGGTCACTATTGTTTGTATAAGAACTTTTGTACCCATATTCGCAAATGAATAAATGATTTGATTTGAATTACAATAAGACGTGCCTGGTTGGAGGATTCTCTCTTTTCGTTGAATCAAATCAAATCAAATCAAATATCGTTTATTTGTCAATGTAGGTATATTACAATAGATGGTAAGTAAGAAATTAGTTCGCTACATTGTATCCATACAGATATACAAATTAGTTTGGTTTTTGTAATTCTAATCTAGGTACTTAACGCTAGTGAATTTATAATTATAATATCTATTAACACCAATTATGTCTATCCTTGTAATTATATTAAACATATCATTATAGAAACATAAATATAATTGTAACAGTTTTATTATTCTACACAGGAACACTATTCCTCATTTCACCTCAATAGCATCCAAGGTGTTTATTTACTGACCTGTCTCGTACGAACGTTCCTCTTGCCTTTAATTTGAATGAACCTCTTCTCACCGCCAGCGTTGGTCACGACATGGTTGAAGCCTGATGCGTGTCCCCCATTCACGTACTGAAGAGCTGTGGGAAGAAGAAGAAAAAATTAAGATACATTGTGACGGGTGGTGGCTGGCTGGCTGGCGGGGGTCCGGGTCTATAAAAGGTCGGGCACGCTGCAGATCGGCCCTCTCGCGCCGCTGCAGTTACCAAGCTACGTGTTCACCTGTTCAAGAAGACCCTGGACTCCTCCTTGTACGAACTACGCCCTGTTGTTTCTCTTTGTAATTGGACGTAGTTTAGCGAAAAGAATCCAACCCACAAAACCATCGAAAATGAGTTATTTATACCAAAATACTCCTTAAACTTGTTAAGCCAAACTACACATAATAATATTTTAACAAGTAAAATATTACACATATTTTGTCTCTTAATTACAATAAAACCAAGAAATTTTAATCAAAGAAACAATGAAGAAATACAGTCTAAACTTAAAAATTGAATATCTCATAACTGTGTGGGTTGGATCCTTTTCGCTAAACTACGTCCAATTCTTAATTAGATATAATACAAGGTGTAAAAAGACCCTTCACGAAGCCGTCAACCATTCAGTACATCAAACTAAGTAACCCTACGCAAAAATTGTCGCTGGGAAACGACTTTTTTTTTTTGGGTGAAAAATTTCGTTTTACTGTAAAGCTCAATGTAACGCACTCAAAACACTGTGCTGATAGATGCAATGAGTAGTAAACGGGTCGTGGAGGTATTTCAAGTACATTTGCAACCTTCAAAAAAAGTTGTGAAGAAGTTGGAACTTTGACCTCCAATATCTCCTGAACTAGAAGGTTCCCAGGCATAGTCCAGAACAAAAAAAATATCACAATGAAGTGGAGAACAAGTGCCTTTCGGCTTCGTTAAGGGTCTATTTACACCATTTATAGAGTACATACATATTGCGCCGACCCCAAGTAACTTGGGACCAGGGCAGGAAGGTAGGTAACATTATAAATAGATAGATGACTACCTACATGAAATTAGAGCTTTCATTGAATATGAATGTTGATGGATGGAGGGGAAGAGGGAGACCTAAGAAAAGATGGATGGATTGTGTGAGGGAGGATATGAAAGATAAGGGAGTAAATGATAATGAGACGGCTGACAGGGAAGAGTGGAAGAGAAAAACATATTGCGCCGACCCCAAGTAACTTGGGACCAGGGCAGGAGATACTACATAGAGTACGGTTACAAGTGTTATTCTTTATCCTCCCGTAAGTACACGCCTTCTAAATTTTATGTGCACATGCTTGTTTGACGATACGTTTGGTGCAGTGGCTGAGCGATCGGCTTCTGCGCTACGGGTCGTGGGTTCGATTCCCGCACGGAACAAATATTTGTATGGCCTACAGATAGTTGTTCCGGGTCTGGATGTTTGTGCGTGTGAAGATTTGTGTTTGTAGACGCACCCACGATACAGGAGAAATCCTAGTGTGGGGCAACGTTTTTTTAAAAAAAGAAAAGAAAAAAAAAGAGGGTTGTCTCCTAAAGCCACCCTAAAGGGTTACAAAATTTAAAATATGGTATGACGTCATACCTCTAAATTCTAGTTACCTGAATATAACATAATCACGCCTTATATTCCCCGAAGGGTTAGGTAGAGCTGTTTTAGTAACACCCTCGTTTCGCCAGTTATGTTTAAGTCCCATGTAATGAAGGGCGAGCATATTGCCATCAACCGGGCCGGGCAGCTACTACTGAAGAATTCCACACGGAAAAAATGCCCGACCTGGGGATCGAACCCGGGACCTCACGATCAGCAGTCGCGCTTGCCACCACTATACCAATGAGGCAAATCGGCCAAATGCCCAATGGGCCGGATGCCCGATGGGCTGGTCACACAGTCGGAGAAATCGAAAGAGTGAGGGGAACGTCTAAAAAAAGGTCGTCCAACTATCGCCTATCGCTTGAAAAAGAAGCCGCAAAATTGTTTGTGTTTGAAAATGCACCAAAGACACAGAAGAAAGAGTTATGGGAGGGTCTAAAAAAAAACGCCAGCACTGGGCCGACCGTCTCTCAAATGCCCGGGCCGATTTCAAGACCCAGTGCGGCCCTGAGTTTAACCAAAGATTTCAAAGCAATTATACCTTCGATCTTATCTTTGAATGGTAGCAATTATTCTGTTGGCTCCATTGAATCATGATGGATGATTGAACTTCAATTAGAACCATTTAGATGCCTTTAACTGAAGGAAGTTATTGTTGCAAGATAACGTCATGTTTTGTTCAAGTGTTGTATAAATAGAACAGTCATGACCAATAACAGTACCTACCTAATTGGACTAAAACGTAAAATTATTTTGTTATTTTTTTTACGTGAAATCTATACAAATATTATAAAGCTGAATAGTTTGTTAGTTTGAACGCGCTAATCTCAGGAACTACTGGTTGTAATTGAAAAATCCTTTTTGTGTTGGATAGTCCATTTATCGAGGAAGGTTATAGGCTATATAATATCACGCTACGACCAATGGGAGCGGAGCATAAATGAAAAATGTTGCAAAGACGGGGAAAATGTCCACCCGTGCGAAGCCGGGACGGGCCGATAGTATGATAATAAAGTTTAAAAAAAAAAATATATCATCGCCTGACTATCATTAAAAGTTCTGTGTAGCTGTTTGAGGTCGTCACGTATTTGCTTACTTGATTTACAGTTATATAAAAACAAACTTTTTGTAGTTAATTAATTGCTGACATCTATCGTTACCAGATAAGTTGTCGGAAGCGGTTAACACTATCAATCACGATCTGGACCTAATTCTTGAATGGAGAAATGCGTATGGACTGAAGGTTAATCCTTCAAAGACCCAGGTCATTGTGGTCGGTAGTCCCAGGATGATTTCAAGAGTCAACTGGATTCAACTTCCACCGGTTCTTTTCGATGGCACTACGGTCCCCGTTAGTGACAAAGTTAAGAACCTGGGGATATTTATTGATAAGACCCTATCCTGGGAACCACAAATAAAGGAAGTCAGTCGAAAGATGTTCGCGTCTGCAGGGTCTCTGAGGAGACTACGCAACTTCCTACCAGTTGGCACCAAAACTGCGCTTGCACAATCCCTTCTTCTTCCTATCCTTGACTATGCCGACACCAGCTATCTTGATCTCTCCGAGGGCCAACTTGATAGGCTTGAGCGTCTTCAAAATTTCTGTATACGATTTATATTTGGTCTACGCAAGTATGATCATGTGTCTGAGTTTCGTACTAAGCTCAAGTGGCTTCCAATACGCTATCGCCGGAATTCACATATTCTTCACCTTCTATACAATATCTTGTACAATCCTTCTACTCCCTCCTACCTTAAAGAACGTTTCGAGTTACTCCATGACACACACTCGAGATCATTAAGGTCATTAGAGAATCTGACGTTAAAAATGCCAATGCATTCTACCAACTTCTTTGGTAAATCATTCACAGTCCAGGCTGTTCGGCTTTGGAATGCTTTGCCAGTTACAGTTAAACGTGCGCAATCCTTGGTCACTTTCAAAAGACTCGTCAAGGATCACTACCTATCAATATAGTTAATTTTGCATCTTTATGTATAGTTATTTATTGTCTGTTTATATTATGTATTACATACACATTACACTATATATATGTATATATATATATATTTATTTATTTATTTCATATTTATTGTATAATTATAATATTTATTTATTTGTTTTTAGGTTTATTTAACGTACATAATTTAATGTCTCCTAATTAATTGTTACACTGTGAACTACCTCTCTCTTTTTTTTCTTGCACTTTATGTCCATCCAAAGGTTGTCTGGAAGAAATCGCCTAGTGCGATAAGACCGCCCATTGTACATCTCTATTTTTATAGTAATGTTTCTTGTTTGTTTTGTGTACAATAAAGAGTATTGTATTGTATTGTATCGTTGAGTAAAAGAACTAAGATTGTTAAGATAATTATTACCGACATCTATCGCCGAGTAGTAGAACCTTTACCACTGCAACTTACATATAACAACAATAGATGTCGCTACTCTTACCTGATGGGAAATATCCTTTGAACTGCTGGCTCTCTTGTCCCAAAACTTCCCTGTGCTGGATAGCAGCTCCATTAAACTTGTCGTCGAGTCCAACTGTCAAGATGGCAGCAGCACCGGACTCGTCCTGAGTGGACTCGCTTCCGATCCAATAATGAATGTCCCAGGAAAGGTTGTGTTTCTTGTCCGAGTTAGTCTGTTGAGGTTAAAAAAAGTTATAATAAAAGATGAAAGACATTCTTTTTTTGCGTCTTCATTTTTTTTTTCAATTCGACTGTTTGTGGATGGTCTTTCGGGCCGTTTCTACGAAACCGGGCTGTTATTGGCGAGACCTGAAGGGTCTCCAACCAATGGGGACGAGAGTAAAATACTTAACCTAAGCTAACTACTATTACTAACATCATGACTAGCTAGCAACAACAGCACTAAGGGCGACAGGCCCGCCGCTAGTTGTTTCGTCGCCCGCGTGCAATACCGAATGAAAAAGATTAATTCCCAAGCGATACTTGGACGACGAGCTTTTTTTTTTAGACGCTCCCCTCACTGTTTCGATTACTCCTGTATCTTGAGTGACACAAAACCACATAACCAATTTTTTAAAAATATTAGTCTCAATTAGATGATGCGCTCGATTTGCCGCTCCATGGGTGTGCCGCCCGCGTGCGGTGCACGCTTACGGCGGCCCTGAAGGGCGAGCCCTAATAGGACTTGGATCTCGGCTTAGGATGTTGCTGGCGAGAGGATTGTGACTTCAAATAACGCACACACATTATAAGGTAGGCCACGACTGGCCCGCGAGATACAGGGGAGTGAGGCTGTGCATTGAAGTTTTTGATCGAGAAGTGCAACTTGCAGCGGCTGCCAGTCGCTTTCGCTTCTAGAAATAGCAAAGCGATATGACAAAATTGTAACGATCGGGCAGGTAAACTGCTTAGTTAGCCTGTACTCTCCGAAGGGGTAAGCAGAGGTGTTTTCTTATTATAGAAGTCTGTACATCCACGTTTCGCCTCTTACATCAAGTCCCATGTAATAGGAGGCGAGCTTATTACCATTTTTCGGGCATAAGTATGCTAGGAAAAAACAAATCTTTACATAGTATAAAACAAAGTCGCTCCCGCTGTCTGTACGCTTAGATCTTTTAAACTACGCAACGGATTTTAATGCAGTTTTCAGTAATAGATAGAGTGATTCAAGAGGAAGGTTTATATGCCCCACATTAGTATCTACATTGCACCCGTGCGAAGCCGGGGCGGGTCGCTAGTTTAATATAAATTTTTCTTACCTTTAGTACTATGTATGAGTCTCCTTTATGGAATTTGCCGAAGTCTTTAGCGGCTACAGGTACTGGCTCGAAGTCCTAAAGAAATGAGAGTTTAATTAGTTTATTTACACTCAATGAGGGGTTTCTGAAAAATGTTCTACGTGAGATGGCAGCACTATAGCGTCAGGTCCAACCACCATTTTTCGATCATTTTTTTGGTTTATTTATCTTAAAAACGTTACAAAAGGAATATTGTTTTCTAAAATGCCACAGTGTTGTGCAGTGCCTAAGTGTGCAAATAAAACAGGAGGGTGACTTTTGCGCCTCTCTTTTTGAGCTCAATCTTTAGTTCGGCAACCTTTCTCTGGCCGTAATGCATAATAAAATCAATAACACTTCCAAATGCGTAGAATTTCACTAAAAAATTATACGTTTGGTAAGAATCTGTGCTATCTGACAGCTGTTTGGACCTGACGCATACGAAGCGCCGTCTGATGGCAGAAAAAGTATCGAAAACCCTCATTAAAATAAAATTTTAACTATCGTGTTCATTGCAATAAAATAGTTCAGCTACTCAATAAGAGATGTCGCCACTTACTTGTATTCTCCATATTTCTACACCGGCTTGGCGACCAGCGTTAGCGAAAGCTGGATGCACTCTGGCTTTGTTCCTTGCATCCTGAAAAAGAAATAATATTTTTTTAGTTTATGATTCCAATTTAAACTGCATTATGGTTGCTGTGTGAACCGTGATAACAGTATTTCTCGTTTATGTCAAACGCCCATGTCGTGACTCGGGCCCATCCCAATATCCGTTGGGACCTTAGTTGAGACCTTTGTTTTCGAAATAAATGACGAGTATGTCTACCTAAGCAGTGACAGCTTAGCGGTTGAACGTTTGCCTTCCATGCAGGAGGGTTTGAGTTCGATCCCGGCCCTTACATCTGACTTTTCGAATTCATGTGCGGATCAGAATTTTACTATCACTTGCATTAACGGTGAAGGAAAAACATCGTGAACATCTGAGAGAGCTCCATAAAGTTCACGATGGTGTGTGTAGTCTGCCAACCCGCACCAGGCCAGCATGGTGGACTAAGGCCTAAACTCTTCTTATTCTGAGAAGAGGCCCGTGCCCAGCAGTGGGACAATAATGGGCTAATTATGTTTTTATGTTATGTATGTCTACCTAGGACAAACCGTCCATTTAGGAAGGTCCAAATTCGAGAAAGAAGTTAATCATCGAATCCAACTCAGCTGAGCAGCGTTTGGGAAACATCAAAACGTTTTCGTCACCACAGAAAATGACACTTGACAATAGATGTCAGTTAGTATTGTTTTTTTTTTCTATGATCTTCTTCTATACAAATAAATACAATTATTGAAGTGTCTGTTTCTAAGGTCAAAATAGAAGTGTTTTACTAAATGCACATGAAAGTCAACAAAAAAAACAATGTTTAAAATTTTTGTAGACAACCAGACAAAAATTTTAAACATTGTTTTTTTTAAACATTGTATTGTATTGTATTTCAACATTGTTTGTTAGGGCTAATCTCCGAAACGGCTGGACTGATTTTGACGGGACTGTGACTGGCAGATAGCTGATGTTATAAGGAGTAACTTAGGCTACTTTTATTTTAAAAAAAGAAAAATAAAGTTAGAGATCTGCGCGAAAAAATTAAAACTCATCCGAATTCTACGCAGACGAAGTCGCAAGCAGAGCTAGTCTTTGCGTAGTATAAAACGAAGTCGCTCCCGCTGTCTGTACGCTTAGATCTTTTAAACTACGCAACGGATTTTAATGCTGTTTTCAGCAATAGATAGAGTGATTCAAGAGGAAGGTTTATATGCCCCACATTAGTATCTACATTGCACCCGTGCGAACCCGGGGCGGGTCGCTAGTATGGAATAAAATATTAAAACCTTCCCAGAGATTAGATCGCCCTAAAAACAAATGGCTTGTTCATAAATTCTTAATATACCTACATATAAAAATAAACGATATACAATGACCTTTGGGAGCAGACAACCATTATGTGAATTGAGTCGAATGTCGGTCATGACCTTATGTTGTGGGAAGGGCACCACCGCACCTAGGGTTGCCAGCGTCCGGCTTTTTACAGTCTTGTCCGGCAAAATATACAAGGTTAGTCAGAAAGGGGGTACTAAGCCGAAAGGGTGTTAAGTACCCATAATAATGGACAACTTTTGTTCTACAACTTTCCCCAAAAGTCAATAGTTTAAGAGGAATAGTTGTTCAAAGATTTCATAAAAAGTACGCTAAATTCTATCTATCCTCAGCTATGATCAGCTCTGTTTACATTTTAGGTCATATTTGGGGTCACGAATTAGATGCTCTGTTTTCTGAATTCGTAATTAAAGCAGGGATGAAGAATTTTTGAAAAAACTGAAATAAAAATCATTCTGCATTGTTTTTTTTTGTCGAATTTTGAAATTTTAACACTTTCTTTAAAACAATCATCAGTGATACATTAAGTGCCCGCGGCTTAGTACCTCCTTTCCGACTAGGTTTGTCTGGCTTTTGTTAGGCTTTTGGTTAACCCCGCCCCGCCAAAAAATGCCGAACGAAAGCGCGCGAGCGCTCACGCAATATAATACATACAAGGTGTAAAAAGACCCTTCACGAAGCCGTCAACCATGCATTCAGTACATAAAACTAAGTAACCCTACGCAAAAATTGTCGCTGGGAAACGACTTATTTTTTTGGGTGAAAAATTTTGTTTTACTGTAAAGCTCAATGTAACGCACTCAAAACACTGTGCTGATAGATGCAATGAGTAGTAAACGGGTAATGGAAGTATTTCAAGTACTTTTGCAACCTTCAAAACTAGTATTTAGAAAAAAAAGTTGTGAAAAAGTTGGAACTTTGACCTCCAATATCTCCGTAACTAGAAGGTTCCCAGGCATAGTCCAGAACAAAAAAATTATCGCAAAGACGCGGAGAATAAGTGCCTTTCGGCTTCGTTAAGGGTCTATTTACACCGTTTATAATTTACAGTAGAATAAGTTTCAAATGAATAACGATAATAAATACACAATTACACTATCAATTTATTTTTTCTTTTAAAAGCCTATTTGTCAGTCTTTCAGGGCAAAATGTCCGGGTAAATATGAATCTGTGTCCGGCTCTGTTTTTGGACTTGGCAACCCTAACCGCACCCCATGATGACGTCATTTATTAAATATTTGTTTTACCCATGGGGTTCTTCGTATTATCTTTATTGTAGACTAACACTGCGCCCGCGACGTCACCCGCGTGTATTTTGGGAATTTCGCATACAAATTTCAACACCCTTTTTCGCTCGGAATGAGAATATAACATGTATTTCTTTATTTGTGTTAAATTATCTAATTATTTCACGTTCAAAAGTACCAGATTAGTCATACAAAGTTTCAATACTTATTTCACCCCCTTAGGGGTATAATTTCCAAAAACGCTCAAATACGTGTTTCATTGTTTTTATCTGATAGCCCAAATATCAACTTTTATTAAAAAGTAGCTGCCCGGACAGACTTCGTTCTGTCAAAAGTTATTGGCCTGTAGTGGGAAAAGAAAAGTGTTGTTTTTACTATTTTCCACGCAATTTTTATGTTTTTTCTCTCCATAAGAACCTTTCTTATGCCTTAAGGAATATATTAAAAAACATAGCCGAATTGGTCGAGCCGTTCTCAAGTTTTGCGCTTAGCAACACATTTGGCGATTCATTTTTATTTATATAGATGACGATTTTTGATACAAACTTCCATCCCCTATTTCATCCCCTTAGGGGTAGAATTTACAAAAAATTTACGTTGCAAAAGGAACTTACTGTCCAAACATGTTCTGTTAAGAAAATAAAAATTGTTAAATTGAATAAATTAGATTTTTTGGGATACTTCGGACCCACGGACTAGGTGGAACGACGATATACGTAGGGTAGCTGGCAGCGACTGGTGAAGGAGAGCCGAAGATCGGGCTCAGTGGTGTGCTTTGGGGGAGGCCTATGTCCAGCAGTGGACTGATGGAGGTTCATGATGATGATGATAATGGACCCACGGTGTATAATAATACCTAATAAGGTGGGACTATAATATATTTATTTATTAAGGCATATCCAAAACATATACACAAACATTGACAAATAACAAGCAAGACACAGACTGGTGCTTATATCAATTAAAGACATGCACAGCATTCGCAAAAGATATAAAATTGAACTTAACACATAGGTATGTGTAAAAAATCCAAAAAACAAACCAAACGAAATATAAAAAATCCAAAAAAAAAACCAAACGAAATATAAAAAATCCAAAAAAACAGTACCCACGATATTATAGCTTTTTTTCAAAGTTAACAATTATAACCTAAAACATGTCAAAGAAAACATAATGATAAAATTACTTATTGCTTTTACTTTTACTTACTTTTGATAAAATTACTTACGAATCTAATGATAAACCTTGATATTAGTAACAAGGAGACTTTCTGAAAATTATACCGAGAATTATACTTATAGTGAGAAGTGCATAATGTGAAATTATATTAACTAATTTTATTAATCATTTACTTCAGTCTTTCCTTCCTTTATTATTTTAGACCTAAATCGCGTGGGGTGGTATATAAGAAAGCATGTATGTAAAAAATCAATCTTCACCATGTGTTAAACGTTGCAAAATAATTTCGATTACCTCTCAGAGTCAAGTGGCCACATTTATCTTATTTATAGCCTAATATAACACTCCGTAATAGAAGATATGCTACAAATGCCATATGTTTAGTTTCAAGTGAATAAATTGCTATTGATAAAAATGTTTTATTTAGCACATACAGGGTGTAAACGAAATTATGTCTTCTTCTTGCCCTTACCCCATACTAGGTGTGGTCGGCACAATATGTATTTCGTAAATCCATGTTGTTAGAGGTTTTGGCTTATTGTTTTATGACCGGCCGCCTGCCTGACATCAACCCTCCTTGGGAATACTCGTTGCGCCGTCGCGCGGGTGACCCAATGTGCTTGCTGGTATTATGCACTGGTTCCCAAAATGATATGCTTCTCAATCTTATTGCTGACTAGTAAGCAATCTATGTTCTTCTTGGTGGAGTATACTTGAAGTTCCTCGACCATGAAAATCTCGTAAACGAAATCATGTAATTCCTTCAAACCTCGTAATGTAGGTAGGTACTACTGACATAGATTAACCCTGCAAGGGACAGTTTTGGATTCAATAAAAAAAACTACATGAAGTAAACATTTGCTCTTAACGTGAGGCATTTTAGCGCCCCGAGTTAACTGACCACAAGGTGAGCGATAGCCGCGCAATCCGCTCGAGGCGCTAAAATGCCTCACATTAAGAACAAATGTTTACTTCATGTATTTTTTTTTATTGAATCTAAAAGAATCCCGTTCAGTGTTAGGGGCCGTCCATTAATCACGTGATGTTGTTTTAGCATTTTTAACCCCCCTCCCCCTTGGTGAGGTTTAAGACTAACCCCCCCCTGCCCCCACCCAAAATCACGTGTATTTTTTAGTACCTACAAAGAATCTTAAAATTTTTAGAATATTATCTTTAAATACAGGTATAAAGTATAATCTTATTTTATTCCGAAGTTAAGGACCATCACCTAGGTCACACTACACGCCGCGTTTCGGTTAAGAAATCGCGCGTTTGATGAAAAAGTAAATACAAGTGATATCTTACTACACCCCCCCTCCCCACTTGTGATATTTCGTGATTTTTGCTAATCCTCCTCCCCCCCCTTTCAAGCCTCACGTGGTTAATGGACGGTCCCTTAATCTACGTCAGCAGTACATCACGAGGTTTGAAGGAATTACATGATTTCGTTTACACCCTGTATACATATTTTAACTGCTTCTTTGGTCTAGTGGTGGCAAGAGTGACTGCTGATCATGAGATCCTGGTTTCGGTTCCCAGGTCAGGCAGTATTATTGGGTTTTTCTGTGAGAAATTCCTCTATAGCAGCCCGGAGTTTTGATTTTTACTCGGTTGATGGCAATAGGCTCGCCCCCTATTACATGGCAAAATGAGGGTGTTACCACAGTCTAATAATCTATACAGTCGTTCGACGAAGACGTCTAGACAGGTCAATCGTGCGGGGGGCAAGGGGCGAGACGCGGGAAGAGCGAGCCCGAGTTACACACGCCATTTTGTTAGTAGCTCGGGACATGTTTTTAGGGGTTGTCGCGCGTGTTTTAATGTTTGTAGTTATGTTATTTTATATTATTCGAGTAGGCAAAAATAACCAAGGTAAACAAAATGGCGGGCGTAAGATATAGGCCTAGTAAGAATTTAAGAGAGGTATTACTCTATGGAAGTGTAATTTTAATCCATGCAATAATTTAATTAATAATTTATGAATTATTAATAATATCTTTGAAACGGCGAGTCATACATCAAAAATAACCAAAATTTTGGTCCCCTATAAGAAACCCCCGACATGGGCTCCCTAAGCTGATCCCTCGGTCACCCATCCATAAAATGACCTCGATGTCAATTGCTTTACTTTTAGTTTACGAAAATAGTCCTGGTGAATCTGCAACGCGTGATTATGGACAAGTGGACTGTTGGAGTGTTGGTATTGAAACCCAAGATGGCTGGCATTATTTTTGAAGTGAAACTTCTTAGACGGCGTCCGATTTTTATGGGGGAGTGAGTAGACAAGAATGAGAGTTCAAAATTGATCTAACATACTTAAATAAATGATTATTATTGACTATTATTGAGTTGTGACAACCCTAGCCTTTATACCCTTCCGCGACATTGTCTAGACGTTTACGGCTTTTACTACGAGATCAAAGGCGTCGCACTACTGTACTTCTTTATACTGTGGTGTTACTATACACCTCTGCCCAACCCTTCGGGGAATACAGGCGTGATGTTATATTGTGTACCGGGCATTAGAGGATAAAATGGGTGGCCTATTTCAAGCCAGCGTCTGGCGTACGTACATTAAATCTAGTATAATTACATCAAAGATATTTCCCAGACTTATTTACAAATATCTAGGCGTTTCAATTAACTAGTTTATCTAAAGATGTGGATTCAATGACTAAATTAAACTATCTATTTAATATGTCTAGCTGTGATAGCCTAGTGGTGTGACCGTCGGACTGCCAAGTCATAGGTCTCGAGTCCGAACCCAAGGCACGCACCTCTGACTTTTCAGATTCATGTGCGTATTGTATAATTATCACTTGTATAAAAACGGTGAAGGAAAACATCGTGAGGAAACATGCCTGGGAGATATTTCTCGACGGCATGTGAAGCCAAGTCAGAGGCCCATGGGCGGCATAAACTGTGACACCAGGTTAGTCACTAACCACACGAAAAGAAGAAGAATAAATGTATATTCTAAGAAAAATATTGTCTATTTTCGTAAAAAAAGTACTTTGAATCTCTCTTCTGTAAAGTAGGTATATTGGCGCTTTAGTCTTTTTACCTTTCCACAGACGACATGTTTACTTCTTGTAATTTTTTTTATTGAATCCAAATGTATCTCGTTCATTGTTAATCTACGTCAGCAGTACATCACGAGGTTTGAAGGAATTACATGATTTTATTTACACCCTGTATTATACAAGGTTAGTCGGCAAGGGGGTACTAAGCCGAAAGGGTATTAAAGTACCCATAATAAGGGATAACTTTTGTTCTACAACTTTCCCCAAAACTTGATAGTTTAAGAGAAATTGCTTTACAAAGATTTCGTAAAAAAATATGCTAAATCTATCTGTCCATAGCTATGATCAACTCTTTTTACAATTTAGCTCATATTTGGGCTCACGGATTAGAAAAAAAAAACCGACTTCAGAACTAAAGCAAGTATATTTTTTTTTGAAAAAACTAAAATAAAAATCTTATTGCATGCAAATAAAAGATCGAATTTTGAAATTTTAACACTTGCTTACAAATAGTCATCAGTGATACTTTAGGTCACTCGCGGCTTAGTACCCCCTTTCCGACTAACCTTGTATAATATTATACCTATAGTTAGACCGTTAATTCGATGCAGTAACTTGACAGTTCATAGCAAAATAATGTTACCATACTAAAACTAATAGTGTTGGGTAGTGAACGATTTTACGAAAAGAACGAATACGAAAAATAGTTCAATTTAAACAATTCTCTACAAATTCTTTGTACCTCTTCACGATGCTGTTCTCTTAGATCCAAATTGACTGATAGAGAATGCCTTTTGACATTAAGTCCGCATTATGTACCACAATTGTGCATTGAAGTATTAAATAAAGTCAAAGTCAAAGTATTTATTTCAATAAGGCACTTATAAGGCACTTTTGAACGTTAAAGTTACAAAGAAAATAGAATTGATTCTAGTTGCCCCTTCCAAAAGGTAGTTTCGTATGGAGAAGAATGGGCAAGAAACTCCACCGTTACTCTTTTAAAATGTCTTACAATATTTTGTATAGGTACATTAATTATACAATTATATGTGAAGACGATGCACCTAGAATAAAATTACTATACCACAAAAGGTAAAAAAATAAAATAAAAAATGAAACAATGACATATTAATTATGTGATAGGTACATGGTGCTCACATATTTACAAACATTGCAAAAGTATACGTTTTCCGAAAAAATTAAAAGTAATAGGTCAGTGTATGAGTTTAGGTACTTACTCATATAATCTAAAATAAACGACTTTAGAAAAATAAATTATACAATTAAAATAGCAACCAGTTTGATTTTGTCTAGACTCTAGATTGTCCTATGGAGCTGGACCAGCATATTTCCAAGCGTTCTTATCCTGGATATAATCGTCTAATTTGTAATATGCTTGTTTACAAAGTGTACTTTTAATATGACTAAATAAATAAATAATTAACCTCATGTTCAGTTATCTGACGCTTCAAAAACGTCATATCAGTAGTTACTAGTGGTTACGGCTATTTTTAATAGTGATATATCGTGTTTTGATCGTCAAGTTATTAAATTCAATAAAAAGTATGCATATAAGTACATGATTAAGTTCATTCATTCTTTTTTTCACCTCACTACCTTTTTTTTGTCATAAACTGGTATCCCTCTAACTGTCAAATTACTGCATCGAATTAACGGTCCGACTATAGTGCTAACGTAAGTATGTAAAAATCTAAATAGCTTGATACATAAATAGGAGATACCTACATGCAACTCTCTTTATAAATAGGTAGAACCAGACATCGCCGAAAAGTTGAAATCTTTTCACAGTACATTAAACTTCTGTTTCATGATACATTTATGTTGTTTACTTGAAGAAATAAAATAGAGTGAATGTTTTTTTTTATTTTTATTTAAGAGTTCATCGACTGGAACGTTCAGTTCTGACTAAATATTTATAAATACACTAACAGCATAAAAATTGCAATGTAGAAAGATTTTTGCAATACAGTGTCTAAACATCATACATATCACGCCTTTTTCCCATGTTGGTAGGCAGAAACTATAGAACGCAACATGCTACAATCCTTACATACCCCTTTCGCTTCCTCCACATTCATACATCTTGTCGTATACGCACGCCGGTTGAGAGTACTACGCACATATCCTTTGTGAAGAACATCACCAATAACATCGATGTTTGTCCTTCTAGTGCGTCCTCTACTGGCGTTTCCATTAACATCCGCCTTATAAATTCCTTTTGTTAATCGCCGTTCACTCATTCTCTCAACGTGACCAAACCACCTAAGCATACTCCTTTCAATTTTTGTCACTACATCATCTTTTAAATCGCAACTTTGTCTAATCTCATCATTCCTCAATCTATCATTCAAAATGTGTAATTCCTGAAAACTACTGTACTATTTATTGGTAGTACTAGTAGTACTTTTACTGGCAGTATTACTGGTAGTATTACTGGTATTACTGGTAGTATTACTGGTATTACTGGTAGTATTACTGGTATTACTGGTAGTATTACTGGTATTACTGGTAGTATTACTGGTATTACTGGTAGTATTACTGGTATTACTGGTAGTATTACTGGTATTACTGGTAGTATTACTGGTATTACTGGTAGTATTACTGGTATTACTGGTAGTATTACTGGTATTACTGGTAGTATTACTGGTATTACTGGTAGTATTACTGGTATTACTGGTAGTATTACTGGTATTACTGGTAGTATTACTGGTAGTATTACTGGTAGTATTACTGGTAGTATTACTGGTAGTATTACTGGTAGTATTACTGGTAGTATTACTGGTAGTATTACTGGTAGTATTACTGGTAGTATTACTGGTATTACTGGTAGTATTACTGGTATCACTGGTAGTATTACTGGTATTACTGGTAGTATTACTGGTATTACTGGTAGTATTACTGGTATTACTGGTAGTATTACTGGTATTACTGGTAGTATTACTGGTAGTATTACTGGTAGTATTACTGGTAGTATTACTGGTAGTATTACTGGTAGTATTACTGGTATTACTGGTAGTATTACTGGTAGTATTACTGGTATTACTGGTAGTATTACTGGTAGTATTACTGGTAGTATTACTGGTAGTATTACTGGTATTACTGGTATTACTGGTAGTATTACTGGTATTACTGGTAGTATTACTGGTATTACTGGTAGTATTACTGGTATTACTGGTAGTATTACTGGTATTACTGGTAGTATTACTGGTAGTATTACTGGTAGTATTACTGGTATTACTGGTAGTATTACTGGTAGTATTACTGGTATTACTGGTAGTATTACTGGTAGTATTACTGGTATTACTGGTAGTATTACTGGTAGTATTACTGGTATTACTGGTAGTATTACTGGTATTACTGGTAGTATTACTGGTAGTATTACTGGTATTACTGGTAGTATTACTGGTATTACTGGTAGTATTACTGGTATTACTGGTAGTACTACTGGTATTACTGGTATTACTGGTATTACTGGTAGTATTACTGGTATTACTGGTAGTATTACTGGTATTACTGGTAGTATTACTGGTATTACTGGTAGTATTACTGGTATTACTGGTAGTATTACTGGTATTACTGGTAGTATTACTGGTATTACTGGTAGTATTACTGGTATTACTGGTAGTATTACTGGTATTACTGGTAGTATTACTGGTAGTATTACTGGTAGTATTACTGGTAGTATTACTGGTAGTATTACTGGTAGTATTACTGGTAGTATTACTGGTAGTATTACTGGTATTACTGGTAGTATTACTGGTAGTATTACTGGTAGTATTACTGGTAGTATTACTGGTATTACTGGTAGTATTACTGGTATTACTGGTAGTATTACTGGTAGTATTACTGGTATTACTGGTAGTATTACTGGTAGTATTACTGGTATTACTGGTAGTATTACTGGTAGTATTACTGGTATTACTGGTAGTATTACTGGTAGTATTACTGGTATTACTGGTAGTATTACTGGTATTACTGGTAGGTATACAATGTGTCCCGGTGTAGATAGAAAAATGATCGTATTTGGCTCAGATATTACGACCTCTACATATTCAAACACTCACAACTTAAGCTCTAAGTCACATAATGTGAGTACCATGTAGGGTAGCTTTATACACGAATTTTGTAAACGTTTGGCGGTTCTTGAGTTTTTTTTTGTGACCCACACAAATGTCCAGCTGCTTGATAGCGTCGTGCAGCGGTCGGGTTGTTGAGCTCCCTAAAATAAGGTTTGAGCTCCGCGAAGATTGATGCAGATGTGCCGTCAGTTAGGACAGGTCAACTCGAACCTGTTATGGCACTTTCCTCAAAAGGCCATTCCAAACGTTGCCCTACATCGTTTCACTCGCATAGTTTGTATACTACAATGTCTGGACTTTAAAAGAGACTTTGACCTCTGAGTTTGTTTCGGCTTTTCTTCTCAGAGCTAGTCAGATAGGAAATGCCGGCGCCATCTAGTCTTAAAAAAAAACATTACATTGACTTGTAAAAGTGTCTGTAACAGATTTATTTACAGAAATAAAAATCATTTATCATTTATTTATCATAGAGGCGCAATTCTTTTACAGCTGTGTAGAGCATCTCAAACACTAAAAATAAAAGATGGGTGGGTCTATCATTTTTGTAGTATTTTAGATGTGAAAATAATGTGTAATATTGTGTATAAAAATTCACTTTCATGTCAGATTACATAAAATGCTTAACTTATGTATGATAGTTTGATATTTCTTTAGGTCGTCTATGCTATAGCCTTTCAAACGACATAAAAATAATTACAAAGACTGTTTTGCGAAGATTTAGTGGCAGCTGTTTCTTTGGAAGGTGTGGAAGTTATATTACTGATTACCAACCTTATCGGTGAGTGAGGTGATGTGTGGAGTGACAGACTGCTGCCTGGTGGCGGTGCGGGGGCTGGCGCAGACCGCCGCCGCTATCAGGAGAAGAATCGCGAGGACCCTCATGCTAGAACAAAATAAAAATAAATTAACGTGGTTACAAGTAGTATAGTTCGAAACGCGGATGTCAGACATTTTTACACAGAAAAATCGACCCTTTAGGTTAAATTCAGATATTTTTTTGAAGTGGGATTCGTGCAGTTTTTTGATGTGAAACATCTACTGGGTTAGGTTTGAGAGCAGCTATTGCGTGGTGACACACGACGGCACACCTTCGTAACTTGTCGGCTGTCTTCGTTTTGATTAAGCCAGTTTTTTTTTAAATGTATGATGTTTGTCATCTGCCAGGTGTCCCGCAACAGATTTTTTTTAACAGTAGAGATTTTTTTACATTATATTTGCTGTCAGTAGACAGGAACATGGACGTAGCCAGAATTTTCTCCAGAGTAGGTCAAACTCAGTCAAACAGTAAATATTTGTCTTTCCAATAAATCTGGAAGTTCAGAATGAGATTATGGGACAATTTTATCCCATAACCTTATTTTTGAGGTCCAAGTATAGACGGAGTCGGGTATTGGTCTGCCAATTTTGGGTAATTGTTCTGTGGACATGGGTGGCGAGTTGACTGAATCTAGACCATTTACCTATTCTTTCCCGTGCCAGGGTGGGGCAGGCGCCCCATCTGCCCCACACTGAATACGCCTATGGACAGGAGAACACTGCTGACGTCATCTCATCTACTTGACGTAATCTCTTATTCGCCTTATATGACGACTACAGAGCATCATGGTAAATACCGGGTGTAAAAATATTTATTTATTTATATACTCTTTATTGTACACCAGGTTAACATAACACGAAAAACTATTTAAATACAAAAATGCACAATGGGCGGTCTTATCGTGCAAGGCGATCTCTTCCAGACAACCTTTGGATGGACTGGGAGAATGGAAAGAGAAAATCGAGCAATCTAGGTGTACAAGTACACTACGTACCTACATAATATTACTTAAATTTAATAATATAAAATACATGGCAAAATAATTACATAAATATGAAAAGAAAACATAAATAATATAATAATAAACTAATAAATATATGTATAAGAACGGAGGAGAGGAATAAAATAAATAGCAGATTAAAGCGACATGTAATGCTCCTTCACTGACTTTTTAAAAACTGGCAGTGATTGTGCACGTCTCACATTAAGTGGCAAAGCATTCCACAGACGAGCAGCTTGGATCGTAAAGGACTTGTCATAAAAAGAGGTGGAGTGCTGTTGTATTTTTAATTAAAGATTTTCTGATGATCTCAAGAACCTAGAATGAGAGTCACAGAGGAACTCGAAGCGTTCTTTTAGATAAAACGGGGTAGAAGGGTTAAAGAGCACATTATAAAGTAGGGAAAGAATATGGGCATTCCGGCGAAGGCGAATTGGTAGCCATTTGAGCTTAGTACGAAATTCAGAAACATGATCATATTTGCGCAAACCAAATATGAATCGGATACAAAGATTTTGAAGTCTCTAGAGCGACTTCAAAATCTTTGTATCTAAAGCTTGAGCTTTTCAAAATACCCTTAACGAAGCCGAGAGCCACGTATTCTTCCCATCATTACGAAGATTTTTTTGTATTGGACCATACCTGGGAACTGACTGGTTATGGAGATATTGAAGGTCAATTTCACATATTTTTTTTAAGCATTTCATGAAAACCAAATTTAAAAATGTTATTACATAACATAACGCCTGTATTCCCCGAAGGGTTGGACAAAGATGTATAGTAACACCCTCATTTCGCCGTTACGTTTAAAACCCTTGTAAGAGGCCGTCCATTAATCACGAGAGGCTTCAAAAGGGGGGAGGGGGTTTAGCAAAAATCACGAAATATCACAAGGGTGGAGTAAGATATCACGTGTATTTATTTTTTCGTCATCCGCGCGCTTTCTAAACCGAAAAGCGGCGTGTAGTGTGACCTTGACTCGCCGTTGCTAGGCAACGAACGAATATGTTATATTAATTTCAGAATAAAATTAGAATATACTTTATACCTGTATTTAAAGATAATATTCTAAAAAATTTAAGATTCTTTGTAGGTACTAAAAAATACACATGATTTTGGGTGGGGGCGGGGAGGGTTAGTCTTAAACCTCATCACGTATCACCAAAGGGGAGGGGGGGATTAAAAAATGCTAAAAAACATCACGTGATTAATGGACGGCCCCTAAGGGAGCGAGCCTATTGCTATCAACTCAATAACACTTTGCCTGACTTGGGGATCGAACCCAGAATCTCACAATCAGCGGTCGCGCTTGCCACCACTAGACCAACTAGGCATACTATTACTAAACATTCTACATTACAGTTAACAGCTGTTTTTTAATAGGTACCTAATAATAAAAGTCGTTTCCCAACAATTATTTTAGCTCAATGTTACTTAGTTTGATGTACAGCGACCCGCCCCGGCTTCGCACGGGTGCAATGTATATACTAATGTGGGGCATATAAACCTTCCTCTTGAATCACTCTATCTATTAAAAAAACCGCATTAAAATCCGTTGTGTAGTTTAAAAGATCTAAGCGTACAGACAGCGGGAGCGACTTTGTTTTATAATAGGTAAAGAAGATGCGAATACTTCGGCTTCATTAAAGTTATTCTTACACCCTGTATACGGCAAGTAGGCACACGGAATCGAGTCAACAGTTTATAATCTTTTGCAAACTCCCAGGGTCTGTGAGAAATGGATAACTTTCGCATTTTGATGACGTAACAATGATGTTTTGACATAACAATAGGTACAACAACGACGTTTATATATCAGTGGGTTTAACAAAGAGATGTCATTCGCCCACACTTTTTCAAATGAAAGTGCGATGTATTATTAACAATTAGTCTATACAGGATGTATAAATACCCTTAACGAAGCCGAAGTCTACGCATACTGTACATCAAACTAAGTAACATACAGCAAAAATAATTGCTGGGAAACGACTTTTATTTTTTGGTATTAAAAAACAGCTTTTAATTGTAGGTCGCAATGTAAGCGCGCGCGCAGTAGACCGTGCCTACATTTCGAAAATGTTGATAATGTTTGTATAGAAGAATGTTTAGTAGTAACATTTAAACTTAGTTTTCGTGAAAAACTTTCAAAAATATGGTGGCTTTGACCTTCAATATCTCCATAACTAGTCGGTTACCAGGTATGGCCCAATATCAAAAAATCTTAGTAATGATGGGAAGAAATAGGTGGCTCTCCCGATATAAAAAATGAATCCCTATTTCCCTTGGTCACGCCATAACTTGAGAACGACTTTACTGATTGAGGTCATATTTACACAATAATATTTGTTTTGTCGAGACGATGGTTCGTAGCTATGCTGGGATCCAATAGGTGACGCTGTAGTTAAATTATTTACGCGGGCACAGCCGCGAGAGAACAGCTACTCTATGATAATTTATACGAAGCCTGTATAATCCGTTCGTTCTGCCTAGCCTTTTCCCAACTATGTTAGGGTCAGCTTCCAGTCTAACCAGATGCGGCAAACCAGTTCGTTTACAAAATCTGTCAAAGTTTTTGTCAACAAAAAAAAGAGCGAACATTTTAACAGATGTCGTAAACGAACACTGACAGTTGTGGTTCGTTTTTCGAATTTCTCACGCAAGCGTATGTACACAAAAAAAGATTACTCACAGTAGCAGTGACTAACAATTAACTCACCTTGATTGTAGTAAGTTGACTAATAAGGAAACTGGGCATGAATGACTAAGAGCGCGTACGTACTGGGCAGTTTAATTGACGCGTTTTCAGCGCGTTTGTTCGGATCATTATGACAAAGACTACAATCGAGATGTCGGACAATGTAAATAATTTTATTTTTAATTTTAAAGTACCTACTTATATTGTTTATACAGAGGTTTTCTCAAAGATTTGCCTTTTGTTTTTAAAATACGGCTGATAATTGTGTACTATTTTTATTAATGAATGGCTCCTCTTGCCCTCGATCTCGCCTGCTGGAAAGTGATGGATGAGGTCTACAATGAAACGCACAAACTGCCGAGTTTTAAACGCATTGACGCATGAGTTTAATTTTTTTTTTGCGCTTAACTGTATTCTTTTTCTAAAATAAAAATAGTCTAGGTTACTCCTTATAACATCAGCTATGTGCCAGTCAAAGTCCCGTCAAAATCGGTCCAATAGTTTCGGAGATTAATCGAAACAAAGAGACAGACAACAGTTTTAAAAATTGTTCTTTTGTTACAACTGCCGTTATACTTTCATATGCATTTAGTAAAAAGATGCAACAGACACTTCAATTTTATTAATTTGTATGTGTAGAATATGTGTGCTGCGTTCGACCTGCCGCGTCAAAAACGCTTGTAAAAAAACGCCTCGTCAGTAAACGCCCTAACCGACACAGTTTATATGTTGCAATTATATCATTTTACGTGGTCAAGTTTACTAACCGCTTATTATCCTTATATAGAGCACTTAGACATTCATGGTGTATGATTTATTGTAGAGACTGTGTTTGTTTTTTTATTTTTTATCTTTGGTCACAGTCTTATCAGTTGCTACTGTTGCTATTTAAGAGGAAACGCGGACTGCAAAATATTAATAATTTGAATAGGTTTTTGCGATCTATTTCCGTCCCACCCCTCCCGCAAACCTTCCCAATTAAGCGCAAAAGACACACCTGCATCTCGGACTGATTTCTCCTGTGCAATATTAACGAAATCGTACTTTCGTATTTCCCTGTTTCCTTCTTCAAATCTGGACCGATTTTAATGTTTTTTTCTGTAATAATTTAAGAAAGACTTTGATTATGTCTGTATGTTTTTCTTTTCTTTTTTATATTCGTCAAATTTGTTTGCCAGGTGTTTGAAAACGGTACTAAAACCGGTCGATTTTTGTAAAGTTTAAACATTTCTAGTTCTTTTAATAATTAATTTATTGACAAAAACAAAACATAGAGACATAGTGGTGGTAGATATATATCATATGGTAAAACATATTTGCCCTAGTGACATTATCAAAGGAGGAAACTGAGGAGTACGTTTGTATGGACTAAATGCCGACCGCATTTCCTTAACAGCACAGATGCGTAGTTTTTGCAATATCAGGTTAAGAAATAAATACTCAGTTTTAAATGTGAAATATTTTTTACATTCGATTCAATTTTTTTTTCTATGGACAGCTTATAGATGCTCCTTGCAGACCGTTCATTTTTTTATCCTGGAGTAATGCGCACGCGTACTGCACTACCACGGGGCGATAGTGCAGTTATGTGGGACTCAAACCCGCTAAAACACCACGGTGTCCTCCTCTGCCGCCGGGCAGTTATTGGCGAGACCTGAAGGGTCTCCAACAAATGGGGACGAGAGTCAAATACTTAACCTAAGCTAACTACTACTACTAACATCATGACTACTAGCGACAACAGCACTAAGGGCGACCCCTAATGGGACTCGGAGCTCGGCTTAAGTCGTCGTTGGCGGGAGGACTGCGAGGGAGACAGCTTGATGAGGGCTGAATGAACGGTGTGATAGATCGATTCAAGTCATTTTGTATGCAATTTTTCATAAACTTTTTACAGACGACACAAGTTTTTAAATCCTATAAAAAACTAATCGATTACCTACTGTAGGCTAATTCTGGTATTGCGTCAAATAATTAAAAACTGTCAAATTATTTGACAGTAAAAACAAATTACATTTTGACAATAATTTTCGTAAAATAAAACTGTAACGTAACATGACATCACGCCTGTATTCCCCGAAGGAATGGGCAGAGGTGTATAGTAACACCCTCGTTTCGCCAGTTATGTTTAAGTCCCATGTAATAGGGGGCGAGCCTATTGCCATTAATTGGGCACAAATCCAGACTCCGGGCTGCTACTGAGAAATTCCTAGTGGAAAAACCTAATAACACTTTGCCCGACCTAGTGATTGAACCCAGGACCCCGTGCTTAGCAGTCGCACTTGCGATTACTAGACCAACAAACAAAAAAACTGTATTATTAAAAAAATATGCACGCTTTCTGCTTTAAAAAAACTCAATGTATCTGCTGATTGTTTGAAACAAATAATTGGATAAAACCCACTAGTTATTACGGAATTCAAAATAAAAGAACATTATCAAATTCTATAGAAATTTTAAAATAAGTAAACATGATGGCGGGGAATATCCACAATAATAAGTACTTAACTAAGTAATTATTCTTTATCAAAATATAAAGTCAAAGGTTATTGTGGTTTCTAGTTAAATTAATGATCTTATCTCATTGAAATAAACAACTCAGATAAAATTTAATCTTCAAGGCTTATTACCTCATGTTTAAGACAATGAAATGAGTTACCTAAAGCTGGGTTTCCTGCGACCATGTTTTATTTAAAAATTGCACCTAACATGTTTTTTTAACAAAATTGGGGCGTGGTTTAACTGTTTACTGTGTTATATGTTCACTAAACATGTTTTGTTAGATTTTGTCGCAAGAGACCGGGCTTAATATAGCTAGTTTTTAACCGACTTCCAAAAAGGAGGAGGTTACTATGTTCGTCTGTATGTATTCTTTTTTTTTTTTAGCATTGTAATCTAGGGACTAAAAAGGAGACGAAAGAAAAAAAATGAAGCAGTCGTAGGACGCCAGGCGGATGTGAAATACCGAAAATCATTTTGTGAAAAAAATCTGGCCGAATCTAATCGAAGAGAGCCGATGAGTTACGAAGGTCTGCCGTCGAGTGTCTGCCACGCAACAACCACTTTTACACCTGTACTGCCGCATTAGATGTTTCACATCAAAAATGTGAAAAACGTTTCTTTTAGTAGAATTGGTAATAAACAGCAGTGATAGCCTAATGGTGTGACCGTCAGACTGCCAAGTTCGAACCCAAGGCACGCACCTCAGACTTTTCGGATTCATGTGCGTATTGTATAATTATCACTTGCCTAAAAACGGTGAAGGCAAACATCGTGAGGAAACCGGCATGCCTGAGAGATATTTCTCGACGGCATGTGAAGCCAAGTCAGAGGCCCATGGGCGGCATAAACTCTGACACCAGGTTAGACACTAACCACACAAAAAGAAGAATAGTAGAATTGGCCCGCCTATTTTCATGAAATAGCTATTTGCTGTATTTACGTAGGACGACTGTTGGACCATCACCACGCAGTAGGCCTAGCACGAATGCTGTCGATGTAAGTGAATTTTGAATCAGAAATATACTAGTTTCGCAATAACTACTGAACACTTTATCCATATCTATGTAAGTATGATACAAATTGTGCATGTCGGAAAAATATTAACCATAATCACTTTTTAACAAGAGGAGTTCGTGGCTAAATAACACTGCGCTTGCCACGGTCAGTCCGTGGATGGGTGACCATTTGTTACACATCGAGACCCCCCCGTGCCTCGGAGAGCACGTTAAGCCGTCGGTCCCGGGTGTCATACGAATACCTATGACAGTCGTTTTACGGGTAGTCAGAAGCCTGAAAGTCTGACAAACGGTTTAACCTTAGGATATCGGCATTGCCCAGTAACTGTGTTGCGGAGGTCTGATGGCAGTCGCTCCGTGTAAAATACTGGTATTCAGCCGCATCTGGTTAGACTGGAAGCTGACCACAAGATAATTGGGAAAAGGAATCACTTTTTAACAAAACTAAAACCGACTTCAAATGGTCTATCTCCGAAGATCTTCATCAGATCTTCACCAATTTTAAATGGGACCACTTCGAGAGAATACTCTTTCAAACAAAAAATAATCATTAAAATCGGTTCACAATTAGCAAAGATATCGCGGAACAAACATTATACAACGAACGCAACCGAATATCAATATGTCATTTTATAAAATTTATTTTTCGCTTATTTTTTACATTTATAAATTGTTAATTATTTTATTGGTGAGTGCGGTGTGGGTAAATCCGGCATAATCCAAGCGTTCACAACGGAAGACTACAATCCATCATTCCTAGTTACAATCGGAGTTGACTACAAATGTAAAGTCATGGACGTGAACGGTGTTAAAGTCAAGCTTGGTATTTGGGATACAGCAGGACAGGAGCGATACAGAACATTAACAGCAAGTTTTTACAGAGAAGCTAACGGTGCTATGATTTACGATGTGTCAGAACCGAAGTCCCTAGCAAAACTGAATGAGTGGGTCAAGGAACTGCAAGTATACTCCACCAAGAAGACACCACTGTTGGACCCAGTGCATAATATCAGCAAGCACATTGGGTCACCCGCGCGACGGCGCAACGAGTATTCCCAAGGAGGGTTGATGTCAGGCAGGCGGCCGGTCATAAAACAATAAGCCAAAACCTCTAACAACATGGATTTATGAAATACATGTTGTGCCGACCACACCTAGTGTGGGATAAGGGCAAGAAGAAGAAGGATCGCGGAACAAACATACAAAAAAAAACATACAGTCGACATGAGAACCTCCTCCTTTTTTTGGAAGTCGGTTAAAATAAATTAGAAAGATATTATAAATCAAATACAAGATTCTAGACTTTCTCTAATAATGAACTCGTTTTGAATAATGAAAACAAGAACTTGCCGATAAAGTTTAAAATATCTTAATTCTTTGAAAAAGCTTAACACATTTGGCATCCAAAAATCGTATTACAGGCAAAATAATAAAAAAAATTGTCGAAATATTAGGTCCCCACCTATGAAATCAGCGTTTTGTATGGAGAATTTTAAAGAAGTTGCATTTTTCATACTAACATTTTCTTAATTTATTTAACAACTATGAACACTAATGTTTAAAAACTAAGACAACGTATGCCACTATTATGCGACAAAAATAAGTTTTGACTAAGTTAAAACAAAAATAGTGATCATTTCTGCTAACAAAAAGAGGAGTCATTTTTAAGGTATTTTTTATGTTGAGAAAACTATAACTAATAAGGTTTTTTTACTATTGCTAGTTGGCTATGATGGTCATTATTCGATATAGTATCAAGCAATTGATTAATATTTTAAATCATAGCAGTGACGAGGTTCTCTATTTGTGAGAAAAAAACGCCAATTTCATAGGTCCTAATAGGTTAAAAAAACTGTCCTATAATATTTTGGCTTATTTTTTTGCGACGTGCACAATTTGTATCATACATAGATATGAATAAAGTTTTCAATTTAATTAAATAGTATGTGCGAAATGAGTATTTCAGATTCAAAATTCACTTAGATTAACGTTACCTATGTTTACGGTAGTAACTCGACAGCATTCGTCCTAGGACTACTATTAGAAAAAAAAAGTTGTTTCTAGACACGGTCACTGCCCACAAGCCGGTTAATCAAACTAATATTTTTGAATGATTTGCTAACTATTACCTACGTAACGATGGACACAAAGAGCAAACCATTATTATAAGTCTATATACAAGGTTAGTCGGAAAGGGGGTACTAAGCCGAAAAGGTGTTAAAGTACCCATAATAATGGATAACTTTTGTTCTACAACTTTCCCCAAAAGTCATTAGTTTAAGAGAAATAGCTGTTCAAAGATTTCATAAAAAATATGCTAAATTCTATCTATCCTCAGATATGATCAGCTGTGTTAATATTTTTGGTCATATTTGGGGTCACGGATTAGAAGCTCCATTTTCTGAATTCGTAACTAAAGCAGGGATGAAGAATTTTTGAAATAAACCAAAATATGAATCATTTTGTATGGCAAATTTTTTCATTGAATTTTTAAATTTTAACACTTTCTTTAAAACAATCATCAGTGATACATTAAGTGGCCCGCGGCTTAGTACCCCCTTTCCGACTGACCTTGTATAAAAGTTGTAACCATTTCTAATCTATTATTCAACAATTAAATTCGATCTAAATTTAAAACGAACACCGCCAATTAAAAAAAATGTAAATGTCACATTTAAATAAAAAAAGAGATACGAACGATTAATTTTCATAAAAGGAACACATCAAACAATAAATTCAAATAAAAAGTTTTTACTTACGTTTAAAAAAAAGAACTATTGTCAAATGTCACTATATCACGCATGCGCACTGAGACTGCGCGATGACAACTAACTGATTGACCTAAGATGGCCGTCAACTAATACTGGTTTTATACGACTGCGTGATTCGATAGTTTAACAAAGAACCGCGGGATTGCTCGCTAATAATGACGATTATTTTCCTTCTACGATTTATTCCTTAATAAAACCACATAATTTATTACTGGTATAGAGGTTAAGCTTGTGGCTAATTACCAACTGCGCGGATCATACAATTTGCGAGGTTAAGCTTTACTTGCCGCGGTCAATCTGTGTATGGGTGACCGTTTGTTCGGGACCCCTCCGCGCCTCGGAGAGCACGTTAAACAAATGTCATACGAATACCTATGACAGTCGTTATGGGAAGTCAGAAGCTCAAAGTCTGACAACCAGTCTAATCTTATAATATCGGCATTGTCCAGTTACTGGGTTGCGGAGGTCTGATGGTAGTCGCTTCGTATGAAAATACTGATATTCAGCCGCATCTGGTTAGACTGGAAGCTGACCCCAAACCAGAACAAACTATAAGCCTTTGGCCAGACTGCAAACGCGGGCGCGGGGCGGGCGCGGTGCAGCGAGTTCAAACAGAAGAACTTCATTTGAGTGTCCATAGTGGGCACGCGGGCGCGGGAAGCGGCGCGGGCTACTTGGCGCGGAGAGCGCGCGGGTATCTCACGCCATAGCTCGTTCATACAAGTGGCCGCAGTGAGAGCGCGGGCGGCAAGCGACAACCCGCGCGGGAGCGGGGGTCTCAAACTAGTTCGAGCTGACTACGCGCGTTGTTGTGATGGCGTCTTCAAAATTAAATGTTGAAGAATTAATAAGTGCTATTCAAGCACGATCTGCACTGTGGATGTCGAAACATCGTTTTTTAGTAAGAATTGAAAAGACAACGCTCAGAACGAAGCCGCGCTCCACTGCGGACAGGCAAATCGCGCGCGTTCCCGCACCCGCGCCGCTCTCCGCACCGCGCTGCCACTCTAGCCAAGCACTTACTGGTATAGATTAACTCGCTCGGGATTTAGATTCATCATCCCTGCCCTTATCCCACACTAGGTGTGGTCGTCACAACACGTATTCCTCTTCCATTCTCCTCTATCAGCCGTCATCTCAGTACTCACTCCTTTCTTACCCATATCATCCTTCACAAAATCCATCCACCGTACACATTATTTTCACATTTTCTAAAATAGTACAAAAACTGCAGGAGGTTACATGTGTCTTTTATGTTTTTTTATTATTCGTTGATTTGTTCTACAAAACAAAACAAGAATCCCGCCTCTGTGACATCTAAGTCATGAGTTGTGAGTGTTGGAATATGTAAAGGTCGAAGTATCTGAGCCAAATACTAACTTTTTTCAATCTTCGGGGAAGTAATTTGTAAGTGGGTTTTCGACCCCATGTGTTGGGTACTTTTGTTGATAAAATTGTGTGTCCCTTAAAGATTTATTACTACATACTCAGACACATTGATGGATGTGTGGAGTGACAAGAATGGATAAGATAAGGAATTACTATGATAGAGGAAGTTTGAAAGTAGCGCCAGTGACAGAAAAGTTGAGGAGTAATAGGTTAGCGTGGTATGGACATGTTATGTGGAGGGAAGAAAGTGATGTTACTAGAAGAGTGTTGAATATGAATGTGGATGGATATACAAGTAGAGGTAGGCCGAAGAAAAGATGGATGGATTGTGTGAAGGATGATAAATGGGTAAGAAAGGAGTGAGTACTGAGATGACGGCTGATAGAGGAGAATGGAAGAGGAATACGTGTTGTACCGACCACACCTAGTGTGGGATAAGGGTAGGGAGATGATGCTGACTGGGACCCATTGTATATTTTTTAAATTTCAACATACATACATACACACAAACTTTAATAATATACATTTTGATGAATAATATTATCAAAACACTACTAGGAATAATTATTTTACACTGCGGTTTAAAATGAATTATATTGTTGACAAATACTACCTATCATTTGAATAAACCATCTGTTATTTAATAACTAGTTTTTTGCCCCGACTTTTCTTTACTTTTTATGCATAATAAGTCGATAGGTCTGAAGGAGTGGGTCGAGGAACTTCAAGTATACCCCACCAAGAAGAACATAGTCTACTTAGTTGTCGGCAAAAAGATTGACGAGCATGTTATTTTAGGACTCAGTGCATAATATCAGCAAGCACATTGGGTCACCCGCGCGGCGACGGTGCAACGAGTATTCCCAAGGAGGGTTGATGTCAGGCAGGCGGCCGGTCATAAAACAATAAGCCAGAACCTCTAACAACATGGATTTATGAAATACATGTTGTGCCGACCACACCTAGTGTGGGATAAGGGCAGGGAGAAGAAGAATTCCTTAAGGCATAAGAAAGGTTCTTATGGAGAAAAAAAAAACATAAAAATTGCGTGGAAAATAGTAAAAACAACACTTTTCTTTTCCCACTACAGGCCAATAACTTTTGACAGAAGGAAGTCTGTCCGGGCAGCTAGTGTGTAATAAAAAGGAATTGTTTCACTGTAGTGTCTACTGATAATAAAATAAAATCACCAATACCGGTATTCCGGTATTGGACATTTTAATACCGGTATTGAAAAATATCATAGAATGTCCGGGATCCCGATTAGTCAATACTGGGATCGCGGTATTGGTAGCCCTGGTTGTGCACCCATTATCGATGTTGAAAGGTACCCCCTCTCTCAGGGATGACAGGTATGTGATGTACCAACAGACAAATATTTAACAATATTATTACGATTTATGCATTTACCGTTAATAATAAGGGTAAAGGTTATCAAGCTCACTAACGCTAATAGGTACATGTGTCATTCTGTAATAATTGTGACTAAATAAATTTTATTAAATATGTAGGTAGGTACCTATACCGGGTCTAAATGAAATCATGTACATATTTCCTTCAAACCTCGTGATGTACTGCTAACATAGATTAATCCTGCACGGAATATCATCATCATCCGCCTATAATGTTCCCACTGCTGGGACACAGGCCTCCTTTCTGTGAGAGGGAATGGGCCGTAATCCACCACGCGGGCCCAGTGCTGGTTGGTAGATGTCACATGTCTTCGAATTTTTGGTTCTAGGACAAGTCGGTTTCCTCACGATATTTTCCTTCACCGTTTTGAGAGCAGTGGTGATGAAATAAATTACACAAAGTAATGCGCCTGGCTGGGTTCGAACCCACGACATACAACTCGTAAGTCGGGGCCGTTACCACTGGGCCACCACTGCTCCTGGACCTCCTGCTCCGTGGCCTCCACTGCGCACGGAATATACATGGACTCAATAAAAAAAAATACAAGAATATACATGTTCTTAACGTGAGGCATTTTAACGCCACGAGTTAAATAGCCGCGCGGCTATGAACACATGTTAACTTTTTGTAGTTTATTTTAATTTAATCCATAAGTATCCCGTGCAGGGTTAATCTATGTCAGCAGTACATCACGAGGTTTGAAGGAATTACATGATTTCGTTTACTTGCTGTATTAGGCTGGACAACCCCCAGAGCTGTGCGAGGAAAATGTGCGGTGCGAAAATGTGTAGCGAGAATGTGAAACGGTGTGAAATGCTGTGAAGTTGTATAACACAGCCACACAAAAATAAAATACTTTCATACCTGGAGGTCTCACTATGTGTACTAAATTTATTTATTATTTTGTATCATTACTCTCAAGATATCTTTATCTTATTTTACAATGTTTTTTTAGCTAAGTTTTGATGACATTTAATTATGTTAATTGTTTTATATAGTTTAGCTTCCTTTTCACTTTTGTAAATGTAAGAACTTTGTGGACCTGTATCTATAAATTTGTAAATTACTGTTATTCATATAGTTTTTATTTTATTTGTTAATTTTTGTACTACATTACTCATTGGTCTGTGGTCAGGACTCCATTGTTCTCTCACTATCCTAAATCATTGTACTCTGTAATTGTTAAAGATATTTATTTTTTTAAAGTAACCATGGAGTTTCTTGCCAGCTCTTCTCCATAGGAAACGACCAATTGGAACCGTGCATCTAAATTAGACTTTTCATAAGAACCTGTATTGGTTTATGTGAAATAAAAAAATAATATTTTGATTTTGAAATGTTTTTGGGGTCGCTGAATCCGAATCCAGGGTCAGTTTCATTCCAGCACATCTGGGTTCGGCCATGACCTCAAAATATACCCTCAAAATTGCTATATTTGTTAAAACTGCTAACCGTATGGCTCTAAAACCTCATAATCCTGTAATACAGTAAATAGATGACCGCTTAATCAAAGAACTACATAACTACATCTAATACCTTTAAACGAGCAAGTCTTGTATATATATATATAATTTGAATCTCGGAAACGGCTCCAACGATTTTCATAAAATTTAGTATGCAGGGGGTTTCGGTGGCGATAAATCGATCTAGCTAGGTTTCATTTTTAGAAACGTCGCTTTGTCCGTGTTTTCAGGCAATGAAAAACTGCTACAATAACATTAGAATATGAAAGTAAATTTAGCCGCGATCCGCAAGCTTAAAATAGCTCAGGTGGGAAATCGGGCGGTCCCGAAATCAGAAGACTCCTTATTTTTCTCTTTTTTTTCTTTCCAAAAAACACGACTTCCAAAAAAAATAACCGAGCGGAGCTCGGTCATCCAGGTACTAACCCCATAACAACATAACCCTTAAACCCGATAACAAAGTTACAAATATATCAAATTTGGGGGTATATTTTGAGGTTATGGCTGAAACCAGATGTGCTGGAATGAAACTGATCCCGGATTCGGTTTCAGCGACCTGAAAAACATATAGTACAGTCACGTGTAATAATATGTATACACATGGAGAAATTCAAAAGCGATTTCCTTCTAAAATATCTATTAGAATTATGAAATATTACACACATATTAGTTTCTACAAATACATACGAATTATGGTTTCGAATTGTTCTTAATTACAGTCTATTCTCCTAAAGAAATTACCTTTTTAAGTTCGCTATGTGAATATATATTATTACACGTGACTGTACACATAGTGAGACCTCCAGGTCAGAAAGTTCGTTTTTTTTTGTGTGGCTGTGTAATTATATTATGTGCATATCAAACCTTGATATCGCGAATTCGCGATGCAGGATTCTGTGACGTCGTCTTTGAGAGTTGTCATTATTGTCGCTGTAGTCTGCTACACAATCGTCGCAGCACGTAGTTCGCATGTGGCGTGATAGATGTCGCCACAACGCGATGAAGCGTTGGCCTAATTAGATTATAATTTTATAAACAAAAAGATTCAGAATAAACCTAATAATTTGTTCCAGTAAAAGATAGTTAATCCGATTTAAGTGAAATGATTATATCAATGTGGACGTCAACAAAACAAATAATTTATAATTCATAGAATTTAAGCTTCGATCAACAATACAACTAGATGCCTACACCCATATTCTAAGACGTTCCTCCAAAACTTACTCGACTCGACTCCACCTCGACTTGACATAAAGGGGCCGTTTCTGATGCTCTTATTGGGAATCTAGTACATTATTGATCGAAGAATTGAAGGCTGTTTTGTGTTGTACACAAAACACCAGTGATAGCCTTAAAACTACGTTTAAAAAAACCGACTTCGAAAACTAAAAACTATAAAATAACTTAATAAAGATTTAATTTAATACACCTCTTATGCAAACCTTAATACCTTTACAGTTTCAGAAGTCGGTGCCTTCAATTTCGTTCAGCGTGGATTAGCACCGACTTCTGAAACTGTAAAGGTATTAAGGTTTGCATAAGAGGTGTATTATTACCATTTGTTACACATCGAGACCCCTCCGTGCCTCGGAGAGCACGTTAAGCCGTCGGTCCCGGGTGTCATACGAATACCTATGACAGTCAGTTACGGGTAGTCAGAAGCCCGAAAGTCTGACAAACGGTTTAACCTTAGGATATCGGCATTGCCCAGTTACTGGGTTGCGGAGGTCTGATGGCAGTCGCTCCGTGTAAAATACTGGTATTCAGCCGCATCTGGTTAGACTGGAAGCTGACCCTAAGATAATTGGGAAAAGGCTAAGAGGAAGTATTTGTAATAAATAGGTTGTTCTGTAAACTACAGTATGATTTTTCTAGATTACATCTGGTAGAATAATTAGATCGTCCACTTAAACTTTTCATAAAAAAATAAAAATGTTCATAAAATGAAAACTAAACTATGTAAAAATTTTATGGGACCAAATGGCAACTATTCCGCATCAAACTAATGAAGAATCAGATTCAGATTCGTTTATTTGCCAACAATGTAGGTACAAGTATAAGATGTTACATCACTAAGTGCTTCTGCTACACTCTACCTTACGGCATGCAAAGTCAAAGGTAGGTACAATTCAAATATAAATAACAGCTAATATGTCATTCTAATAATTATATGTATATAAATTCTAGCATATTATGTCATTTACAATATATATTTTTAATATTATATATTTTTACATACATACATACATAAACTCACGCCTTTTTCCCATGGGGGTAGGCAGAAACTATAGAACGCCACATGCTACGACTCTTACATACCCCTTTCGCTTCATCCACATTCATACATCTTGTCATACACGCACGCCGGTTGAGAATACTACGCACCTGACCTTTGTGAAAAACATCACCAATAACATCGATGTATGTCCTTCTAGGACGTCCTCTACCGGCGTTCCCATTAATATCCGCCTTATAAATTCCTTTTGTTAATCGCCGTTCACTCATTCTCTTAACATGGCCAAACCACCTAAGCATACTCCTTTCAATTTTTGTCAACTTTATATATTTTTATCATTTAAAAAGTCTTTTATACAATAATAACATCACGTAAATCGGCTCATAAATCTCAGCGTAAGGCTGAGCATCCACCAGAGCTGTGCTAAGCTGCGTAGCGAGGAATGTGTTTTGTAAGCACCAATAGTATCACTTCATTTACCTAGCTTCGCTCTGCGCAGCTCTGGTGGATATGCGTCTAGCAGTGGGAGGTTTTTAATCATACAAAACAAGCGAGAAATGTGTTGCGAGATATGTGTTGCTAGGAATGTGTTGCGAGGAATGTGTACCGCTTCCGCCATACCACCCTATTCGAAAAGAGTCCGCTGCCTGCTAACACATTACGCATTACACATTTCGCATTACACATTATGCATTCCTCGCACAGCTCTGGTGAAAAGGGTCACACAGTTTCACATCCTCGCTTCACATTTTCGCATTGCACATTTTCCTCGCATAGCTCTGGTGGATGTCCAGCCTAATCGGTGTACATACATAAAAAAAACCTATAGAATATAGAATCTCCTCCTTTTTGAAGTCGGTTAAAAAAGCAACAAACAACGACGCTCTGTGCTCTTATTCTAGCTGTAGCTTTATATTCTTTTGGCCTAAACCCAGCTTTAGATAACTTATAGTACCTAAGTCATTAAGTATCTTACGTGATAGTAACAACGAAATATTATGTGTAATATTATTTTATTTACTTTTTTATTGTTTTTATGTATGGAAGTGAATGTTGGTCGTGGCAGAAGAGGCATGCAAGTAGAATAAATGCCGTGGAAATGCGTTCCTTGCAAAGTATGTGCGGTGTAACTTTGAATGATAGACTGAGAAATGATGAGATTAGACAAAGTTGCGGTTTAAAAGATGATGTAGTGACAAACATTTAAAGGAGTATGCTTAGATGGTTTGGCCATGTTGAGAGAATGAGTGAACGGCGATTAACAAAAGGAATTTATAAGGCGGATGTTAATGGAAACGCTGGTAGAGGACGTCCTAGAAGGACATAGATCGATGTTATTGGTGATGTTCTTCACTAAGGTCAGGTGCGTAGTACTCTCAACCGGCGTGCGTGTATGACAAGACGTATGAATGTGGATGGAGCGAAAGGGGTTTGAAAGGGTCATAGCATGTGGCGTTCTATAGTTTCTGCCTACCCCCATGGGAAAAAGGCGTGAGTTTATGTATGTATGTATATTATTTTGTTTTTGTTTAAATTTCCTTAATAATGTCACCTTTTTCAATGATATTTAACAAATAAACCCACCAACTAGGAAAGAAAAATTAATTACTTATTATAGGTACATAATTGTGGTTTCTGGCTAATTAATTATATTATTTGCAAAGTTAAACCGCGATTTCTTCGGTCTGTCGATGGGTGACTGTTTCATTACACATCGAGACCCCTCCGTGCTTAATAAGAGAGCACGGTAAACAGTCGGTCCCGGGTGTCATACGAATACTTATGACAGTCGTTACGGGAAGTCAGAAGCCCGAAAGTCTGACAACCGGTCTAACCTTAGGATATCGGCATTACCCCGTGATTGCGGAGGTCGGAGGCAGTCGCTCCGTGTAAAATACTGGTATTCAAATTCATTTATTTATCAAATATAAGCTAACAGTTTACACCAAATCGCTTATATCTATGCTAATTCTACAAAATTACATAAAACTTTTAACTAAAACTTCTTAGACTAAAAAAATACAAAAAAGAAACCGAATAAAATAAAATTTGTAAACAAAAAACAACATTATACAGAAAATTAGAAAAAAAAACAATTATATTTTTTAGTATTCTGCCGCATTTGGTTAGACTGGAAGCTGACCACAACATAGTTGAGAAAAGGCTAGGTAGAACAACAGTAGGTATCTGTATCGTACGTGACAGTCTTTAGTAACCAGAAAATATGTGTAATATTATTTCGTTTTTGTTTAAAGGAGATGTTTCATTTTTGTATGGGACTCCGGCCATAACGTGTACCTTTTAGAAAAGCTGGGAAACTAAACCCTGAATAGCTTACAGTAACATTTTTTTTCATAATATCAAATGTTTTTTGTGCACAAAATAAAAGTTAAAAATGTTTGACGTTTGTCGTGAGAGTTATGACAGCCGTGAGAGGTTGTAAAGATGACCTTTACCTAACCTAGAAATTGATATTTGTTACTTACTGACTGACTGTGACCTGACATTTTGAATTTTTCGTTCAGAAGTACACGTCAAAAAAGAAGAATAAATATATTTCTAACGATGAAATCGTCACACTAGCTTAGAATTAGTCGAAAAAGATGGCTAAGAGAATAATAATTATTATTAATTGTACAAGAACACATACCTTTCATATTTAACGTCTACGTGAATTATGTTTTGATTTGACATGATTTCAGAACGAAAGCAGGCTATGCAAACTATAGGGCGCCATGTTGAATAGAATATGGCAATAATTGAAAACTTATTATATTTTGTGCACATCAAATCAGGTTTAAATTCACGAAAGAATATTTTTCCTCAATTCTTGGATTTTTTTCCCCTTTTTCGATAAATGTACATCTTATGGCCGAAAATGAAACATCTCCTTTCCTTACTATGTCATCTTTTCAATCACATTCAACCAATAAAGCCACCAACTAGGAAAATAATATTATGAAATAGGTATAAAATTGTAAACTGCCACATTGGTCTAGTGATGGCAAGTGTGGAGGAACGAGGTGTGGTGTTCCTCCAACGAAAAGGGAGGATCCTCCTACCAGGCGGGCTACTGCCCAACGGTTGATGTTGGGGAGTTGTATAGTATATGCTTAAGTTTATTTTATATTTATTTTTCTGGTTTGGCTTTAATTTATTTAATAACTATGTATATTATAATTTTATTGACTATTCCACACACACACACACACACGTAACACATAAGTTTATATTAATCTATTTATTGCTTTTGTTTGGTAGTATTCAAATTTAATATTGTATGTACGTAACATGTTTATTTATTTATTTGTGTCGTTATTGCCCGTGGCATCACTATGGTCCTATCTGAAAACCAGCGTTGCGACATTTTGTTTTTTTTTCTAAATGTCGCAACATTATGCTGAGATAGGAGCCCTTTTTGGCCTCGTGCAGGTAGTCTAAATTCTTATTCTTTCTTTTTTTAATATTGTTTTTGTTTCTGTAACTGCCTGTGTGAGTCCAAAATAAATAATTTTCTTTCTTTCTTTCTTTCTATATACTAACTCCGTGTCAGATCTTGATACCGCGATGCAGGATAGTTCGCATGTGGCGCGATAGATGCCGCCACATCGCTCCCCCCAAGACGACTGTAGTGATGAGTCTGCAAGTCGTTGCATGTTGAGATGCTTGCCAGGGAGAGTACCAGTAAGTCGCAACCGGATGCTGCGTAGTTCACGGTGAGTCGGAACTGTGAGCGATGAGAAGTGGCTGGCTGCTGTCGTCGACCGGGAGAGAAGTGCCTCTGCTAGTTGACCGGTCGAAGTAATTGCCTTGTAGCAGTAATAAGTAGTTAGCATCTTGCTGAAGAGGGCTGAGGAGGGTGTGACCAGGCTTGCGCGCTCACTGCAGAAGCCGAGGATGCTGGCTGTGTGACTTGCTGCTTGCTTGAATGCTGAGCAGGGGGAGTGATGAGGAAATGTTAATGTTGCTGCCGATGTTTAGGCTGCGAAGGTTGCGTTCGTAATCGTCACCATTGTGGAAACACTGTCTGTGACGATCACGTCGGGGTCATCAATGTGGAGAAGGAAAAGGGAGGACCCTCAAACCAGGCGGGTCCTATGCCTGGCGGGCCACTGCCTAACGGTTGATTTTTTTTTCCTACTCGACTGCTTGTAGATGGTCTTGCGGACCGTTTCTATGTAACCGTCTAACGGTCTTTATAATATAGTCTTTTATTTCAATTTTTTTTTGTAAGTTACAACTATGTTTTGTGTGCATGTAGAGTTTACCTATAAGTGATTGTTACACTCTATTCTGATTTGTTGCTTTTGTTTCATTTGCTTATACCAGTGTGTACAATTGTTGGTGAACCAAATAAATAAACGGTTGATGTTGGGAAGTTGTATATACAAGGTTAGTCGGAAAGGGGGTACTAAGCCGAAAGGGTGTTAAAGTACTCATAATAATGGATAACTTTTGTTCTACAACTTTCCCCAAAACTCGATAGTTTAAGAGAAATAGCTTTTTAAAGATTTCGTAAAAAATTTGCTAAAATCTATCTGTCCATAGCTATGATCAGCTGTTTTTACAATTTAGGTCATATTTGGGGTCACGGATTAGAAAATTAATTTTCTGAATTCATAACTAAAGCAGGTATGTTTGTTTTTTGAAAAAACCAAAATAAACATCTTTTAGCGTGCAAATAAAAATGATCGAAATTTGAAATTTTAACACTTGCTTTAAAATAGTCATCAGTGATACTTTACGTGGACCGCAGCTTAGTACCCCTTTCCGACTAACCTTGTATAAGGTCTAACTAAAATACCTGGACAAACTTTTACACAGTGTTCAATACGTTTAACTAATCTCATTTATGTAAACAAAAACGAGATCCAAGTGTTTTTTTCTAACAAAAAAATAATAATGTCTTAAATTGCCTGTACTCTCTAAGAATAAACTCATCCATTTCTTATGCATCGACCGCCATTGGGGTGCGTGCTAATTCCGTGCCGTGTTTTACCTAAACAGCGAAGTGAAAAATGTAAAAAATAATAATAATCAAAGTAAAATTAAAGTTGAAAAAAAAATTTTGGTTAGAAAAAAAAACACTTGGATCTCGTTTTTTTTGCATAGTTATATTCAGTTACACTTACTGAACACTGTGTAAAAGTTTGGCCAGGTATTTTGGTTGGACCTTATATACTAACTCCGTGTCAAATCTTGATACCGCGATGCAGGATAGTTCGCTTGTGGCGCGATAGATGCCGCCACACAAGCGTGACTGCTGATCGTGAGGTCCTATGGAGGATCATAAGGTTATTGGCGAGACCGGAAGTCACGCCAATAACTGCCCGGTTACGTAGAAACAGTCCACGAGGGCCATATACAAAAAGTTCAATAGAAAAAAAAACCTACGTCCGATCCGATTTTCATACATTTGCAGCAGTTTTTCGGATCGAATTTTCAGTGCACATTGCGCTTTAGGATATAACTATTACTTACTTTTGCCCACAGTGATTTCTTTCTAAAAATCCTCCCTTAGGGGTTGGGCAGAGGTGTATAGTAACACCCTCATTTCGAAGTTATGTTGTAAGTCCTATGTAATAGGGGCGAGCCTATTGCCATCAACTGGACACAAATCCGAACTCCGGGCTGCTACTGAGGAATTCAATACGGACAAATTCAATAACATTGCCCGACCTGGGTATTGAACCCGGGACCTCACGATCAGCAGTTGCCCTTGCCAGCTTTAGACTAACGACGCAGTTCCTTAGTGGATGTTTATTGACAGTAGGTTACTAGCTACTGTCAAAGTTTCAACCTTTTTTTTTTTTTTCTTTTTTTTTTTTTAACATTGCCCCACACTAGGATTTCTCCTGTATCGTGGGTGCGTTTACAGACACAAATCTTCACACGCACAAACACCCAGACCCGGAACAACTATCTGTAGGCCATACAAATATTTGTTCCGTGCGGTAATCGAACCCACGACCCGCAGCGCAGAAGCCAATCGCTTAGCCACTGCACCAAACGTGTCGTCAAACCCCAGCGGTTTAGGTAGATCAGACAGTTTCTCCTTTTATATCGGGTGTAAACGAAGCCGAGAGCCACGTAATCGTCCCATCATTACGAAGATTTTTTGGTATTGGGCCATACCTGGGAACCGACTGGTTATGGAGATATTGAAGGTCAAAGTCACAATATTTTTGTACGTTTTTTACGAAAACTAAGTTTAAAGAATATTATTAAACATTCTTGAATACAAACATTATCAACATTTTTGAAATTTACGCACAGTGTGCTGCACGAGCTTCAATTGCGCGCTACAATTTAAAGATGTATTTTAATACCAAAAAATATAAGTAGTTTCCCAGCAATTATTTTTGCTATACGTTACTTAGTTTTGTTTACAGAATGCGTAGACTTCGGCTTCGTTAATAGCAGTGATAGCCTAGTGGTGTGACCGTCGGACTGCCAAGTCATAGGTCTCGAGCTCGAACCCAAGGCACCTCTGACTTTTCGGATTCATGTGCGTATTGTATAATTATCACTTGCTTAAAAACGGTGAAGGAAAACATCGTGAGGAAACCGGCATGCCTGAGAGATATTTCTCGACGGCATGTGAAGCCAAGTCAGAGGCCCATGGGCGGCATAAACTCCGACACCAGGTTAGTCAATAACTACACAAAAAAGAAAGAAGGCTATTTTTATTTTTTTTATAAATGATTTTCTAAGAAAAACAAAACCTTTTTAGTATTGAATACTCTTTATTTATAAATTAAACATTAGAGGAAATAATACAACATGGTTAAGTAATAAACTTATAATTAATTTTTAAAGAATATCAGTAGTGTGCATTATATTAAAGAAAGAAATATTATTCCTTTCTTTGAATGTGCATTATGCACATTACTAACATTTCTGTAAACCCAAATTAAGCTTTACTTAGTGGGTTCACTATAATAGCCCAACGGAGTGTCAAGTTGTTTCTTTTTGAGTATTAAACAAAATATAAGGGTTAGGATAGACTTACGGAAAACGGGAGACTACAGTTCATCATTCCTAACTACAATCGGAGTTGACTACAAATGTAAAGTCATGGACCTGTACGATGTTCAAAGTTATGCTTGTTATTTGGGATACAGCGGGACAGGAGCGAAACAGAACATTAACATCACGTTTTTACAGAGACCCTCACGATGCTATATTAGTTTACGATGTGTCGGAACCGAAGTCCCTAGCAAAACTGAATGAGTGGGTCGAGCAACTTCAATTATACTCCACCAAGAGGAACATAGTCTGCTTACCTAGTTGTCGGCAATAATATTGACAAGCATATCATTTTGGGACCCAGTGCATAATATCAGCAAGCACATTGGGTCACCCGCGCGACGACGCAACGAGTATTCCCAAGGAGGGTTGATGTCAGGCAGGCGGCCGGTCATAAAACAATAAGCCAAAACCTCTAACAACATGGATTTACGAAATATATGTTGTGCCGATCCCGCCTAGTGTGGGATAAGGGCAGGAAGAAGAAGAAGGATAGGCTTACGAACTGCAAACCGCAAGCAATACGATCAATTTTTAAGCACTAAATCTACTAGAAAGTTATATTGCCCAATGTCTAGTGGTGGAAAGCGCGACTGCTACTGATCGTGAGGTCTTGGGTTCGATCCCCAGTTCGGACAGTGTTATTGGGTTGATTCGTGTGGAAATCTTCAGTAGCCGCCCGGAGTTTAGCTCTGTTCGGTTGATGGCAATAGACTCGCCCCTTATTAAGGACTTAAACATAACAGCGAAATGAGGGTGTGACTATACACCTCTGCCCAACCTTTCGGGGAATACAGGCGTGATGTTATCTATACTAATATTACGAAGCTGAAGAGTTTATTTGAACGCGCTAATCTCAGGAACTACTGGTTGGAATTGAAAAAAATTTTTTGTGTTGGATAGTCCATTTATCGAGGAAGGTTATAGGCTATATAAAATCACGCTACGCCCAATAGGAGCGGAGCATAAATGAAAAATGTTGCAAAAACGGGAAGTGTCCACCCGTGCGAAGCCGGGACGGGCCGCTAGTGTTATAATATGTGAAGGCATGAGTATTGTTAGATTTTTTTATCGTAGTAATATTTAATCTGCTTGCTAAAATAGGGGGATTTATTGGCGATGAGCCAAGAACTTGTAGTATGCGTATGGCACATAGTAAGAAAGGTCGTTGTTTTTTTGACAGAAGAATTTTCTTAAAAAAATCTATACTTCATTTCACATTAGACAAAAGTGGCCCACAACAGCTCGAATATCTTTTGAACCATTTCTTCAAGTACAGTTTCAGCTCATCTTGATTGATCGTTAAGGTTCATAAAAGCATTATACTGTGTTGAATCTGATTTTCTTTTTACGAAGACGAAAATAAATTATATAGTTTTTTTTGTCGACATCTGTCTCTCCGTTGAGCTATTATTGTAGTTACAACATTCGGTGGGCTATATTTATTTTAGTTCCATTCTTGGAAGTTTTGTTTGAAAGCTGTCGGCTCCACACCCTCGGGCACCTTGGTGACGTGTACCTGTAAGAAATACAGTATTTTAGTGTCTTGCTAATTATCATATTAATATATAAATATTAGGTCCCCACCTATGAAATCAGCGTTTTGTATGGAGAATTTTAAAGAAATTGCATTTTTCATACTAACATTTTCTTAATTTATTTAACAACTATAAACACTAATGTTTTAAAACTTTTATGCACTAATGTTTAAAAACTAAGATAACGTATTCCACTTAGATTATGCGACAAAAATAAGTTTTGGCTAAGTTAAAACAAAAATAGTGTTCATTTCTGCTAACAAAAAGAGGAGGCATTATTAAGTTATTTTTTATGTTTAGAAAACTATAAATAATAATGTTTTTTTTACTATTGGTAGTTGCCTATGATGGTCATTATTCGATATAATATTAAACAATTGATTAATATATTAAATCATAGAAGTGACGAGGCCCTCTATTTGTGAGAAAAAAACGCCAATTTCATAGGTAAGGACCTAATATTTTGACTTTGACACCGTTCACGTCCGTGACTTTACATTTGTAGTCAACTGAAGTCAGTTGACTACAAATGTACGTGAACGGTGTCAAAGTCAAAGTATTTATTTCAATTAGGCACATAAAAGGCACTTTCGAACGTAAAAAATTACAAATAAAATAGAATTTGTTCTAGTCGCCCCTTCCAAAAGGTAGTTTCGTATGGAGAAGAATGGGCAAGAAACTCCACCGTTACTCTTTTAAAATGTTTTACAATATTTTGTATAGGTACATTAATTATACAATTATATGTGAAGACGATGCACCTAGAATAAAATTACTATACCACAATAGGTAAAAATAATTAAGAATGACGCAATGACAAATTAATTATGTGATAGATACATGGTGCTCACGGTGCTAAAGTCACGCTTGGTATTTGGGATACAGCGGGACAGGAGCGATACAGAACATTGGCATCAAGTTTTTACAAAGACGCTCACGGTGCTATATTAGTGTACGATGTATCAGAACCAAAGTCTCCAGCAAAACTGAATGAGTGGTTCGAGGAACTTCAAGTATACTCCACCAAGAAGAACATAGTTTGCTTAGTTGTCGGCAATAAGATTGATAAGCATATCATTTTGGGACCCAGTGAATAATATCAGCAAGCACATTGTGTCACCACGCAACGCAACGAGTATTCCCAAGGAGGGTTGATGTCAGGCAGGCGGCCGGTCATAAAACAATAAGCCGAAACCTCTAACAACATGGATTTATGAAATACATGTTGTGCCGACCCCACCTAGTGTGGGATAAGGGCAGGGAGAAGAAGAAGAAGTCGCGCTTGCGACCTAATTTTAAGACTTGCTGTAAAACAGTCATCAGTGATACTTTAAGTGGTCCGAAGATTAGTACCACCTTTCCGAATAAAAGCCCGTTCACACAGCGGATCCGTTTTAACGGATCCGTCGGTACTGGGTGTGTTGTTCAGATCTGTACCGATGGATCAGTTAAACAAATGGCAGCTGCGTCGCAACTGGCAGACAGGATACGATAAAAATAACAGATCCAGTATTTTTTACTGGATTTGGAATACTGTCGTGTATGTGAACTCGCTCATACAACTACAGGCGCCATCACCAAAATAAAAAACGGATCCGCTATAACGGGTCCTGTAAACAGTTTCTGTGTGAACTACCTAGCTGTTACTTTGAATACATCGTTTTGTCTAGCCTTTTCCCAACTATGTTGGGGTCAGCTTCCAGTCTAACCAGATGCGGCTGAATACCAGTATTTTACACGGAGCGACTGCCATCAGACCTCCGCAACCCAGTCACTGGGCAATGCCGATATCCTAAGCAGAGCCGTCTTAGGCTATGCAGGGGCCCTTGGGCACAGAGAATTTGGGCCCCTTTTGGAAAGCCAAAAAGAACGCGAATAACATCAGAATGTACTTTTGTTCAGTGAAATAATTGGTTATTACATTGACACTAACTTGTAGTTCAAGTTGTTTTAATATGGTAGTGAAAAGTTACAAAGTCTAAAGTTAGCAGCAATTTGTCTCAAATTTAAGAACCCTAGTTATCTGGGTGCTTTGTTAATGATGCGTTGAACTAAGAAACCGATGTGTTTTTTAAAATTGATTTATTGAAAAATACATGGTTGCACTGGGTTTCGGCATTTCGAGGCCCCCTTCAGACCGGGTGCCCTGGGCTCGTGCCCCACGTGCCCTTATGGTAAAGACGGAACTGATCCTAAGGTAACACCGAATACATAACAATCCTAATATTATGTTTGACTAAACCAGTTGGTTATATTGTATAATGTAGACACAATCAAGGGCAATGCTATCCGTCGCGATCGATACGTTGGCGCCTAAACGTATCAAGGTCTTACACTCTCGGTCGGTTCATTGCTCTGAATAATCACGCAGTTTACTAACATTGGCTGCCTGCACATTTATTTTTTATTTATTACTAGGCCTGCGTTTGGCCGCCATCCCGCCTGATGTTAAGCGATGATGCGGTCTACGATGGAGCACGCTTGCCCAGAAGAAACCGATTCACTCGTGACTTGAAGACACCCAGATTGTAACTGTCGGGGAACACCCACTCGGGCAGCGCATTCCACTGTTTGGCGGTTTTCACAATGAAAGTGGAATGAAAACGCTTCGTTCGGGTTTTTGGTATATTAACCATGAACCGATGGCGCTTTTTCGTCCTTCTGGCCGTCCGATAGAAAAAAGGGCAGGGGGGTATTAGATCACGCAGATCTGAAGCACACTCTCCGAAATGTGTCCGATAATAATTTTAATATAATTTTTTTTTTAATTTTTTTTTTTTTTTTTTTTTTTTTTATTTTCCAAAAAAGTTAGACAATAAACACTTACAAGAGCACTGTGCTTAGAGTGTAGAATTTTGTACAAGTAACAGTATGTAGTGTTTCGATGAACTCTGGTACCCAATGTAAGATTTAACTTGTGTTATGGGTACCAGCGCTCTCACATTAAGATTGGACGCAGAAGGTTACATTGCAGTAGGACGAACGCGGCTGTTGGTATTGTGGGGCATATTATAATATAAAGAAAATTAAAATAAAGTAAAATAAAATAAAACGGTCTCATAGTTTGTGTCTGTATATAATGCGTGTTAGTGATTGAAGGTTTATGTGTTCGTATGTGTGGGTGTATGTGTGGGTGCGTGTGTGTGTGTGTGTGTGTGTGTATGCGTGTGTGCGCGTATTGGGGTGTGATCGTGTATGTGTCGAGATGAGTATCTGGCAGTGCCTGTGTGTGTAATGATTAAAAAACCGATAGACTAGCAACTTTGCGCCGATGGTCAAGACTTTGGAGCTTGGTCTGAACAAGAGAGTCGTTGCTGATGAGCTTCTTGGCACGCTTCTCAATGGACTCCAACGCCTCAAGCTGGTAGTGCAAGAAAGAGGAACGAACGAAGATTAGAATGACAAATGACATGATGAATGTGATTGTTAGATTTTAGCATTTTTTTACCAAATCTTTGAAAAGTTATTTCTCTTAAACTATCGAGTTTTGGGGAAAGTTGTAGAACAAAAGGTATCCCTTATTATGGGTACTTTAACACCGTTTCGGCTTAGTACCCCCTTTCCGACTAACCTTGTATAAGCAAATACTATAATATTGGAACATTTTTTTTAAGTGGCTCTTTAAAAACTGTGAAATTTTGTAAATTGCAAATTTTGGCTCTTCAGTCTCAAAAGGTTGCCGACCCCTGATATAGACGCGTTGCAGGTTACCAACATCGAGACCCCTCCGTGCCTCGGAGAGCACGTTAAGCAGTCGGTCCCGGGTGTCATACAAATACCTATGACAGTCGTTACGGGTAGTCAGAAGCCTGAAAGTCTGACAAACGGTTTAACCTTAAGATATCGGCATTGCCCAGTTACTGGGTTGCGGGGGTCTGATGGCAGTCGCTCCGTGTAAAATACTGGTATTCAGCCGCACCTGGTTAGACTGGAAGCTGACCCCAAGATCATTGGGAAAAGGCTAAGAGGAAGCAGGTTACCATCCATACCTAGTTACCATTCCACCAATTCGCACAAAGCGCTTCCAAACATCCTTCATAATGCGCACTGCAAAAGAGTGGAACTCACTACCTGAGTCTGTGTTCCCGAACGCATTCAACCTGGATCTCTTCAAAGTTAGAGTGAACAGGCTTAAAAACGAACGTCCGTTCGTTCGTTCGTTCACTTGCTTTTAAATAGTCATTAGTGATGGCCCGCGGCTTAGTACCCCCTTTCCGACTAACCTTGTATATTGTATATGTTTGATTTTTATTAAAAACTAGCTTTTGCCCGCAGCTTCGCTTGCGTGATTTTTTTTCACCCCCTTAGGGGTTGAATTTCGAGAAATCCCTTCATAGTAGATGTTTACGTCACAAAATGGACCTACTGTCAAAATTTCAAGTTTCTAACCCCAGCCGTTTAGGCTGTGCGTTGATAGATCAGTCAGTCAGTCAGCTTCTCCTTTTATATATATAGATAAACGACTTTAAATACGAAATCATATTGATTCATATAAAAACATACAAATATTTTTAGCATAAAACATATTTTAGCTAGAATAATAAAATAGTTAATCCAATATATAGAGATAGATATACTTATTATATCTCACAGTCATAGTCAGTACATCTCAGTCATACTATATTATAGTACTCAAATTTGGATCGATTGCACGATTTTAAGGGTTTTGTTAGTGAAACAATTATTTTTTGCGTATGGAACTGGAGAGCCGCAACTTTACATCGAAAGAGCCGCATGTGGCTCGCGAGCCGCAGGTTGCCGATGACGTCCGATGGTAGAAGGGGGCCGGTGGGATGAGGTCAGCGGCGTAGCGTGGGTGTCGGCTGCCCGGGACGGAAGAAAATTTTGCCGCCCTCTTATTTAGATATTTCAATTTAATGTATACCTACTATACTGTATACAAGTATGTATATAATGTATACATTACATACATTAATTATAGAGAACTTTTCGGCAAGAACAGTCATCATTATTTTGCAATGTACAGGTTAGGGAACGTACCCATACTACGTGACCCGTTCAGGGAGGGAGGGGGGTCTTCAAAATACCAAGCTTGGTCACAGGGGGGGGGGGAGGGGGCTTAGGTTTTCGTCACGTAGTCAATGTCCTCTACGGAAATCTCACGCTTTTTCGAGCTATATTCAATATGGCGCGCAGCGTGTAGCGCTTTTTAAACTCACAGGTGGCAACACTGACGCACATATGAGCCAAATAATATGAGACATTTTTTTTGTCTTTCTGTTTGCAAAAAATGATTTTAAAACATATTTATGAATTACTACGTGAAAACTTGAGGGGTGGGGGGAGTATTGGCATATACTACGGGTGGTCACCGAGGGGGAGGAGGGGGACAAAAATTTGTAAATAATAGGTCACGTAGTATGGGTACGTTCCCTTAGATTTTAAATAAAAAAGTTTTTTGTTATTTATTGTTAAACTTTGCCGCCCCCCAAAAAGTGTCGCCCGGGGCGGGCCGCGTCTGCCGCCCCACCACGCTATGCCACTGGATGAGGCTGTGGAGTTCTTGATCTCTTATAAATAAATGAAAATAAACTCACCCAGTCTGGATAATTGTGTGTTTTGAGGTACTGTTCAGCCTTCTTCATTGCTTCAGCCTTTTCCTATTAAAAAAAAGCAGAAAATTAAATAATTATACACACATCACATTATCTTTACAGAGTATAAAACAAAGTCGCTCCCGCTGTCTGTACGCTTAGGGGCCGTCCATTAATCACGTGATGTTTTTTTAGCATTTTAAACCCCCCCCCCCCTCCCCTTGGTGATACGTGGTGAGGTTTTTTAAGACTAACCCCCCCCCCCGCCCCCACCCAAAATCACGTGTACTTTTTAGTACCTACAAAGAATTTTTAAATTTTTAGAATATTATCTTTAAATACAGGTATAAAGCATAATCTAATTTTATTCTGAAATTAAGGACCATGACAAAAATGTCTAGACGAAAAGGTTGCAGGTTGTTTTTGACTGGCATAAAAATAATATTAAAAGAATGATGATATGATGAATGAAAATAATATTAAAAGATAACATATTCGTTCGTTGCCTGGCAACGGCGAGTCAACGTCACACTACACGCCGCTTTTCGGTTGAGATATCGCGCGTTTGACGAAAAAGTAAATACACGTGATATCTTACTACACCCCCCTCCCCCCTTGTGATATTTCGTGATTTTTGCTAAATCCCCTCCCCTCCTTTAAAACCTCACGTGATTAATGGACGGTCCCTTAGATCTTTTAAACTACGCAACGGATTTTAATGCAGTTTTCAGCAATAGATAGAGTGATTCAAGAGGAAGGTTTATATGCCCCACATTAGTATCTACATTGCACCCGTGCGAAGCTGGGGCGGGTCGCTAGTAATATTATACTAATAGTAATAATATTAATTTGAAAGTTTGTGAATATGGATGGATATTTGTTACATACATAACATCGCGCCCATATTCCCCGAAGGGTTCGGCAGAGGTGTATAGTAACACCCTCATTTCGCCGTTATGTTTAAGTCCCATGTAGTAAGAGGTAACTTGTCGCCATCAACCGGGCACAAATCTAAACTCCGGGCTGCTACTAAGGAATTCTACACGGAAAAACCCAATAACACTGCTCGACTTGGGGATTGAACCCAAGAACTCACGATCAGCAGTCGCGCTTGCCACATGGATGGAAGTTTGTGACACAATAACGCATAAACGGCTAAACGGATTTTGGATGAAATTTGGCACGATAGATCATGTCTTGGATTAACACATAGGATACATGAAGTACCTATTTCCACTAGAATGAGAGTGAAACAACGGGCAAGAACTAGTTTATCATTATAAACTTAAAAAAAAATGCTGTCGTCTGTCCCTATGTATGCTTAGATCTTTTAAACTACGCAACGGATTTTAATGCAGTTTCCAGCAATAGATAGAGTGATTCAAGAGTAAGGTTTATATGCCCCACATTAGTATTTACATTGCACCCGTGCTAAGCCGGGGTGGGTCGCTAGTGGTAAATAAATATAATAACAATATCATAACCGAAATAAATACAGGATGTAAACGAAATCATGTAATTCCTTCAAACCTCATGATGTACTGCTGACATAGATTAACCCTGCAAGGGACAATTTTGGAAACAATAAAAAAATATTACAAGAAGTAAACATGTGTTCTTAACGTAAGGCATTTTAGCGCCCTACGTTAAATGACCGCGCGGCGGGCGACAGCCGCGCAATTCGCTCGGGGCGCTAAAATGCTTCAGGTTAAGAACACATGTTTACTTTTTGTAATTATTTTTTTATTTTTTCCAAAATCATTCCGTTCATGATTAATCTATGTCAGCAGTACATCATGAGGTATGAAGGAATTACACGATTTCGCTTACATCCTTATAGGCACTTTTTTTTAAATTCTTGTATTTTTCACGTTTGGCCCTAGTCTCACCTGATGGTAAGCGCAGACAGGGTCTAAGATGGAGCACACGAATACAAGTAACAGAGATATAGAGGGACTCCCCTATACCCCTCTGGCTCTCACATACACACGACGGAACACAGTAAACTGCTTGGTGCCGGACTTTTATGTGTGTAGATACAATAATACTGTCCCAGGGTTATCACATGTGAGTTTTTACGATTCGATAAATATTTTTCGATATGCGTTTATGACTAACATTTTTCTATGATAGTTTCCAAACCGATCTAGCGTGGTTTATAATCGTCGATAAAACCCAAGATCAGAGTGTTTATGGTCTACATCCAGCTAAGAATAACCCTAGTCTCCACGAGAGACGTTACTTAGGGCCCAGACACACGGATTGTTACATGCACGGCTGCACGTGTACTTCACTTTGTCCGTCGTCTTCGCATCGTACTAGCGGGTGTGAAGCAACATGACAGCGGGGCTGGAGGGAGGGGGGGGGTGTAAATGCAACAACCGTTTATGGAACAGGTATTGCAATTGGAGGACCCTGGACCGTCTGTAGATTATCTGGCACTGGGGTGCGAACTCAGATAAGCGCCCCGTAGCAATTTCAGCATGCCCCCTCGTCAGCGCTGTATGTAGCAGCCATATGTGAGTTAAATAATTTATCGGGCCTCGGCGCCGTTAAACCCTCAGCACCCGCCTTCAAAGGCCAGGCCAGGATACCCTGCAGACGGCCTTGTGAGTACCAGGTTCACCAGTAAACGAATGCACGTTCATGGACTGATAGATGTGGATGTAATGTAATGTTTATGGAGCGCGGGCGTGGGAATGCATGATACCATCATATATGAATGATTTACCTATGAAAATCTGCAACGTATTAGATGCGAAGAACTGCGCAAAGGTATTAAAAAAAATATTTCTAGATTGTAGTGTGATCTACAAATAAATATCTATGTACCTATTATCTATTTAATTTTCACGCATAATGCGACGCATAAATTCAATATGTTTAAATTAATGTTTGTATTGTATGTTTATTGTCACTTAGATTTATGATGCATGAGGATTTATGCTAGCCCGTGCACCATAGACTAAATAGTAACCATAGATTATTTTATTTTTGTGTGTTTGGGTTACCATGATCTTATATATTAGGTCCCCACCTATGAAATCAGCGTTTTGTATGGAGAATTTTAAAGAAGTTGCATTTTTCATACTAACATTTTCTTAATTTATTTAACAACTATGAACAGTAATGTTTTAAAACTTTTATGCACTAATGTTTAAAAACTAAGATAACGTATGCCACTTAGATTATGCGACAAAAATAAGTTTTGGCTAAGTTAAAACAAAAATAGTGGTCATTTCTGCTAACAAAAAAAAGGGGTCATTTTTAAGGTATTTTTTATGTTTTGAAAACTATAAGTAATAAGGTTTTTTTACTATTGGTAGTTGTCTATGATGGTCAGTATTCGATATAATATCAAGCAATTGATGAATATTTTATATCATAGAAATGACGAGGTTCTCTATTTGTGAGAAAAAAACGCCAATTTCATAGGTAACCTAATATTATGTTTAAATTGAAGTGTAAGTTAATTTTAAGAAACATTATATTTTTAATTTTAAGTATCCGTATGCGTCCGCGTGGGCGGAAAATAAATACTTTTTCTTTCTTCTTTCTTTCTTTCTTACCTATGAAATTGTTCATTAATTAATTAACTATTAATTAGTAGTGGCACCGAGTTGCCGTGTCTGGCTATACCGCTGTTTAAACCCGCGTTGGTTTGTGTGCTATGTTTAAGGGTTCAAAAATGATTGTAAACCGTTCATTTTGATTAATAAAAAAAATATATACTATACCTTTTCATTGGATCCTCGTCCTACCCAGACGTAAATGCCGCTGTAGCTGCCCGTGTCCAAAATATAACATTCCTGAAAACAATAATACGTGTTACTGCTTATAAATCGATCGAAGTGGTCATGCTACTAGTGGCATGAAGGGTTACCAGATCCGGACAGTCCGGTTTTCTGTATACCTGTCCGGTCAAGAAAATCTTGGTTAACCGGACGAACTTAAGGTTTTATCTGACTCAGAAAATTTTACAGTTATCTATACTAATATTATAAAGAGGAAAGATTTGTATTTTTGTATGTAACGAATAAACTTAAAAACCACCGGACCGATTTCAAAAATTCTTTTGCCGTTAGAAAGCTACATTATCACTGAGTAACATAGGCTACGGGCGGAGCCGTGAGGACACAGCTAGTTAAAAATAAAATATAAAAATGTTTGTTTTTTTTTCCCCCAACATATTTCGTAACCCTAATTGGACGTAATTAAGCAGAAAGGACTCAACCCACACAGACTCACTTTTGAGTTATTGACGTTTTAAGTTCAGAGTGGTTTTCTTCAGTGATGCTGTATTCAGATTTTGTTACGTCATTACACATCCTTGGTAAAATCGGTGGTTGATGGTTATATTGTGAATTTCTGGACTTATTTAGGAAAATATAGGGTTGGATGATTTAAGCAGGTCGGGTCTTTACAGGTAATAAAAAGAAAATACCTGCCTAATATGTGGTTTGGTTCCTTGTCACAAAAAATAATTTAATTTGTTTATTTCTTGGATCTTTTTTGCTGAATGAAAGGCCCTACCTTTTTTTTTTAATTTTATTTATTTTTATTTATTATGGGCTTTGTCGCTGAGCGACCACATCGCCCTGTAATACAAAATAACAAAAAACAAATACATATTAAATGAGGTTATTGCTTAGCAAGACCTAGTTCTGCTAATTTATAAAGAATGTCCAATTTGATATTGTCAATCCAAAATAGACCATTTTGGTACCAATAACTAATTTTTGACAATTTTGTGGATTGAGTCCTTTCTGCTAAACTACGTTCAATTATGATCATTACTAGCCTAGTTATTATCAATAGTCTAGAACGAACGTTTGACATAAATAGTATCGTAAACGTATCGCTAATGTAAGCGAATTTTGAATAGAAAATACAACTGTCCTATAACACTGTCCTATAATTTGTATCGTACATAGATATGAATAAAGTTTTCAATTTAATTAAATAGTATGTGTGAAACGAGTATTTTCGATTCAAAATTCACTTAGATTACGTTATGTTTACGATACTAATGTCGTAACATTGGTGCTATTATAGACGTGACTTTTTAATGTTTTCTATTCGACTGCTTGTAGATGGCCTTTCGGACAGTTTCTACGTAACCGGGCAGTTATTAGCAAGACCTGAAGGGTCTCCAACCAATGGGAACGAGAGTAAAATACTTAACTTGAACTAACTACTACTACTAACATCATGACTACTAGCAACAACAGCACTAAGGGCGACTCCTAATGGGACTCTTACCTCGGCTTAGGGCGTTGCTGGGAAGAGGACTGGGAGGGAGACAGCTTGGTGAGGGCTGAATTAACGGTGTGAAGAGTTGACGTGACGCGTGCATTTATTTTTATTTTGCATCTTGCGTCATTTCAGAATAGTATACACACATAGGTACATAAGCTCACGCCTTTTTCCCATGTTGGTAGACAGAAACTATACAACGCCACATGCTACGATCCTTACATACTCCTTTCGTTTCGTCCACATTCATACATCTTGTCATACACATACAATAGATATTTTTTAAGTTTCAAAAACACGACATTCCTGAATCAGATTTCGTATTGCTCTTGTCTAAGGCTTAGGGCTAGTTTGGGAGGACATTCGGAAGCGTCCGGGGTTGGTTCTCCGGATTTGTCCTAGTTTGGGAGGCCGTCCGGAGGCGTCCGGGGGGTGTTCTAGATTTGTCCTAGTTTGGGAGGACGTCCGGAGGCGCCCGGGGTTGGCACTCCGGATTAGTCCTAGTTTGGGAGGCCATCCGGAGGCGTCCGGGGGGTGTTCCAGATTTGTCCTAGTATGGAAGGACGTCCGGAGGCGTCCGGGGTTGGTTTTCCGGATTTGTCCTAGTCTGGGAGGACGTCCGGAGGCGTCCGGGGTCGGTTCTTCGGATTTGTCCTAGTTTGGGAGGACGTCCGGGCGCGTCCAGGGGTGTTCTCCGGATTTGTCTTAGTTTGGGAGGACGTCCGGAGGCGTCTGGGGTCAGTTCTCCGGATTTGTTCTACTTTTGGAGGACGTCCGAGGGCGTCCGGGGGAGTGATTCTCAAAAAGTGTCCGAGTCATACCCGGACGCCCGTCGCGTTAGCAGTTTCGTTCGTTTTCTATTCCAGTAATTAGTTGACAAGTATGACTTGGATACGGAAATTTAAAAGATATTATGGCTCTTTTTAAAAAAATCCCGAATCTACCAAATGTCTGGGGTTTTTGAAATCTTCGTTCAGTGTCGTGTGAGCTTAGACGATAGTAGCCTTATTCTAATCAGACTTATCTAGCTATCCCTATATTCAAGATACGTCAAACGCACACGCGCGACCACTTGAGAGTTAACACCACTTCAGTGTGTTAGTAAATAAATAAATATAATGGGTTTGATAAGAATTATACTGTATAACACACGCTATCCTAACAGGCTAGTTTTACCACTTTTAAGAACTGAATTATGTAGTCGTAACAGCCATGCCGTCTGGTCGTATATACAACTAGCTTTTGCCCGCAGCTTCGCTTGCGTGAAGTTTGAAATCCTCGTTAAGCCAATTTTAAAGTGACATTTTAAAATCCAAAACGTCCGTCTTTTATCACTCCCAGCGGTTTAGGCTGTGCGTTGCTAGATTAGTCAGCCAGTCGGTCAGTTTCTCCCCATGCTTCTTACTTCAAAAGTACTAGATTTCTCATACAAACTTTCAACACTTATTTCACCCCTTTAAGGGTTGAATTTCCAAAAATGCTCAAACAGGTGGACGTTTATTTCTAACCAAAAACCTTAATATTTAATTTCAAGCTTCTTACTTCAAAAATGACGGACTTACATACAAACTTAAAAACCCTATTTCACCCCCTTAGGGGTTGAATTTCGAGAAATCCCTTCTTAGTAGATGTTTACGTCACAAAATGAACCTACTGTCAAAATTTCAAGTTTCTAACCCCAGCCGTTTAGGCTGTGCGTTGATAGATCAGTCAGTCAGTCAGTCAGCTTCTCCTTTTATAAGTATAGAAGATCATCTACCTCAGGGCGTTAGAAATCTGCCTTTGGAGAAGTGGGCGGAGACGCCGGGTCCCCTGTTCTTTGATTATGCTGTGAGGCGGGTAATTTAGTAAAATTTTTTGAAGAACATCACCAATAACATCGATGTATGTCGTATCGTTCACAGTCCAAGCTGTACGCTTGTGGAATGCGTTGCCGATGTCAGTAAGACAAGCTCAGTCACTGGATTCTTTTAAAAAAATAGTTAAAGATCATTTCTTCTCTCAACACGTTTCTAATTCCTCATAAATTAGTACCTCATCATCAATCTACCTTGTTTTCCCTATCACATAATTATATATCATATATATATATATTACAATATTTATAAATGTATATATATATACCTATATGTAAGTATTATGTCTATGTATGGTGTGTAGTATATATTTTGCAGCAGTACACCATGGACTACCCCCTCTATCTTATTCATTGACTTCCTGTTCATCCAAAGGTTGTCTGGTAGATATCGCTATCAGCGATAAGACCGCCATTGTACCCTTTAATGTTTGTTATTGTATAAGAGCTGTGTTACAATTTTGGTGTACAATAAAGTATATTCTATTCTATTATATGTCCTTCTAGGACGTCCTCTACCGTTTCCACTGACATCCGCCTTATAAATTCCTTTTGTTAATCGCCGTTCGCTCATTCTCTCAACATGACCAAACCACCTAAGGATACTCCCTTCAATTTTTGTCACTACATCATATTTTAAACCGCAACTTTGTCTAATCTCATCATTCCTCAATCTATCATTCAAAGTCATAAAATCTTACCTTAGTATTAAGTAAGTCTTGAACCAAAGGTGGTGTTAACTTAGAGATCTTGATAGAACCAGAGCTGTCCGAGATCTCGCTCAGAGACACCTCCACTGTGGCTCCGCGTTCAAATTCCTGCTGGATACATTTGGGTTTAAAACAACTTTCAAAGAAGATTTCAGAGGACAAAGAGAGGAGAGAGGAGGGGTAAGGGGTATCGGTACTTTTTTCCTAGCTTCTCCATATATAAGCTAGGAAAAAAGTACATAACATCACGCCTGGTATTCCCCGAAGGGTAGGGCAGAGGTGTATAGTAACACCCTCATTTCGCCGTTATGTTTAAGTCCAATTTAATAGGGGGCGAGCCTATTGCCGTTAATCAGGCACAAATCGAGACAGCGGGCTGCTACTGAGAAATTCCTAATGGAAAAACCCAATAATACTGCTCGACCTGGGGATCGAACCCAGGACCTCACGATCAGCAGTCACACTTGCAACCAACAGACCGAAAAGGCAGTCACAAAAAGTGCGCTTTCTGCAAAATTCTACAATCACTATTGCAGTAACGAAAACGGTCGATAAGGAACTGAATTAGCAGCGTTACATGTAGGAGGATTGCTCCTACTGAATGGCAGGACCAAATGTTGGACAACACAGTGAACTTAACAGTTAGACCACGCCCCAATTTTGTTAGAAAAACATTTAAAGGGCTATTTCTTATGATAAATGATGGACTCAGACGTTACTTTGCGGAAATCCATGATCTATAAATATACAATAAAATATTTAGTGTTAAATCCGCGAAAAACAGTTGATTAAGCATGAATGCAGTATGCAGCACCGCCCTCCCGCCCGCAAATATATGCAAATGCAGAAGGTGCGATTAATAACATGCAACACACAAGCAAAACAAACCGATACGACACGTGTTTCGCCCCTCCACGGGGCATCCTCAGGAGATGTTGACTCGTCGACCGCTTGGACGGGAATCGAAATTGAATTGATTCTCGCGTCCAAGCGGTCGACGAGTCAACATCTCCTGAGGGTGCCCCGTGGAGGGGCGAAACACGTGTCGTATAGGTTTGTTTTGCTTGTGTGTTGCATGTCCTTCTGCATTTGCATATCGCACCTTTAGAATTATAGAGACCTATCTAAAAAAAGATAGTTTTTGGAAAACGTCGAATTGGAAAAGATTCGTATTATATGAATTTTGTAGAAAAGAGAGAAACTTTATCTTATTCTGTTGTGGTGGGGCGTACCACAACAGGCCTCTCTTTTAATAAGAGTCGATGAAAATAGTCATCCATGGTCATTTTATGATTCCACTCTAAAATCTTAAAATTTCGAAATAGGTCTCTATAATTCTAAAGGTGCGATATATACTGGCCTGCAAAAATAAGTATCACACTTTTAAAATTGCAATAACTTTTTAGGTACACAAGATATATTTTCGAAACAAAAAGGACTCAAAAAAGAGTTTAACTTTGTTACTATAGTTTCAAAGAAAGCTGATAAAAATTGCTATAAAACGTTTTTTATTTTAAATCTCTAACTTCTATAGTTTAGAAAAAATTGAAATTTTAAAAGTGTGATACTTGTTTTTGCAGGCCGGTGTATTTGCGGGCGGGAGGGCGGTGCTGCATACTGCATTCATGCTTAATCAACTGTTTTTCGCGGAATTAACACTAAATATTTTATTGTATATTTATGGGCTATTTCTAACAAAAATATGGTGCATTTGGCCTCTTCATACTTGACCTTGACCAATGTCTTTTAACTCTTGAAACCACAAGTGCTTCCCGTTGGTCTACTGGTACAAGAAGTGTTATTTAGTCTACTGACCTCGTCATCTCCACCTTCCGTAGCCTCAGCTACTGAGTCCTTGTCTCCTGAACCTAGCGCTTCGAAGAACTTCTCAAAGTCACTCTCCCTTGAATCAGCATCTACGAAAAATTGTTTGAGTTCAGATGTCATTTTGAGAGACTCATAATTATGATACGTGGTCAAGTCTTGAGTTAGTAACATAAAACCACGCCTGTATTCCCCGAAGGTGGCAGAGGTGTTAGCACCACCCTCATTTCGCCGTTATGTTTAAGTCCCATGTAATAGGGGGCGAGCCTATTGCCATCAACCGGGCACAAATCCAAACTCCGGACTGCTACTGAGGAATTCCACACGGAAAAACCCATTAACACTTTTGCCCGACCTAGGGATCGAACCTAGGACCTTACGATCAGCAGTGGCGCTTGCCACCACTAAAACAACGAGGCAGTTGGTCTTGGATTGGTGTTGAATGATATTGTGTCTGAAGACACAGTTTTGTGTCTCGAGACACTAGATTGTGTCTACATCGACCGTTGTTTCCGATCCTGAAGGGAAAAGCGGTTGCTTGAGCAATCAGCTGGTGTACCAAGCTGTATAGGACTGTCGCTCGAGTGATCAAGACGGTGTACCAGGCTATAAGACTGTTGTTCAAGCGATCAAGACTGCGTACCAAGCTACAAGACTGTCGCTTGAGCGATTAAGACGGTGTACCAAGCTACAGGACTGTCGCTCGAGCGATCATTACGGTGTACCAAGCTATAGGACTGTCGCTCGAGCCATCAAGACGATGTACCAGGCTATAAGACTGTTATTCAAGCGATCAAGACTGCGTACCAAGCTACAGGACTGTCGCTTGAGCGATTAAGACGGTGTACCAAGCTATAGGACTATCGCTCGAGCCATCAAAACGATGTACCAGGCTATAAGACTGTTGTTCCAGCGATCAAGACTGCGTACCAAGCTACAGGACTGTCGCTCGAGCAATCAAGACGGTGTACCAAGCTGTAGGACTGTCGCTCGAGCCATCAAGACGATGTACCAGGCTATAAGACTGTTGTTCAAGCGATCAAGACTGCGTACCCAGCTACAGGACTGTCGCTCGAGCAATCAAGACGGTGTACCAAGCTGTAGGACTGTCGCTCGAGCGATCAAGACGGTGTACCAGGCTATAGGCCTGTCTTTCAAGCGTTCAAGACTGCGTACCAAGCTACAGGACTGTCGCTCGAGAGATCAAGGCGGTAAAAACAAATAGCTATTACCTGCGTCTGAAGCATCAGTGTTCTATCTGCGGTCAGTCTAACGCAATCCACTTCAGAAATTATTATTTATTATTCAGCCATGATCATCCCGCTGCAGGGCAAAGGCCTCCCTACCCTCCTTCCACTCCTCTCGGTTTAAGGTTTTCTACGGCCAGTCCTTCCAATAAGTGTCTAATTCGTCCCGCCATCTCCTTCTGTCCCTGCCGCGACATCGTCTGACGTTGTGTGGGCTCCACACGGTGATGAGTTTTGCCCACTTCTGAATTTATGCTTATACCAAAAACAGAGATACTGGATTGAATTGCGAGTTGTTTCTCGAGAAGACCTGACCACAGACCTGGAGTATTAATCATTAAGGCCACTTACCAATAATCTCAATGCTAGCTCTGCCATTGTGGTCCTGGTCCCTGATCTGGTTGGCGACGGTGATGGCTTTTAGTCGCTCCACACTCTTTGCTTTCTCGCCAACGTAGAGGTAGATCTCATGATTGATGTCCAGGATAAAGCAGTCACCTTTGTTGAGGGAATCGAAGCTGACGTCGACCTGGGAGCAAAAGATGGATTGAGGCTGGTTAAGAATCACGACCTTCGTCATCATCTCCCTACCCTTATCCCACACTAGGTGTGGTGGACAATACGTATTCCTCTTCCATTCTCCTCTATCAGCCGTTATCTCAGTACTCACTCCTATCTTACCCATATCATCCGACGAGTTAATTTCCACGACGATATGTCTTCTTCCTCTTAGCCTTTTCCCAATTATCTTGGGGTCAGCTTCCAGTCTAACCAGATGCGGCTGAATACCAGTATTTTACACGAAGCGACTGCCATCAGACCTCCGCAACCCAGTAACTGGGCAATGCCGATATCCTAAGGTTAAACCGTTTGTCAGACTTTCGGGCTTCTGACTACCCGTAACGACTGTCATAGGTATTCGTATGACACCCGGGACCGACGGCTTAACGTGCTCTCCGAGGCACGGAGGGGTCTCGATGTGTAACAAATGGTCACCCATCCACGGACTGACCGCGGCAAGCGCAGCTTAACCTTGCAAATCGTACGATCGGCGCGGTTGTTATTTAACCACGAGCCCCTCTCACGACGATATGTATCCTAAAATAAAATGTGTCGAAATCAAAAGCAGATTTTCATAAAATTAAAAACATACGTAACTAGCCCATTACTGTCCCACTGCTGGGCACGGGCCTCTTCTCAGAATGAGAAGAGTTTAGGCCTTAGTCCACCACGCTGGCCTGGTGCTGGTTGGCAGACTACACACACCATCGAGAACTTTATAAAGCCCTCTCAGGAGTGCAGGTTTCCTCACGATGTTTTTCCTTCACCGTTAACGCAAATGATAATCAAATTCTGATCCGCACATGAATATCGAAAAGTCAGAGAAATATGGGTGCCTTCTATGGTTACTTTCCCGGGTCCCCGATCCCGGAAATACCCGGGAAAACTATCGATCCCATTTAGCGGATCCGCTCAAACGGATCCGCTGTGTGAACGCGGATACGTTATCATCGGACAGTTTTAACGGATCCGTCAGTAGAGATAAACTACGATAACATGTCCCGCCCCTCCAAAATTCAAAACGCTTCAATGTATTTGTGAAAGTATTTATAAAGCACCACCAATACTTCCAACGCATGTGTGCGTGTTGAGACAGCCGTCAAACAAAAACTACAACTACATACACACTCTTTCGTAAAGATGTGACTAAACACATTGAAATAGTAATTTGGACGGGCGGGACATGTTATGAAAGAAGGAAGAAGAAGAAAGAAAAGTTATTTATTTGCGCCAACATGACGCACAAAATAAAATAAAAGTAACAAAACTGAATACAAGCTTGGGGAAAAATATGCGTCACATCCGCGCATCCGTTATCGTAGTTTATCTCTACAGATGTGAAGAACACATCCAGTACCGACAGATCCGTTAAAACGGATCCGCTGTGTGAACGGGCGGTAATTCAGAATCATAAAATCGCGAAGTTAAGCAATGCTAATAAGCTTTTTTAGACCATTTCACAGCTCAACCGTTATCCCGATGTGTTTTGCAAACAGTCTTCGTCATTGAGATGAAAATAGTATGGTTTTGATCCCAGTTAATCAACACAGTTAACCAGAGATAAATGTTTTTCACTTGAAATATGTGTATGGGTGATCGTTCGCTACACATCGAGACTCCTCCGTGCCTCGGAGAGCACGTTAAACAGTCGGTCACGGGTGTCATACGAATACCTATGACAGTCGTTACGAGTAGTCAGAAGCCCGAAAGTCTGACAACCGGCCTAACCTTAGGATATCGACATTACCTATTAACTGGGTTGCGGAGGTCTGATGGCAATCGCTCCGTGTAAAATACTGGTATTCAGCCGCATCTGGTTTGACTGGAAGCTGACCCATATATGCCCCACATTAGTATCTACATTGCACCCGTGCGAAGCCGGGGCGGGTCGTTAGTTAATAATAAATCTCGAAGCTATTACAAATAAGATTAGCAACAGTAAACAAACTAATGAAATAATTGAAAAATGCCAGCTATAAGCTATAAGAGGCCATCATCATGAAATAAATAGGAGCTCAACCCTTTCCTTCGGTCTTTGGCAGTGATCAAAGACCTATTTCTAGAATATACTATAGGCGTTTACCACAGACCTGTCTGACGCGAACATTCCTCCTGCCCTTGATCTGGAACAGGCGCTTCTCGGCTCCCGCGTTGATTGTGACGTGGTTGAAACCTGACGCGTGGCCTCCATCCAGGTATCTGATGGCTAAGAAACAACATCATAACATTAATAGTGAAAAAAGATCAGATCATAAGCTAAGGTGTAAAAGCCTCGACGGGTAACGATACTCAAGTACGCCCGGCTCACCCTGGGCAGTCAGGGGCCATTCAAGTATTACGTAAGCACGAAAGGGGGGTGAGGGGTCTTTGCTTAGCTTATTTTTGATGACATGGGGGACGGGGGTGTCTAGATGATGATTACGTCAGCAATTTTTATTTATTTACTTATTTTTCTAGACTTAAAAACTGCTGCTCATGAATAACAATAAAGAAACCTGATCAGTTTAAAAAAATATACAATGGTGGACATATAATTAGAAACAACCAATACTGCACATGTGTGCAGTGCACGTTTTTGAATCAGAGAGATAATGTTAACTCTCTGACTCAAAAACGTGCATATAAAGAATATTATAATATAAAAAGTGTTTTTATGTGTATAAATATTTGAATATTCATAATGTTTTATTATTTCACTTTAGCCAATAACTTTTACTCCATGGATAGATTTTTTAGCAATAATAGAAAAAAAGAATCCCTTTATAATGAGCTTTAGAATAAAAAAAGTCTCATCATCAGACGCCACTTGGACCGCTACCTTCCGACCTCCTTTCCCGAAAAAATAGATCAGCCGATAAAAAATAGACTATACAACTGGGTCCCAGTGTTTACTGAACATTAAACACTTAAAAACATATGTATTAAAAGCGAATGGATTTCACACATCAAAGATTAACATCAAAATAAATCAAAACATCTGCTGCGGTTGCATGAAATTAAAAAAAACCTATTTTGTGGTAGCCCGACATGAGACGGGAGCGCAGTTGAATCGATTAAAGAAACTCGATATGGGTTCATTAATGGATGAGTTCATCGATGGTGCGTCACGCGATTCTCCGTTCATGGAGTGGCGTGTGAAACGTGGCGATATCTGCGACGGGGCCCGCGGGACACGCGCAAATAAAAACATATCGTGATATGTGGTCTCGTTGACGGTCATCTTTTCTTGCAAAGCTGCGTGCGCTCTAAGCATTTAAAGCGCTCTGCCCCCTTCAACGTACCATACGAATACCTATGACAGTCGTTACGGGTAGTCAGAAGCCCGAAAGTCTTACAACCGGTCTAATCTTAGGATATCGACATTGCCCAGGGGTTGCCGAGATCTGATGGCAGTCGCTTCGTGTAAAATACTGGTATTCAGCCGCATCTGGTTAGACTGGAAGCTGATCACAACATAGTTGGGGAAAGGCTATGTAGAAGAGTGTAATACTATCGTCAGAGCATACCTGGTTGGAAGTAATCCAGGAACTGCTTTGACTCGTAACCCTGAGCTTCTCGGTGTTGCACAGCGGCTCCATGGAACTGCTCGTCATCCATGTTGACTGTAAGGACCGCTGCTGAGCCGGCTTCATCTTGGCTGGTCTTGGAGCCGATCCAGAAGTGGATATCCCAGGAGAGACGGCTCACGTCACCTGTTGTCTAAAAATTGATGCAAATATGAAGAATTGGCGTCAAGCTAGCGTCACCAACAAAGATTATAGAATTTTTGTTGTATCCAAAAAATTGTGCCTAAATATTGACAAAAACGAATTCTGAGTATGAATGTGAATAGTTATAAGAGTAGAGGAAGACAAAAGAAACGATGGATGGATAGTGTGAAAGATGATATGGATAGAAAGGGGGTGACTACTGAGATGACGGCTAATAGAGATGTATGGAAGAAGAAGACATACTGCGCCGACCACAAGTAAGTTGGGATAAGGGCAGGAGAATGAGTGACCAAAACGAAATACTTAGTGCCTCAATAATTTTCGAGTTATGAGCAGCTATTAGTTGGGACGCTAGCTTGACGTCAGGTTAGCGTCCCCACCTTGTATTGTGACTAGGAGAAGTTTTAAGCGTACCTACGCCACACCAAGCGCGGGGTGACTAGCGCGAGAGACATCGCTATCGCACCGCTCGCATCCCGCATTTTCTTTTTTTTTTCTTTTCGGCTACTTGTAGATCGTATTGCGGACCCTTTCTACGTAACCGTGCAGGTATTGGCGAGACCTGAAGGGTCTCCAACTAATGGAGATGAGTAAAATACTTAACCTAAGCTAACTACTACTACTAACATCATTACTACTAGCAACAACAGCACTAAGGGCGACCCCTAATGGGACTCGGACCTCGGCTTAAGGCGTTGCTGGCGGGAGGACTGGGAGGAAGACAGCTTGATGAGGGCTCAATTATCGGCGTGACTGCGGTGTCAGAAAAGACGACCGGTTCCGCGGGGACGGATGAGCACGGATCAGGTGGATCAGGGATGCATTTTGTGTGATGACCCCATGAGGTATTATTAATAATTTTCAAGCTGTTGCTTTGTGTACTCTAAACACAATTTTGGTATCTAAAAAGTTTTTACGATTGCGCTAATTGATTCAATCAATCAATAAGACATATTGATGCATTTTTGTTCGACTGCGCTAATCGATTTTGTTGATCGATATAGTCTCTCAGTAAAAATACTCGTGCTGTGTTTATAAAACTTTAAACTCAGCATTGTTTATAGAACGCATTAATTCAAAATTAACATGAAATACAAGATTAGTCGGAAAGGTGGTACTAATCCGTGGGCCACATAAAGTATCACTGACGACTGTTTTAAAGCAAGTGTTCAAATTACAAAATTCGATAATTTTTATTTCCATGTAATATAATTTTTAATTTAGCGTTTTTTAAAATTCATTCATCCCTGCTTTAGTTAAGAATTCAGAAAATAGAGGTTTTAATCCGTGACCCCAAATATGACTTAAAGTGTAAATAGAGCTGATCATAGCTGATGATAGGTAGATTTTAGCGTATTTATTATAAAATCATTAAACAGCAATTTCTATTACATTTTTGCCTTTTATGGAAAGTTGTAGAACAAAAGCTATTCATTATTATGTGTAGGTACTTTAAAACCTTTTCAGATTAGTACCCTCTTTTCGACTAACTTTGTATACACCGTACACTCTAGGATAAATTAAAAAGGTTATATGTTTACTAAGGAACCCAAAAATACTATTCCAAATGAATTGGAGGTACTTCAATAGATGATCAGAACGATCATCTTATTAAAATAAAAACAATGACTAACATTGCATTTATGGCAAGGCAAAGGATTTTTAAGCTCAAATAATTTTAAACCTTATTGTAATACCCTTTAACCTTTTGGACGCCATTGTCACACATATGTGACAAACGAAAGTTTACCCTGTACGCCAACGTCACAAATATGTGACAAAAACGATGGGATTACAGTTACCTTGGCGTGGGGGGTACGACGATGCATTTATGCTCTGGCGTTCAAAAGGTTAAGATTCGTATTTACCGTACTGTGGGATGCATGCCGCGGCACGACGAAGCATCCCGCGGTATGCTAAGCAAATACGAGTGCTAAAGATATTAGCATAAGCCCTAAAGCGTTTGGCACACCAAACATGGGGTGAGACCACGTCGCGTCATCGTGTTGAGCCGAAGCATTCTCCTTAGCGACTCTTCGCTAATAATAACATACTCTGATCACCGATCAGTTCACCAGCTGTGATGATTACGGCAATTCTTCTTCACGACTGTTACTTGTCCTTACAAGTAACAGTCGGGCAGTGGTCTTACACGGGCTGCTTTATTAATGTTTGTTTATACTTACACAAGGTACTTAAATAGGTGATCAGAACAATCAACTTATGAAATAAAAAACAATAAATAACGATTGCATTTATTTCCAAAGCGTTTTCCACATCAAACGTGGAGTGAGACCGCGTCGTGTCGTCGTGGGATTTAGTATTTTTCTCAGCGACTCATCACTAATAACAACATACTCTGATAACCGATCAGTTTACCAGCCGTGATGATAACGGCTTCTTCACGACTGTTATTTGTAAGATCAGGCAGTGGTCTTACACAGGCTGCTATGTGAATATATATTTATGTTTACACTAGGTGAATAAATAGACTTAAATAGGTGATCAGAACAATCATCTTATAAAAAAATCCTGTGATCACTAATCAGTTCGCCTGTCGTGGTTATTATGGCAATTCTTCCTCACGACTTTAATTTGTAAGGTCAGGGAGTGGTCTTACAAAGGTTGCTTTGTGGATGTTACACATAACATCATGCCCATATTCCCCGAAGGTTTAGGCAGAGGTGTATAGTAACACCCTCATTTCGCCGTTATGTTTAAGTCCCATGTAATAGGGGGCGAGCCCATTGCCATCAACGGGGCACAAATCCAAACTCCGAGCTGCTACTGAGGAATTCCACACGGAAAAACCCAATAACACTTTGCCCGACCCGGGGATCGAACCCAGGACCTTAAGATCAGCAGTCACGCTTGCCACCTAGACCAACGTGGTAGATAATACTTACACTAAGAACAATATAAGAATCTCCAGAGTAGAAGTTTCCATGATGAGATGAAGGCACTGCAACCGGTTCAAAATCCTGTAACAAAAGAGAAATATATCTAATTTGGTTCAGAAAATGTGGAGCTCGTGGGAGTAAATGATAATGAGACGGCTGACAGGGAAGAATGGAAGAGGAAAACATATTGCGCCGACCAGTGGCTTGGGACCAGGGCAGGAATATGATGATGTGGCATACGGATCATACGATTTGCGAGGTTAAGCAACGCCGCAGTCAGTCCGTGGATGGGTAACCATTAGTTACACATCGAGACTCCTCAGTGCCTCAGAGAGCACGTTAAACAGTCGGTCCCGGGTGTCATACGAATACCTATGACAGTCGTTACGGGTAGTGAGAAGTCCGAAAGTCTGATAACTGGTTTAACTTTAGTTCAGCATTATCGGCATAGCATATCGCTCTGTGTAAAATACTGGTATTCAGCCGCATCTGGTTAGACTGGAAGCTGACCACAACATAATTAGGAAAAAGCTAGGCAGAACGGTCCAGAAAATATGGTTTTATTTCTCTCATGTCAGCACGAGATATACGAATATAGATTATAGCATAACCAGCGTCATTACTGCCCCACTGATGAACACGAGCCTCTTTTCAAAATGAGAAGGGTTATGGCATTAGTCCACCACGCTGGCCTGGTGCGTGTTGGCGGACTGCACACACCAGCGAGATTTTTTTGGAGTCCTCTCAGGTGCGCAAGTGATGGTCAAATTCTTGTCAGAGGTGCGGGCTAGGATTAAACTCGGTACTACATGTAAGGTAAGCGTTCAACTGTAAGGCTATCACTGAGAATAGCTCATGACGTGGTGTAGAAATTAGCCAGTCAGAGATGACAGAGACAAAGTCTACGATGGAGTGAGCTTACCCAGAAGAAGCCTGTTAACTCTAGCTTTGAAGAGATTCGGGTTGTATGGGTTTGGGAACATAGACGCAGATAGTGAATTCCACTTAAGTACCATACTTAGTGCAGAATTTGTTTATTTTTGTCGTCAAACACTTTGATAGTTTTTGTAAACGAAAACTTCACTATTAAAGAAACCTGCAAGCTTCCTGTACTTCTAACTGAATTATTCTGATCAAACATTAGACACTGATCGATATCTAATATTTGATCAAAAAATTGGCAGTGTGCATTTAGAGGAAATTAGACCATAGAAATATTCAGGAAAATCAATAATAAAAGGATCTATTTATAACCATTTCTTATCAGTTATGCTAATCAGCACTGATTGCGAATTATAATTAACAATTGTTTAAATAATTTAATTAAAATGGTCGTTAAAATTTAATGAATAATGGTTGCATGATTTAAAAAGGTTACGTTGTGATAGCATATTTTTGCTAATTATGAAAAGAAGTATAGTATATGCATACATACAATCACGCCTGTTTCCCATTGGGGTAGGCAGAGACAAGATTTCCACCTGCTACGATCCTGACACACCATTTTCGCTTCATCTACATTCATTAACCTTCTCACGCATGTTCGTCGGTTTAGGGTGCTACCAACCTGGCCTTTTTTGAGAACGTCCCCGATTTGTTCGTGGCACGTTCCATCCACAATCAAAAGTATAGCACCTAATATTATTACCTACATAGTGTAGAAGCTCGTGGCTAAATTAGAACCGATCGGATCGACTTGTGAAGATAAGCTGCGCTTGCCACTGTCAGTCCGTCGATGGGTGACCGTTTGTTACACATCGAGACTCCTCTGTGCCTCGGTGAGCTCGTTAAACAGTCGATACCGGGTGTCATACGAATACCTGCGACAGTCGTTACAGTAAGCCCAAGTCTGACAACCTGTCCGACGTTAGCATATCGGCATTGCCCAGTAACTGGGTTGCGGAGGTCTGATGGCAGTCGCTCCGTGTAAAATACTGGTATTCAGCCACATCTGGTTAGACTGGAAGCTGACCACAGTTTGAAAAAGACTACACAGAAAATGTGTTCGAATTTCAAACAGCAGTCAACAACAATGCATTATTAGTGGTCGTTTTTTTTAAAGTCTTCAATTCTTAACAAAAAGTAAGATATAAAGTGCTGCAGCCTGTGCCAAATAGATGACGAAAAAGATTATTTTTATTTATAACGAACGTCTTAGATTTATGTGTATGATAAAAGTAGAATACATTTTATTAATACCACTGGAGCTACTGTTGTTTATTTCTTTTTTTTTATGCTATCGCGCTAAAAGAACATGGCGGTCACCTCTGATTTTTCTAATTCATGCGCGGGTGAAATTTTTACTAACACTTGCGTTAAGAGGAAACTCGGTCTGCAAAATGTCAATAATTTGAATAGGTTTTTGCGATCTATTTCTGTCCCACCCCTCCCGCAAACTTTCCCAATTGAGTGCGAAAGAGACACCTGCATCTCGGACTGATTTCTCCTGTGCAATATTAGCGAAATCGTACTTTCGTATTTACCCGTTTCCTTCTTCAAATCTGGACCGATTATAATATTTTTTTCTGTAATAATTTAAGAAAGACTTTATGGTTATGTCTGTATGTTTTTCTTTTATTTTTTATATTCGTCAAATTTGTTTGCCAGATAACGGTGGTAAAACCGGTCGATTTTTGTAAAGTTTAAACGTTTCTAGTTCTTTTAATAATGTATTTATTGCCAAAAACAATACATAGGAACATAGTGGTGGTAGATATTCATATGGTAAAAATATTTGCTCTAGTGACATTATCCAAGGAGGAAACTGAGGAATACGTTTGTGTGGACTAGATGTCGACCACATTTCCTCTTAACGGTGAAGGAAAACATCGTGAGGAAACCTGCGTAGGTATGAAAAAGGTTGATTGACATAATTCTGTAATTACTTTTACGTCACTTTTTAATCTGTATTTATATCTTAAACGAGCAATTCTTGTATACAAGGTTAGTCGGAAAGGGGGTACTAAGCCGAAATGGTGTTAAAGTACCCATAATAATGGATAACTTTTGTTCTACAACTTTCCCCAAAACTCGATAGTTCAAGAGAAATAGCTTTTCAAAGATTTCGTATAAAAATACGCTAAGTAAATTCTATCTATCCTCAGCTGTGTTTAGATTTTAGGTCATATTTTGGGTTACAGATTAGAAGCTCCATTTTCTGAATTCGTTACTAAAGCAGGGATGAAGAATTTTTGTAAAAAATTAAGTAAAAAATTATTTTGCATTGAAATTATATTGTCGAATTTTTAAATTTTAACACTTTCTTTAAAACTATCAGCAGTGGCCCACGGGTTAGTACCCCCTTTCCGACTAACTTTGTATTTTAATTAATAGTTACTAGTTATTTCCTTCACGGAAAACAAGATTAATCTGCAAGTCAGATTATCGCTGAGATGAAGAATAAAGTAGGTAGAAACAATATACAGGGTGTAAACGTAATCATATAATTCCTTCAAACCTCGTGATGTACTGCTGACATAGATTAACCGTGCACTGGAAACATTTGGATTCAATAAAAAAAAATTACATGAAGTAAACATGTTTGTTCTTAACGCGAGGCATTTTAGCGCACCTAGCGAATTGCGTGGTATCGCTCGCCGCGCTGTCATTTAACTCGAGTGTAACTTACCATACCTATTCTAAGACGTTTCTCCAAAACTTACTCGACTCAGGACGACCTCAAAAACACCTTCAAAATTATATTCTTAGTCGCAATTTCGAGTGAACTTTGAGGTTCCTCGACGGAGTCATTACGTCATAATTTTAATTATCTGCATCGCGCAAATAATGCCGCGATAAATACTTGTAAGGATTATCGTAAGCATATTCGATAACGTCTTCAAAATTTATTTTTATTAATACGAACTTTGACACTTCCTTCCTTAAGGTAGGTTCCGAGGTACCTTGAGTTTGACAGGTGATTCCTTACCTCGACTGAGGAAAAATCTTGAGTCGAGGACGTTTATGTCAACTATAACTACCGACGGTAGTGAGTCGAGGTCGAGTCGAGTCGAGTAAGTTTTGGGAGGAACGTCTTAGAATATGGGTGTTAGAGTGCCTTAAAAGCTGGATTTTACAGAAAAATGCCTGTAGAATGCCTCTCATGTCGGCAAGAGAATAGCTCATGCCGTGTCGTGCAAAGATTAGGCAGTTAGCAAGGTTGGTAGCGGGGCTGACTACACAGTGTGCTCCGTACGTACCTACTTAAGTATCGTCACTCATAGAGGCTTTTTGAATGCACCCTTATGCCTGTCTCAGAGTAATGCCGGCCGAACGCCTGTCTAAACTGTAAAACCGTTTTTTTAAATTTGTTTATTTATTTAATTACGCTATTTATCTATTTGGAACTGGTTTACATCAGTTACGTCACAATGGGTTCGAAGAAAACCAGTGTCAGGCACTAGTGGTCTCACATTTCTTCTTCTTCTTCTTCCTGCCCTTATCCCACACTAGGTGGGGTCGGCACAACATGTATTTCATAAATCCAAGTTGTTAAAGGTTTTGGCTTATTGTTTTATGACCGGCCGCCTGCCTGACGTCAACCCTCCTTGGGAATACTCGTTGCGCCGTCGCGCGGGTGATCCAATGTGCTTGCTGATATTATGCACTGGGTCCCAAAATGATATGCTTGTCAGTCTTATTGCCGACAATTAAGCAGGCTGTGTTCTTCTTAATGGAGTATAATTGCAGTTCCTCGACCCACTCATTCAGTTTTGCTAGGGACTTTGGTTCTGACACATCGTAAACTAATATAGCACCGTGAGCTTCTTTGTAAAATTTTGATGTCAATGTTCTGTGTCGCTCGCGTGACTCCTGTCCCGCTGTATTACAAATACCAAGCTTGACTTTACCACCGTTCACGTCCATGACTTTACATTTGTAGTCAACTCCGATTGTAGCTGAGAATGATGGATTGTAGTCTCGTGGTCTCACATTTATGCTGAAGTAAACCTATTTGGCGCAGCCGCTAGACACAAAGCTATTTTTTTTTCCCTCTTTTAAATTTTGTCTGTGTGTCTGGCTGCTCATCTGATAAACTCACGCCTTTTTCCCATGGGGGTAGGCAGAAACTATAGAACGCCACATGCTACGACTCTTACATACCCCTTTCGCTTCATCCACATTCATACATCTTGTCATACACGCACGCCGGGTGAGAGTACTACTCACCTGACCTTTGTGAAGAACATCACCAATAACATCGATGTATGTCCTTCTAGGACGTCCTCTACCGGCGTTCCCATTAACATCCGCCTTATAAATTTCTTTTGTTAATCGCCGTTCACTCATTCTCTCAACATGGCCAAACCACCTAAGCATACTCCTTTCAATTTTTGTCACTACATCATCTTTTAAACCGCAACTTTGTCTAATCTCTTCATTTCTCAATCTATCATTCAAAGTTACACCGCACATACTTCGCAAGGAACGCATTTCCACGGCATTTATTCTACTTTCATGCCTGTTCTGCCACGACCAACATTCACTTCCATACATAAGCGTAGGTACCAACACACCATTATGGACAGCCAGTCGTGCCTTTTTGGACATCGACCGGCTAGCCACAACCGCATGCAAAGCACCATTTACTTTATTTCCCGCATTTGCTCTTCTTTCCACATCTTCGTCAATCTTACCATCTCTTGTAAACATGCTTCCCAAATAAACAAACTCATTCACCTGTTCAATACTTTCATCTCCTATCTTTACTTTACACACAGATACATCTGCATTTCTTTCAAAAACCATTACTTTCGTCTTGCTTACATTAATTTTCATCCCTTTCATATTATATGCTCCATTCATCATAGTTACCATGTCTTGCAACTCTTCCGCCGACGATGCAAGCAAAACTTGATCATCTGCGTAGAGAAGACATTTGACAGGCAACTCATTCATTTTCAATCCACACTCACTCCCTTTTAAATCTGTCAAACAACTATCTATGTATAGGTTGAACAGCCATGGAGACGCTACACAACCCTGTCTAACACCTCTGGAGATGCCAAACCAGTCTGTGAACGCCCCATTTATCCTAATACAAGCACTGCAATCCCTGTACAGCGATTTCAGTGCCCGTATCAAGCGCCAGTCCACCCCGTACAAAGATAGTGTCGACCACAATTCTTCCCTCCACACACTATCATAGGCCTTCTCCAAATCAATGAAAGCGCAGTACACTTTAGTCTGGCTGCTATCGACTAAAATAAATTTCTTTCTTTCTTTCTAAAATGCCTGTCATATGTAACCCTACCCTAAACAGGCCTCTGCAATACTAAACCGAAAGTATATAAGAAAATATTTATGTCCCGACCGAACTGACTGACACACCAATAAAAATCTATTTTTAAATGACCAAAACATTTACCTCTGCTGCTATTTTTATAAAGACGTGGGTAAAATGAAATATTGTGTGTACATGCGATTAATTGACATTGAACGGACAATATTTTATACTATCTAACATAACATTACAACAGGAAACATAGATCACAGACCACACATATTACACCCGGGACCGACTGTTTAACGTGCTCTCCAAGGCACGGAGGGTCCCGATGTGTAACGAATGGTCACCCATCCACGGACTGACCGCGGCTCGGTTGTTAATTAGCCACGAGCCACTTAGTGAGGCCACGCAATGAGCTAGCGTGGTTATCAATGCTCGTTCCTTCTCTTTATGAGAAGATGCTTTTGCCCAACAGTGGGACATCTATAGGCTTCTATTCTGGTAACTGCCTCTTTGGTCTAATGGTGGCAAGCGCGGCTGCTGATTGTGACGTCCTGGTTTCGATCCCCAGGTTGGGCAGTGTTATCAGGTTTTTCCGTGTGGAATTACTCAGTAGCAGACCAGAGTTTGGATTTGTGCCCGGTTGATGGCAATAGGCTGGCCCCCCATTACATGGGACTTAAACATAACGGCGAAATGAGGGTGTTACTATACACCTCTGCCATACCCTTCGGGGAATACAGGCGTGATGTTATGTATTCAGGTATTCTCAGTCTTAAGCAGGCCATACACGCTAGGGTGTACCTGACAGGTTTACCTGTACATTTTAACTGTACAGGTAAACCGGAGCGTGTATGTCACACAACTGTGCAGATTTCCACGCCTGTACAGGCAAGTAAGAAAATATGAATTTTGATATTTTTTGCCTGTGGGTATACTTGTACAATTTAACTGAGCAAGTAAAACTGAGCGTGTGTGGCGGTCGCCTGCGCAGGCGTCAGTTGATAACAGTTTGAGATACGTCTTTTCGTCCATTCGTAGATAATTGCAGTAAACTTGGGGCTCAAATTTCAATTGTTTCAATAAGTTGACACAAGAGAACTGTTTTCTTTCCAGTAACCATGCTTTGCACCACTGTTCACGGTGTTTTCGTTTATATTTCCTTTTCTTTAATAAAACAAACAATAAACATATTAACGCGATTGTGTCGAGATCAAGCGCCGCTGGCGGGGCCATGGTTTCAACTGAGTTTTTGTACAGGTTTATCGCTACGTGTATGGTCTCTACCCAGCTCAAGTTTACCTGTACGGTTGAACTGTACAGGCAAACCTGTGAGGTAAACCCTAGCGTGTATGGCCTGCTTTAGTAACTATTTCAGAATCTTTACGAGAAACATTAATTCATGCGAAACTATAATAAAACTATTTTTGTCAGAAGTAAGACATTTTAATTTACTGCCCAAATGATTTATGAATTATATTAGCCTGGACATCCACCAGAGCTGTGCGAGGAAAAAGTGCGCTGCGAAAATGTGTAGCGAGGATGTGAAACGGTGTGACCCTTTCCACCAGAGCTGTGCGAGGAATGGGTAATGCGTAATGTGTTAATGTGTACAAATGAGCCCTGCGAGGATAGGTAGCGGACTCTTTTCGAATAGGGTAGTGTGGCGGGAGCGGTACACATCCCTCGTAACACATTTCCCGCTTGTTTTGTATGAACAAAAACGTCGCACTGCTAGACCCATATCCACCAGAGCTGCGCAGAGCGAAGCTAGGTAAATGAAGTGATTCTATTGGTGCTTACAAAACACATTCCTCGCTACGCAGCTTAGCACAGCTCTGGTGGATGCTCAGCCTTAAAACTAGTTTAGGTGCTCATTTCATTGCTTTTTCAAGTAGAGTTACCAGACGACAGGATTTGTCCTGATATGTCAGGATTTTTAGGTACCTACTGGTCAAGATTCCAGTCGGACTTTGAAATTGTCAGGATTTTGTTTATTTAATGAAATACTGAAATGTTCGAAGTCAGGATGCCCTTGCGTGGCGGCTGGCATACAAAATCTTTACATAGTATAAAACAAAGTCGCTCCCGCTGTCTGTACGCTTAGATCTTTTAAACTACGCAACGGATTTTAATGCAGTTTTCAGCAATAGATAGAGTGATTCAAGAGGAAGGTTTATATGCCCCACATTAGTATCTACGTTGCACCCGTGCGAAGCCGGGGCGGGTCGCTAGTACCTAAATAATAAACTTACATTGCGCGCACTCGCGGCAATAAAAGTCAGGACATTTTTATAGAAATCAGACTTTTTGTCAGGACACCGATATCGTCGCCGACGACATCGGTACCGAAAGAAGATAATGAAGAATTAAACTAACCTCTATTCTCCATACTTCCAATCCTGCTCTCTTTCCAGAATTGGCAAAGGCTGGGTGTACTTCTGGCATGGTCTGCTGACAAAAGAAAATTGCATTAATAATGAGGAAATTGCACCAATATCAGTAAATTGCATCAATAATAAGTAAGTTGCATCAATAACGAGTAAGTTGGATCAATAATGAGTAAATTCCATCAGTAATGAGTAGTTTTGTAATTGGATTTGTGTCCGGTTGGTGGCAATAGGCTCGCCCCCTATTACATGGGACTTAAACATAACGGCGAAATGAGGATGTTACTGTACACCTCTGCCCTACCCTTCGGGGAATACAGGCGTGATGTTATGTGATATTTTTATGAGACAGCAAATCAATACATTTACTTTTAACATGGCAGCTACCTACATAATAATAAAACCTAATACATTTGCACAAATCCAAACTGGATTCGTTCCGCTGAAAAGAGACAAAAAAATACACCGTGTGAAAGAGATAGCAATACTATTTGTATGCGAATGAGCGAGACGTACACGGCAATTGTTAACTCGTCGTCCTTGGATGCAGACGTAACTCCGCGTTAGAGGAAAAAAAAAACAAATGTATTGCAGTTTGGAATCAAGTTCGTATTTTTTAAGCATCCTTTTTGAATCTTTGTTGTTAAGATGCCAAGGTAGATAGATGGGTTCCCTCCGTGCATTAACTGAATGTTTGAAGTCTACTTAAAAAAGGTTCTACAATAAACGGTGTAAATAGACCCTTAACGAAGCCGAAAGGCACTTATTCTCCACGTCATTGCGATAATTTTTTTGATCTGGATTAAGCTTGGGAACCTTCTAGTTACGGAGATATTGGAGGTCAAAGTTCCAACTTTTTCACAACTTTTATTTAAAAATATTAGTTGTGTAGGTTGCAAATGTACTTGAAATACCTCCATTACCTGTTTACTGCTCATTGCATCTATCAGCACAGTGTTTTGGGTGCGTTACATTGAGCTTTACAGTAAAACAAAATTTTTCACCCAAAAAAAAAGTCGTTTCCCAGCGACAATTTTGCGTAGGGTTACTTAGTTTGATGTACTGAATGCATGGTTAACGGCTTCGTGAAGGGTCTTTTTACACCTCGTTTGTATAAACCTAAAGGTCTATTTTTGCTTGCACAGTGCAAGAAACAACCTATTTTACCGACTGCGTATTGCCAACATTATAGAAATGAAAACCTATGTATTTTTTAACAGGATATTAAAAATTACAATGGTGACATGATGACAACCACTTAATGTCAAATTTATTTAATCATCGAATTGATTGATGTAATGGTATTTACAACAAAACTCATCAAATCAAAGACATTATATGACACTAGTACGTCATATGGAGGCAAAAGGCAATTTAGATCTTTGCTAACAAATAATTACTAATATTATAAAGCTGAAGAGTTTGTTAATGTTTGTTTGTTTGAACGCGCTAATCTCAGGAACTACTGGTTGGAATTGAAAAATATTTTTGTGTTGGATAGTCCATTTATCGAGGAAGGTTATAGGCTATATAACATCACGCTACGATCAATAGGAGCGGGGCATAAATGAAAATTGTTGCAAAAACGGGAAAAATATCCACCCGTGCGAAGCCGGGACGGGCCGCTATTTAAACATAATTTTCCATGCATTGGTCTATTCCGTTCAACAGTTTGAAAAGGTAACATGTGCCCGCGATGTGGGAAAGGAATGAATTTGAAAACTGACGAACCTTTAATTCCCCTTCTGAACAAGAGAATCGGGCCCGTTGTCTGTACCTGTTAGGGTTGCCACCCGTATTTTATAATAAAGTACCGTACGTTATTTCAGGTAATTGTACTCTACAAGGTGTAAAAAGACCCTTCACGAAGCCGTCAACCATGCATTCAGTACATCAAACTAAGTAACCCTACGCAAAAATTGTCGCTGGGAAACTACTTTTTTTTTGGGTGAAACATTTCGTTTTACTGTAAAGCTCAATGTAACGCACTCAAAACACTGTGCTGATAGATGAAATGAGTAGTAAACGGGTAATGGAGGTATTTCAAGTACATTTGCAAACTTCAAAACTAGTATTTTTAAAAAAAGTTGTGAAAAAGTTGGAACTTTGACCTCCAATATCTCCGTAACTAGAAGGTTCCCAGGCATAGTCCAGAACAAAAAAATGATCGCAATGACGTGGAGAATAAGTGACTTTCGGCTTCGTTAAGGGTCTTTTTACACCGTTTATACTTTAGAACAATAAAGTACACGAAAATACTTTATTTCGCATGATTTGATTTCTTTTTATAAATAATAATAAAGAAAAATAAATTGTTCTTTAATTTGATACTATGTACTTTTTTTCTTACCTATACTAACCAATGTATGTACTTTAAATGCAAAAAAAAAGGTGGCAGCCCTAGTGTGTGTACCTATATATATACAGACACGCATCAACGGCTGTTCAGTGTTGTGTGACAGTGTTCCTAATTGAAAACAGATTCTCTATTTGAAATCACTTATTTACACACGAGAACCGACTTTTGTTTTTAATGACAGCCAAATGCGGGCAAAGGAATTATTGTTATTTTCTATCGCTAATTTAGTCAAATTAGTTTTCGAATTTAACACGGTTAACTGAATTTAGTTAAAGGCAAATAATTAGGGTTTTTATTTGATCTCGAAATCTGTCGTTCCTGTCGTTCTGCGGATCAGAGTCGGACGCCTGAAGGAGGAAGTCGTCGTCGAGGTCGGCTGCGGCGCATGGCGTGACGATGTAGACGTGTTTGCGGGGCTAGCATGATTAGAAACGGCACAAAATAGAGGTTTGGACAGCAAAAGGGGAGGCCTTTGCTCAGAAGTGGGACATTCCAAAGGATATTAAAAAAAAAACTAGTCTGCTTAAAAAAAAATTGTGGTAGTTTTTTTAAAATATATAATATAGAGATTATTTTAATCGTTTCAGTTTTTGATGTGAAACATCTAATGCGGCGGTACGGTTGTTAGAGTGGCTGTTGCGTGGCGACGCTGGCAATGGCTGACCTTCGTAACTCTTCGGCTCTCTTCTGTTTGATTCGGCCACTTTTTTTTTTACCTAATGACTTTCGATGTTTTTCATCTGTTAGGTAGGTAGGCGTCCTGTGACGCCATAATTATTTATTGTAGGTTTTTACGTTTATTTTTATGTACTTAATACCTACTTTTTAGTGCTACAAATTACAATTACAATTGTGTACAACCTCGTGGACCACCACTAGATTCATTTTCAAACTACTAATAACCCTTACTAATAATTTTGGATGTATGGATATTTGTTACTCTTTCACGCAAAAACTACCGAACGGATTTAGATGAAATTTGGTACAAATATAGACCATGTCCTGGAATAACACATAGGATACTTTTTATCTGGGTACATGAAGTAGTTCCCTTAAGATGCGAGTGAAACCGCGGGCAACAGCTAGTATTGTATAAAAAAAACTACTCAACCAAACTTAATGAAATTCACGTAGGACCAACTCGAGAGTATTCTGCACCGGCCAAATGATTAATTGACCATTAATCATTAATCGCAATTCTGCTTCATCTCTGAGGAAATCGGTGTAGCTACAAAGAATTTAAAAAAAAAACGATTAAACGCATCAAATTGTTAACCTCCTCCTTTTCGAGGTGAGTTAAAAACTCAAACAATTATGGTTGAGATGCGGTACGATTGTGATTTTAAAGAGTTTCTCCTGTGTCGTGGTTGCGTTTATAGACTCAAATCTTCACATGCATAAACACAGGAACAACTATCGAAAATACTCGTTTCGCACATACTATTTAATTAAATTGAAAACTTTATTCATGTCCATGTACGATACAAATAGTGCATGTCGCAAAAAAATATACCAAAATGTTATAGGACAGTTGTAGTTTCAATTCAAAATTTGCTTACATTAGCGATACCTACGTTTACGATAGTACCTTTACCTAGGGCTATTGGACTCATCTACGTTCAAACACAAACTTTTATTTGCTTTCCACAATGGTATTAATAGATGGTGAGTAAATAATATATAGTACATCGTGGACCCTGTTGGGCACGCAAAAATATTAGGGTCCACGATACGTCGAACATACTATACCAGTAAGTATGATTCAGTGAAGAAGCGTAGTTGATTTCTAAGTAAATTATTCAGAGCGTGACGTATGACGCCATGTTTGTTACGGTTGCTAAGCAACCACAAAATAATGACGAAGGATGATGACTGTGATGACAAATTCGTAGTAGTGTTTTTTATTTCCGCGTAAACATTTTTTGTTTATAAACAAATGTATTGGATCGCCTGTCAGATTCCACCAAACTGAATAAGTAACAAGTAAAGTTTATTACATAGTATAAAACCAAAGTCGCTCCCGCTGTCTGTCTGTCCCTATGCATGCTTAGATCTTTAAAACTACGCAACGGATTTTGATGCGGGTTTTTTTAATAGCTAAAGTGATTCAAGAGCAAGGTTTATATCATTAATATCTACATTGCACCTGTGCGAAGCCGGGGCGGGTCCCTAGTTAAGTATAAAATTAAATGTAGACATAATGCCTTTTCCCAACTATGTTGGGGTCCGCTTCCAGTCCAACCAGATGCGGCTGAATACCAGTATTTTACACAGAGCGACTGACATCAGATTTCCGTAACCCAGTTACTGGGCAACGTCGATATCCTAAGGTTAGACCGGTTCTCAGACTTTCGAGCTTCTGACTACCCGTAACGACTGACATAGGTACTTATTTTTGTTTGAGATGAGTTTTCTCTAGACTCTAGTCTAGGTCAGAGGTGACAGAGTCAAAATCTACGATGGAGTGAACTTACCCAGAGGAAGCCTGTTCACTCTAACTTTGAAGAGATTCGGGTTGTATGCGTTCGGGAACACAGACGCAGGTAGTGAGTTCCACTCTTTTGCCGTGCGCATTATGAAAGATGTTTGGAAGCGCTTTGTGCGAATTGCTATATACCGATCTTTAATGCAGAGTCTAAACCACTGAAGCTAGAAACATGAAACTTAGACAGTAGGTTCCTTTTGTGACGTAGGCATCCACTAAGAAATTGTTTTTGGAAATTCTATCTCTAAGTACGAAGTTGCGTTCAAAGGGCTATCATCATCCTCCTGCCCTTATCCCAACTTATTTGTGGTCGGCGCAGTATGTCTTCTTATTCCATACACCTCTATTAACCGTCATTTCAGTATTCACCCCCTTTCTAGCCATATCATCTTTCACATTATCCATCCATCGCTTCTTTGGTCTTCCTCTACTCTTATAACCATCCACATTTATACTCAATACTTTCCTCACGACATGTTCCTCGTTCCTCCGCATCACATGCCCATACCATGACAACCGCTTTCCACACAACTTCTCAGTCACCGGCGCAATTTTCAGGCTTCCCCTTACATACTCATTCTATCCATTCGCGTAATACACATCTCTCTTAGCATTCTCATCTCAGCTGCATGTAATTGCCTTTCATTTAGCCTTTTTGTGGCCCAACATTCCGATCCATACAAGACAACAGGTCTAACTATGGTTTTATAGATCTTCCCCTTAAGTTTAAGGGGAATACGCGAAATGTCGCGTGCAGTGCTATATTAAATAAAATGTAGTTTGTTCATCCTGTATTGACGTATTTACGTAATAACTTCCTGGCCAATTATCCGTAATATCATAATAATGAATCAGATTATTTTAATGTGCATAATTGCTATAAAGACAGCTAGTACAATTCCATTGTTTCCAGTCGGTACACATAATTCCATACAAACATCTCACACAGTACACATTTGACCGAAGATGCGTTACTAAAATTCCTAGAGTATACTTATTACGCGACGGAAGATCGGCGACATGTCTTCCGTCAGATGTGTTTTGGCCCTTAATAAAGATAATAGGTACCCACCTAATAATAAAATAATAACAGAAAGCTATACAATGCGCGGAAGATACTTTTATACACGGCGCATATTGTTAGGAAGTTCCTCTCTCTGAGGCCCTGACCACCGGTAGCTTGGATTGGTACCCTGTTCCCGATGGCGGTGGACTACTATTTTTTTACATTTTTAAATGTTTTTTTTTAGAAACATTTAAAAATGTAATTTATGTCTAAGTAAATACCTATATTGAATGTATAAAACAAATATAATAACAAAATACTTAATTTTTGTAAAACATCTTCTTTACATAGTATAAAACAAAGTCGCTCCCGCTGTCTGTACGCTTAGATCTTTTAAACTACGCAACGGATTTTAATGCAGTTTTCAGCAATAGATAGAGTGATTCAAGAGGAAGGTTTATATGCCCCACATTAGTATCTACATTGCACCCGTGTGAAGCCGGGGCGGGTCGCTAGTTTATAATAAAATAATACACTTAAAAAAATCTTTTAAGTTAAACAGTTTTATCTTGCAGTACTCCTGCAGCATCAGGATTAGAGTATTGAAGGTTGAAATTATTATAACGTTATATTGTTATGGGAATTGAATTTGTGTGCGAAGTTTCAAAAGAATCGGTTAAGCAGAAGTAGTTGAAAAGTCCGTCGCAAGACTTGAATCAAACAAATATACGAAGTGAGATATATAAACGCGATGTTCACTTTGACAGAAGACTACTAACATTATTACACTCGCGAAATAAGTGTTAAATTGTGTATTTATGTTAATAAACTTCGCATTGCATATTTTAATTCAAAAACAAACTATTATTATTTCATAATTTCACACGATTCACAATAAAATTTGAAATTAATGTTCCGTAATGTTCTTCTTGTTTAACCGACACAGAAATAGCGACAAATTAATATTAAAACTATTATAATGCCATTTCACCGTATTTAAATAACCTCACAAAAATAAATATGTAAATAAAAACTTACGATTTCTATTTTAAACTGACGTGCGTCCACCACAGAGTCTCTTATCGTACTAACGGAAGAGCCGAATCGAACGAATTATTCAGTTCAGTGAACGAATAAGAATGAATGACAGATGCTGTGTTTGTTGTAGATAAGAACACAGTATGCGACAATTAGATTGAAGGTCGTTATAATTTGAATTGTCACTATAGGTACTAAAATTAGTTTTATTATAGGTATAATTTTCGTAAGCGTCAAGCGCATAATATAATGTATATTAATGTAAATTACACCCCTAATATCAAATATATGTAAAAATGTACATTAGGTATAGGTGTAGGGTGTGGTGTGTGGTCTCCTGGCGATTTCTATGGAAAGATGTATTGAGATGAAATGAAATATAAATATAATTATCGTGCTACGGAGACGGGAGCACATACATCTTTATATTATAGCTCCCGTCTGTGGTGAGCTTAATATTCGCGTAAATACGCTTTTATTGATTTGCGGGATATGTAGAATTTGTTGGCGAGATGGTAGGATAAATACTTCTTTTTTTGTCTATCGCATGCCGTGACGATATTGGTCATAATATTGACGAATCTGACGACATCCACGAAAGATTACGTAGAAGAGTGCTTAAATTCGATGCGTCTAACAAGAGATACCAGTTGAAGGTTTAGGAATGTCTTCCTACCCTCAATATTGGGCAAAAATGTCCCTTTATTGGGTCTTCCTACTTTGCTAAGGAGGAAACTGAAATTCTTTCTCATTTGTTCTCTAATTAATTACGTTGCGTGTATGGAAAGAGAACTGAATGAGTGGGTTGAGGAACTTCAAGTATACTCCACCAAGAAGAACAGTCTGCTTAGTTGTCGACAACAATGTTAACATAACCTGTCGCGACATGAATCACATACTATGGGATTAAGGGTCCCATATCGGTGTCCCATATCCATATCGGTGGGAACGTTATTTATCGGTGGGAAAATTCGTTATAAAGAGGTTGTTCGCAAAAAATGTTCGCAATGTAAAGGTATATTTTACATTGACAATTCAAGGGGATTACGAAGAATTTGTTAAATTGAGGAAGTCGTTATATTGAGGTACTTTATATTAAGGTTACACTGTACTAATAACATTATAATGCGATCACCTGCATTTACCAAAAATGACAATAGTGCCAATTTCCTTAGAACTGTCCATGTTCAACAGTGGACAGTGTCAAAAATATAATCATCCCATAACTGTCCCACTGCTGGGCATAGGCTTCTACTTAGAATAAGAAGGGTTTAAGCCTTAGTCCACTACGCTGGCTTGGTGCGGGATGCCAGACTACACGCACCACCGTGAACGTTTTTGAGAGAGTGAAAGAATAAACAATATTTTATGGCAAGTACTGTGTTTTTAATCTCAGCAGTAATCTGACTAGGAAATTATCTTCATTTGCGGGAAGGAAATAACTAGTTTATTAAATAAATACAATGGGTGGCGTAAATAACAACTATCAGTGCCAGTGGATGTTAACGGGCCGATATATTATCAGTCCTATCAGAAAGAAGATTACACGTACCTAGCGGAGATGAGAATGTTGAGATGGATGTGTGGAATGACGCGAATGGATAAAGTAAGATATAAATATATTAGAGGGAGTTGAAAGTGGCACCAGTGACAGAAAAGTTGATAGGAAAGCGTTTGTCTTGGTATGGGCATGTGATGAGGAGGGATGAAACACATGTGACTAAGAGAGTGATGAATATGAATGTTGATGGATGGAGGGGGAGAGGGAGACCTAAGAAGAGATGGATGAATTGTGTGAGGGAGGATATGAAAGATAAGGGAGTAAATGATAATGAGACGGCTGACAGGGAAGAGTGGAAGAGGAAAACATATTGCGCCGACCGCAAGTAACTTGGGACCAGGGCAGGAAGATGATGATGATATTGTCAGTCCTTTCGAACTTTTAGTGGTGCCCGTCGACGACCTTAGGTCTAGCACGAATGCTGTCGAGTTACCTTACTAAGGTAAATGTAACATTAATGTAAGTGAATTTTGAATCGGAAATATTCGTTTCGCACATACTATTTAATTAAATTGAAAACTTTATTCATATCTATCAATCAATCAATCAATCAATCAAATTTATTTCGGACAAGGTACATCCATATGTTGGTAAATTATAATATAAGTACTTACAAAAATATCTTAATAATAATGAAACGGACTTACCCGCTGAACTCATTAGTACCTATTCTGAAAAATTGGTACTCAAACCAAAAGAATTATGTTCGGTGGGCAGGTATCGTAATCTTCTTATATCTATGTATGATACAATTTGTGCATGTCGCAAAAAAATAAACCAAAATGTTATAGGACAGTTGTATTTTCGATTCAAAATTCGCTTACATTAGCGATAGGTACGTTTACGAGACCTAAAGTGTCTCCAAACAATGGGGACGTAGTAGAATACTTAACCTAAGCTCACTACTACTACTGACATCATGACTACTACTAACAACAGCACTAAGGGCGACCCCTAATGGGACTCGGACCTCGGCTTAGGACGTTGCTGGCGGCAGGCCTGGACTGCTGGCAAATCGGGCAAAAGCCCAATGGGCCGGTCACACAGTCGGGGAAATCGAAAGAGTGAGGGGAACGTCAAAAACAAAAGGTCGTCCAACTATCGCCTATAAAAGAAGCCGCAAATTGTTTGTATTTGTAAATGCACCCAAGATACAGAAGAAAGAGTGAGGGGAGCGTCTAAACAAAACGTCGTCCGTCTGATCGCTTGGGAATGAAATTCTTTTTTTGCCAGCACTGGCCGACCTGTCTCTCAAATGCCCGGGCCGATTTCAGGTCCCAGTCTGGCCCTGGCTGGCGTGAGGACTGGAGATAGCTTGATGAGGGCTGAATTAACAGTGAGTTTGCGGAGTCTGAAGAGACGACCGGCTCCGTGGTGGCGGGTGAGCACGGTGGATCATGAACGGCGATATTCTTAATCCATCCCCCGACAGCTTATACCTATTATGTCGTAGGATAATCGGAAAAATCGGATCTTTGCGATAATCCTAGGACAATTGTAAAGGACTGGGTGTGGCGGCGGCATCTATCACACCACATGCGAACTACGCAGCACGACGATAATCCAGCAGAGTACAATGACAACAATGACAGCTGTCAAATGAAATGTCACAAATCCTGCATCGCGATATCAAGATTTACGCAGATAGTATATACAAGGTTAGTCGGAAAGGGGGTACTAAGCCGCGGGCCACTTAAAGTATCACTGATGACTATTTTAAAGCAAGTGTTAAAAATTTCAAAATTCGTTAATTTTTATTTGCATGCAAAAATATTTTTAATTTAGGTTTTTCAAAAAAAAAACACCTGCTTTAGTTATGAATTCAGAAAATTAAGTTTTTAATCCGTGACCCCAAATATGACCTAAATTGTAAACACAGTTGATCATAGCTGATGATAGATAGATTTTAGCATATTTTTTACGAAATATTTGAAAAGCTATTTCTCTTAAACTATAGTTTTGGGGAAAGTTGCAGAACAAAAGTTATCCCTTATTATAGGTACCTACTTTAACACCCTTTCGGCTTAGTACCCCCTTTCCGACTAATCTTGTATACAAGTTCCCAACATCAATCGTTGGGCAGTTGCCCGCCAGGCATAAGACCCGCCCGGTTGGAGGATCCTCCCGCCTCGTTGGAGGAACACCATACCTACCTCGTCTCTCCACGCTGGGTATTTGGAATCTAAGACAGATTTTCGTAATCTTCCGAACTATTTTTCGGATCTTTTCAAAAATCCGGCTTATCTTAGGTATTTAAGTCGCGAATACCGCTCACGTTGTGAACCGCGTGCGATTATAGACCCTCCCAAATCAGTATAGTACGCCGTCCCAGGCATGCGCTACTAGAGCCCGATGACGATATCACCCACCTCCAGGAGGCGAATAAATCGACTAGTACAATACACATACACCGCCGCCGCCGACCGGCGTATCGCCCTCGCCGACGAGGCCCCTCGCGACGTCCCACCACCGCCGCCCCCGATCCACCGTGCTCACCCGCCGCAGCCGCGGTGCCGGTCGTCCCTTCTGACTCCGCGCAGTCACACCGCGATTAATATAGCCCTCATCAAGCTGTCGTATCCCTCCCAGTCCTCTCGTATTCAACATCCTAAGAGGTTCGAGTCCCCCCTTGGGGACACCCTTAGAGGTGTTGCTGCTATAATAGTCATGATGTTACAGTAGTTAGCGTAGTTAGTAATTAGTTTAGATATTGGTTCGGAGACCCTTCTGGTCTCGCCAATAATAGCCCGGTTACGTAGAAAAGGTCCGCAAGACCATCTACAGGAGTCGATTAGGAAAAAAAAAAAAAACGTCATTCGCCAGAGAACGTAAGTTACCGACATAGCTCAGCGGATTAGCAAACTGAAGTGGCAGTGGGCTATTTGCCGCAGAACCGATAACCGTTGGGGTAGACGAGTTCTAGAGTGGAGACCGCGAATCGGCAAACGTAGTGTAGGACGTCCTGCGACTAGGTGGAGCGACGATATACGTGGGGTAGCTGGCAGCGACTGGAGAAGGAGAGCCGAAGGGCTCAGTGGCGTGCTTTGGGAGAGGCCTATGTCTAGCAGTGGACTGATGTAGGTTGATGATGATGATGATGATGAAATCGACTCTTACAATCAGCGTTCATGTTTCCAATCCTCCTAAACAAACTGGGATTTTTGCAATGATCCTGAAAATAGCGCGAATGATTACAAAAATCTATTTTAGATTCCAAATATCCGGTGCTATGCAATCGTCCTACGATTATCGCAAGGTTCCGATTTTTATGGTTATCCTACGACATATAGATTCTATTGAAGCGTTTATCTTGTATTTATCTGAAGAAGATTCTTTATCAGTAAGATAACACCGTATCAGCTTATCATTTTAAGTTGTTAAACTAACTCAATGAGTCAGTTACACATCTGGTCTCAAAGATAAGAAATTATGTGTATTATTATGTCACTTACAACAATTAGATACAACTATTTATAGGTATACCAGTGGAAGTTGTGTGGAAACCGGTTGTCATGGTATGGGCATGTGATGCGGAGGAACGAGGAATATGTCGTGAGGAAAGTATTGAGTATGAATGTGGATGGTTATAAGAGTAGAGGAAGACCAAAGAAGCGATGGATGGATAGCGTGAAAGATGATATGGCTAGAAAGGGGGTGAATACTGAAATGACGGCTAATAGAGGTGTATGGAATAAGAAGACATACTGCGCCGACCACAAATAAGTTGGGATAAGGGCAGGAGGATGATGATTTATAGGTATACAAGATTGACCTCGTTGGTCTAGTGGTGGAAAGCGCCACTGCTGATCCTGAGGTTCCGCGTTCGATCCCCAGTTCGGGCAAAGTGTTATTGGGTTTTTCCGTGTGGAATCCCTCAGTAGCAGCCCGGAGTTTGGATGTATGCCCGGTTGATGGCAATAGACTCGCCCTCTATTACATGGGACTTAAATATAACGGCGAAATGAGGGTGTTACTATACACCTCTGCCCATCGCTTCGGGGAATACAGGCGTGATGTTATGTTATATACAAGGTTAGTCGGAACGGGGGTACTAATTCGAAAGGGTGTTAAAGTACCGATAATAATGAATAACTTTTGTTCTACAACTTTCCCCAAAAGTCATTAGTTTAAGAGAAATAGCTGTTCAAATATTTCATAAAAAATACGCTAAATTCTATTTATCCTCAGCCATGATCAGCTGTGTTTACATTTTCGGTCATATTTGGGATCACAGATTAGAAGCTCCATTTTCTGAATTCGTAACTAAAGCAGGGATGTAATTTTTTTGAAAAAACTAATACTAAAATCAATTTGCATGGAAATAAAAATAAACGAATTTGGAAATTTTAACACTTGCTTTATAACAATCATCAGTGATACATTAAATGGCCCGCGGATTAGTACCACCTATATTTTTAGGACAATTGGAAAAATCCACGTTTGCTTAGGAGGATTGGAAACATGAACGCTGATTGGCTAATCTAAGAGTCGATTTACATCATCTTTATTCTGGTTGATCAGAACATGGCTCTTCACAAAGGCCTTTAGACGTAATAAAGGAATAACGTTCATATCAGCCAATCAGCGCTCATAACGTGACGCGGTATTCGCGACTTACCTAAGATAAGCCGAATTTTTACAATGATCTTGAAAATTGCGCAAATGAATACAAAAATCTGTCTTAGATTCCAAATATCCTTTGCAATCGTCCTAGGATTCCATTTTTCCGATTATACTACGACATATATAACGCCATAACGCAAAGAGTATCTTATAATCTACTAGCGACCCGCCCCGGCTCCGCACGGGTGCAATGTAGATACTAATGTGGGGCATATAAACCTTCCTCTTGAATCACTTTATCTATTGCTAAAAACTGCATTAAAATCCGTTACGAAGTTTAAAAGATCTAAGCGTACAGACAGCGGGAGCGATTTTGTTTTATACTATGTAAAGAACATTCAATTTGCAGATGACAATAAATAGCAATAGCCTCGCTGCAATCTGATAAAGAATCTATTGTCTATTGCCATCCATGACTTGCGTTGTGTCATCTCTGCCCAACCTAGCGAGACTGTCAAGCTTGACGATAAGATAGTATGTTATCATTTTTACAAGCTTTTATTTAACTTATCCAAAGGCACGGCTGGCTGTCCATAATGGAGTATTTTTTATTTTTTTCTATTCGACTGCTTGTAGATGGTCTTGCGGACCGTTTCGACGTAACCGGGCAGTTATTGGCGAGACCTGAAGGGTCCCCAACCAATGGGGACGAGTAAAATACTTAACCTAAGCTAACTACTACTACTACTACTAACATCATGACTACTAGCAACAACAGCACTAAGGGCGACCCCTAATGAGACTAGGACCTCGGCTTAGGGCGTTGCTGGCGGGAGGTCTGGGAGGGAGACAGCCTGATGAGGGCTGAATTATCGGTGTGAACCATAATGGTGTGCTGGTACCTACGCTTATGTAAGGAAGTGAATGTTGGTCGTGGCAGAAGAGGCATGAAAGTAGAATAAATGCCGTGGAAATGCGTTCCTTGCGAAGTATGTGCGGTGTAACTTTTAATGATAGATTGAGGAATGTGAAAAAATTTAAATCCATCCGACTTCTAGGCAGATGAAGTCGCGAGCACAGCTAGTATTAGGATACAAAAAGTCGTTCTGCCTAGCCTTAGCTCAACTATGTTGTGGTCAGCTTCCAGTCTAACCAGATGCGGCTGAATACCAGTATTTTACACGGAGCGGCTGCCATCAGACCTCCGCAACCCAATTACTGGGCAATGCCGATATCCTAAGGTTAGACCGGTTGTCAAACTTTCGGGCTTCTGACTACCCGTATCGACTGTCATAGGTATTCGCATGACACCTGGGACCGACGGTTTAACGTGCTCTCCGAGGCACGGAGGGGTCTCGATGTGTAAAAAATGGTCACCCATCCACGGACTGACAGCGGCAAGCGTCGCTTAACCTTGCAAATCATATGATCCGCGCTGTTGATAATTAGCCACGACACGAAATATATAATTAGGATACAAAAAGTATAAATTATTATTGTCAACTAGCTGCCCGGACAGACTTCGTTCTGTCAAAAGTTATTGGCCTGTAGTGGGAAAAGAAGTGTTGTTTTTGCTATTTTCCACGCAATTTTTATGTTTTTTCTCTCCATAAGAACCTTCCTTATGCCTTAAGGAATATATAAAAATAAAAATTTGCCGAGTTGATCGAGCCGTTCTCAAGTTTTGCGCTTAGCAACACATTTGGTTATTATTTTTTTTTATATACATATAGAAAGATAGATGTCAAAGTAAGGATGGTGGGAAATGAATCACAGATAAAAAAATATCTAAAAAAAAGTTAACACATGTTTGCAAATGTTTATTCTAGATTTAAAAACCTGTGATCGATAAAAAAGATAAATAATTTATTATAAAAACTTTTAAGTTAAACGGTTTTATCTTGCAGTACCCCTGCAGCATCAGGATTTGAGGATTGAAGGTTGAAATTGTTATAATGTTGTATTGTCGTGGGAATTGAATTTGTGTGCGAAGTTTCAGGAGAATCGGTTAAGCAGAAATAGTTGAAAAATCAGTCGGAAGATTGGAATCGAACAAATATACGAAGTAAAGCTAATTAAACGGTTTAATAATACCTAATAAAAATGCTAACAATGGCAGGGAAAGTTACGTTAGACGTATTATTAGCGAAATTTCCCTAATAATTGATATCTAATAACAATTTTAGCGGCACAGTAATCAAATATCGACGCTCGGCAGTGAAAATCTCGTAAATCAAATTTTCTTCAAAAGCGTTTTATTTGTTCTTTAGATTGATAAACTCGTCATACACGTACTAGTTCAACAAACTTTCAATTCAAATACTTCTAAGCTATCTATGACGTACGATGACAAACTTGTATTAACATTTGAACGGCCATATTTTTTTCAGGAGACAGTTCTTTCTCTCTTTTAAAAAAATGTATTTTACACATACGTGGTTTTCACTGCCGACCGTCGATATGGATGGATGGATGTTATGGATATGGATGTTATGATGTTATGGATGTCGATATTATGCTAAATAATAACCGCGCCGAACATACGATTTCCGATTTACGCTTGCCGCGGTCAGTCCGTGGATGGGTGACAGTTCGTTTATCATCGAGACCCCTCCGTGCCTCGGAGAGCACGTTAAACTGTCGGTCCCGGGTATCATACCTATGACACTCGTTACAGGTAGTCAAAAGCCCGAATGTCTGACAACCGATCTATCTTTAGGATATCCGCATTGCCCAGTTACTGGGTTGCGGAGGTCCGTGTAAAATACTGGCATTCAGCCGCATCTGGTTAGACTGGAAGCTGACCCCAACATAGTTGGGAAAAGGATAGGTAGAATAAACATAATAATACGGTATTTTTTATTCTTAAGGTGGGTGCTGCGACTAACAATAGTAGATTGTATCATAAGGGAGCAAAATAATATTTTTACGGCGAGGGTGCTTTTTTGAATCCAGAGCGAAGTGAGGGATTCTTTAGTAGAATCCTGAACGTAGCGAGGGATTCAAAGTAAGTCGCCCGAGCCAAAAATATATTTTGCGACCGAGTGATACACTCTACTTTTCATCACCCACTATGAGAAAATAAAAGCCTCATATTTTATTGTATAGAATAGCCATCACATTTCTTGCGTCAGTTCTAAAAGAACAATGGCAGACTTTCATACATAAAATTAGTTGAGAAGAAATGGTAGCGTCTATAAGTCAAAAATATCTTAAAATGTTAAGCGTCAGTCCCTGAATAACTTTGTCAAAGAATTTTGTCCTGAGAGGATTGAGAATAAAAGATATTTAGATTTGAACTTTTTTAGGTTATGTCATATGTCACTTGGAGAAATTCATGAGTCTTGTGGTTGTTTAGTGTTAGCACAATTGTTAGCTTAGTAAATTCTCACCATAATGTACCTGTGTGACCATATTCCACCATGTGGAAAAAGCGAAAGAGGTTTGTTAGGATCGTAGCAAAAGGAAGAATGTTTTCTCTACCTACCTCTACGGGGAAAAGCGTGACTTGCCGATATGTATACAGCATTCATCATACCTACTTGTAATGAATAAAAAATGAAACAAATCTACATTTTTTACATTTTTATTCCTGCTCATCTTCTCTTACAATAATTATACAATCTAAAAATTCAGCTGGCACTGCAATACTTTGTGGCATATTAATCAATGTTGAGATTCTTTCGTCAGAATCGCCTGTTCTCATTTTAAGGAGTAGCATTGCTAGTCTGGACTTCCTTTCCGTATCTCCTGGATCCGACGTACTTCTTCAAGTAATGTGCGGAATTTATCTTTTGTATAACCTACCTACCCAGTATACAAAAACCGATCATCGATTTTCTTCTACATTTTCAAAATCTAGTGTCGGATTAAAAGCATTTACGAATGAAAATACATGTTGTATCTGCTGTGCAGTAAATGTAGAAATGCTATTTTCAGAATCAAATAACATTTCCCACATATTAAACTCCAAGTGTTCATCACAAACTCTACAAAGTTCAGGCGGATAATAATGATGGCTACTCAAAATAATTGCTCTTAATTTATCAGATATTCCCCGTAACACAGTATTAGAGCAGGGAGGAAAAACACAATGGCTATTAGTGTTTGCTGCTCTTCGGTAATTCGGTAACTCCATCACTATGTTTGGTGACTGTTGCTCAGAAGAAACTGGTTCCGATGACTGGTTGTCTTCAGGTACATTGTGGTGGGATCTGGCGTCATCAATAATGCTCATATGCAGAGCCTCTCTCTGCGTGCGTAACCAGCAAGCATGGCACACATGATCAGATTCTGTTATCTGAAACAAATATGTAATTAATTAAAAATATTTGAACCCCACAATCTATTATAAAAAAAAGAAAAATGGAAGGAGCAAGTGACACTGTAGAATAACTTATTACTGGTTACTATAATAATCATAATGGTTTATTTATCCAATAGACACAGGTTCAAGACAATACAGCCAAATATATTTTTTGATAATAATAAGTCACTATAATGTGTGTGTGAAACTAAACATCACACTGCAATTTTTTATCCACATAGTAAACGGTCATGGTTAGTTATAGTTATAAATATTACTCATAACATACCTGTCGTGGTGCTAGTATGTTCTCTATAATAGCTATGATAAGAGTGTTGCAAATCAGTAGGGATGTCTCTTAATATTTTATCGCTCTGTCTGCGTACTATAGAACACCCACATGAGACACATGAGTATGGCCTCTGTGACTTGGTCCACCATGTTGATCACCACTATCAGAAACTTCTTGCTGGAGACATTGATTACTCAGTAATCTGAAAAATAAAGAAAAATAAAAACAATGCTGACAACAAAAATAGTTCCAGCTAGGTTAATATTCATTAATAGCTTAGCTGCTAATTGTTTAATTTAATGTAAATATTGTAGGGCTATGCTATAGTGAATTTAGACTTTTATTTATATTTATATACAGTAAGTTAAGTAAGGGTTATTTCAAGATAGGTAGGTACTTACTAAGAGTGGGTATACCCAGCCACAGAGTAAACTAGTGACTCTTGGATCGAGTGTCAGGGCAGGATAGCGGCGCAACGTGTTAACGCAAATGTTGCAGTTAACACATAGGATTCGCGTTAATCTACTACGATCTCCCATAGAGGTTCAAAACGCACTTCAACAATCCAAACAATGAGGCAAAATCGGAGTCCAAAAAGGAGGTAGCACAGTCACGCAGGGCAATATCAGAACCCTTTAGGCACGCACAAGTCATACAAAGCGAAGGGAATATCAGTCCGTGAGCAATCCCAAGGCAATTAGAAATAGGCAAATATCAAAACAGCAAAACACAACAAACACGAGAAGCGTAGGAGCATGACAACAGCTGGCAACAGACCGCTTTTCGTGACAGTGACATTTCATTTAGTGTTGCTATAACATTAAATGAAATTGTTACTTAGAATAGTATTATGATTGAGGTATTGAATAATTGTAAGAAGTTCCAAGAAACTTATTTTCGACCATATCACTTTAATTTTTTATTATGACTGTTAATATAGTTATTAGTAATAATAATATCCTATAAAATATTTTGAACCTTCATGTGGTCTTACAAATATATACGAAAATAGTATGAATATAGTTAATGGCAACATTGAAATAGTGTAAAATGATTATAGTCATTTGATATTCCCAAAAATGTATGCTTTTTTCTGTGGCCTTAAATAAAACACATGTTAAAATGAAAAGTCATAGAAAAATAATTAAAATAATTTTATATAAAAGACATTTATAGACGCTAACATTTTTGTCAACTATTATTCTGCCATTGTTCTTTCAGGAGTTAATTCTATACTTTCACTGTCGCTTGAAGAACTCATTTTTCAACACATAACCATGAATTTCTAACAATCCGTGAAAATTGACGAAATCGCGGGTCATAGTTCGCGCGTTTTTAATTTGATTTCTTTTTTTTTTATTCAGTCGGCGGCGGCGGCGCGACTATGGGCCGTCGTCGTAGCAGCCCGTCTTTTTTCAAACAATATTTGCGTTCGATTTCTTTGGCGCTGAACACTAAGATGTTCCAAATTCAAAAAGTGCGCGGCAAAGATAATTGCGGCGCACTTATAAAGAGGATTAAAAACTCATTACTGCCCGCTAAAAGTTTCTTATAGAAAACACCACTTTTGGGTGCATTTAAAGGCGAACCAATTCGTCCTTTTCGAATAGATGGCATGAAATACATATTTAATGAACACTCGGACCAAAAAACACAGTAAACACTTAAGCCACGCTCCTATTTTGTTTGAAAAGCATGTTAGGTGTTATTTGAAAAGCATGTTAGGTGTTATTTGAAAAGCACGTTGGGTATTATTGGAAAAGCAAGTTAGGTGTTATTTGAAAAGCATGTTAGGTGTTATTTGAAAAGCATGTTAGGTGTTATTTGAAAAGCATGTTAAGTGTTATTTCTAACAAAAATATCGTCGCACCAGATTCAGTTTTATTTTTAAAGAAATGTTCCGATACGCCAAGTTGTGACTGCTTCGTTGGTCTAGTGATCGCAAGCGCAACTGCTAAGCATAGGGTCCTGGGTTCGATCCCAAGATTGGGCAAAGTGTTATCGGGTTTTTCCATTAGGAGTCACTCAGTAGCATCTCGGAGACTGGATTTGCGCCTGATTAATGGCAACAGGCTCGCCCCCTATTACATGGGACTGGCGAATCGAGGGTGTACTAAAACACCTCTGCCGAACCCTTTGGGGAATACAAGGCGTGATGTTATATTTTTTTTTAAATGGGTTTGCTCTTGACCCTAGTCTAGGTCAGAGGAGACAGAGACAAAGTCTACGATGGAGTGAGCTTACCCAGAAGAAGCCTGTTAACTCTAACTTTGAAAAGATTCAGGTTGAATGCGTTCGGGAACACAGACGCAGGTAGTGAGTTCCACTCTTTTGCCGTGCGCATTATGAAGGATGTTTGGAAGCGCTTAGTGCGAATTGATGGAATGGCAACTAAGTAAGGATGGTAACTTGCAGTGCGTCTAGATGTCCGATGGTAGAAGGGGGCCGGTGGGATGATGTTGTGGAGTTCTTGAGCACACTCTCCGAAGTACAGTCTATAGAAGACCAGTTTGTTAACAGGAAAACATTCAAATTTCTCTGTGAGTCAACATGAACTTTTGTAATTTTCTCAGTAAGATGACTGCGATACGAATTTCTTCTAATCAACACAGGAAAATACGTAGACACTTCTTAAAATAGTGTGCAAATCACTTACAACAAGATGAGTAAATAGAATCTTTACAACCCAACACTTGGGCACTCGCCAAAAATTCAGTACTCCTATCATTTTACTAGAAATACAATGACTTTAGATATTTTGAAATAGGTCGGGTGAATCATAATTGATTTCACCATTTATATCATCATCCTCCTGCCCTTCTCCTTCTTCTCCTTGCCCTTATCCCACACTAGGTTGGTCGGCACAAAATGTATTTCATAAATCCATGTTGTTAGAGGTTTTGGCTTATTGTTTTATGACCGGTCGCCTGCCTGACGTCAACCCTCCTTGGGAATACTCGTTGCGCCGTCGCGCGGGTGACCCAATGTGCTTGCTGATATTATGCACACGGTTGACAGGGTCCCAAAATGATATGCTTGTCAATCTTAATGCCGCCAACTAAGTAGACTATGTTCTTCTTGGTGGGGTATACTTGAAGTTGCTCGACCCACTCATTCAGTTTTGCTAGGGACTTTGGTTCTGACACATCGTAAACTAATATAGCACCGTGAGCGTCTCTGTAAAAACTTGAAACTTCTCGTACTCGACACTACACGCTACTATTCCACGTCGTTTACAATAGAAATAAACGGCGATTTATAATAAGAAATCTAAAAAATTTAAAACTACTTGAAAAATAAATTTTATAAAATATCAAATTGATAAATCCTCCTGCCCTTATCCCAACTTATTTGTGGTCGGCGCAGTATGTCTTCTTCTTCCATACATCTCTATCAGCCGTCATGTCAGTAGTCACCCCCTTTCTAGCATAGATCGTTTCTTTGTTCTTCCTCTACTCTTATAACCATCCACATTCATACTCAAAACTTTCCTCACGACATGTTCCTCGTTCCTCCGCATCACATGCCCATAGCATGACAACCGGTTTCCACACAACTTCTCAGTCACCGGCGCCACTTTCAGACTTCCTCTTACATACTCATTTCTAATTCTATCCATTCGCGTAACACCAGACATCCCTCTCAGCATTCTCATCTCAGCTGCATGCAATTGCCCTTCATTTATCCCTTTTGTGGCCCAACATTCCGATCCATACCAGATAGCAGGCCTAACCATGGTTCTATAGATCTTCCCCTTAAGTTTAAGGGGAATACGCGAGTCGCAGGTCGTTCCCATGACCTGCCGCCATTTCATCCATCCTGTGTTAATTCTGTGCTTAATACAACATCACGTCTGTATTCCCCGAAGGGTTGGGCAGAGGTGTATAGTAACACCCTCATTTCGCCGTTATGTTTAAGTCCCATGTATTGGCGGACGAGCCTATTGCTATCAACCGGGCACAAATCCAAACTCAGACCTGCTACTGAGGAACTCCACACGGAAAAACCCAATAACACTTTTCTCGAGCTGGGGATCGAACCCAGGACCTCACGATCAGCGGTCGGGCTTGCCACCACTAGACCAACGAGGCAGTCTGTGCTTGACAGCACGATCTATTTCGCCATCGCTTTGCAAGAGTGAACCGAGATACCGAAATTCGAAGCAGAATGGAAGAAGCGCGCCATCTAGCGTTATGGCTCCAGAACTAGAGAGACCGTCGAAATCACATATCCACAAAACAGATAGGTACAGAAGTCAATTTACATACAAGTGCGCTCGAGCAACGCACACATAGACACTGCTCACGGACATGATATCTCGGACTGTTTGGGACTAGAGTGCGAGTGAGTGCGAGCGCGAGTGCCATGCGCTTGAGAGAGATAGATATATAGATAGAGCGACCGCCGAGCGTAGGTATGAAAAGTGAAGTACATATATGTGATTGACTTCTGTACCTATTTTGTGGCAGAACGGAAGAAGCGCGCCATCTAGCGCTATGGCTCCGGAACTAGAGAGACCGTCGAAATCACAGAACGTATATTCTGTCAGGGGAAACGAGGTATGGTGTCCCTCCAACGAAAAGGGAGGATCTTATACCTGGCGGACTACTGCACAACGGTTGATGTTGGGAAGTTGTATATCGTCGCTTAAGTTCTAACACTGCGTAACTCGAAAAATAGTAGTTTTGAGTTACGCACGTCATTCGATAGCGAATCGAAAAACGCATCGTTTGACTAATCACAATCAATGGTTAGATCCAATAGCAACGCGTTATTTCAAAAACAAAATCCACCGCGTATTTAATATTTTTTCCATCAAGCTATGTAAACAGCTAAAACAGAGTGTAAGTCAGGTGAGTTCCATACTGGATCGTGTCGCGAAAGTGCTCCGTCGAAGAAACCAAAATAAAATAGAATATTATAGACTAGCTTTTGCCCGCTGCTTCGCTTGCGTGATTTTTTTTCACCCCCTTAGGGGTTGAATGTCGAGAAATCCCTTCTTAGTGGATGTTTACGTCACAGAATGAACCTACTGTCAAAATTTCAAGTTTCTAACCCCAGCCGTTTAGGCTGTGCGTTGATAGATCAGTCAGTCAGTCAGCTTCTCCTTTTATATATATATATAGATTAAAAACAATTATATGATAAGTAGAAAAAAATCTATTTTTTGCTCTCCTGAACAGTTAACAATTTTGAGTTACGCGGTGTTAGAACTTAAGTGACGATATAGGTACTATCTGCTGCGTGTCAAATCTTAATATCGCATTGCAGGATTCCTGTGACGTCATACTTGGGAGTTGTCATTATTGTCGCTGTAGTCTACACAATCGTCATGCTACGCAGTTCACATGTGGCGCGGTAGATGTCGCCACACTGTTTTGGTTCTACTGATTTTCAAGCCAACATTCTCCAGTTTCCGTTGCCATTTCTCCATTCTGCTCTGAATCTTAGGTCCATGTTCACCAACAAGAACAATGTCGTCGGCAAACAGCATGCACCAGGGTGCCTCTTCCTGTATGGGGGCCATTCAAGTATTAGGTAAGCAGAATTTTAGTAATTTTTGACCCACCCCTCCCCCTTGTCAGCAAAAGTAAGCAAAGCTCTTACCCGTTCTATGCTTGCGTAAACATTGGTATTTTTTTTTAAATCTGTTGAGATTTCTTTATTGTTATTCATGAGCGGCAATTTCAAAGTGTAGAAAAATAAGTAAATAAATAAATATTGCTGACTTAATCACCATCCAGACCCCCGCGTCCCCCATGTCATCAAAAATAAGCTAACCAAAGACCCCCTCACCCCCCTTTGGTGCTTACGTAATACTGAATGGCCCCTACGTCTATCTATACTAATATTATAAAGAGGAAAGATTTGTATTTTTGTATGTAACTAATAAACTTAGAAACTACTGGACCGATTTCAAAAATTCTTTTGCTGTTAGAAAGCTACATTATCACTGAGTAACCTAGGCTATGGGCGGAGCCGTGAGGACACAGCTAGTATCTAATAAATAAAACATACTACAGTGTAACGGAGTTTCTTCTAGATAAAAATATATTATCGTGAATTGTAATTGAAGATAATCTCAAAATAATGTAATGCAATGTGATAATTTAGTAAATACTTAATTGAATGTAAATATTTGCATACCGAATGGTGAAATATGGCTGAGCATCACAAATGTAACATCTTTTTTTTGGTATTACCTATATTTGCTAAATAGCGGCCCGTCCCGGCTTCGCACGGGTGGACATTTTTCCCGTTTTAGCAACATTTTTCATTTATGCTCCGCTCCTATTGGTCGTAGCGTGATGTTATATAGCTTATAACCTTCCTAGATAAATGGACTATCCAACACAATAATATTTATTCAATTCCAACCAGTAGTTCCTGAAATTAGCGCGTTCAAACAAACAAACTCTTCTGCTTTATAATATTACTAGCTGACTCTCGCAACTTCGTCTGCGTTTTTCCCGTTTTTGCAACATTTTTCATTTATGGTATTTACGGCGCACCTACCAACCCTACCTGCCTACCCTACCTACCTACCCTACCTACCTGCCTACCCTACCTGCCTACTTTACCTGCCTACCATACCTGCCTACCCTACCTACCTACCTACCCTAATAAATTATAGCCTATATGTTGCCGAGGACTAATTGCTATATAACAAAAAAGTTTCATCAAAATCCGTACAGTAGTTTTTGTGTTAAAGCCGGACAACAGACAGACAGACAAAAATTACAAAATGTTTTTTTTGTTTGTGTTACTTGTATGAAGACCCCTAAGGGTATTTTTTATAGTTTTTATTCAATGTACAGAATCTACAGTTTTATTAAATATATGTACCCATAGATTTCCCGTTTTTGCAACATTGTTCATTTATGCTCCGCTCCTATTGGTCATAGCGTGATGTTATATAGCCTATAACCTTCCTCGATGAATGGACTATCCAACACAAAAATAATTTTTCATTTCCAATCAGTAGTTCTTGAGATTAGCGCGTTCAAACAATATTTTCCCGTTTTTGCAACATATTGCATTTCCGCTGCGCTCCTATTAGTCGTAGCGTGATGTTATATAGCCTATAGCCTTCTTCGATAAATGGACTATCCAATACAAAAATATTTTTTCTATTCCCGCTAGTAGTTCCTGAGATTAGCGCGTTCAAACAAACAAACAAACTCTTCTGTTTTATAATATTATTAGTGTAGATAAAAACCTATTATATTCTATGTCCGACATCAGAGCGTCCATTCTCATTAGTAAATGGTAAGGGGTTAAAGCCGTCCCTTGATGCAAGCCTACTTGAATTCACCATTGTTTGACATAATAGTCACCAACTTGTGACTGTCCCACTGCTGGGCAATCTCTTTACATACAAAGGAACGAGTATTGATGACCACGCTCATTCAGTGCTTGCTAGCGATTTCAGTAGACCTAGTACGAATGCTTGTTATCGGTAGCTGGTAACACTGGACAATGTTGACATAAGAGGGTAACCGTCAAGATTAATCAACGTACCCAAAGTTATAAAAACAGTGATCATTCGACGGAGATAAAGATTCCATGTCGAACAGCCGAAGAAGTCTGACCTTTTATATCTGGTTTGCTTGTCCTCGTTTTCTGATCTTGTTTTAATTATTATATTGTGAACTAGCTTCTGTAACTAACCATTAATCCAATTAAAAGTACCTACCTACTCTCAGTGGTAGAGAGTCTCTGTTGGTTTCATTTACTTTATTTACCATGCTCCCAATCCTGACATACCGATATTAGTTATAACTGTAATGATAGATTTACCCCTACAAGATTCTGTTGTATGTATTTTATACGATGTGGATTTACCAACTTAAACGAACGTAATATGTAAGTGATTTTTAACCGACTTCCAAAAAGGAAGAGGTTCTCAATTCGATTGTATGTTTTTTTTATGTATGTTTGTTCCGCCATATCTTTGCTAATTGTGAACCGATTTTAATGATTCTTTTTTGTTTGAAAGAGTATTCTTTCGAAATGGTCCCATTTAAATTTGGTGAAGATCTGATGAAGAACTTCGGTGATAGACCATTTGAAGTCGGTTTTATTTTTGTTAAAAAGTGATTATTGAATCGGAAATACTCGTTTCACATATACTGTAGTTCTGCCTAGCCTTTTCCCAACTATGTTGTGGTCAGCTTCCAGTCTAACCAGATGCGGCTGAATACCAGTATTCTGCCATTAGACGCAACCCAGTTACTGGGCAATGCCGATATTCTAAAGTTAGACCAGTTGTCAGACTTTCGGGCTTCTGGTATTCGTATGACACCCTACTGTTGAACGTGCTCTCCGAGGCACGGAGGGGTCTCGATGTGTAACGAACGGTCACCCATCCACAGATTGACCGCGGCAAGCGCAGCTTAACCTCACAAATCGTATGATCCGCGCGATTGGTAATTAGACACGAACGCAATTTAGTAATTTAATAATAACTGCCATTATACAAGGTGTAAAAAGACCCTTCACGAAGCCGTCAACCATGCATTCAGTACATCAAACTAAGCAACCCTACGCAAAAATTATCGCTGGGAAACTACTTTTTTTTGGGTGAAAAATTTCGTTTTACTGTAAAGCTCAATGTAACGCACTCAAAACACTGTGCTGATAGATGCAATGGGTAGTAAATGGGTAATGGAGGTATTTCAAGTACATTTGCAACCTTCAAAACTAGTAGGTATTTTAAAAAAAAGTTGTGAAAAAGTTGGAACTTTGACCTCCAATATCTCCGTAACTAGAAGGTTCCCAGGCTTAGTCCAGAACAAAAAAATCATCGCAATGACGCGGAGAATAAATGCCTTTCGGCTTCGTTAAGGGTCTTTATACACCGTATATTTCTGCAGCTCTGCCTTACCCATCAAGGAATAAACGTAAAGTTTACCTAAGCCTATATAAAACAATAAGAACATAGGTACCTAAGAAATAACATTATTTTGCAAAATGTTTTATGAAACAGGAACTGTCTGGATTCTCTTATCATGCGCATATAATTTTGAACTGACCTACCACAACATAATATCTCGTAAAAAGGTGGTTTTAAGGACGTTTGGAACAACTCAATAATTCATGAAGGGACGTCGTATGCCGTCCATTTTGTTGAATAATACATTATCCGCATTTTAATCATGTCCTGTTTGTGTTTCTCGCTGATTTTTGCAGTTATTTTCAATGTGACATGTTGTATCCTAATGTCGTTTTGGATTGAGAATTGAGTTTAGTGCCATCTGTTGTGTTTAATTGGAGAGTAAAGTTTGGTAAAAGTTTCACTGTTCGACGCTAGATGTCGCTAGTTGTATATGGGCTGAACTCTTGTATCGGATAATATTTTTGCTCTAGACATTTTTCTTAGAAAACTTTATTGTTATTGACCTAATGAAGAATCTTGCAGCCATCCTCTTGGCATAATTCCGTTAAACTTTCACCATAATGTTTTCGCAAAGTCTTACTTCTTCATTTATTTTTAACTTTACCATTTGGCTTAGATACGACCAATTACAACTATCGCAAGACGAAAAAGAAATTTTTGTTTTTATTCTAGCAAAATTCCCTGCGTGTTTAATCTATACCAGATCAAAATGGTTTTAAGGAATTACATGAATTCGTGCACAAGAAGAATGAATTCAAGAAGATTGCTGATGTCAATCTTAGAGACAAAATTGGAAAATCATGTGTTTGTAATTTCACTGACATCCATACCCTTCAAACTAGTACACAGCAATGCTACTGATAGAAAAGGCACGCGTAGGGAGTGTCAAAATAAAAAATAAAAGGAAAGCTATTTTTTTTGCCAAATTATTACAACAACCTTTTTTTTTATTACAGTTCGTAATAAACAATTTATATTATTATTATAGCAGTGACAGCCTACTGGTGTGACCGTCAGACAGTCAAGTCATAGGTCTCGAGTCCGAACCCAAGGCACGCACCTCTGACTTTTCAGATTCATGTGCGTATTGTATAATTATCACTTGCTTAAAAACGGTGAAGGAAAACATCGTGAGGAAACCGGCATGCCTGAGAGATATTTCTCGACGGCATGTGAAGCCAAGTCAGAGGCCCATGGGCGGCATAAACTGTGACACCAGGTTAGTCACTAACCACACGAAAAGAAGAAGAAGAACAATTTATAATGATGAAATTATTAATATAATTCGGTAAATTTCAAATGTTCTTTTGGACATTTCTAATTCTAAGACAAAACGAGTAAGAAGTCGCATATAAATGCATAAAACATTCTCTATGGGGCCTTATAATAATGGTAATGGTTGACGCAAACAGTAGGATCCTCATATGAAATTTAAATGGCTTTAGAGAATAACAATCGCCATCTTGTTTTCATGACGGACTATTATTAGGTTGATCACGTGTAGGTCAGCAGAGAGGGCACCTTCAGTACCTTCTTTTCGTGTGGTTAGTGACTAACCTGGAGTTAACCTGACATCAAGTTTTTACAGAGACGTTTACGGTGCTATATTAGTTTACGATGTGTCAGAACCAAAGTCCCTAGTAAAACTGAATGAGTGGGTCGAGGAACTTCAAGTATACTCCACTAAGAAGAACATAGTCTGCTTAGTTGTCGGCAATAAGATTGACAAGCATATCATTTTGGGACCCAGTGCATAATATCAACAAGCACATTGGGTCACCCGCGCGACGGCGCAACGAGTATTCCCAAGGAGGGTTAATGTCAAGCAGGCGGCCGGTCATAAAACAATAAGCCAAAACCTCTAACAACATGGATTTACGATTACATGTTGTGCCGACCCCACCTAGCGTGGGATAAGGGCAGGAAGAAGAAGAAGAAGAAGTGACTAACCTGGTGTCAGAGTTTATGTCGTACTTGGCTTCACATGCCGTCGAGAAATATCTCTCAGACATTATTTCCTCACGATGTTTTCCTTTCACCGTTTTTAAGTGATAATTAATACAATACGCACATGAATACGAAAAGTCAGAGGTGCGTGCCGTGGGTTCGAATTCGAGACCTATGACTTGGCAGTCCACGGTCACACCACTAGGCTATCACTGCTCTTATTATTATTGGTGCAGTGGCTGAGTTGTTAGCTTCTGCACTACGGGTCGTGGGTTCGATTACCGTACGGAACAAATATTTGTATGGCCTACAGATAGTTGTTCCGGGTCTGGGCGTGTATACATGTGAAGATGTGTGTCTGTAAACGCAACCACGATACAGGAGAAATCCTAGTGTGGGAGAGAAGTTAAATAAGAAGCTTAAGAGTCGGCGCAGACGACTTACTGTCCCTTGGTCTGTCCTTGGTCTTGATAGACCGTGAAAATAAAAAGTATCAAAACAAACAGAATTTCCGGAATTGCATAGGACTCTATACCTACTATCTATTTTCATGGACAATAAAAACTTTTTTACAAAAAATTTAAACCGACTTCAAAAAATGATAAAATAATTACCTACCATATAAAATTATCTACCATATAAAATTTCAGAAGTCGGTGCTGATCCACGCTGAACCAAATTGAAGGCACCGACTTCTGAAACTGTTAATTTTATATGGTAATTATTTTATTCTTTTTTGAAGTCGGTTTAAATTTTTTTTATTTTTTTCATTTCAGTGGCCTTAATTAAAACTTGGTTGGACCTACTAAAGACGCTGCTCGTAACATAATCACATCATCACAATATGCGTACTGTTCGTCATTGAGGAGTTCCATTGTCTATCTCCGAAGTTCTTCATCAGATCTTCACCAAATTTAAATGGGACCAACTTCGAAGTATACCCTATTCATTAAAAAAAGATCGGTTCACAATTGGCGAAAATATCGATGAACATACCAAAAAAAAAAAAAAAAACACAGACGAACATAGTAACCTCTTCCTTTTTGGATGTCGGTTAAAAAAGCCCGACGCGGTTTGTCCGTCGTCGTCTGCTTCGCAAAATAGATCGCCGGGGACTGTACCTCGTCTGGCTGGGCTGTAGCTATGCTTGCAGCTGTCAGTCCATGGATGGTTTACCATTCTGGAGATTCCCTTGGAGAGCATTTTAAGGCACCAAATATATAATCAGCATAATAAATATATAGATAGATAGAATATAAAACTTCCTCACCGCACGCTGGGAATAGACGTGTGTTGTAAGATTATACAAAACCCAGCACGCGATGTGGTAGGAGCTATACGGTCCGCCTGGCTAGCTACCACCTGAACATTAAAGTCCGGCGCCAAGCAGTTGACTGTGTTCCGTCGTGTGTATGTGAGAGCCAGAGGGGTATAGGGGAGTCCCTCTATATCTCTGTTCCTTGTATTCGTGTGCTCCATCTTAGACCCTGTCTGCCCTTACCATCAGGTGAAGAAAAGGTTAAGAATAAAAAACAAACGCATTCTTTCACATTTTCCGCCGGTCTACGCTATGTTTTCATGCAGAGATTGATTACCACGATTTCTCACTGCGTGCTGAAGATTTCAGACCATTAAGGCCAGGATGTCAATGGAATCGCTGATAGAGTTTGTCCTAGACGGACATACATCGATGTTATTGGTGATGTTCTTCACAAAGCTCAGGTGCGTAGTACTCTCAACCGGCGTGCGTATATGACAAGATGTATGAATGTGGATGAAGCGAAAGGAGTATGTAAGGGTCGTAGCATGTCGCGTTCTATACTTTCTGCCTGCCCCCATGGGAAAAAGGCGTGAGTTTATGTATGTATGTAAGTCCAGGTTTCCTCACGATATTTTCCTTCACCGTTAGTCAGTGGTATCTTAAAGTAAAGGCGGGTACAGACTGCTGTAACGTAAAATGCAATGTAACATAAAAAGTACGTAGTACGCACGCGTAGTGTGCACGGTTCATGCGCGCAAGGCGTCCACACTCTGGGAATTCTGTTACATTGCATGATACATTGCGACAATGTGGACGGCAAATTCTTTCATTGTGTGTTACATTGCATATTACATTTCGTAAGTCTGTACCCGGCTTTATAAGAATAACAGTAATTAGTTTAATTAATTATTGTATAATTTGTTGCGAATAGATCGCTGTGAGACACTCGCTGCCTGTTCGTTACATACTAGCCACTGCAACTCGCGCCTTTCACGCGAAATTCTATAGTCGTTTGGTACCCAAGCAATGTGAATTCGCAGCGTGTGCAATGTCACACAACTCGCGCGAGCGCTACTGTCGCGGCGAGTTAGGGATGATTTCCACCAAACGGCTTGCATCGCATCGGATCGGAAAGGACACGTACGGTTGCGGCGACAGCAGATCGCGTCCGGCAGGATGTCGACGCATACGATCGGCTCCGTACCGTCGTTTGCAAACGTATGCGTTTCTGCGCCTAGTCAAATAGTTTCATTCCTACCGTGTTGACAGCCGAAAGGATCCGATCGGATACGAAGACAGGCGAACGGGGCCGATCGCGCGTAGCAGCATACTTTCGGCTACGATCGTGTGTCGCGGAAGACGCCCGCGGTCAAGCTGCTGTGCGCGGCTTGGTAATATAGACTTTAAATACTGTGTACACGATTTAATATCGTTTAAAAATTATAAAATCCGTTCCGATCCGATGCGATGCGAGCCGTTTGGTGGAAATCATCCTTTGCACACTCGCGGCGATCTTCTTCTTAGCCTGTCCATGGCAATCTTAATTGAGTCGGTCCAGAGCTACCTTAGTTTAGCGTTATCGGTAGCGTCCATTAGTTCCAGTAACGTGCAGGTATCAGGGCACGCAGTTTATGATGTCAGGTGTTCCATCGTTTGTACCTCACGACGTTTAACTTTGCCGTTAAAGCAAGTAATATAATCAGATAAAGATCACTGATTTTTTACTTAAAATTATCTTGATTTATTTTGTCTGTCTTACAGGTTTACATCGATGTTTTCTTTCTATATTCCAAGATGCATATTCAATTGAAACTGAAACTCGCGGTGATAATAATAATGATAGTCGTTACGGCCAATGGCTTCAAATCAAATCAAATCAAAAAAAAATATTTCACATAAACCAATACAGGTGCTTATGAAACGTCGAATTTAGGTGCACGGTCCCAATTAGTTGTTTCCTATGGAGAAGAGCCGGCAAGAAACTCCATGGTTACTCTTTTAAAAATAATACCTTTAACAATTTCAGTGGATACAGTACAATGATTTAGGATAGTGAGAGAACAATGAGGTCCTGACCACAGACCAATGAGTAATATAGTACTAAAAGACTTGAGTACAAAAACTAACAAACAAAAATAACATTTTAAAAAAAGTAATATGAATAATATTGTAGTAATTTACAAATTTATAGATGCAGGTCCACAAAGTTCTCACATTTACAAAAGTGAAAAGGAAGCTAAACTATATAAAACAATTGACATAATTAAATGTCATCAAAACTTAGCTAAAAAATCATTGTAGAATAAGATAAAGATATCTTGAGAGTAATGATAGCAATAAAAAAAAATATATATATAATCTTAATTGAGGATAGTTAGTAGACGTACACATAACGCTTAATACGGCTTAATAGCCAAGAGCCTCGACCAACATCTGATGAGGCTCTCGTTGGGCGGCTGGGTCAAGGACCTGATACAGAAAGCGGTACTTCTTGTCATGAAGTTCCTCTCTCTGAGGCCCTGACCACCGGTAGCTTGGACCCTGTTCCCGATGCCGGTGGGCTGCTATTTTTTATATTTTTAAATGTTGTTTATAGAAATATTTAAAAATGTAATTTATATATGTAATAAGTCAATAAAGAGATAATTCCGCCGTGTTATGCGATAATGTGTCAACCCACAAAAACGTGAATTTTGTGTTAACGTCATCTAGTTCTTGTGGTAGGTCTACGTGACGCTTGAAACTATGCCTAGAACAGCAATAAATTAAATAGAGCTCCGTCTATCAAAAAAATCTTAATGCAGTTTGCATTTTTTTAAGCGTTGAGTACACATACCACAATAACTAGATTGCTTTAACACAGAATTAATATTTTTGTGGGTTGACACATTATTGCATAACACAGCTCATCATTCATACACATTTTTAGAAAACCTTAAACGGGGCATTCTTCGAAAAATATTAACAAAAATTGAGAACGTCATTAGCATCATCCCAAAGTTAAGAATGCAGATGTTTAATACTGTAATAAAATTATGATAATGAAAACTCAAACTATACCGCTGCCGTCAAGCAATAAGACAAGAATACTATAGCGTTAACAACCCGGGAGAAGAATGATTTGTTAAAATAATGTTAATAAATTACGAATATTCACCCATTATTACCTTTCAAATCAAATCAAATCATTTAATGCAATCCATAATGTAGGTACATAATGTAGGTACACTTATATGTGGTAAATAAAAAATAATAGAAACAATTATGGACCCTGTCGGGCACAGCAAATTTTTAAATGAGTAGAGAGAGGAAGAGCGCCCTATTAATTTTCCTTGTTACTTAAATTTGAATCAATTTGTATCCTATTAATTTTTTTATATTTCCATTAATTTACTTATTCTATTAATATAACATCTTACAGTCTATCTATTAATTAATTAATACATACATACATACATAAACTCACGCCTTTTCCCATGGGGGTAGGCAGAAACTATAGAACGCCACATGCTACGACTCTTACATACCCCTTTCGCTTCATCCACAATCATACATCTTGTCATACACGCACGCCGGTTGAGAGTACTACGCACCTGACCTTTGTGAAGAACATCACCAATAACATCGATGTATGTCCTTCTAGGACGTCCTCTACCGGCGTTCCCATTAACATCCGCCTTATAAATTCCTTTTGTTAATCGTCGTTCACTCATTCTCTCAACATGGCCAAACCACCTAAGCATACTCCTTTCAATTTTTTTCGTTTTTTTTTTTCAATTAATTAATTATATTTAATATTGCTTATTTAAACGCTCGCTTATAATTTGTTCACTATAGTGTAGTATAATTATTAAGTGTAATAATATAGTTAAATTACAAAAATATCTTTTATTCATAATTATGTTTTAATATTGAATTTATCCGTTAGATATTCGTGTAATTTCTTCCTTCTTGAATCTAATGAATCTTTCACAATCAAAGGTCTGTTTACCTTTTATGCAAAATTTGAATGGCTAGACCAGAGGTCCCCAAACTTTTTTGTCTTGTAGACCACTTGCCATGTTTTTCGGTTGTGGGTAGACCCCCTACTTAACTAATTTTGCATTTTTGCAAATTCATCGACTTCTAATGTGTTTTTGACTGATTTCTAACTGTAGTGAGGTGTAGAGCGAAAAAACACACGCTAAGTTTTATACATTTATTAATGACTAGCTGTGTCCTCACGGCTCCGCCTGTAGCCTATGTTACTCAGTGATAATGTAGCTTTCTATCGGTAAAAGAATTTTTGAAATCGGTCCAGTACTTTTTAAGTTTATTCGTTACATACAAAAATACAAATCTTTCCTCTTTATAATATTATAGTATAGAAATTTAAATTCAAATCAATCAAAATAATTTTAGCATGTATCTATTACATAAAATCACTTATACCAGGTTCACACGATTCGATTCTAAATGATCAACTGCCAAATCGCATGCGGTTTGAACCGCCTGAACCGACTTTTAATCAATTTGAAGGAACAAAAAGTTTCAACGTTTTTTGATCAACTAAAATCGAACTGTGTGAACCCGCTATAAGAAAAAATAAATGCTTCTTAGGCCCATATTACACTATCATAGAAATATGATCATAGATATATGAGTCATTTTTATATGAAGAACCTATGACGGTGTAATAACTACATATGATTCATATATCTATGATCATAGTTATGGGGTCCTATTTGACAGCAAGCGTACAAATATGATCATATTATATCCGTCGAATCTCAAAAATGGCGTCAAAATGCAAGAATTTCGACTGGATAATCGAAAAACCAAAAATATTAATTAATATTATTATTATTACATTTTTATCTTCCAATCTAAGTTCTTCGAGTAAGGTGTTATGGACCCCTCTCTTTGATCGCCTTGCTACCCATGACATGATCTAACCCAAATACGTCTTTTATTTTTTGTTTTTTTCTTAACTGTGTAAGTTGTAGTAGGGTATTTTCAGGGCTTGAAATAAGTTCTGAACACGATCGGTGGTAAAACTATGGAAAACGCACGGAAATTATGACATACACAAACTCTTGGACAGAACAGACACTACAGTAATTAAAAATGGGCGCGTGCGCGGTCTGACTGATGCCCTTTTTTGGCGCGACGAATATCGCCCGTTGGTGAGGGGCGGGGGCGATGGGAGCGAGTCCTCGTATGTAAAGGGTGCGTTAGATCGCAACCCCGAGTGCCTACTTAAGGTCGCCTTACAACCTCCCCCTCTGACCTAGACATAGCGCCCTCGCGTCTTGGTCAGTCGAGAAACCGTTTGGGCCTGCCGCGCTTACGCTTTTCATTGACCGGTGCCGGCGGTACATCGCCTACAAATGGGGTCAACTGGGAGACGTGATACCTGCCTAGTGTTTCGCCATCGCTAATCTTCTCCAACACATACGTGTGTACACCTCCTTAATGCGGTAAGGTCCGTCTCGTCGTGGTATGAACTTAGGCGTTTGGCCGCGGGTCGCATCGTTGGCCCCCTGGGTCTTTAGGAGTACGACATCCCAGGGTGAATAATCAGGCGCGGAGCGGCGGCCCTCGTCGGCGAAGCGCTTCTGGTTTGCCTGAACCTTTTCACGAACTTCCCTAGCTTCAAATAGCACATTTGACATCCGCAGCAGGTAAGGGGTAAGGCTCGTAACTATATTATCATTATCTACAATAGTGCGCATGTCTGCGATCACGTCGGCTGGCGCGCGCATCTCACGTCCGAATGTAAGGTAAGCCGGTGAGTATCCAGTACTGCTAGTCGTAACAGAGTTCATGGCAAAGCGTATCGCAGGTAAGTGAACGTCCCATGTGCTATGGTCTTTTCCCACTAGGATGGCGAGCTGAGGTTTCAAATCTCGGTTTTTTCTTTCGACCGGGTTCGCTTGGGGGTGATACACCGGTGACAGTGACTGGGTAATGCCAAACGAATGACACACCTGTTGCATTACTTCACTGATGAATTGAACACCGTTGTCACTCAAGATCCGTCTAGGCACGCCAAATCTTAGGAAGACTTCTGAGATCAATGTCTTAGCACAGTCCGAACTGGTAGCGCTCTGCAGAGCGAACAATTCCACCCATCGGGAACACGTGTTTTTGCAAAATCAGGATCCACTTGTTCTTGTCGGCGGTCTCTGGTAATGGGCCAAAAAGGTCCACAGCAACGACTTCAAAGCGGCGATTGGTTGCGGGAGTTTGCAGTAGACCGGCTGGCTTCCTATTATCGGCCTTGTACCTCTGACAGTCTATGCATTTCTTAAGGTACCCGATGATGCACTGTCGCATTCCAGGCCAATAATATTTCGACTTCACTCGCTGCGAGCGGGTAACTTCGCGAAGTGCACGGCGCGCTTCAACGGAGTATCGAAGAACGCAGACGAGCTCGAGGCATTCATCGATGCCATCGAGGTGTACCGCGAGTGCACCAATATCACCGACGAGCACGCTCTTCGCGGCCTACCGATGCTGCTGGTGGGCGAGGCCGCCGTCTGGTGGCAAGGCGTGAAGTCGTCGGTCACGTCTTGGACCGACGCCCTGCAACGGCTTCGAGGGATGTTCGGCGTGCCGCGACCCGTTGGGCGCCACTGTAAGTTGTAGTAGGGTATTTTCAGGGCTTGAAATAAGTTCTGAACACGATCGGTGGTAAAACAGTATATAATATGGAGAACGCACGGAAATTATGACATACACAAACTCTTGGACAGAACAGACACTACAGTAATTAAAAATGGGCGCGTGCGCGGTCGCGGCCGTGGGCGGACTGATGCCCTTTTTTGGCGCGACGAATATCGCCCGTTGGTGAGGGGCGGGGGCGAGGGGAGCGAGTCCTCATATGTAAAGGGCGCGTTAGATCGCAACCCCGAGTGCCTACTTAAGGTCGCGTTACAACTGTTTTTATCTTCTTTTTTAATGCAATTAATAAAATTGCACTCATAGCAACGGAAAACACGGCTAAATCGTTATCCATCTTGATTAAGTATGACGTTTGTATGATCATAAGTGTAATATGTAGATATGAAGAACAGCATCATATGGCTATGATCATAGAATTTGACAGATATGACATCATATTTATATGATGAATATATGATAGTGTAATATGGGCTTTAGTGAGAAGGATGGTCCTGATACTTTGATAATACATTTTCAATATTTGGCATCAATTTAGTAAGGTTTAATCTTGAATCTCATCGGTTAGTTATATCCAGTTTGTTTCTTTTTTTTTAGATATACCAATTCGCTACTAATATTATAAAATTGCGGAAATAAGTTTTTTTATAAAACTACTATCGTCATCGGTCTGTTTGTTACGTTTTCAGGTAAAAACTAAGCAAAAAATCATGTGTATGTGGGTCATTCCATCAATGGAAAGTCAAAACTAAAGTCACGACCTGCTTAAATGAGCTCCACTATCGCGGACCCCCGTTTACATCTCACGGACCCCCAATTGCTTTTTTCATTCACATGGACCCCTTGTAGGTCATCGTCGACCCCGGGGGTCCATATAGTTATAGACTACTTTGGGTATCACTGGGCTAGACTATAGAAGGTCCATTTCCAGCAGAGTACATTTACGGGTTAAATGGTGTTGGTGAAATAAAAAATATCAGATCATTTGCAAATGTTATCTATAATTTCATTTCTAATTCATCTATTTGATCACAATTTTTGTCTAACAACTACATCGATTATCAAGTCAGCCATTTTAGATTTTTGTCGCATCATAATCGAAAATATTCAATTCATTCATTCACTCACAGTCATTTTAAAATACATTATTTTTTATATTTATCTGTCACTAAATTTAAATGATTACAATGATTTTTTAAGATTTAAATTTAAACTAGACAGCAATTTAAAAAAAAACAAGATGGCGATTTCAATTCTACTAAAGTTTGGACATGAATCTAAGAATTATGAATAAACTAAAATACATTACATTTCTTTGGAAATCCGCCATAGTATTTGATAAAATAAAAAAAGGTTGAAACTAAAAATAATATCGTCTTTCATGAAAATTCTAGTTATTTTAATTATTTAAATAGGTTTCTACTTGATTATAAGAGTTTTTTACAATATTCCCCTATCTTCTATAACTATTTCTAATGATATTACCAGTTCTATAATTAAAAAGCACATCAAACACTCTTCAAACACAAAAAACTTACCGAAGAAAAGTAAATATAATTTATATTAACTTAAAATTATCAAAACAGTTTTACCTACTTGCTACTAGATGTCGCTAAACACAATTTCTATTTTTAGTATTTCAATTAAATAAAAATTAAAAATACGTTTCTTCGGTCAGATTAAGTATAAACAGCCAATTTTGACGAGAAATTTTATAAAATTAAGGAAATAAGGAACTATAACAGATACTCGATGCCACTACTATCTAATGAAAACTAAAATACTACACGATTTCTAAAAAAAAACATTTTCGAGACTCTATGCTACTAAATAAAAAAAACATTGCTAACTTATTTAACAAAATTCTTCTATTCGCATAAATATGAGAAAAAAAAAGTCACGAAATATATTTTTTTTTTTAACTAAACACAAGCGATAATCCTCCAAGCAAAATACAGTCGTTTTTTAAGCAACTAAGCCCAATTATCTATGTCAACCTTTTTTAATGAACATACATTCCAAGTAGAAACGCGCCAAAAAAAGGAAAAACATTGACAATAATTGTGAACAGCAACCCTTACATATTTTATCAGTACATTCATTTCCATAGACCATAGACAAACACGAACATTTTTCCGTGCCATTCTTTTGTTTTAAATTGCATAAATTTCGAAAGACAGTAAGTTACCAAAAATATAAAAAAAATAACTTATAAAATCAATTACTTCGAGAAATAAATAATAAGTTTGAGCGAGTATTTCTTGGTTTTGCTATGTTCTTTACAGAGAGGTGTCGCTTAATACGATATTTGGTTCTAAAAGAGTAAGCCTATTGACTCGACAAAAAGGATATAAGACAAAAACGTACTTAACCAATCTTTCCTAAAAAAAACGAATGTCTAGAGATTGAAAAATAAAGGAAACAACACAAGTTTAAAAAATATAAAAAATAATAAAAAATAATGTTTCTGATTACATCAAAAAGTTAATGAAAATGCGAGAAATCGATATTTTTTAGTAAAATTCTACCAATTTGCTGAATTTAATATTAATTTCGGAAAATATTTTGTTAGAAATTTCGAAAAACCAAGCTGTATTGTTTCCGAATATAACAGTTATCTTTTAAAAAACCTACAATTTCAGAATTATTTTTATACCAATCTATTCTATATGTATATTTCAAATGTTTATTTAACTATTTCCTTTTGATAAACTATTAACGTTATTTGTAAAATTGAATTCAGAATAAATTGGATCGACCGTCAAAACTTTGAACTTTCTTGAATAAAAAAAAAACTTCCCAAAGACAAAATTTTCAAACGCTTCATAAAAAAAAACAAATTGTTCCTGTCAATAACATTAACGACACCTCTAATAAAGACCACATCATCACCAAGACCGTTAACGTACATTAAAAATCAGTGTTTCCTGGGCACCAAGTACAGGTTATAAGTATCTCTGGGAAGGGCCACGCATGCTGGTTTTTGTCTCAAGTCATCCAAACTTTCCGCACCAACATCAAACTCCTGCATGATGCTCGCAAACATGACAAAACTCATTGTAGTAACTAAAGTTTGACCAATACACGTTCTTTTCCCTATACTGAATGGTAGGAAGTGTGGTATATTCCTCCTTACACTCCAAACTTCTTTCTCTGTATCAGATTGCTTAGCTGGCCTCTCCGTATCAGACTCCATTCCTGAATCGCAGAGAGAGTTCCTTCGTACTCTGACTTTTGTTTTTTCTAAGAACCTTGCCGGATCAAATTTTTCTGGCTCATTCCAGTATTCCTCTGAAGTGTTTAATTCGTAGTTATTGATGAAGACTATTGTGCCTTTTTCGACACCGTAGCCTGAGATTGCGGCGTTTTCTGTGGCTACGTGGGGGACGATGGGAGAAGAGGCGTACCTTAGGCATTCGAGGACTGTTGCCTCTGTGTACGGTAAGCTTTGCCTGTCCAGAAGAGTTACTGGCCGTTTTCCTTTCGTCAAGGAGTCTAACTCGGCCTTTACTTTCCTTCCAACCTCAGGGTCTCTAGCCACAGCCGTCAGGCACAGCATAACTAAGTTACCAACAGAAGAATGACCACCCAAAAAGTCTTCGAGCATAAAAATAATAGTATTCCTGTCCACCGTCGGATCCTCATGCAGAACTTTGAGTAGACCATCCAAGAAGTCCTTTTCTGGGCCGTCAATGTCCAAATTCAGCTCCCTCTGCTCCACGATTCTTGATAAAATGAACGACCTGATGTCCGAAGACCAGTTCGACAGTTTTTCTAAATGCTTCTTGTAGAAAGGTGACAACCAAGGAAGAAAATCCAAAGCGTACCCTTGGTTGATTTCCCAGAAAATTTCGTCGAAGTGTTCGACGATTCTCTTGAAATCTTCATCAGTGTCGGCGTCAAAACGAACATTGCACATGTAATGACTAAACATGTTCATCGCTGTTGTCATTAAGATCGGTTTCAAATTTATACTGGCGTCGGAAGTTCTTGTAATACCTTTCAATGTTTGTATAAGTTCTATGGATTCAAAAGTAGCGACGTCTCCAATTCTTGCAAAGTTGTCGGTGTGCTGTTTCGGTCCGCAGTGGCGTCTTGCTAGATTTCTTCTACGCAGCTGCAGGTTCGACCAGTCGCAGAGCGCCAAAGCTGTGGAAAATAAAAAAAAGGTTAGTTCCTTTTATGTATATCAGCGCCATCTGTTGGTGAGTAGCGGCAGTTAAGTTTGACATATAAAATAATATAGGGAAGGTGGACTGCTTTTATATTCCGTGGCTGTATGTGATATGATTAATATTAATTTACTGTTGAATAGATATTAAAAGTAACATAAGGAAGTAAATTATTTTAATATTTTTGCGTTAACAAAACTATACAGGCCTAATAACGTAATATTTGTTGAATACATTTTTGTTTATATTTATAATCATAACTGCAAGTACTACATACTACTTGCAGTTATGATTACGAATATAAAACGGACTGCCATCAGACCACCACCGCAACCCAGTTTACTAAGCAATGCCGATATCTTAAAGTTAGACAGGTTGTCAGACTTAAAAGCTTCTGACTACCCGTAACGACTGTCATAGGTATTCGTATGACACCCGGGACCGACTGTTTAACGTGCTCTCCGAGGCACGGAGGGGTCTCAATGTGTGATGAACGGTCACCCATCCACAGATTGACCGCGGCAAGCGTAGCTTAACCTTGCATATCGTATTATCCGCGCGGTTGTTAATTGGATACGAGTCCCGTATGAGTAGTTAGAAGCAATCATATCTGCTTATCGACTGTTTCAGAATCTGACAGCGCTGTTATAAATCTATACTAATATTATAAAGCTGAAGAGTTTGTTTGTTTGAACGCGCTAATCTCAGGAACTACTGGTTGGAATTGAAAAAATATTTTTTGTTGGATAGTCCATTTATCGAGGAAGGTTATAGGCTATATAACATCACGCTACGACCAATAGGAGCGGAGCATAAATGAAAAATGTTGCAGAAATGGGAAAAATGTCCACCCGTGCGAAGCCGGGACGGGCCGCTAGTAATTTATATAACATGCTCTGATTCCCGACTACTTTTTCTAATCCGATGTTAATTTCAAATCAATTATAAGAATATATGACGAACATAACATCACGCCTGCATTCCCCGAAGAGTTGGGCAGAGGTGCATAGTAACATCATCATTTTGCCGTTATGTTTGAGTTCCATGTAATAGGAGGCGAGCCTAGCCATCAGTTGGGCACAAATCTAAACTCCGGGCTGCTATTGAGGAATTCTACACGGAAATACCTAATAACAGTGGTCGACCTGGAGATTGAACCTAGGACCTCACGATCAGCGGTCGCGCTTGTCACCACTAGACTGACGAGGCAGCCACAACGAATGATAACTAACTAAACAAATTATGAATATAACATAACAGCAGTGATAGCTTAGTGGTGTGACCGTCGGACTGCCAAGTCATAGGTCTCGAGTTGAACCCAAGGCACGCACCTCTGACTTTTCAGATCCATTGCGTATTGTGTAATAATCACTTGCTTAAAAACGGTGAAGGAAAACATCGTGAGGAAACCGGCATGCCTGAGAGATATTTCTCGACGGCATGTGAAGCCAAGTCAGAGGCCCATGGGCGGCATAAACTCTGACACCAGGTTAGTCACTAACCACACGAAAAGAATTATGAATTGTCTGGACGACTGATTTAGCCACGTACAATATCGCAGACAATTGACTAATATCTTCTTCTTCCTGCCCTTATCCCACACTAGGTGTGATCGGCACAACATGTATTTCATAAATCCATGTTGTTAGAGGTTTTGGCTTTTTGTTTTATGACCGGCCGCCTGCCTGACATAGGAGAAGAGACTGATACATTGGTACGGTATTCAACCGCATTCCCATAGACTGGAAGCTGACCCCAACATAGTTGGGAAAAGGCTAGACTGATTTATTGATATATTTCCAGTACGCCTACGAATGCTATCGAGTTACTATCGTAAACGTCGCGTTAATGTAAGTGAATTTTGAATTGGAAATACCTACTCGTTTCACACATACTATTTAATTAAATTGAAAACTTTATTCATATCTATGTACGATGAAAATGGCGCGTGTCGCAAAAAAAATAACCAAAATGTTATAGGACAGTTGTATTTTCGATTCAAAATTCACTCACATTAAGAGGAAACGCGGTCTGCAAAATATTAATAACTAGCTGTGTCCTCACGGCTCCGCCCGTAGCTTAAGTTACTCAGTGATAATGTAGCTTTTTAACGGCTAAAGAATTTTTGAAATCGGTCCAGTAGTTTTTAAGTGTATTCCTTACATACAAAAATACAAATCTTTCCTCTTTATAATATTAGTATAGATTTGAATAGGTTTTTGCGATCTATTTCCGTCCCACCCCTCCCGCAAACCTTCCCAATTAAGCGCGAAAGAGACACCCTCATCTCGGACTGATTTCTCCTGTGCAATATTAGCGAAATCGTACGTTCGTATTTCCCCGTTTCCTTCTTCATATATGGACCGATTTTAATATTTTTAACTGACGTGACAGAATTCGCGTTAGGTCTACGGGGTAGACGCTTATTATTACCTACCCTATATTAGACATCAGTCTTGATTATTAATAATTATCTAATCTACAAACTACGCCTTAAAATATTTGAAAATCATGCATTTTAAAATGTATGCTCTAAATAAAAGCGTTCTAAATAAAGGATTCAAATTTCGCAAACATAGCATGTATATACATAGTAGGAAGTATTATAACATAAACAATTGAGATATAGAATTACATTTTTTTGGCACTGACAATTAGCAACAGCCTAATTATAAAATTGTTTATGGTGCAGAGATTTATAGGACTGGTTTGGATGACTAAAGTCTGTGGTTCGATTTTCAAAAAGTGTTATTTTTAAAAAGGTTTTAATTAAGCTTCACTTGGTATATTTGTTTAATTCAAATCTTGCGACAGATTTTTCAACTACTTCTACTTAGCCGATTCTCCTGAAACTTCGCACACAAATTCAATTGCCATGACAATACAACATTATAATAATTTCAACCTTCAATCCTCAAATCCTGACGCTGCAGTGGTACTGCAAGATAAAACTGTTATCTTAAAAGATTTTTTAAGGGATTATTTAAATACTAGCGGCCCGACCCGGCTTCGCACAGGTGGAAATTTTTCCCGTTTTTGCAACATTTTTCATTTATGCTCCGCTCCTATTGGTCGTAGCGTGATGTAACATAGCCTATAACCTTCCTCGATAAATGGACTATCCAACACAAAAATAATTTTTCAATTCCAACCAGTAGTTCCTGAGATTAGCGCGTTCAAACAAACAAACAAACTCTTCAGTTTTATAATATTAATATGTAGTGTAGATTAATTACATTATAGTTCTAACTCGTAATAACTAGTGCCGACATGAGAGTAGACTGTTAGACTATTACTGCTATCGTTTTAGTTTCGTCATAGCTGTTTAGTTCTGCCTACCCGTTTCCCAACTATGTTGGGATCATCTTCCAGTCTAACCAGATGCGGCTGAATACCAGTATTTTACACGGAGCGACTGTCATCAGACCTCCGCAACCCAGTTACTGGGCAATGCCGATATCCTAAGGTTAGATCGGTTTTCAGACTTTCGGGCTTCTGACTACCCGTAACGACTGCCATAGGTATTCGTATGACACCCGGGACCGAAGGTTAAACGTGCTCTCCGAGGCACGGGGTGTCTCGATGTGTAACGAACGGTCACCCATACAAGGACTGACCGCGGCAAGCGTATGATCCATGTGATTGTTATTTAGTCACGAGCATCAAATTTCGTTATACCTATTAAAAAGAATATAGCAAGTGCCTGACCTATTAGTCTGCTAACCCTGTAATGTAACTCGGCGTTAAGATAGCTACTGACATTAATTATTAATAGTAATAAGACACTGTTGTAATATTACTGCCAAGAAACTCGAACGCATAAACGCATCGTCCCAAGGACGAAAGTCTAAAGTATAAGATGTAGCGAATTAAAATGTATACGCTACTAGCGACCCGCCAGGCTTCACACGGGTGCAATGTAGATACTAATGTGGGGCATATAAACCTTCCTCTTGAATCACTCTATCTATTGCTGAAAACTGCATTAAAATCCGTTGCGTAGCTTAAAAGATCTAAGCGTACAGACAGCGGGAGCGACCTTGTTTTATACTATGTAAAGATATTATAGAATGTAAACGAAATTATGTAATTCCTTCAAACCTCGTGATTTACTGCTGACATAGATTAACCCTGAACGGGATACATTTGGATTCAATAAAAAAAATCTACAAGAAGTAAACATGTGTTCTTAACGTGAGGCACTTTAGCCCCCGCCGAGTTAAATGACCGCGCGGCGAGCGATAGCCGCGCAATTCGCTCAACTGATTGACCCTTCCATCAACTCAAACACCTACGCCAGAAATGGCATCAGATCTAAATTGCATAAAAATTCCAAAGGGCCCATTTTATAGGTAATTCCTATGAATGACACTAAAGAGGTAAGACATGAGTGACAGCCGTCATTAAATTAAAAAAAAAAGAACAAGTTTTAATTTCCTTGTTCTCGCTTATATGAAAGTAACTCATGACTTCATGAAAAGATTAGCCAATCATCAAAATTGGCTGTGTGCACAGGGTGCGCCGCGCCGGACGTACCAAAACATCGTCCCCTTGTAACTTAGACCACAAAACAATTCAGAATGTCACTCGATCTAATAAAAATCTTAGACTGATGATATTTAAACGTAACATGAACTGCCTGTCATGTCATTACTGACATTTTATACGACCAATGATCGACAGTGTCTCGGCGCCTTACTTAATAGGCCACCCAATATTTTCGAACGAATAATCATCTGTCAAACTGGGAACGCTTTTACACCTGGGAAGCTAATTACGTCAGATTTGGTGGATCATATTTCAGGGCTCAGATAATCCGACTAAACCAATGGGTTATAATTTGATTACCCAATTATTTTAAGCTGTTTACTTAAACCCGACTTTTTTAATATTTGCAACATGCAAATACGCGGAAAACATCTATTTGACAGTAGGCATAAATTACATCACATTTTTTTTATGAATGAAACGCAACGACGCTGCGATGTAAGTGTTTTTTGCAAATATAAACAATTTTGAGTAAATCGCTTAATAAGACTATTTTATATTTTGTTTACGAAAGTATTTTGTAACCGGATACAGTTACGTGTGATTATAACCTTTTTGCATCTCAGCTGATGCAAGTTCCCTCCTTTTTATAAAAAAAGTGTGTCAAAAAAGAATAATGATTTCCGGGCTTATAAGGTCCTTAAAAATAAGGCTTTTCTGTGTGAATTCTCAGTTTCATTGGGATTAAATCATCTCAAACGTCTGATTTAAGCAAATACTTTTTAATTTGACAAAGCTGTTTTTCGGAAACTAAGCGACAACATTTAAAAATATTTGAAAATAGAATGCAATTTCACATACAGCCAATCAAAAGGAAAAAAGAGAAAGAAAAACAAAGGATACACAACAGCGCCAGTCATTGCAATAACCATTGATAAAATACTTTTTAGTCAACATCTTTTACAATAATTTTGATCATAGATTTATTTTAGAGAATGCTCTTACTGGAGCCGTTGCGTACAATAGACATTAAAAAAAACAAATTTAATACTCACAGTTGTTCCTATCTCCCGCAAACAGCTGATGGAACCGTAGGAAGTCCGGTCGTCCACCAAAAAATTTCCCATTTTGATTCAGAACTTCTCGAATTAAGTCTAAGTTATTAACAACTATGCATTTAGTAGTTCCCAATTTTAGGCTAAAAATATCCCCATAATCTTTCGCCAGGTCCGTAAAAGACTGGAATGGTGATTCGTTTTTGCCCAAGAGGTGTAAATTACCTATAATGGGCAAAGGTGTCGGGCCCGGTGCCTCTTTTAAAACAATAGTTTTATTTTCTCCATACTTATTAATTTTTTTATAAGTAACGGTGTTCTTATAATAAATTTTGTAGACCGCTATTAAAAAGACGGTTATCAAAACGAGTGCACTCAACATCTTGTTCTTTTGAAATAAGATTTTTTAGAGTGGCTACACCGGTGGCGGGAACTACTATTCCGGCAGCACTAAGTTACGTTTGCTCGGGCAGCCATATTTATACCCGGCGCGCCAAATTTGCATTCTCAATTTGAATTTACAAATTGCATTTGCGGCTTATTTTGGGGAAATGTTGTGTGTTATCTATAGCGATTTTAGTTTGGGAAACGCAAACTTAATTTTGTTTTTCACAAATTTTGATTTGCGAGTTCGAAACACGATATTGGGTTCTATTGTTTTGATTTAAAATTGCTTTTTTAACTTTTGTATTTAAGTTGTTTTGGTGCGAAATGTTTTTGCAGAAATGTCAAGACTAATTTTGTCGGTCGTCTGAATTTTAGCATACATTGAATACATTACAAACTGCTTAGACAAAAGTATTCTATACAAAACGAGTAATAGACATCAATAGCTTAACACGAAGAGCGAAAAGTTGCATAGACAATGTATTTTCCACCCGCAAAAAGATAGAGAAATATTCTTACTGTTCTTATTTGGAATGAAAATCTCGGCAAAGTTATTGAAATATGGACATATTTATAAATGCAACATATTTGTCATTCAGAATTCTGAAGTACTGTTACGATTGTACTTCTAAATTTTCTGATATCGTTTCGAATGTTTCATCCTTTATACTATGCCAGGTCAGGGGTGAGTCAGTTCCTTCAGCCTACTAAGTACTGCCAAAAAGGGCCTTCTTATAGCCGGTACAATGACCGGCTTAGGACCCGGATACTCTATTGGGCAAATATTCAATTTTAAGTTGCCGTTAATTAACCGACTTCCAAAAAAGGAGGAGGTTCTCAATTCCACTGTATGTTCTTTTTTTTTGTATGTTTGTTCCGCGATATCTTTGCGAATATATAATTGTGAACCGATTATAATGATTCTTTTTTTGTTTGAAAGAGTATTTTTTCGAAGTGGTCTCATTTAAATTTGGTGAAGATCTGACGAAGAACTTCGGAGATAGACAATTTGAAGTCGGTTTTATTTTTGTTAAAAACTGATTATTTCGTAGTCACTGTCATTTTGACAATGACAGTGACATTTTAAGGCGAAATGACAGTGACAGCACAAAATTGGCGGCAACTTAAAATTGAGTGGCATTTGCGTATGTAGCCATAAAATAATTTAGAAACGTCGCGTTACAATTATCTTTGTAGTTAGTTAATGGTTGAGCTGCTTGCAAAGGCTATTTGACAGTAACTGTCAAAGATGTGTCAATTTGACTACGTCAACTTCGCTCTTCGACCGTGTCTATTGTAGACTTGTAATGCCCTACCTACGCTGGCCTTGGTGCTATGTACACTGTACACGTCGTAGATTGATCTATGAGAGCCAGAGGCGGCCCGACCAGTAACAGGCCCGAGAAGGCGGCGCGCTGTGTTCCGTGCGCGCTTCTCAGGAGGACGTGGGGCAAGTCCCCACAGAGGAGAGCTCCGCCATGGGTTGGCGGACCGGGACCTGCTGGGGTTGCGGTACATGCTTTTGCGAATCCCGCGACCCCGGCCGTACGGTCAGGAGAAGGAACACCGTTGGTTTTTACCCGGTAAGAGTCCGGCAGACGCCCTCGCCTTCCCCGGGCGAGGGACATCCGTGAGGAATTTCCAACGAGAAAAATAAAAAAAAAGGGGCGTGGCTACCGTATCAGGGCGCCGACGTGTGTAAACAAAAATTCGTAAAATGTTTATTTATTTATAGGACAACAAACAGTAGTGTAATAAATAAGTAAACATAAGTTAGAACTTAATAATAGAGGTAACAAATACACGACACAACATTATCCACATATTAATAAACAGATCTACTAGTTGTTAGAAAGAACAATATAAAAATAAACCGAATAAAAGTAAACATTACTTAATTATTAGGGTTCTGATCACTTAAAATAGTAACAATTTATTTTCTAAATATAGCCTTGCTGAAAAACATTATATCAGTTATGTGTTATTCATTATCTCACTCAAGCTCTGAAGCCGTACACCAAACACTAAACTCAGCACACCCCCGACACTCCATACAACCATGGACCATGGTTTTTGGTTTTGTTTTCTTCATTTGGGCGTCGTCGCAGTCGGGTAAAAGGGCCACCCGACAAGTTTTGATACAGGCTCTGTTTAGGATAAGCTACGCCATTGTTACGTATACTTTTAAAATGTTTGTAAATACAAGGTTAGTCGGAAAGGGGGTACTAAGCCGCGTGCCACTTAATGTGTCACTGATGATTGTTTTAAAGAAAATGTTAAAATTACAAAATTCGATGTTTTTTTCCATGAAAAATTATATTTATTTTAGTTTTTTCAAAAATTCTTCATCCCTGCTTTAGTTACGAAAACAGATAATTGAGCTTCTAATCCGTGACCCCAAATATGACGTAAAATGTAAACACATCTGATCTTATCTAAGGATAGATAGAATTTAGAGTATTTTTTATGAATTTTTTCAACAGCTATTTCTCTTGAACTATTGACTTTTGTAGAAAGTTGTAGAACAAAAGTTATCCATTATTATGGGTACTTTAACACCCTTTCGGCTTAGTACCCCTTTCCGACTAACCTTGTATGTGAGCACCATGTATATCTCGACGGCATGTGAAGCCAAGTCAGAGGCCCATGGGCGGCATAGTTAATTAATCATTGCTTCATTTTTAATTCTTTTCACCTATAATTGTGGTATAGTAATTTTATTCTAGGTGCATCGTCTTCACATATAATTGTATAATTAATGTATCTATACAAAATATTGTAAGACATTTTAAAAGAGTAACTGTGGAGTTTCTTGCCCATTCTTCTCCATACGAAACTACCTTTTGGAAGGGGCGATTAGAATCGTTTCTATTTTTTTTTTGTAACTTTTTACTTTCTAAGGTGCCTTTTATGTGCCTAATTGAAATAAATACTTTGACTTTGACTGTTATGCTTACAGGGAGACGAATCTTGCGTTGGATGCGTGTATTCTGAACTGCAGAAGCCAGAACTGATAGATTAAACGCATGGAAAATTTCGTTCAAGTTACTGATGAAACAATGTATCTTAGTACATTATGTATTTATTTAAATTTTCAATAAGTGTTTGAATAAAACGACGTTTCTATGAAGGTGTTGCCAGCCAATAAATATTGTCTATTAAAAATGTATTAGCTTGTTCACGCATGCGCAATTCGATCATATTTGATAACGAATTCATTATGTCATTGCTTTCGTAGATTTCTTTTGTCTTATGGTCCATTCAAGTATTACGTAAGTAGAATTTTAGTTATTTTTTACCCACCCCTCCCCCTTGTCAGCTAAAGTAAGCAAAGCTTTTACCCCCCACCTATGCTTACATAAACATAGGTATATATATTTGTTTCTTTATTGTTATTCATGAGCAGCAGTTTTTAAGTCTAGAAAAATAAGTAAATAAATAAAAATCGCTGACGTAATCATCATCTAGACACCCCCGTCCCACATGTCATCAAAAATAAGCTAAGCAAAGACCCCCTTATCCCCCTTTCGTGCTTACGTAATACTTGGATGGCCCCTCACCACAGAATTAGTGTGCATTAAAAGTGTTTCAAAGAGTGATTCTTCCTGCATGGAAGGCAATGTTCAAACGCTGAGTTATATTCTTCTTCTTTTCGTGTGGTTAGTGACTAACCTGGTGTCACAGTTTATGCCGCCCATGGGCCTCTGACTTGGCTTCACATGCCGTCGAGAAATATCTCTTAGGCATGCCGGTTTCTTCACGATGTTTTCCTTCACCGTTTTTAAACAAGTGATAATTATACAATGCGCACATGAATCTGAAAAGTCAGAGGTGCGTGCCTTGGGTTCTAACTCGAGATCTATGACTTGGCAGTCCGACCGTCACACTATTAGGTTATTACTGCTTTATGCTGATAATGGGTCCTCAAAAGTTGCAATAATCTATAGGTACCTACTAATATTATAAATCTGAAGAGTTTGTTTGTTTGTTTGAACGCGCTAATCTCAGGAACTACTGGTTGGAATTGAAAAAATATTTTTGTGTTGCATAGTCTGATTTATCGAGGAAGGCTATACAACATCACGCTACGACCAATAGGAGCGGAGCATAAATGAAAAATGTTGCAAAAACGGGAAAAATGTACACCCGTGCGAAGACGGGACGGACCGCTAGTAATATTATAAACGCAAAAGTTTGTATGTATGGATGTTTGTTACTCTTTCACGCAAAAACGGCAGCACGGATTTGGATGAGATTTGGCGCACAGATAGACTATGCCCTGGATTAACACATAGGTTACTTTTTATCCGGGTACATCAAGTAGTTTTCCTAGGATGCGGGTGAAACCGCGGGTATTAGTCTAGTCAATTATAATCTTGAGAGAAATTGTTATGGTTAGGTACTATGTGTGATCAAGCAGATTAGTGAATCAGATTTTTCTTTAATAGCCATTTAGGCAAGGTTTATTTTTCTTCTTCTTCTTCTTCCTGCCCTTATGTGCCACTAGGTGAGGTCGGCACAACATGTATTTCATAAATCCATGTTTTTAGAGGTTTTGGCTTATTGTTTTATGACCGGCCGCCTGCCTAACATCAACCCTCCTTGGGAATATTATATAATTATCTCGTTTTTTTAAATGTATGTTTATTCTTGGCTTGGTCTCTTTTGGCCCTAGTATCACCTGATGGTAATCGCAGACAGGGTCTAAAACTCAGCACACGAATAAAAGGAACAGAGATATAGAGGGATTCCCGTATATCCCTCTGGCTCTCACATACACACGACGGAACACAGTAAACTGCTTGGTGCCAGACATTAATGTGAGGGTGGTAGCTAGCCACGTGGATCGTATAGATCCTACCATCAAACTACACGATGGCTGATGCATGCGTGCCATCAGTTAGGACAGGTCAACTCTAACCTGCACTTTCCTCAAAAGGTCATTCCAGACGTTGCCCTACATTGTTACACTCGCATAGTTTTTATAACACAATGTCTGGACGTCTGGACTACAATCCATCATTCTCAGCTACAATCGGAGTTGACTACAAATGTAAAGTCATGGACGTGAACGGTGGTAAAGTCAAGCTTGGTAATGGGGATACAGTGGGACAGGAGCGATACAGAACATTGACATCAAAATTTTACAAAGAAGTTCATGTTGCTATATTAGTTTACGATGTGTCAGAACCAAAGTCCCTAGCAAAACTGAATGAGTGGGTCGTGGAACTGCAAGTATACTCCACCAAGAAGAACACAGCCTGCTTAGCTGTCTGTCGGCAATAAGACTGACAAGCATATCATTTTGGGACCCAGTGCATAATATCAGCAAGCACATTGGATCACCCGCGGGACGGCGCAACGAGTATTCCCAAGGAGGGTTGACGTCAGGCAGGCGGCCGGTCATAAAACAATAAGCCAAAACCTCTAACAACATGGATTTATGAAATACATGTTGTATCGACCCCACCTAGTGTGGGACAAGGGCAGGAAGAAGAAGAATGTCTGGACTTAGATCTCTGAGTTGTTGCGGCTTTTCTTTTCAGAGCTAGTCAGACAGGAAATGTCGTCGCCATGTAGTCTTAAAAAAACGAAGCGGTACTAGTATTGAATAAGTATATGGGGGGTGAGGGGGTCTTTGTTTAGCTTATTTTTGATGACATGGGAGACAGGGGGGTCTGGATGGTAATTACGTCAGCAATATTTAAATTTACTAATTTGTCTAGACTTAAAAACTACTGCTCATGAATAACAATAAAGAAATCTGAACAGATAAAAATAATATATATACCAATGTTTATGTAAGCATAGGAGGGTGAAAGCTTTGCTTACTTTTACTGACAAGGGGGAGTGGTGGGTCAAAACTTACCAAAATTCTGCTTACGTAATACTTGAAAGGCCCCATGTAAGAAAATCACAAAAAGAGAAATAATGTAAATTACAAAATTCAATTTTCCATATTATTATGTTAATTTTCATGACGCATGCAAAGTGTTATTGAAATAACGTAAACTTAAGTATGTTGTTCAGATTAGATAGTAGAATCGATTCAACAAATTTTAAATGTATGTAGAAGCTTTTAACAGCTATTGGAGATCTTTCAATCAGTAGAAGAATTCTGGTATTTTAACTGACTTCCAAAAAAGGAGGAGGTTATCAAATCAGCTGTATTATTTTAAATGTTTGTAATCTCACAACACCGTCATCTATAAACCGATTTGCAAAAATCTTTTTTTGTTGGAAAGAGTATTCTTTCAAAGTGGTCTCATTTAAATTTGGTGAAGATCTGATGAAGAAGTTCGGAGATAGACAATGGAACTCCTTAATGACGAACAGTACGCATATTGTGATGATGTGATTATGTTACGAGCAGCGTCTTTAATAGGTCAAATTATGTTTTAATAGGCCACAAAAAAAACATTTTAACAAAAATAAAACACTTCAAAAAAACAAAAGAATAAAATAATAAATTATAAAATTAACTATTTCAGAAGTCTGTGCCTTCAATTTGGTTCAGCGTGGATTAGCACCGACTTCTGAAACTGTTAATTTTATGATTTTTATGATATGGTAATTGTTTTATTCTTTTTTTTAGTTTTTTTGAAGTCGGTTTTATTTTTGTTAAAATGTTTTTTATTTTGAAGCATGGAACGTGCAGGGTGCCCTGGAATTTTTATTTTTTCGTTCACGAGAATTGTAAAAATGTTTGGTTATGTTTAGTTGTCAAAAACTTGGCAGTTTTGAACTGCACGTTTCCTGCTTCAATGAAATACCTGAACTAGCCTACAGGTCTAATCATGAGAGCCGGTAGACTTGGCTGATGAGTGGCATGAACAGTCGTGATGGATGGCCATGATTGCCAAGTCATGCGGATTGGTGATCGCGATGTGTTGTACGCACGTAGGAGGACGATGGCAATACAGAGGGCAGTGGCAGTAAAGAGGACAGTGGCAGTACAGAGGACAGTGGCAGTACAGAGGACAGTGGCAGTACAGAGGACTGTGGTAGTACAGAAGACGGTGGCGATACAGAGGACTGTGGCAGTACAGAGGACGATGATGGTACTGAGGATGATGTTGGTACAGAGGGCGATATTGATACAGAGGACGACGGTGACAATGGCAGTACAGAGAACTGTGGCAGTACAGAGGACTGTAGCAGTACAGAGGACGATGACAGTGAAGAGGACGATGGCAGTACTGAGGACCATGACGGTGAAGAGGACGATGGCAGTATTGAGGACGATAGCAATACTGAGGACGGTGGCGGTACAGAGGAACATGGCAGTACAGAGGACGATGGTGGTTTTTTGGGGGTTGTCTCTATTGTCGTCCTTCAAAAAGTGCTAATTGGCTTAAACCTATTTCTATTAAATACTATTTTGATGTTATCGATATTTTTGCTATTCTTCTTCTATTTTTTCTAATTAGTTTCACATAAAAAAGGCCCTATACCTTCAATACATTATAGAATAAAAGTCGAAACTTTCCTATCTTTGCGTCTTTGTGTCAATAATGTAAGCGGCGACCTCATTGTTACTCCACTTAGAATTAGGGCACCGACCACATGTCGCTCGTCACGTCTGCAGGTACACTCAAGTATACATCGATAGAGGGTGGGTAGGGACATCTGGGGGTAGGGTGTGTTGCAGAGCATGCATATGAGGATCGCGCGACCCCGGCCGTACGGTCAGAAGGAGGAACACCGTTGGTTTTTAGCTAGTAAGAGTCCGGCAGACCCCCTCGCCTTCCCCGGGTGAGGGGCATCAATGAGGATTATGCAACGTTAAAAAAAGACGTTGCCAGGTGTCCGGCTGTTTAGAGTCGTGTCCGGCCAAATATACCTACACATGTCCGGTCTGTCCGGGTTTTGGTCAACCCCGCCGCGCCAAAAGATGCTGAAGGAAAGCGCGCGAGCGAAACAAATTTATTTTAAGTACCAGTCAGTGTGACAGACTTTCAGGGCTAAATATGAATGTGTCCGGCTTTTCTGTTTGTGGGCCTGGCAACCCTACCTTTTTTTTATCGTTGGAAAATCCTCATGGATGTCCCTCGCCCGGGGAAGGCGAGGGGGTCTGCCGGACTCTTACCGGCTAAAAACCAATGGTGTTCCTCCTCCTGACCGTTTGGCCGGGGTCACGGGATTCGCAAAAGCATGCACCGCAACCCCGGCAGGTCCCGGTCCGCCAACCCTTGGCGGACCTCTCCTCTGTGGGGCCTTAGTTTAGTTTAGTTTACCTGGGCTGTATCCGCACTTAGCCTCTTGATTGGGCCATTGTGCGTGTTCCGTCTTACCTTCCTACTCCAACCAACCTAGGTCGTCCCAGAAGGTTAGCAGCCTTCTCAGGCTGCTACTGCTCTGTGGGGCCTTGCCTCACATCCTCCTGAGAAGCGCGCACGGAACACTGCGCGCCGCCTTCTCGGGCCTGTCACTGGTCGGGCGACGGGTCCCCTAACCTGCCGCCCAACCCTACCTGGGGGTGCATTCAAAGAGGCTCCAGTGTCGATACTTTACGTCCGACGCATGCTGAGCAGTCAGCCTTGCTACCAACCTTGCTGTCTGCTAATCTTTTTGTCATCCTATTCAGCCTTCAAGAGTTACAGGCGTTTTTTTTATCCTGACTTGGTCTCATTTGGCCCTAATCTCACCTGATGGTAAACGCAGACAGGGTCTAAGATGGAGCACACGAATCCATGGAATAGAGATATAGAGGGACTCCCCTATACCCCTCTGGCTCTCACATACACACGACGGAACACAGTAAACTGCTTGGCTGACTTTAATGTTCAGGTGGTAGCTAGCCAGGTGGATCGTATAGATCCTACCACCAAGCGTGCTGGGTTTTGTTGTATCTTACAACACGCGTCTGTTCTCAGCGTGTGGTGAGGAAGTTTTATATTCTAACCCGTCCCCACTCGGGGTGAAGCCTTAAGGATGGGATAGCAGTCACGCCTTTAAGCCTTCAAAGGCCTTTCTATAAAATACCTACATACAACAGAATCTTGAAGGGGTGCATCTATCAATACAGTCTGTTACAGCTAATATCGGTCTGTCAGGATTGGGAGCATGGTAAATAAAGAAAAGGAAACCAACATAGACTCTCCACCACTGAGAGTACTTATATTTGGGTTAGCGGTTAGTTACAGAAGCTAGTTCACAATAATTACAGTAATATATTAATAATTAACACAAGATCGTGAGGAAACCGGACACTTGAGAGGGTAAAGGAAAAAAAGGATAAAGTTCTCGATGGTGTGTGTAGTCCACCAGGACAGCGTGGTGGACTATGGTCTAAATCCTTCTCATTCTGAGAAGAGGCCCGTGCCCAGTGGGACGGTAATGGGTTCGTTATGACTATGATGACCGTAAACCACTGAGGGGGCTTTCGTTATTCCCCCCATCACGTCTCCTGGTGGTATCATCACCAACCGTGACTCATCTCCCGGATCAACACGTGATGTTTAATTTCTACGTTTGAAATACATCACGTTTTGCCCCAAGCGGCCCCATAGACAACCGCTCAGAAATTCAACCCAAATGTGTGTATCGAAATTTTGTGTAGACTCAAGGATTTTTGTGTTTTGATACTATGTGAAAGTAAACAAAGATGACGTCATTGGGATGGAAAAATTGGGCTTTAGTTGTCTTCTGAGATTTTGGGGGCTCATGGCTAAGTACCAACCGCGCAGATCATATGATTTGCGAGTTTAAAGTCACCATTTGTTATACATCGAGACCTCTCCGTGCCTCGGAGAGCACGTTAAACAGTCGGTCCCGGGTGTCATACGAATTCCTATGACAGTCGTTACGGAAAGTCAAAAGCCCGAAAGTCTGTCAACCGATCTCACTTTAGGATATCGGCATTGCCATGTAACTGGGTTGCGGCGGTCTGATGGTAGTCGCTCCGCGTAAAATACTGGTATTCAGCCGCATCTGGTTAGACTGGAAGCTGACCCCGACATAGTTGGGAAAAGGATAGATCGAACCAGTGGCGTAGCGTGCCTTGGCGGGACCCGGTATAAAATTTTGTTTGGGGGCCCTTAGGAAGGGTAAAGAGTACACACAAAAGAAAAAAAAGATTGCATAAAATTAAAAGAAATATTTATTCATCATAATTATCTATCTGTCACTTTTTCCAAAATATTTACAAACAATTCAAATTAAATATACACTCTCCTTGCCTTTTTTTCGGCAAACTGATTTATTAAATCATTTACAGCTGATGATGACTTTAGTTTTTCTAAAGTTTCTGCCTCTATGGACAATAGTGACAGGTCTGACAGTTTTTATTAATTTTTGCTTACGCACGTTGGGGGCCCCCGTGTCCCGGGAGCCACGTATAACAGTCTTCTGAGATTTTGTTACCTACTTATAGCACCGTTACCTGTTTCCGGTACATTATCTTTACATAGTATAAAACAAAGTCGCTCCCGCTGTCTGTACGCTTAGATCTTTTAAACTACGCAACGGATTTTAATGCAGTTTTCAGCAATAGATAGAGCAGGGGTCGGCAAATAGTTTTAGGTGGGGTCCGGATACTGTAGGAAAATTTTAACGAGGTCCAGAAAAAAGCAACTGATAATAATGAAGTGCTACCTATTTTTAGAAATTCTGAATTATAAACACAAGACCTAAAATTAGTGAGAAACTGCACCGAGCGACGCGACGGTCTTGAGCCAGTTTTGAATGATGATTCACATACGTATGTCGAGCCAAACATACTATATTATTTCAATTAATAAAGGTATAGTATACCTTATACATACATAAACTCACGCCTTTTTCCCATGGGGGTAGGCAGAAACTATAGAACGCCACATGCTACGACCCTTACATACTCCTTTCGCTTCATCTACATTCATACATCTTGGCATACACGCACGCCGGTTGAGAGTACTACGCACCTGACCTTTGTGAAGAACATCACCAATAACATCGATGTATGTCTTTCTAGGACGTCCTCTACCGGCGTTCCCATTGACATCCGCCTTATAAATTCCTTTATAGTATACCTTATCTACGTATTAATTTATACTCGGTATACAATACATTACAATATTTGGCGGTCCGAGGTTCGACCGTTCACGGTCCGCAAACGGACCGCGGGCCGCCTGTTGCTGACCGTTGAGATAGAGTGATTCAAGAGGAAGGTTTAGATGCCCCACATTAGTATCTACATTGCAACCGTGCAAAGCCGGGGCGGGTCGCTAGTCAGATATAAACATAGGAAGCAAATCATTCTCATTCTTATTTAATTTTTATACTATTTGAACTCTTGCTGAGATGAGAATGCTAAGAGGGATGTGTGGTATTACGCGAATAGATAGAATTAGAAATGAGTATGTAAGAGGAAGCCTGAAAGTGGCGCCGGTGACTGAGAAGTTGTGTGGAAACCGGTTGTCATGGTGTGGGCATGTGATGCGGAGGAACGAGGAACATGTCGTATTGAGTATGAATGTGGATGGTTATAAGAGTAGAGGAAGACCAAAGAAGCGATGGATGGATAACGTGAAAGATGATATGGCTAGAAAGGGCGTGACTACTGAAATGACGGCTAATAGAGATGTATGGAAGAAGAAGACATATTGCGCCGACCACGAATAAGTTGGGATAAGGGCAGGAGGATGATGACTTCTTGAACTCTTGTGTATTGTAAATTTAGTTGAAAAAAGCTTCTTTCTTTTTTATTTTATCAGAGTAAATTAAGTTTAGCTTTTGCTCAACAGAATCGACTTCAGTGTTTTTCTTCGCTGTTAATCAGTGGTATCTTAACTTAGAAAGAGCTATGACATTGAAAAGGTAGTAGCAGTGATAGCCTAGTGGTGTGACCGTCAGACTACAAAGTCATAGGTTTCGAGTCCGAACCCAAGGCACGCACCTCTGACTTTTCAGATTCATGTGCGTATTGTATAATTATCACTTGCTTAAAAACGGTGAAGGAAAACATCGTGAGGAAACCGGCATGCTTGAGAAATATTTCTCGACGGCATGTTAAGCCAAATCACAGGCCCATGGGCGGCGTAAACTCTGACACCAGCTTAATCACTAACCACACGAAAAAAAGAATTGAAAAGGTCACATTGGTACACACCAACATTTGAACTTTCAACCAAAGGAAGCCATACCCTCTACTCAAAGCTGATTTCTGGCTATTTAACTACCCGATAAACTCCAGAGCATTTCCCAACAGAAAATCCCGGCGTCGAACTTAGCGACCTTCAGTTCCAGCTAGGGTTACCATATCACAGGCATTTGCCGCATTTGACAGGCATTTTAAGGTTTAGACAGGCGTGGGGCCGGCATTACTCTGAGACAGGCATAAGGGTGCATTCAAAAAGCCTCTATGAGTGACGGTACTTAAGTAGGTACGTACGGAGCACACTGTGTAGTCAGCCCCGCTACCAACCTTCCTAATAGCCTAATCTTTTCACGACACGGCATGAGCTATCGTCTTGCCGACATCAAAGAGAGAGATACAGGTGTTTTTCTGTCAAATCAGCCATTTAAGGCACTCTAGACAGGTATTCCTTTATTTTGAAATGGCAACCCTAGTTCAATGTTTCAATGAGAACGAAAGTTACCGACATAGCTCAGCGGATTAGCAAACTGAAGTGGCAGTGGGCTGGTCATATTTGCCGCAGAACCGATAACCGTTGGGGTAGACGAGTTCTAGAGTGGAGACCGCGAATCGGCAAACGTAGTGTAGGACGTCCTGCGACTAGGTGGAGCGGCGATATACGTGGGGTAGCTGGCAGCGACTGGAGAAGGAGAGCCGAAGATCGGGCTCAGTGGCGTGCTTTGGGAGAGGCCTATGTCCAGCAGTGGACTGATGTAGGTTAAGTTCTGCTGCATATGCAGTTAGGAAAATTAGGCAGCTGACTGATGTGGCTACAGCTAGGTTAGTGTACTTCGCGTATTTCCACAGCATAATGTCCTACGGCATTCTGTTGTGGGGCTCAGCAGCTGACGTTGATTCGGTTTTTATTTTACAAAAGAGAGCAATCCGTGCGATTTATAACCTGGGTTCCCGCGAGTCCCTTAGAAACGTGTTTAAAGATATTAGCATACGTCACTCTACATCTTGGAAAATATATTGTATGTTAGAAAAAATTTGCATTTGTTTAATGTTAAGAGTGATTTTCATAATAAAAACACACGGCATAAACATAAAATTGTGGTACCTAAATTTAGATTAAGTAAAACTAGTAAGTCATTTTTAGGAAATGGCGTACGTTTTTATAATAAGCTGCGCAAGTCTGTAACTGATCTTACAGAGGGAAAATTCAAAACCCATATTAAACGTGTCCTCACTCAAAAAGCATACTACAAGACTAAGGACTACGTTGACGACAGGGATGTTTGGCATTAGTTCTTGCACATGTGGCTTCCCTGGAACCTCAACAACATATGTGTATGTCTATTAACTATCCTCAATTGTGATAATTTATTTTTTATTTTTTGTAAAACTTGTATTTTTTTACTCTCAAGATATCTTTTTCTTATTTTACAATGATTTTTTAGCTAAGTTTTGATGACATTTAATTATGTCAATTGTTTTTTATTGTTTAGCTTCCTTATCACTTTTGTAAATGTGAGAACTTTGTGGACCTGCCTCTATAAATTTGTAAATTACTATTATTCATATAGTTTTTATTATATTTTATTTGTTATTTTTTGTTCTACATTACTCATTGGTCTGTGATCAGGACTCCATTGTTCTCTCACTATCCTAAATCATTGTACTCTGAAATTGTTAAAGATATTATTTTTAAAAGAGTAACCATGGAGTTTCTTGCCGGCTCTTCTCCATAGGAAACGACTAATTGGAACCATGCATCTAAATTCGACTTTTCATAAGCACCTGTATTGGTTTATGTGAAATAAAAACTTTTGATTTGATTTGATGATGATGAACCCTAGTTCGAGGACAGTCCTTGCGACTACTGCAGCTATGAAGCGTTCCTTTGTCAAGGAAATAGGCCAGATCTTAAACAAAGAAGCCAAAACAAGTGTCTGAAATAAACTAACGGCGTCTCCACCTATTCTTAGAACAGTCTAGAAAAATATTTCAATGACAAGATTGCACCATGGGCAGCTTACTTCCATTCATCATTTGGCATCTTCTATCCCTCTCTGGCGTGTTGAAATCGTTATTCTGTCCCCTTCCCTCGGTAGAGTTAGGAAATTGGATCGGATTTAGAAATTCTGCTTTTCCGAATGAATAATTTATTTCTTTTGGATGTAAACAATTTTTGGAAATGGCGCGAGGAACGCTGGCGGGAATAACAAGGAAAAGTTGATTTTCACCGAATGAGTCAACCACCTCATTACATAACATCACACCTGTATTCCCCGAAGGGTTGGCCAGAGGTGTATAGTAACAACCTCATTTCGCGGTTATGTTTAAGTCTCATGTAATAGGGGGGTAAGCCTATTGCCATCAACCGGGCACAAATCCAAACTACGGAGTACTACTGAGGAATTCCACACGGAAAAAACCCAATAACACTTTGCCCGACCTGGGGTTCAAACCCAGGCCTTCAACAACAGTCGCGTTAGTCTCTACCAGACGAACCTGTAAGTTATAAAAAAGTAATCCCTTAAAAAAATCTTTTAAGTTATACAGTTTTATCTTGCAGTATCCCTGCACCATCAGAATTTGAGGATTGAAGGTTGAAATTATTATAACGTTGTATTGTCATGGGAATTGAATTTGTGTGCGAAGTTTCAGGTGAATCGGTTAAGCAGAAGTAGTTGAAAAATCTGTCGCAAGATTTGAATCAAACAAACGAACAAAATATACCAACGAAGTGAAGCTAATTAAAACCGTTTAAAAGGCTGTGATAGCCGCTGGGCTATCAAAGTTTTTTTTTATCAATCGATTGAGCGCTTGCCTATCATGCTGGAAGGTCTAAGATAGATTCGGGGCTGCACGACTTAGTTTTGTTAAAACCTTCACGGGCACCATGCGGCAAGTCGGGCAAGTCGGTAAAACTTTCAGAAATCGACTTGCTCTGGGTGTGTCCACAGTAAGTCCGTTGTGGAATATAAATTCCTAGTGGATTCAGCACTTATTACTATGCGTGCCAATTAAGAATAGTACTGTCAAGACTCCATTTTGTTCCGCAATACTCGTGAACTTCATTACCAAAGCGTAAGGTGTGCAAAAAAATAAATAAAGAAATTATACTCAGTTTAATTATTTTTAGTTCACTTTTTTGATATTTCTAATCAATTTACGCCACATTAATTACACAGTTATACATTTATTATTATGGCGACATATTAGGGTGACCAGTAGCATTTCGTGAAGTTAACTAGGTATATATTCTGGTTTATTTCTTTAATGAATATTGTTTTCAAATATTATTAATTTATCCAAAATTATCTATTTATGGAATTGAAGAAATAACATTTTATAAAAATGAATATTAATAATAATGAAATCTATGAATAAAAAAACATATCAATTTTTTTTACAGTTTTTTTTTTTTTGCTAGCGGTACTAATTTGACAGCTATCGTGTGAAGTTGTAGCAAGCGCGATCCTATTCTTAGTTGGCACACATAGTAATTGTTTTGAACTACCTCGTTGGTCTAGTGGTCAACTTAAAACTGAGTAAGGCTGAGCATCCACCAGAGCTGTGCTAAGCTCCGTAGCGAGGAATGTGTTTTGTAAGCACCAATAGAATCACTTCATTTACTTAGCTTTGCTCTGCGCAGCTCTGGTGGATATGGGCATAGCGGAGCGAGGTTTCTGTTCATACAAAACAAGCAAGAAATGCGAGCGAGGGATGTGCTGCAAGGAATGTGCACGGCTCCCGCCACACCACCCTCATATTCGAAAAGAGTCCGCTACCTATCTTCGCACCGCTCATGTGTACACATTACGCATTACACATTACCCATTCCTCGCACAGCTCTGGTGGAAAGGGTCACACCGTTTCACATCCTCGCTACACATTTTTGCACCGCACATTTTCCTCGCACAGCTCTGGTGGATGTCCAGCCTGACGTTTGACTATTTGGCCATAAACAATAAAGTTTAACCTTGTTTTTTCTACCTCGTTTACTAACCTATAAATAGAAAATAAAATAGAACACGTATTACAAATGGGTATGTACTTTTCAGCTTACGCAAGTGTACCAAGTACCACGGGTTTTTTTTATGGTGGCGCAAGCGATGGCAATTGTTTTGGGGATCTCATGTCTATGGTATGAGTTTATGCAACGTTGGTATAATCAATCCAATAGGGTTGGCATAACATTACTGTCCCACATAGCAGTGATAGCCGGACGGTGTGACCGTCGGACTGCCAAGTCATAGGTCTCGAGTGCGAACCCAAGGTACGCACCTCTGACTTTTCGGATTCATGTGCGTATTGTATAATTATCACTTGCTTAAAAACGGTGAAGGAAAACATCGTGAGGAAACCGGCATGCTTGAGAGATATTTCGCGACGGTATGTGAAGCCAAGTCAGAGGCCAAGGGCGGCATAAACTCTGACACCAGGTTAGTAACTAACCACACGAAAAGAAGAAGACTGTCCCACTGCTAGGCACGGGCGTCTTCTCAGAATAAGAAGGGTTTAAGCCTTAGTCCACCACGCTATAGACCTGGTGCGGGTTGGCGGACTACATATACCATATAGAACTTTTTGAAGCTCTCTCAGCTCTCCTTATAACATTAAAAAACCCAAGAAAAGCGACCACGTTACAATTTTATTTTTGCAGTCAATGGTGGCTGCTTGCAAAGATTATTTGACAATGTCAGATTCACGGCCAAAACGTCGCTGCGCCTACAAAATCCGCTATGTGTATTTTTTTTGAAAATCTATCGTTGATGCTATTTTATAATAGTTCTCAAGCCACGTGCACCTGTAAAATCTGTTTTTTAATAATTTATTTGTTTAAGAAGATGGCAAAATATATAAAAAAATAACATCAAAGACAGATTTTCAACAAAAAAAAACACATTACGGATTTTGCAGGCGCAGCGACGAAATATTCAAAAGCTACTAAATTATAAGTTGCCGTCAAGTTTCGTGCGGTCGCGAAGTGACAGTTCAGACTAGCGTTTTCCCAACTATGTTGTGGTCAGCTTCCAGTCTAACCAGATGCGGCTGAATACCAGTATTTTACACGGAGCGACTGCCATCATCCACAACTCCGTTACTGGGCAATGCCGATATCCTAAAGTTAGACCGTTTGTCGGACTTTCGGGGTTTTTGACTACCCGTAACGACTGTCATAGGTACTCGTATGACACTCGGGACTGACGAGTTTTGAAATGAAATAAGATTCCACAAATATGACGTTATTAGAGCTGTGACCATGACAATTTCTTTTCGTTTAAGAGGAAACGCGGGCTGCATAATATTAATAATTTGAATAGGTTTTTGTGATCTATTTCCGACCGACCACTCCCGCAAACCTTCCCAATTGAGCGCGAAAGAGACACCCGCATCTTGGACTGATTCCTCCTGTGCAATATTAGCGAAATCATACTTTCGTATTTCCCTGTTTCAGTCTTCAAATCTGGACCGATTTAAATATTTTTTCTGTAATCATTTAAAAAAGACTGGTTATGTCTGTGTGTGTTTCTTTTATTTTTTATATTCGTCAAATTTGTTTGCCATATGTTTGAAAACGGTGGTAAAACCGGACGATTTTTGTAAAATTTAAACGTTTCTAGTTCTTTTAATAATTCATTTATTGACAAAAACAAAACATAGGGACATAGTGGTGGTAGATATATATCATAATTATGGTAAAAAATATTTGCTCTAGTGACATTATCCAAAGAGGAAACTGACGAATACGTTTGTATGGACTAATTGTCGACCGCATTTCCTTTTAATTGGTATCAAAATATGGCAACAATAGTTGAAAACAGTGTTTGACAAATTGTTTGACGCGAATTTAGCGCAGAACAGACATGTTTTGTTCTAAAAAGTCGAGACGCAATACTGTTGTGTACCGGACGTAACATTTTTTTCGTCGTCCGCCATCGTTGTGACCCAATTTATTCAGTTTTCAACTGAATTCGGGAAAAAAGTGGCCGAATATTTAATGGATCATTTTGCCACCGTAATATTGGGTTCGGTATACGATTTGAAGTAAATTTTAGCTTATTTTGGGGTTATATTTGATACAAAGATAAAGTAGCAATATTAATTCACTGGATAAACTGACAGGTGCTACTGTCAAACAACAATGCACAACTGTCAAACAACAATGGTAGGACCTGTCAATTTACTCTACTATGCTTGCCAAATAAGAATAGTACTGTCAAGACGCCATTTTGTTCCGCAATACTCGTGAACTTCATTACCAAAGTGTAAGGTGTGCAAAAAAATAAATAAAGAAATTATACTCAGTTTAATTATTTTTAGTTCACTTTTTTGGTATTTCTAATCAATTAACGCCAAATTAATTACAAGTAATTATATTATTATTATGGCGACATATTAGGGTGACCAGTAGCATTTCGTGAAGTTAACTATATATATTGGTTCATTTCTTTAATGAATACTGTTTTCAAATATTATTAAATTATCCAAAATTATCTATTTATGGAATTCAAAAAATAACATTTTATAATAAAAATGAATGTAATTAATAATGAAATCTATGAATAAAAAAATATAACATTTTTTATCATAGTATTTTTTGCTGGCAGTACCAATTTGACAGCTATCGTTTGAAGTTGTAGCAAGCGCGATACTATTCTTATTTGGCACGCATAGTACTATTGAAAACTTTCTATAAAGATACTGGGTCGGGAATAACTAAGCAATTTACGTTAAGGTAGGACGCTTTAATCATCTTCTTAATACAGTTTTGGTAATTATAAACTAACATAGAAACCTTTCGTAACAATCAATCTTTCAAAATCTGTCTAGTTTTTAGCGGACTTGACCACAGATAATATATTCGTAAAAATGTTTTGTTCAGTAATTATATTATCAATACAAAGTTTCATTTTAGAAACTATTTTATAAGAATACTACCATTGTTAAATTGTCATTTGCTTACACTTCGTGGCTTAAACAACCGCGCCGATCGCACGATTTGCGAGGTTAATCTGTGCTTGCCGTGGTCGAGACCCCTCCGTGCCTCGGAGAGCACGTTAATCAGTCGGTCCCGGGTGTCATAAGAATACCTATGACAGTTGTTACGGCTCGTCAAAGCCCGAAAGTCTGACAACCGGTCTAACCTTAAGATATCGGCATTGCCCAGTAACTGGGTTGCGGAGGTCTGATGGCAGTCGCTCCGTGTAAAATACTGGTATTCAGCCGCATCTGGTTAGAATGGAAGCTGACCCCGACATAGATGGGAAAAGGCTAGGCAGAACACAATATCGACGGTTAAAAGGAAATAGGGGATAAGCGACAAAAGATGAAATGTTCAGGAGAGCCGTTCAAAGTTTTAAATTTTAGAAAAACTGACGTATTTTTGTCATTTATTAAGATATTGTGAAAAGTGAAACAGTTATAAAATCATCGTAGAGCCATGGGAGTAAGCGCATTCGAAAGAGCAGAAAATTTCAAGTCCAATGGCATATATAACTCATTTTTGACCAAAATGTCGCTTATTTCCTTATAACCGTCGATATGTTTCTTGAAGGCAGATGCGGCAGCAGTACGCTGTATTGATATTTGATTTAAGCTTTCAAGCCACAGAATATAAAGGCGGGTACAGACTGCTGTAACGTAACATGCAATGTAACATGAAAGGTAGGTAGTACGCACGCGTAGTGTGCACGGTTCGTGCGCGCAAGGTGTTCACACTATGAGAATTCTGTTACATTGCATGATACACAATGTGGACGGCAAATTCTTTCATTGCGTGTTACATTGCTTATACATTTCGTAAGTCTGTACCCGGCTTTAGAAAGAGATCTGTGTACGGTGTATCAAGCTCTGCGTCAATCGCGTGTGATGAATCACTATGTCATCGACCGTCAAAATTTTTACCTGTAAGGTGGAAATGGGAAGAGCCATGGACGTCCCATGGATCTCCAAAAGTCGCAATTTTACGCGGAAACCATGTCCAAAGTCCATGAATATGCTAACGCCAGTCGACCTTCCAGTCTGAGACGGAACACACGCGAAAAATCGCCGAAAAAAAAAATATATTGATTATTCATCCTCTTTTTTTAAGGAAGTTTACGAATATTCGAGAAGTTTTTTTTATCTTTTTTATGTTAAGTAATTCTATATTCAATATTTTATTTATGTTCAGAGATATTGTGATTTGACAATTTATTTCGTGTTGCTGTTGCTAGCGAGAGAGCTTTTGGTTTTTTTTTTGTATTGAATTGTCAAATCGAATTTTGTGTTGAATCGTATTTTTTTATTTTATCTGTGCCTTTTCCCAGACATTTCATCTTTTATTGACATCTTGTACTTGACATCAGTTAAGACGCGAACTTTACATACCTACATCATTATAATATACTGGCCTGCAAAAATAAGTATCACACTTTTAAAATTGCAATAACTTTTTAAGTACACAAGATATATTTTCGAAACAAAAAGGACTCAAAAAAGAGTTTAACTTTGTTACTATAGTTTCAAAGAAAGCTGATAAAAATTGCTATAAAACGTTTTTTATTTTAAATCTCTAACTTCTATAGTTTAGAAAAAATTGAAATTTTAAAAGTGTGATACTTATTTTTGCAGGCCAGTGTAGTTGTGTTTTTTTTATTAACCTTTACTGTCCCAATGCTGGGAGAAGGCCTCATTTGCTAAAATGGGTTTTATTTGTCTAAAGCGCCAACAAGTTCTACTACGCAAGTTCACTCCTACAAGTTTTACGAACGAAGCGAGCTCTTGCGTACAATAACTTGTGCAATGAAACTTAGGAGTGGATTTTGTGCTTTATATTATACTAGGTTTACCCGGCTCGGCTTCACACGCGTAACACAGTATCAACGGCGCTCCTACCTACCCTACCCTACCCTACCTACCCTACCCTACCTACCCTACCCTACCTACCCTACCCTACCTACCCTACCCTACCTACCCTACCCTACCTACCCTACCCTACCTACCCTACCCTACCTACCCTACCCTACCTACCCTACCCTACCTACCCTACCTACCCTACCCTACCTACCCTACCCTACCTACCCTACCCTACCTACCCTACCCTACCTACCCTACCCTACCTACCCTACCCTACCTACCCTACCCTACCTACCCTACCCTACCTACCCTACCCTACCTACCCTACCCTACCTACCCTACCCTACCTACCCTACCCTACCTACCCTACCCTACCTACCCTACCCTACCTACCCTACCCTACCTACCCTACCCTACCTACCCTACCCTACCTACCCTACCCTACCTACCCTACCCTACCTACCCTGCCTACCCTACCCTACCTACCCTACCCTACCTACCCTACCCTACCTACCCTACCTACCCTACCCTACCTACCCTACCCTACCTACCCTACCCTACCTACCCTACCCTACCTACCCTACCCTACCTACCCTACCCTACCCTACCTACCCTACCCTACCCTACCTACCCTACCCTACCTACCCTACCCTACCTACCCTACCCTACCTACCCTACCCTACCTACCCTACCCTACCTACCCTACCCTACCCTACTTACCCTACCTACCCTACCTACACTACCTACTCTACCTACACTACCTACCCTACTTACCCTACCTACCCTACCTACACTCACTACTCTACCTACACTACCTACCCTACTTACCCTACCTACCCTACCTACACTACCTACCCTACTTACCCTACCTACCCTACCTACACTACTTACTCTACCTACCCTACCTACCCAACCCTACCTACACTACCTACCCTACTTACCCTACCTACCCTACGTACCCTTACTACCCTACCTCTCCTACCTACTTACCCTACCTTCCCTACCTACCTACCCTACCCACCTACTTATTTACCTACCCTACCTAGCCATTTTTGGACAAGAAACCCTCGTGGACGTCCTCAGAAGACCCTACCAAAATTACATCACAATCTGATCAATGGTTTAGGAACGCATAGAGGACAACATTGCGTTCTCAACATGAGGCATTTTAGCGCTCCGAGTTAAATGACCGCGCGGCGAGCGATAGCCGCGCAATTCGCTCGTGGCGCTAAAATGCCTCATAAGAACTCAATTTTAACTTCTTGTTTTTTTTATTGAATATAAATGTATCCTTTGCAGTGTTAATCTACGTCAGCAGTACATCACGAGGTTTGAAGGAATTACATGATTTCATTTACACCCTGTATACCTACATAGATAGATAAAATAGAAGGCGGCCATGCCTAGCTTTGCCATCAAAACTAAACAGACCGCCGAAATCACAGAATACGTTCTGCCTAGCTTTTTCCCAACTATGTTGGGGTCAGCTTCTAGCCTATTTGCTTCATCTATACAAGGTTAGTCGGAAAGGGGGTACTAAGCCGCGGGCCACCTAAAGTATCACTGATGACTATTTTAAAGCAAGTGTTAAAATTTCAAAATTCGATTAATTTTTTTTCCATCAAAAATAATTTTTATTTTAGTTTTTTCGAAAATTCTTCATTCCTGCTTAGGTTATGAATTCAAAAAATGGGGTTTCTAATCCGTGACCCCAAACATGACATAAAATGTAAACACAGCTTATCATAGTTGAGGATAGATAGAATTTAGCGTATTTTTTATGAAATTATTTGAACAGCCATTTCTCTTGAACTATTGACTTCTGGGGAAAGTTGTAGAACAAAAGTTATCCATTATTATGGGTACTTTAACACCCTTTCGGCTTAGTACCCCCTTTCCGACTATCCTTGTATATATAAAAGGAGAAGCTGACTAACTCACTGATCTATCAACGCACAGCCTAAACGGCTGGGGTTAGAAACTTGAAATTATGACAGCAGGTTCATTTTGTGACGTAAACATCCTTTACGAAGGGATTTCTTGAAATTCAACCCCTAAGGGGGTGAAAAAAAATCACGCAAGCGAAGCTGCGGGCAAAAGCTAGTTGTTGATAAAGATACAACAGTTTAAATTTTAACCAATAACGCTCCGTATGTTATAGGAATCGGCCTTTAAGTCTAGGTTTCCTCACGATGTTTTCTTCAGTTGGTACCTACTGCTTACAATATAAAACGTGTCTATCACAGAAATCTAAATAATTTAGATTTTTGTGGTGTCTACAGGGTGATTTTTTAATAACCATCGAAATGTTTTCTAGGCGTTAGGTATTACGTAAAAGATTCCATTTTCGAAAAACAATATTAGGTAGGTAACTCTGTTGCAGATCCGGCTCGTTCGTCCTACAACCCTACCATAGGACAAACGGGAACGAATCGGGAAAATTATTTTAATAAGAATATTTGAATAACCATTTTTTTTTTCAAAAATAGTCTTTGTATAATATTTAATGCCTAAAAAAAATTGGATAGTGATTAAAAAATCATTCTGTATATTGTTCGTCACGTTCCAATCCAGTTTATTTTATGTACATAATATATTATCTATGGGTTTATATTTTGGCGGGATCTGTAGGTACCTATACCATTTCATTATAACATTGATAACATTGGACAGCAGTGATAGCCTACTGGTGTGACCGTCGGACTGCCAAGTCATAGGTCTCGAGTTCGAACCCAAAGCACGCACCTCTGACTTTTCGGATTCATATGCGTATTGTATAATTATCACTTGTTTAAAAACGGTGAAGGAAAACATCGTGAGGTAACCTGCCTGAGAGATATTTCTCGACGGCATGTGAAGCAAAGTCAGAGGCCCATGGGCGGCATAAACTTTGACACCAGGTTAGTCACTAACTACACGATATGAAGAAGAAGATATAACATTAGACAAAACTGGCCCACCAAGGCACGAATACTTTTTGAACCATTTGTTTCGGCTCATCTTAATTGGCCGTTACGGTTCATAAAAGGATAATACTGTGTTGAATCTCTGCTAGAAGAAAACATGTTGTTTATTTCTATACATTTCCTTGTTAAAATGGGTCATGTTTGTTAAATTTTATATTAAACTAGCGGACCTGGCAGACGTCGTCCTGCCCTAAAAAGGTGACATACCGACAGCAGCGCCACCTACCGGGTCCAATTGTGAATCTAAACCATCCAGGGCGCCACCCAAACGCATACAAAAAAAATCATTCAAATCGGTCCAGCCGTTTAGGAGTTCAGTGACATACACACGAACAGTCGAATTATATATAAGATAGGATATGAGGTATCTAGCTTGGGTTGATGAATATCACTTCCCTTATTCTCTTGTAGTCTTGTGTAGTTCGCGAACGAACTAGTTCGTAAGATCGCTCCCACAGATGAACTACGCGAACTAGCTCCGCCATTCCCGGCTCCATAGTTCCTTAGTTCGTGACCGATATAAAAATTTTGATTATTAAAAGTTGATTATATCTTGTTTTGCTTTTGTATTGTGTCATTGATTAATTTCAAAACTTCATCAATAAGGCTAAAAAAAGGTCAACCACCTATCATTTTTTAATGCACCCGAAATACAGGAAAGAGGGGAGCGCCTAAAAAAAAAGGTCGTCTCCAACTATCGCTTGGGAATGAATCAAAGCGGGGAATTGCGGAGAACGATCTGCCTTCCTCTGATTCGAGCTGGGAGCTGACGAACTAGAAGAGCGAACTAGTTCGATTAGGAGCGGCGAACGAAACTGAGCGATCTCGGTCGCGAACTACTATGCGCAAGACTATTCTCTCGCTGACATGAGATATAGGTAGATCTACAGGCATTTTTCTGTAAAATCAGGCAATTATGGAACTTCTAGACAGGCATTCCATTTTGAAATGGTAACCCTTTGTGCGACGGATATACTTTAGTAAGTATCGTCACTTTTGGAGTCTCTTATTAGTACCTCATAAGTTACCTCATAAGGGAGACGTGGTTAGTACAATCAGACATTAGCTTAGCGGTTCGATGTACATCGGTCTTAGAGCGCTATTAAAAAGAAAATCGAGTAGGTACTAGCCAATGGTTGACCTCACAGTTCTTTACTCACGCCATGCCGGAATTACGCGCCAGAACTTCAGCGACATGTTTTTGTTTACGACAAGACGCGACATAATTTGTCGCGGGTAATTTAAAAAGAAATTGCATTTCGTATTTTCGGCATGCTGGGCGCTACACCTCCAATTTTAACCCATAAACAATTGAACAACACTAAATCAAACTAAAATAAAGCTTTATCAAGCGTACGTTTAACAAATTACTCTGAATAATTTCTAAGTAACGCCATTATAATGCAAGATGGCGCCCCGCACGCATGCGCTTCGCGCTTAATACTGTTTTTTTTTCATGTGAATTGAACAAGTGAAAAGGTAAGTTTTAATATAATTCCACAGAGTTATATTTTTTTAGACAGTACTGAATGTTTTGGTGCCAAGATTTAAAACATCATATTTAAAAGAATTTAATTGTATTAAAAGCGAGAACCACACTAAATAAGAAATTGTAGAGGCGGATCCACATTGTATCATTGTGAAGTAATCTTAGGTTATATACCTCTAGATAGAGCCACCGCGTGACCGCTCTTGAGACATCCCTTATCTAGCTGATTGGCAGCGTCGTGCATCGAGTTGTTGAGCTCCCTAAAATAAGGTTTGATGGCATGCGTGCCGTCAGTTAGGACCGGTCAACTCAAACCTGCTATGACACTTTCCTCAAAAGGCCATTCCAGACATTGCCCTACATTTTTACACTCGCATAGTTTTTATACCGCAAGGTCTGAACTTTAAAAGGCACCTTGATCTCTGAGTTTGTTTCGGCTTGTCTTCTCAGAGCTAGTCAGAAAGGAAACGCCGGCGCCATCTAGTCTAAAAAAAACATTACATTGACTTGTAAAAGTGTCTGTAACAGATTTTTTTACAGAATTAAAAATAATTAATCATTCATTGACAGATCTAAACATTATTAATTCTACATTTTGCGCCATCACAACTCACCACAGATTAAATATGCGCGCCATTAATAAAAGTGAGAGTCAAAATAATTTCAATTACTTTTAGTTTTCGCGGAAGATTAAATTAAAGATAAATATTTTTTTGTTTACTTCCATCACTTACATATTATCTAATCGGTATTTGTTTTAAAAATATTCAGTCATAACAATAAAAAAATTAAAAGAATGTTTTGAATTGAAATGATTTGATTTGCACTTTAAAAAATCCGAAGATAAATACGTATGACGTATCATCTACTATGGGTGCCAAATAAGAACAGGATTGCGCTTGCTACAACTTCACACGATAGCTGTCAAATTAGTACTGATAGCAAAAAAAATGTGAAAAAATATATATTATATTTTTTTATTAACAGATTTCATTATTATTTATATTAATTTTTATAAAATGTTATTTCTTGAATTCCATAAATAGATAATTTTGGATAAATCCATATCCATACTAATATTATAAATGCGAAAATATGTTTGTTTGTTTGTTTGTCCTTCCTTCACGCCCGCCCTAACTAAGCAACCAATCGACTTGATTTTCGGCATAGAGTTAGTTGAAAGGATGGAGAGTAGCGTAGGCTACTTTTGGTCCTGGAAAAACATCATGTTCCCAAAGAAGGTTTACAGGAATATTCGTTAATTATGTCTTAGCAGTTAATGGAAAGACACACAACATTGTTTACACTACCTTCCTTAAATAGTGCTCTGTTCTGTATACATGATCGGTGTCTTTTTCCTCCTGGAAAAGATTTTCACATTCCACGCGAGCGAAGCCGCGGGTAAAAGCTAGTTGATAATATTTGGAAGCAGTATTCATGAAAAAAATGAACCAATAATAAAGTTAACTTCATGAAATGCTACTGGTTACCCTAATATATCGCCATAGTAAAGATATAATTACTGTGTAATTAATTTGGCGTACAATTGATTAGAAATACCAAAAAAGTGAACAAAAAATAATTAAACTGAGTATAATGCCTTTATTTACTTTTTTGCACACCTTACGCTTTGGTAATGAAGTTCATGAGTCTTGCGGAACAAAATGGCGTCTTGACAGTACTATTCTTAGTTGGCACGCATAGTACTCTTCATATTATCGCGTCAGAATATACATTAGCAGCCTTACTAATACATCGCTGTGTAAAGTTATAATGCTCTTTAACATCAATGGTGTCTAACACCCATATTCTAAGACGTTCCTCCAAAACTTACTCGACTCGACTCCACCTCGACTCAGCCTTTCTTACTACCATCGGTAGTTATAGTTGAAATAAACGTCCTTGACTCGAGATTTTTCCTCAGAATCATCTGTAAAACTCAAGGTACCTCGGAACCTACCTTAAGGAAGGAAGTGTCAAAGTTCGTATGTAACAAAAATGAATTTTGAAGACTTTATCGAATATGCTTACGATAATCCTTACTACTATTTATCGCGGCGTTATTTGCGCGATGCAGATAATTCAAATTATGACGTAATGACTCCGTCGAGGAACCTCAAAGTTAACTCAAAATTGCGAATAAGAATACAATTTTGAAGGTGTTTTCAAGGCAGTCCTGAGTCGAGTAAGTTTTGGAGGAACGTCTTAGAATATGGGTGTAATGGTCTTGTCTCTTTCTGTTTCAATAGAAAAAGAAAGTGACAGTTGCGTTTAGTTTAGTTTACTACTGTCAAAATGTGCAAAAGAATCGACACCAATGACAGATATTTTTTGAAGTATACGCATGTTATAACTTTAAAAAAAAAACGATGACTACTGATAACTATGTGAACTACCTTTTGGCCGCGACTTCGTCCACGCTGATTTCGGATTATAAGCTTTAGTTGACTTTTACAATTCACTTCAATTCTTTATTGCAAACCCGATAGCTTATAGAATTTCCGAACATGCACCCTGGACCGGGTAAATCGGGCTTTCCATCTCTTGATTTGAAGAGTATTTAATAGATTTATTAATTGTAAGAATAAAGTCGTTAGTTTATAGAATTGTTCTTGAAAAACCATCACTTCTTCTTCTTCCTGCCCTTATCTCACACTAAGTGGGGTCGGCATAACATGTATTTATGAAATCCATGTTGTTAGAGGTTTTGGCTTATTGTTTTATGACCGGCCGCCCGCCTGACATCAACCCTCTTTGGGAATACTCGTTGCGCTGTCGTGCGGGTGACCCAATATGCTTGCTGATATTATGCACTGGGTCCCAAAATGATATGCTTGTCAATCTTATTGCCGACAACTAAGCAAACTATGTTCTTCTTGGTGGAGTATAGGTACATGAAGTTGCTCGACCCACTCACTCAGTTTTGCTAGGGACTTCGGTTCTGACACATCGTAAACTAATATAGCACCGTGAGCATCTCTGTAAAAACTTGATGTCAATGTTCTGTATCGCTCCTGTCCCGCTGTCCTACCCCAAATAGGTAGGTACCAAGCTTGATTTTGAAAAACCATCACTACTTAAAGTTAGGGCCATTTTGTGAGTTAGAGCTTAGAGCATTCGTCATACATACGACACTTATTAAAAGACAAAGATTTCCCATTCACAGCCAAGGACAAGATCGGATAACATTTAGTCCAATCAAATTAGCTAAACCTGGACATAATTCTATAACTGTAATTTTCTTTTTCTATGACATAAAGTATTGTTAGTCATAGTTAAAATAAAAAGAATTAAACATTTTAAAGCTCCGCGTCAATGTAAAGAAACCGAAAAACTAAATTTTCAGGACATTTTGATTTCATAAGTAGGTACAGCATAATAAATAACTTTGTAAAAGTAACTCTATTATGATAAGACGCTAAAAAAAACGGTCCAGCTCCATACAAAAAAATATTAAATCACAGATAACTTGTTAAATAATAGCTGTATCAAAAAAAGTTCCACAACATAAAATATTGCTATTAAGTAGAGGAATAATCTGGCATCGTTCTTTTTTCTAAGTTACGTATTTGATTTTTGAGCGACGCTAAGTCTATGCAGCTTCATTTTCAGCCCACTGTGCGTCGCGCCCCGCCCCGCACCCACCAAATGCATCCCGCTCCAATACTTGCTCGCGCGTATTTTCAATTAGGTATATTTTCAATTTTATAAGCGTGACATTAACATGTTTAATTTTATATGATGGAATCAGGCGTTACTTTGCGGAAATCCATGATCTATAAATATACAATAAAATATTTAGTGTTAATTCCGCGAAAAAACAGTTGATCAAGCCTGAATACAGTATGCAGCACCGCCCTCCCGCCCGCAAATATATGCAAATGCAGAAGGTGCGATTAATAACATGCAACACACAAGCAAAACAAACCGATACGACACGTGTTTCGCCCCTCCTGCATTTGCATATATTTGCGGGCGGGAGGGCGGTGCTGCATACTGCATTCAGGCTTGATCAACTGTTTTTTCGCGGAATTAACACTAAATATTTTATTGTATATTTATGTTTAATTTTGTTGAAAACATGATTGTAGTACACAAAAACCTATTATTAAACAACAATGTCACAGTTTCGAGTTTTAACTACTGAAAAATACATTATTATTAAAACGTAAAGAATAAATGTTTAATTTTTGTCTTATATGTTTAAAAAGTCGCAATATAGCTTAAGCAGATACAACCACCATAGTTACCATTTTGGCTTATCTGGATATTGAGATCAGATGAATACTGTGAAAAAAAGCATACTTACGAATTTTGTTTCAGTTTAATTTTGATATTAATGGTGATAGCATTTAAATGCCTCTCAAAATTATACTAACAAGGTATTTGGTTACCTATTTTGCTTTTAGGAAAAGGTTAACTAGTGTACGAAATCTCATCATTTCTAAAAAACCGGTTACCGCCCCGGGTTTTTTACATCATATATCTAATTAATATTAGAAACTAAGTATCAATATCCCATAAAATAATAAAAACAACGAGTTATCGAATTATGTCCAGGTTTAGCTAATTTGATGCGCCTAATTAACACCTTCGACAACCGAAAAAAAAAATACAAAAAAAGAGAGAGAACGAATAATGTATACAGGAGTCGTATAGAATCAATGGCTGCAATCTCATTTTCAGTTATATTTGGGTAAATGAAAAAAACGTTCTGTAAAGCACAAAGTAGTCATATTGTATTACTGGCCATTATTATAGTAAGTACCTACTAATGATTTAAGATACTTAAAAACATAAATATATACTTTTACTTGTGTATTTGCTTATTTATTTAAAAATCAAATATTAATATAGCCACCTTTGATACCAACATTTAAAGATTGCCGCATGTGATTCCAAGTTTATTAGAGATGCACTAAAAACTTATTTTTCGCCACCTTGTCGCGTGACCAAATGCACTGCTGTTATTGGTCGATTGAGCACAAGCGCCGAGTTTGATTCTCAATATGCAGAAGATTGCCATCTTTGTAACTAAACAACGATTTGACATAGGATTTGCAAGGAAAATATCCACGTTTGGTTCTGTGTTATCAAATAAAACCGTTTGATTCAACATTTTAATTTTTTTATTATAAATAACTCAAAACTGCCAAAAAATGAGATGGCCACCTTTGATTCGGGTATAAACGAAATCATGTAATTCCTTCAAACCTCGTAATGTACTGCTGACATAGATTAACCCTGCAAGGGATACTTTTAGATTCAATAAAAAAAAACTACAAGATCTAAACATGTGTTCTTAACGTGAGGCATTTTAGCGCTCCGAGTTAAATGACCGAGCGAGCGATAGCCGCGCAATTCGCTCGGCGCGCTAAAATGCCTCACGTTAAGAACACATATATTATTTACTTCTAGTAGGTAGTTTTTTTTTATTGAATCCAAAAGTATCCCGTTCAGTGTTAATCTATGTCAGCAGTACATTACGAGGTTTGAAGGAATTACACGATTTCGTTTACACACTGTATCGGTACAGTCTGTACATAATTCAAAATATTCTTCAAGTGATCTTTTTTCAAAATTCCCGCCGATTACTGAATGGGGTTACAATTTGTTTTACGGTTTCAAGCGTTGATCTAACCAGAATAGCGAATAGGTTATTGCGTGTAAACGTCATAGATAAGCTAAAAGTAGTTCGAATTTTGAATACCTAGTTTATGTAACAGTATTCAACTGTTCATTAGAAATGGGCTTTTGCGATTTCACAATAAATAAGACCATTTTTCAGAACCATCTGAAAGCTTCCCAATGAACGGTTGGATAGGGTATTTTCAGGCGATCACAATATGGTACTCTACTATCGTACGCAGATTGTACGATATTTTTCCATTATGTTGCAAAAATTTATGATTACACCTGGTCTCTTGCTGATATTACGCCTAAGGCGGCAGATTACATTACACCTAAGAACCAAGATACAGGAGAAATCGAGGAGTGAACGTCTAAAAAAAAAGTCGTCCAACTATCGCTTCGTCACAAATTTTGATTAGCAGCACTGTTTGCAACATATTATTGTCACGTTTCATATGAGTTTTTAATGTATTATAGCCATTACCTGATGGATACGATAATTTTGATCCATGTACGATAATTTTACACAGGAAGTAGCTTCTGCCTATCCAACCAAATGACATCATGATCGTCGAGATTAAAAAACGAAACGTTCTTTACATTAGAAACTAATTGTAAGTACCTAGTCTAGTGCTAGACCTATGTAATATGTCCTCGCATATTCAAAACTTCAGAGTAAACCATAATTGATGAATAAAAACTTTACTTCATACAAACACAAAAGTCGCCTATTTAACATTAAAAAAGGTTGAATATACGCCATTTTGACATGTATAAAAAAACTATTCAAATCTGACCCAAAAACATTTCCCCCTAAAAAAACATAATAGATACAGAAAATAAATTAAAAAGAAAATTTAATTCACGGTCAAAAAATATTGGCTGTATATAAACGTCATACCGCGTTCTAAAATTCAAAAATACAGATTATACCGCTCATTATTCGCTTTGACGCATGTAAGTCATCCATATTGTATTCAGGTGTTCGTTCGGATATTCGTAGCGGTGGTTCTGCTGTATAACTCAGTTTGTAGGTACTTTATTTGTACCCACCATGGCTACCATTGGTTAAAAAAGGGTTATTTTTTATAACATTTATCTAACTACCAGTTACACCAGTTACTATTATAATTGTCCAACGCTTGCTTTCTATGAAAGAGAGTCTAATTAAATAAGGGGCCGCACCTCTGACTTTTTGAATTTCCTATGTGTGTATCTAAGTTTGACCGCTTACCACTCGCGTTAACGTTGAAGGAAAAGCTCAGACGACGAGGGAAGGTGTTCTGTAGTCCGCCAGATCGCACCAGACAAGCGTGGTGGGTTAAGACCCGACCATACTGCCTATCAGTGTGACAGTAATGAACTCATTATCACGACTATGGCAACTTCTTCCTGTTTTAGGGGCCCAGGATAAAGCTTTTGCTTCTTAGCTTATTCTTATATTCCTGTCTGCTTCCTACTCTATCAATCGACCTAAGAAATCATCCTAGAGCTGTATCTTGGATACAGCTCTAGGATGATTCTATCTACATGGCAGGCACCAGCAACAACAATAACCTCGCAATTTTCGGAACTGAATAAAATGTAGATATTTTCTTTTTCAACATTTTTCTTTTTTTGACGTGTCATAAATATGTCAAGAGTGTTTTATATTTCGATGGTCTCTATGCTTTAGTTATTGCTCTGAAGACAGCTTTATGCACCCAAATCTATCGCTGCATAACACAAAAACAAGAAAACATGAAAACAATATTATGTAATTTCAATTCCAAAACACCAAAAGTTCTATTTAAAATTCTTACGTATATCCGAACGCGTATCAAAAATCCAAAATGGCGTCCTAACGGTAGCGATCACAAACAGTGTCAGGTAATTTAATTTTACAATATGGCGATAGCATATGTATTTATTCTGGACATACGGCCTGGCTTACAGTTAGTGAATTATTACATATTTAGTTTTACCAATTTGATGCAATCTTGTGACTTTTTTGTTCCGAATTAATATTTAAGAGTAAAATGGTGGGTTCGGGGGCGTGGTACAGCAGTCATAGCCTAGTGGTGTGACCGTCGGACAGCTAAGTCATAGGTCTCGAGTGCGAACCCAAGGCACGCACCTCAGACTTTTCGGATTCATTTGCGTATTGTATAATTATCACTTGCTTAAAAACGGTGAAGGAAAACATCGTGATGAAACCGGCATGCCTAAGAGATATTTCTCGACGGCATATGAAGCCAAGTCAGAGGCCCATGGGCGGCATAAACTCGGACACCAGGTTAGTCACTAACCACACAAAAAGAAACAAGAAGAGGCGTTGTCTGCAGAACTATTGCAGAAATCAATAAGTCTACCGAAAGCAAGCCTTCGCCAATGTTCTTTACAAACTGGGACATCTCCGTGCCTCGGAGAGCACCGCAAGGGCGATGTCCCATTAGTGCGTTGCGTTGCGTCGTCGCAACGGATCAACGCATTGTATGCCACACCTGCATTGCGACGACGCACGACGTCGCAGCGCAAGAGGACGACGCACGCACCTCTAGCAATAGAACACTGTCCGTCGTCGCACCGGAGCTCCGACAGCGCAGCGCATCACCCTCCCCCGCCTTCGTCTCTCGTCCGCCGATCCGTTGAAACGTCGCGTGCGACGACGCAACGCTTTAATGTGGCATGTCATTTAAAATATATGGAAAACGACAAAACGTTGTCGCTGCGACGACGCAACGCAACGCACTAATGAGACAGCTCTAAATGTCACAGCTCTCTTACACGACACCGCTCCCGTACAGCACACGCACGCGTCCACCTCAAATCACGGTGCCTGCTCGCTGTCTACGCGGCCACAGCTAGCAGTAAGCTCGCTGTCACGCGACGGCTCCCTCCCGCATACCGTCATACAACTTGCTATAGCCGAGCAGAACGCGGGGCACTCCTCTCGCCAGCAACGCCCTAAGCCGAGGTCCGAGTCCTATTAGGGGTCGCCCTTAGTGCTGTTGTTGCTAGTAGTCATGATGTTAGTAGTAGTAGTAGTTAGCTTAAGTTAAGTATTTTACTCTCGTTCCCATTGGTTGGAGACCCTTCAGGTCTTGCTAATAACTGCCCGGTTACGTAGAAACGCTCCGCAAGACCATCTACAAGCAGTCGAATAGAAAGACGACAACCATTGAGTGCCTAGGTTGCAAGCGAGCTTGCCGCGCGCTGTCAGGTATTTATTTATTTATACTTTCGCACAAAAAAAAAATTATACAGAAGCGGACTTAATGCCTTAGGCATTTTCTACCAGTCGACCTTAGGGTGATGCAGAGAAAACATGGTAGATGCGCTAAAAAGAGCTGTGTCATGTGATACAATAATGTTATCACTGTAAAATGTATCTACAGAGCACGACATTAAACCCATAATTGAATGTTCCTTCTTTTGCCGTGCGGGAGCGGTGTCGTAAGGTCATCGCTCACTATAACAACACAGCTTCGACACAGCAAATAACTTGCCTGTCAAGTTAAAGCTTTAAGTCGTGTGCGTTAAGGTAAATTTTATAATGACATAATATACCTAGGTATAATATAATATTATAAAGAGGAAAGATTTGTATTTTTGTATGTAACGAATAAACTTAAAAACTGCTGGACCGATTTCAAAAAATCTTTTGCCGTTAGAAAGCTACGTTATCACTGAGTAACATAGGCTACGGGCGGAGCCGTGAGGACAGCTAGTGACATAATAAAATAGTTGACGACTCGCTACTTCTTCTTTTCGTGTGATTAGTGACTAACCTAGTGTCAGAGTTTATGCCGCCCATGGGCCTCTGACTTGGCTTCATATGCCGTCGAGAAATATCTCTCAGGCATGCCGGTTTCCTCACGATGTTTTCCTTCACCGTTTTTAAGCAAGTGATAATTATACAATACGCACATGAATCTGAAAAGTCAGAGGTGCGTGCCTTGGGTTCGCACTCGAGACCTATGACTTGGCAGTCCGACGGTGACACCACTAGGCTGTCACTGCTGCACACGGCTCGCTGCAAGTACGGTTGACGCTACAGTCTACAAAAAACTTTACTGTAATACACACGATTTAAAGCTCTTACTTGAATGACAAGTTATTTGCTGTGTCGGAGCGTTGTTGCTATAGTGAGTGATAACCTTTAGAAGTTAGGTATGACCTTTAAACGTCGGTCCCGGTTGTCATACAAATACTATGCGTGCCAACTAAGAATAGTACTGTCAAGACGCCATTTTGTTCCGCAATACTCGTGAACTTCATTACCAAAGCGTAAGGTGTACAAAAAAGTAATTAAAGAAATTATACTCAGTTTAATTATTTTTTGTTTTCTTTTTTGGTATTTTTAATCAATTTTACGCCAAATTCATTACACAGTAATTATGTTATTATTATGGCGATATATTAGGGTGACCAGTAGCATTTCATGAAGTTAACTATATTATTGGTTCATTTTTTTAATGAATACTGCTTCCAAATATTATTAATTTATCCAAAATTATCTATTTATGGAATTCAAGAACAAACATTATATAAAAATTAATATAAATAATAATGAAATCTATGAAAAAAAAATATAACTTTTTTTTTAAACAGTTTTTTTTGCTATCAATACTAATTTGACAGCTATCGTGTGAAGTTGTAGCAAGCGCGATCCTATTCTTATTTGGCACGCATAGTACCTATGACAGTCGTTACGGGAAGATCGAAGCCCGAATGAGCTTATTTATTACATCTACTATTATTATACTTTACACTTTTAAAAAACACTATACATGCACTCTGCTTTCTAATTTATTTTATTATAATGATGTTGCTTTTTGCTATTTTATTAATTTGCTCATTCTTTGTTTATTGGTTGATAGCACAGATAACTATATCGTCGCTTAAGTTCTAACAACGCGTAACTCAAAATAGTTAACTTTTCAGGAGAGCGAAAAATAGATTTTTTGAACTCTACATATAATTTTTTTAATCTACAATATTCTATTTTACCTTTAAAAATTTAATTTAAAATTTAAAAAACCCCCGACGTAAAAAAAAACAAACCTTTAAAAAGTCAAAAATAATAGTAGGTATCGTTGAGCCATCAAATTCGATTGAGTAACACCTATATATTTTAATTACAGAAATTGATGGATGGCACGATAAGGTTTGCTCGTTGAAATGGCGATATAATATCACGTCGGGGTACCGCTAAGTAAATTAGCTAGCTAGTAAATTAATAGATGGTCAATTAAAGGGTTTGACTTACTTTAGCGGTACCCCGACGCGATATTATATCGCCATTTCAACGAGCAAACCTTATCGTGCCATCCATCAATTTCTGTAATTAAAATATATAGGCTACTATTTTATATGACTATTATTTTAGGCTTTTTATAGGTTTATTTAAAGTAGGTACATAATTTAATGTCTCCTCATTAATTGTTACACTGAGAACTACCTCTCTCTTTTTTTTCTTTCACTTCATGTCCATCCAAAGGTTGTCTGGAAGAAATCGCCTAGTGCGATAAGACCGCCCATTGTACATCTCTATTTTTATAGCAATGTTTCTTGTTTGTTTTGTGTACAATAAAGAGTATTGTATTGTATTGTATTGTATTGTATTGGGTAAAATCTATACTAATATTATAAAGCTAAAGAGTTTGTTTGTTTGTTTGAACGCGCTAATCTCAGGAAGTAATGGTTGGAATTGAAAAAATATTTTTGTGTTGGATAGTCCATTTATCAAGGAAGGTTATAGGCTGTATAACATCACGCTACGACCAATAGGAGCGGAGCATAAATGTAAAATGTTGCAAAAACGGGAAAAATGTCCACCCGTGCGAAGCCGGGACGGGCCGCTAGTGTTAAATAAAGATTAACTGTTAATTGTCCAATTAACTTAACTACCTCGTTCGTCTAGTGGTGGCAAGCGTGACTGCTGATCGTGAGGTCCTGGGTTCGGATCCCCAGGTCGGATAGTGTTATTAGGTTTTTCCGTGTGGAATTCCTCAGTAGCAGCCCGGAGTTTGGATTTGTGCCCGGTTGATGGCAATAGGCTCGCCCATTATTACATGGAACTTAAACATAACGGCGAAATGAGGGGGTTACTATACACCTCTGCCCAACCCTTCGGGGAATACAGACGTGATGTTAGTTATGTGTTAATTAAGCAATACAGGGTGTCCCGTAATTAAAGGATAACCTTGAAATGGCGTATAGCAGAACTAAAGAATAAAAAAAACAAAAGATCTGATTAAAAAAATTTTTGAACAGTTAATCCACGCTGAACCAATTTGAAGGCACCGACTTCTGAAACTGTTAATTTTATAATATGGTAATTATTTTATTCTTTTCATCGTTTTTGTGAAGTCGGTGTTATTTTTGTTAAAAAGTTTTTTTATTTTTTTCGTTTTAGTGGCCTTAATTAAAACATGGTTGGATCTACTAAAGACGCTGCTCGAAACATAATCACATCATCACATTATGCGTATGTTCATCATTGAGGAGTTCCATTGTCTATCTCCGAAGTTCTTCATCAGATCTTCATCAAATTTAAATGGGACCAACTTCAAAGTATACCCTATCCATTAAAAAAAGAATCATCAAAATCGGTTCACAATTGGCGAAAATATCGATTAACATACACAAAAAAAAAAAAGAAAAAAAAAAAAAAAAAACATACATACAGACGAACATAGTAACCTCCTCCTTTTTGGAAGTCGGTTAAAAATTTCAAAATTTGATATTTTTTATTTGCATGAAAAAAGTATTTTATTTAGTTTTTTTTTTAATCTAAGTTTCTAATCCATGACCACAAATATGACCTAAATAGTAAACACAGCTGATCATAGCTATGGACAGATAGATTTTAGCATATTTTTTACGAAATCTTTGAAAAGCTATTTCTCTTAAACTATCGAGTTTTGGGGAAAGTTGTAGAACAAAAGTTATCCCTTATTCTGACTAACCTTGTATATCCCTTTTCGTAATGTACCTAGTGCACAATTATGAGACTATACCTACTTAGTCTTACTTAGGCTGGTTTTTTTATGTAAATAGGTTGGCAAACAAGACTAACCTTAGGATATCGGCATTGTCCAGTAACTGAGTTGTGGAGGTCTGATGGCAGTCGCTCCGTGTAAAATACTGGTATTCAGCCGCATCTGGTTCGACTGGAAGCTGACCACAACGTAGTTGGGAAAAGGCTAGGCAGAACGAAATGGATTTTTATGGTCTATGGCAGAGGTCACCAATTAGTTTCGCTCGGGGTCCGTTTTAAGAAATGAAATGACCATTGCGGTCCGCAAAATATATTATAGGATTTTTTTTTATCAAATTGACTTCAGCAAAGATAATGCGGGGGATACATTTTTGTTAAATTACGTACTCTGTAGTGCTAGTTGCTGTGTTCTCGCGGTCCGCACAAAATGGGTCGGCGCGGCGGTCCGCCATTTGGCGACCCCTGGTCTATGGTATGGTCGTGTGTCGCCGAGTATAACTACCGCTAGGCGATAGCTAGCTATCGTATACAGGTTTTTTTTTTTACTTTTCCCTCTCTACTATTTCTCCTGTATCGTGGGTGCGTTTACAAACACAAATCTTCACATGCACAAACGCCCAGACCCGGAACAACTATTTGAAAACCATACCATACATCTATAGGTATACTAATATTATAAAGCTGAAGAGTTTGTTTCTTGGTTTGAACGCGCTAATCTCAGGAACTACTGGTTGGAAGTGAAAAATTATTTTTGTGTTGGATAGTCCATTTATCGAGGAAGGTTATAGACTATATAACATCATGCTACGAACAATAGGAGCGGAGCATAAATGAAAAATGTAGCAATAACGGGAAAAATGTCGACCCGTGCGAAGCCGGGACGGGCCGCTAGTACTTAGTTAAATATGGAGACCATAACATCACGCTATGTCCCCCGAAACATCGGACAGAGGTGTATAGTAACACTCTCATTACGCCCTTATGTTTAAGTCCCATATAATAGCGAGCCTATTGCCATCAACCGTGCACAAATCCAAACTCCGGGCTGCTACTGAGGAATTCCACACAGAAAAACCCAATAACACTTTGCCCGACCTGGGGATCGAATCCAGGCCTCACGATCAGCAGTCGCGCTTGCCACCACTAGATCAACGAGGATCTGTAAATAAAATAAACGAATATTAATATATGAGACAGCATACGACAAGGATACGCAGTACCGCGCGCGCCTTGGCTGAATGCGCACGCATGCCTGTGCCTTTAATTTTTTAAATTCTTCGTTACCTGTGGTTTCGCGCGCTTTTTGCGACTTGAATTTGGAGTTTTGACAGGTAAGTTTTTTTATTATTATTCTTTACTAGTGACCCGCCCCGGCTTCGCACGGGTGCAATATAGATACTAATGTGGGGCATATAAAACTTCCTCTTGAATCACTATCTATTGCTGAAAACTGCTTTAAAATCCGTTACGTAGTTTAAAAGATCTAAGCGTACAGACAGCGGGAGCGACTTTGTTTTATACTATGTAAAGAATAACGGTCCGTATTTTAGAGATTTCAGTACAGATTTCCATAAAAACCTCTGAGAGGCTCGTGGGTATTTACAAACCGTGCGTATTATACGATTTGCGAGGTTAAGCTGCGCTTGCCGCGGTCAGTCCGTGGATGGGTGACCGTTCGTTGCACATCGAAACCCCTCCGCGTCTCGGAAAGCACGTTAAACAGTCGGTCCCGGGTGTCATACGAATACAGTCGTTACGGGTAGTCAGAAGCTCGAAAGTCTGACAACCGGTCTAACATTAGAGTATCGGCATTGCCCAGTAACGGTTGCGGAGGTCTGATGGCAGTCGCTCCGTGTAAAATACTGGTATTCAGCCGCATCTGGTTAGACTGGAAGCTGACCCCAACATAGTTGGGAAACGGATAGACAGATATATTTATATAAAAATCTCTTCTTAAATCGAGATTAATAACTGAGCATTGTTTTAGAATACTAACTAAAAACAGAATAGAGTCTATGTAATCGCCATTATCTTTACATAGTATAAAACGAAGTCGCTCCCGCTGTCTGTACGCTTAGATCTTTTAAACTACGCACATTAGTATCTATATTGCACCCGTGCTAAGTTGGGGCGGGTCAGTAGTTGATTATAATTGAGACTCTTGTATCTTCATCAATAATGAAGCAAAGATCTCATAGCTTTGCATAGTAGAAGAAGCTATGACAGGTAAAATTAGCTTACGAGTATATTTATATTCCCAGTTTGGCAATAAAGATGTGCTACCATTGGTAAACAAAACGATTTGCTTTTGTTTATAGGAACCGGTTATTTACGTTGACACATTGACTTGACTAAAATTTAAACATTTTATTTACCAACTATCGACCCGCCCCGACTTCGCACGGGTGCAATGTAGATACTAATGTGGGGCATATAAACCTTCCTCTTGAATCACTCTATCTATTGCTGAAAACTGCATTAAAATCCGTTGCGTAGTTTAAAAGATCTAAGCGTACAGACAGCGGGAGCGACTTTGTAACCGACTTCCAAAAAGGAGGAGGTTACTATGTTCGTCTGTATGTATTTCTTTTTTTTGTTTTTTTTTTGTGTAAGTATGTTCATCTATATTTTCGCCAATTGTGAACCGATTTTGATTATTCTTTTTTAATGGATAGGGTATACTTCGAAGTTGGTCCCATTTAAATTTGGTGAAGATCTGATGAAGAACTTCGGAGATAGACAATGGAACTCTTCAATGACGAACAGTACGCATATTGTGATGATGTGATTATGTTACGAGCAGCGTCTTTAGTAGGTCCAACTAAGTTTTAATGAATGCCACTAAAAACAAAAAAATAAAAACATTTTTTACAAAAAATTTAAACCGACTTCAAAAAAGAATAAAATAATTACCATATAAAATTAACAGTTTCAGAAGTCGGTGCCTTCAATTTGGTTCAGCGTGGATCAGCACCGACTTCTGAAACTGTTAATTTTATATGGTAATTATTTTATTCTTTTTAGAAGTCGGTTTAAATTTTTTGTAAAAAATGTTTTTTTATACTATGTAAATATAAACAGTTGAATATCGAGTTAGATGTATCATAGAGAATTGCTACCGCCTCACTGAAGCCGACGTTTGACGCGTTCGTTCCATGCACAGAACACCATATTTTTATAACATAACATCACGCTTGCAGGGTTTATTTATTTTACTTGAGCATAAAACGGCCATTGGCCAATACAGGGTGTAAACGAAATCATGTAATTACATTAGTTAAAGACAGTATACAGGGTGTAAACGAAATCATGTAATTACATTAGTTAAAGACAGTATACAGGGTGTAAACGAAATCATGTAATTACATTAGTTAAAGACAGTATACAGGGTGTAAACGAAATCATGTAATTACATTAGTTAAAGACAGTATACAGGGTGTAAACGAAATCATGTAATTACATTAGTTAAAGACAGTATACAGGGTGTAAACGAAATCATGTAATTCTTTCAAACGGTGACATAGATTAACCCTGAACAGGACAATTTTGGATACAGTAAAGAAAAATGGGATGAAATTGAATGACCACCAAAAAAACAATCGTTAGGTACCCTAAACAGCCTCATCCAAAAACATATAATATGTACAAATAAATGAAACCTGTACCAAAATCTTTTGGGCTATTTAAGTCATGCCTGCACTACAAAAACTTTTCATAACCCAAAAAGGCCACGCGTGCACTAAATTTTAACTGGCAAAGTTTTGTGTCATTACTACCCAAATATATCACTACTGCGAGAAACTGGATGTAATCTGGACTTTAGGGCACCCCGACTCGGACAGGTTAGGTTAGAAGGGGATGGCGGGGTCGTGTGAGCGAGCGAATAGGTGGACCCCGCCATCCCCTTCGTGGTTATTTTTTTATAAACCATCCAAAAGTAGGAGCCCCGCAAAGCGGGGCTCCGTCGACCAAGCCCACCCTCGACCATGCATAGATTCATTCATTTATATTTTTTGGGTAAACAATGATTTTTGTAATTAATTTACTTTATTATGATAAAATTGTGTAACATATTTGGATGAAATTTTTAAATAAAATGCGAGTACATATTTGGTGCATGCGTGGCCTTTTTGGGTAGCTCAGCGATTATTCTGAAGATACTTGCCTTTTTTAGGTTAGCAGACTTTACGTTTATTGGTGATAATTTCATATTAAAATGGGGATTAAATTCTGGTAAGTACTTACGATTTTTTGGGCGTTATATTTCATTATATCTGGTGATTGCTTAAACCTAAGCCAAGAAAAATTACAAAAAATAAACTTGTGTTCTTAACGTGAGGCATTATAGCGCCCCGGACGAATTGCGTGGCTATTGCTACCCGCGCGATCATTTAACTCGGGGCACTAAAATGCCTCACGTTAAGAACACACATGTGTACTATGGTAAATGGTGCTATGCATGCGGTTGTGGCTAGCCAGACAATGTCCAAAAAGGCACGGCTGGCTGTCCATAATGGTGTGCTGGTACCTACGCTTATGTATGGAAGTGAATGTTGGTCGTGGCAGAAGAGGCATGAAAGTAGAATCAATGCCGTGGAAATGCGTTCCTTGCGAAGTATGTGCGGTGTAACTTTGAATGATAGATTGAGAAATGATGAGATTAGACAAACTTGCGGTTTAAAAGATGATGTAGTGACAAAAATTGAAAGGAGTATGCTTAGGTGGTTTGGCCATGTTGAGAGAATGAGTGAACGGCGATTAACAAAAGGAATTTATAAGGCGGATGTCAATGGAAACGCCGGTAGAGGACGTCCTAGAAGGACATACATCGATGTTATTGGTAATGTTCTTCACAAAGGTCAGGTGCGTAGTACTCTCAACCGGCGTGCGTGTATGACAAGATGTATGAATGTGGAGGAAGCGAAAGGGGTATGTAAGGGTAGTAGCATGTGGCGTTCTATAGTTTCTGCCTACCCCCATGGGAAAAAGGCGTGAGTTTATGTATGTATGTGTACTTCTTGTAATTTTTTTTATTGATACCAAAAGTATCGCGTTCAGGTTTAATCTATGTCAGCAGTACATCACGAGGTTAGAAGGACCTACATGATTTCGTTTACACCTGTATACAGGGTGTAAAAATAGCCTTAACGAAGCCGAAGTCTACGCATACTGTACATAAAACTAAGTAACATAGAGCAAAAATAATTGCTGGGAAACGACTTTTATTTTTTGGTATTAAAAAACAGCTTTTAATTGTAGCGCGCAATGTAAGCGCGCGCAGCAGGCTGTGCCTACATTTCAAAAATGTTGTATAGAAGAATGTTTAGTAATAACATTTAAACTTAGTTTTCGTAAAAGTTTACAAAAATATGGTGACCTTGACCTTCAATATCTCCATAACCAGTCGGTTCCCAGGTATGGCCCAATACCAAAAAATCTTCGTAATGATGGGAAGAATACGTGGCTCTCGGCTTCATTAAGGGTATTTTTACACCCAATATATTTAACGACATTCACACGCTAATCTCACAATACTCCAAACATACTGACAAGATCGTCAAGGGTCCACCAAAGGGTACGGCAGAGGCGTTTTAGTAAATGATAAGTGATTTTTATTTTAGTAAATTATAAGTGATTTTTATTTCTGTAAATAAATCTGTTACAGACACTTTTACAAGTCAATGTAATGTTTTATTTTAAGACTAGATGGCGCCGGTATTTCCATTATGACATTATAACTGCATAGTTGGTGTAGTGGTGGCAAGCGCGACTGATAAATGAGGTCCTGGGTTCGATCCCCAGGTCGGACAAAATGTTATTGGGTTTTTCCGTACGAATTCTTCAGTAGCAGCCCGGAGTTTGAAATGGTGCCCGGTTGATGGTAATAGGCTCGCCTCCTATTACACGGGACTTAAACATAACGGCGAAATGAGGGTGTTACTATACACCTCTGCACAACCCTTCGGGGAGTACAGGAGTGATGTTATGTTACATTATCTCTTACAGCTACTTCACACAGAAACTGTTTACAGGACCCGTTTTAGCGGATCCGTTTTTATTTTGGTGATGGCGCCTTCACAGTTGTACGAGCGAGTTCACAATACACGACAGTATTCTGAATCCAGTACAAAATACTGATCCGACATTTTTACATGTTCCGTTTTGTCATCAAAAACTGGATGCCGGAACAGTAAAAAAAACGAACCCGTAGATGAAGATGTATGGAGAAGTATGGGTGCCATCACACACGATCCGTTATTTTTATCGTATCCTGCCTGCCAGATGCGATGCAGCTGCTATTTTTTTAACTGATCCGTCGGTACAGATGTGGACAACACATCCAGTACCGACGGATCCTATAAAACTGACTATTAGTCAAATTTGTGATACCCACGGGTGGAATTACGGTGAACTACTCTTTCTATATTGTCGGTCGGCAGTGAAAACCACGTATGTGTAAAATACAAAATTTTAAAAGAGGTAGAAATAACTGTCTCCTGCAAAAAAATGGCCGATCAAATGTTAATACAAGTTTGTCATCGTTCGTCATAGATAGCTTAGAAGTATTTGAATTGAAAGTTTGTTGAACTAGTATGTGTATGAGAATTTATCAATCTAAAGAACAAATAAAACACTTTTGAAGAAAATTTGATTTACGAGGTTTTCACTGCCGAGCGTCGATGTCATCTTTCTAACACAGTAAGTACATCGCAGCTGATACGACTCCAGAAAAGACATGAACGTGTATTATTTATCGACAGCAATTACTACAATATCATGACTTTCATGCAGTTAAAATTATTTATCTAATATCTGATACCTTTAAACGGGCAATTCTTGTATACAAGGTTAGTCGGAAAGGGGGTACTAAGCCGCGGGCCACTTAAAGTATCACTGATGACTATTTTAAAGCAAGTGTTAAAATTTCAAAATTCGTTTTTTTTTTCCATCAATAATAATTTTTATTTTAGTTTTTTCGAAAATTCTCCATCCCTGCTTCAGTTCTGAATTCAGAAAATGGGGTTTCTAATCCGTGACCCCAAATATGACCTAAAATGTAAACACAGCTGATCATAGCTGAGGATAGATAGAATTTAGCGTATTTTTTATGAAATCTTTGAACAGCTATTTCTCTTAAAGTATCGAGTTTTGGGGAAAGTTGTAGAACTAAAGTTATCCCTTATTATGGGTACTTTAACACCCTTTCGGCTTAGTACCCCCTTTCCGACTAACCTTGTATATAAATAATCTGAATCTCGGAAACGGCTCCAACGATTTTCATGAAATTTAGTATGTAGGGAGTTTCGGGGGCGATAAATCGATCTAGCTAGGTGTCATTTTTAGAAAACGTCAATTTACCTAAAATAAAACCGAGCAACGCTCGGTCACCCAGATATTTGCATTTATTTATGAAACGTAAACTAATTGATATCGTCGCTGGACAGTGCAAACCTCGTAAAACACAAATTCATTTTTATTTTTTTTGTTATTCATTTGTTTAGTAAAAAACCTTGTAAATCATATTTAGAACGAACGTGCACAGCTCTAAGATGGAATAGATTAATGAATCTATTAATCTATACTAATATTATAAAGCTGAAGAATTTGTTTGTTTGTTTGTTTGAACGCGCTAATCTCAGGAATTACTGGTTGGAATTGAAAAATTATTGTTGTGCTGGATAGTCCATTTATCGAGGAAGGTCATAGGCTTATATAACATCACGCTACAACCAATAGGAGCGAAGCATAATTGAAAAATGTTGCAAAAACTGGAAAAATGTTCACCCGTGCGAAGCCAGGACGGGCCGCTAGTAGATAATAAAACAGAAGAACCTTACACCTACACTTCACGCTTTTTTTTAACAGGCAGTTATTATCTACTTGCGTTCATGGCAATTACGAGGTTTTCACTGCACAGAGACGATATGTGAATTCTGCCAGTCCTAATCTAGGGTGCTCAAACTTGGTCACTTACTAATGAACAATAGTCCAAACTCAAGATTTGCCAACGAGCAATGGAGCGTAGTATCACAAAACAGATAGGTACAAAAGTCAATCACATGTACGTACTTCACTTTTCATACCTACGCTCGGCGGTTGCTCTATCTATATATCTATCTCTCTCAAGCGCATGGCACTCGCGCTCGCACTCACTCACACTCTAGTCCCAAACAGTCCTAGATATCGTGTTTGTGAGCAGAGTCTATGTGTGCGGTGCTCGAGCGCACTTGTATGTAGATTGACTTCTGTATTTATCTATTTTGTGGTAGTATCCTCGGTGTTAAACTAACCGATCGTGTTAGAAACACCACACTGCGCTCTATAACGCAAGTAGCAGATGTTGGAGAAATACAGCCAAGCTTAAGTGGGAGTAGGCCGGTCATGTCGCTCGAATGCACCCGGGGAGATGGGCAAAAATCGTCACTAACTGGACGCCTGAAGGAGGATATCGTCGTCGAAGTCGGCAGCGACGTAGGTGGCGTGACGATGTACACGTTTCTGCGGGAATGGCAGGTTAGAAACGGCACCAGTGACAGAAAAGTTGAAAGAAAATCGTTTGTCGTGGTATGGGCATGTGATGAGGAGGGATGAAACTTGTGACTAAGAGAGTGAGTAATATTATTATGAATGTTGATGGATGTGAAGAGAGAGGGAGACCAAAGAAAAGATGGATGGATTGTGTGAGGGAGGATATGAAAGATAAGGGAGTAAATGATAATGAGACGGCTGACAGGGAAGAGTGGAAGAGGAAAACATATTGCGCCGACCACAAGTAACTTGGGACTAGGACAGGAAGATGAAGATTCATAAACAAGTGGTTTTTGATTGATTACAGTTAAGTACGAACCATTATTTTTAAAGTTAGAAGTATAAAAATTAAAAAAAAACCGGCCAAGTGCGAGTCGGACTTGCGCACGAAGGGTTCCGTACCGTTATCTATAAAAACGGCCAAAAAATAATTATACAATACGCACATGAATCCGACAAGTCAGAGGTGCGTGCCTTGGGTTCGAGCTCGAGACCTATGACTTGGCAGTCCGACGGTCACAACCTCTAGGGTATCACTGCTTAACGTAGTAACTAAAGTGCGGTCGCGGTGCAAGACGAATTTCGTACAATGACACGTCACTACTTATCTCTGTCGCTCGCGCAGAAATATCTTGCCGTCGCGCTCGCACAGATGCGGTGACCGCCGTCAACACAGATTGCAATTGGTTGTAAGCACAAAGGTCATTGAACGAAATTCTTCCTGCTCTACGACTGGACAAGTAATCTGTGTTTGAGTATCGTCATTGTGGGGTAATCTAGACTCTGTCTGAAGTCGCCAACACGAAGTGAGTAAACGTGGTGACGAATGATCCTTATTTATTTGTAACATAAAAAACATTTTAACAAAAATAAAACCGAAGAACAAAATAATTACCATATTATAAAAGTAACAGATTCAAAAGTCGGTACTACGCTGAACCAAATTGAAAGCACCGACATCTGAATCTGTTACTTTTATAATAGGTATGGTAATTATTTTATTCTTTTTTTCGGTTTGTTGAAGTCGGTTTTATTTTTGTTAAAATGTTTTTAATTTCCTTCCGTTTAGTGGCCTTAATTAAAACATGGTTGAACCTACTAAAGAGTTAAAGACGCCGCTCGTAACATAATCAGATCATCACATTATGCGTACTGTTCGTCTTTGAGGAGTTCCATTATCTATCTCTGAAGTTCTATCTATCATTTCGAAAGAATACTTTTTCAAACAAAAGAAGAATTTTTCAAATCGGTTCATAAATGAGGGTGTAGTGAGGTAACAAATATTTAAAAAAAACATACAGACGAATTGAGAGCCTTCTCTTTTTTTGGAAGTCGGTTAAAAAGAGTACTTTGCCTTGTAGTGAGAGTATTACAGTACAGACTGGTATAATAATCCATAGCAAATTAATGAAAGCAAATATTATCGGACAATTTAAAATCGTACAAAATAACAAAAAACGTTTTGCCTAGCCTTTTCCCAACTATGTTGTGGTCAGCTTCCAGTCTAACCAGATGCGGCTGAATACCAGTATTTTACACGGAGCGACTGCCATCAGACCTCCGCAACCCAGTTACTGGGCAATGCCGATATCGTAACGCTACAACGGTTGTGAGACTTTCATACTCCTGAATACCCTTGACTACTGTCATAAATATTTGTATGATACCCGGGACCGACTGTTTAACGTGCTCTTCGAGGCACGGAGGAGTCTCGATGTATACCGAACTGTCGTCCACAGACTGACCGCGGCAAGTGAAGCTTAATCTCGCAAATAGACGACACCTACTTAAGTACGTACGGCGCACACTGCAGTCAGCTCCGCTACTATTCCTGCTGACCACCTAATCTTTTCATGAACTTCTTCTTTTCGTGTGGTTAGTGACTAACCTGGTGTCAAAGTTTATGCCGCCCATGGGCCTCTGACTTGGCTTCATATGCCGTCGAGAAATATCTCTCAGGCATGCCGGTTCCCTCACGATGTTTTCCTTCACCGTTTTTAAGCAAGTGATAATTATACAATACGCACATGAATCCGAAAAGTCAGGGGTGCGTGCCTTGGGTTCGAATTTGAGACCTATGACTTGGCAGTCCGACGGTCTCACCACTAGGATATCACTGGTAATGTTCATGATCTACTCTCGTATTACTCGTTCCGATATGAGACAGAGAGATCGTAGACAGACATTTTTCCGTAAACATCACATCACGCTTGTATTCCCCGAAGTGTTGGGCAGAGGTGTATAGTAACACCCTCATTTCGCCGTTATGTTTAAGTCCCATGTAATAGGGGGCGAGTCTATTGCCATCAACCGTGCACAACTCCAAACTCCGGGCTGCAACTCAGTAATTCCTCGCACAAAAACCCAATAACACTTTGACCTAGGACCTCACGATCAGCAGTCGCGCTTGCCACCACTAGACTAACGAGGTAGTTACTTTTTTAAATGTAAAATCAGGCATATCAGGTACCCTAGTCAGGTTTGCAGTGATAGCCTAATGGTGAGACCGTCGGACTGCCAAATCATAGATCTCGAGTTCGAACCCAAGGCACGCACCTCTGACTTTTCGGATTCATGCGCGTATTGTATAATTATCACTTGCTTAAAAACAGTGAAGGAAAACATCGTGAGGAAACCGGCATGCCTGAGAGATACTTCTCGACGGCGTGTGAAGCCAAGTCAGAGGCCTATTGGCGGCATAAACTCTGACACCAGGTTAGTCACTAACCACATGAAAAGAAGAGTCAGGGATTCCTTCCAACATGACCTATAAACATTATTTGCAACATTAACTCAATACGCAAGGTCGCCAATTGCAGACAAGCGTAATTCGTCAGTTTTGATATTTGACACTATACACGAGCTTCGACTAATTTGCGCAGACGCAGCTTTTTACACTTCCTTTTATGAATAAACGTTTGCGTGTTTCGCAAAAAATGTGAAATGAAAATAGGGTTGGGTCAATCCATGAGCGTACGTTTTATATCTTGTATGTTGACGTCACACGCTCAATCTCTTATAAACAGCTCTCATTTGTGAGATCCCCCTTAAGAGCGCAACATGACTTGAGATTGTGGCGGCATCTATCACATCACGCCATGTGCAAACTACGCAGCACGACGAATGTCTAGCTTTTTTTCTATTCGATTGCTTGTAGATGGTCTTGCGGGGTGTTTCTACGTAACCGGACCGTTATTGGCGAGACCTGAATGGTCTCTAACCAATGGGGAAAAGAGTAAAATACTTAACCTAAGCTAACTAGTACTACTAACATCATGACTAGCTAGCGACAACAGCACTAAGGGTGACAGCTAATGGGACTCGGACCTCGGCTTAGGGCGTTGCTGACGAGAGGACTGGGAGGGAGACAGCTAGATGAGGGCTGAATTAACGGTGTGACTGCGAAGTCAGAAGAGACGACCGGCTCCGCGGCTGCGGCGGGTGAGCACGGGGGATCAGGGTACGAATGTCTAGCAGACTACAGCGACAATGATAACTACTCTCAAAAATGTCGTCACAATTAATTGAACATCCTCGACTCGAGATTTTCCCTCAGTCGAAGTAACGAATCATCTGTCAAACTCAAGGTACCTCGGAACCTACCTTAAGGAAGGAAGTGTCAAAGTTCGTATGTAACAAAAATTAATTTTGAAGACTAACGAATATGCTTACCATAATCCTTACAGCTATTTATCGCGGCGTTATTTTCGCGATGCGGATAATTCAAATTATGACGTAGTGACTCCACTGTACCTAGACTCATTCGAGGACCCCTCAGTCGACGAACCTCAAAGTTCACTCGAAATTGCGACTAAGAATACAATTTTGAACGTGTTTTCGAGGCCGTCCTGAGACGAATATGTTTTGGAGGAACGTCTTAGAATATGGCTGTAAACTTTCAACGGCGCGTTCAGTTTTATCTATAGTGACATTAACATTTAAAATTAATTTAAATGCATAGATAACTACTACTAAAAAGTATTTTAGCAAATATAGTATTAACAAAATACTAAGATACCAAACAAAAGGTATTTAAATACGAGGTACAAAATTAATTTAAAAAAAATTAGATACAATATAAAAAAATGCGTATTTTGTATCTTGTATCTGTATTTCAGATACTTGTATCTTAAATAAGTCACATCTCTGCAGCCCTGGCCAATACCCGTGGACCTCAACTTGGTACAAAATACTTGTTACCGTTGGTAAACAAATCAATTCGTTCTTGACCACAAGAACAGTGCAAAAGTCGCCCTTAACGACACCCATAGTTAGGGTTACCATTTAAAAATGGAGGAATGCTTTAAATGCCAGATTTTACAGAAAAATGCCTGTAGATCTCTCTATCATGTCGGCAAGAGAATAGCTCATGCCGTGTCGTGAAAAGATTAGGCAGTTAGCAAGGTTGGTAGCGGGGCTGACTACACAGTATGCTCCGTACGTACCTACTTAAGTATCGTCACTCGAGGCTTTTTGAATGCACCCTTATGCCTGTCTCAGAGTAATGCCGGCCGAAAGCCTGTCTAAAACTTAAAATGCCTGTCAAATACGGCAAACGTCTGTCATATGGTTACCCTACCCACAGTTGAACTTACTCTAAACGTAATATTTAACACATATTTTTCATATTTTCAGATGTAAAGAATTCATCAATCCACCATATTGAAAAATAAAACAAAGATGGCGGCCCACTGCACGAATACAGTTGACGACCTTTTAAACAAAGAAATCACATTTACACAATGTCAAAACGCGATAAAATACAAACAATTCAAAAAAGAATTTCTATTATTTTATTTGAATTTAGTTTTTAATGTTTTGAGAACGATTTTTGAATTTATTTTTGATAATAGTATTTTTATATTTTGCGCTGTGGTAGTTTTTTGTTTTTTAGTAGTCATTTACAAGAGTTATGTGAATCCAATGTTATATAAAAAAGTAAGTATATTATTTTAATAAATCCTTATAATAGACTAGACTCTTACCCACCACTACATAACGCTAAGAAGGATAATCTACCTTTTGTCACCGAACTAAACTAAGAACTAGTTGTTAGGCGAAGAGATAACATCTTTAGGGCTAAGCCACATTAGACGGGAAATTCGTCGCGATCTTCCGCCGGTACACATAATTCTATACAAACATCTCACACCGTACACATTTGACTGAAGATGCGTTACTAAAATTCGTCGAGTAAATTACTCGCCGGAAGATCGGCGACGTATCTTCCGTCAGATGTAGCTTGGCCCTTATTTATGATCTGACGAGACGTGTGTCGTCTTTTATATCTAAATCTACTCTATTCTGTCTGCTTTGCTAGTCATAGTGATCTGCTGAACTTGGAAAAGTCCATAGTCCCAAATCTGAGATCGCAAAACCTACAGCATTCATTTATATTTTTCAGGAACTTACAGAAATAGGCTTCGAGCACATCGCAGCGGGTCCCGATCGTGACAGACGGATATCAAGAGCTCAAGCCACCAAACGTTTGGGCAATAAAATACCTCCACCATATCCTAATGGATGGTTTGCGGTGGGAGAGAGCCGCGAGCTGAAGGTGGGAGGAGTGAGCGCAGTAGATGCTTTGGGTAAGTGGCGCCATCTGTTATCAAGTAGCGGAAGCTTAAAATTATTATTTATTTAGGGACAACAAACAGCAGTGTAATAAATAAGTAAACATAGGTTAGAACTTAATAATAGAGGTAACAAATGCACTACTCACAACATTATCCACATATACGAAACCGATCTACTAGTTGTTAGAAAGAACAATATAAAAATAAACCGAATTAGAGTAAACATTACTTAATTATTAGGCTTCTGATCACTTAAAATAGTAATAATTTCTTAAAATAATCGTGTGTGGGTCTTATATTTTAAAGACAGTTCGGCTTAGTGCCTGTTTTGTTTAATTTTATACAGCAGAAATCCCAAACAGTGTCAAGTAAGAGTTGTTTTCCTAATTTAACATAACCACGATTTCGCTTCATAAAGTAACGCCATCTAGTATCGAGTAGCGAGACTATTAAGTCCAATGTTTTCGCACTCGTAAATTGAGGCGTGGAATTTACAATTGGGCTAAGTGCCCAAAAAACCGAAGTCAATATTTTTTATGTCAAAGGAACTACATTGGGCAGCTAATCCATTTTTAAATTTAAAAACATTCTAAAAAAACATCACGTGATTAATGGACGGCCCCTTAAAAGCGTGCGTCAAGAGGATGGGCAGCAGTAATAACCAACGACGATCAACAAGTCAATGGAAAATGATGATACACATACATACATACATAAACTCACGCCTTTTTCCCATGAGGGTAGGAAGAAACTATAGAACGCCACATGCTACGATCCTTAATACTCCTTTCGCTTCATCCACATTCATACATCTTGTCATACACGCACGCCGGTTGAGAGTACTACGCACCTGTCCTTTGTGAAAAACATCACCAATAACATCAATGTATTTATTTATTTATTTTACTTTAATTAAAACGGTTTTAGACCAATTACAATAATTAAAGATAGAAAAAAGAACAGGAATGGAAGAAGATACATACAAAATAATGGAACAAAAAATAATGATTTAAAAAAAAATAACAATATGAGATACCTCTTTCACACAGCCCTCACAATGCACCTGACAATTTATTCTTCCATTCATCCGTATGTCCTTCTAGGACGTCCTCCGGCATCTCTATTGACATCCGCCTTATAAATTCCTTTTGTTAATCGCCGTTCACTCATTATCTCAACATGACCAAACCACCTAAGCATACTACTTTCAATTTTGGTCACTACATCATCTTTTAAACCGCAACTTTGTCTAATCTCATCATTCCTCAATCTATCATTCAAATTTACACCGCACATACTTCGCAAGGAACGCATTTCCACTGCATTTATTCTACTTTCATGCCTCTTTTGCCACGACCAACATTCACTTCCATACATAAGCGTAGGTACCAGCACACCATGATGTTACCTGTGCTAATATTTTAGGAGCTAAGGAACAAATAGTGCCCAATACGATACTTTCGATACCTACTATATTTACAATGTCGATACAAAGGCATACGATATACAAGGTTAGTCGGAAAGGGGGTACTAAGCCGAAAGGGTGTTAAAGTAACTATAATAAGGGATAACTTTTGTTCTACAACTTTCCCCAAAACTCGATAGTTTAAGAGAAATAGCTTTACCTACAAAGATTTCGTAAAAAATATGCTAAAAACTATCTGTCCATAGCTATGATCAGTTGTGTTTGCAATTTAGGTCATATTTGGGGTCACGGATTAGAAAATTAATTTTCTGTATTCATAACTAAAGCAGATATGATTTTATTTTGAAAAAAAAAACTAAAATAAAAATCTTTTTGCAAGCAAGTAAAAATTATCGAATTTAGACATTTTAACACTTGCTTTAAAATAGTCATCAGTGATACTTTAAGTGGCTCTCGGCTTAGTACCCCCTTTCCGACTAACCTTGTATATCGTGTATCGATACAATCAGTTGTGCGATAATCATTACGATACGATATATCGATACAAAGCGACATATCGGGCATCGCTAGTCTATGCCATAGACTATAAATTAGTAGCCATAGATTGTGTGAATTATGGCTTTTTTTTAACTTTTTTTGTATTTGGGTACCAGGTTATTATTATGTTTAAATTGAAGGTCAAATTTTTGATGTAGTTTTAAATATTAAATTTTAAGAATGATTAATTTTTAATTTTAAGTATGCGTGTGCGTGCGCTAGGGCAAAAAAATAAATCCTTTTCTATCTTTCATTTACACATTTCGCTCGACGCATCTTTTTTATCCCATTGGACTCGAAGCTTTTGATTTTATCGAGAGATTTTGTTTCAAAAAGTGCCATACTGATGAGGAAATAACGTCTCCAAGTCTCATTCTGATCAAAATAAACAAACCTTATCTTAAAAGGAAACGCGGGCTGCAAAATATTAATAATTTGAAGAGGTTTTTGCGATCTATTTCCGTCCCACTCCTCCCGTAAACCTTCCCAATTGAGCGCGAAAGAGACACCTGCATGTCGGACTGATTTCTCCTGTGCAATATTAGCGAAATCGTACGTTCCGTATTTCCCTGTTTTCTACTTCAAATCTGGACCGATGTTAATATTTTTGTCTGTATGTTTTTCTTTTATTACTTATATTCGTCAAATTCGTTTGATATTTGTTTGAAGACGGTGGTAAAACCGGTCGATTTTTGTAAAATATAAACGTTTCTAATTCTTTTAATAATTAATTTATTGACAAAAACAAAACATAGGGACATAGTGATGGTAGATATACAAGGTGTAAAAAGACCCTTCACGAAGCCGTCAACCATGCATTCAGTACATCAAACTAAGTAACCCTACGCAAAAATTGTCGCTGGGAAACGACTTTTTTTTTTGGGTGAAAAATTTAGTTTTACTGTAAAGCTCAATGTAACGCACTCAAAACAATGTGCTGATAGATGCAATGAGTAGTAAACGGGTAATGGAGGTATTTCAAGTACATTTGCAACCTTCAAAACGAGTATTTTAAAAAAAAGTTGTGAAAAAGTTGGAACTTTGACCTCCAATATCTCCGTAACTAGAAGGTTCCCAGGCTTAGTCCAGAACAAAAAAATCATCGCAATGAAGTGGAGAATAAATGCCTTTCGGCTTTAAGGGTCTATTTATACCGTTTATATCATATGGTAAAAAATATTTGCTCTAGTGACATTATCCAAGGAGGAAACTGAGGAATACGTTTGTATGGACTAAATGCCGACCGTATTTCCTCTTTAAAAGGTTTTCTCGATTTCTGAACAAAAATGTACTTGACACATTTTGTTCCTAAGCTCCTCGTTTATCGATATGTTTTTTAATTCGCAGGTCAGAACCTCTGCGTGTACCGCGGTGAGGACGGCGTGGCTCGCTGTGTGGACGCGTACTGCCCACACTTGGGGGCCAACTTGGCGGTGGGGGGCAGCGTGTGTGGCAACTGTATCGAGTGTCCCTTTCATAAATGGAGGTTTGGAGAGGACGGCGTCCTTGTCAGTGTGCCGGGAGTCGAACATGGTAGGGACTTTTTGATTTTGAAGAGCTTCACTAGAATTAAGGTCGACAATTCTAAAAACATTTTAACAAAAATAAAACCGACGTCAAAAAAACGATGAAAAGAATAAAAAAGTAATTACCATATTATAAAATTAACAGTTTCAGAAGTCGGTGCTAATCCACGCTGAACCAAATTGAAGGCACCGACTTCTGAAACTGTTCATTTTATAATATGGTAATTATCTTATTCTTTATTACGTTTTTTGAAGTCGGTTTTATTTTTGTCAAAATGTTTTTTTTATTTTTTTCATTTTAGTGACCTTAATTAAAACATGGTTGAACCTACTAAACACGCTGCTCGTAACATAATCACATCATCACATTATGCGTACTGTTCGTCATTGAGGAGTTCCGTTGTCTATCTCCGAAGTTCTTCATCAAATCTCCACCAAATTTAAATAGGACCACTTCGAAAGAATACTCTTTCATACAAAAAAGAATTTGCCAAATCGGTTTATAAATAACGGCGTAGTGAGGTAACAAACATTAAAAAAAAGATACAGACGAATTGATAACCTCCTCCTTTTTTGGAAGTCGGTTAAAAATAGAACGACTATGTATCTCAATTTTCCAATATGTACCTATTTAATCGTGAGGTCCTGGGGTCGATCACCAGGTCGGGCAGTGTTATTGGGTTTTTCCGTGTAGAATTCCTCGCGGTTGATGGCAATAGACTCGCCCCCTATTACATGGGACTTAAACATAACTGTGAAATGAGGGTGTTACTATACACCACTGCCCAACCCTTCGGGGAATACAGGCGTGATCTTATGTTAACCTTCTTCTTCTTCCTGTCCTGGTCCCAAGTTACTTGTGGTCGGCGCAATATGTTTTTCTCTTCCACTCTTCCCTGTCAGCCGTCTCATTATCATTTACTCCCTTATCTTTCATATCCTCCCTCACACAATTCATCCATCTCTTCTTAGGTCTCCCTCTCCCCCTCCATCCATTCATATTCATCACTCTCTTAGTCACATGTGTTTCATCCCTCCTCATCTCATGCCCATACCAAGACAAACGCTTCTTTCCTTTCAACTTTTCTGTCACTGGTGCCACTTTCAAACATACATACATAAACTCACGCCTTTTTCCCATGGGGGTAGGCAGAAAGTATAGAACGCCACATGCTACGTTCTTACATACCCCTTTCGCTTCATCCACATTCATACATCTTGTCATACACGCACGCCGGTTGAGAGTACTACGCACCTGACCTCTGTGAAGAACATCACCAATAACATCGATGTATGTCCTTCTAGGACGTCCTCTACCGGCGTTCCCATTAACATCCGCCTTATAAATTTCTTTTGTACTTTCAAACTTAACAACTTTCCACTTTCAAACTCCCTCTAATATACTTATTTCTTACTTTATCCATTCGCGTCACTCCACACATCCATCTCAACATGTTATTTTAACCTATGCATTTATTTCTGGCAAAGGTATAACGGCGACAATTGATCATATTAACTGTGATCTGCCGTTCCTATTACTGTTATCTCATCTTACACCGCAGCTGGACAACCACGCCTGTATTCCCCAAAGGGTTCGGCAGAGATGTTTAGTACCACCCTCATTTCGCCAGTTATGTTTAAGTACCATGTAATAGGAGGCAAACTTATTGCCATTAACCGGGCACAAATCCAGACTCCAGGCTGCTACTGAGGAATTCCACACGGAAAAATCCCAAAATCACTGTCCGACCTAGGGATTTAACCCAGGATCTCACGTTCAGCAATTGCGCTTGCGACCACTAGTCGAACAAGGCAGTCACTGGTGTCGATTCTGCAGCACATTTTGACAGTACTAAACTAGACTAAACGCAGCTGTCACTTTCTTTTTCTATTGAAACAGAAAGAGACAAACACGCTTAGTTTAGTTTAGTCCTGTCAACGTGCGTGATAGAATCGACACCATTTTAGAGGACAGTTTTAATTTAATATACCTGTGTACCTTGTACTGTAACAAACAAAAAGTCTGTCTGCAAGTTACCATCCATACTTAGTTGTCATTCCACCAATTCGCACTAAGCGCTTCCAAACATCCTTCATAATGCGCACTGCAAAAGAGTGGAACTCACTACCTGCGTCTGTGTTCCCGAACGCATTCAACCTGAATCTCTTCAAAGTTAGAGTTAACAGGCTTCTTCTGGGTAAGCTCACTCCATCGTAGACTTTGTCTTTGTCTCCTCTGACCTAGACTAGAGTCAAGAGCAAACCTATTTCAAATAAATAAATAAACAAAATGTCTTCTCCTTCAGCTCCTAAAGGGGTATCAATAAAACAATGGCTGACAGTCGAGATGGACGGCGCTATCTGGATTTGGTACGACGCGGAGAACAGAGAACCGCTGTGGACCTTGAATGAAGTGCCAGAGATGAAGAACTGGGGGTATAGGGGGAGGAATGAGTTCACTGTCAGTGCTCACATACAAGTAAGGTTCTTACATGATTTAAATGATAAATTATTTTAGGGAACGTATACATACTACAAACATTACTTTTACTATGTACTACATTTATAAAAAAAAAATTCGTGTATTTTTAATTTTGATTTATTTATTTGTGAACTATTGTGATTTATTGTTATCGATGTCGAATACGGATTACGAGCGAGACAGGAGCGATACAGAATATTGACATCAAGTATACTCCACCAAGGAGAACAGTCTGCTTAGTTGTGGGCAATAAGATTGACAAGCATGCAGCACCCGCAAGCCCGAGATGGAATAAGATCGTAGGTGGTGCTTGCCACCAGCAAAAGCATTCCCAAGGAGGGTTGACGTCAGGCAGGCGGCCGGTCATAAAATATAGCCGAAACATTTGTGCAGTATGATATGAGACATACTGCGCCGACCACAAATAAGTTGGGATAAGGGCAGGAGGATGATGATGATGTTGCCATACTATGTGACCCGTTCAGGGGGGGGAGGGGGGGAGTCTTCAAAATACCACGCTTGGTCACAGGGGCGGGGGGGGGCTTAGGTTTTCGTCACGTGGTCAATATCCTCTAGGGAAATCTCGCACTTTTTCGGGTGGTCACCGAGGAGGGGGAGGGGGGTAAAAGTTGTAAAAAATGGGTCACGTAGTATGGGTACGTTCCCTTATTTCTGTAAATAAATCTGTTGCAGACACTTTTACAAGTCAATGTAATGTTTTTTTAAGACTAGATGGCGCCGACATTTCCTATCTGACTAGCTCTGAGAAGAAAAGCCGAAACAAACTTAGAGATCAAGGTCTCTTTTAAAGTCCAGACATTGTGGTATAAAAACTATGTGAGTGTAACGATGTAGGGCAACGTCTGGAATGGCCTTTTTAGGAAAGTGCCATAGCAGGTTTGAGTTGACCTGTCCTAACTAACGGCACGCATGCATCAGTCATCGCGTAGCTCAACCCGACTGCCGCGCGACGCTACCAATCAGCCGGACATTTGCGTAGGTCACAAAAAAAACTCATAACCGCCAAACAGTTACAAAATTCGTGTCTATAGCTAGCCTACGTGGTACTCACATTCAAAATTCGTGTCTATAGCTAGCCTACGTGGTACTCACATTCAAAATTCGTGTATAAAGCTAGCCTACGTGGTACTCACATTCAAAATTCGTGTCCATAGCTAGCCTACATGGTACTCACATTCAAAATTCGTGTCTATAGCTAACCTACATGGTACTCACATTCAAAATTCGTGTCTATAGCTAGCCTACATGGTACTCACATTCAAAATTCGTGTCTATAGCTAGCCTACATGGTACTCACATTCAAAATTCGTGTCTATAGTTAGCCTACATGGTACTCACATTCAAAATTCGTGTATAAAGCTAGCCTACATGGTACTCACATTCAAAATTCGTGTATAAAGCTAGCCTACGTGGTACTCACATTCAAAATTCGTGTATAAAGCCAGCCTACAAGGAACTCACATTCATAATTTAATTTAAAAAAAATAAGTACATGACATAATAAAGGAAATAATATAATTATTCATAATTTAATCTACATACATACATACATAAACTCACGCCTTTTTCCCATGGGGGTAGGCAGAAACTATAGAACACCACATGCTACGACCCTTACGTACTCCTTTCGCTTCATCCACATTCATACATCTTGTCATACTCGCATAATTACATAATTTAATCTATACCACACTGGCCAGCAAAAATAAGTATCACACTTTTAAAATTTCAATTTTTTCTAAACTATAGAAGTTAGAGATTTAAAATAAAAAACGTTTTATAGCCATTTTTATCAGCTTTCTTTGAAACTATAGTAACAAAGTTAAACTCTTTTTTGAGTCCTTTTTGTGTCGAAAATATATCTTGTGTACTTAAAAAGTTATTGCAATTTTAAAAGTGTGATACTTATTTTTGCAGGCCAATGTAATATTATAAAGCTGAAGAGTTTGTTTGAACGCGCTAATCTCAGGAACTACTGGTTGGAGTTGAAAAAATCTTTTTGTTTTGGATAGTTCATTTATCGAGGAAGGTTATAGGCTATATAACATCACGCTACAACCAATAGGAGCGGAGCATAAATGAAAAATGTTGCAAAAACGGAATAAATGTCCACCCGTGCGAAGCCGAGACGGGCCGCTAGCCGCTAGTAAAAGATAAAGAAATATTTATTTGGACACAGCACAAAGAGACACAATAGATAAAAAGAGTCTCATGGTTGGACCAAAAAGGTGTCCAGATCATCTTAATGTCAAGCACTATATACTTGACGCTGGTTTTCGTCTGCAACCTTTGTGCTCCACGGATGTCAGTCAGTGGTCATGCCCGTTCACTTAGACCAACATGTGTGTGTATATGAGTAGTGCATATACCTATATATGTTAATGTAGTTATGTACTAATTTAACTTCTTTACATAGTATAAAACAAAGTCGCTCCCGCTGTGTGTACGCTTAGATCTTTTAAACTACGCAACGGATTTTAATGCAGTTTTCAGCAATAGATAGAGTGATTCAAGAGTAAGGTTTATATGCCCACATTAATATCTACATTGCACCCGTGCGAAGCCAAGGCGGGCCGCTAGTAATTGTATAAACGGAAATAAAAAATCGATTATACATTCTTTAAGAGAAATAAATAAATAACAGAATTAACTAACTTTTAGTTACTACGTACTTTTACCTAATGCTTACTTTTACACGCTGCGTACTTTTAACCACTGCGGCTATTTATCCTCTGCGTACTTTTAACCACTGCGGCTATTTATCCTCTGCGTACTTTTAACCACTGCGGCTATTTATCCTCTGCGTACTTTTAACCACTGCGGCTATTTATCCTCTGCGTACTTTTAACCACTGCGGCTATTTATCCTCTGCGTACTTTTAACCACTGCGGCTATTTATCCTCTGCGTACTTTTAACCACTGCGGCTATTTATCCTCTGCGTACTTTTAACCACTGCGGCTATTTATCCTCTGCGTACTTTTAACCACTGCGGCTATTTATCCTCTGCGTACTTTTAACCACAGCGTACTTTTACCCCGAATAATCATATTCAATCTTTATTTCAGGATATACCAGAAAACGGTGCGGATATGGCACATTTGAATGCAGTACACTCGACGTCTTTAGTTTCCAGTTTGGGAGAGAAATATCCATTGTTCTATGATATAATAGGTAAGTTACTACTTCTATTTTTAAGATTTCCATTGATTTTCATTTTTTTTGTCTTAGGTGAATTTTTCATCCAGCCTTATACTACAATATTATTTAATATTTCCTTTATTCACTAAATACACATATAAATTACATTTTCAAATATTTCCATAAAAAATATACAAAAACATTTAAAAATATAAAAAATAGTAGCCCACCGGCATCGGGAACAGGGTCCAAGCTACCGGTGGTCAGAAAATAATAAGAGTTTGACTAACAATGTATAAATACCACTCTGTATGATTTCATTTACGCCCTATCAAAGTTAGTCGGAAAGGGGGTACTAAGCCGCGGGCCACTTAAAGTATCACTGATGATTGTTTTAAAGCAAGTGTTTAAATTTCAAAATTCGATCATTTTTATTTGCGTGCTCAAAGATATTTATTTTAGATTTTTCAAAAAAAAACATACCTGTTTTAGTTATGAATTCAGAAAATTAAGTTTATAATCCGTGACCCCAAAACTGACCTAAATAGTAAACACAGCTGATCATAGCTATGGACAGATAGATTTTAGCATATTTTTTACAAAATCTTTGAAAAGCTATTTCTTTTAAACCATCGAGTTTTGGGGAAAGTTGTAGAACAAAAGCTATCCCTTATTATGGGTACTTTAACACCCTTTCGGCTTAGTACCCCCTTTCCGACTAACCTTGTATATTATAGAAAAATAATATAGTACCTACGAAAAATACTATATTTTTATCCCTAATTCAACTGTCGCGCTTTTATATGTATGATAACTGTGACTGGAAGTCTGGAACGCACCCGCAGAGCAGTATGGGGAATTTTAGAACGAAGGCATTCGCGGCAAATATAGGTATAATGATAAAAAATAAATGTGTACCGTAAAATGAGGCTACTTTGCACCGTGAAGGTAAATATGCTCCAAATATCAAAAAAAAAATATTTCTATCAAATCTCTAAAACTACAAGGAAATTGAAATATTTTTGAACGCATCCGATAATGTTTTATAAGATTGGCAACACTAAATATGCACTTCCGGTTTCCGCCATTTCTTTTCTTTGACAGAAGCCCTCGTTTTGTATTTAGTGTTTTATTATATTTTCTTGGAGCATATTACACCTAACGCTGTTAACTTTACCTCTATACCGAAAATGTGCCAGTTTTAGTACAAATTGAATGTAGGAGCAATGTTTCCGAAAGGGCGGGTAACATTGCTCCATTTTTAATTTATTTTTAAATAATAAAAAAAATACTAAATAACTATTTTCGCCATTGAAATATTAGAGCCAGAATGTTATACAAGCTGTGGAAAATTTAACAAGAGCCATAACAAAGAAGGATTTTTACGTAATTACACTTTTCAAATTTTGGAGCAAAAAACGGGGCAAAGTAGGTAGCCTCATTTTACGGTACTTTTTTTCCTAAATTCCCCAAAAGTACTATATTTTGCATCTTTTTTCGGAAAAATACTATATTTGATCAAAAAAAAAGGTGGCAACCCTAAATAGAAGATCGATTTTTTAGAGTCTAGCCAACGAAAGCTGTCCACGAGAAAAAGCGGCAATTTAAAAAAATCTCGACAATTATTTACGTATTTATTAGTACTAATCTGTTTCTACAAATTAATCTACACTAATGTATGTACCTAACAAAAATCAAGTTCTCTGGAAAATTAAACCGTAAATTTAGTGTATAGTTAGTGTTGACAGCTGAAGATTTTTTAAATTGCCGCCGTTTCTTGTGGACAGCTTTCGTTGGCCAGACTCTAAACATTTTGTGTACTTTCCAGGTTGTCACGTCTGGTCTGCGAACTGGACTAAAGGCGAGGACCACACAGCGGTCATGAATTTGACACATGACTACAAGATACTGAAGTATGACCTGTGTCTATGTCATTTAGATGTAAAAGTAACACAGGTGTGTATTATCGTATAGACGATGAAATATCGTCGGTCGGCAGTGTAAACCACGTATGTGTAAAATATAAATGTTTACTCAAAAATGCATGTAATGTGGTCATTATTTTGACAACCTTCTTTGAGCAAAGTCGACGTTTCCGCGCTACTTGAATAGGCGCCAGCAAAGTTGTATGGAATTTCATTGCTGGTGAGTTTTAGCCACCAGCAATTTCCTTTGAAAATCCATTATTGTCGAGTTTTGTTTCAAAAATAGTCTGGTGCAAAAAGTTTTTATACAGAATTTGGCTGTATAGGTACAGGCAGTACAATCATTAAAGACTAATTTAAAAAAATAACCAAGGACCGGGGAGGAAACAAATTGTTACTTTAAATAATAATACTATACCTACTAATCTGGTTTTATTTAAATTACTCGCATTGTTTGAGTAAAGCACTATACAAGCCTTGGTCCGCAATGACTGCGCTGCTGGCCACGCTATGATGGCCTCGAGCTTAGTTTAGCTACGCTCTCGGCCTTCAAGCTTGGTCATCATTGCAGCTCTTGCTGTCCGCGCTATAAAGGCCTCGGCCTTCGGTCTCGGCCTTTATTCCAGCTTGTCCATCAAGAGTTGCAATGCTGACCGCGCTGTGATGGCCTGGAGCTGCGCTACGCTGCGCTCTCGGCCATCAACAGTGCTGCCAGCAACGCAGTCATTACAGACCGCGGCAGTAATGTACTATTAAAAAAGATAGAAATATCTGTCTGCTGCAAAAAAATGGCCGATCAAAATGTTAATACAAGTTTGTCATCGTACGTCATAGATAGTTTAGAAGTATTTGAATTGAAAGTTTGTTGAACTAGTACGTGTATGACGAGTTCATCAATCTAAAGAACAAATAAAACGCTTTTAAAGAATTTACGAGGTATTCACTGCCGACCATTGAATTTGGTAAACAAGATAGTTCAATCTACGAAGACGCGCTCCACTCTTTGTCTAAATCGTTACAGCGCAAAAGAGTGCATTATAAATTGCTATTGTGTTAGTTGCATCGCCACACAATGGTTAGATGTGTACATACGCTTACTAATATAAGATAATAATAAGAGTAGTGTACACCACGCGGCTACCGACCACAAAAAGGAGTGGGGCGCATCTGAAGTGAATTGAACTATCTATAGATAGAGACAAATTAACCTTACCTAAACAAATATTCCTTAAAATTATAAATTATAGTTAAAAATTTTAAAACAGTAGATACAACTTTGAGTATATCTTAAAGTTTTTATTTTATATCAATTTTAGTATACCAATTAATGCCATGTTTAAAATCTCAAATGTTCTGTATCTAGTCATTTTTATACAAGGTTAGTCGAAAAGGGTGTTAAAATTCCCATAATAATGGGTAACTTTTGTTCTACAACTTTCCCCAAAAGTGAATAGTTCAAGAGAAATAGCTGTTCAAAGATTTCATAAAAAATACGCAAAATTCTATCTATCCTCAGCTATGATCAGCTGTGTTTACATTTTAGGTCATATTTGGGGTCACGGATTAGAAACTCCATTTTCTGAATTCGTAACTAAAGCAGGAATGAAGAATTTTTGAAAGAAATAAAATAATAATCATTTTGCATTGTTTTTTTTTTGTCGAATTTTGAAATTTTAACACTTTCTTTAAAACAACCATCAGTGATACATTAAGTGGCCCGCGGCTTAGTATCCACTTTCCGACTAACCTTGTATAATCTGTGGAATAATGCAAACTCCATTTTTTTTTAAATGGAGTCTATATTTTTTTTGATGGTGATTAAAATATCACCTGTAATATTCGAAAAGACACATTAAAAGAAACAAACGCTTCGTCAGAAATTAAAAGCCCTCGTAAACACGCTGAATTAATATTTCTTTTGGGAAAAATATTTTATTCAGAAACTGACATTCCATTTGTTTTTCTCAAATGTACCTAGTCTTTGTTTAATACGAAATGCCTAGAAAAAAGATGGTGATTAAAATCACCTAATATATCGGATGTAAAAATACCCTTAACGAAGCCGAGAACCACGTATTCTTCCCATCATTACGAAGATTTTTTGGTATTGGGCCATACCTGAGAACCGACTGGTTACGGAGATATTGACGGTCAAAGGCGCCATATTTTTCAAAGTTTTTCACGAAAACTAAGTTTAAATGTTATTACTAAACATTCTTCTATACAAAAATTATCAAAATTATCGAAATGTAGGCACAGTCTTCTGCGCGCGCGCTTCCATTGCGCGCTACAATTAAAAGCGGTTTTTTAATACCAAAATCATTTTTTACAAAAAATTTAAACCGACTTCAAAAAGGAATAAAATAATTACCATATAAAATTAACAGTTTCAGAAGTCGGTGCTGATCCACGCTGAACCAAATTGAAGGCACCGACTTCTGAAACTGTTCATTTTATATGGTAATTATTTTATTCTTTTTTGAAGTCGGTTTAAATTTTCTGTAAAAAATGTTTTTATTTTTTTCATTTTAGTGGCCTTAATAAAAACTTGTTTGGACCTACTAAAGACGCTGCTCGTAACATAATCACATCATCACAATATGCGTACTGTTCGTCATTGAGGAGTTCCATTGTCTATCTCCGAAGTTCTTCCTCAGATCTTCACCAAATTTAAATGGGACCAATTTCGAAGTATACCCTATCCATTAAAAAAAGAATCATCAAAATCGGTTCACAATTGGCGAAAATATCGATTAACATACAGAAAAAAAAAAAAAATACATACAGACGAACATAGTAACTCCTCCTTTTTGGAAGTCGGTTAAAAAATAAAAGTAGTTTCCCAGCAATTATTTTTCCTGTATGTTACTTAGTTTGATGTACAGTATGCGTAGACTTCGGCTTCGTTAAGGGTATTTTTACACCCTGTATATTATTTATTTCTACAGATAGGTCCAGGCCACGTCCGTCTGCTGATGCACTCGCCCGTTGGTCCTATCCTGGTCTCACAGTCAGTGACTCCGCTAGGACCTTCGCTACAGAAAGTCGTACACAGAATGTTCTCGCCCGGGTACAATGCGCCCTTTGCGGCGCTAGTGGTGAAGTCTGAAGCTGCCATGGTAAGTTTACTTAAATATCCATTTTTTTAAGCATTGTCCCTTACTAGGAATACTCTTGTAGTAAAGTGCGCCTTTGAGCTGCAGCACAAAAATAAACATTTTATTTATACAAGGTTAATCGGAAAGGGGGTACTAAGCCGCGGGCCACTTAAAGTATCACTGATGACTATTTCAAAGCAAGTGTTAAAATTTCACAATTCGATAATTTTTATTTGCGTGCAAAAAGATATTTATTTTTAAAAAAACTTACCTACTTTAGTTGTGAATTCAGTTTTTTTTAAACGTTGACCCCAAATATGACCTGAATTGTAAAAACAGCTGATCATAGCTATGGACAGAAATAGATTTTAGCATATTTTTAACGAAATCTTTGAAAAACTATTTCACTTAAACTATCGAGTTTTGGGGAAAGTTGTAGAACAAAAGTTATCCCTTATTATGGGTAGTTGAACACCCTTTCGGCTTAGTACCCCCTTTCCGACTAACCTTGTATAGTGCTTTATAATTACGAACATGGGAATAGTCTGAAAATTACGAATTTCTACTAAATCTTAGCAATATTTTTTGCTCTGTGGCGGCATCTATCAAGTCACACGAGAATTACGCAGCACGACGATTATCTAGCAGTCTACAGCGACTACAATGACAGCTGTCAACTGAAACGTCAGAAATCCTGCATCGCGATATCAAGATTTGACACGTAGATAGTATACAGGATGTAAGGGTAAACACCGTTATCACTCAAACCATGGGTAGGTAACTTAAAAATAAAAATAAAGGACGGTTTTTAAAAAAAAGTACGCAGTGTTTTTTAAAAAGATTTTGAAATGTTTTTGTCCGACACCGTACGCCAATTCATGGATAATACGCGCCCGAGTCAGGTGATCACTGCAACCACCGTCTTCCCGTTCGGTTCACCCGCCCGCGTACGTTTACCTACACAATAGGTACACATAAACTGTGATGCAACTTTTCCTTCATACTTTTCCTGAATTAGGACAGGCAAAAGTACCTACCTTAGGTGTTGCGTGACGATTCTTTTGACAACAAAGAAAATGAAAGAAGGACCAAACCATTGGGTAGGTATTTTTGGCATATTTAAAAAGTTCATCACAATTTTACGTACAGATTGATTAAAATTATCTGTTAAATTTACAATGATTAAATAACTAGCACTTAATTAATCTTAACAAATGTTCAAAATGAGATCCATTTACGGCCACGCCGTGGTTTAAGTTGTTTCGCACTCGAGAAAGCATGTTATTTTTCATTGGTTTAACGTTCTACAGGATGTAAGGATAAACACCGTGATCACTCAAATCATGAGTAGCACAACGACATAGAACTGAGTACTTAGGTAACACAATTTACGCGTGATAAATGATCGGCGCTCCTCTAACACGAGACGAGTACATATGCAACGACGCGACGTGCAGTCCCTAGCGTAACAGCGGATGACTGACGGTTGCCGCGCGGGCGCGGCCGCCGGCAGCGTGGAGCCACCCCCGCGCCCCTCTCCCGTGGTCAGATGCGGGTTCGTTGCCCTTGCGCATAGGGTGAAATGCTTTCGTGTTGAAATTGAGACTTTCTTAAAAAAATTAAGGTTGCTATTTTTCATTGATTTTACAATACAATACACAATACAATACAATACTCTTTATTGTACACAAAACAAACAAGAAACATTACTAAAAAAATAGAGATGTACAATGGGCGGTCTTATCGCACTAGGCGATTTCTTCCAGACAACCTTTGGATGGACATGAAGTGCAAGAAAAAAAGAGAGAGGTAGTTCACAGTGTAACAATAAATTAGGAGACATTAAATTATGTACGTAAAATAAACCTAAAAACACAAATAAATAAATATTATAATTATACAATAAATATGAAATAAATATATATATATAAATATATATAGTGTAATGTGTATGTAATACATAATATAAACAGACAATAAATAACTATACATAAAGATGCAAAATTAACTATATTGATAGGTAGTGATCCTTGACGAGTCTTTTGAAAGTGACCAAGGATTGCGCACGTCTAACTGTAACTGGCAAAGCATTCCAAAGATTTTACGTTCTATAAATGAAACCAAACCACTAGTTTCAGGGATAACGGTGTTTACCCTAACAGCCTGTATGTGTATACAAGTTCCCAACATCAACCGTTGGGCAGTAGCCCGCCAGGCACAAGACTCGCCTGGTAGAAGGATCCTCCCTTTTCGTTGGAGTAACACCATCCCTCGTTCCCCCACAGTTCTGGCAATGGAATAGTGCTAGAATGTGAAATGCAATGTAATGTTGCCACAGCAAAAAATATTGGCTAGTTTAGTACAAATTCGTAATTTTCGGAATATTCCCATGTTCTTAATTACTGTCAAGCGCTGTACGTGTCGAAGCCATTTCAAACTGTGTGTGTATATTACGCACGCACACATACATGCGGCCGCGCGCCGCGAGCGCCTGCCGGCCGCGGCGGCGCCGGCCCCCCACTCGTCCGCAGAGCGCTAGCGTGAGAGCACGCGTTATGTGTATCAAGCAAAGTGATTATTTATATTGTATCCACAAAATATTGGTCACAGTAATAAACATAATTATTATAATTCGAGTCAACAAAATCATTGTCTTCCGCCCTCACGACGATTCCTCGCCGCAACAGTACGTCGTAGATAGCTTACATAACATCACGCCAGGTATTCCCTAAAGGGTTAGGCAGAGGTGTTTTAGTTACACCGTCGTTTCGCCAGTTACGTTTAAGTCCCATGTAATAGGGGGCGAGCTTATGGCAGTCGTAGATAGCTTATTAATGACATAATATATGTTTGATCTTGAGAACCAAGGGGCCTACTTCCAAAAAGAACATCGAACTTGGAATAGAATAGAATCATTTATTCGCTAGAGATATGGTTTTACAAAGCTGTTATAAACGGTGTAAATAGACCCTTAACGAAGCCGAAAGGCACTCATTCTCCACGTCATTGCGATAATTTTTTTGCTCTGGACTATGCCTGGGAACCTTCTAGTTACGGAGATATTGGAGGTCAAAGTTCCATCTTTTTCACAACTTTTTTTTTAAATACTAATTTTGAAGGTTGCAAATGTACTTGAAATACCTCCATTACACGTTTACTATTCATTGCATTTATCAGCACAGTGTTTTGAGTGCGTTACATTGAGCTTTACTGTAAAACGATACTTTTCACCCAAAAAAAAGTCGTTTCCCAGCGACAATTTTTGCGTAGGGTTACTTAGTTTGATGTACTGAATGCATGGTTGACGGCTTCGTAAAGGGTCTTTTTACACCTTGTATTTATGGTACACAGACATCTCACCTGCAGTAGACATGCGTAAGTTACAGGCTTATTAATAGCATTACAATAGTTTTTTTTTAATTAAAATAGAATGAAGTTAATTATAAATCATTAGAATGTCACATAATTATAGAATGATAACGTGATTTATTAAGAACATGTCAAAATTAAATAATGTTAAATTGGAATGTCAAAATAAGGAATGTTAAATTGAATTGTTATGCAAATAGGAAATAATTATTTACGGTATGTACTTTATTCAAAGATAGACATTATAATAGTTTTTATAATCAACGATTAATTGTGCTTGTAAATAAATCGATGGCCGCATCGAATAAACGTGCAAGACTCACTTGCACATTTTTTTTTTCGTTTTTTCGTTTCTTTAGCTCGGCCTCCTACCCCCTAATTTTTTAAATTAATTTCGGTCCATAAATACGCCTGCAATCATACTTGATTCCTTTTTTCCACGGAAATAATGTATTTTTTGTCACAAGTCAAAATGAATAAAATGAATGACGATTTCTTAAAAGTAATTATAACAGTCTAAAGATATTATTTTTTTACCTTCAATTTCATTATAAATTGTATAGACCTGCTTACAAAGTAACCCGCGATATTAAAGACTCTAAACGTTTTTATTTTCTCCTGTAAAGTTGACGTTTTTCACTTGCACGTTTATTCGATGGGGCCATCGAAATGATCAAAGTATTGTCAAACAACGAAGTAGTAGATGTCAATTAACATTTGGGAGTAGGGTGAACGATAGACGAAATGTCAAATCGCGAAAATCTTAACAGTTTTCTGGTTGAAAAACGTGCGATCAAACAGCCGATACTTCGTTGTACGATTTTGGGAGTAAGCTAAATGATTCTTACATTCTTCCCGTATCTTCTTTAATAAAATTCATAGGAGACCGAAGGCCGCTTCCAGCCCAGCTAAATATGACAAAATCTATACTAATATTATAAAGCTGAAGAGTTTGTTTGTTTGAACGCGCTAATCTTAGGAACTACTGATTGGAATTGCAAAATTCTTTTTATGTTGGATAGTCCATTTATCGAGGAAGGTTATAGGTTATATAACATCATGCTACGACCAATAGGAGCGGAGCATAAATGAAAAATGTTGCAAAAACGGGGAAAATGTCCACCCGTGCGAAGCCGGGACGGGTCGCTAGTATTAGAATATAACTGCCTCGTTGGTCTGGTGGTAGCGACTGCTGATTGTGAGATCCTGGGTTCGATCCCCAGGTCGGGCAAAGTGTTATTGGGTTTTTACATGTGAAACTCCTCAGTAGCAACTCGGACTTTGGATTTGTGCCCAATTGATAGCAATATGCTCGCCCCCTATTACATGGGACTTAAACATAACGGCGAAATGAGAGTGTTACTATACAGCTCTGCCCAACCCTTCGGGAAATATAGGCGTTTTATGTCATGTCATGTTATCAGAATCTTCTTCTTCCTGCCCTTATCCCACACTAGATGGAGTCGGCACAACATGTATTTCGTAAATCCATGTTGTTAGAGGTTTTGGCTTATTGTTTTATGACCGGTCGCCTGCCTGACATCAACCCTCCTTGGGAATACTCGTTGCGCCGTCGCGCGGGTGACCCAATGTGCTTGCTGATATTATGTTATCAGAATATTACAACAAATTCTTTTCTTTTGCAGTTTGAACGCGACGTCACAATTTGGAACAGCAAACGATTCGTGTCAGCGCCCGCCTATGTGCGCACAGATAAAACGATACGCGCGTTCAGGACCTGGTTCTCACAGTTCTATAGCACGAACAGCGTCAGCTTTAGAGACGCTAATCAGAACACTTTGGACTGGTAAAGAACGTCACAGAATCAACCATAGATAATTCGAAGCTGAATTTTAAAATTCGACGTATTATGGATGATTTCCACCAAACGGCTCGCATCGCATCCGATCGGATTTTACAATCTTTAAACAATATTAAATCGTGTACACAGTATTTAAAGTCTATATTACCAAGCCGCGCACAGCAGCTTGACCGCGGGCGTCTTCGGCGACACGCGATTGTAGCCGAAAGTATGCTGCGACGCGCGTATGGCTCTGTTCGCCTGTCGTCGTATCCGATCGGATCCTTTCGGCTGTCAACACGGTAGGAATGAAACTATGTGACTAGGCGCAGAAATGCATACGTTCGCAAGCGACGGCACGGAGCCGATCGTATGCGTCGACATCCTGCCGGACGCGATCGACTGTCGCCACATCCGTTCGTATCCTTTCTGATCCGATGCGATGTGAGCCGTTTGGTGGAAATCATCCCTTAAATAACGTCTAGCCGCAATAAGAAACAGTGGTGTCGATTCTATAGCGCACTTTGTCAAGACTAAACTAAACTAAGGGCGTTTCTCTCTTTCTGTTTCAATAAAAAAAGAAAGTGAGAGTTGCGTTTAGTCTAGTTTAGTACTGTCAAAATGTGCTACAGAATCGACACCAGTACGGGGGCCGTATTATGACTGTTAAAACATCACTGTTCCGGCTAGAGACAGTGACGCAACTATGCGGATCGTAAAGCGCCGTCACCTTCTCACAACAGAACAATTGAAGCCATGAGGGCCAGAGTGGCATAACCAATTTTTTAAAATTGTGTTGATAATTTTTTATTGTCGTAAATGATGAAAGTAATAGAGCTACAGTGGATTAAGTGTGCCTGAGAGTGATGCCATCTATTGAAAAATTTAGAATCACTTTTAGGCCATTGTGGCTCTATGGCGCTGTCCTATTGCCATCGCTCGCGCGATGATGCGTCCGTCCGACGAAAATGATCGTGCGACCGTGCTTTCAAACATACTGATATCTACTAAATGTCCTATTGAAGGTCGTGCTATCATGCGATGCGACCAAATTGTTTAATTTTCGTCGCGCGATCATCGACGGACGTATTGATTGGACGACCGTGTGTTCAAACATACTGATCTACTGCACTCGCGCGACCAAGCGGAGAGGAGGCAAGGGAGGGGAGGGTACTACGGTGTGCGCCAGTGTTGCCAATGTAGCGACTTTGTCGCTAGAACTAACGACTTTTGATGGCGCCTCAGCGACAAAAAATAAGATTAGACGCCAGAAATGTTTTAGCGACTCATCTGGCGATTTTTGGAGTACAAATGAAATCAATGGTAGGGCTTGTAAGAAATACAGTTTTTGTAAATTCGACGGAATTATACAGTGGTAGGAGAGCGAAATGCATGGTAAAAACAGGTCACTCACAAATCTTTATTTACATTTTTACTTACGAGCGCAAAATTGTAACATTACAACTAAAAAAAAAGGTCAGCCGATTAATTCATCAATTTTGTAACTGAATACAGTTTTAGCGACTTCCTGGCGACTTTTCATATTGAGTTTAGAGACTCGAACTTTTTGGAGTTGGCAACAGTGGTGTGCGCTCGGCTCGACGCCGTTCTACGGCGCATTTTTTTTTTTCAAATGTGTCCGTTGACTTAGACGATAATATTCGTAAAAATCTTCTTCATTTTTCCGTATGTCGAAATACTGGTTGTGAAATATACCGCGCTGATTTCTGTTTTTATACAGTATATTATGTGGTCTACGTTTTCTTTTTTTAATACTAATTACAATTAAAGAAATATTGCTCGACAGCATAAACTGTGGATCTCTGCTAAGAGCCATTTCGAGAGTGATCGCATCGCTCGAGGACAAACGTTTTCTCATCGCGCGATCGGTTTCATCGCACGATGAAATCACATCGCATCATCGCACGAGCGATGGCAATAGGACGGCGCCTATTACTGTCATCATTTGCGACAATAAACAAAATCCGTTAGGCCACTCTGGCCCATATGGCCTCACGTGTGATTTTAACCCGTCATATTACGCCTTCAGTTTCCGTTTACTACAACTGTCAAATTGTTTGACAGCAAGAACATGTCCATACTGTTTTTTTTTTCATATGTTGTTATAATGAATACTGTGAACATAGATTGTGTAATTACTTAGTACTAGCTGTGTCCTCACGGCTCCGCCCGCGTAAGAAGTTTTATTCCAGTAATAAATATAGCCTATGTTACTCAGTGATAATTAGAGATCGGATAATTGGATGCATATTTGCCTAAAGTTCAGGCGTTGGTTAATATGGAATGCACTTTTCATGCAAAAAATCCCGCAATTCCGGGATCGTCAAATTTAGTGTTCTGTAGAATGGAATCATATTTACCTAGAATTGAATGCATATTATTTATTTACATGCCTAAAGTTGTACCTTTTTTTTAACTAACACAGATATGCACCCCTCACTTTCTTATACCCTACATACACATATATTTGAATCGGGGGTTAAAAAATAACTTTTAAGTAATTACGAATATATTATTACCTATGCATTCGATTAGTTATGCAATGCCGTGATAGCGGTTTTTTTTGTTAAACTATTTTCAGAAGCCGTTTCCATACTTTCGTAGCGAAAAAATAACTTTAGGTATATATACATCCGATTATCCGATCTCTGGTGATAATGTAGCCTTCTAACGGCAAAAGAATTTTTGAAATCGGTCCAGTAGTTTTTAAGTTTATTCGTTACATACACAAATACAAATCTTTCCTCTTTATAATATTAGTATAGATTAGTCTAATATTGGTGGCGACACTCTTGTTCACCAACTAAATTAATATTAGACAATGGTGTAGATTCTGTGGCACACTTTGACAGGACTAAACTAAACTAAAGTTCCTTGTCTCTGTTTCAATAAAAAAGAAAGTGACAGATGCGTTTAGTCTAGTTTAGTACTGTCAAAATGTGCTACAGAATCGACAATAATTACTATCTTTTACTAACAGACAGCGTGAGAAAAGGACGGTGATAGATAAGAACTAAGTTACAGATGTCAAACTAGTTTACGCCTTGAACTTCACCGTATTTTTAGTCAACAAGTTCCGACGTATGGAAATTTTAGTTCAACTTTTGACAGCTCTTATTTATATCCGTCTCTTTCATATATTATCAGAGTGAAAAAGATGGCAGAAGCCTAAATAGAGTTTATTTTGTACACACCAGAATCAACACCACTACCGTGAAGAAGATATTTTAGTTTTATGGGAACATTAAATATGAATGTTGCCATAAAACTAAAATATTTTCTCATGTTAGCAGATTTGCTTATAAATTGCGTTAAGGGCAAAGATACCTTAATTGGCGAAGTTGGCTAATTTCACGATACCTATTTGAGTAAATGTGAATCTAATGTATAAAAATCTTTTGTTTACATTTTTTTACGGCGAATACGTAAATGTGACTATAGATGCCAAATTGTAATTATAAAATAAATAATAGAATGAGTAAAGTATGTTTTATTTTATCAAAGATACCTACCCAGAAGTACCTAAGTGCAAAGGTATCCAACAATACCTAATTACCTACTATCACACGTAACAATATTTCGATGGCAGCAAAGTAGATACGGACGTCTACATTTTTGTGAAAATGCTTTTTTTACAAAAGTGAACTCATATCAAACCTACTTAAAAGTCTATATTAAAATTATTTCAAATTTCAAAATAAAGACGAAAATCTAGCACGTAAATGAAGACATCTACACTCGATTTTTAAAAAACATCGCTGCTAAATGGCTACTATTTTTTTCTAAATGTGCTCTCCTGTAAAATTGCAATTTTGTCTTATTTTTCTTTGCTGCCATCTATTTTTGAGAAGCTTGTAACTAGGAATGAATTATGTACTTATGCTTCAAATAGTCGACAAAATTAAGCTTACCACTCCCATTTATACTTACGATATTTTAAGAAATGACCAAATCTGGTTTTTTTCTTACCCAATATTATTTTCCTCATTGGTCTCGTGATCGCATGTGCGACTGCTGAGCACGGGGTCCTGGGTTCGATCTCCAGGTCGGGCAAAGTGTTATTAGGTTTTTCCATTGGAATTTCTCAGTAGCAGCCCGGAGTCTGGATTTGTGCCCGTTTAATGGCAAGAGGCTCGTCCCCTATTACATGGGACTTAAACATAACGGCGAAACGAGGGTGTTAGTATACACCTCTGGCCAACCCTTCGGGGAATACAGGGCGCGATGGTATGTTATGTATTTACCTTTTTTTTTACATTTTAACCTTATATTATTTTTTTGTACGCCACGTTATATACGTACAATCACTTCCCTCCACGCCCTGCTACAAATTTGTCGTACATTTTTAACGGGTATAGACGTCGTTATCGGCCTAACCACATTTTTGTTTGACGTCTATAGCCGTCAATGGCGTTCAATAAGTTAATGATTGGTTGGCAGTGATATAAGATTTTTACTTAGTTTGATTTAAAAATTATAACAGCATCAGCTTATAAAATGATTTATTATTTACGTATACATAGAATGTGTGAGATTTAATAATTTAATGATAGAACAATATTTTGTTATCTTTGAATAGCAGTCAAGTTGTCATGGTAGCAAAAGAAATCATAGACCAAATAAAATAAAACGGTTTGATCCAAGGGCAGACAACATTCGGTCTATTTGTGGTTTTAGTAATGTCAAATGCTTAAATGTTGTGACGACTAGACCAACAAGGTAAATAACAACGTAGGTAACATTCAGGTACCGACAAACCTTACAATTTTGCCTATTGATCTAACTTTGCCCAGCAGAGATTTTTTTACATAAATTGAAAAATATGGAAATATTTTGTAGTTGTGAGTATAATTTAATCTGTGGTAGAATTTTCAGAAAATTCTGTAAAAATACCCTGCTGGGCAAAGTTAGATCAATAGGCAAAGTTGTAAGGTTTGACGGTACGGTCAACAACGAAATTAGCTTAACACTGTTACTTTTACATATCAACTAAAAGACACAACATTATTCGATACACTGCTTGCTTTTCAGAATTTTATATAATAATCAAGAGTTTGTGTTATTTTATTGTTACATGTGTTCCGAATAAATTAGAATATTATTGTGTTCAGTTATGATTTAAAAAACTGAAGTGTTAACATACTTTTGTTGCTGACTGCACATTATAAACTATTTTAAAGAACTTTTGTACCTACTTACAATAAGAAAATAATGAGAAACATATGAGCAACCAAATGTTTCACTAGGAAAGTATCATACTCCGCTAATTACTATTTGAAAAATGTCTCGCGACACGTGTCGTCAGCGAAGGCCGGTGAAATCGCGCGATGATTCCGTCACAAAATAAATAGGTACAGAAGTCAATCTACATACAAGTGCGCTCGAGAAACGCACACTTAGGCACCCCGTACACAGTCAATCTCGATCGCGATCCGCGATCAAAATCAATGATCGCGATCCAGATTGTTTTGTGATCAGATGCATCAATCCGTCAATCTAATTCGTACATTATCAATCTGGATCGCGATCATTGATTTTGATCGCGGATCGCGATCGAGATTGACTGTGTACGGGGCGCCTGGATCGCGATCATTGATTTTGATTGCGGATCGCGATCGAGATTGAGTGTGTACGGGGCGCCATAGACACTGCTCACGGACACGATATCTCGGACCGTTTGGGACAAGAGTGCGAGTGAGTGCGAGCGCGAGTGACATGCGCTTGAGAGAGATAGATATATAGATAGAGCGACCGCTGAGCGTAGGTATGAAAAGTGAAGTACATACATGTGATTGACTTCTGTACCTATCTGTTTTGTGATTTCGGGTATACGTGACATATCGAGCGACTAGACAAGACATAGCATTGCACTAAAATTACGTGTAACGGCCCATTCTCACGAACGTCCTGTTCTGCTGGAATGGCTTTTTACTGATTCCCACAAAACTATGTATGTTCACACGTAGTAGTTTCTATCGTGTTTTTTTACCGGATAAAGCTAAAAACCCTATGCGGGACACTATTTAATTGAAATATAGGTATGTGTCACTACAACTGGATTCTGCTTTTTGTAAGACGCTGGGATCAAGCGTGCGGTGACAAAATCGAATAGAAAAATACGACTGGACCGCCTATTTACAGGATCCTGTAAACAGGATGCTGGTATGAACGTTAGTATTGTAAACTGCAAAAACAGGACGTCGCCGTAGAAACCAGCCGTAAGCAGATGTCTAGCGACACGTGTCTCAGGACATTTGTCCCCAAATGAACACATGTCTTTAAGCTTTACTTGTATCTATAACCACAAACAGTCTGAATTTACGATTTAAAATTAATATTACGTAGATAATGTTGTAGCCGCTCTGAACTCTGAATATTCAATAAACCCGTCATTGTTCAAATCGGTCTGCTTTAGAGCTCCTTCAACCATTTCTTGGAGGTCTTGGTCTTTGTACAGCATGGCTTCCACTTGTTCAGATCCTGAAAAAGAGAAATAATTACAATAAAATGCAAAACACCTAGTATAACTGTAGCAGTCATAACCTAGTGGTGTGACCGTCGGACTGCCAAGTCATAGGTCTCAAGCTCGAACCCAAGGCACGCACCTCAGACTTTTCGGATTCATGTGCGTATTGTAGGTATAATTATTTTTATTTATTTATCCTTTCACACAAAATTTGTACAGAGGCGGACTTAATTATCACTTGCTTAAAAACGGGGAAGGAAAACATCGTGAGGAAACCGGCATGCCTGAGAGATATTTCTCGACGGCATGTGAAGCCAAGTCAGAGGCCCATGGGCGGCATAAACTGTGACACCAGGTTAGTCACTAACAACACGAAAAGAAAGAAGCAGTGATAGGCTAGCGATTGAACCCTTGCCTTCCATGCAGTAGGGTCTGAGTTCGATCCCGGCCCGTACCTCTGACTTTTGAATTCATGTGCGGATCAGAATTTGATTATAACTTGCGTTAACGGTGAAGGAAAATCATCGTGAGGAAACCTGCACACATGAGAGGGCTCCATAAAGTTCTCGATGGTGTGTGTAGTCTGCCAACCCGCACCAGGCCAGCGTGGTGGACTAAGGCCTAAACCCTTCTCATTTTGAGAAGAGGCCCGTGCCCAGCAGTGGGACAGTAATGGGCTAATTATGTTATGTTATGTAGTATAAGTAACTGTCTTCTTCTTCTCCTCCCAGCCCTTATCCCACACTAGGTGGGGTCGGCACAACATGTATTTCGTCAATCCATGTTGTTAGAGGTTTTGGCTTATTGTTTTATGACCGGCCGCCTGCCTGACATCAACCCTCCTTGGGAATACGGTAACTGGTTTGTGGCTAATTATTTAATAACCACGCAGATCATATGATTACAAGGTTAAGATGCGCTTGACGCTGTCAGTCCGTCCTTTCGTTACACATCGAGACCCCTCCGTGACTCGGAGAGCACGTTGAACAGTCGGTCCCGGGTGTCATACGAATACCTATGACGGTCGCTACGTGTAGTCAAAAGCCCGAATGTCTGACGAATAGTCTAACCTTAGTATATCGGCATTGCCCAGTAACTGGGTTGCGGAGTTCTGATGGCAGTCGCTCCGTGTAAAATACTGGTATTCAGCCGCATCTAGTTAGACTGGAAGTTAACCACAACATAGTTGGGAAAAGGTGAACTGTCATTTATATTATAATAAACACATCGCTTGTTCGGAGATGTGATCACACCAGCTGGTCTAATAGGAGGCTTACACCCATATTCTAAGACGTTCCTCCAAAACTTCCTCGACTCGACTCAGTGTTTATCACTACCATCGGTAGTTATAGTTGACATAAACGTCCTCGACTCGAGATTTTTCCTCAGTCGAGGTTAGGAATCATCTGTCAAACTCAAGGTACCTACCTCGGAATCTACCTTAAGGAAGGAAGTGTTAAAGTTCGTATGTAACAAAAATTAATTTTATAAACTTTATCGAATATGCTTACGATAATCCTTACAAGTATTTATCGCGGCGTTATTTGCGCGATGCAGATAATTTAAATTATGACGTAATGACTCCGTCGAGGAACCTCAAAGTTGACTCGAAATTGCAACTAAGAATACAATTTTGAAGGTGTTTTTGAGGCCGTCCTGAGTCGAGTAAGTTTTGGAGGAACGTCTTAGAATATGGGTGTTAGTTTCAATAGATTTATAGGTACCGTAAAACCTTACAACTTTGCCAATTTGATCTAACTTTGCCCAGCTGGCATTTTTAACAAACATTTAAAAATATGGAAATATTTTGTAGTTGTGTGTATAATTAATCTGTGGTAGAAATTTGAACATGATGCCAGCAACATGTTCAAATTACTGCAAAAAAAACCCTTGTAAGGTTTTACGGTACTAATTAAAAAAATATACTCACCAAACATTTCAAACCTTAAACTGAATTACTAGGTAATATCTAATGAAACACAAATTATAAAAAACTATTTATTTTGAACATTTGATTTATGGCCGCTCTTTCTATCGTTGGATGACTTTTATCTGAGAAATAATTTTGACATTTTGACTGCTTTTAAACAAATATTATCAAACCGCCATATTTATTTCTCAGACCAAAGTTATCTGACGATTGAAAAGTCGACCCTAAAGGCTCATATACACGGTGCAAGTTTCTTGAAGCAAGTCTCATGCTATCTTTGTCTTTCTCTCCGACAAAAACAAAAATAGTATGATACTTGTTTCAAGAAACTTGCACCGTGTAAATGAGCCAGGCATAGGTAAAAATGGAGGCCCCACTAAGGTCCGTATTACAGAACATTCCTCAAGCCCAGTTTGATCTTTAATCAGTTGATCACTGTTTAAGTATAGAATCAGTACTTGAGGAACGGTCTTATTCCAGAACGGCAATCAATCTATACTCAGATGCAACGAGACTCAAATCGAGCCGATCGATTGGTTGTTTACAGATCAAATCACTGCTTGGGGTCGAATCTACGAACTGAGTAACGATCTAGAATAAAGCCAAACTCAGCTGAACTATGATCAATGAATCTATGCTTGAGGAACGTTCTAAAATTAAAAGTCAACTCAAAAGTAGTTTTAAACAGAGATTAATGCTTGAGTTTCGTTCTGTAATACGGACCTAAGTATAATGCGCGGCAAATAACTTGAACCAAAATGGCGTCGACTGCGTGATCTGTGAGGTTCGGTTCAGATTCAACAAAAAAAAATATTACTACAAATAAACCTGTGTACTTAACGTAAGGCATTTTAGCGCCCCGAGTTAAACGACCGCGCTGCGAGCGATAGCTGCTCAATTCGCGCGGGGCGCTAAAATGCCTTACGTTAAAAACACATGTTTACTTTTTGTAATTTTTTTTATTGATTCCAAATGTATCCTGTGCAGGGTTAATCTATGTCAGCAGTACATCACGAGGTTTGAAGGAATTACATGATTTCGTTTACATCCTGTATATACAAGGTTAGTCGGAATGGGGGTACTAAGCCGAAAGGGTGTTAAAGTACCCATAATATGGGATAACTTTTGTTCTACAACTTTCCCCAAATCTCGATTGTTTAAGAGAAATAGCTATTCAAAGATTTCGTAAAAAATATGCTCATATCTATCTGTCCATAGCTATGATCAGCTGTGTTTACTATTTAGGTCATTTTTGGGGTCACGGATTAGAAACTTAATTTTCTGAAACGTTCATAACTAAAACAGGTACCTATGTTTTTTTTTTTGAAAAATCTAAAATAAATATCTTTTTGCATGCAAATAAAAATTATCGAATTTGGAAATTTTAACACTTGCTTTAAAACAATCATCAATGATACTTTAAGTGGCCCGCGGCTTAGTACCCCCTTTCCGACTAACCTTGTATATTTATACAGAGTGGTATTTATACATTGTTAGTCAAACTCTTATTATTTTCTGGCCCCTGATATCGTCTTCTCTTTCTCAGCCAGTTTAGCTTTATAATCACTGATTCTGTACTCCAAATAGTCCACGTAGCCATCTTTATCGATATCAGTATGCTTGAAGACATGTTCCAAGAGCTGTTCCAGCTGGGCGTCGGTGTACGTTTGATGGTTCTTATCTACTTGTCCTGTAAATATTAAGATAGTTGGCTCTGAAGGTGCTTATAGAATTTGATCGATTTTGACAATCGGTAGGTATCGATTAAGCTGTCAAGCCCGAACGTTTGACGTATACACCTATATTCTAAGACGTTCCTCCAAAACTTACTCGACTCGACTCCACCTCGACTTGACATTAACGTCCTCGACTCGAGATTTTTCCTCAGAAGAGGTAAGGAATCATCTGTCAAACTCAAAGTACCTCGGAACCTACCTTAGGGAAGGAAGTGTCAAAGTTCGTATGTAATAAAAATTAATTTTGAAGACTATCGATTATGCTTACGATAATCATTACAATTTTTTATCGCGGCCTTATTTGCGCGATGCAGATAATTCAAATTATGACGTAATGACTCCACTCTACCTCGACTCATTTAAGGAAGAGGAACGTCAAAGTTATTGCGAAATTTTATCGAAATTGCGACTAAGAATACAATTTTGAAGGTGGTTTCGAGGCCGTTCTGAGTCGAGTATGAGTCGAGTAAGTTTTGGAGGAACGTCTTAGAATATGGGTGACAGTATCGTATACGTATCGCTAATGTAAGAGAATTTTGAATCGAAAATACAACTGTCCTATAACATTTCGGTTTATTTTTTGCGACATGCACAATTTGTATCATACAAAGGCATGAATAAAAGCTTCAATAAAAAAAATATTACATCTTTTTTGGTCTAGTAGTCGCAGACGCGACTGCTGAGCATGGTGTCCTGGGTTCGATCCCCAGGTCAGGCAAAGTGTTATCGGGTTTTTCCATTAGGGATTTCTCAGTAGCAGCCCGGTGTCTGGATTTCTGCCCGGTTAATGGCAATAAGCTCGCCCCTTATTACATGGGACTAAAACAACTGGCGAAATAAGGGTGTAGGTACTAAAAAACACCTCTGCCGAACCCTTCTGGGAATTATTTTTTCAATTTAATGAAATAGTAGATATGTGCGAAACGAGTATTTCCAATTCAAAACTCACTCACATTAACGTCACGTTTACGTTAGGGGCCGTCCATTAATCACGTGATGTTTTTTTAGCATTTTTTAACCCCCTCCCCCTTGGTGATACGTGGTGAGGTTTAAGACTAACTCCCCCGCTCCCACCCAAAATCACGTGTATTTTTTGCACCTACAAAGAATCTTAAAATTTTTAGAATATTATCTTTAAATACAGGTATAAAGTATAATCTAATTTTGAAAAAATAAATACACGTGATATCTTACTACACCCCCCTCCCCCCTTGTGATATTTCGTGATTTTTGCTAAACCCCCTCCCCCCCTTTCAAGCTTCACGTGATTAATGGACGGTCCCTTACTAAAGTGACAACATTCGAACTAGGCCTACTGCAAGTACTTTGTCGATCGTTAAAATCGATTGAAAATGTGATGTTTCTCACATGAATAAAGGGCCTCGATAAAAGACTTGTTCTTTATCGAGGTCTTTTATTTGTTTGTTCAGGGGCCTCCGAGCATAGGTGATTCTCGGGGGCCCCAAGAGCTGCGCTGATTCTAGCTACGGCCCTGCAAAGGGACACTGCACGCCATGCACAAAATGTTGACGATCTGGGAGGCTACATGTTGGGCAATGGTCCTTACATTAATATTTTTAATTTGGATACATAGTTACATAACATCACGCCTGTATTCCCTGAAGGGTTGGGCAGAGATGTATAGTAACACCCTCATTTCGCCGTTATGTTTAAGTCCCATGTAATACGGGGCGAGCCTATTGCCATCAACGGGGCAGAAATCCAATCTCCGGGCTGCTACTGAGGAATTCCACACGGAAACACCCAGTATCACATTGCCCGGCCTGGTGATCGAACCCAGGACCTCGCAATCAGTAGTCGCGCTTGTCACTACTGAACCAACGAGGCAGTTGCATATACATAATTCTTCTTCTTCTTCCTGCCCTTATCCCACACTAGGTGGGGTCGGCACAACATGTATTTCATAAATCAATATTGTTAGAGATTTTGGCTTATTGTTTTATGACCGGCCGCCTGCCTGACATCAACCCTCCTTGGAAATACTCGTTGCGCCGTCGCGCAGGTGACCCAATGTGCATGCTGATATCATGCACTGGGTCCCAAAATGATATGCTTGTCAACCTTATTGCCAACAACTAAGCAGACTATATTCTTCTTAGTTGCATATACATAATTAAAAGTAAAAATAATATAGACAGTACTTACCCCAGTTTCAAATAGGGTTTTCTCTCAAGCACATGCACAAAACATTTGCTGCCTCATGTTATAATCATGGTTTGACAGATTGCGGCCTCCATACAGAAATGGTCTCTATTGGCCACGCTTTATCGTCAATTATTATTGAAATAATAAAAAATAAAAACAAACTTGATTGATATAAATCTATTACGAATTACACGGAGCAGTAGGCAATGGCGCCGATTTTCTTATTCACCAACTAATCTAAAATTAAAGAATTGCTATCTTTTACTAACAGACGGCGCGAGAAAAGGACGGCGATAGATAAGAACTAAGTTAGAGATGTCAAACTAGTTTACGTCTTGAACTTCACCGTGTTTATAGTCGACACGTGCCGACCTGTCGTCTAAATATGTATTGAAAAGTTCAACTAAATTTGACAGCTCTGAATTTTGTCCGTCTCTTTCTTAATTTATCAGAGTAAAAAAGATGGCAATAGTCTAAACTAAGTTTGGTTTGTGCAAAACAGAATCAGCACCAATATGGAGTTACAACGTGCGGTGATCGGATTGAGACGTTTGCAGAAACACTGTATCGCGGTTGCAGGCAATTATCGGAAATACGCCGTATGTCGCCACGCCGGCAACCATTCATTGACAGCAGTGGCGGTCCGGGAGGGAGGTCGTAAGGGTCATGACCCCCTCAAAATCGTACATGTCAAATTGACAAACCTACTAAAAATTGATAATTTACAAAATATATTTTGTGCAATTAATTCTAATGTGCTCTACATAAGGCGGGTACAGGCTGCTGTAACGTAACATGCAATGTCACACGAAAGGGACGTAGTACGTACGCGTAGTGTGAACGTTTCGTGCGCGCAAGACGTTCACACTATGGGAATTCTGTAACATTGCGACAATGTGGACGGCAGACCCTTTCATTGCGGCGTGTTACATTGCATGTTACATTTCGTAAGGCTGTACCCGGCTTTACCTTATTGTTAATAAGACCCCCCCCCCCCCCCCCCCCCGTTAAGTTCTTTGGCTGCGACCGCGCTTGATTAACAGTGTCTCTTCCTCGCGTGTTCCCGGTGAGTAATCCATTACTTTCTACTCCGTGATCAAATAACGTTAAGCGTAGTCAATATAGGCCATAATAGTTGTATCTATTATAAAAAAAACGTTACGTATTATTTCACTATTTTATTAGTGTTTTAATAAAACTGAGTTTTTTTTTAATTAATTGTCATAAAAAATGTTTTCAATTCCCAATATTTTTGATGTCAAATACTTACTTTGTTTCTAAAATTGCGACGTTCACGATAAAAGCTTATAAATAATATTACAAAACAAAACATAGATACACAAATGCACAATTAGGCTCCCACAACCAATGTTGACCATTTCCACGCAGTGAAGAGATATTTCCCAAAACTTAATATTGCCAAGAACGACACAATATGCTTAGAATTATTATTACTGGCCATAATGGGCGTGGCTAAGGTCGGGCGGAATGCGGATGAAGGACTCAACCACTTGCTGCTCCGGGGCCTCCGAGCATAGGCAGGGGCCCGAAACAGTGAAGGCTCACGATGTAGGACTAAACCACTAGCTGTTTCGGGGCCCCCAAAATAGGGGCCACAATGAAGGACTCAACCAATTGCTGCTTCGGGGCCCCCGAGCATAGGGAGGGGCCCGAAACAATAAAGGGCCACGATAAATAATTAGAGGCCCCCGAGTATAAGGAGGGGTCCTAAACAGTTAAGGACCTCGATGAAGGACACAAACATTTTTTACTTTAGGGCCCCAGAGCACAAAACAGATAGGTACAGAAGTCAATCTACATACAAGTGCGCTCGAGCAACGCACACATAGACACTGCTCACGGACACGATATCTCGGACTGTTTGGGACTAGTGCGAGCGCGAGTGCCATCCGCTTGAGAGAGATAGATATATAGATAGAGCGACCGCCGTGCGTAGGTATGAAAAGTGAAGTACATACATGTAATTGACTTCTGTACCTATCTGTTTTGTGCCCAGAGCTACGACCCTCATTTTAATCACGTAAAAATGAATCAAGAAATTCGAATCGTTTTTTTTAAGATATTTTATTAATCTCTCTCTGTTCTGCTTCATGCTCTTCGTGCCTTTTCTTATATTCGTTCCATGATATGTATCCATCGTCATCCAAGTCCATGTCGTTTATAGTTCGGTCGGTCACGACTTCTAAGTCATCGTCTTTAATAGCTGAAGTTACTGCTTTGTTTTCATTGACTGAAAGTATTCGTTTAAAGGGATTCGAATATTTTATCTATGGAAGCTGGCACAACCCTGCCGCCATTTTGTTTTTTGTTTCTTCTAAATTGCCGCGAAAAATTAAACTGACAGTACTGACACTTAAACAAAGAATGTCAGCAATATGGTGCCATAAAGCCGTGCCTAAAGTGTCAGTTAATGAGATATTTAGAGGTAAAGATGACCATATCAGAACAATGACAATCATTAAAAATGGCGATCTTTACCTCCAAATATATTGGTAATGTGACCCTTTAAAAAATTAAATTGTCAGTGCATTTTTAGAAGTGCGATAATCTACAGTACTAGTCATTAGTGTCGATTCTGTAGCACATTTTGACGGTACTAAACTAGACTAAACGCAGCTGTCACTTTCTTTTTCTATTGAAATAGAAAGAGACAAACACCCTTAGTTTAGTACTGTCAAAGTGCGGAACAGAATAATGTGCCAATAATAATTCTGTTGTGCAAAAACTTAATTTAATTTTGACTATTGCTATCTTTTTTCACTCTGATAAAATAAGAAAGAGACGGACACAAATAAGAGCTGTCAAAGGACATGTTATATTTTTGTATGGAAGCTGGGCTTTGGCGGTGAACAGAGAAGAGATATTTTTTTTATGAAAGTACATAAAATATGGTGCTTTCGTATATATTTTTTATTTTTTTTAAAAGCACCCTTCTAATGCTTTTTTTTAATTTAAATAATTAGAATAAAAAATAAAGTTGCAACCCACAATTGTTAACCCATAATTATTAATTCTGGCAACACTTCTATTGGATGACATTTATTGTCATTGTCAACGTCAGTCATTGTCAAAAAGTCAAATTCAATTCAACTTATTCAACTGTTGTCCGTTATTGTGACTGTGGTTCCTGTGTTTTTGACGATGTACCATTGTTTTGAGTTTTTTTTTATTTGACCTGGCTTTTAACAACAATAGATAGCGATTTTGTGTGACAACTTTTGACATGATTAGACATTGATGACATTACTGACAATGACAAGTGACAACCTTGCTGACATACAGTAAATATTTTCTTTTATTCTATTGAGACAAGGGAATTAATGCCGTACATCCAAACCATTAAGTTAATTCATTGATTTTATTTTAATTTAAGCCGTTTAATATTATTTTAATATTAGGATAAATACTATGCTTTCAAAAACGATATATATCATTTTTATTTCTAAGTTTTTTATCAGTTTATTAGTTTTTTAACAAAAAGAAATATCAGAATTTTAAATGTTTTATAATTAAATAATGGTGCTTTTAAAATAATAATGTTTTTGTAAGCACGTCCTAGACAGTTTTCCCTATCAGAAAACCCGCACATGTAAGCGGTTCAAAAATAAAATTATTTTAAGCCCATTTCATAACATGTCCTTTAGTTGAACTAAAATTTCCATACTAATTTAGACGAGTCGTTGAATAAAAACACGGTGAAGTTCAAGACGTAAACTAGTTTGACATCTCTAACTTAGTTCTTATCTATCACCGTCCTTGTCTCGCGGTGTCTGTTAGTAAAAGATAGCAAATCTTTAATTTAGTTTGTGAATATGTGTTATGTGTATGTCTATTAACTATCCTCAATTATGATTATGTTTTTATTTTTTAATGCTATCATTACTCTCAAGATATCTTTATCTTACTTTACAATGATTTTTTAGCTAAGTTTTGATGACATTTAATTATGTCAATTGTTTTATATAGTTTAGCTTCCTTATCACTTTTGTAAATGTGAGAACTTTGTGGACCTGCCTCTATAAATTTGTAAATTACTGTTATTCATACAGTTTTTATTCCATTTTGTTTGTTAATTTTTGTTCTACATAACTCATTGGTCTGTGGTCAGGACTCCATTGTTCTCTCACTATCCTAAATCATTGTACTCTGAAATTGTTAAAGATATTATTTTTAAAAGAGTAACCACGGAGTTTCTTGCCGGCTCTTCTTCTCCATAGGAAACGACTAATTGGAACCGTGCATCTAAATTCGACTTTTCATAAGCACCTGTATTGGTTTATGTGAAATAAAAACTTTTGATTTTGATTTGATTTGAATAAGAGAATCGACATCATTTACCTATAATTCATCTTCCTAAACATAAATGTAAAATTTCACGGTGTTCCTTTAATTTAAGATACTGTGTTACTTAGAAGGAATTAATCATTATAATTGACTCTTTCGATCGACATCATAAAAATATAGAATGTTTTTTTAAAACATTTAGTCAGATTAAATGCGAGACGAAGCAAGCACCTTTTTAAAAATCATTGAATGTAACGTACGTAATTTGACAAGTTTTTGGCGTAGTCGAAGTAAGTTCCAAATGTACACTTAGTGCAACAAATTTTTTTTCACTTTTATTGCTTGTTATTATTCTATGGTTATTGGCATAATTTATTATTAACGTGTCTGATTAGAAGAAGTAAAGAAAGGAGAGGAATTCTCTTCTCTACTCTTGCCAAGTTACGTGCGCGCGTCAATACTTACTTTTAAAAATAATGTCTCCATGAAGCAAAATATCCTATCTACAATATTTAAAGTACTTTCACTACGTGTCCCATAGCCGTGGGACGCCCTGTATACCAGTTCAATAGCGCCGAAACTATGAAAAAATAAACAAAATGGCGGCTGGTTGGCTTTTACTATAATAAAAAAAATTGTTTCCACATTCTATACACAAGAAAATATCATTAATAATGCACCTAATTAGTATCTACTTTAAAAAAACTATCTACAGAGAGAAAAAGAGTAAAAATATTTATTAAATCAATATAAATTTTATTGATATTAACACCATCTTACATCTCACACAACCAATAGAAAATGAGAAGAATAAAACAACAAAAAATACACTCCTTTTACAGACAAAGACAGATAAATAAAGTTAGGTTAAGTTAACCAGCCTTGGATTCACTATGGGACAAAATGTTCCCCAACATGACGCGCGACATTGAGTGTACGTGACGCTGCAACGTTGCACATTACTTCACAACATTGTGCGACATTTCTACGTGACGCGAGATATGTTGCAAGACTTGCAAGCCGCCGCTTCAAAAGCAGGCGCAGGTGTGTGCGAGCGAATTCACGTAGATGTGTCGCGTCAAGTCCCACGGCATGTTGTCCGTTAATGAATCCAAGGCTTAATTAATATAGTAACAATATTTTACACCACTGAGTAGTAACTAAATGGAATATTATTTGCCTGTTCTGAAACAAAAATCTATCATATTTTTGATATATTTTTTTCATTTTTATCAACACATTTCACGTGTAAAAATTGTATTTTAACACTTAATGTAAAAATTAGATAAAATATAAGTTTCTTTTTTTGAGAAATTACTAGACGTATATTCGAGTGTTTACATTATATTAAAAATAAATCATTCTTTATACTATTTTTTATGTATAATCACAAAACTATTTAAGAATAGAAAAACAGATTCGATTTATTTGAAATGAGAACATTTTTTATTTGAGAGAAAAAAAATACACCATTATAAATGAACAGTGCGCCCAATATTTCTTGGCAATCGACGTAATAGAATTTGACAGTATTAACTGTCAAGATATACTGAACGCATTGTAACAATAAAAGAACATAGATTCAATAATGTCAGTTCTAACCACAGAAGTAATTAATGAAAATATATTTTGCGCACAAACAACGCGAGATATTTTTGCTTAAACACTGCGAAAATTATTGAATATACTAATATGAGTACGACGCCGGTGATTAGCCAATGAAAGACATTTCTTCCCTCGCAAGTTCTGTGAATTGGATTCTAAGAAGAAATATTCGACTGAAGTCTCCATTTGCTCATACTCTGTGGTTCTAACATATCGTTTACACAATTGGCCATATTGGACGCACTTAACCTTTTGAACGCCACACTATAGACGTATGAGCCACGCCACGCTACAAATTCATCGTACTTCTATGACGGCTATATAGTTGACGGTTATTGACGTAGTTAACGGCTATTGACGTGGTTGACGGCTATAGACGTAGTTGACGGCTATAGACGTAGTTGACGGCTATTGACGTAGTTGACGGCTATTGACGTAGATAACGGCTATTGCCGTAGTGGTTGGCCCGGACACATTTTCGCTCGCCGTCTATAGCCGTTGATGGCGTTCAAATGTTGCCCATTGTTGCCAAATGTTGCTGTTCAATCAGCCCGTTGTATGTTTGTAGTATTACTGACTAATTTAATTAAATCTCTTTTGTATGAGTGAAGAGTTAAAAAATATTTCCAAAAGAAACAATTGTATATGAAAATCAGTTATTGTTTAAGAATATCGCACATTATAGTTCTTTTTTTAGACTTATGTTTGTACTGTGGAAGTATACGCGGGCGAGTTTTGTCCAGCAGTGGGACTATACGGCAATACTATATACAATACTAAAATAATTGGCAGTGGTCATATTTATCGGAATACAATCATTAAAACAAAAATATAAAAAAATGCATGGCTGAGTTACGATAAAAAAAAGTCTGACGACAAAAAAGTCTACAATATGCGATAGCTCTTAGAAACACATATTTGAGTTTGGCAGAGATTTCAATAGAAATAATGGAAGACCATTTTTGAGCAGAATTAAGATTCAAAATATACAAATTTTTAATAAGGAACTATTTATTAAATGTTAATCGCAGGATATTCATGTTTTGTTGTTCAATGGTTTACTATGCGTAGCCCTGTGTCTATTCACGGTTTAGGTATAAAAAACATGTCTACACGCATCTGCAAGTCCGGAGTGAAACAAAAAACTGAAATGTAACGTGCGCGGACGCACAGCGGAAAAGGAACTCTATCGTTTAACACTAAAGTCCAATTTCATATATTTTTCTAGGTTACACATTAGTAGGTCTAACGAACGTTTGACGTATAGCATCGTAAACATAGGTATCGCTAATGTAAGATAATTTTGAATTGAAAATACAACTGTCCTATTACATTTTGGTTTATTTTTTTGCGAAATGCAAAATTTGTATCTTACAAGTTATTGCCACCCATGAAGACGTGCCCCACTCTTCGTCTAAATCGCGTGTTCTCTCTCGCTCTTCATCTTAGAGCGAGAGAGAACATGCGATAAACTTACAACACTGATGGCCACTGTCCTTTGGAGCGTACTTTAAGTCTGCTGAACATACTATGTTTGTCATTTTAAAAAGACTATATATCACACAAATTCTAATATACAAATAACCATTCATAAATCACGAGAAAAGAAAATAAGGTAGTGCGCACAACATCGACGAAAATGTCGTAACCAAGTCGCGTCGATCTTGAATTAGTCTTATAACGTGTTTTCCATCTTATATCCAAAATTCTTATTCATTTAAAAACTGTATCCAAAAAGTATTTTATACAAATCTCAATCAGTACATTTATGCCCGGAATGTGGCTTTGTATAGTTAGGACTAGATAGAATTGCGACTTTTACTCGCAACAAAAAATTACGACTGCATAAGAAAAATTGAGGAAATTATTAGCATCGTTACTTAGTAAAAAGAAAAAAATGCAACAAAACTTCAAAAGACGATTCTCTGTCATAAAAAACTGCGTCAATAAAATCGCATTTCTGAATTATTATAACTTTTTTTTGTTGTTTTCATTAATTGTGAAGTGCTTTTAAATACATCCCATAGGAGATTATAGTCTAGTCCCACTATTCAGCCTAACTTAAAACTTATTGGCCCTGCTTCTGCTGACTTTTCTGCTGTGCTCTCACAAACTCTGGGTAATCTATATATCCGTCTCTGTTATGATCATCCATATTTAAAATGGGGTCTATTAAGTTGATTAATTCGTCATCACCGAAGATTTTTTCGCCTACCGGCGGAGTGCCTTGCTGTGGCTCCTGTTTGTGCCCTTGCTCTGAATTAAAAAGTTGAAATGTCAAAGTGACAGGTCGTTGGCGGGAAAAAATATTTGACAGTCAAAGAAAGTATTATTAGTTTTTGCAATCGCGGGTTTTTTTTAAAATTATTTTAAGTGTTTTTAGTTGTCGAAAAATAGTTCAAGAACCAGTAGAAAAAGAGTAAAATAAATAGCATTAATAAATAAGATACAATTTAAAATTTGACGATGAAAGAAAACGCAGTAAGATATAGTTTTTCAATAGATCATAAGAGTAACACCGACAAAATACAAGAACAGAGGTATAATAAAGAAAAAATACCCATTATAATTTACCGAAACGAAGATTTCCAATATGGCGGACCAAATGGTGATACGATTCCAAGCGGCAGCGACGACACACATAGAAAAAGGAGACAAACACACACATAAGTTTCTATTATATTATACTTAAATAACGTTTATTATTTTTTTGTCATTTTTATGATATCCATACGACTTGGCCGGGGGCACTGCCGTGCCTACACATACCCAATAAAAAAAGTCAAATATACAACAGTTATTGGCTTAAAGAAAACATGTATAATTCAACATGTTTTCTTTAGTGGTCGATTTCTATTACTTTACGGAGTGTTGTTGATTAAAATTAAAACTCTTTGTATCTTTACCAATAATGCAGTAAAGACCCCATAGTTCTGCATAGCCCCATACATTAGTAGCTACCAAAGGTACAATTATTTTTATTTGTTTACATTCTTACATCTACCATTACAGTTTCCCAATTCGGTAGTGCAGTAACTCAATAATAATTAATTTATTAAATACATAATTTACAAAACAATAAGAATGTTACGACATTATGTTACGAGTCTATTTATATGCCCAGTTTGGTAATAAAACATGCTTCCATTGGTAAGCAAAACTATTCGTTTTTGCCATAGGAACTGGGCATTGTTGTTTATTTGACTCGGCAGTGCACCCAGCCAAGTTGTACTATTTTGTGAATTCTATCATTTATAGGAGCATAAAAACGACAAAAAACGGAATAAATAAAACAAAAACATTTCCCATTCTTGACTATAATTCATATAAGCATTAAATCTTTGTCTTTTTTCATTTTCTAATTCAAGTTTTTAGTAAAAAAAAAAATAGGAAATATTTTTCGTCTTTTAATTTTTAACCAGAACCCTTAAAGCACAATTAATCCCTTAACCTGTACCTACATCCCTTACATAAACCACAAACCTTAACCATTAAATTAAATAAATAATTCTAAAAAAATACGAGTTTGCATTATAAAACCTAAACTACATTTTCAAACTATCTACAAATTATTGTAGAATAACTACTAAATAACAGACTACAAATAATAATAAAAAAAAAGTTTAACAAACATTTTAAACAATAAATTATAATAAAAAAAGGTTCAACAAAACTCACCGTGCCAATGAATGAGGGACTTGATAAGTTCACACCCGTCCAATTTATTATTATTGTCGGCGTCATGCATTTTAAAGTAGTGAAATTGTAACTCTTGTTCGGACATTTTGGACGTGTCTATGGGCACTTCCATGTGCTCTTGTATGTGGCTGTAAGGGGAAGAAATCGTTAGGAATCGTTGTGGAACAAATTGAGTTATTAAATATCTTAAGAGGAAACGCGGGCTGCAAAATATTAATAATTTTAATAGATTTTTGCGATCTATTTCCGTCCCACTCCTCCCGCAAACCTTCGCAATTGAGCGTGAGAGACACCCGCATCTCGGACTGATTTCTCCTGTGCAATATTAGTGAAATCGTACTTTCGTATTTCCCTGTTTTCTTCTTCAAATCTGGACCGATTTTAATATTTTTTTCTGTAATAATTTAAGAAAGACTTTGGTTATGTCTGTATGTTTTTCTTTTATTTTTTATATTTGTCAAATTTGTTTGCCAGATGTTTGAAAACGGTGGTAAAACCGGTCGATTTTTGTAAAGTTTAAACGTTTCTAGTTCTTTTAATAATTAATTTATTGACATAAACAAAGCACAGGGACATAGTGGTAGTAGATATACAAGGTTAGTCGGAAAGGGGGTACTAAGCCGCGGGCCACTTAAAGTATCACTGTTGACTATTTTAAAGCAAGTGTTAAAATTTCAAAATTCGATAATTTTTATTTGCATGCAAAAATATTTTAATTTTAGTTTTTTCAAAAAAACATCATACCTGCTTTAGTTATGAATTCAGAAAATTGAGTTTCTAATCCGTGACTCCAAATATGACCTAAATAGTAAACACAGCTGATCATAGCTATAGACAGATAGATTTTAGCATATTTTTTACGAAACCTTTGAAAAGCTATTTCTCTTAAACTATCGAGTTTTGAGGAAAGTTGTAGAACAAAACTTATCCCTTATTATGGGTACTTTAACACCCTTTCGGCTTAGTACCCCCCTTTCCGACTAACCTTGTATATCATTTATGGTAAAAAATATTTTCTCTAGTGGCATTATCCAAGGAGGAAACTGAGGAATACGTTCGTATGGACAAATTGCCGACCGCATTTCCTCTTAAGCATAGCCGTATACGAAGACGCAGGCCACGCAAGCAACAAAGTTCAATCAGTTTTAAAATCCATACAGTTGATGCATTGTTAGTAAGTTCCTCTCTCTGAGGGCCTAACCACCGGTAGCTTGGATCCTGTTCCCGATGTCGGTGGACTACTATTTTTAATGTGTATTGTTTTTCTTTTTTTAATATATCGGGTCTAAAAATACCCTTAACAAAGCCGAGAGCCACGTATTCTTCCCATCATTACGAACATTTTTTGGTATTGGGCCATACCTGGGAACCGACTGCTTATGGAGATATTGAAGGTCAAAGTCACCATATTTTTGAACGTTTTTCACGAAACTAAGTTTCAATGTTATTACTAAACATTCTTCTACACAAACATTATCAACATTTTCGAAATGTAGGCACAGTCTGCTGCGCGCGCGCTTACATTGCGCGCTACAATTATAAGCTGTTTTTTAATATCAAAAAATAAAAGTAGTTTCCCAGCAATTATTTTTGCTGTATGTTACTTAGTTTTATGTACAGTATGCGTAGACTTCGGCTTCGTTAAGGCTATTTTTACACCCAGTATGTGTTCTAAATACAATTAGTATGTTTTAATATTTATTACTTATGGATACTCACTCCCTTTCCTGGTTAATGTTAGCAGGGTTCAACAGCTGAGGATCTGAAATAGATAAACGACAAATAAGGAAGTTTTAATACACAAAAAATCTAGAAAATTGTAATTTTTTTTTTGATTTCGTCGTATTTATCCATTCAAGTAAGCAGAATTTTAGTAATATTTGACCCGCCCCTCCCCCTTGTCAGCAAAAGTAAGATAAAGCACCCCCCCCCTCCTATGCTTACGTAAACATTAGTATTTTTTAACTGATCAGGTTTCTTTATTTCTTTATTGATATTCATGAGCAGCTGTTTTTAAGTTTAGAAAAATAAGTATATAAATAAAAATTGCTGACGTAATCATCATCTAGACACCCCCGTCCCCATGTAATCAAAAATAAGCTAAGCAAAGATCCCCTCACCCCTCTTTCGTGCTTACGTAATACTTGAATGGCCCCCTTTTCGCTCCGTGTAAGCACAGACAGGGTCTAAGATGAAGCACACGAATCTAATGAACAGAGCTATAGAGGGATTCCCTTATACCCATCTGGCTGTCACATACACACGACGGAACACAGTCAACTGCTTGGTGCTGATGTTCAGGTGGTAGCTAGCCAGGCGGACCGTATAGATCCTACCACGTCGCGTGCTGTGTTTTGTCGAATCTTACAGCACGCTTCAATTCCCAGCGTGCGGTGAGGAAGTTTTATATTCTAACCCGTTCCCACATTGTTTTAATAAAAATATGTTCTACTCTATACCATGTAAGCGCTTCGATGGTAACATCCATAAAAAATAAACGTTACAAGACCTAAGGGCGATGCCTCATTAGTGCGTTGCGTTGCGTCTTCGCAACGGATCAACGCATTGTATGCCACACCTGCGTTGCGACGACGCACGACGTCGCAGCGCAAGAGGACGATGAACGCACCTCAGTCAGTCTCGTTTACCCCTCTAGCAGTGGAATACTGTCCGTCGTCGCACCGGAGCTCCGACAACGCAGCGCATCACCCTCCCCCGCTTCGTCTCTCGCCCGCCGATCCGTTGAAACATCGCGTACGACGACGCAACGCTTTAATGTGGCATGACGTTTAAAAGATATGGAAAACGACGCAGCGTTGACGCTGCGACGACGCAAAACAACGCACTAATGAGCCAGAGCTCTAACAGTAATGATAGCCTATAGGTTGATCGCTTGCCTTCCATGCAAAAGGGTCCGAGTTCCACCCCGGCTCACACCTCTGACTTTTCCAATTTGTGGCGACATCTATCACGCCACATGCAAACTACGCAGCACTGCGATTGTGTAGCAGACTACAGCGGCAATAATGACAACTCATCAAAGATGACGTCGCAGGATCCTGCATCGCGGTATCAAGATGTGACACGCAGATAGTATAATACAACCGCCCAACATCAACCGTTGGTTGGTACCCCGCCAGGCATAAAACCCACCTGGTCCTGTGGTTAGTGACTAACCTGGTGTCAGAGTTTATGCCGCCCATGGGCCTCTGACTTGGCTTCACATGCCGTTGAGAAATACATCTCAGGCATGCCGGTTTCCTCACGATGTTTTCCTTCACCGTTTATAAGCAAGTGATAATTATACGCACATGAATCAGAAAAGTTAGAGGTGCGTGCCTCAGGTTTGAACTCAAGCCCAATGACTTGGCAGTCCAACGGTCACACCACTAGGCTATCATTGCTGTTGTCATTGCCTTTTTCATTGAAGGAACACCATACCTAGTCTCTCCACAAATTCATGTGCAGATCAGAATTTTAATATCACTTGCGTTAACAGTGAAGGAAAACATCGTAAGGAACAATGCACCTGCAATCCTCCCACCTCGTCGTCTTAGCCTTTACCCAATTATGTTGTGATCAGCTTCCAGTCTAACCCGATGCGGCTGAATACCAGTAATTTCCACGAAGCGACTCTCATCATACTTCCGCAACCCAGTTACTGGGGAATGCCGGTATCCTAAGGTTATATCAGCTGTCAGACTTCCGACTACCCGTAACGACTTTCATACACCGGGGACCGACAGCTTAATGTGCTCTCCGAGGCACGGAGGGGTCTCGATGTGTACGGAACGGTCACCCATACACGGATTGACGGCAGCAAGCGCAGCTTAACGTCGCAAATCGTATGATCGGGGCGGTTGTTAATTAGCGACGAGCCTCTCAAAACTCCTAGTACCTAAATATTGATGAACTTACCACCATGATGGGCATGACCATGTTGAGCTTGCGGTGGCTGCTGTTGCTGGAACTGTGGTGGTTGTTGTTGTTGTTGTAGTTGTTGCGGTTGTTGGAACTGCTGTTGCTGCTGCTGCGGGGGTAGAGGCTGGTACTGTTGTTGTTGTGGGGGAGGGGGCGGAGGCTGCTGGTACTGCTGTTGCTGTTGTTGATATTGTTGCTGAAAGAAGGAGATTACATTGTTTATTTATGGTTTTTGATGTCAGTGAAAAGACCTGACGGCAGGTGAGACTAGGGTCAAAAAGTAGACAGAAAATAAGAAAAAGCCCGCCAATTGCGGTCAATCGACGACACGTTTGGTGCAGTGGCTGAGCGATCGGCTTCTGCGCTACGGGTCGTGGGTTCGATTCCCGCACGGAACAAATATTTGTATGGCCTACAGATAGTTGTTCCGGGTCTGGATGTTTGTGCGTGTGAAGATTTGTGTTTGTAAACGCACCCACGACACAGGAGAAATCATAGTGTGGGTCAAGGCTTTTTAAAAAAAAAAAAATTTGTCGAACTCGCGCACCGAGGTTTCCGTGGCATTGGAGGAAATATTACTTCCATTTTCAAAACTTTATTTAATTTTTTTGGTACCTTTAAAAGTTTGTTTGTAAAATATATTTGCTAATTTGTAAAAAAAACTGTGCTAGTTATAACACATTCAAGAAAAACAGCTCGTGGCGCTTATTTTAATGATTTGCGGAAATATAAGTATTGATTATGATTGTAATTCTTATCAAAGATTATGGATTAAGTAGCTTATCGACGATAGATATTAACTCGGTATTCTTTGGCGTCATTGTAACAGTTAATCTATCTTTATAATCTATGCTATCTATATATATAAAAGGAGAAGCTGACTGACTGACTGATCTATCAACGCACAGCCTAAACGGCTGGGGTTAGAAACTTGAAATTTTGACAGTAGGTACCTTTTATAACGTAGGCATCCACTAAGACAGGATTTTTCAAAATTCCTCCCCTAAGGGGGTGAAATAAATCACGCAAGCGAAGCTGCGTGAAAAAGCTAGTCATAACATAAAGGGCGAATAACAGGCTGTACACTTTTTATTATTTTTAATATTTGTCATGATACAGGTCACACGCATATTCCGTGAAAAGGAGATCGGAGGGGGGACCAAGTGGCGTCGGATGATGAGACTAATTTTATTTTAAAGCTCATTATAAAGGGATACTTTTTTTCAATGGTTGCCAAAAAATCCCGCAAACCTTCCCAATCGAGCGCGAAAGAGACACCCGCATCTCGGACTGATTTCTCCTGTGCAATATTAACGAAATCGTACTTTCGTATTTCCCTGTTTCCTTCTTCAAATCTGGACCGATTTTTATATTTTATTTCTGTAATAATTTAAGAAAGACTTTGTTTATGTCTGTATTTTTTTCTTTTATTGTTTATATTCGTCAAATTTGCTAGCCAGATGTTTGAAAACGGTGGTAAAACCGGTCGATTGTTAGTAAAATTGAAACGTTTCTAGTTCTTTTATTCATTAGTTTATTGACAAAAACAAAACATAGGGACATAGTGGTGGTAGATATATATCATATGGTAAAAAATATTTGCTCTAGTGACATTAACCAAGGAGGAAATTGAGGAATACATTTGTATGGACTAAATGCCGACCGCATTTCCTCTTAACCTTTTGAACGACACGCTATAGGCGTAGGAGCACGTCCCTTCACGCCACGCTACAAACTCATCATATTTTTTTACGGCTATTGACGTAATTGGCGGCCCGAGCATATTTTCGTTTGACGTCTATACCCGTCGATGGCGTTGAATAATCTTACCTGTTGTGGAGGCGGGGGTGGCGGGGGCTGCTGGTAGTTCTGTGAACAAAAAATAAAACGATATCATTTCCCGAAATATACCACGGATCTTAATAGGGTAAGCAGACTATCAGCATACTGTAGCAGTGCATTCAAAGTCTTCATGACTGCGAGTTCGTTCTGACTAGATTTTTCCCAACTATGTTGGGGTCTGCTTCCAGTCAAACCAGATGCGGCTGAATACCAGTATTTTACACAAAGCGACTGCCATCAGACCTCCGCAACACAGTTACTGGGCAATACTGATATCCTAAAGTAGACCGGTTGTCAGACTTTCGGGCTTCTGACTACCCATAACGACTGTCATAGGTGATATGACACCCGGGACTGACGGTTTAACGTGCTCTCCGAGGCACGGAGGGGTCTCGATGTGTAAAGAATGGCCACTTATCCACAGACTGATCACGGCGAGCGTTGCTTAACCTCGCAATGGGCTCCTCGGCTTATACAAAAACAGATGATGTTCAAATTAACTTTACCTAGCAGGATGTGTGAAGCCTAATGATGACGATACAGAAAAATCGGCAAACTAGAAACACCTCGGAAACTTCAGTTTGTATAACTCAGTAGGCGTAGACTAGCTCAAACGTTTGACGCTTACACCCATATTCTAAGACGTTCCTCCAAAACTTACTCGACTCGACTCCACATCGACTAAGCCTATAGTTGACATAAACGTCCTCGACTCGAGATTTTTCCTCAGTCGAGGTAAGGAATCATCTGTCAAACTCAAGGTACCTCGAAACCTACCTTAAGGAAGGAAGCGTCAAGTTCGTATGTAACAAAAATGAATTTTGAAGGCTTTATCGAATATGCTTACGATAATCCTTACAAGTATTTATCGCGGCATTATTTGCCCTATGCATATAATTCAAATTATGACGTAATGACTCCGTCGAGGAACCTCAAAGTTCACTCGAAATTGCGACTAAGAATACAATTTTGAACGTGTTTTCGAGGTCGTCCTGAGTCGAGTAAGTTTTGGAGGAACGTCTTAGAATATGGGTGTCAGTATCGTAAACGTATCGCATTCGCTAATGTAAGCGAATTTTGAATCGGAAATACTCGTTTCGTACATACTATTTAACTATACTATGTACGATACAAATTGTGCATGTCGCAAAAATATAAACCAAAATGTTATAGGACAGTTGTATTTTCGATTCAAAATTCGCTTACATCAGCGATATGTTTACGATACTATACGTCAAACGTTCGTACTAGACGTAGGCATACTGTGTTGTGACCCAAGTTTCCTCACGATATTTTCCTTCACCGTAAATAAATACTTCCTCTTAGCCTTTTCCCAATTATCTTGGGGTCAGCTTCCAGTCTAACCAGATGCGGCTGAACACCAGTATTTTACACGGCGCGACTGCCATCAGACCTCCGCAACCCAGTAACTGGGCCATGCCGATATCCTAAGGTTAAACCGTTTGTCAGACTTTCGGGCTTCTGACTACCCGTAACGACTGTCATAGGTATTCGTATGACACCCGGGACCGACAGCTTAACGTGCTCTCCGAGGCACGGAGGGGTCTCGATGTGTAACAAATGGTCACCTATCCACGGACTGACCGCGGCAAGCTCAACTTAACCTCGCAAATGGTACGATCGGCGCGGTTGTTATTTAGCCACGAACCCTTCACCGTAAATAAATAATAATTAAAAATTACGTAATTTAAATTAAAGGTTAACGTTTTAATGAGCAAATATGTAGTGTTTACACAAGTGTTACAAGACGTGAGCCTTTGTTTTTTAAATTATTATTTATTTTTAGTTCCTATCGCATTATTATCAGTGATGGGCCGAATAAGGGTTTCACCGAATACGAATATTCGGCCGAATGTTCGGTTAAAAGTTTACCGAACCGAACATTCGGCTGAATATTCGGCAAGATATAGCGCGCTTTATCGCGCATTGCAAAAATTCAAGTTTACTCGTAGGTATACGTGTCGGACTGTTATTGCGTCATCTATCTAACGACAAAACATTGGGACGTGCATTTGTTTTTGTGTACAAAATCGTTTTATCTCAGTAAATTGCCAAATGAAATAAGTGGAAAGAAGAGGTCGGACATTTGGACATTTTTCTGTGAAGCTGACGATAAATGTTAAGACACACTTGATATGGATACAATTATGTAATTATACTACTTCATACAAGCAAAGAGGAAACTTCTTATCTCAAGATTATTCGGTAGAATGTTCGGCATTTTTGCCGAATACGGATGTGCGATAAACTTGCCGAATATGCCGAATACCGAACATAAAACGAATATTCGGCCCATCCCTAATTATTATTTGATTGCAGTTTTAACACCCTACAAAGTACACGCATTTAACTATATTTTAATTTATTACGTGGCAATTAAAAAAGATAACGTACCAAGTTAATGGATGTAGGTATAATTAAATTAATTTATTTTATAATTGTCGACTACTTAGTTAACAATATAATTAATATAATAGAATATATGAAATAGATTTATTTATTTACGAGTTCCTTACTCATTACATAACATCACGCCTGTATTCCCCGACGGGTTAGGCAGTGGTGTATATTAACACCCTCATTTCGCCGTTATGTTTAAGTCCCATGTAATAGAGGGCGAGTCTATTGCCATCAACCGGGTATAAATCCAAAATCGGGCTGCTACTTAGAAATTCCTAATGGAAAAACTCAATAACACTTAACCCGACCTGGGGATCGAAGCCAGGACCTCGCGATCAGCAGTCGCGCTTGCTACCACTAGACGAACGAGACAGTTGCCAAACGAGACCCTATTACTAAGCCTACGTCTGTGTTCCCGAACGCATTCAACCTGAATCTCTTCAAAGTTAGAGTAAACAGGCTTCTTCTGGGTAAGCTCACTCCATCGTAGACTTTGTCTCTGTCTCCTATGACCTAGACTAGAGTCAAGAGCAAACCCATTTCAAAAAATAAAAGAAGTCTGTCCGTCCGTCTGTCTGTTACAGGGCTGTATCTTTTTAACCGTAATAAGTAGCCAGTTGAAATTTTCTCAGAACATGTGTTACTATAGCCTCTATCATGGCAAACATTAAAAATAAAAAATAAACTAAATCCAAAGGGGGGCCCCATACAAGACACATCGAAAAAAAATTTTTTTCATTTTTTTTTCCTGCTCATCTTAAAAACGGTAATACACACAAGCGTGAAACTTGGTACGATTGTAGTACATACTCTATAGTTAAATAAAAAATAATAAAAAGTAGGAAAACTAGGGATGGTAAAGAACTCTTAGTGGGCGAGTCCGACTTGCACTTGTGAAAAGTGGTAGCATTTCATTGCCCAATAATGGGCCGCTTACTAAACTACAATCTTGTACGATAGTTATAATTATATTACAATAACTAGCTGCCCGGACAGACTTCGTTCTGTCAAAAGTTATTGGGTAAGAAAAGTGTTGTTTTTACTTTTTTCCACGCAATTTTTATGTTTTTTCTCACTATAAGAGCCTTCCTTATGCCTTAAGGAGTATATAAAAAAAATTGCCGAATTGCAAGTTCAAGTTCAAGCTCAAGTTTTGCGCTTAGCAACACATTTGGCGATTCATTTTTATTTATATAGATATATAGAAGACTAGCGGCCCGTCCCGGCTTCGCACGGGTGGATATTTTTCCCGTTTTGGCAATATTTTTCATTTATGCTCCGCTCTTATTGGTCGTAGCGTGATGTTATATAACCTATAACCTTCCTTGATAAATGGACTATCCAACATAAAAATATTTTTTTTAATTCCAACCAGTAGTTCCTGAGATTACCGCGTTCAAACAAACAAACTCTTCAGCTTTATAATATTAGTATAGATAACCATGTTGGGCAGACGGATTATTAATCAGAGTATATTATTATTAGCGCAAAAGAAAGATACAACCGCAGAACTTTTAGAAATAATACTTTAGACCAGTCTTTCCCAAAGTTTAGGTCGCTACCCACAAGTGGGTCGCGAGCGAATATTGGGTGGGCCCGAAAACTGATAGCCGACGAAAAAACGCTGCAGCAGTAATATAGCTTTTTTTTCTTCATTTTAGGCACGGGGTGGGTCTCGAACTTTGTTTCTTTTTAGATCTTTTTTTTTCGTTTATTTTCCAATACAAAAGCTTTTACATATTTAACTTAAATCTATAACCTGCCTTTTTTAAGCGTGGGTAATCCTCATAGACTATCCCCCGTCTGGGGGAAGACGGGGGGGTGTGCCGGACTCTTACCGGCTAAAACCACCACGGTGTCCCTCCTTCTGACCTAAGGCCGGGGTCACGGGATTCGCTATTGCATGCACCGCGACCCCGGCAGGTCTCGGTCCACCAGCTTCTTCTGGTGGACCTCTCCTGTGGTGGGGCAATTTCTTCCTGCCCCACTTTCTTCCGAGAGGCGCGCGCGGAACACGGCGCGCCATCCTCCCTGGGCCCGTTACTGGTCGGACGACGGGACCCCTAACCCGCCGCCCGCAGGCCACTCACTAGGGTGGACGGTGATCGTCACGCGCCCTCTGGCGCCCGGTGCGTCTAGCTCGAGAAAATCTATAACCTGCCTACTAGAATCCCGTTAAGTGGGCTTATGTGTAGGCGGCTTGAGCCGTTTATCGCACTATCTTATACGTAGGTGTTAATTGGACTTACATTTATATTTCAATTAAGTACATATCAATTCCTAATTTATTTAAATTTATTTGATTCGCGATTTGTTTCTTTTGGGAACCACTGCTTTAGACCATTTTTAACCGACTTCCAAAAAGGAGGATGTTCTCAATTCGATTGTATGGTTTTTTTTTATGTTTGTTCCGCCATATCTTTGCTAATTGTGAACCGATTTTAACGATTCTTTTTTTGTTTGAAAGAGTATTCTTTCGAAGTGGTCCCATTTAAATTTGGTGAAGATCTAATGAAGAACTTCGGAGATAGACCATTTGAAGTCGGTTTTATTTTTGTTAAAAAGTGATTATGCTACAACTTACTACGCAACGGAACGACAAAATGTTGTCACAACGCCATTATTTCTATGATTCGTTTACACACATAACGACACGGACGCGACAATAAACTTTTGACAGAAATGTATTAAGAGGAAACGCGGGCTGCAAAATATTAATAACTAGCTTTTGCCCGCAGCTTCGCTTGCGTGAAGTTTGAAATCCTCGTTAAGCCCATTTTAAAGTAAAATTTTAAAATCCAAAACGTCCGTCTTTTATCACCCCCAGCGGTTTAGGCTGTGCGTTGCTAGACTAGTCAGCCAGTCGGTCAGTTTCTCCCCATGCTTCTTACTTCAAAAGTACCAGATTTCTCATACAAACTTTCAACACTTATTTCACCCCTTTAAGGGTTGAATTTCCAAAAATGCTCAAATAAGTGTACGTTTATTTCTAACCAAAAACCTTACTATTTAATTTCAAGCTTCTTACTTAAAAATTACGGACTTACATACAAACTTAAAAACCCTATTTCACCCCCTTAGGGGTTGAATTTCGAGAAATCCCTTCTTAGTGGATGTTTACGTCACAAAATGAACCTACTGTCAAAATTTCAAGTTTCTAACCCCAGCCGTTTAGGCTGTGCGTTGATAGATCAGTCAGTAAGTCATCTTCTCCTTTTATATTTATATAGATTTGAATAGGTTTTTGCGATCTATTTCCGTCCCACCCCTCCCGCAAACGTTCCCAATTGAGCGCGAAAGAGACACCTGCATCTCGGACTGATTTCTCCTGTGCAATATTTGCGAAATCGTACTTTCGTATTTCCCTGTTTCCTTCTTCAAATCTGGACCGATTATATATATTTTTCTGTAATCATTTAAGAAAGACTGGTTATGTCTGTATGTTTTTCTTTTATTTTTTATATTCGTATAATTTGTTTGCCAGATGTTTGAAAACGGTGGTAAAACCAATAAATTTTTGTAATATTTAAACGTTTCTAGTTCTTTTAATCATTCATTAATTGACAAAAACAGAACATAGGGACTTAGTGGTGGTAGATTATAATCATAAACATGGCAAAAAATATTTGCTCTAGTGACATTATCCAAGGAGAAAACTGAGGAATACGTTTGTATGGAATAAATGCCGACCGTGTTTCGTCTTAAGCCGGCAATACAATTCATGTTTTAAATTTCCATGGTTATTGACGTTAGTAGAATGAACTATGTCGGGATTTACACCATGTGCCTCAGCCAACCGGCCTACCCCCATGGGAAAAGGGCGTGAGTTTTGTATGTATGTATATATACTATATATTATGTATGTGTTATATGTATAGGATTTTATATAGTAAATTATTCATTTATAAGTATGGAGAATTTGAATTATTTTGTACTTGTGTACATTTCCAGTTTTATTTACGCCTTGAGTTCTTTTATTTTTTTAACCTCAAATTTTTCTTATTTTATTCTTAAACAATAATTTGCACCTGCCATGTTATCTCTTCACCACCTTTGGTGGACTGGTAGAGAATGCCTAAGGCATTAAGTCCGCCTTTGTACTTTTTTTGTTGCATAAAGTTTAAATAAATAAATAAATATGTAACATCAATTGAGAATTCACTCAGATTAAACGTGACGAACTAAGAAATATAAAAATAGCATATCGTGTCGAACATTCTTCAAAGAATGCTGTGTTTGTATAATATTATACGACACATGCAAAGTTACCGAATAATGTGGCAACAGCTGACGTAGAAATTATGCATATATAATATAATTATTATGTATTATGTAAATAACTTGACGCGACCCGATTCTGCGCCGCTAAGCCGGTCTATGTTTTTTTAATATATTTTTTTCTATTCGACTGCTTGTAGATGGTCTTGCGGACCGTTTCGACGTAACCGGGCAGTTATTGGCGAGACCTGAAGGGTCTCCAACCAATGGGGACGAGAGTAAAATACCTAAGCTAACTACTATTACTACTACTAACATCATGACTAGCTAGCAACAACAGCACTAAGGGCGACCCCTAATGGGACTCGGACCTCGGCTTAGGGTGTTGCTTGCGAGAGGACTGGGTGGGAGACAGCTTGATGGGGGCTGTTTTAACGGTGTGACTGCTGAGTCAGAAAAGACGACCGGCTCCGCGGCTGCGGCGGGTGAGCACGGTGGATCATGGGCAGTGCTGGCATATTTCAGGTTTTGCGTCCGCAAATGCTGCAAAGACAGCGCTAAAAAAAAGGTCATCCGACTAGGAAAGAGCTGGACAAAACGACAAAACGGTAAAGAAAGGGCGAACTCCTAAAAAAAAGCTCGTCCAATTATGGCTGGAGGAAAAGAAGTGGTACATTTATCGAGTTCGCACCTGTACCAGCAAAAAAAAAAAGGTCGTCCGACTATCGCCCAGAGATGGAAAGGAAGAAGAGCGGGGATTTCGGGGAATCGAGAAATTTTTATTGGCAGCACTGATCATGGGGCCGGTCTGTGTGGATTGGATCGCGGTTTTGTTCTCAGCAGTAGACCCACCACAAATGCTATCGAGTTATATGTACTAGCAGCCCGTCCCGGCTTCGCACAGGTGGACGTTTTTTCCGTTTTTGCAACATTTTTCATGTATGCTCCGCTCCTATTGGTCGTAGCGTAATGTTATATAGCCTATAACCTTCCTCGATAAATGGACTATCCAACACAAAAATATTTTTTCAATTCCAACCAGTAGTTCCTGAGATTAGCGCGTTCAAACAAACAAACTCTTCAGCTTTAAAATATGTATTAGTATAGATGATACAAATTGTGCGTGTCGCAAAAAAGAAACCGAAATGTTATAGGACAGTTGGATTTTCGATTCAAAATTCTCTTACATTAGCGATACGTTTACGATACTAACACCCATATACTAAGACGTTCCTCCAAAACTTACTCGACTCAGAATGGCCTCGAAAACACCTTCAAAATTGTATTCTTAGTCGCAATTTCGAGTGAACTTTGAGGTTCGTCGACGGAGTCATTACGTCATAATTAGAATTATATGCATCGTGCGAATAACGCCGCGATAAAAATTTGTAAGGATTATCGTAAGCATATTCGATAAAGTCTTCAAAATTATTTTTTATTACATACGAACTTTGACACTCCCTTCCTTAAGGTAGGTTCCGAGGTGCCTTGAGTTTGACAGATGATTCCTTACCTCGACTGAGGAAAAATCTCGAGTCGAGGACGTTTATGTCAAGTCGAGGTGGAATCGAGTCGAGTAAGTTTTGGAGGAACGTCTTAGAATATGGGTGTATACGTCAAACGTTTGAGCTAGGTAATCGATGTTTGTATTGTAAAGATTGACATTTGTTTGTGGTACTGGGCGATTGTACGTGGGACATAAATGTTTGTAAATTACTTCACAATACAAAAGAAATTCAAATTTCCCTGCATTGTTCCCAAAATAAGATTAGAAAGAAACGTTTATTCATCTACAGTTTCTGACATGGGCGCAGCCAGAATTTTGTCCAGGGTGGAGCAAACTCAGTCAGACAGTTACTCTTCTTCTTCTTCTCGTGTGGTTAGTGACTAAATTGGTGTCAAAGTTTATGCCGCCTGTTATCGGTAGCTGGCAACACTGGACAATGTTGACATAGGGTAATCGTGAAGATGAATTAACGTACCCGAAGTTATAAAAACAGTGGTCTTTCGACGGAGCAAAGGATTCCATGTCGAACAGCCGAGGAATTCTGACCTTTTATATCTGGTTTGCTTGTCCTCATTTTCTCATCTTGTGTTAATTATTATATTGTGATATATTGTGAACTAGCTTCTGTAACTAATCACTAACCTAATTAAAAAGTACTCTCAGTGGTGGAGAGTCTATGTTGGTTTCATTTACTTTATTTACCATACTCCCAATCCTGACATACTGATATTAGCTATAACTGTAATGATAGATACACCCGTAGAAGATTCTGTTGTCTGTCGCTAATACGCCCATGGGCCTCTAACTTAGCTTCACATGACGTCGAGAAATATCTCTCAGGCATGCCGGTTTCCTCACAATGTTTTCCTTCACCGTTTTTAAGCACGTGATAATTATACAATACGCACATGAATCTGAAAAGTCAGAGGTGTTTGCCTTGTGTTCGATCTCGAAACCTATGACTTGGATTGAGTAAGTGCAGAATGGGATTATGGGACAATTTTGCCCTATAACCTTAATTTGAGATCCAAATAAGTATAGACAGAATCGGGCATTGGTCTGCTTATTTTGGGTAATTGTTCTGTGGACATGGGTGGCGAGTTAACTGAATCTAGACCATTTAGCTATTCTTTCCTGTGCCGGGGTGGGGCAAGCGATCTGCCCCACTCTGAATACGCCTAAGTAAGTACATATTACTAAGGTCCGTATTACAGAACATTCCTCTTCATTCTATAATCAGTTGATCACTGTTTAAATATAGAATCAGTACTTGAGCATTGGTCTTATTCCAGAACGGCAATCAATCTATACTCAGATGAAACGAGACTCAAATCGAGCCAATCGGTTGGTTGATTACAGATCAAATTACTGCTTGGGGTCGAATCTACGAACTGAGTAACGATCTAGAATAAAGTCATACTCAGCTGAATGAATCTATGCTTGAGGAACGTTCTAAAATTAAAATTCGACTCAAAACTAGTGTACGAGCAATTGCCCGTACACTATAGTTGTAGATGTTGTATGTTGTGGTAGGGTTTTGCAGGAAAACGGGATGTCTACAGTAAGTAAAAACCACTGTTTAGTGTCCGTTTTGGTGCGGTGAGTTTAATGAACTGACGTATAAAATGTTATTCTAAATTACATTGACTGCACGTGTAAGGCGTGATTGTTGATTCAGCACACAATGAATACAGCACAATCAGGTAAAACGTAAAACTATACAAATTATGTGGCGATGCTCATACAACTAGTTTTAAACAGAGATTAATGCTTGAGTTTCGTTCTGTAATACGGACCTTAGAGAAACAATTTCATTGTTGCCTTCACATTATCAGTTGGAACTAATCTAACATAGGCTAAACATGCTACATTTTTTTTTAATTAGCTTCTTTATAGTGTGCTCTGTTCTTATCAGAAAAAAAAACAAGAAATTAGCTCTAAAGGCCTGGTCAGATAGAGAGCGTGGCTGGATGTGATATTTACGTCGCGGGTTGATCGTGTGGTCTTGGCGTGCGAATAACTATAACAATGTATGAAAAACGCCATACATTGTCATAGTAATTCGCACGCCAAGAGCACGCGATCTACTAGTATAGGATCCCAGTATAGAACGACCTTCACCGAGCTGGTTAATGGATGAAAAGTATTTTATATCAAATTAAATATGTCAATAAATATATTGCAAACGGGTTGACAAAAATATTCCAGTCCAGAATATGATTTATTAAAATATTTTTTTTAAACATTTCATTGGTTTGGTTAATAAACAATTTCTATACCGATCGAAAGTATAAAGCCTATAGAATATGTAAACGTTACTTTGACTATTTTATTTCCCGTCACAACTCTTGGGTAGGCAGGGATAAACACAGCATTTTAAAAAAAAAATCATTCTGGACTGAAATTTATTATATTTATTGACATATTTAATTTGATATAAAATACTTTTCATCCATTAACCAGCTCGGTGAAGGTCGTTCTACAAGGTGTCTGAAAGAGGGTACTAAGCCGCGGGCCACTTAATGTATCACCGATGATTGTTTTAAAGAAAGTGTTAATATTTCAAAATTCGATAAAAAAGTAACCATGAAAAATTATTTTATTATAGATTTTTCAAAAATTCTTCATCCCTGCTTTATTTACGAATTCAGAAAATGGAGCTTCTAATCCGTGACCCCAAATATGATTCTAAAATGTAAACACAGCTGAACATATCTGTGGATAGATAGAATTTAGCGTATTTTTTATGAAATCTTTGAACAGCTATTTTTCTTACACTAATGACTTTTGGGGAAAGTTGTAGAACAAAAGTTATCCCTTATTATGGGTACTTTAACACCCTTTCGGCTTAGTACCCCCTTTCCGACTAACCTTGTATACTGGGATCTTAGACTATACATACAACGTCAATATCACATCCAAACAAATGTGTGCCTATAGTAATTGAGTTGCTGAGGTCATTTGGCAGTTGCTCCGTGTTAAATACTGGTATAGTTGTCGGCATGTAACTTGGCAAGGTTTTGTCGTAGTGGGAATAAGTTTGCGCATGTACAACAAAAAATGGTCACTTTTATTGCTTGTTATTATTCTATGGTTATTGGCATAATTTACTTTTTAACGTATCCGTTTAGAAGAAATAAAGGAGAGGAGTTTTCTTCTCTACTCTTGCCAAGTTACGTGTCGGCGACTATATTTAGCCGTGTTTGATTAGACTGGATGGCCGACCACAACATTTATGTAGTTGTAAAAAGTGATTATGATCATATTAATGACACAAACTTTTACCCCCTATTTTACCCCCTAAAGGATGAATTTTCAAAAATGTTTTCTTAGTGTTCACCTATGTTATACATATAAGGAACTCTCATATAAAACTCTAAGCTTCTAAACTCACTGGTTTAAGCTGTGCATTATCAGTCAATCTAAAAGTTAGAATTTTATTAATGGCAGTGATAGCCTAGTGGTGTGACCGTCGGACTGCCAAGTCTAGGTCTCGAGTTCGAACCCAAGGCACGCACCTCTGAATTTTCATATTCATGTGTGTATTGTATAATTATCACTTGCTTAAAAACGGTGAAGGAAAACATCTTGAGGAAACTGGCATGGACGGCATGTGAAGCCAAGTCAGAGGCCCATGGGCGACATAAACTCTGACACCAGGTTAGTCACTAACCACATGAAAAGAAGAAGATTAAGTCGATAGGATTTTGCATCAAATGTTGCAGAGTAAGTACCAAGTTGGTAATGTATTTAAATATTTTTTTTATTCTGATGCTTTTAAAGTAAATATAACTCCAATTTCTTATAATAGGAAAACCCTATAAGATTATAACAATCAGTATATTAAGTTTTACATTATAATAATTTATAATCCTTAGGTAATAATTATTTAATAATAATCAATAAATAAAATTCTGTTGAATATATTCAACTCATGAATATATAATTCTTAATTCAAACTAGTATTTTAATTCCATGTCTATGCTTTGCACTTTAAAACACAACCCATAACTACAAATTCTAACAAAAATGACAGGAAAATGAGTTTTTCTTTCATTTTTAAATTATATAAGGCAAAGATCTCAATATATTATGCATCCAAACATAGGTTATAATTTTTACTCATCTTGTAAGTCTTGGTAATAGCCCACTTTCACTTTTTCTATTACAGCAGAAGCACAACACTTTTATACATTCTGCCTAAACTATGATTTATTAAGACATGAAAACTTTTATTAAGCTTACCTGATAGTTCTGTGGAGGCACTCCTGGGGCTACTTTCTGCTGATATTGTTGAGATATGGTACACTGCAGGAATGCAGCCAGAAGTAAAAATCTCAACATTTTAATACCTGAAAATCAATGACCACATCAGCGCACATGCAAAAGAACCTATCAAACAACTTTTTTGAATTAACATTTACCGCGACAAGCAAAGGCAAGTAGTAATAAAATTATGTACGATTTTAAAAGTTTTAATTCAGTGTATAAGAAATGTATGGAAAAATAATTTTACCTGTAAATGTAAACTTGTGACGTGGAATACGGGTGATAATATCCTTATCGAATCGCTGTATTGATAATATAATACGCTATTTTAAACGTATGGCGATGTGTTTCGCAAACGTTTTCAAAAAGATACCTGGCTGGGATTTCCTACACGTCACGTCATTTGCGTTTTGACATTGACGTAGGCGTTTCGTTTCTCTGCTGCATTTATTATAAAATCTGTCAAAGTAGGTGCAATTCAGTTTAACAAATAAGTCGAATCAAATTCATCAAATTGACCTTTGTTAGCCCATTTTTCAGTACTCTTTTTTGCAAAGCTGTGCCATTTACAGTCTATCGTAAATATCTTATTCACCCTAAGCACAACATGTATGCCTGTGCTGTAGCGAATTAATATAGATAAAGTTAAGAATAATATCACCTCATCTGAAAGTTCTCCGTGATTTATAAAGGTTACGGCGCGGCGCGGCGGCGAATTCATCAATTTGCACGAATATTATTATGTCTGTCACCAGCCTTATCGAATCGATTATTGTATGTCAAAAATTACTTAAACTTAAAAGACAGGATGCTGAATCCAACTTTAACAATCAAATCATTACAAATTAAAAAACTTTAATCTGTCAAAATTGTCAAAAGTCGAAAGTTGTTTTGAACGCGCGGTTGCGCGGTACTTCTTGTTAAACTTTAAATTTAAACAATTAATTAAGTTTCTATCGTTCCGCGAAGATGGAAGAAGTATTTAGAGATCCCGTACAATTGTCCAAAGGAATAAACATCAGGTATAACGTAAACATTTGCATGTTTATTTTGTATATACGGCATTTTTGTGTAGTAATAACTAATATTATTATTTTATTTCTAGGGAGCTGATGGAACAGAAGTCCGGAGAGTTCACCATTGACTTGGACTTTAAGAAGAAGAAAGGCATGATGTTCAATGCTGATGATGACCTGTACCCTGATATGGATGATGGTGACAGGTAAATACCACTGAAGGTGAAGGAGGTAGGGGTGTCCATGTGTCCGGCTTTTGTTAGGATTTTAGTTTACCCCGCCCCGCCAAAAGATGCCAAACGAAAGTGCGTGAGCGACTCACGCATTATCTATCTATACAAGGTTAGTCGGAAGGAGGGTACTTAGCCGAAATGGTCTTAAAGTACCCATAATATTAATAATGGATAACTTTTGTTCTACAACTTACCCCAAAAGTCATTAGTTTAAGAGAAATAGCTGTTCAAAGATTTCATAAAATATATTCTAAATTCCATCTATCCTCAGCTATGATCAGCTGTATTTACATTTGAGGTCATATTTGGGGTCACGGATACGAAGCTCCATTTTCTGAATTCGTAATTAAAGCTGAATGAAGATATGTTTAAAAAACGAACTTAATAATAATTTTGTATAGTTAGTTTATTTACTGAATTTTGAAATTTTAACACTTTCTTAAAAACAATCATCAGTGATACATTACGTGGCCCGCAGCTTAGTACCCCCTTTCCGACTAACCTTGTATAATATAAAAATGTATCCCTATTTCCCACGGTCACGCCATAACTTGAGAACGACTTTACCGATTGAGGTCATATTTACACAATATATTTGTTTTGTCGAGACGATGGATTGTCGTTATGCTGGGATCTGATAAGTGGCGCTGTAGTCTAAATATATACGTGGGCACAGCTGCGGGAGAACAGCTAGTCCCACATATAATTAAGAGTAAAGTAAGTCTCAAATAAATAACAGTAATATACTTATACACAATAAAAAAACTTTTTAACCAAGGGGCCATTCAAGTATTACGTAAGCACGAAAGGGGGGTGAGGGTTTTTGATTACCTTATTTTTCATGACACGGGGGACGGGGGTGTCTACATGATGATTACGTCAGCAATTTTTATTTATTTACTTATTTTTCTAGACTTAAAAACTGCTGCTCATGAATAACAATAAAGAAACCTGATCAGTTTAAAAAAATATATATCAATGTTTATGTAAGCATAGGAGGGGGGGTAAAAGCTTTGCTTACTTTTGCTGACAATTGGGAGGGGTGGGTCAAAAATTACTAAAATTCTGGTTACGTAATACTTGAATGGCCCCCCCAATGTCAGGCTTTCAGTGCAAAATATCCGGCTTAAACTTTTGGACGCCATTGTCACATTTACGTGACAAACGAAAGTTCACCCTGTACGCCAGCGTCACAAATATGTGACAAAAACGATGGAATTACAGTTACCTTGGCGTGGGGGGTACGCCGATGCCTTTATGCTCTGGCGTCCAAAAGGTTAATATTTGGGCCTAGCAAACTTAGAAGGAGATAGATTTTTTAACCAAAAGCTGCTGTTAGTATCTTTAGCTTACAGCATCTCACTGCAGGGCCAAAGCACCACTTCCCTTTATTGGAAGTTTTTTTGAGTAGTAATCCTTAGACATGACATGAGTCCGCTGTTACAAATCACATCTAAAGCCGGGTACTGACCGGCGTTACAAGGCGTAATGTAACGTGTTACACAGCGAGCGTTTGTGCAGTCAGTACGGGGAAACAATGTGCTTGTAACGAGCATTTACATGGAGTTTAGAACACGGCGTAATGTAACATGCTCGCTGCGGAAGTTACTTTACGGCCCGTAACACCGGTCAGTACCCAGCTTAATATTGGTTACCATCCAAATATCGGATGACATTGATTTGATGTTTACATTTAACCGTTTTCACCATATCTAAACTATATGATGGAATCAGGCGTTACTTTGCGGAAATCCATGATCTATAAATATACAATAAAATATTTAGTGTTCATCATCATCTTCCTGCCTGGTCGGCGCAATATGTTTTTCTCTTCCACTCTTCCCTGTCAGCCGTCTCATTATCATTTACTCCCTTATCTTCCATATCCTCCCTCACACAATCCATCCATCTTTTCTTAGGTCTCCCTCTCCCCCTCCATCCATCAACATTCATATTCATCACTCTCTTAGTCACATGTGTTTCATCCCTCCTCAGCACATGCCCATACCAAGACAAACGCTTTCCTTTCAACTTTTCTGTCACTGGTGCCACTTTCAAACTTCCTCTAATATACTTATTAAATATTTAGTGTTAATTCCGCGAAAAAACAGTTGATCAAGCCTGAATGCAGTATGCAGCACCGCCCTCCCGCCCGCAAATATATGCAAATGCAGAAGGTGCGATTAATAACATGCAACACACAAGCAAAACAAACCGATACGACACGTGTTTCGCCCCTCCACGGGGCATCCTCAGGTGATGTTGACTCGTCGACCGCTTGGACGCGAATGGCACGACAGTCTCTTAGTCGTCTCAGCGCCCCGTCAGGGGCGCGGGGAAACGGGGTCGGGGCTGTGGCCCCCTTCCCGTGGTTGCGGGCGCGATCCATTATTATGGATCGGTCGTTTGGTCGGCTAGTGTTTGCCTATTAAGTTGCGCCTAGGCCGCGAAGTCTCACTTCGCGGCGGCCGGTGAGTGTTTGCTATTGGTGTTTCTGTAGGGGCGCCTGAAGTGTTTCACGCCGCCCGTGCGACCTGGCCCCAGTCAGGTGAGACCCCCAGTTACCTGGGGGAGGCCCGACGGAGGTCGATACTAGCAACAGGGCGGCGGCTTTGGTTGGCGCCCGCCTACAGAGGGTGATTGACCTATGACTACAACGCAGCGAATGGCACGACTGCATAGCGCGCGCCCCTTTATACATCGCCTCGACCTGTTGTTTGTGTCGAACTACCCACACAAATACGTAATAATGGGGATGAAATTGAATTTTAGATATACACTGTTGAATGACCAAACTAATTTAGTTTCATCCCCATTATTACGTATTTGTGTGGGTAGTTCGACACAAACAACAGGTCGAGGCGATGTATAAAGGGGCGCGCGCTATGCAGTCGTGTCATTCGCGTCCAAGCGGTCGACGAGTCAACATCACCTGAGCATGCCCCGTGGAGGGGCGAAACACGTGTCGTATCGGTTTGTTTTGCTTGTGTGTTGCATGTTATTAATCGCACCTTCTGTATTTGCATATATTTGCGGGCGGGAGGGCGGTGCTGCATACTGCATTCAGGCTTGATCAACTGTTTTTTCGCGGAATTAACACTAAATATTTTATTGTATATTTATACATATCTAAACTGCAAACAAATGTTGATTTCAGATTCACTGAACCAACCAAACAAAAAAAAAGTAATAAACAGATATAAATTGTTATTGATTTAAAATCCAAACGTTTAAAGCAAGTTAATAGCTTGTTTCATGAGTAAACAGTTCATAAAAATACACGGTGCTGAGTCGTCACTCATGGAAAAATAGCCTTATGGCGAAATACTCGAACGCTACTCACTGTTAAGTTGCCATGGAACCACAGAATAACAGTCTTGGGCTGAGCATCCACCAGAGCTGTGCTAAGCTGCGTAGCGAGGAATGTGTTTTGTAAATCAGCGCTGTGTCTGTGGCCCACGCCATAGCACAGCATTATGCTGAGTGGTCACCTTTTTGTCACAGTTGTCTTTTATTTTAATATTATTTATATACTATCATGTTTTGTGTTAAAGTGTATCTGTGACAAATAAATGTTTTTTCTTTCTTTCTTTTCTTTCTAAGCACCAATAGAATCACTTCATTTACCTAGCTTCGCTCTGCGCAGCTCTGGTGGATATGGGCTTAGATGCGCGAGGTTTTTGTTCATAAAAAACAAGCAAGAAATGCGAGCGAGGGATGTGTTGCCAGGAATGTGTTGCGAGGAATATGTTGCTAGGAATCTGTGCGAGGATTTGAAAATATACGCCTACTAGTTAGTACGCATTACGCATTCCTCGCACAGCTCTGGTGGAAAGGGTCACATCGTTTCACATCCTCGCTACACATTTTTGCACCGCACATTTTCCTCGCACAGCTCTATTGGATGTCCAGCCTTATGGCCAAATGCTCAATTTTAATTTGCCGTTGTGTCGTATTGTCACTTCGCCTTATGTGCCAGCGACAGCACGAGACTTAATGGCAACTTAGAATTGAGTACCGTTTCAGTAACTGGCCAGTAGTATCCTTACTAGAAAGTGATAAAGAAAGAAAGATAGATTTAAAAAAGATAGCTGTTTTAATTTTTTGTTCCCTTTCAGTGACGCTGAAGATTCTTTAAAAGGTATAGAACAGACAGCTGAACGGATGCTGCTATCTTCACCGGAGTACCATTCTTTTGAGCAGCTGATTCCGAAGATGGTGGATTGCTTGTCCAACGGAGATGTCAAACTGCTGATTATTGAAGAAGGTAAATATATTGTCTTGTTTAAGAGTTAGTAGCAAGTTAGTAGAGGCAGATTTGCTGGTGCCTGTGTAGCTTATATACAGCATGTAAACAAATTAGTGTAATTCCATAAAACCACATTTGTTTTTATGGAATTACACTAATTTGTTTACATACAAATACAGATCATTATCTATGACTGGTATAGATTAACAATGCACTGGATTTTGCTTGTTTTTATTTTTTGTCGTATGACAGTAAACTACCTGATAAGATTTAAATAAAAAAAGGAAAATAAGTTGAAAACAAAAAAGTATTATGTGATAAAACATTTCGATGCTATGCAAAAATGAATGTAAGCGTGGCGACACAACTGGCGGGCACGACTAACGCGATATCGCTCCGCGCAATCAGTTTAAGAACCCGAAATACAACCCGAATCTCTTCAAAATTAGAGTGAACATGCTTCTTCTGGGTAAGCTCACTCCATTGTAGACGTTGTCTCTGTCACCTCTGACCTAAACTAGGATCAAGAGAAAATCCATCTCAAAAAATAAATAAATAAAAAGAACAAAATATTCAACAGCTTAAAATAAATGTTCCTCTAAAAATCCCATGCTTTCTTAATCTGAGTCAACAGTAGACCACAAGGTTTGAAGCAATTACACGAATTAATTTACACCAAAGGGTATATAAAGATACAGGGTGTAAAAATAGCCGTAATGAATTCGAAATCTACGCATACTGTACATAAAACTAAGTAACATACAGTAAGTAACTAAGTAGTATACATTTATTTTTTAACCGACTTCCAAAAAGGAGGAGGTTACTATGTTCGTCTGTATGTTTTTTTTTTGTGTTTGTTTATCGATATTTTCGCCAATTTTGAACCGATTTTAATGATTCTTTTTTAATGGATAGGGTATACTTCAAAGTTGGTCCCATTTAAATTTGGTGAAGATCTGATGAAGAACTTCGGAGATAGACAATGCAACTCCTCAATGACGAACAGTACGCATATTGTGATGATGTGATTATGTTACGAGCAGCGCCTTTAGTAGTTCCAACCAAGTTTTAATTAAGGCCACTAAAATGAAAAAGTAAAAACATTTTTTACAAAAAATTTAAACCGACTGCCTTCATTTTGGTTCAGCGTGGATCAGCACCGACTTCTGAAACTGTTAATTTTATATGGTAATTTTTTTTTTTTTTAAATCGGTTTAAATTTTTTGTAAAAAAGTTTTTGGTATTAAAAACAGCTTTTAATTGTAGCTCGCAATGGAAGTGCACGCGCAGCAGACTGTGCCTACATTTCAAAAAATTTGATAATGTTTTTATCGTCAGTGGAAAGGTAAAAAGACTAAACCGCCAATATACTAACTTAACAGGAGACAGATTCAAAGTATTTTTTCAGAAAATATCCAGTTATATTTCTTAGAGTATACATATTAAATAGATAATTTAATTATATATTTAATATGTTTACTCAAAGAAAAATAACGTGTTTATTTTCTTAAAAAATACTTTGAATCTGTCTGCTGTTAAGTTAATATATTGGCGGTTTAGTCTTTTTACCTTTCCACTGACGATATAGTTGAATGTTTAACATTTAAACTTAGTTTTCGTGAAAAACGTACAAATATATGGTGACTTTGACCTTCCATATCTCCGTAACCAGTCGGTTCCCAGGTATGGCCCAATACCAAAAAATGTTCATAACGATAGGAATAATACGCGGTTTTACACCCGATATAAGTCAGAATAACTTTTTGACTCCTTGATTCTATATAGTTGCTCCTCTAGTGCACAAATCCTAATGGTTTTTATTGTTTTGCACACCATGCATTTCATAAGTACAAGCTCCTATATCCATTCTTTATTGGTACTGGTCATATATTTAATAGTATTAAATATGAATGTTGATGGATATACAAATAGAAGTAGGCCAAAGAAAATATGGATGGATTGTGTGAAGGATGATATGGGTAAGAAAGGAGTGAGTACTGAGATGACTGCTGATAGAGGAGAATGGAAGAGGAATACGTGTTGTACCGACCACACCTAGTGTGGGATAAGGGCAGGGAAATGATTCCCCGAAGGGTACGGCAGAAGTGTTTTTAGTACACCCTCGTTTCGCCAGTTATGTTAAAGTCCCATGTAATAGGGGTCGAGCCTATTGCCATTAACCGGGCACAAATCCAAACTCCGAGCTGCTACTGAGGAATTCCACACGGAAAAATCCAATAACACTTTGCCCGACCTGGGGATCGAATCCACGACCCCATGCTCAGCAGTCGCGCTTGCGACTACTAAACCAACAAGGCAGTCGGCAGCAGGCAGATGATGATATATTTTGTATTTTCCTTTTCACAGGTGATGGGCCCTTAGTATCTATAGATGCAGAAGTAACAATACACTATGCAGCATACTATGAACGAGCTAAAATACCCTTCGATTCTACCCTTACTATGAATAGAGGACAACCAATTGTGAGTATTATTTATTAAATCTTTGACCTTGGTAGTTTGCAATAGATATCCAGCCAAAATGTTCCCAGCACAACCAAAGGAGGACTGGACAAAGTGGTCCTCTTCTTCTTTTCGTGTGGTTAGTGACTAACCTGGTGTCAGAGTTTATGCCGCCCATGGGCCTCTGACTTGGCTTCACATGTCGTCGAGAAATATCTCTCAGGCATGTCGGTTTCCTCACGATGTTTTCTTTCACCGTTTTTAAGCAAGTGATAATTATACAATACGCACATGAATCCGTGTGGTCCTTAAAACCAATAACGACCACTGATAATATGGCATTGGCATGCAGGCATCAGCCGAATCACAGACTCCATTATCAAACTGACAGTCTTCATCCACAACACAGCCGTCACCGACAGCTGGAAAAAACGTAAATGATAAATAATTTTTATTTCTGCCAATAAATCTGTCACTGAAACTTTTACAAGTCAATGTAATGTTTTTTTTTAAGACTAAATGGCGCCGGCATTTCCTGTCTGACTAACTCTGAGAAGAAAAGCCGAAACAAACTCAGAGATCAAGGTCTCTTTTAAAGTCCAGACATTGTGGTATAAAAACTATGTGAGTGAAATGATGTAGGGCAACGTCTGGAATGGCCTTTTGAGGAAAGTGCCATAGCGGGTTTGAATTGACCTGTCCTAACTGACGGCACATCTGCATCTGTCATCGCGGAGCTCAAACCTTATTATAGGGAGCTCAAAATGAGTTTATTATTGTCACTCTAACATATTTTCTCTTACCAGCGCATCCGCCTAGGCGTGGGCAAGATGCTGCCCGGCCTAGAAATAGGTCTGAACCACGTCAAGGGTCCCACTGCTCGCTTCCACCTGCTCCTACAACCAGCGGTCGCTTGGGGCCCACGAGGGATACCTCCGAGGATACAACCGAAACCTGTTCTGTTCGTTATCACGCTGTATGATGTGAGATGTGTTGCTGCTGCGTCTAGGTGAGTCGTAGAAGTCTTAAAGGTCGTATGAGTCATGAAAGTATAGAGTACGGCAATAAAATAAAACAATTGTACTGTTGAATAACGAGAGACATGAAAGTCAGAATAGTCGAAGAAGTCGGAAGTTTTTTGGAAGCTCGAAGCAGTCATGAAAGTCGTAATTATTTGAAGATATCGTAGTACTGTATAATATTATGTTCTTTTACCATTTTATTTTCCTTTGGCAGTCATAGAAGTCAAATTAGTCAAAGCAGTCAATGTTATAAAATAGACTGCTTATTTTATTTATAAGTTTAATGTGGATTATGATTTTTGTTTTCCTATTCGACTGCTTGTAGATGGTCTTGCGGACCGTTTCTACGTAACCGGGCAGTTATTGGTGAGACCTGAAGGGTCTCCAACCAATCCTGGATTATGATTGTTGGCTGAAGCCATTATATGGGCCCTCTATCGCGGAAACAAATCGATGTTTATTTTTTGTCTTCTTCTTTTCGTGTGGTTAATGAGAGTGACTAAACTGATGTCAGACTTTATGCCGCCCATGGGCCTCTGACTTGGCTTCACATGCCGTCGAGAAATATCTCTTAAGCATACCGGTTTCCTCACGATGTTTTCCTTCACCGTTTTTATGTAAGTGATATACAATACGCACATGAATCCGAAAAGTCAGAGGTGCGTGCCTTGGCTTCGCACTCTAGGAACTATGCCTTGGCAGTCCGACGGTCACAACACTAGGCTATCACTGCTGCTGTTTATTTTTTGTTCTCCTTACAGGTTTAACGATCTCCCAATGGCTGAGCAATCGAAATTTGAAACCACAGTAAAAACTATAAAAGACATTCGTTCTGAAGCGAAGGACTTGTTCAATAGGCACAAATATATTCGCGCTATCAGAAGCTACCAACACGCTATGTCAGTGCTATCTGTCTCACGCCCGGAAAACGAAAAAGAAGAAACCGAAATAAAAGAATTGAAAGTCAAAATTTATGTTAATCTAGCTATCTGTTACTATAAAGTAAATAAACCAAAATATATTATAGGTATGTGCGAGAATATAGATAGATATGTCGATATTAATAAACATTGTAAAGGTATTTTTTATTACGGTAGGGCCTATGAATTGCTAGGCAAAACCGACGAAGCAATATGTTGTTACAAAAAAGCTCTAAAATTAGAGCCAAAAAACAAAGAAATCGGACAGATTTTAGCCGATTTAGACGATAAAACAAAAAAATCTGCCATCAACGAAAAGGTTATGTGGCGTAAGGCTCTAAATAACGCACCTGTGCCTGAAGAAAAAAAAGTAGTCTATAATGTCGATGACGATTTTAAAGATGGCGTCGTTGACATGTGTCAAGATTTGGCGGGAAGGAGTGATTACGCGAAATTTGACTTGCCAATGGGTTTGAGTAAAGATGAAATTAGTTGTATTAAGTGTTTGACTAGTCAGTTTGAATGTTTAGCTGTCCAGGAGGATGGGGAAGGAAAAAGAAAGAAAGTTTCTATCGTTAAAAAGGTGATGTATTAAAAATTTAAGCATATTTGTAATTTTAGTGTTTATAATGAGAAATGAGGTTTAAGTCTGTGTGAGTGAGCGAGCATCGATAAAATTATACAAGGTTAGTCGGAAAGGGGGTACTAAGCCGAAAGGGTGTTAAAGTACCCATAATAATGCATAACTTTTGTTCTACAACTTTCCCCAAAAGTCAATAGTTTAAGAGAAATAGCTGTTCAAAGATTTCGTAAAAAATACCCTAAATTCTATCTGTCCTCAGCTATGATCAGCTGTGTTTACATTTCAGGTCATATTTGGGGTCACGGATTAGAAGCTTCATTTTCTGAATTCGTAACTTAAGCAGGGATGAAGAATTATGGAAAAAAATAAAATGATTCTTCAAGGTTTTTTTTTTCGAATTTTGAAATTTTTACACTTTCTTTAAAACGTCCATCAGTGATACATAAAGTGGCCCGTGGCTTAGTACCCCCTTTCCAACTAACCTTGTATACAATAAGAAGTACAGTGCAAGTTAAATAACTAAAACCAAGATGGCGTCGACTGCCAAACTTGATTGTTTACTAGTAGCCACTAAGGAGTTCCACTATCCACCTCCTAGCTTTTGGATTTTGCTATTGGACTCATCAAACTAATCATATGACCTGAACCTCACATAGATCACGCAGTCGACGCCATCTTGATTCTAGTTATTTGACGCGCACTGTACAGTAGGCGCGTGAGTTGAATGTACTATACGGCCGACGTATCTTGGCGAGTCTGAAGTGAGCGCCAAATGGCTGCGCAGCCAATAATACTATACAAATCATGAATAAACCAGTTATTCGGCGCTCACTTCAGACTCGCCAAGATACGTTGGTCGTATTGTTGTCGGGGCCTGAGGTGAAGCTCCCTCTACCGTTCATACGCCTACAAAATGTAGTGCTGACCTTGTCATCTAACAGCACTAGCGCTTTGAACACGTATTCCTCAGCTCTGCATTCAATTCGTGCGCCTCCTGTAGATAGATATACAGAGGGTGTAAACAAAATCATGTAATTCCTTCAAACCTCGTCATGTGCTGCTGACATAGATTAACCCAGGAAGGGACACTTTTGGACTCAATAAAAAAAATACAAGAAGTAAACATGTGCTCTTAACGTGAGGCATTTTAGCGCCCCGAGCGAATTGCGGAGCTATCAATCGCCGCGCAGTCTTTTAACTCGGGGTGCTAAAATGCCTCAAGTTAAGAACACATGTTTACTTCTTGTAGGTTTTTTTTTTAATCCAAATGTATCCCATTCAGGGTTAATCTATGTCAGCAGTACATCACGAGGTTTGAAGGAATTACATGATTTCGTTTACACCCTGTATAATATGTCAAAGACGTGCCAAAGTGGCGCGTGACGGTTTAAAAACACGCCAATTGGCAGGTTTTGCAGATCTGTCACTAGCGTACTTGTTCCTTATCGTCGTCTTACTAATTAGAGATACTCGTGAAAATTGAATTTTCAACTCTATGTTCTATGAATGTAACATATCTATACCTACCAACCTACCTAGTATGTAATATAATTAGTATTATAAGTCTGTCAATATTTTGTTTATTTGGGATTTTTAAGTGTATTATTACACTACAAAATGTGTAATAAAAGTATTATACTTTTCCACTCATAAGACTTTTAAGAAAATCTTTGATGCTTTCTATACAAATAGCGCATGCGCACGTCCACACGCGCAAACGCAAAGTAAATAAATATTCGAAATACTAGACCAGTGTTCCGCGGCACACTGGTGTACCGTGGTCATTAATTGGTGTGCCGCGGGAAAAATCTATTTCTTATAAAATTATAAAGGCGGACGGAAATATTGTATTCTTTGCTATCTCTATATGATTAAAATATGATTTTTTATTTATGGTATACCTCTGAAATTCTCCGATTTCGTAGGTGTACCTTGAACACAAAAAGTTTTCGGAACACTGTACTAGACTACCAAACCATGTATGTGCGGCCTCCCCGCCCGCGTACCGCTCAGCTACCGCGTTCGTCTGTTTGTCGTTCTTGTTGGTAGTGTGAGTTTTGTATAGTGATCAAATTCCGCGTGATGTCACTTTTGACAATTATCTTGGTCGGCTAGTATCACTGGAGTAACCTTCATTTTTAAAGTAATTAATACTAGTCTCCGTTCAAAACGGTTTATAGAAATTTATCTTTTTTGTTTTATTATCTTCTAACTAGCGGCTCATCCCGGCTTCGCACGGGTGGACATTTTATATAAAGCTGAAGAGTTTGTTTGTTTGTTTGAACGCGCTAATCTCAGGAACTACTGGTTGGAATTGAAAAAATATTTTTGTGTTGGATAGTCCATTTATCGAGGAAGGTTATAGGCTATACATATAACATCACGCTACGACGAAAATGTTGCAAAAACGGGAAAAATGTCCACCCGTGCGAAGCCGAGACGGGCCGCTAGTATTAGTATAGATTTTCCTTATTAATTAAATATACATACAAATTACATATAAAAATATTGCAAAAAAAAAATCTAAATACATAAAAAATTGTAGCACACCGGGAACAGGGTCCAAGCTACCGGTGGTCAGAGCCTCAGAGAGAGGAACCTCCTAAAAATACTCGCCGTGCCCAGAAGTACCGCTTTCTGTATCAGGCCCTTGACCCAGTCGCCCAACGAGAGCCTCATAAGATGTTGGTCGAGGGTCTTGGCTATTAAGCCATTGGCCGTAACGACTATCGGCACAACAACTGCTGAGTCAACCTCCCACATGTCGACAACCTCGTGTGCCAAGTCTTGATACTTAATTTCTTTATCTTTCTCGGCTTTCACAAGGTTCTCGTCATGTGGGACAGTGATATCAACAATCATTGTGAGACGCTCTGATCGATCTACCACCACTATGTCAGGCTTATTGGCAACAATAGTTCTGTCGGTGATGATAGATCGATCCCAGTACAATGTGATATGACCATTCTCGAGAACTGGGTTGGGCCTTGTAGTACGGTACTTCTGCGTCCACAAGGTTGTATATCAGAGCAAGTTGCTGGTGGATAATCCTAGCCACTAGGTTGTGTCTGTGCAAATACTCGCCGTTAGCAAGACGAGAACAACCAGAAATAATATGTTGAATGGATTCACCGGGAGGACAGTGGCATGCCTGACAGATGTCAACCGTGCCGTCCTTCACAATATATTTCCGGTAGTTGTTCGCCATCATAACTTCGTCCATAATTGCACAGACAAAACCTTCGGTTTCCCCAAATAGGTCACCGAAACGTTTACTACTTATTATTATTATTATTTATCAGCATACTGATATAATTCGAGACTATATGTAACCATAGTTCTTAAGTAAACATGCCATGATATTTAGGCATAAGAAATTCCTATTGTTTAATTTTTATACAACGTGTTTCAGAAATATGTGGTCAAAGGACTACGGTAATAATTGACCTGACCAAATTTGCATGAGACCCGTTACGAGTTATACCTCAAAAAATAGTCAATTAAAGGAGCATTAATTTACAACTATTCAATTATTTATTAAAAGCCGGAATAAAATATTGATATTTTTAAAAAAACCTTACTTGTTTACGACATTTTTATTAATTTTTAACGCACCATAATACGTTTCATCGTGTACTGGGTACACGTTTGGTTTTAGCACCAGCATTCAAGCGTTTACGATTTTTAAAATACCAGTTTTTTTTAAAACATTATAGATTATGTTGATTGTGTCGTTTTTATTCTTACAATATTGTTATTTAATGGTTAGTATCAATTAGATCAATTACTGGGCCAAATTATCAAATTCAAATACATTTAATGCTTCCAATAGATGGAACGAAACGTATGACATATTGTCATCCAAAGAGTATAGTAATAATATGTTGTCATCCCGGTATCTGTCAAAGCTTCTCCCGCGCAGTAAATTGAATAGGTATGGCCAAACACTAAGTCTGAAATAATTCTTTTCATCGAGGAAAACTGTCAATGTTTATTATTTTCGCACAGAAGTGGGACTGTGGGTGACACAGAACACGTAACTAACAATGATTAGCATGATTGTAGTTGTGGTTGTCTAGTTTTCGACTTGTCAAATTCCAACCTGCACAAGAACAAATAAATACACAAAAATATTTTCTTCCGCTCCTTAAAAAATATTTTCTTTAAAGCATGGATTATTATAAGTAGGTGAACCAATTAAACCATATCCCATCAAAGGTCGCGATACTTTATAGTCAGGTCATAGCATGTATGGACCGTGGCCGACGTTCTTTAAGAGGTTTATTTTGACTCTTATTTAAAGCAACATTTGATAGAATAAACAAAAAAATTGGTTGTCCGTAAAGTCGGTTTACGGACGATAGTTTAACGTGACAACGTCATAACAAAACATCGTGTCTCTCTATCGCTTGTTCCGCGCTCTCGCTCGCACGCTCGCCTCAGATGGAACGTGACAATGAGTCACGCTTTTTCGTGCATGCTCACGACGCGCGTTCATCGTTTTATTACACGTTGTCACGTCAAAAAATTCACGCATTTTTTTAACCGACTTCCAAAATGGAGGATGTTCTCAATTCGACTGTTTTTTTTTGTTTTTTGTATGTTTGTTCCGCGATATCTTTGCTAATTGTGAACCGATTTTAATGATTATTGTTTTGTTTGTAAGAGTATTCTTTCGAAGTGGTCCCATTTAAATTTGGTGAAGATCTGATGAAGAACTTCGGAGATAGACCATTTGAAGTCGGTTTTATTTTTGTTAAAAAGTGATTATTAGACTCTCCATACACATTCAGCTATGATCATCCCACTGTAGGGCAAAGGTCTTCCTACCCTTCTTCCACTCATCTCGGTTGAAGGTTTTCTGCGGCCAGTCCTTTCAATAAGTGTCTAGCTCGTCCCGCCATCTCCTTCTGGGCGTGCTGTGACGATACGTATGACGTCAGCTGATCGGTTCAATTCGTATTGACAGTCGAACTTTTTTTTTTGTTATTTGAAATGGGTTTGCTCTTGACTCTAGTCTAGGTCAGAGAAGACAGAGACAAAGTCTACGATGGAGTGAGCTTACCCAGAAGAAGCCTGTTAACTCGAACTTTGAAGAGACCAGGTTGAATGTGTTCGGGAACACAGACGCAGGTAGTGAGTTCCACTCTTTTGCAGTGCGCATTATGAAGGATGTTTGGAAGCGCTTAGTGCGCATAGTTTTATGGCCGAATTTATTTATTTGCCCTATCAAATGTTTCTCTGAATAAGACCCTGCGCAGACGAGGGATAATGGCGGCCAAAATGTCCGCGGTGCGCTCTTATTAGTACTGCAATAAGGTTGCACTTTGTCCGCGCCAATACCTCATGGCGACATGCGCACCGCGGACTTTTTGTCCGCCATTGTCTCTCGTCTGCGCAGGCCCTTAGAGTTCAAACAACCCCCCTTAATATGACCACGCATTTTTGTTACACGTTGTATATTAAGGCGAAGCGTTAATGTTTATAAGTACCCTATGGGTCTAGTAGGGTATATGATAGGATGAAATGAGAGAACAGGGATTCGCCTTTTTTTGTCGGAGAGCACGCTTATTTAAACAATTCCACGTTGTTGGAAACTTTTGTGAACTGATTTATTTTTCCCAGCAGTGGGTTAGTTAGGCTACGTAAAAACATTGGTCCCGAGTATGTTTAACAATAGATTCAGAACGCTTCGATAAGTCAAATGGCGACCAATTCAATTCCTGATCTCGTTTTGTGTACGATTCTCGTAATGAGATAAAAAGAGCCATCAAACCGAATCGGTTGACACCAGAATTAAGGCTCCTCGCCCACGGCGACTTTCTGTACCGACGCTGTCGCACGTTTTGTAAACGCGCGACAGCAGCGCTACTAACGCACATTAGTCGCATTTGCAACGCGCTACAGAAGCGATGCCAACGCGCTATTAACGAGCTACAACACCAAAGACAACGTGACTAATGTTGCCTCATCGGAGTCCATCTTGCAACTGTGGCATCTTTGTGCCGTTACTGAATCGCGTTTGCATCGCAACAGAAGCGCGACAGTATCGCTTTTGTATCGCGACTGTGAATCGTGGTGTGGGCGAGGACAAACAGCTAGCGACCGCATCGCGACTATATCGATGCGAACGCACGACAGCATCGTTACAAAAAGTCGCCGTGGGCGAGGGGCCTACGGTGGACGCGCACTTATCCGCACCGTATGCGTTGCACTCGTCGCTGTCATCGCTTTTGTTGACATCCTCGTACACATGTCCGCGCCGCGGTCGCTGCAGTCGGCACATGCACCGCATCGAATTGCTTTCATTCAGCCAGTCGGTGAATGCGAATGATGACGTCATCCGCAGCGTCGGCTGCAGGCGTATAGAACGCGCGCACCGATGCCTGACGTCATCAGCTATAGATGGGAGAAGTCGGCCGCTCGGGTACTGCGGGGAGCGCCTCGAATAGGTGTGTGAGGTTGCATAGAACATCAAATGCGGTGTTTGCGGCGCGTACGGTGCTGACAGGTGCGTGTCCACCTTTAATTATCGTATCGTTCTGAATTCTGAATGTACTTTTTCGAAGCGGATCCTAATGAAAACTAATTCAATTCAGTTAGATTTCATTTCATTTCAGTCATATCATAGATAATCTTCAAAAAATACATTATATGTTGATATAGTTTAAATAAAGAATCTATCAATACCTAGTCACAAAAAAACTGGCATTTTAGAACATCCCTGTAGTTTTTATTAGTTATAAGTTGATTGTTATTATTTTAGCTTCTTTTTTTAATAAATATTTTAATTTCAAAATTGGTTTATTAATTTTGTCAAGCATTTTCCATTATAATTACCTATTATACCTACTAGGTAAGTTACCCAATTTTCTCGGTCATTCTTTTTTAACCGGTTTTAATTAAAAGTAATTAAAATAAAATATTTTTACTCTAAAATGCTTGTAATGTGATCATTATTTTGTCAACCTTCTTTGAGCAAAGTCGACGTTTCCGCGCTACTTGAATAGGTGCCAGTAAAGTTGTATGGAATTTCATTGCTGGTGAGTTTTAGCCACCAGCAATTTCCTTTGAAAATCCATTATTGTCGAGTTTTGTTTCAAAAATAGTCTGTGTAAAAAGTTTTTATTCATAATTTGGTTGTATAGGTAGATACAGGAAGCACAATCATTAAAGGCTCATTAAAAAAAAGCTAAAGCCCGAGGAAGAAACAAATCGTTACTTTAAATAAATTCTTACTATAGTAAGCTGGTTTTATTTAAATTACTCGCATTGTTTGAGTAAAGCACTATACAAGCCTTGGTCCGCAATGACTGCGCTGCTGGCCACGCTATGATGGCCTCGAGCTTAGTTTAGCTACGCTCTCGGCCTTCAAGCTTGGTCATCATTGCAGCCCTTTCTGTCCGCGCTATAAAGGCCTCGACCACTTGTCCATCAAGAGCTGCAATGATGACCGCGCTGTGATGACCTGGAGCTGCGCTACACTGCGCTTTCAGCCATCATCAGCGCTGTCAGCAACGCAGTCATTACAGACCGCGGCAGTAATGTACCTACTATTGTATGTACCTAATTTCATTGGTTAAAGTTTGTTTGATATTTTTACTAATGTTAATTTAACCCGTTCTGATTGGCTGTAATTGGTGCCAGCGAGGGTGGCGACATTTGAGATTAGCTTTGCCTATCCCTTCCCACAGGCACACCACGAAAGAAGGCCCACGGAAAATTGTGGGACTACATTTTTTTAATGCAATGACATTGTTGCTGACGTCACATCGGGCCGTGCCAGCGGGTCGCTTCTGTACGTTCTACGGACTTCCAGAGCCTTCTACGCCGGCCCCCACCTTAGGCTCAGCCGCCGACCGGCTGCAGCTCGGACACTCACTCTTACCTTACCTTAGCGTGCGCACACGCATAGGCTGTTTTCTCATTGTAATCAGCTACCTAGTATCTCCTGCCCTGGTCCCAAGTTACTTGGGGTCGGCGCAATATGTTTTTCTCTTCCACTCTTCCCTGTCAGCCGTCTCATTATCATTTACTCCCTTATCTTTCATATCCTCCCTCACACAATCCATCCATCGTTTCTTAGGTCTCCCTCTCCCCATCCATCCATCAACATTCATATTCATCACTCTCTTAGTCACATGTGTTTCATCCCTCCTCATCACATGCCCATACCAAGACAGACGCTTTCCTTTCAACTTTTCTGTCACTGGTGCCACTTTCAAACTCCCTCTAATATAGACGATCTTACTTTATCGATTCGCGTCACTCCACACATCATCTCAACATTCTCATCTCCGCTACGTGTAATCTTCTTTCATCCGTCTTCTTCACGGCCCAACACTCTGATCCGTACAGCACGATAGGTCTTATAATGGATTTGTAGATTTTGCCCTTCAGCTCCGTTCCGCATCCGTTGGTCACAAGTTGTCCCTGTGACCTGTCGCCATTTCATCCAACCTGAGTTGATCCGATCCGATGTAATCAGCTACCTATTTATCGAAATATAGTCCTTATATTGAAGTCTAGTGGTTTTAATTGGTCAGTCAAGACCCCCAGCAGCAAGCCTGGAGATTGGCATTCAAATAGACATAGACACTAGCGCCGCGTCAAGGGACTTCAGTGATGGCGCGGCCTTGAATATCATTTTGGAGAAATAAACCATTTATTTTTGTCACACATATACAAGTTACAAAATAAACGTGCACCATCAAAAGACCAGAATGTGTAACAAGGGGTCCATCTCAGTATTTGCTGTGGTAGTGCACAGCACTGATTTTCAGCTGGCCCCTGACATTTAAAATAACATATTGAATTATACGCGCACGCGATAATCAAAAAAATAAATTAAATAATCTAAAAAACTAAACATAATCAAATTAAACTTTTAATTAAACAAAATAAAATTAAAACGAAATAAAATCAAAACAACCTATTAATAAAATGGAACGTGGCTGACACTATAAAGAACTGACACATTATCATTATATCAATCTGCTACAGTGACTTTTGTAATTTTAATAGTTCTCTAAACAAATGCTTTTTCAAGGCTACTTGGGACAATATAATAAATAGGGAACATCATAAAGGTATGCAATAAATGTTTTCAAACTTTCGCGATTTGTACACATTATAAAAATACTAAATCGGGTCTAATCGCGTAGAAAAGTTTTATAAGGCAGAAAAATACCTTATTTATTTAACCCGTGGTCACGGGTAGACTGACTGACGGAGTCTACCCGTGACCACGGCCGGTGAAGTTCGGTCGAAACGTCGGGATAAATAAGGTATTCTTCTGCCTTATAAAAAATTTCTACGCGATTAAACCCGATTTAGTATTTTTATAATCATAAAGGTACTTACAGGTACAAACGGAAAGCACACTACGAACACCTACCGAAAGTCGAAATATTTAGCCTTGAATATTTACTTTACAATTCTGTCTCTTACTAAATAGGGTATTTAGAAAGAGACAGAATTCCAAAGTAAATATCGATGGCAGCAAAGTAGATACGGACATAGATCTACATTTTTGCGAAATGCTTTTTTTTATAAAAATGAGCTTATATCAACCCTATCTGTCTGTATTAAAATAATGAAGAAAATCTGGCATGTAAATGAAGACATCAACACTCGATTTTTAAGAAACATCGCAGCAAAATGGCCTCCATTTTGTACTAAATGCGCTCTCTTGTAAAATTGCGATTTTGTAAATGTAATAAGATTATTATAGTATTAAGATCCATTCAAACCACTCATGTAAATATTATAAACTAGCTGTGTCCTCACGGCTCCGCCCGTGTAAGAAGTTTTATTCCAGTAATGAATATAGCCTATGTTACTCAGTGATAACGTAGCTTTCCAAAGGCAAAAGAATTTTTAAAATCGGTCCGGTTGTTTTTTTTATTCGTTACATACAAAAATACAAATCTTTCCTCTTTATAATATTAGTATAGATATAGATATGAGTGTTGCTTTAATAAATCAGTTCAGTTGTACTGTAGAGCCCATTCTGAACACGGTTCTGTTTAATTTAATAAAAGTTTTTTTTAATTTATATAACAGCATTCACATTTGAGTCACTTGACTAGAGTGCGCGCAAGATAACTCTGCGCGCGGCCAAAATCGGAACTACTCATGGTCCGCCATAGTGTTGCCGTTTTATTAACTTTGTCACTAGATCTACCTGATTTTAGGAATAAAAGAAAATATAATAATAAAGATTATAATAGACCTCATCAGACGATAATAATCATAATGCATTCTTATTCACTCACGGCACATTTATAAGCTTAGTTCTTTTCCTTTGCAAATTACGTAAAAATACTAATTAATTTAATTGATAGGTAGTAAATTTAAAAACCTAGATAACTTAGCTCAATTAAAATATAATAAACCGCAAGAGGGCTGCCCAATTTTAATGCTCACGAATATACTACTTTTCCTTGAAAAGTAGGACTTTGTATTTTTGCGATCATGGCAACATTTAGCACGCCCTCCGTCGCGCGCAGACATACCTTGCGCGCACTCTACTTTATTACCTTCATGGGAAAAATAGAAAATTACATCTGGCAACACTATTTGTATCTGTGAATCTGTGGTAATTTATAGAGTAATTTTTATTTCCTTGATTCTGTGTCTGTAAGTCTGTATTATCTGTGTAATAAACGGGTAAGTGTCAAAACTGTCAAACAAACAAAGACATATTAGGGAAGGAAAACTTTTATTTAAAAAGTACGACGACATAAGAGGGTGTAACTCTCTTGATTTGTGAGAAATTTGCAAATACATACCTTTAAAAATACATGTAAGTAATACAGATCTATTAAAGTATCCAAAATTAGTACTTATGCCTTTACATGGAACTGAATGCAATACGCCAATGAAAGTTCCTTTGGCGGGTAGACACCCGAAGAAATTGGGTAGGAGTTTACTTTAACATCCATCGATTTAAGGGGTGTGAGTAGGGGGAATGGAGGGAGGGGAGGTGTAGAACGTCCCCTGTGAAGGAAAAGTTGCGGAGGCTTCCCCTTTTTGAGATATGATTTTTTAAAATATTCTAGCCTAACTTTAGAATTATCTTGTACCTGTTGACATTGATTTCAAGGTCGGAAGGGGTGGGGAGTGACGGATAAAATGAAGGGGGAAGTAACAGCCCCCCTCCCCCCTTAATCAGATAAAGAAGATCCAGGAATAAAAAAAAAACACCATGGTTAGACTAAGGCGGGAGCTTCGCTTCGCTCAAGCCTTATCCCACTAGCCTAACTTAACCATGTCAAATCTGCCCTAGAAGGATTATTCAATAGCTACACAAAATGTCTGATAAAATATTGCAATATTTTTTACATTTTGATTTTTGCTCATAAACTATTTATCTCTGCAAACTTAAAACTTTACACAGAGGCTTCTAATAATATTTATTTATTCATAATTAATTACAACGGCTTGCGCCAATAACAGTAATTAACTACTCCACTAATGGAAAACCCAATAACACTTTGCCTGACTTGGGGATTGAACCCAGGACCTCACGATCAGCAGTCTACTACCTCTTTACACAAATAATACAATAAAAACTTAGAATGACGTAAAGACATTTTGACAGTACTAAACTAGACTAAATGCAACTGTCACTTTCTTTTTCTATTGAAACAGAAAGAGACAAACACCCTTAGTTTAGTCCTGTCAAAGTGCGCAACAGAATCGACACCATTGTCCAGGATATGAAAAAAAGACAAAAAAAAGTACACTAACTTTAAATACATGAACTACAGGCCAAACTAAGTTTCGGATAGTTTAGTACCTATGCTCAATCATAGATTATGTCAAGCTTGCATATCCCGCTCAAAAGAGTTCACAATAATTTTCCATATTATAAACAACTTGCTGTGTCTTCACGGCTCCGCCTGCGTATGAAGTTTTATTCCAGTAATAAATATAGCCTATGTTACTCAGTGATAATGTAGCTTTCTAATGGCAAAAGAGTTTTTGGAAATCGGTCAGTAATTTTTATGTTTATTCGTTACATACAAAATTACAAATCTTTCCTCTTTATAATATTAGTAAGTATAGATTTACGTATACAATATTTCAGTTTTCAGTAACATAAAAATTGTACTGAATGAACAGTATTAAAACTGTAATTAACTGCTCTGTCAGTAAGGACAGGTAAACTCAAACCTACTATGACACTTACCTCAAAAGGTCATTCAAACTTTTCCCTACATCGTTACACTCGCATAGTTGTTAAACCACATTGTCTGAACTTTAAAAGAGACCTTGATATCTGAGTTTGTTTCGGCTTTTCTGCTCAGAGCTAATCAGATATGAAATGACTGCGTCATCTAGTCTGAAAAAACATTACTTGACTTGTGTCCGTACCAGATTTATTTACAGAAATAAAAATAATTTCGACGGTCCCAATGTATACTATCGAAACTACAAAATCTCAGTTTTTATTTTATCTGTTTAAAATGTGTGAAATTATGTTATCTTAAAGGTTATAAAATAATACATTTTTATGGGACCAAATGGCAACTATTCCGCATCAAACTAAAGAAGAATCACGTAAATCGGATCATAAATCTAAGCGTAATCGGTGTACATACATAATAAAAGAAAAACTGATATTTTGTAGTTTCAATAGTATATGTAGGGACCGTCGATTTATCATTAAGCCAGGATTTTGTCCAGGGTAGGGCAAACTCAGTCAGACAGTAAATATTTGCCTTTTCAATAAATCTCGAAGTGCAAAATGGGATCATGGGGCAATTTTGTCCCATAATCTTATTTTTGAAGTCCAAATGAGTATAGATGGAATCGGGCATTGGTCTGCCTATTTTGGGTAATTGTTCTGTGGTCATGGGTGGCGAGTTGACTGAATCTAGACCATTTACCTATTCTTTCCTGTGCCAGGGTGTGGCAAGCGTCCCATCTGCCCCACCTTAAATATGCCCATCATGTCATTAAGAATGTAATCTTTATATCAACATCTAATGGTCTTAATCTGAATGTGGTGGGTGAAAATGTTTGAATGTGGTCCTACCTATGAAATTAGTGTCTTTAACCTATCTAATTAAGTCTTATCATAATATTATCTAAAAAACAGTGATGTCACTATTTCAACCAAGTTACAAGCTTCTTCTTAGCACACTAGGTGTGGTCGGCACAACATGTATTTCATAAATCCATGTTGTTAGAGGTTTTGGCTTATTGTTTTATGACCGGCCGCCTGCTTGACATCAACCCTCCTTGGGAATACCCGTTGAGCGTTCGCGCGGGTGACCCAATCTGCTTGCTGATATTATGCACTGGGTCCCAAAATGATATGCTTGTCAATCTTAGTGCCGACAACTAAGCAGACTATGTTCTTCTTGGTGGAGTATACTTGAAGTTCCACGACCCACTTATTCAGTTTACCAACCAAATTACAAGCTAGATTTTTTTAACTCAAATAATTTATTTCAATTAGACCAGCGGTCTCCAACAGAGTTCAGATGATATAAATAACTTGATTTAATTTAATTGTCTTGTTCACTAAATTGAGGAAAAAGTGTATAATAACCCAAGAAGCGTTGGAAGTAATTAAACAACTGCTGACTACAATAGCTTCCTCCGCAGGAGTGGAACGAATATTTTCAGTGTTCATTTTAGTTCACAGTAAAATAAGAAACAAATTAAGCACAGAGATGGTTTCCAAATTGGTATTTCTTCTAAAAAATCTCGATTCATAAAATCTAATCTACAGGTTGTAAACGAAATCATGTAATTCCTTCAAACCTCGTGATGTACTATGCGTGCCAAATAAGAATAGTACTGTCAAGACGCCATTTTGTTCCGCAATACTCGTGAACTTCATTACCAAAGAGTAAGGTGAGCAAAAAAAAAAAAATTATACTCAGTTTAATTATTTTTAGTTCACCTTTTTGGTATTTCTAATCAATTTACGCCAAATTAATTACACAGTAATTATATTATTATTATGACGACATATTAGGGTGACCATAACATTTCGGGAAGTTAACTATATATTATATTGGTTCATTTCTTGAATGAATACTGTTTTCAAATATTATTAAATTATACAAAATTATCTATTTATGGAATTGAAGAAATAACATTTTATAAAAATGAATGTAAATAATAATGAAATCTATGAATAAAAAATATTACATTTTTTTTCATAGTATTTTTTTGCTGGCAGTACCAATTTGACAGCTATCGTGTGAAGTTGTAGCAAGCGCGATCCTATTGTTATTTGGCAGGCACAGTACTCCTGACATAGATTAACCCTACACCGTACCCTATTAAATAAACAATAATACAATATGTACATTAATTGGTAGTAAATATTGCACATCGACCTTTAGAAAGAGATAATCGGGTAGCTTCGGCTTCGTAGAGCATCGTCTCTGTCACTCATACCTATGTGACGTTTTGTCGCTTCGTGAGACAGAGATAACGCTATATAAAGCCGAAGCTAGCCAATATCTCTTTCTAAAGGTCGATGTGCAATATTTACTACCGGGTACTGTACATATTGTATCATTGTTCATTTACACAGGTAAATCTCGCGACAAGTTTTTATATCATACTAGCGGCCCGTCCCGGTTTCACATGGGTGGACATTTTTCCCGTTTTTGCAACATTTTTCATTCATGCTCCACTCCTATTGGTCGTAGCGTGATGTTATATAGCCTATAATCTTCCTCGATAAATGGACTATCCAACACCAAAATAATTTTTCAATTCCCACCAGTAGTTCCTGAGATTCAACGTTTAAACAAACAAACAAACTTCAGCTTTATAATATTAGTAAATTTTTTTTTTTAAATTTGTCCCGCACTATGATTTCTCCTGTACCGTGGGTGCGTTTACAGACTCAAATCTTCACACACACAAACATCCAGATTGCTCCAGAATTGGGTTTGATTTAATTGAAAGTTTATTTTCTTCTTTTTACAGCATCTAAATAAAAGCTTGTTTAAAAAAATGTTTTTTTTCTATTAATTTTTCGTATTCTTCTCAGCAAACCTTTTAATTTGATACCCATATCATCGGAGTGCACAAAAATAACTAGTCCGCTATCTTGGGCAGTCGCCATATTGGGTTTAGAATGACGTCATTTAGCTTACCGTGCATTGTTATCCAAACTAAACGTGTATGCAAAATTTAATCTCAATCGGTTGAGGATAACTGCTTTAAAATTCTGTTGGAAGATTTGACCCGAACATACATACTTACATAAAAATATTACAAGTTAAATAAAAGCTTGTACAGTAGGGGAATGAAAGTGTTATACACCTTAAGGTCTATTTTTAACCGACTTCCAAAAAGGAGGAGGTCATTATATTCGTCTGTATGTATCTTTTTTTTTGTGTATGTTCATCTATATTTTCGCCAATTGTGAACCGATTTTGATGATTCTTTTTTTAATGGATAGGGTATACTTCGAAGTTGGTCCCATTTAAATTTGGTGAAGATCTGATGAAGAGATTCGGAGATAGACAATGGAACTCGTCAATGACGAACAGTACGCATATTGTGATGATGTGATTATGTTACGAGCAGCGTCTTTAGTAGGTCCAACCAAGTTTTAATTAAGGCCACTAAAATGAAAAAAATAAAAACATTTTTTACAAAAAAATTAAACCGACTTCAAAAAAGAATAAAATAATAACCATATATAATTAAGAGTTTCAGAAGTCGGTGACTTCAATTTGGTTCAGCGTAGAACAGCACCGACTTCTGAAACTGTTAATTTTATATGGTAATTATTTTATTCTTTTTTGAAGTCGGTTAAATTTTTTTGTAAAATATTTTTTTATTGCTTGCACTGTGCAAGAAACGGACTATTTTACCGACTACGTATTGCCAACATTATAGAAATGAAAATACAGTATTTTTTGACAGGATATAATGGTGACATGGCGAGAGACACAAGTAATGACAATTTATTTAATCATCGATTTCATAGATGTCATGATTTTTACAACAAAACTCTTTAAATCAAATAAATACATTATATGGCATTACTACGTCATATGGAGGCAAAAGGCAATTTTGATCCTTGCTACCAAATAATTAAACACAATTATCCATGCATTGGTCTGTTCCGTTCAATAGTTTGAAAAGGTAACATGTGCCCGCGATGTGGGAAAGGAATGAATTTGAAAACTGACGAACGTTATAATTCCCCGACTCGCGACTGTACAAATAAAATTGTGTGATAATTTAAATACCCTGAATTTATATTCCAGTAGCAATGGAGCCTGGACCGCACGATATGATCACGTGTCCATACAACATGGCCCACCAGGTGGAACACTACAGAATGCATATCCACTTGCAAAAATGTCGTAAGCAGCATCCGAATAGTGGGAAGGTCAACTGTCCTTTCGATGCAACGCATGTAGTCAACGAGGTGGAATTAGATGTGAGTATTACTACCTAGTCTGGCCATAAATACTGTTACAATTAAAAATAAGAAAGATATTACATTTGAATTTGGAATCTGTCATTTTTATACGATTGTTCATTGAGTTTTCTAATTTTGGCGCCAATACATTGTACAATATTTTGCGATATTAAAATGGGAGTGGGGTGATAAAGAGAACCGAATCGCTGTGATTGCATTACACAAAGTTGGTATGGAGCCAAATGCAATTTTTAAAACTCTCCATACGCTTGGTATTAGTCAAATGATTGTGTACCGGGCTATTAATAGGTACAATGAGACCTCCTCTGTTTGTGACAGAAAAAGATCTGGCCGTCCACCTAGTGTTCGTACGAAAAAGGTGGTCAAAGCAGTAAGGGAAAGAATTCGAAGAAATCCTGTCCAAAAGCAAAAGATTTTATCTCGGGAGATGAAGATAGCACCCAAACCATGTCGCGTATTTTAAAAGATGACTCAGGACTTGCAGCCTATAAGAGACGCACTGGTCATTTTATAACTGATAATTTAAAAAAGAATAGGGTGGTAAAATCGAAACAACTACTGAAGCGGTACGCAAAGGGAGGTCACAGAAAATTTTTGTTTACGGATGAGAAAATCTTTACAATTGAGCAACATTTTAACAAACAAAATGACCGTATTTATGCTCAAAGCTCTAAGGAAGCTTCCCAATTAGTCGACAGTGCAACGTGGGCATTATCCGACTTCAGTGATGGTTTGGTGGGGTGTTAGCTATGAAGGAGTGACTGAGCCATATTTTTGTGAAAAAGGTAGCAAAACATCGGCACAAGTGTATCAAGATACTATTCTTGAGAAAGTAGTTAAGCCCCTTAACAACACCATGTTCAATAACCAAGTATGGTCCTTCCAACAAGACTCGGCGCCGGGTCATAAAGCTCGGTCCACGCAGTCTTGGTTGGAAGTGAACGTTTCGGACTTCATCAGAGCTGAAGACTGGCCGTCGTCTAGTCCCGATCTTAATCCGCTGGATTATGATTTATGGTCAGTTTTAGAGAGTACGGCTTGCTCTAAACGCCATGATAATTTGGAGTCCCTAAAACAATCCATACGATTGGCAGTGAAGAATTTTCCCATGGAAAGAGTGCGTGCTTCTATTGATAACTGGCCTCAACGTTTAAAGGACTGTATTGCAGCCAATGGAGACCACTTCGAATAAGCTTTTTATATTTTAAATTGTTTTATATTTATGTATTAAACTAACACACTGTAAAAGTAATAAATATTATTTGCAATAAAAAAAATATTTTTTCCTTACAATATTTATGGCAAGACTAGGTATATTATTATTTTGTGTACAATAAAGAATAAGAGTTTATTTTACTTTGGTAATTACTTTGTCCACAGTACCATGTATCATGTTGTCCAAAGCGTCACATGCTGGACACACAACTGTACGTGATGGACGATGACAGCAGACCAGTGGTGCAGGTGATCCACCAATCAGCACCAGATACCTCAGACGATTGGGATAATGTAAGTTACATTTTTGTTTTTTTTATTCTTGGAAAATCCTCATGGATGTCCCTCGCACGGGAAAGGCGAGGGGGTCTGCCGGACTCTTACCGGCTAAAAACCAACGGTGTTCTTCCTCCTGACCGTCGGCCGGGGTCGCGGGGTTTGCAAATTTATGTACCGCAACCCGGTACATAAATTTGGGGAGGTCTCGGTCCGCCATTCCCTGGCGGACCTCTCCTCTGTGGGGCCTTGCGCCACGTCCTCCTGAGAGGCGCGCACGGAACTCTGCGCGCCGCCTTCTCGGGCCTGTTACTGATTGGGCGGCGGGTCATCTAATTCGCCGCCTGCAGCACACACTAGGGTGGCTGGAGGTCGTCGCGTACGCGCGCCCTTCGGCGCAATGTAAGTTATCCTGCCGTAAAACTGTAAAACTCTTGTCCTAGCTAACGTTTGCTAATTACGACACGCTATGTCAGGCGCGGCCGGCTGCGATTTGGGGAGGGGGGGGGGGGTCCTATTAACAGTAAAATAAGTTGAGCAGATTAGAATTTATTATTGTGGCGGCATCTATCACGCCACATGCGACTGCGCAGCACGACGAATGTGTAGCAGACTACAGCGTCAAAAATGACAGCTGTCAGATGAAATGTCACAAATCCTGCATCGCGGTATCAAGATCTGACACGGAGTTTGCATATACATATACAATTTCCCAACATTTACATACAACCGTTGGGCAGTGGCCCGCCAGGCACAAGACTCCGCCTGGTAGGAAGACCTTCCCTTTTCGTAGGAGGAATACCATACCTCGTTCCCCGACATTATTATTCAGCCATGATCTTACCACTGCAGGGCAAAGGCCTCCCTACCCTCCTTCCACTCCTCTCGGTTTAATGTTTTCTGCGGCCAGTCCTTCCAATAAGTGTCTAGTTCGTCTCGCCAGCTCCATAGAGGCCTTATGCCACTAGGGTTATCATATGACAGGCATTTGTCGCATTTGACAGGTATTTTAGGTTTAGACAGGCGTGCGGCCGACATTACTCTGAGACAAGTATAAGGGTGCATTCAAAAATCCTTTAATACCAGTATTTTACACGTAGCAACTGCCATCAGACCGCAACCCAGTTACTGGGCAATGCCGATATCCTAAGGTTAGACTGGTTGTCAGACTTTCAGGTTTCTGACTTCCCGTAACGACTGTCATAGGTATTCGTATGACACCCGGGACCGACTGTTTAACGTGTTCTCCGAGGCACTCAAGGGTCTGTAACGTAACTTGTAATGTGTAACGAACGGCCATCCACGGATTACCGCGGCAAGTGCAGCTTAACCTCGCAAATCATATGATCCACGTGGTTGGAGCCACAGGCCACTCTCGTTTCGACCATATATTACATACATAAACTCACGCCTTTTTCCCATGGGGGTAGGCAGAAACTATAGAACGCCACATGCTACGACCCTTATATACTCCTTTCGCTTCATCCACATTCATACATCACCTATTCTTCACAAAGAACAGGTGCGTAGTACTCTCAACCGGCGTGCGTGTATGATTCTATATTATACATACATAAACTCGCGCCTTTTCCCCATGGGGGTATGCAGAAACTATAGAACGCCACATCCTACGACCCTTACATACTCCTTTCGCTTCATCCACATTCATATGTCTTGTAATACATACACCTGACCTTTGTGAAGAACATCACCAATAACATCGATGTATGTCCTTCTAGGACGTCCTCTACCCTATATTATTAAGCCTTAAAACATGTTTTTTTCTAGGAAGCTCACACGTCGTACAAACCTGAATTAGCCAAGAAAGGGGCCCATATCATTCAAAAGATTAAGGGCGCCACTCCATCAGAGCGCCGTAAAGCCCGAATGGAGGGCATCAAACACTACCGGCCTGCAGACAATTAAATTATTTTTATTTTCTATAACGATGCCCAGCAGTAAAAACCTCGTAAATCCAAATTTCTACAAAAGCGTTTTATTTGTTCTTTAAGGTACTGACGAGCCTTCCAACAGTCGAAATGGCGTGGCTGCATGCCAAAATCTGACCGTGAATATAGAAAATGTATACTGTTTTTAAAGCGGCGTCCCGACCGTGGATTTCCGATTAGTTTGAAATTCAGCACGTCACTCCATTTGGACGTATCGGCGTGGCGATTAAACATTCACCGCGCCATCTGGACGCAATCCATACGCTGCGTGAATGTGCAAACCTACGTCCATTTATATTTCATTTTGCACTGCGTAGCCGTCATAGAACGGCACATCTACCTGCCTACTTATCAAAGTCATACTGACAACGAAGATATCCGTCGAAAAAATGACATATGCAATGGATTGGTCGTCAGTTTGCTAAATAATTGGACGCCGTCAATTTGGATGAATCCATTGTAACGGCGTCCATCCAGAAAGCTTGTCAGTACTAACCTTCAGATTGATAAACGCGTAATACACGTATTCGTTCAACAAACTTTCATTTTAAATACTTCTTACGCCATCTATGACGTACGGTGGAACTTGTATTAACATTTGATCGGCCATTTTTTTCAGGAGATGGTTTTTTCTGTCTCCTATAAAATTTTGTATTTCACACATACGTGGTTTTCACTGCAGGCCGTCGATATTTTTACGTTTTGTCGTATTGGTGCCGAATCTCTTGCTCACCAACTAAATTAGAGTATTGCTATCTCTTACTAACAAACAGCGCGAGAAAAGGACGGTGATAGTTGAACTAAGTTATAAATGTCAAAATCGTAAGCGACAAATTCACTAGCAATTTTAATTGACCAACGGACTTGCCTTTTAACACACAGAAATTAGACTTCTGTAAGTTTTACGAACTCAGTGGTAGATATGAGCGCTGATGGGCTGATGGTTGATATTAACAGTAAAATAAGTTGAGCACATTTTTTTTTGTTAATTATTATTATTTTAGGTTTGTCAACTTGACGTGTACGATTTTGGTGGGGCATAACCCCTGCGACCTCCCCCCTTCAGACCGCGACTGTCAGGCAGACGTGCGGTCGGTTCGGTCAGCGTGTTAGGCTAAACCAGGGATGCACAGACGGCCCTTCGTTAATATACATGCGGCCCGCCAGCGAATTAAGGTCAACGCACTCATATCAAATCGGAAAGGGATCGTCACCGTATCAACTCAAGCCGTTCAGTATTCTTTATATGAAACTCCCTACTGCAACGCACACTAATCGGAATCGTAACGTAATAGCCTCGCCCCGGGACAAGCTCACGAACCGCTGTGCGGTATGTGGTCAACGTGGTTCCTGCGCTTACGTCTCTCCGTACCCGAGCTTACGTCAGTTACGTCTCTCCGTACCCGAGCTTACGTCTCTTCGTCCACCCTTGCCCCCCTCGCCCCTCCCGCGGCTGCCTGCAGCACACTACTGTTACTGCGAGCCGCAAGCGCGGCGTCGCCTAGCCGTAGCCGAGTCGACGTATCGGAGCTGCTGATCCGGTTTGGTTACGTGCTTACGTTAGGTTGACGCCTGTTTGACGGCGAGGTGAAAGGCGATACGGTTACGATCCCTTTCCGATTTGATATGTGTGCTTTGACCATTAAACTCTTACGCATTTGTAAGAAAATACTGCAATATTTTTAAGTTTTTTAAATGTCCAAATATACTTTTTTTTTGTTCAGTAAACTTAATTTCAACTTTTTTTATTGTTTTTAATTGTGGTGGCCCGCTTTTAGCTCATAGTCTGCCCGAGTGATAAGTCCTAGTCGTAATAAGCGTGCATTCCTGGGTTAAACTGAATACCGCCGCGGCGCTCATATCTAACTCAGCGCTCAATAGAGTTCAATAACTTGGCACAATAAAACTCACCAGTGGACATGGCGCCTTACACTGTTTCCCACCATAAAAGGAGATCGGATGTTTTTGTATGGGCCTTGGTCCAAGTGACTGAAGAAGACGCGCAGAACCAGCGTGAACATCGCTACTTCAGAAGAAGTGAAGTTCGCACGGGTTAGAGCGAGAAGTCGTGGCCACTCTGAACATAGGCTTTGCGAACTCTCGCGCACGTACACTCGTGAAGAAAATAGTTATTGTAAAAACTATTAAATAAACTTTACTTAACTAATGACCAATCCTAAGATCGTAGTAATTATGTCTACTAAAAAATCTATTCTGTAACCACCTGCACGATGTTCAGAGCGGTCAAGATACTGTAACGGTAAATTCAGTGCTCTATGGCGGATCCCTCACGGTGATATTGTTTGAAATCTATTCGTTTTATATATTGTCTAATCTACACCCAAGCGTTTTGGGGTAAACTGATATGTTTCATAAAATGAAACATTGTAAAAAACGAATTTTATTATTATTAATTATTTCTGCTTGTCGCAAAGACAGTTTAGCCGGAGTCATTGCTTCCATGGGCGTAGCCTGGATTTTGTCCAGGGTGCGGCAAACTCAGTCAGATAGTAAATATTTGTCTTTGCAATAAATCTGGAACTGCAGAATGGGATTATAGGGCAAAATTGGCCTATAACCTTATTTTTGAGGTCCAAATAAGTATAGACGGAGTCGGGCATTTGTCTACCTATTTTGGGTAATTGTTCTGTGGACATGGGTGGCGAGTTGACTGAATCTAGACCATTTACCTATTCTTTCCTGTGCCAGGGTGGGGCAAGCGCCCCGTCTACCCTACCCTGAATATGCCTATCATCGCTGGGCAGTGAAAACCTCGTAAAGCACAAATACATTTTTATTTTTTGTTATTCATCTGTTGGATAAAAAACCTTGTAATGCATATTTAGAACGAACGTGCACTTCTTTAAGATGAAATATATTGATGAATAGATAATAAAACAGAAGAACCTTACACCTATACTTCATACTTCTTTTTTAACAGGCAGTTATTACATCCTCCTGTGAAATTACGTTCATTGCAATTACGAGGTTTTCACTGCCCAGCTTTTTTTTTAGGACCACTCGCAACTAAAGCTCTGAGAGCTTTGTTTATGCTTAACCGGACTATTCCTGTGGGTGGCCAAAATTACGGCCCCAGCCAGGGCTTAAAAACTAAAGTGAATATCGACCGGACACTAAGGGCACCCCCTGCGGGGTTCGAACCTCGGCTTAGTGCGTCGATATGAGAATTAACAAGGGTCACTGCCCAGCGACGATATGGACATAAGTGTGAGCGACAACAACCGCGTGCGTACTACAGAGACGTGTGTCTATGCGACAGCTGTGTGTGACTCCGTACAATTTAGTGCGACGCTAAGACTTCCGGGTCTCCGTGGGGAACAGCCCACTTTAGACTTACACCGTTTTGTAATTTCGAAGCTACTATTTTTGTAAGATAATGTAGTTTACAATTTATATTTTTTTTTGGTATAATATACAAGGTTAGTCGGAAAGGGGGTACTAAGCCGCAGACCACTTAATGTATTACTGATGATTGTTCTAAAAAAAGTGTTAAAATTTAAAAATTCGATGATTTTTTTTTCCATCAAAAATTATTTTTATTTTAGTTTTTTCAAAAATTCTTCATCCCTGATTTAGTTATGAATTCAGAAAATGCAGTTTCTAATCTGTGACCCCATATATGACCTAAATAGTAAACACAGCTGATCATAGCTATGGACAAATAGATTTTAGCATATTTTTTACGGAATCTTTGAAAAGCTATTTCTCTTAAACTATCGAGTTTTGGGGAAAGTTGTAGAACAAAAGTTATCCCTTATTATAGGTACTTTAACACCCTTTTGGCTTAGTACCTCCTTTCCGACTAACCTTGTATAATATGTATATTATCGTCGCTTAAGTTAACCGCGTAACTCAAACAATAGTAGTTTTGAGTTACGCACGTCATTCGATAGGGAATAGAAAATCACATCTTTTGACCAAACACAATCAATGGTTAGATCCAATAGCAACGCGTTATTTCAAAAACAAAAAAAAAACTCGTATGCCACACTTTTTCCATCAGTCTACGTAAACAGCTAAAACAGCGCGTAAGTCTACACAGTTTCATACTGGATCGTGTCGCGAAAGTGCTCCGTCGAAAAAATAAAGATAATTATGATTTGAATAGATATTATTTAAATGGAGCATTGTAGATTAAAAACAACTATATAATAAATAGAAAAATATATTTTGCTTCGCTCTCCTGTAAAGTTAACTATTTTGAGTTACGCGGTGTTAGAACTTAAACGACGATATGTAGGTATATAAATGAATGTGTATAAATCAAAGAGATTCAATAGTATTAAATGTCTTTGGTATAAATTAACTTTAAAAATAATAGTTCCTACCTTAAAAGGCTCTAGCTTTAAAATTAATTGTTTGTACTATAATTTTAATAATTCTCTAACTTCAAAGTCCCCCGCAATAAGATATAAAATGACAAACAGATAGCTGAAAGGTAGGTTAGGTTATGTTAGAACTGTGACCACTCAATGCGCGAGCCGAGTGAGCGAAGCGAGCGGTGCCTCGGCAGCGGCCAGCGAGTGCCAGAAATGGCCAGATACGATTTTCCGATCACTTTCCACCATTCTTTTAATGGGGGCATTCAGAAACAAGTGGTTTTTGATAGATTATAGCGCGGAACATTATTTTTAAAGTTAAAAGTATAACAATTAAAGTGCAACTATTACGGGGTGTCCTGCGTAAGCGACGAACGCGATGCGACAAACGCGATCAAGACAACGGCATTCCCTACTAGTGGCCTATGTAGCGAGACGCGACGTAACGCAACACATATTTGTTACACGTCGTATCGCGTCGCGTCGCACCACGTCGCATTTGTCGCTTACAGGGTGTCTTGCGTAAGCGACGAACGCGACAAACGCGATCAAGACAACGGCATTCCCTACTAGTGGCCTATGTAGCGAGTCGCGACGTAACGCAACACATTTGTTCCACGTCGTATCGCGTCGCGTTTGTCGCTTACAGGGTGTCTTGCGTAAGCGACGAACGCGACAAACGCGATCAAGACAACGGCATTCCCTACTAGCGGCCTGTGTAGCGAGACGCGACGTAACGCAACACATATTTGTTCCACGTCGTATCGCGTCGCGTCGCGTTTGTCGCTTACAGGGTGTCTTGCGTAAGCGACGAACGCGACAAACGCGATCAAGACAACGGCATTCCCTACTAGTGGCCTATGTAGCGAGACGCGACGTAACGCAACACATATTTGTTCCACGTCGTATCGCGTCGCGTCGCATTTGTCGCTTACGCATGACACCCCGTTATTTTGTTGTGGGAAGCATTATTTTTGAACTGGCTTAAACATTTTTGTTATTATTTTCATTAAAGTGTAAATACTTACTTTTTTTTTTGTATTGTCGGGCTGAGATGAGTGAAGCCAGTTTCGTTATGACGATTGTATAGTCTTTATGTGTTGACTGTGGTGTTGACTTGATATAAATGTGTATACTATATGTTTCAATCAGAAGTTACCTTATTAATAAATGTCTATAAGATTAATAAAAATTGTGTTTAATTTAAACAATCGCTTTTCTTTTGTCTGGCTTGAAATATAAGCCCATGTAAATCTGTCCATACAGTTGGGAAACGTCAAAGTCCCTAGCAAAACTGAATGAGTGAGTCGAGGAACTTCAAGTATACTCCACCAAGAAGAACATAGTCTGCTTAGTTGTCGGCAATAAGATTGGCAAGCATATCATTTTGGGACCCAGCGCATAATATCAGCAAGCACATGTTAGTAGTAGTAATAGTAGTTAGCTTAGGTTAAGTATTTTACTCTCGTCCCCATTGGTTGGAGACCCTTCATGTCTCGTCAATAACTGCCCGGTTACGTAGAAACTGTCCACAGACCATCTACAATTAGTAAAATAGAAGAAAAAAAAATGAATGTGGGCTTAGTACACTATGTACTGACTGGCGAATATTAGTCTACTACTGATCATTGGCAATATGAGTCTAGTACACTACTGAATATGGGTAATATCCACGCGTTAAACGCGTGATGACACCGGCATAGTGTCCGACCGAATCTTCGGCCTTCGGTTTAGCCCTTTCAGACCCGCGCCTAAGCTACGACGAAATTTGTGATTCTGAGAACGAATTCTAGCTAATTTGGGGTCGTAGATTACGAATCTGAGAAAATTTTCCGAATTTTCCGACGCCATCTTGGAAAATTCGTATACCAACATTTGTATCATACTGGGCCCTTCATTTCTTATGTACATAGGAAATGAAGGCCATGTGAGTGCCACAATTGTATCAAGGTGGGCCCGACCGGTCTGTGTTATTTTATTTTAGCTGAGAGAAAAGAAATGCAATATAAGTAAAAAAATTGCAACATTTATTAGAAAAATACAAAGTAGTTCAACATTTCTTAGAAATTTGAAAACACACGAAATGAGATCAGTTTTCTCTTATAGTCCGATATTTTTTTTATATCTGCTAAAAAATATTCTGCTGGGGTGTAGACATCTCCTGCAGGACAAGCAGCATCTTGCGGAACTGGTTTGCTATTGGAGGATTTCTTTTGCCACCCTGTTAGATGATTTAGACGAACGTTGTCATCTTCATCCCCCTATGAGCCTGATGAAAAGGAGCCAGAACTTTTGATGTCCTCCTCAGCAGTAACATCCAGATCGTCTACCTCATCATCAACACCGTCGTCCTCAGATTTGTTGAGCATTTCTGCAATAGCTTCATCGCTCACAATGCCAGAAATTGTGCAGAATCTCTAAAAATACAAGCTATCATTAGAAACCTATCGGACGTTTTTGGTTTTGTATGGCCCAGGTTAATATAATTGTGTCACAAAAGTTCGTTACCATCGTTACACCAAAACTAATACTCGCGGAGCATCATAACTAACACTAAAACATCCAATATTTATCTACTTAACCAATTATTAACACATAATTTCACCACACTTACAAATTAAATGAAATATGATACTTACTATCGTCAAATCGGGAAGCGCGTTTTTTCATTGTCTGAACAGTTTGATTCTTGGTCGCCGATGGAAGAGCCGTCCAAAATTTGCACGGGAAGTGAAATATCGCTATCCGCACAATCGTTCGAAACTAGGCCCGTCCACAAAGCACGTAAAACTGATGAGCTAAACGCGATCTTGTAACCCGCACAATTGTATTGGACGGGTGCGAAAGGGTTAGGCCAGAATGGGCCGAATTTTTGGCAGAAGCCGAAGGTTTCTAGCAAGCGCCGAAGTTAAACGAATTGTTACAAATGATCAACAACGCGATAAATAACGCGCAAACTCCGAGCTGCTACTGAGGAATTCCACACGGAAAAAACAATAACACTTTGTCCGACCTGCGGATCGAACCCAGGACCTCACAATCAGCAGTCGCGCTTGCCACCACTAGACCATCAAGGCAAAAAGTAAAAAAAACTAAATTATAAAAACAATTTTAATTATCATCTTGTATATAATCTTCATCCATCTTTTCAAACTTCTCTATCATGTCTTCTGGTACTTCTACGGATGAGAAGTCTTCTGCCCCAACCTCATCTTCCTTCTGTATAAGAATATCGACAACATTCTCACACGACAGCCTGATCTTTGGATCCTTCTCCCATTTGTGATATTCTCTTAACACGTAATATACTCCATTATCTCTTAAAACTTCTCTACCTTTTCTCCTCATACACAATTTGTTCAACGTCTCCAAAATCATTCTTCGGATATCTAAATCGTTGTCTCGTTTCTTTTCTTTCGGTAGATATTGTAACGATATGGGTAGCGTGTCCATTTCTTCGTCAATATATTCTTCTCCGCCCATTATAGGGTTTAATAAATAGGTAAGTAATTCCAAGTCATTGCTAAGTAAAAAGTTGTGAAATTCTGGATCAAATGATAGATTTCTTAGCGTTCCCATCGCACTACCTCTGCGTATGTTAGATAGTTCGTAGCTACAAAACGGTAGTAGTTTTATTAATGGAACGTGTGGGTTTTCTTCCGTTAACCATTTCCTTATTCGGTGGCAACATGAAAGATTTGATATCATCGGTCCAATATAATTTAAATGGGACCCTTTTTTATTATATTCAATGTTCACGTAAGCATTTAAAATGTCGTTTAAATGAGGTAAAAATGTGTCTAATGTAGCATCTACTTCTGTTTCCACTCTAGTAATGTTTGATAGTATCATGCAAGCTGCATCTGCGTCTCTTTTTTCAGGATTTAAAACATAACCTATAAGTAACTTTACGATGTTTTTGTTATCATCTGATTTGAATTTGAGTAGTTCTATCACTCCTTTGGAACTCGCTGTGATATTTACGAGTATTAGTAGTGCGTTTTTAGCGATTTCATCAACTTTGTCGTCTGTTAAAGCTATGATATTCTGCATAACTTTTTCGTGTGATAACAAAGTGTTTATACCATCTTCGCTGGCTGATAGTCCCACTAAATGGTCCACAGCTATGTGTTTTAAGTCTATCCGTGACTCTGGCGTCAAGAATTGGATTAGTTCGTCCAGTGGATCCGCTGCCATGATTATGTTTTGTGCAAAATATTGAAAAATATAACCTTTCACGAACAAAATCAATGTGTTTTTAACTTTTTAACGAGTAACGTCAACGTCACCGTGACATTGACATAATATCTTGATTTAATGATAACGTTTAGTACTACACACACCGTTTCAAGTCGTTAATATTAATTCGAACCAAATTCGAACTTAACTATTTTTTATTTTATTATAACAACTTGATAATTTTTGTTAATGAATTGAAATTAAAAACTTGAGAATTTAATTTAACGTTTATGTGAATGTGTACTGCCATCTATTATCGCGTAGCTGAAACTACAATTTAACAAGTCAACTAAATGTCGCTACAATCGGAATTGAGCCAAGAAACATCGCTAGATGGCGGTTCAACAAGTTTATGAAACCACGGGAATCGCGGTGACCATTATAAAGATTACGCGAAGTTCTTAATTTTTTATCTGATATATCCTTACACCCTGTCGAGTATCTATATTATTCATAATATTAATCATACCTAATATTTATCACTACCTACTATATAAGGTCTAACATTATTAATCCGAAATATTTAAGGAGGTGAATCTATAGGTTAAAAACATGCCTTGTAGTAAATAATAATTAATATAATAATAAAAAAAATTACACCTTTGCTAAATTTAATTTTAATAATGTTGGTTTCACTTGGCATGAAACGTTTCCTCAATGAATGAACGCGCGCGGGGGCGGGCTCTAGTGCTTGTCGTCCGAGTTCTGTGTATCCCTCTCTCTCTCTTACTCTGTTGTCAAGTGGCGGGCGGCACTGGTGCATCGTCGTACCGCCGAAACTCCGGTTCCCGCGCAAAAATATCAAACGCTCTGCGTAGGTCATTGACTCAGATCAGCTGATTCGGAGTACGTACCATTGATAGATCTTATCAGAAATCCTAATTCTAAAATTGATAATTCGACTGATTAATTAGTTACCTACTCACTCATTAGCCTACCTAAGTACATAGTGCCGCCCAAACTCCGGTTCCCGCGCAAAAAAATCAAACACTGCGTAGGTAGGTCATTGACTCAGATCAGCTGATTCGGAGTACGTACCATTGATAGATCTTATCAGAAATCCTATTTTAAAATTGATAATTCGACTGATTAATTAGTTACCTACTCACTCATTAGCCTACCTAAGTAAGTACATAGGTACGTACTCAACATAATAGCGGCATAGTAGGTACAGTGGCTTGGCGCGACTAGGGCGGTCGCAATTGTCGAGTGAGGCCGCGTGCAAACGACGGTCTTTCTTAAAACCTATTTAATTATTATCTACTGTACCCCTGACTGTATCCCTTAGTACGTACTTATGATTTATCTACTAAACGTCCTACTGTCTGATTCAAATTCTCCATCACACTTTATCAGGCTTTGGACTGACAAATTATTGACACAATAATTTGATTTAGATACCTACCTACCTGTCGTGTTTATTTGTACCTACCTACTTTGCATAGGTACTTAGTTATAATTTTTTCACGAGCAGGATAAAGAGTTCACGGTAGCTTAGCGGTTAAATCGACTGGTGTTCTGAACCAAGTCGCAGGTTCAAGTCCGGCTCGTGAGAGATTTTTTTCCCCCAATTTAACTTTAGAGTTCGCCTCGCTTGGGTTGTCCTAGGTAATGGAAAGAGACAAGTCGCGACGCGACACAATGCACAACTGACTGCCGCGATGTCAATAAGTAGGTAGTGCGTTTTTATTGTAACAATGGTTAAGAAGGTACTGTTTTCAAGCGTTGTTATTAGAACACAATAAAATTATACTTTACCACTTCGTGTACGCATATCGTTGCGTCAAAAACAATCCGCATTATTAATTAGACTACTCGACAACGTAGGCCACGTGTAGTAACATCTACTTTTTGATATTTCATTTGTTTCGCACTGTGTCGAGTCGCGTCGTATCGTTTCGCGTTGCCGCATTTGTCGCTCACTCACGTCGCGGCGTCGGACAATGCGTCAATGGGTTAAAATAATAATAAATAGGTACTTTGCGTTGTCACACATTTTTACGAAGTCGTAAAAAATTATAATTGTTATAGGTTTTTACTGCATTGTAGGTAGGTAGACAGGTTAAATAAGGTTACAAATTATTACAACAATGTTTTTGGCGTGTTTATAAATTTGAATCAGTCTTATTTACAATGATTTAAATGTACATACCTAACAACTATTTTATTTACACTAATTGCTGCACATATCCGCCTTGCTGTTGGACACAGAGGGCGGCACGCTTTATGACATGTTCTTGCACGCGCACTGAAGTGTCTCTGTCACTACTCATCACTGCGAAAGCATTCACAATCCGATTTCTTAGTTCCTCGGCACTAGATATTGTATGGCTATCTTTACCATAAACTAGGTCTTTAACCCTACCTCACACGTGAAAATCTAATGGCGTTAGATCAGGCGAGCGAGCTGGCCAGGCAACAGGGCCGCCTCGACCTATCCAACGATCTCCGTACTCGTTTGTTAGGTAGTCCCTGACGCGCCTATCATAATGTGCCATCATGTTGGAAGTACATTCGTTGCAGGCAGTCGTACGTCGCCGTGCCGTGCGTCGCGCTCAAAACCTAGAAACACGTGCGCTCGCGTGGGCGCCTGCGGGGGGACTATTGCCGCCGCGTCGCTAGCGTTTGATTTTCGGCTACGATCAATCAAAATAGGTAAACAGTGCGCGCGCGCCGCCGCCTCAATGGCGTGTAGGTACTACGTAGTAACTGGCGTGGATGGATGTAAAAAATAATAAAGAGCCAGTAAATTTATCGTTATTCAAGTCATTTAAAATTTATTTATTTATTAACAATTAAATGGATAAATAAGAAATTTGATATTTGATATGAGTTCCTTAGCATTCATAGATGTACGTCTTAAAATATTTCGGATTAATAATGTTAGACCTTATATAATATTTCGAGTCATCATGATGATTATAATTAATTGGACGATAAACTGTTAGGTAGAAAGATAACTTAAAAAAGTATAATAAAAACATTTTTAATACCTAAACTACTTTCTACTTATCTATTAAATAATTATTTCCCCATGAGAGCCTACCTCATCTTTTTCAAGATAGACTCCGCGTTTTGTGAAACATTGTTTCGATCAATATAAATTCATATTTTTAATCATGACTGCACATGCACATCAGCATATCAAGTACCATCTGCAAGCTATGCAACGACCAAAATGCAGTTAAGATGCAGGCAGTGTAGTGACAACTGCTTCTTCATTTGCAGTTAGGGAACGTACCCAAACCACGTGACCCATTTTTTACTATTTTCTAATTCCCTCCCCCCTCGGTGACCACCCGTAGTATATGTCAATACCCCCCCGCCCTCTAGTTTTCACGTAGTAATATATAAATATGGTTTTAAATCATTTTTTGCAAACAGAAAGTAAAAAAAAATGACACATATCTGCGACAGTGTTGCCACCTGTGAGTTCGAAAAGCGCTAAACTCTGCGCGCCATATTTGAATATAGCTCGAAAGACCTCGAGATTTCCCTAGAGGATATTGACTACGTGACGAAAACCTAAGACCCCCCCCCCGCCCCTGTGACCAAGCGTGGTATTTTGAAGACCCCCCTCCCCCCCCCTGAACGGGTTACGTAGTATGGGTAGGTAGGTACGTTCCCTTATGATGACGAATTGAAACGAAATATTGTTTACCACTTACCAAATGTGACGATAGTAACCACGGTTCAATCTGATTAAAGTGGCATGAAAATAAATAGGTATAGACAATAAATATAATATATATATGTATAAATAATAGGTATTAGGTATAGACAATGAATACGATGCAGTAAAGTATTTATACAAAATAATAAAATTGAAGTGTCTGTTCGTAATGTCAAAATAACAACTTTTTAGTATATACGGTACTATAACCAAAAAACAATGTTTAAAATTTTTGTCGATCTGTTTGTTCCGCCTAAACTCCGAAACGGCTGGGACAATTTTGACGGGAGTTTCACAGGCGGATAGGCGATGTTATAAGGAGTAACTTAAGCTACTTTTACTTACTAACCGACTTCCAAAAAGGAGGAGGTTCTCAATTCGACTGTGTTTTTTTTTTGTATGTTTGTTCCGCGACATCTTTGTTAATTGTGAACCGATTTTAATGATTCTTTTTTGTTTGAAAGAGTATTCTTTCGAAGTGGTCCCATTTAAATTTAGTGAAGATCTGATGAAGAATTTCGGAGATAGACAATTTGAAGTCGGTTTTATTTTTGTTAAAAAGTTATATTATTTTACAAAAAGAAAAAGAACTAGGGTACCTACCGCGGAAAATAAATAAAACCCATCCGACTTCTACGCAGATGAAGCAGTAGTACAGCTGGTAGACAATAAATACAATGCGATATTAGGAATAGACAATAAAATTTCATCAGATTTCTATTAATTTATATTCTACGTTAAATAGTTCTTCCCTAGCCTTTTCCCAACTATGTAGAGGTCAGCTTCCAGTCTAACCAGATGCGGCTGAATACCAGTATTTTACACGGAGCGACTGCCATCAGACCTCCGCAACCCAGTTACTGGGCAATGCCGATATCCTAAGGTTAGACTGATTGTCAGACTTGCGGGCTTCTGACTTCCCATAACGACTGTCACGCCGGACCGACAGTGCAACGTGCTCTGCGAGGCACGGACGGGCTCTCGATGTGTAACGAACGGTTATCCACCCAGGGACTGACCGTGGCAACCGCAGCTTAACCTCGCAAATTGCATGATCCGGGCGTATGGTACTTAGTAGCGAGCCACTCAAAATATAAAAAAACTAACATAACATAAACATAATCAGCCCATTACTGTCCCACTACTGGGCACGGGCCTCTTCTCAAAATGAAAAGGGTTTAGGCCTTAGTCCACCTCGCTGGCCTGGTGCGGGTTGGCAGACTACACACACCATCGAGAACTTTATGTAGCCCTCTCGGGTGTGTACATTTCTTCACGATGTTTTTCCTTCACCGTTAACGCAAGTGATAATCAATTTCTAATCCGTACATTTTTTTAAAATTTGAAATGTGTTTGCTCTTGACTCTAGTCTAGGTCAGAGGAGACAGAGACAAAGTCTACGATGGAGTGAGCTTACCCAGAGGAAGCCTGTTAACTTTGAAGAGATTCAGGTTGAATGCGTTCGGGAACACAGACGCAGGTAGTGAGTTCCACTCTTTTGCAGTGCGCATTATGAAGGATGTTTGGAAGCGCTTAGTGCGAATAGGTGGAATGGCAACTAAGTATGGATGGTAACTTGCAGTGCGTCTAGATGTCCGATGGTAGAAGGGGGCCGGTGGGATGAGGTTGTTTCATGAATTCGAAAAGACAGAAGTACGGACCAGGATCGCACTCAGTCCCTACTGCATGTAAGCAGAGGTGAGGAGGAGATTTGGAGGTGGCGAGCATGGCCACCGCCCGGGATCTCGCTCTTGCAGGGGCTTCGCGCAACAACCCTAGTAGAAAAATATTAGGTACATTAGTACTAATGTTTATTTGAATTTCGCGCCTAATTAAAGTATATACTTGGACGTTTTTAAGCAGAAAGGAGTCAACCCACACACAGTCACTTTTGAGTTATTGACGTTTTAAGTTCAGAGTGGTTTTATTCAGTGATGCTGTATTTAGATTTTGTTACGTCATTACAGATCATTGGTAAAATCGGTGGTTGATGGTTATAGGAAAATATAGGGTTGGATGATTTAAGCAGGTTGGGTCTTTATATATAATAAAAAGAAAATACCTGCCTAATATGTGGTTTGGTTCCCTGTCACAAAAAACGTATTTCCTTTGTTTATTTCTTGGATCTTTTTTGCTGAATGAAAGGCCCTACCTTATAGACCATTTTGATACCAATAACTCATTTTTGACAATTTTGTGGATTGAGTCCTTTCTGCTAAACTACGTCCACTTATTATATAAGTGTATACCTATTAGTACTAATTGCTTACGGTGCTATATTAGATTACGACGTGTCAGAACCCAAGTCCCTAGCAAAACTAAATGAGTGGGTCGAGGAACTTCAAGGTATACTCCACCCAGAAGAACATAGTCTGCTTAGTTGTCAGCAATAAGATTAACAAGCAAATCATTTTTGGACCCAGTGCATAATGTCAGCAAGCACATTGGGTCAACCGCGGGACGGCGCAACGAATATTCCCAAGGAGGGTTGATGTCAGGCAGGCGGCCGGTCATAAAACAATAAGCCAAAACCTCTAACAACATGGACTTATGAATTAGGTACATGTTGTGCCGACCCCACCTAGTGTGGGATAAGGGCAGGAAGAAGAAGAAGAATTAGTACTAATGTTTATTTGAATTTCGCGCCTTACTCCTTCGTTAAAAAACTAATTTCACAAAGACAAGGGCCTCGCAAAGATCTATCCACCCGGAGCCTCGCAATTAGTGTTGTCAGACCCAAAAATAGAAAAGCCGGACACAGACTCATATTTAGGCGGACATTTTGCCTTGAAAGCATGACACATTGGTTTCTTAAAAAAAAAAAATCACTCGCTCGCTTTCGTTCGGCATCTTTTGGCGGGGCGGGGTTGACCAAAAGCCTAACAAAAGCCGGACAGGCCGGACACATCCAGACATGTCCGGGTAAAGCCAGACACCTAGCAACTCTACTCACAATGGCTATGGCCACCCCTGCATGGAAGGCCAGCGATCAAGCGGCTATCACTGTTTCTAAAAAACTAAAAAACAAAAAGAAACTCCAGTCAACTGATCGCATTCACTTAGGCTGAGCGCTGACATGAGTCACGATAGTTTTAAGACAGACTACTGCTTCACAAAAAATATGAAGTCGCGCAAACTTCAAACAAAAAAGTTTGTCTTAAAACTGTCGTGACTCAAGTTTGCGCTCAGCCATAAAGCAACACAATACCGTAACTGCCCGTTCACACAGAGGATCCGTTTTAACTGATCCGTCGGTACTGGATGTGTTGTTCACATCTGTACCGGGGTGAATCTTCGAAATTTTTTAACATTATTTTAACAAATCATTCTTCTCCCGGGTTGTTAACGTTATAGTATTGTCAGATTGTTTTTATTCTTGTCTTATTACTTGACGGCAGCGGTATAGTTTCAGTTTTCATTATCATAATTATAGTATTAAACATCTGCATTCTTAACTTTGGGATGATGCTAATGACGTTCTCAATTTTGGTTAATATTTTTCGAAGAATGCCCCACCGACGGATCAGTTAAACAAATGGCAGCTGCGTCGCATCTGGCAGGCAGGATACGATAAAAATAACGGATCCAGTTTTTTTTACTGGATTCGGAATACTGTCGTGTATGTGAACTCCCTCATACAACTACAGGCGCCATCACCAAAATAAAAACGGGTCCTGTAAACAGTTTCTGTGTGAACTAGCTGTAATACTGAGGCTACATTAGCGGGCGAAGATTCGTGTCGAGTTGGCGCGCTAAAATATCGTGTATAGGGCCATACGCGATGTTCTTGTCTACATTAGACGGGCGAATATTCATCGTACCGGATTGTGTTGTCCTCTGTTGTCCACTACAAAGTCTGGACACTGAAGTAACGTAGGTATAGCCACGCAAGCGAATATTGTCGCGACAAATCCCTTTGATGCCCGCCAGTTTACCGACAGTGCCCCGATAGTACATCGTCTTCGCCCGAATACTACGCGTTGCAACGATCTACCCGGCCACACTCATCGCGTAAACACGAATATTCGCCGTAGCCCGCTAATGTAGCCCCAGCATAAGCAGTATTCACGATTATAAAAACACTAAATCGGGTCTAATCGCGTAGAACCGCCAGATCAACAAGTCCGCAATAGCCGAGCATCTTCTGGAGTCCGGTACCAATCACTGGATAGAATTACATAGTCCAAAAATCTTCTCCACCGATCGTCACTATTATCCCAGAATAGTACGTGAAGCGATTGAAATTAAGAAGTACAAGAATTTCAATCGGGAAGATGGATACAAACTATCAACACCATGGAATCCGGTCATCAGCAAGTGTTATCGTCGACGGGACGTTTTAGGCGAGTGTAAAGACGTCGTTAGTGTGGTGTGTCGAAGTACCGACGATAATAATATTCTTAAAAATCAAGATCAAGTGAGGGTAGATGAAACTACCCTTGCTTCACGAAGATGACAACTGCTCCGCCACATCAGTCTACCCGTGACCACGGCCGGTGAAATTCGGTCGAAACGTCGGGATAAATAAGGTATTTTTCTGCCTTATAAATTTTCTACGCGATTAGACCCGATTTAGTATCTTATACCTTTAAACGAGCAATTCTTGTATATATATATATATATAATCTGAATCTCGGAAACGGCTCCAACGATTTTCATGAAATTTAGTATGCAGGGGGTTTCGGGGGCGATAAATCGATCTAGCTAGGTTTCATTTAAAAAAAATGTCGTTTTATCCGTGTTTTTAAGCAATGAAAAGCTGCTACAATATCATTAGAATACGAAAGTAAATTTCGCCTCCGTTTACAATGTTTTATTAGCTCAGGTGGGAAATCGGGCGGTCACGCAAACCTGAAAACCCTGGTTCGAGTCCTGCTGATTATTTTTTTCCCTTTTTTTTAAGTTCCTTCTTTTTTTTACAAGCTTTTATATTTTATTTTTCTTTTTATATGCTTTTATTTAACTTGCAATGTTTGTATGTATGTATGTTCGGTTGAAATCTTGCAACTGAATTTTAATCACTTCCTCTTATCCTAAGGAGTTGAATTTAAAAATTTTGGTTCATTTCCGATGACAATACATTTTTTTGGTAAGCATGACCTGAATCGACATCCAGGATTAGCGCCAGATAAAGGAACTCTTCAACGCTTAACAGCACAGACACGAAATGTTGTGTACGCATTGTATTATGATAGCCGGTTTTAAGTTTTACCGTGACATGGTTGCTGCACTCAGGATTTGGTCCTGACTAGGGAACTCTTCAATGGTTAGCAGCACAGACACGAATTTTGGGTACGCATTTTATTGTGATAGCTGGTTTTAAGTTTAGCCGTGACATGGTTGCTGCTCTCAGGGTTGGGTCCTGACTAGGGAACTCCTCAATGTTTAGCAGCACAGACATGAAATTTTGTGTACGCGTTTTATTATGATAGCCGGTTTTACGTTTTACCGTGACATGGTTGCTGCTCTCAGGGTTGGGTCCTGACTAGGAAACTCCTCAATGTTTAGCAGCACAGACACGAAATTTTGTGTACGCGTTTTATTATGATAGCCGGTTTTAAGTTTTACCGTGACATGGTTGCTGCACTCAGGATTGGGTCCTGACTAGAGAACTCCTCAATGGTTAGCAGTACAGACATGAAATGTTGTATACGCGTTCAATTATGAAAGACCGTTCTAAATTTCAACATGATATACCGACTAAAAAATAAATAAATGAATAGTACAAAAAACATTTTTAAAAACAAGCTTTTATTTAAATGGTCTAAAAAGAAGAAAATAAACTTTAAATTAAATCTATCCCATCAATTTATTACATTATACAACTAATTTATTTAAATATTATAAAAGCTTGTCGGGAGATACTAAATAAACAAGAATGCAATATGTATGTACAATAACTAGGTACCTAATAAATGTAAAGTGTAGTTAGTAATTCTAAGAAAAAATGTAGGTACCTATGTACTTCATAAAATTGTATTTCTCGCGACAAACTTTTATATTGTTTTAATAAATTTGTTGTATAATGTAATAAATTGATGGGATCGATTTAATTTAAAGTTTATTTTCTTCTTTTTAGACCATTTAATTCCTTTTTTTTTCTAACCAAAAAACAAGATTTACCAAAAAAAAAACCGAGCTAAGCTCGGTCATCCAGGTACTTTTTATAATGTGTACAAATCTTGAAAGTTTGAAAATATTTATTGCAAACCGCTACAGTATTCACGATTTAAAACGTAACATTGAACATGGTTCAAACATTTTAAGCTCGCGTGTCGTTAATTTTTTTACTCCACAATAATCGGCAACTTTTACATATAAACGATTATCGTGAACGATCTACGGGTACTACGTAGTTTTGTGATGTTATCACGTGAAGGGTGTACCTACTGAGTAAATATTAAGCACACAGCGTAGTTATCGGAGGGTTCAGAGAGTAGAATCGGCAGGAACCCTTAAAACGGTACACACTAGGTAGATTAACATAAGAAAGGAAAAAAGTTAATTATGGGAAAAGAGTGCTGGGTTAGGTTCAAGGTTAGGTTAGGTTCTAGGTTTACCGTACGATCTCCTTCCAGGCGGCAAGTCTTTTGGCCGGATCAGCGTCCTGGGATCTGGAGGCGAGAGCCTTCGCGCTGAGATATCGTCAGCGCGAGGAGGCGCCTGGGCGGAGTGAGCTCCGTCAGATCCTAGTGGCTGAGTGGAGGAAGCGACTTGCGCAACCTAGCGCGGGGCAAACCGCAATTGCGGCGGTAAGACCCGTGATGGAGGAGTGGCTGGAGAGGGCATGGCGCCCTCAGCTTCCGCCTGACGCGATGCTCTCGGGAAATGGCTGTTTCGGGAAGTACCTGTGTCGCATAGGCCGGGAACAGATGCCCGGTTGTCATCACTGCGACTGCCCTCGGACACGGCGCTGCACACGCTGTAGGCGTGTCCAGCTTGGGGCTCGCAGCGCCGCGAACAAGACGCGGCGTTCGGCGGTGACCTCTCGCTTCCGGCCGTGGTTCTGTCCATAGTCGAGAGCAAAGGTGCGTGGGAAGCCATCGCCTCCTTTTGCAAGGAGGTGATGGCGACCAAGGAGGTAGCGGAGAGGGAGAGGGAGTCGTCGTCCCTTCTCGCGGTAGATGCACCGGGCGCTGGAGGGCGCGCGTACGCGATGACCTCCAGCCACTCTAGTGCGTGGCCTGCGGGCGGCGTCTAAGGGGACCCGCCGCCCAACCAGTAACAGGCCCGAGAAGGCGGCGCGCAGTGTTCCGTGCGCGCTTCTCAGGAGGATGTGGGGCAAGGCCGCACAGAGGAGAGGTCCGCCGAAGGTTGGCGAACCGGGACCTGCCGGGGTTGCGGTGCATGCTTTTGCGAATCTCGCGACCCCGGCCGAACGGTGAAGAGAAGGAACACCGTTGGTTTTTAGCCGGTAAGAGTCCGGCAGACCCCCTTGCCTTCCCCGGGCGAGGGACATCCATGAGGATTTTCGAATGATAAAAAAAATGTTCTAAAAAAGGTTAGGTTAGATTTTTTATGTATTAATAGGTACATAATTAATACGTTTAAAATCCATTGTAATATCTGATAATAACCATTAAAAAGCAATGAAAACGTTAATAATTATTTATGAAGTTTCATTTTATTGGGCCTAAACTAACTTTTTTCCCACAGTGATTTGAGACTTGCCGCCATAGTAAAAGTTGTAGAACATAAAAAACCTTTCAAACGATATATTGCTTTACGTTATTACCCATATAGGCTACATTGCAGGTCCTCATTTATAAGGCGGATGTCAGTGGAAACGTCGGTAGAGGACGCCCTAGGACATACATCGATGTTATTGGTGATGTTCTTCACAAAGAACAGGTGCGTAGTATTCTCAACCGGCGTGCGTGTATGACAAGATCTATGAATGTGGACGAAGCGAAAGGAGTATGTAAGGGTCGTAGCATGTAGCGTTCTATAGTTTCTGCCTACCCCCATGGGGAAAGGCGTGAGTTTATGAATGTATGTATATACTAGGTAAAAAGATGTTCCACCTAGCCTTTTCCTAACTATGTTGAGGTCAGCTTCCAGTCTAACCAGATGCGGATTAGTGACTAACCTGGCGTCAGAGTTTATGCCGCCCATGTGCCTCTGACTTGGCTTCACATGCCGTCGAGAAATATCTCTCAGACATGCCGGTTTCCTCACGATGTTTTCCTTCGCCGTTTTTAAGCAAGTGATAATTATACAATACGCACATGAATCCGAAAAGTCAGAGGTGCGTGCCTTTGGTTCGCACTCGAGACCTATGACTTGGCAGTCCGACGGTCACACCACTAGGCTATCACTGCTGTTAACGCTATTGAATGACTTAACTATAACTACATAGTTTGACAGTTAATATGATTCATCGTATCCGCCATTCCAGTCTTATCGTAAGATCTGAATAAAAATAGTTCAAGGTGCTTCTCTAACCTTTGGCGCTAAAAATAAGCAACATTAAACCGTTTACGTACTAGTTATGACGTCAGACTACGTCATCCCATAAAATACGTAAGTATAGTGTTGTGTTTCATAGAAATATTACTTTATTATTCATAAAAATTTGATAATTTGTTATCGGTAGCTGGTAACACTGGACAATGTCGATAAAGGAGGGTACTCGTCAAGATGAAGCAACGTACCCGACGTAATAAAAACAGTGGTCATTCGATGGAGCAGAGGATTCTATGTCGAAAAGCCGAAGAAGTCTTTTATATGTGATTAACTTTTCCTTATTTTCTGATCTTGTGTAAATTATTATAAACGGTGTAAATAGACCCTTAACGAAGCCGAAAGGCACTTATTCTCCACGTAATTGCGAGAATTTTTTTGTTCTGGACTATGCCTGGGAACCTTCTAGTTACGGAGATATTGGAGGTCAAGTTCCAAATTTTTCACAACTTTAAAAAAAATACTAGTTTTGAAGATTGCAAATGTACTTGAAATACCTCCATTACCCGTTTACTACTCACTCAAAACACTGTGCTGATAGATGCAATGAGTAGTAAACGGGTAATGGAGGTATTTCAAGTACATTTGCAACGTTCAAATATAGTAGGTATTTTTAAAAAAAGTTGTTGTGTTACATTGTGCTTTACAGTAAAACGAAATTTATCACCCAAAACAAAAAGTCGTTTCCCAGCGACAATTTTTGCGTAGGGTTTGATGTACTGAATGCATGGTTGACGGCTTCGTGAAGGGTCTTTTTACACCTTGTATTGTGAAAACCTAGTTCACAATACAATAATTTACACAAAACCAGAAAATAAGGACAAGCTAATCAGATATAAAAGGTCAGACTTCTTCGGCTGTTCGACATGGAATCCTCTGCTCCGTCGAATGACCACTGTTTTATAACTTCGGGTACGTTGATTCATCTTGACGACTACCCTCCTTTATCAACATTGTCCAGTGTTACCAGCTACTGACAAAAAAGAATAAAAGCTGTGATAGCCTAGCGGTGTGACCGTTGGACTGCCAAGTCATACGTCTCGAGTTCGAACCCAAGGCACGCACCTCTGACTTTTCGGATTCATGTGCGTCTTGTATAATTATCACTTGCTTAAAAACGGTGAAGGAAAACATCATGGTTTAAGTTGAATATAGGTTATAGATGTAGGTACCTGATTATGTTTTACTGTAAGAGAGACTCAACGATCTCACAGTTAAACTGCGTAAGCAGTTTTGTGGAGCAATGTACCTAGCTTTAAGAAATTTTAAGAGAATTAATAATTAATTCATTCATTCATCGTGAGGAAACCGGCATGCCTGAAAGATATTTTTCGACGTCATGTGAAGCCAAGTCAGAGGCCCATGGGCGGCATAAACTCTGACACCAGGTTAGTCACTCACCACACGAAAAGAAGAAGACCAGCTACTGACAACAAAAATACAATTTATTAGATTAAAATGAATAAAGGGAATAATTATTATTGAAATCATGTCACGACTTAGCAAACGAGGTTATTTATATGTGGGACGTGAATTCGAAGTTTTATACAGTAGGTAACTTTGCCACAGTCAACAAATACCACTTATTATTACTATGTATCGTAACTTAGTAATATAGTAATGACGTCACGGATCTGTCTATGACGCAATACGTGCGTGTCAACATTTTTATGAATTCGCGAATTATTTTTAGTTTGACGCTATTTCTGATTCATAGACAAAGGTGGTTATAGACCCTTGGAAGGTTAATTTATGGAAGAATTATGTAATTTTAGACTATAATGTTTTTAATTACGATTGAATTAATTGGCTAAAGTCTAAATATAATTTTATTTAAAGACAATGTTATTTCTATTTATAACTTCTTATGTTATTTATAAATGCCTTGTTGGTCTAATGATGGCAAGAATGGCTGCTGGTCGTCAGGTCCTGAGTTCGATCCCCAAATCGGGCAAAGTGTTGGGTTTTTCCATGTGGAATTCCTCAGTCGCAGCCCGGGGTTTGGATTTGTGCCCAGTTAATGACAATAGGCTCGCCCCCTATTACGTGGGGCTTGAACATAACGGCGAAATGAGGGTGTTACTATACACCTCTGCACAAACCTTCGGGGAATACAAGCGTGAAGTTTAATAAGAATATCAATTATTAATTAATATTAGTAATTACTAATTACCAATCACACGGATCCTACGATTTGCTAGGTTAAGCTGTGCTTGCCGCGGTCAGTCCGTGGATGCGATCATTCGTTACACGTCGAGACCTCTCCGTGCCTCGGAGAGCACGTTAAACCGTCGGTCCCGGGTGTTATACGAATACCTATGACAGTCGTTACGGTTAGTAAGAAGCCCGAAAGTCTGACAATCGGTTTAATCTTAGGATATCGGCATTGCCCAGTTACTGGGTTGTGGAGGTATGATGGCAGTCGCTCCGTATGAAATACTGGTATTCAGCTGCATCTGGTTAGACTGGAAGCTGACCCAAACATAGTTGGGAAAAACGCTAGGTAGAATTATATTATTTATCATTAACTCGACCGCATTCGTTCAAGGCCTACTGAGTTTTATTATCACTTGCGTTAACGGTAACGGTGAAGGAAAACAGCGTGAGGAAACCTGCACACCTGAGAGGGCTTCATAAAGTTCTCGATGGTGTGTGTAGTGTGCCAACCCGCACCAAGCCAGCGTGGTAGACTAACAGCTACTTCACACAGAAACTGCTTACAGGTCCCGTTTTAGCGGATCCGTTTTTATTTTGGCGATGTCGCCTGTAGTTGTATGAGCGAGTTCACATACACGACAGTATTCCGAATCCAGTAAAAAACACTGGTGCGACATTTTTACACACATAAACTGGATGCCAGAACAGTATAAAAACGGATCCGGAGAAGTATGGGTGCCTTCTAGGGTTTCTTTCTCGGGTTCCCGATCCCGGGAATACCCGGAAAACTATCGATCTGTTTTAACGGATCCGCTGTGTGAAAGCGGATCCGTTTTCATCGGACCGTTTTAAAGAATCCGTCGGTACAGATGTGAAGAACACATCCAGTACCGACGGATCCGTTAAAACGAATTCGCTATGTGAACGGGCTCTTAGGCCTCAACCTTACTCATTCTGAGAAGAGGCCCGTGGGGAGTGCGATATAACTCTTCATTCGGCAACAAAAACTCATCATCCATGATTCATTTAAATATTTCGGAATCGTCATTGTTATCGCCACCTGACAGTCATTTCTAATCCACACATGCATAGCTTAATACATTGTAATGTCGACATGATATGATACGATATGATATCGGCCACAGCTGCGAATGAAAGATAAAAGCTAATAGTAATCTGTAACACCTGCATAATTGCTACGATAACGTATAGACTTACGAACGTACAGAGTCGAACATGTTTAATAAAAGGAGAAGCTGACTGACTGACTGATCTATCAACGCACAGCCTAAACGGCGGGGGTTAGAAACTTGAAATTTTAACAGTAGGTTCATTTTGTGACGTAAACATCCACTAAGAAGGGATTTCTCGAAATTCAACCCCTAAGGGGGTGAAAAAAATCACGCAAGCGAAGCTGCGGGCAAAAGCTAGTGTTTAATAAAACATCACAATCGCACTGCCAGATTAATAGTGTATCAGGGAGAATATAAAAAAAAATATTAACAAAAATTGAGAACGTCATTAGCATCATCCCAAAGTTAAGAATGCAGATGTTTAATACTATAATTATGATAATGGAAACTGAAACTATACCGCTGCCGTCAAGCAATAAGACAAGAATAAAAACAACCTGACAATACTATAACGTTAACAACCCGGGAGAGGAATGATTTGTTAAAAAATTTCGAATATTCACCCATCAACTCAAAATGAAGCTTTTTTTAGAATCGTCATAAAACTGATTATTTACTTCCTGTTATAGATTACAATTAAAGTGAATGAAATGAATTACGCGTGAAGATTTGTGTTTGTAAACGCACCCACGATACAGGAGAAATCCTAGTGTGGCGCAACGTTTTTAAAAAATAAGATAAAAGAGTTATCTCAAATTGATCAAATTTTGAGTTGATACAGTATTAATTTAGCAGTGCAATCATGTTCAGCAGAGGTGATTTTAGTACACTCTCGTGTTCCCGTTGTGTTTAAGTTCACTGTATTAGGTGGCGAGCCCATTGCCACTAACCGGGCCCAAATGTTACCGTGGAATTCCACACGGAAAAACCCAATAACACTTTGCCCGACCTTAGGATCGAACCCAAGACCTTATGATCAGCAGTCGCACTTGCCAGCACTAGACCAACGAGGCAGTGAAATAAATAAATAAAATAAATATCTTTGGTCAGTCTAAAACTTCTGTTGTCTATGGTGAATCACACGATAATCTCCTAATTTTTTTGTTATCAATATAAAGATAATAATTTTCTTAGATATTTTGTTAATATGTGTTAAGCCTCAGTGACTAGTGTTGATATTGTGTTTAATTAATTAAATTAGTACTTATAATTATTACAAAAATGTGGTCGGAAAAAATATTTTTATTATTAGGTAAGTTATTAGCTTAAGTCAAAATGGCATGAAAGTAGAATGAATGCAGTGGAAATGTGTTCCTTGCGAAGTATGTGCGGTGAATGATAGATTTAGGAATGATGAGATTAGACAAAGTTGCGGTTTAAAAGATGATGTAGTGACAAAAATTTAAAGGAGTATGGTGGGTGGTTTGGTCATGTTGAGAGAATGAGTGAACGGCGATTAACAAAAGGAATTTGTGAGGCGGCTGTCAGTGGAAACGGTAGAGGACGCCCTAGAAGGACATACATCGATGATATTGGTGATGTTCTTCACAAAGGATAGGTGCGTAGTACTCTTAACCGGCGTGCGTGTATGACAAGATGTATGAATGTGGATGAAGCGAAAGGGGTATGTAAGGGTCGTAGCATGTGGCGTTCTGTAGTTTCTGCCTACCCCCATGGGAAAAAGGCGTGAGTTTATGTACGTATGTATGTATGTCATATTCTGTTTTTATATTATTTTATTGTGAATGTGAGTACCTACCATATAGGCTAGCTTTATACACGAATTTTGAAACTGGCGGTTTTGAGTTTTTTTTTGGGACCTACGCAAATGTCCGGCTGATTGGTAGCGTCGCGCATCAGGTTGTTGAGCTCTCTAAAGTAAGTTTTGAGCTACACGATGGCTGATGCATGCGTGCCGTCAGTTAGGACAGGTCAACTCAAACCTGCTATGGCACTTTCCTCAAAAGGCCATTCCAGACGTTGCCCTATATTGTTACACTTTCATTGTTTTTATACCACAATGTCTGACCTTGATCTCGAGTTTGTTTCGGCTTTTCTTCTCAGAGCTAGTCAGACAGAAAATGCCGGCGCCATCTAGTCTTAAAAAAAACATTACCTGTAAACGGGGCTATTTAAAATTCATGGGGTTAATTTGGAATTCAGTTATGGAACGTACCTACTTCTTATACATATTTACCATTTCAATGAAATTGTATATTTCTATACTAATATTATAAAGAGGAAAGATTTGTATTTTTGGATTTTTGTATGTAACGAATAATAATATAATAATAATAATAATTTATTATGTCTGCCTCTCAAAATGGATGTAGGAAAGGATCCCGCGGTACTAAAGAGCTGCTATTTATTTTAAAATACTTACAAATTACATTTTTAAATATTTCTATAAAAACACAAAAACATTTAAAAATATAAAAAATAGTAGTCCACCGGCATCGGGAACAGGGTCCAAACTAAGGCAATAATAATTTATTATGTCTGCCTCTCAAAATGGATGTAGGAAAGGATCCCGCGGTACTAAAGAGCTGCTCCTCATTGACATGGCCATTAGCCAACAAGTTCGTCGCTCCCAAAAGGATCTGTCGACATGTTGGATAGACTATAAGAAGGCCTATGACTCGGTGCCACATTCATGGCTCATGAGGGTGCTAGAGTTGTATAAAATAAATACAACTCTTCGCACCTTCCTGATGTCATGTATGAGGCACTGGAGGACGGTCCTTCGCTATCCGGGATGTCGACGGATTAGAGGGAGTGGGGAACAGATAAGGATCGAGCGCGGTATATTCCAGGGTGACAGTCTGAGTCCTCTGTGGTTTTGCTTGGCCTTGAACCCCTTGAGTACATTGCTGGAGGGAACAGGGCTAGGCTATCAGTTGAGGAGAGGAGGTCAAGTAATATCCCACCTCCTTTACATGGATGACCTAAAACTATTTGCCCCCACTGATTTGCAACTAATGGAGTTACTGAAGGTAACTGAAAACTTCAGTAATTCTATTAGGATGGAATTTGGTGTGGACAAATGTGCGGTCATGCATGTAAAGCGAGGGAGGATTGCGGAATCCGAGGGAATCCAACTCCCGAATTCCGTACAACTTAGATCCCTCTCCCCAACTGAGACCTACAAATACTTGGGTATGTCGGAGGCTTTAGGCATCAGCGAGACCGACATGAGACAATCGTTGCGGGAGCGCTTCTTTGGCCGCCTGAATAAATTACTGAAAAGTTTTTTATCAGGCGGAAACAAGGTGCGCGCCTTTAACGGTTGGGTCATGCCGGTCTTGATGTACTCCTTCGGCACACTCAAGTGGACTCAGGCGGATCTTGACGCCCTGGATAGAAGGGTCCGTGCACTGCTGACTGCACATCGGATGCATCATCCACGCTCTTCAGTGATGAGGCTGTACATTCCGCGAAAGTGTGGGGGTCGAGGCTTTTTAAACGCTAAGACCCTACACAACCGCGAAGTGTACAGTCTCAGGGAGTATTTCCTCCAAGCTGAAGGGGTGATGCACCGAGATGTGGTCGCAGTGCACAAGGGATTCACCCCGCTCGCCTTGGCTAGAGAGAACTGGCGCAAGCCTGCAGTGCTTAGTACCAATGATCGCGAGGTGGTGTGGCAAAGCAAGGAGCTACACGGGCGCTACTATCGGGCCCTTCATGGGCCCGATGTTGACTTTTCAGCGTCCGTATCCTGGCTACGTTCTGGTAACCTCTTTGGGGAAACCGAAGGTTTTGTTTGTGCAATTATGGACGAAGTCATGATGACGAACAATTATAGGAAATATATTGTGAAGGATGGCACGGTTGACATCTGTCGGGCATGCCACCGTCCGGGAGAATCTATCCGACACATTGTTTCCGGTTGTTCTCGTCTTGCCAACGGTGAGTACTTGCACAGACACAACCTGGTGGCCAGGATTATTCACCAGCAACTTGCCTTGAAATACAACCTTGTGGAATCGGAAGTACCGTACTACAGGTATGTGCCCGACCCAGTTCTCGAGAATGGTCATGCCACATTGTACTGGGATCGATCTATTATCACTGACAGGACTATTGTAGCCAATAAGCCTGATATAGTGGTAATAGATCGATCAGAGCGCCGGACAATGATTGTTGATATCACGGTCCCTCATGACGAGAACCTCGTGAAAGCTGAGAAAGATAAACAAATAAAATATCTTGATCTAGCACACGAGGTTGTCGGCATGTGGGATGTGGACTCAGCAGTCATTGTTCCGATAGTCGTTACGGCGAATGGTATAATAGCCAGAGCCTCGATATTCACCTCATGAGGCTCTCGTTGGGTGGCTGGATCAAGGGCTTGATACAGAGAGCAGTACTCCTTGACACGGCACGCATAGTGAGGAGGTTCCTTTCTCTGGAGCCCTGACTGCCGGCAGTTTGGACCCTGTTCCCGATGCCGGTGGACTACTATTTTTTATATTTTTAAATGTTTTTGTGTTTTTATAGAAATATTTAAAAATGTAATTTGTAAGTATTTTAAAATAAATAAAGATAATAATAATTTTATTCAAATTCATTAGAACTAAAATAATACAAAGTCATAAATACATTATATTCATACATGTGTTACTTGCCTGAACTAGGTAACCCTGTGTTTCAGGCGAGAAGAGCAAATTTAGTCTAATCTAAAATAATCATATATTTATTATATAAAATAAAATAATAATCTAAGGTAATGGTTACGTAAACAATGTAATAAAAATGATTGACAAAGTAACATAATCCCTAGTAGCTACAATCTTCTTAACTTAACGAATTACTTAATGTATAATAAAAAATACAAACAAAATCTATTTAAGCACAATTAATAATTTCTCTGTATCTTCGTAGGACATACTTTGGAGAGCATCCTTGACATTTTTTTTACAATTATAATAATTCAGAGAATAGACGTTTGTGATCAAATTTAGTCTATTGTAGAGGAGTGGTCCGAGGAATAAGTAGAACTTTGATGTAAAAGCATGTCTTGTTCTTACTGTTTGAGGGCAAACTATATCTTTTCGTCTTTTATTAGTAAATTCAGTGCTGTAGGGTAGGGCTGCGTGTTGTTTTAAATATATATAATAAACTTAAAAACTACTGGGCCGATTACAAAAATTCTTTTGCCGTTAGAAAGCTACATTATCATTGAGTAACATAGGCTACGGGCGGAACCGCGAGGACACAGCTAGTATTATTATAAAAATAATATATTGATAATGAAATTATTCATAGTTAAAATATATATCGAAAAATCTTCTATACCTTGTTCGTTCTAATTAACCCAATGAATTTCAAATAGTCCCGTTTTACGGTACATCGATTTGTAAAAGTGTCTGTAACAGATTTATTTACAGAAATAAAAATCATTTATCATTTATTACTTCCAATAATTCTCTTTTTCCGCAGGATGCGTCCTTCATAGTCACTCGGTGGTCTCTTTATGGACATGCTCGCAGGACACAGACTGTTCTACCACAACAGGAGCGTTCTGCTTGTCGGGAGACTGCGTATGTCCTGTTGGGGAGCAAATAGTGCTGGGTGGATCACAGTGCGTTGAATGTAAGAAACTAGTTTATTCTTCTTACTCAATGTCCTAGATTTACACCCATATTCTAAGACGTTCCTCCAAAACTTACTCGACTCAGAACGGCCTCGAAAACACATTCAAAATTGTATTCTTAGTCGCAATTTCGAGTGAACTTTGAGGTTCCTCGACGGAGTCATTACGTCATAATTTGAATTACTGCATCACGCAAATAACGCCGCTATAAATTCTTGTAAGGATTATCGTAAAAATATTCGATAGTCTTCAAAATTCATTTTTGTTACATACGAACTTTGACACTTCCTTCCTTAAGGTAGTTTCCGAGGTACCTTGAGTTTGACCGATGATTTCTTACCTCGACTGAGGAAAAATCTCGAGTCGAGGACGCTTATGTCAAGTCGAGTAAGTTTTGGAGGAACGTCTTAGAATAAGGGTGTTAACGCAGTGTATTTCGTACAGGAGTATAGATATTATACAGGGTGTAAAAATAGCCTTAACGAAGCCGAAGTCTACGCATACTGTACATAAAACTAAGTAACATACAGCAAAAATAATTGCTGGGAAACAACTTTTATTTTTTGGTTTTAAAATGCAGCTTTTAATTGTAACGCGCAATGGAAGCGCGCGCTCAGCAGTCTGTGCCTACATTTCAAAAATATTGATAATGTTTGTATAGAAGAATGTTTAGTAATAACATTTAAACTTAGTTTTCGTGAAAAATTTACAAAAATATGTTGACTTTGACCTTCAATATCTCCATAACCAGTCGGTTTCCAGGTATGGCCCAATACCAAAAAAATCTTCATAATGATGTGAAGAATAAGTGGCTCTCGGCTTCGTTAAGGGTATTTTTACACCCGATATAGATCCAATAAGGAACATTTTACGAGGAGATGATGGCGACTAAGGAGGGAAAGAGGGACAGGGAGCTGTCTGCTCTTCTCCCTTTTCGCGCTACATGCAGCGGGCGCCGGAGGCCGCCCGGCGACCTCCGGCCACCCTAGTGTGTGGCCTGCAGGCGGAGAGTTAGAGGACCGCAGAGGAGCGCGCAGTGTTCCGCGTGCACCTCTCAGGAGGACGTGGGGCAAAGCCCCACAGTTGAGAGGTCCGCCAGCCCGGGGTTGCGTTGCATGCTTATACGAATCCCGCAACCCCGGCCGACGATCAGGAGGAGGAGGAACACCGTGGGTTTTTAGCCGGTAAGAGTCCGGCAGACCCCCTCACCATCCCTGAGCGAGGGACACCCATAAGGATTATACCACGATAAAAAAGGCAAAGCCAAAAGGAACCGTCGGTATTTTTTTTTTAAAGTTGCCCCATACTATGATTTCTCCTGTATCGTGGTTGCGTTTACAGACACAAATCTTCACATGCACAAACGCCCAGACCCGGAACAACTATTTGTAGGCCATACAGATATTTGATCCGTGCGGGAATCGAACTCACAACCCACAAGCGCAGAAGCCAATCCCTTAACCATTGCACCAAACGTGTCGTTTTGCCTCATGACTTGTTGATCTTCTTCTTTTCGTATCGACAGTACTTCGTTTTGTAGAAATTATAGTGCTTGCGCCCAGTAGGTGGCTACATTAATTGCTGCTTCGGTAGCGCTCATTAGATCATCAAGGGTGCCGGTGGACGGACATTCGGGACACTCCAGCAAGTGGGACATAGTCTGGACAGGAGCACCGCACTCGCACTGGGTGTTGGATTGATCAATGAACCCCCACTTCGCCAAATTGTGTTTGCAGCGGCCTACTTAGACACACAATCGATTGAGTGCTTTCCATACAGGCCACTGCAGCTCACGGCCGGGAGGCAAATGGTCCTGAGGTTTCACGAAGATGAAATTTGTTGAATAGGATTTACTCAATCCATTATTTTTACAGCCTCACCTTACTACACATCGCCGTGTTTCGAAGATCATCAGTGTTCCAATCTGGTCACCAACTTCGAGTGTCGTCGCTCTGCTGATTCAGATGGTAAGTATTTAATAATAACTCATTAGTTATCGTCATTAAACGGCCGATGTAAATAACCGATCTCGATCTAAAATATCTGGATAGATGTGTAGGGGGACGAGCTATGGTGTTCCTCCTACGAAAAGGGAGGATCCTCCTACCAGGCGGGTCTTATGCCTCGCGGGTCACTGCCCAACGGTTGATGTTGGGAAGTTGCATATATACTAACTCCGTGTTAAATCTTGATACCGCGATGCAGGATTTGTGACATTTCAACTGACAGCTGTCATTGTTGTCTGCTAGACATTCGTCGTACTGCGTAGTTCACATGTGGCGTAATAGATGCCGCCATAGATGTAAGTTTTTGACATTCGTTCTGCCTAGCTTTTTCCAAGTACATTGTTAGGGTCAGATTCCAGTCTAAAAAAGGAATAAACATACAAAAAATACCGTCGATTTGAGAACTTCCTCATTTTTTTGAAGTCGGTAAAATAAAGGTATCCCATCGGGAATGGCGTGTCTTGGAGTACCGCCTTCTGTAACAAACTCTTCACCCGACTGTCTAACGAGAACCTCGTCAGATATTGGTCGAAGCTCTTGACTATTACCTTGTATATCAGGTGTAAAAATACCCTTAACGAAGCCGACAGCCACGTATTCTGCCCATTATTACGAAGATTTTTTGGTATTGGGCCATACCTGGGAACCGATTGATTATGGAGATATTGAAGGTCAAAGTCGTCATATTTTTGAACGTTTTTCAGGAAAACTAAGTTTAAATGTTATTACTAAACATTCTTCTATAAAAACATTATCAACATTTTCGAAAAGTAAGCACAGTCAGCTGCGCGCGCGCTCACATTGCGCGCTACAATTAAAAGCTGTTTTTTTAATACCAAAAAATAAAAGTCGTTTCCCAGCAATTATTTTTGCTGTATGTTACTTAGTTTGATAGGCAGACTTCGGCTTCGTTAAGGCTATCACCAAGTGATGATCATTCATCACCAACTACTTCTCAAAATAATCTTTTCTTCTTCCAGAAGGCAACTGCTTCTGCCAACCAGGATTCCACTTTTTCCACGGCCGATGCTGGCGGTCTGTAGACCATGGAGGCTCCTGCAACAGAAACGAAGAGTGCATGGGTGTACTCAGGGATCCATACAATCTGGCCTGTAGGGAAGGTATCTGTGGGTGCGCTGATGGGTACTATGAAAGGCAGAGAGGAGAGTGCAGGCAGATTGGACAAGGTAAGCTAAGACCAACCTGAACCGACCAATTTGAACCAATGAGGATTTTCTGCAAAATGTTCTACGTGAGAAGGCAGCACTGTAGCGTCAGATCCAACCACCTGTCAAAACACATCACGATTTGTATTTTTCGATCATTTTTTTGGTTTATTTATTCTTAAAACGTTACAAAAGGAATATTGTTTTCTAAAATGCCACAGTGTTGTGCAGTGCCTACGTGTGGAAATAAAACAGGAGGGTGACTTTTGCGCCTCTCTTTTTGAGCTCAATCTTCAGTTCGGCAACCATTCTCTGGCCGTAATCATAATAAAATCAATAACAATTCCAAATACGTGCAATTTCACAAAAAAAATATACGTTCGGTAAGAATCTATGCTATCTGACAGCTGTTTGGACCTGACGCATACGAAGTGCCGTCTGGTGGCAGAAAAAGTATCGAAAACCCTCATTTGAATTCCCTGATCCACCGTGCTCACCCGACACGAAGCCGGTCGTCTTTTCTGACTCCGCAGTCACACCGAGAATTCAGCGCTCATCAAGCTGTCTACCTCCCAGTCCTCCCGCGAGCAACGCCCTAAGCCGAGGTCCGAGTCCCATTAGGGGTCGCCCTTAGTGCTGTTGTTGCTAGTAGTCATGTTATTAGTAAGTAGTAGTTAGCTTAAGTTAAGTGTTTTACTCGTCCCCATTGGTTGGAGACCCTTCAGGTTTCGCCAAAAACTGCCCGGTTACGTAGAAACTGTCCACAAGACCATCCACAAGAAGTCGAATAGAAAAAAAGCTATTTGAAAAAGGGTAGGTAAAGGTAAATAATATTTTGCTCAAATTAATAAAAAAAAATATGTATAGAAAAATTTGGTATTCGACTATTTAAAAAAAAAAATGTCCTCACAGCTCCGCCTATGTTACTCAGTGTAGCCTATGTTACTCAGTGATAATGTAGCTTTCTAACGGCCAAAGAATTTTTGAAATCGGTTCAGTAATTTTTAAGTTTATTCGTTACATACAAAAATACAAATCTTTCCTCTTTATAATATTAGTATAGATAAAGAATTTAATTTAATTTTTATTATATCAAAAAAACAATTACATTTAATGTAAAATATAATAATTGTGAATGTGATTACCATCTATGCTGGCTTTATACACGAATTTTGTAACTGTTCGGCGGTTTTCAGTTTTTTTTTGTGACTTACGCTTTTGTCCAGCTGATTGGTAGCGTCGTGCGTCGGGTTGGTGAGCTCCCTAAAATAAGGTTTGAGCTACACGACGGCTAATGCATGCGTGCCGTCAGTTAGGACAGGTCAAATCAAATCTGCTATGGCACTTTCCTCGAAAGGCCATTCCAGACGTTGCCCTACATAGTTTTTATACCACAATGTCTGGGTTTCATAAGAGATCTTGATCTCTGAGTTTGTTTTGGCGTTACTTCTCAGAGCTAGTCAGATAGGAAATGAGGGCGTCATCTGGTCTTAAAACAACATTACATTGACTTGTAAAAGTGTCTGTAACAGATTTATTTACAGAAATGAAAATTATTTATCATTTCTTCATCTTCTCCCTGCCCTTATCCCACACTAGGTGTGGTCGGCACAACATGTATTTCATAAATTCATGTTGTTAGAGGTTTTGGCTTATTGTTTTAAGACCGGCCACGTTGCGCCGCGCCGTCGCGCGGGTGACCCAATGTGCTTGCTGATATTATGCACTGGGTCCCAAAATGATATGCTTGTCAATCTTATTGCCGACAACTAAGCAGACTATGTTCTTCTTGGTGTAGTATACTTGCAGTTCCTCGACCCACTCATTCAGTTTTGCTAGGGACTTCGATTCTGACACATCGTAAACTAATGCAGGACCGTGAGCGTATCATGACTTTAACACCATTCACGTCCATGACTTTACATTTGTATTCAACTCCGATTGTAGTTGGGAATGATGAATTGTAGTCTCCCGTTGTGAACGCTAGGATTATGCCGGATTTACCCACACCACACTCACACTATTTATTATTTACTTTTTAAACACGCCGCACTCACACTATTTATCATTTACTTTTTAAACACACCGCACTCACACTATTTATCATATTTTACTTTTTAAACACACCGCACTCACACTATTTATCATTTACTTTGTAAACACACCGCACTCACACTATTTATCATTTACTTTTTTTTCAGCTGTCGGAGACGGCTGTGTTTTGAATGAAGATTGTCAGTTTGACAACGGAGTTTGTGACTTGGAGACTTTTAGGTGTACAGACAGGACTAGCGGTGAGTTTATTTATCCCAACCAGCACTGGGCCCGCGTGGTGGATTACGGCCCATTCCCTCTCACAGAGAGGAGGCCTGTGTCCCAACAGTGGGAACATTACAGGCTGATGATGATGAGTTCAGTATCACCAGTCTTTTTTTTTCTTTTTGGAAATTCCTCATGGATGTCCCTCGCCCGGGGAAGGCGAGGGGGCCCGTGAACTCTTACCGGCTAAAAACCAACGGTGTCCCTCCTTCTGACCTAAGGCCGGGGTCACGGGTTTCGCAAAAGCATGCACCGTAATCCCGGCAGGTCCCGGTCCGCCAATCCTAGGAGGACCTCTCCTCTGTGGGGCCCCACATTCCCCTGAGAAGCGCGCACGGAACACAGCGCGCTGCCTTCTCGGACCGGTTACTGCTCGAGCGGCGGGTCCCCCCCTAACTCGCCGCCCGCATGCAGTATCATCAGCCTAGCCTGTCCAACAAAGTTGAGGTCAGTACTTAGATCTCCTTGTGTTCGTTAGAGTACTACCACCATATCGACGCTCGGCAGTGAAAACCTCGTAAATCAAATTTTCTTCCAAAACAATTTATTTGTTCTTTATATTGATAAACTCGTCATACACGTACTAGTTCAACAAACTTTCAATTCAAATACTTCTAAGCTATCTATGACGTACGATGACAAACTTGTATTAACATTTGATCGGCCATTTTTTTTGCAGGAGACAGATATTACTATCTCTTTTAAAAAATTGTATTATATAATTATGTTACCGCTAAAGGTGGGTGTGAACATAAACTTAAGATTAGCCGGCTAAACTTAGGTCTAACTTCGAGGAGGTGTTCATGTTAGTTCTTCTATCTTTAGCCGGCTAAACATAAGTGTAACTGCAGGCCCTTGGCTAAAATGTAGAAGGAAATGAAAAAGGAAACAATGTAATAATGTTTACTATTTTGACACCGAGCTCGGAACTTGGGGCATCCCGACTCGGATAGTTTAGGTTATTTTTCGTTCGTGGTTATTTTTTTTCAAACCACCCATAAGTAGGAGCCCCGTATAGCGGGGCTCCGTCGACCGGACCTCCGGAATCACTTAACGTTGACCTCAAAGTCACTTGTTCTTGACCAATAGTAACTCACGAAACTTACTCTCAAACTTCGTTTTAAGCGTTTCGAGATTGTGCGACGCCGACATTGCAAGTACGTGCAATCAACCGCAAGGAAAGATGACGCAATGCTAAACAAAAACATTGCCACGTGTGCGCGCATTGTCTCCCCACCGCCCCCTCAAGCCCTCCGCCGGCCCGGCGCGTCCATCGAATACATTTTTAGCCGTTTCGTTTCGAATAATGTGCACATTAGCCGGCTAAAGATGGAATATCACGACACAAACTAACATGATATCGAACTTTAGCTGCTTCTCGAAGTTAGACCTAACTTTAGCCGGCTAATCTTAAGTTTATGTTCACACCCACCTTTAGTCGTAACACGTATACATACGTGGTTTTCACTGCCGACCGTCGATATACAGGGTGTAAACGAAATCATGTAATTCCTTCAAACCTCGTGATGTACTGCTGACATAGATTAACACTGCACGGGATACATTTGGATTCTATAAAAAAATAATACAAGATGTAAACATGTGTTCTTAACGTGAGGCATTTTCGTTCGTTTCGTTCGCCGCGCGGTTATTTAACTCGGGGCGCTAAAATCCCTCACGTTAAGAACACCATGTTTACATCTTGTAATTTTTTTTATTGTATCCCAAAGTATCCCGTGCAGGGTTAATCTATGTCAGCAGTACATCACGAGGTTTGAAGGAATTACATGATTTCGTTTAGTCTCTGTATATTTCTGCCTCGTTGGTTTAGTGGTGGCAAGCGCGTCTGCTGATCGTGAGGACCTGGGTTCGATCCCCAGGTCATGCAAAGTGTTATTGGGTTTTTCCGTGTGGAATTCCTCAGTAGCAGCCCGGAGTTTGGATTTGTGCCTGTAATGGCAATAGGCTCGCCCCCTATTACATGTGACTTAAACATGACGGCGAAATTAGGGTGTTACTATACACCTCTGCCTAACCCTTAGGGGAATACAGACGTGATGTTATGTTATGCCTAAAGGCATAGTCGCATAAAGTCAAAAACTAATTTATTCAAAATATAACATACTAGCTGTGTCCTCACGGCTCCGCCCGCGTAAGAAGTTTTATTCCAGTAATAAATATAGCCTATGTTACTCAGTGATAATGTAGCTTTCTAACGGCAAAAGAATTTATTAAATCGGTCCAGAAGTTTTTAAGTTTATTCGTTACATACAAAAATACAAATCTTTCCTCTTTATAATATTAAGTATAGAAGGATTGGTTGTGTGTATCTCAGAAAGTGCTTAATTCTAAATTTAGCAAAGTCATTGAGTTTTTGCAATGCGCAAAATTAAATATCGTCCGATTGTATCAACATATGCAATGAACAACCAGCAAATGTTTTTAAAGTATCTTATTGTGTGAGATCTGTGATAACGGTTCTTCAACTCGAGTTCACAATAAAAATCGGTCATTGGTAACTTTAGTCACCGATTAGATACCATTTTAAAAGGAAATAGTTAGATCTGCTGTTTAGATCTTACGTCATACCCTGCTTCACGTTCATTGACAGCGAAATACCCAGTTTAAGGTCAAAGCACACATATCAACTCGGAAAGGGATCGTCACCGTATCAACTCGAGCCGTTCAGTATTCTTTGTATGAAACTCCCTACTGCAACGCACACTAATCGGAATCAAGATACAAGACAGAAGATCATTTATTTGTCCAAAACATAAGCATACACACAGAGCATGCAAGATGTTAAATTCGGAATCGTAACGTAATCGCCTCGCATCGGGACTAGCTCACGAACCGCGGTGCGGTACGTGGTCAACTTGGTTCCCGCGCTTACGGCTCGTCGTCCTCGCGCTTACGTCTCTCCGTACCCGAGCTTACGTCTCTTCGTCCACCCTTGCCCCTCTCACCCCTCCTGCGGCCTGCCTGCAGCACACTACTGTTACTGCGAGCCGTAAGCGCGGCGTCACCTAGCCGTAGCCGAGTCGACGTATCGGAGCTGCTGATCCGGTTTGGTTACGTGCTTACGTTGGGTTGACGCCTGTTTGACGGTGAGGCGAAAGACGATACGGTGACGATCCTTTTCCGAGTTGATATGTGTGCTTTGACCATTAAGCAGTGATTGCCTAGTGGTGTGACCGTCGGACTGCCAAGTCATAGGTCTCGAGTAGCTACACTAACCACACGAAAAGAAAGAAGAAGCAAAATACCCCTCTAGCAACTCTCTTTCACATCACGACGGAACACAACAAACTGTTTGGCGCCGGACTTTAATGTTCAGATGGTAGCTAGCCAGGCGGACCGTATAGCTCCTACCACGTCGCGTGCTGGGTTTTGTATAATCTTACAACACGCACCTATTCCCAGCGTGCGGTGAGGAAGTTTTAACTTCTGGCCCGTCACCAGACGGGATATAACGCGGGGGGGGGGGGGAACTTTTTTTTTTTTTACTTTTTTTTTCTTTAAAAAAACGTTGCCTCACACTAGGATTTCTCCTGTGTCGTGGGTGCGTTTACAGACACAAATCTTCACACGCACAAACATCCAGACCCGGAACAACTATCTGTAGGCCATACAAATATTTGTTCCGTGCGCGCTTCTCAGGAGGATGTGGAGCGACGCCCCACAGAGGAGAGGTCCGTCAAAGGTTGGCGGACCGTGACCTGTCGGGGTTGCGGTGCATACTTTTGCAAATCCCGCGACCCCGACCGAACGGTCAGGAGGAGGAACACCGTTGGTTTTTAGCCGGTAAGAGTCCGGCAGACCCCCTCGCCTTCCCCGGGCGAGGAACATCCATGAGGATTTTCCAACGATATAAAAAAAAGGTAGTTGTAGTATGAACTGAACTTTAGTGACTCTTTCTCTCTCACACACACGAAAACAGTCGATCCAGCAATCTCATGCTGTTTAACCACCAAATGTCATCCCCAGGATCACAATACTAATTACCCTTCTCTTTTCCAGAAGCAACATTTGCAGATATAGTAAGGAACAATGTTACTACAAGAGCTCTGACTAGAGCCCAAGGTACTGCTTGTGACGCAAACAATGCATGCCCATCACCTTTCATCTGTTCCACGTTCGGTTCCTGCGTGTGTCCCAACGGATACTACGCCAGCGATAATGGTGCCACATGTTTAGCACGTAAGTAACTATAATATGCACTTGCCCTGGGCGGCAAAGATTAGGTGGCGGCCCACCACCAGGCAGTCTCACTGTCTCTACTATGCTGGACTGGTTATATGAATAAACCTTTAGAATTATTTATAATTTTATTAAAATAATATATATAATTTATAAAATTTCTTTGAAGGTACCTATTTTATCTTCTTCTTCTTCTTCCTGCTTTTATCCCACACTAGGTGGGGTCAGCACAACATGTATTTCGTAAATCCATGTTGTTAGAGGTTTTGGCTTATTGTTTTATGACCGGCCGCCTACCTGACATCAACCCTCATTGGGAATACTAGTTGCGCCGTCGCGCGGGTAACCCAATGTGCTTAATTATGCACTGCAAAGTGATATGCTTGTCAATCTTACTGCCGGCAACTAAAGCAGACTATGTACTTCTTGGTGGAGTATACTTGAAGTAGATACCTACCTATTTTATTTGTTGAAAAATTTGGCTTATAGGGCGGCAAATTGGTACTCCCTGTACCACTCCCCTTTGAAAAATGTAGATCTGGGACTGAATGTGCATCAATAAAGCTTAGGACAGTCCTTTTCTGGACAAGAAATGAGCAGCGGGCAACATACGACATGCGCAAACATTAACGTGGTCTGCGCGGTGCAGTCGCTATGATAACGACCAACTTGCAATCTTATCCAAGCCGATGACGGTCAGCTTTACCGCTGCGAAAATACTGGTTACTGTAGTCAATAACCATGGACCCAGACTGGGCAAGTCCAAAGAGTTGAATTCCAGCATGCATCCTTTTTTATTGAGATGCCCAGCTGAGGATCGCACAAGGGTTCTGATAAAGAATCAAGTTTTACGACTTTCATGATAGAATTTCTCTTCCAAAGTTCACAAAATAATTCAGATAGCAACCTTCTAATTAAAAATCTGTTTTTTTGCGCACGTTATCAGTTGATAATGATGTTGAGTAATGTAATTATGATAAATGGCTTATGATCGATTTCCATAATCTACGGAGCATTATTGATTAAAATCGAGTTCTTGGATCTTTACCAATACCAGTGCAAGTGCGGTGCTCCTGTCCAGACTATGTCCCACTTGTTGGAGTGTCCCAAATGTCCATCCACCTGCACCCTTGATGATCTAATGAGCGCTACCGAAGCAACAATTAATGTGGCCACCTACTGGGCGCAAGTACTATAATTTCTACAAAATGAAGTACTCGGTCGGGTTGTTGAGCTCCCTAAAATAAGGTTTGAGCTCCGCGATTATTGATGCAGATGTGCCGTCAGTTAGGACAGGTCAACTCGAACCTGCTATGGCACTTTCCTCAAAAGGCCATTCCAGACGTTGCCCTACATCGTTTCACTCGCATAGTTTGTATACTACAATGTCTGGAATTTAAAAGAGACTTTGACCTCTGAGTTTGTTTCGGCTTTTCTTCTCAGAGCTAGTCAGATAGGAAATGCCGGCGCCATCTAGTCTTAAAAAAAACATTACATTGACTTGTAAAAGTGTCTGTAACAGATTTATTTACAGAAATAAAAATCATTTATCATTTACTGTCGATACGAAAAGAAGAAGAAGAAGACCAATAATGAAGCAAAGACCTGACTTTGCATAGTATACCCTTCCAAATGGAAGTAGCTATCACGGGTAAAATGATCTTACGAGTCTATTTATTATACCCAGTTTGACAATCATGGGCGTGGCCAGGATTTTGTCCAGGGTGGGGCAAACTCAGTTAGACAGTAAATATTTGTCTTTCCAATAAATCTGGAAGTGCAGAATGGGATTATGGGGCAGTATAGGGTATGTGACTATAATTTTTTTATTACAAATTTCGAAACTATTACAAAAATGATAGGCAACAGTGAAAAAACTACTGAAATATTTAATAAAATGCCCAAGTTATAAACGATTGAAAATTGCTCACTAGACAGAGACAACATGACGCCAAAATGACGTCATACCTTGCAAACTTCATAATTATTTGACACCACTCCGTACAATATCCGTTTCGCGCGACAAGGACAGAAAATGCCCCCTCCAAAAATTTCGCAAGCGTGTAGCTCCTCTATTTTTTCATCGACTTTATTTATTTTTTCACATATCAATTTGTATCTATACTTTCTTTAAAATAATACTAAATTATTGTACATTTTTAATAGTAGTCAACTACCCTATTGCCCCATAACTTTATTTTTGATGTTCAAATATGTATAGACGGAGTCGTGCTTTGGTCTGCCTATTTTAGGTAATTGTTCTGTGGACATGGGTAGCGAGTTGACTGAATCTAGACCATTTACCTGTTCTTTCTTGTGCCAAGGTGGGGCAAGCGCCCCACTTTGAATACGCCCATGTTGGCAATAACAAAAGATACCACTGGTAAGGAAACCGATTCGTTTTTGTTTATAGGAATCGGCATTCTCATTTATACGGTTATTTGTCCTCAAAACTAGTTATTTCTTATTAAACATGTCCTAATGTTCTATTATCTTTCCAGAACTGGGTTCACCATCCACAGAGGCACAATGCGTTGGTTTCCTGGCTGAAGTGATTGATGGAGTCTGCGGCTGTCCACCTAATATATATTTTGATGAGAACATGAGGGACTGTGTCAAAGGTAGGTTTCAAGTTCTTAACTTTGAAGGGAGTTGTGGGAGAGGCATACGCCCATATTCTAAGACGTTCCTCCAAAACTTACTCGACTCATACTCGACTCAGGACGGCCTCGAAAACACCTTCAAAATCTTCTTCTTCTTAGTCGCAATTTCGAGTGAACTTTGAGGTTCCTCGACTGAGGGGTCCTCAAATGAGTCGAGGTAGAGTGGAGTCATTACGTCATAAATTGAATTATCTGCATCGCGCAAATAACGCCGCGATAAACAATTGTAAGGATTATCGTAAGCATATTCGATAAATTCTTCAAAATTAATTTTTGTTACATACGAACTTTGACACTTTCTTCCTTAAGGTAGGTTCCGAGGTACCTTGAGTTTGACAGATGATTTCTTACCTCGACTGAGGAAAAATCTCAAGTCGTGGACGTTTATGTCAACTATAACTACCGATGGTGGTGAAAAAGGCTGAGTGGAGGTGGAGTCGGGTCGAGTAAGTTTTGGAGGAACGTCTTAGAATATGGGTGATAGGGACCTTCAAACCATCTCTTTCTCATAATGCTAAATCCTAGTACTTACGTTTTTTATGTATGAAAATACGTCGCCAGGCGTCAGATGTCCTAGCGATAGAAAGCTTGCCTTTCATGCAGGAGGAACTTTTCGTATTCATGTGCAGATCAGAATTTGATTATCACTTGCGTTAATGGTGAAGGAAAAACATCGTGAGGAAACCTGCACACCTGAGAGGGCTGCATAAAGTTCTCAATAGTGTGTGTAGTCTGCCAACCCGCACCAGGCCGGCGTGGTGGACTAAGGCCTAAACCCTTCTTATTCTGAGAAGAGGCCCGTGCCCAGCAGTGGGACAATAATGGGCTGATTATGTTTATGTTTGTTCTGCCTCGCCTTTTTTCCAACTATGTTGGGGTCAGCTTCCAGACTAACTAGATGCGGCTGAATACCAGTATTTTACACGGAGCGACTGCCATCAGACCTCCGCAACACAGTTACTGGGCAATGGCGATATCGTAAAGTTAGACCGGTTGTCAGACTTTCAAGCTTCTGACTTTCCGTAACTACTGTTGTATTCGTACGGTCACCCATCGACGGACTGACCGCGGCAAGCGCAGCATTTTTTTTATTCCGTTAATCTATAGGTATACTAATATTATAAAGCTGAAGAGTTTGTTTGTTTGAACGCGCTTATCTCAGGAACTACTGGTTGGATTTTTTTTTTGTATTCGATAGTCCATTTATCGAGGAAGGTTATAGGCTATATAACATCACGCTACGACCAATAGGAGCGGAGTATAAATGAAAAATGTTGCAAAAACGGGGAAAATGTCCACCACATATGTAAATAAAGCTTATATGTACCAAATTCAACTATTATTAATCCGTATTCTTATCTTCCAGCAACCCGCAACCTCACAGACGCCTGCGTCTCAGACCAGATGTGTCACACATTCGGTGCGGCTGTGCGGTGCACAGACCCACAACCGCCGTGGGGCTTTAGGAACTGCGAGTGCATCCCTGAAATGGCTGTCTGGGACGGGGACAGATCTATGTGCAGACTTTTTGTGGGTAAGTCATGTGCACAGAAATACAAGGTGTAAAAAGACCCTTCACGAAGCCGTCAACCATGCATCAAAGTAAGTAACCCTACGCAAAAACTATCGCTGGGAAACGATTTTTTTTTTGGGTGAAAAATTTCGTTTTACTGTAAAGCTCAATGTAACGCACTCAAAACACTGTGCTGATAGATGCAATGAGTAGTAAACGGGTAATGGAGGTATTTCAAGTACATTTGTAACCTTCAAAACTAGTATTTTAAAAAAAAGTTGTGAAAAAGTTGGAACTTTGACCTCCAATATCTCCGTAACTAGAAGGTTCCCAGGCATAGTCCAGAACAAAAAAAGTATCGCAATGACGTGGAGAATAAGTGCCTTTCGGCTTCGTTAAGGGTCTATTGACACCGTTTATATCACTGAGCGTTGCACATAGCCTTAATTACCTAAGAGTTGCGCCGAGCACAATTGACGGCTTTTACACCCTTAATTAAACCTTGGATTCGCTAGGGGACAAAATGCTCCCCAACACAAAACACAACGTACAACATTGAGTCTACGTGCCGCTACAAAGTTGCACACTGCCCCGCAACGTTGCGGGTAACATTGTGTGTCATTTCTAAGTGACGCGACACATGTTGCAAGCCGCCGTTTCGAGCCGCACCGCCCGTGCGGTAACCATTCTTTTTTTTATCGTGGGGAATTCTCATGTATGTCCCTCGCCCGGGGTAGGCGAGGGGGTCTGCCGGACTCTTACCGGCTAAAAATCCACGGTGTTCCTCCTTTTGACCGTCGGTCGGGGTGGCGGGATTCACTTAAGCATGCACCATAATCCCGGCAGGTCGTAGTCCACCAACTGCTGGTGGACCCTTCCTCAGTGGGGCCCCACCCCACGACCAAACAAGCACATGGGCGCCAGGCTAACCCGTGTGGTACCCTGTAGCTCGAATTAATTGCGATGCGGTGTTGCACCGCACCGTTAACGTATCGTGTGGCTTCGCTCTTACTCCTGCCCAAAGCAGCTTTAACTCTCTCCCTGCCACGGGAACCGGCGGCGACCCCCTAAAATTTTGTTCAGCAGGCCAAAGCACATTTTTTAATAGTTTTATCACATTTTCCAAAACAGCACGACAGTAGTTGTAAAACCTATTTGAATTCAGGTCAGGGCGGGTCCCACTGGTGGACCGAGACCTTTGAGTTGCGGTGCATGCAATAGCGAATTCCGCGATCCCGGCCTTAGGTCAGAAGGAGGGACACCGTGGTGGTTTTAGCCGGTAAGAGTCCGGCACACCTCCCCGTCTTCCCCAAACGGGGGATAGTCCATGAGGATTTCGCCACGCTAAAAAAAAAGGCGGATCCCACGGCATCCAGAAATATATTTTTTGGACCCGCCACGGCCTCTTGTAATAATTTTGACTTTTGACTCACGGCGTTCACAAGCAGAAGTTTTAGGACCCGCCGGCGGCCTCCATGACCTCCTGAACATAAAAAGTATTATCTATTGTCGGCAGGGAATGTCGCACCAAAATATCTGACACTTAAATTTTGTTTTTTTGTCCAGGAATCGGTGAAAATTGTCAAGTGAACAGCGACTGCCTAGCCGGAGTGATGGAGATTTACTGTGTGGAAAATAATGAAGGTCAAGGCATCTGTACGTGTCCTGACGGCTTTGTGGACGTGGATGGACTATGTCTGACCAGTGGATTACGTAAGTAAAATTAAATAATGGAATCAGGCTTTATCCATGACATACAAATATACAATAACAATATTCAGTGTTAATTCCACCAAACAGTTGATAAACTGACTCGAATCACATCCAAGGTATCCAAGCGGTCGACGAGTCAACATCTCGTAAGGATGCCCCATGGAGGGGCGAAACAATTATTGTACTCGTATCGGATTGAGTTGTTTGTTTGTTGCATTTTATTAATCGCACCTTCTGCATTTACATGACAAGATGTATGAATGTGGATGCAGCGAAAGGAATATGTAAGGATCATAGCATGTGGCGTTCTATAGTTTCTGCTTACCCCCATGGGAAAAAGGTATGAGTTTATATAATAAAAACATCTTCCTGAAACAAGTTGCGACACATGTTTCGCAACATGTTTCCGATATCGACGAGATATTAAATGTATTATTGTATTAATGGTTGCCGTTTTCAGAGCTCGGAGATTCATGCCAGGCGTCACAAGAATGCACAGAGACTGCCCACACCGTCTGTGAGTCTGGTTTGTGCTCCTGTGGAGAGGGATACCAAGAACTCGACGGTATCTGTGCACCAAGTAAGTAGTAACACAAAACAGATAGGTACAAAAGTCAATCTACATACAAGTGCGCTCGAGCAACGCACACATAGACGCTGCTCACGGACACGATATCTCTAACTGTTTGGGACTAGAGTGCGAGTGAGTGCGAGCGGGAGTGCCATGCGCTTGAGAGAGATAGATATATAGATAGAGCGACCGCCGAGCGTAGGTATGATAAGTGAAGTACATACATGTGATTGACTTATGTACCTATCTGTTTAGTGGTAGTAACTAGTTTTTAATAATAGTAGTAGAGCTCCTTGAGAACGAGCCTGTAGGGGAATAAATAGCTTCGTCAGTTTTCAAATTCATTCCTTTCCCACATCGCAGGCACATGTTACCTTTTCAAACTGTTGAACGGAACAGACCGATGCATGGAAAATTATGTTTAATTATTTGGTAGCAAAGATCACAATCGACTTTTGCCTCCGTATGACGTAGTAGTAATAATTATAATATCTTTGATTTGATTTAAGAAGTTCGTTGTAAAAACCATAACATCAATCAATTCGATGTTTAAATAAATTGACATTACTAGTGGTTGTCATCATGTCACCATTATAATTTTTAATATCCTGTCAAAAAATACTTATATTTTCATTTCTATAATGTTGGTAATACGTAGTCGGTGAAAAGCAAAAATAGATCGTAAGGTGTATAACATTTTTGTTCCCCCACTATACTACCACCATACCTATTTCAAGCATTGCTGTTCCAGTTTGACATTTATCATCAGTAAAACATTTAGCATTTACTGTTGTTATGACTGAGGTATAAATATGGAATCGCCAATGGGGTAGGCAACTGTGGAACTAATGGCGCCACTTTCGATTGTTCCTATGCCATCTTATTGGTTGCAATGTGTTTGACATTATTGCTAATATGAATATGATGGTTCTGATTGGTTCAAATAACTAAGTATGGAAGTCGTTTTGCGTTGCCTTCCCCGTTAGTTTTGTTAATATTTAAAATTCAAAATCTGTATGCCACCATTTTTCAAGATGCTAGAAAGGGAAGGCAATATAATTTTCAATACTGTGTGGAGGAAAGGGAGGATCCTTCAACCAGGCGAGTCTTATGCCTGGCGGCAATGATATTATAAGTAAAAAGGTGTAGATAGGTTACCCACACAACATTCAATCTTCAAAAAAGACACACTAACGCACACCATAAATAACTAAATATTGCAATAGCACACTACATTACGATTAGAAGTCAAGATAAGATGGCATGATTCGATTATCGCGAACGAAAAAGAGACAAATGTAATTTGCGACAGTGGGTCGTCTAGTGTAGTAGAAACGCAACACTGAGGTCAAGTCTGGCTAATTAGCCACATTTTGATGTGTCGCTTGCTGAGGGCTTATAACCTATCTACACCTTTTTACTTATAATATCATTGCCTGGCGGGCTACTACCCAACGGTTGATGTTGGAAACTTGTATATGTATACAGGTTATAAACGAGATCATGTAATTCCTTCAAACCTCGTGATTTACTGCTGACATAGATTAACCATGCACGGGATAAACAAAAACATTACAAGAAGTAAACATGTGTTCTTAACGTGAGGCATTTAAGCGCCCCGAGCGAACTGCGTGGCTATCGCACGCCGCGCAGTCATTTGAGTAGGGGCGTTAAAATGCCTCGTTAAGAACACAGTCATGTTTACTTCTTGTAATTATTTCGTTATTGAATCCAAATGTATCCCGTTCAGGGTTAATCTGTGTCAGCAGTACATCACGAGGTTTGAAGGAATTACATGATTTCGTTTACACCCTGTATACTATCTGTGTGTCAAATCTTGATAGCGCGATGCAGAATTCTGTGACGTCATCTTTGAGAGTTGTCATTATTGTCGCTGTAGTCTGCTACACAATCGTCCTGCCGCGTAGTTCGCATATGGCGTGATAGATGTCGCCACAACTGCAATAGAATTTAACAATTATTTTTTTCTTAGCTATCGGCGGCACGTGCATCATAAATGCTGACTGCACCATAGAGAACACGGTCTGCGTTGGTGACGGCTCTGATGAGTCTGACCAGACACCCTCAACGTGTCAGTGTGGCAGTAACTTTGTGGAGTTCAACGATCTGTGCTGGCCTGGTCAGTATAATAAATAAGTTTGGCTTTTATGTATTACTAGCGACCCGCCCCGGCTTCAGACGGGTGCAATGTAGATACTAATGTGGGGCAAATAAACCTTTCTCTTGAATCACTATCTATTGCTGAAAACCGCATTAAAATCCGTTGCGTAGTTTAAAAGATCTAAGCGTACAGACAGCGGGAGCGACTTTGTTTTATACTATGTAAAGATTACACTCCATTAGGATAATCAATAGCATAACGAGGGGCTCATGACTTATTAACACCGCGCATAATCATATGAACAGTTAAGCTGCGCTTGCCGCGTTACATCGAGACCTCTCCGTGCCTCGGAGAGCACGTTAAACCGTCGGTCCCGGGTGTCATACGAATACCTATGACAGTCGTTACGGGAAGTCAGAAGCCCGAAAGTCTGACGACCGGTCTAAACTTAGGATATCGGCATTGCCCAGTTACTGGGTTGCGGAGCTCTGATGGCAGTCGCTCCGTGTAAAATACTGGTATTCAGCCGCATCTGGTTAGACTGGAAGCTGACCCCAACACAGTTGGGAAAAGGCTAGGCAGTACGATAGCATATCAGCCCATTACTGTCCCGCTGCCTCGTTGGTCTAGTGGTGGCAAGGGTGACTGCTGATCGTGAAATCCTGGGTTCGATCCCCAGGTCGCAGGTAGCAGGTAGTAGCCCGGAGTTTATATTTGTGCCCAGTTGATGGCAATAGGCTCGCCCCCTGTTACATGGGACTTAAACATAACGGCGAAATGAGGGTGTTACTACTACTACTAGGGTACCTTTTTCTCGTGATGTTACTGTCCCACTGCTAGGCGCAGGCCTCTGCTCAGAATACGAAAGGTTCAGGCCTTAGTCCACCACGCTGGCCTGGTGCGGGTTGACAGACTACACACACCATCGAGAACTTTATGGAGCCCTCTCAGGTGTGCAGGTTTCCTCACGATGTTTTCCTTCACCGTTAACGCAATGATAATCAAATTTCTCCCCACTTGAATTCTACGAATCTAAGGTGGGGGATTGAACTGTATGGAAGGCAACGGTTCAACTGTTATGTTATCAAAATTATAGTTTTTTCATCATTCCTCAGCGCTACCCATCATATCATCCGAATGTGAAGTGACAGCGCAGTGCTCGGCACTGATGGGAAACGCCAGCCGTTGTGTTGACAACCACTGCCAATGTGACGACCAGTACCATTTGAGAGATGGAGCCTGCTGGCCACAGATTGGTACGTTATTATTCTTCAATCATCGACCGATTTTAATTAGCTTCTCTTCGTATATTTCATCATCATCTCCCTGCCCTTATCCCACACTAGGTGTGGTCGGCACAACATGTATTTAAAGAAAGAAAGAAATTTGTTTGGCACGAAAGCAGTCAGACCCACAGACAAAAAAATCATAAGAGACAAAACAAAAGAAAAAATAAACAAAAATAAAGTAGCTGTATGTCTAGCGGCTGCGCCTAATAGGTTCAGTTCAGCATAAATGTCAGACTACTAGTGCCTGACGCTGGTTTTCAACTGAACCCATTGTGACGTAACTATATATTTATCTTCCATTCTCCTCTATCAGCCGTCATCTCAGTACTCCCTCCTTTCTCATCCATATCATCCTTCACACAATCCATCTTTTCTTTGACCTACCTCTACTTGTATATCCATCCACATTCATATTTAACCCTCTTCTAGTAACATCACTTTCTTCCCTCCGCATAACATGTCCATACCACGCTACACCTCAACTTCTCAGTCACTGGCGCTACTTTCAAACTTCCTCTGACGTACTCATTCCTTATCTTATCCATTCTTGTCACTCCACACATCCATCTCAACATTCGCATCACTGCTGCATGCACTTTTCTTTCATGCATCCCCGTGGTGGCCCAACACTCAGACACATACAATACGTTTTTAATATTTGTTTGATTCAAATCTTGCGACAGATTTTTCAACTACTTCTGCTTAACCGATTCTCTTTAAACTTCGCACACAAATTCAATTCCCATGACAATACAACATTATAATACTTTCAACCTTCAATTCTCAAATCTTGATGCTGCAGGGGTACTGCAAGATAAAACTGTTTAGGTGCCTTAAGTTTTTTTAAGGAATTATTCTTTCAAGAATACGCTGCTTTATTTTTCCTGGCTAGATCAGAATTACCCAAAAAGTACAGATTAGGAAAAGAAAATCTATTCTTTTTTGTTTTATTGTGTAATATTACAGCGCTTCTGAATAAAAAACATTTCTTTAAAAAAACATCGCAGTAGATACATTAAAATGAAAACAAAGTTATCGAATGCTGTTTAACTCCAAAAGTGTTGAAGATTCACCGTATTATTAGTTTAGTTTATTGTTTGTCAAATCATAATATCCCCCTAAACTATCCATCAAAGAAAATATAGTACCGACCGCCATGACAGTTTCATACTGACAGCTGTCATTCACAAGTAACTTAAAAGTAAACTGGAATACGTACAAATAAATTAAGGAACTTCAAATATGAATAACATCTCCTTGTAATAAGATTCAAAATCGTTAAATGAAATATCGAGAGAGATTCCGGTCTTGCGAATAGTACTGACGACAGCCCTCTGTCCCTTTCCCGCGCGCATGTGGACACCCTGAGATAGAAAGAGACGGGTCTTCTGATATCGGACCGAATTTTAGCCAACTGTGCGTATTCCAGTTCTATTACAAGTTCCTTGGTCATTCAGGCCGACCGCCATGACAGTTTCATACCAATGACAGCTGTCATTTATACTGACCGCCATAATAGTTTCATACCAATGACAGCTGTCATTCCTGCCGACGGCCATGACAGTTTAATAACATTGACAGCTGTCATTTATGCTATATTTTACTAGTTTATATCTTTGCTATGTATGTAGAAATTATGTTCTTATTAATATATCTTTTATTTCTTTTCAGATCTATTTGGGACGTGTTCTCGAACAAGCGAATGTTTCTTGAACGACATATCTGAAAGGGTTATTTGTAGAAATAGTCTGTGCCAGTGTTCCTTTGACTACCCGTATTCTGAAGAGCTACATAGTTGTAGTAAGTATTTCATAAATCATTGTGTAACTACTTCTCTCGAATCTATAGTCTGTTCCCAACTATCTTGGGGTTGGCATTCAACAGTATTAATGTGCAAAATGCTGAATATTTTGTAGCTACTTACCAACTCCGCCGATCATACGATTTGCGAGGTTAAGCTGAGCTTGCCGCGGTCAGTCTGTGAACAGGTGACCGTTCGTTACACATCGAGACCCGCCCGTGCCTCGGAGAGCACGTTAAACAGTCGGTCCCGAGTGTCATACGAATATCCGGGAAGTCAGAAGCCTGAAAGTCTGACAGCCGGTCTAATCTTAGGATATTGGCATTGCCCAGTAACTGGGTTGCGGAGGTCTGATGGCAGTCGCTCCGTGTAAAATACTGGTATTCAGCCGCATCTGGTTACTGCATATTGATTACAAAAAACTTTATAGTTCAGCCACGCTTTCATAGATGGCGTTATTACCAATAACATCGTCTAGTTCAAAAGTTAAGGCATAGATGTCGCTGTTTAAAAGATACTATGCCATTTTGATTACTTTCCCTCTCGGTTACCATACGAAAATAATAGTAGCTTTTTTCTAATTATATTTTATTTTGTTTCAGTTTCATCAGCTTCAACTACAGTTAGCAGTATGTTTACTATACTTATCGCGTTATACTATGTTATGTCAAATTAAAATAAAAACCATTAATTGTAAGACTAATTATTATTTAACTTGTAAATAAACTCAACACTTTTTATTTAATATTTTTGTATTTTATTTAAATCTAAATATGGCGCCGGTGACTGAGAAGTTGTGTGGACACCGGTAGTCATGGTATGGGCATGTGATGCGGAGGAATGAGAAACATATCGTGAGGAAAGTTTTTGATATCGCGATGCAGGATTCTGTGACGTCATATTTGGCAGTTATCATTGTTGTCACTATAGTCTGCTGGACAATCGTCATACTAGTTCCCATATGGCGTGGTAGATGTCGCCACACTTCTGTTCGCTAATCAACATTTAAATTCACCAATGGATTTGTCAAACCTGGTGATTTCAGTATAGCAAAATCCCCCGATCCTCTTATTTACTCTGTGCTATGTTCTGCCTAGCCTTTTCCCAACTATGTTGTGGTCAGCTTCCAGTCTAACCAGATGTGGCTGAATACCAGTATTTTACACGGAGCGACCGCCATCAGACCTCCGCAACCCAGTTACTGGCAGGACCTGGTTTACCCTATAGGCTAAATAGGCTGCAGCCTGGGACCGCGAGGTCCTGGAGGGCGCGACGAGACAGTGTGAGCGGCTGACGACGGACCAAAAGTATTTTGAAAGGCAAATTTAATGAAGCAAAACTCCAATCGGCCTCACTGAGGTTTTTACTCAATTCCCAAAAAAAGAGCGCCCAGCCAGCTAGAGTGCGCGCAAGATAACTCTGCGCGCGGCCAAAATCGGAACTAATCATGTTCCGCCATAATGTTGCCGTTTTATTAACTTTGTCACTACATCTACCTGATTTTAGGAATAAAAGAAAATATAATAATAAAGATTATAATAGACCTCATCAGCCGATAATAATCATACTGCATTCTTATTCACTCACGGCACATTTATAACCTTAGTTCTTTTCCTTTGCAAATTACGTAAAAATACGAATTAATTTAATTGATAGGTAGTAAATTTAAACGTACATAACTTAGCTCAATTAAAATATAATAAACAGCAAGAGGGCTGCCCAATTTTAATGCTCACGATATACTACTTTTCCTTGAAAAGTAGGACTTTATATTTTTGCAATCATGGCAACATTTAGCACGCCCTCCGTCGCGTGCAGAGTTATCTTGCGCGCACTCTAGTACTAAACTAGACTAAACGCAACTGTCACTTTCTTTTTCTATTGAAACAGAAAGAGACAAACACCCTTAGGTCCGTATTACAGAACGAAACTCGAGCATTAATCTCTGTTTAAAACTAGTTTTGAGTCGACTTTTAATTTTAGAACATTCCTCAAGCATAGATTCATTGATCATAGTTCAGCTGAGTTTGGCTTTATTCTAGATCGTTACACAGTTCGTAGATTCGACCCCAAGCAGTGATTTGATCTGTAAACAACCAATCAATTGACTCGATTTGAGTCTCGTTTCATCTGAGTATAGATTGATTGCCGTTCTGGAATAAGACCGTTCCTCAAGTACTGATTCTATACTTAAACAGTGATCAACTGATTAAAGATCAAACTGGACTTGTGGAATGTTCAGTAACCCAGGACGTTAGTTTAGTTTAGTGCTGTCAAAGTGCACAACAGAATCGACACCAATACCCACTTTTACGGGCATTTACTTTCATTTCAGGTCATTGCCGTTTCTTTGTATAGAATTCTAACATTAATATTGGCTAAACACTATTTTTTACACTCTTATCTTTTGGCGGGAATCATAATATATTTCTAATATACTTTTTTTGTTGTAATTAATTGTAGGTAATGGTTTTAATTTGACATTTTCGTGCCTAAATATGATTAAATAACAATAAAAGCTGCCAATGCCATGTTACGTGGTATGAATTAGTGGTACACCCTTAATCGATTTTTCCATAGACTATAAAACTATGGTTTGTCTTTGGAATAGTTTTATTTATTTATTCTTCAGAAAGCTTACAGTCTAATATTTTTATAAGTCATGTACACACTTACAATTGCCATTTAAAAGCTTCCACAAATTATACACTATGTACCTAAAATTAAAACAGAAAAGAAACATACAGAGATACATTTTTTACCCAATATACAAGGTTAGTCGGAAAGGGGGTACTAAGCCGCGGCCCACTTAATGTATCAGGGGCATTCTTCGAAAAATATTAACAAAAATTGAGAACGTCATTAGCATCATCCCAAAGTTAAGAATGCAGATGTTTAATACTATAATTATGATAATGAAAACTGAAACTATACCGCTGCCGTCAAGCAATAAGACAAGAATAAAAACAATCTGACAATACTATAACGGTAACAACCCGGGAGAAGAATGATTTGTTAAAATAATGTTAAAAAATTTCGAATATTCACCCATCACTGATGTCGATTGTTTTAAAGAAAATGTTAAAATTATAAAATTCGAAAATAAAAAAAAATAATTTTATTTAGTTTTTTCAAAAATTCTTCGTACCCGCTTAGTTACGAATTCAGAATATGGAGTTTCTAATCCGTGACCCCAAATATGACCTAAATAATAAACACAGCTGATGATAGCTATGAACAGATAGATTTTAGCATATGTTTTATGAAATATTTGAACAGCTGTATCTCTTCATATAATGACTTCTGGGGATAGTTGTAGAACAAAAGTTATCCATTACTAGCGGCCTGTCCCGGCTTCGCACGGGTGGACATATTCCCCGTCTTTGCAACATTTTTCGTTTATGCTCCGCTCCTTTGGTCGTAGCGTGATGTTATACAGGGTGTAAACGAAATCATGTAATTCCTTCAAACCTCGTGATGTACTGCTGACATAGATTAACCCTGCAAGGCATACTTTTGGAATCAATAAATAAAAAAATACAAAAAGTAAACATGTGTTCTTAACGTGAGACATTTTAGCGCCCCGAGCGAATTGCGCGGCTATTGCTCGCCGCGCGGTCATTTAACTCGGGGCGCTAAAATGTCTCACGTTAAGAACACATGTTTACTTTTTGTAAAAATATATTTATTGAATCCGAAACTATACCGTGCAGGGTTAATCTATGTCAGCAGTACATCACGAGGTTTGAAGGAATTACATGATTTCGTTTACATCCTGTATAGCCAATAACCTTCCTCGATAAATGGACTATCCAACACAAAAAAAAACAATTCCATCCAGTAGTTCCTGAGATTAGCGCGTTCAAACAAACAAACTCTTCAGCTTTATAATATTAGTATAGATTATGGTTACTTTAACATCCTTTCCGCTAAGTACCCCCTTTCCGATTAACCTTGTATTTAAATAGGTCTTTTTTTAAATATTTATTGGGCTTGCGTTTGACCTCCACCTCACTTGAAGTTAAGCGATGACGCGGTCTACGATGGTTTACGTTTGACCAGCAAAAACCTGTTCACTCGAGACTTGAATACCACCAGATTGTACTATTGTAGGTTGAATGTCTTTGTTTTTAGCTAATTACCAACCGCTCAGATCATATGATTTGCGAGATTAAGCTGCGCTTGCCGAGGTAAGTCTGTGGATGGGTGACCATTCGTTACACATCGAGACCCCTCCGTGCCTCGGAGAGCACGTTAAACAGTCGGTCCCGGGTATCATACGAATACCTATGACAGTCGTTACGGGAAGTAAGAAGCCTGAAAGTCTGACAACCGGTCTAACCTTAGGATATCGGCATTGCCTTGTAACTGGGTTGCGGAGGTCTCATGACAGTCGCTCAGTGTAAAAACCTCGCAAATCGTATGTTACGCGCGGTTGGTAATTTGCCACTAACTAGCTGTAACACTAAATATTGTTATTGCATATTTGTATGTCATGGATTTCCGCAAAGTAACGCCTGCTTCCATTATTTATAATAAAAACCTGGTTAGATCTTTTTGTATATAAATTGATTGCGACCTCATCTACCGACCTCCTTCGAGCCTAGTATGAGGATACGAAGGTCGCGACCTTTTCAACAGTTTAACATGAAACGTTTGCGTGCGATGCCAATCTGGGTTTAATCGATCGCTCAGGAAGTTTAGAGGGACGGCCAACAGTTGCTTATCTACAACTTGGCCTTTTAAAAACGTTTAACTGATGTTTAAAAGGTAGCTAGTGGCACAAAACAGATAGGTACAGAAGTCAATCACATGTATGTACTTCACTTTTCATGCCTACACTCGGCGGTCGCTCTATCTACATATCTATCTCTCTCAAGCGCACGGCACTCGCGTTCGCCCTCACTCAAATCAAATCAAATCAATAAAAAATTATTTCACATAAACCAATACAGGTGCTTATGAAACGTCGAATTTAGGTGCACGGTTCCAATTAGTTGTTTCCTATGGAGAAGAGCCGGCAAGAAACTCCATGGTTACTCTTTTAAAAATAATACCTTTAACAATTTCATTGGATACAGTACAATGATTTAGGATAGTGAGAGAACAATGAGGTCCTGACCACAGACCAATGAGTAATATAGTACTAAAAGACTTGAGTACAAAAACTAACAAACAAAAATAAAATTTAAAAAAAAGTAACTAATATGAATAATATTGTAGTAATTTACAAATTTATAGATGCAGGTCCACAAAGTTCTCACATTTACAAAAGTGAAAAGGAAGCTAAACTATATAAAACAATTGACATAATTAAATGTCATCAAAACTTAGCTAAAAAATCATTGTAAAATAAGTGACTAAATAAGTGAGTAAATAAGTGACACTCGCACACTAGTCCCAAACAGTCCGAGATATCGTGTCCGTGAGCAGTGTCTATGTGTGCGTTTCTCGAGCGCACTTGTATGTAGATTGACTTCTGTACCTATCTGTTTTGTGCTAGTGGTGTGGGTTCTCCGAATAGTAGACCTTAAATTATACAGGGTGTTACTTTTATCATGGTCCAAACAAAAACCATGGATAGTCGACCTCACGGGCTATCCTGTAGACCCCTATACAGTCCGCGAAAGTTCATAATTTTTGAGTATTTTTTTTATTGGTTTTTTATTTTTATTAATGCGACACCCTGTATAATATCTTCGTGAAAGCAAAGGGTGTATTGACCACTGCCGAGGTTGCTGTGAATGCAATAGCGAATCCAACGACTCCAGCCTATAGTCGTAGGCAGTACCTTTAAATGTTAATTGGGAGGCCACTGGAGATCACTGGCGGTTGCCCGTGGCAACCTTCTCTGAGGACAAACACACAAAGTCTAACTTCCCAATACATCAACCTCATATGAACACCTTGCCTTTGAAAAACGAGGTCCTAACGACCGATAGATGACGAAAACATCAAGCCATTTGACCCAAATATTTTAGGCTTGATAAAGAGGACGCGACAGTAGAAGGTTGACTATGTTAAAGCTCCAAATACATTGACCAGTTTGTAAAGAAATCATTGCAACGTGCAAGATAATTGATAAGCTTATTCATCTTTTCGTGTGGTTAGTGACTAACCTGGTGTCAGAGTTTATGCCGCCCATGGGCCTCTGACTTGGCTTCACATGCCGTCGAGAAATATCTCTCAGGCATGCCGGTTTCGTCAAGATCTTTTCCTTCCCCGTTTTTAAGCAAGTGATATGTACAATACGCACATGAATCCGAAAATTCAGAGGTGCGTACCTTGGGTTTGATTTCGAGACCTATGACTTAGCAGTTCGACGGTCACACCAGTAGGCTGTCACTGCTATTGTTAAGCTAAAATCTACAAATATTCTCTTTTCCTAATATGTTATAGTCGTCAAAATAACTCTAGTCTTAACTTATTACTAAAGTCGACTTTGAAATTGTATTTCTTTATTTCTTTTGATATTTACTACATTCCAAACATTACTCCCGGTAAGTTAGCGCTATAATACGACTCCGAAATTACTAATTAGTCAGTAAAGGGCGCTCACGCATGCCATGCCACGAAAGAAGGTTAGTGAAAAGCAAGAAAAACTCCTTCGTTTCCAGCGCGCGAAACTAAACTCTAAACAATCTGTGGTAAGTTTGACAGTTGCGCGCGGAAAGTTGGTACGGTTATAGGTTTTTTTTTTAAATTGGTGCTAGTGCAAAGCATGTGTCGTGTTATGCCAAAGGTCAGATTGTTAACCATATTATGCCCTTTCTGTAGTGAGGGAGGAATGAATTTTTAACGGCCAAGTCGTTTACTTGGTTTTTTAATTGGATTCTGTTGTTTCTGGTTACAGGAAAAAATATTGGCTACATTTTATAGATAACATATAACATCATGGCTGTATTCCTCGAAGGGGTGGGCAGAGGCGTATAATAACACTGTCATTTCACCGTTATGTTTAAGTCCCATGTAATAGGGGTGAGCCTATTGCCATCAACCGGGTACAAATCGACGACACGTTTGGTGCAGTGGCTGAGTGATCGGCTTATGTGCTACGGGTCGTGGGTTCGATTCCCGCACGGAACAAATATTTGTATGACCTACAGATAGTTGTTCCGGGTCTGGGTGTTTGTGCATGTGAAGATTTGTGTCTGTAAACGCACCCACGATACAGGAGAAATCCTAGTGTGGGGCAATGTTTTTATTTAAAAAAAACCATACTCGGGGCTACTACTGAGAAATTCCACACAGAAAAACCCAATAACTAATAAATTGCCCAAACTGGAGATCGAACCCAGGACCTCACGATCAGCAGTTGCGCTTGCCACCACTAGATCAATGAATCAGCTTCTTCATTGTATTGATTAAAACATTGGCGCCAATTCTTTTATTCACCAACGAAACTAAAATTAAATAATTGCTATCTTTTACTAACAGACAGCGCGAAACAAGGACGGCAATAGATAAGAACTAAGTTAGAGATGTCAAACTAGTTTACGCCTTGAACTTCACCGTGATTTTAGTCGACACGATCCGATGTGTCGTCTAAAGTATGGAAATTTTAGTTCAACTACATTTGACAGCTCTCATTAATGTCCATCTCTTTCTTATTTTATCAGAGTGAAAAAGATGGCTATAGCCCAAATTAAGTTCAGTTTGTGTACAACAGAATCGTTAAATGGAAACATGAAAAAAAGCGACGGCTTTGCTGTATTTCATTACACCCTGAGTGTCAGGATTTCGCTTGCAAGGTATGTCAATAAAAAGTATTATACCATATCCTTCTCCGAGTCTCCGGCTATCTCCATGGTAAGTTTCAGTAGTTTAGTCGTGAAGTACTAACAAGCAGACAGACAGAAAGTTAGACTTTACCTTTTTTTTTATCGTTGGAAAGTTCTCATGGATGTCCCTCGCCCGGGGAAGGCGAGGACCCCCTCGCCTTCCTCGGGCCGGACTCTTACCGGCTAAAAACCAACGGTGTTCCTCCTCCTGACCGTACGGCCGGGGTCGCGGGATTCGCATAAGCATGCACCGCAACCCCGGCAGGTCCCGGTCCGCCAACCCTCGGTGGACCTCTCCTCTGTGGGGCCTTACCCCACATCCTCACATCCTGAGAAACGTGCACGGAACACTGCGCGCCGCCTTCTCGGGCTTGTTACTGGTCGGGTGGCGGGTAAATTAGACTTTACCTAATTCTTTAACCTTGCGTACAACACTAGTTCCACATAAAATTATTAAGATATACCTCGCTATCGATATTTAGTATTACCATCACGCTAAAACATTAAAAGTGTAGCTAGTACCGTTACATTAAAAGGGTAAAGACCTCTTTGGTGATAATTAGAAAAAGTTAGGAGAGAATAAAACGCAATTACGTTTTAATAAATACCCGGTTCCTATATGGCCAAAAACCAGTAGCGTAGCGTAGTGGGGGCGGCACGGGCGACCTGCCCCAGGCGGCTCTTTTTAGGGGGCGGCAAAGTTTAACAATAAATAATAAAAAACTTTTTTATTTAAAATCTAACCTGTACAATGCAAAATAATGATGACTGTTCTTGCCGAAAAGTTCTCTATAATTAATATATGTAATGTATAGTATACATTAAATTGAAATACCTAAATAAGAGGGCGGCATCTATCACGCCATATGCAAACTACGCAGCACGACGAGTGTCTAGCAGACTACAGCGCCAACAATGACAGCTGTCAGATGAAATGTCACAAATCCTGCATCGCGGTATCAAGATTTGACACGGAGTTAGCATATATACAACTTCCCAACATCAACCGTTGGGCTCGCGATGTCCCACCGCCGCCGTCCCTGATCCACCGTGCTCACCCACCGCAGCCGCGGAGCCGGTCGTCCTTTCTGACTCCCCAGTCACACCGTTAATTCAGCCCTCATCAAGCTGTCTCCCTCCCAGTCCTCTCGCAAGCAACCCCCTAAGCCAAGGTTCAAGTCCCCCCTAGGGGACGTCCTTACTGGTGTTGTTGCTATCTAGTCATGATGTTAGTATAGTAGACGTAGTAATAGTAGTTAGCTTAGGTTAAGTATTTTACTCTCGTCTCGATTGGTTGGAGACCCTTCAGGTCTCGCCAATAACTGTCCGGTTACGTAGAAACGGTCCACAAGACCATCTACAAGCAGTCGAATAGAAAAAAAAAGAAAACAACCGTTGGGCAGTGGCCCGCCAGGCATAAGACCCGCCTAGTAGGAGGATTCTCCCTTTTCGTAGGAGGAACACCATAGGTACCTCGTTCCCCTACACTTTCACTTCGTATATTTGTTTGTTTGATTCAAATCTTGCAACAAATTTTTCAACTACTTCTACTTAACCGGTTCTCCTGAAACTTCGCACACAAATTCAATTCCCATGACAATACAACATTATAATAATTTCAAACTTCAATCCTCAAATCCTGATGCTGCAGGGTTACTGCAAGATAAAACCGTCGTGATTACACAAGTCTGCAACAAGAATGCTGTCTGAATGTTTTCAACTGATTTCTTTATATTTAGGTGTTCTGAAAACTAAAAAAATACTGAATAAATTCCAGAACGTCAGGTTATTATGCAAAACGCAAAATGTTATCATAAAAAAGGGGTTTTTTGGGTTAACTTGAAGCCATAATGGAGATGTGAGTGAAGAGCAAGGTGGAAGATTTCACCAAGATATTAAGGAGATGGAAAAATGATACCAGGGAAGATGGAGCGTCACAATGATGGCAGACTACTGTTGGACGCTTCAGAGAGACATTCCAGATGCTTCCCACAAGCAAAAATGTACCAAAAGGAGTCTCACTGGGAAAAAGAAATGTGTTTATTAGTGCTTACTAATGAATATATTTTAGATAAAAAAATAAGATTTGCTACGCAATAAAAAATAATTTAAAAAATGTATTTTATCTTTTATTTTAAGATGATAACTTGTTTAACATAGATACCCACATTGTCAGAAAACGTGACGTTCTATGACAAAATGAAAGTCATTTACGGATTCAGCACACCCAAAATCTTAAGAATTACCCAAAAAAACTAAAACGGCTCTCAATTATTTTTTTTGCAGACTTGTTTTATCTTGAAAGAAAAAAGAAAGAAAGAAAATTCTTTATTTTGGACTCACACAGGCGGTTACAGAAACAAAAACAATATTTACAAAAAAAAGAAAGGATAAGAATTTATAGTACCTGCACGAGGCCAAAAAGGGCTCCTATCTCAGCATAATGTTGCGACATTTAAAAAAAACAAAATGTCCTAACGCTGGTTTTCAGATAGGACCATAGTGATGCCACGGGCAATAACGACACAAATAAATAAATAAACATGTTACGTACAATATTAAATTAGAATACTACTAAATAAAAGCAATAAATAGTTTATTATAAACTTAGTGTTACGTGTGTTATCTTGAGCTGTCATAGTCTCTAAAACTCTTGCCTTCCATGCAGGAGAATTTAAGAGCGATCCTGACCTATGATTTTTCGAATTCATGTGCGAATCAGAATTTGATTATCACCTGCACACCTGAGGACTCTATAATGTTCTCGATGGTTTGTGTAGTGCGCCAACCCGCACCTGGCCTTAGTGGACTGCCGGGAGGATGGCGCGCCGTGTTCCGCGCGCGCCTCTCAGGAGGAAGTGGGGCAGAGGAGAAATTGCCCCACCACTGGAGAGGTCCACCAGAAGAAGCTGGTGGACCAAGACCTGCCAGGGTTGCGGTGCATGCAATAGCGAATCCCGTGATCCCAGCCTTAGGTCAGAAGGAGGGACACGATTGGTTTTTAGACGGTAAGAGTCCGGCAGACCCCCTCGCCTTCCGCGGGCGAGGGACATCCATGAGGATTTTCCAACGACAAAAAAAGAAATAAAAAAAGGCCTTAGTGGTCTAAGGCAGTGTTCCGCAAAGTGTGTGCCGCGGCACACTGGTGTACCGTGGTCATTAATTGGTGTGCCGCGGGAAAAATATATTTCTTATAAAATTAAGTGTAAGTTTCTAAATTGATTAAAAGGACAATGCTCATAGATGTATGGAATCCCGTACCAAGCTGCATCAAAGTGAAACTTTGTTTTATAAAGACTACACTTATCATATTAACTCCTACAAAAGTTATTTTTGTAAACAAAACCCGGGTTTCGGAGTTATTCAAAGAAATCGAAATAACCTAAAAACTATTATATTTTGTTAGACCACGAGCGGCCAATATTTACTCTAAAAACAGCGTAATCCACTAATATTAGTAAGAATTAAGACACATAATGAGCACAGCAGCCCACTGTTCACTTACCGACGAGGCAGCTGCAGCAATAACCTACTATGGCTTCTAATGTGTTGGCCACAGCATCATCTCTGCTAATCAATAAATACGTGTGATAAGTACGACTGTTGATATGTCTCGATTAACCATAGATAAAAATGATAATCGTTTAAATAAAAACTCTATTTTATTCTAGTTATTTTCGCCAAAGTAGGTAACTATACAAGGTTAGTCGGAAAGGGGGTACTAAGCCGAAAGGGTGTTAAAGTACCCATAATAAGGGATAACTTTTGTTCTACAACTTTTCCCAAAAGTCAATAAATTTAGAGATATAGCTGTTCAAAGATTTCATTAAAAATACGCTACGCCAACCCTATCATCAGCTGTGTTTACATTTGAGGTCATATTTTAAATACAAAAAGGCCGACTTTTCCCCTCGCATTTTCGAAGCATTTCTCAGAATTATAGGTAATCGTGACTAAATAAAGCGCAGACACGACGATTCGCAATCGCGTATTATAAGGTAGGTACCTAAAAATCTTTTGCACCTCAAAGTATTTTGCATTTCTCTGTTAGACTAATTTTATCGGCATATTTTTGTGTAAATCGAATTGACCTGATATTTTAGTTCCCTGTACCTACCTACCTACCTAGAATATTCGTAATAACAGGCAATAAAAAACTTTCAACTTGGATATCAAAGGTTTTGATCACTAAAGCACGTAATTCCATATGATCTATCCTACACTGAAAACTATCCCGATTAATTACAGCCTTGCAGTACAATAAGTAAGTTATTATCACAAACAAACTGTCAAAAATAAACTTACAGCACGATGTCGCTTCTGCAATAAATAATCATATGACGTCACAATTCGCCGAAATGTAGTGAAAACATTGTCAAAGAGATGCCGCCGAGACAGCGCGGCACGCGGCGCGCTTTTGCTTAGACTCTTTTGTATTTCGGCTGTTTGCCGCTTTAGAGGTGGGTTCAGTACATTGTTTTTTTGGAAATACGTGAATATTGTAAGTTTATTGTAAAATGTATGTCAGTCATTTAGTTAGACTAACAAGTTAATGATTATTAAAGTACGTACTAGGCTTGTCTGTTGTATTTCGTCTGCTTGCTGCTTTAGAGGTGGGTTCAATACATTGTTTTTTTTGGAAATGCGTGAATATTGTAAGTTTATTGTAACATGTATGTCAGTCATTTATTTAGACTATGGAAGATAGAGGTGATAGATGCCGCCACAAGACTAACAAGTTAATGATTATTAACGTAGGTACGTACTTAGTTTGTGTGTAGGTACTAAGAAATGTATACACTAAGTTTTGAAAACACATGAACTCAACGAGATAGATTTATTAATTTGTGGTATCGTATTTCATAACTTTGTTTACATTTTGACATGTAAGATGCTGCTTACAGTTATGGAGTACTACAAAAGAAAAACATTGCGACCATTTGAGGTTTCATCCTCTCAAACTTAAAGTAAACCAGTTTCATCAGCTTCCTATTGCTAACCCAAGACCCAACGCTTATGTGTGTTCGAATCCCGTATGACGTAGGGGTAGATCCCAAAAAGTTACTAAATTCAAATCAGTTGTTAAATTCTCCGGGATTTAATTTAGGGGATTAACATTGCGCATCTCTAAAATGCAATGTTAGCCTAAACATTTTATTTCCGTTATTTATTATTCTAAGATTTTTTAGTCGCTTGCAACGCTTCGCGGGAAACAGTCGATGTTTTGATTGTTTACGCGAGTCGTGGTATTATTTCTTGTTGTTTCTAAAATATCGACTGAGTACGTATAGGGATAGGTACGAAGTATTACGACATGGTGATGTTTATTGGTTGTCGTGATGGTGTGCTCTTGGCGGGCCGTGATTTGTACCGTGATGATTGGAACCGTCCTCCCTTTGATCGAGTTCGAGGACTGTGTTCCAGTACGACGGGCCGCGTGGCGCTCCGGCTCATTATGCTCGCAGCAGCAGCTGCAGAGCGTACTGGGATGAGCGATTCCCCGTGTGGATCGGTCGTGGCGATCCTGTAGCCAGACCTCGCTCACCGGACTTGACTCCGCTGGACTTTTGCTTGTGGAGTCACGTTAAGGATAATTATTATGGTTTACGCTGATGAACAATGAAGACTAGATGCGGCTAAGAGTAGCATCTCCGTTTGAGAGCATCATGAGCAATCCGTGGATGTTATGGTAGATAACGCGATCGCATTCGTAGGTACATCGGCGCGCGACCTTGTAAATCGAGCGATAAGTGTGGCAGATTGAACCTTTTTTGTAGCGGTGGAGATCCATTTGTGGTGGCTATGCCTTGAAACAGTGATATCAAGTGCTTCTTGTGTTTCAATTCGAAATTAACCTTTCTTGTAGTGTCCGTGGTGATAGATTAATTAAGTGTTAACATAAGTACATAAAACTGGTGATTGTTTCATTCGTAGGTAGGTTACCTACGTACATACAGTAGTAGTTAATAAACAAAAGTGCTTCTTGTGTTTTTAAGTACCTATTTGATATTAAGACGACACGTGTGTGACGTTTTCGTTGGCCGAGAACAGCGTCAACATCAGAAATGGTAAGTTCCTAGATGATAATGATATGTTCCGACACACGACACACACATGCACACACCCTCATATACAGTACCATAGTAACCTACGATTTCGGCGCCGGCGGCGCGGCGTTCGTAGGCACCTACCGGTGGTTTGTGTTTTACCGCCGGGCGGCTAGGCACCGACGACCACGTGCGCGGCCATTTTTGAATAGATAAAAAAGTCAGGGTTGTGGAGTTTTTGAAATAAATAATATTTATTTACTTTTGTATGGAAATAAAAATATGCGTATTTAGAAACTTTAACACCTGCAATAAAACAGTCATCAGTGATACTATAAGTGGCTTTCGGGTTAGTACCCCCTTTCCGACTAACCTTGTATATTATTTAGATGTTTTTTGAAAGACATGATCATGACACTTTTAAAATTGGAGGTTATAATATCACGGAACGTCATTAGGAAATAAAACAATTTCAACACTTTTTTACTTTAAATTAAATTCCCTGTTCAAAAACCAAATCACCGACGCGTAAATGTCGTAAAAAAATATGAAAATAATTATTATAATACTTTGATCTTGATGCATGAGACTTTTTGGTACCACTTTTGGTCATTCTCCTTTAAGAATAAACGATAATTATATTATGATAAAAAATTGATTTTTTATTTATGGTGTACCTCTGAAATTGCCCGATTTCGTAGGTGTACCTTGAACCCAAAAAGTTTGCGGAACACTGGTCTAAGGCCTAGCTGCTACCCGCTCTGTTGGCATTATCCTCTCTTTTTACGAAACCCGTAGTTATAGACTGCTATCAAGCTTACTCTTGAAATTTAATTCAGTAAACTTCTATTCAATTTGAGGTTATCAACCTTACACCTTATAAAATCGATCCCTTAAAAAAAACAATTGATTTTGCAACCTTCCATCACCTTACTCACTGAAAAGGTCAGACAAAAAAAATTACACTATTCCACAAAAAGAAATTCGCAATATAAGTAATATAATGTTAAAACCTTGAGCTTACCTCATTCACTTGAAAGGTTACCAAATAAATTATTACTACGCTCTATGGTTTATTTTCCGCCATATTGGATTCGCAAACATGGCTGCTAGCTGTCAAGATTCCCGCGCTCAAACGTGTTGGATTAAGTCTAGGTGTAATTTTATGTATTATTATATTGAAGACCACTTAAATAAATTGCGCAGTGTATATTTTTGACTACAAGATTGGTGTTAGTGGCTGAGCGCTTAGCCTTGATGTGCTACAGGGCGCCGGGCGCGGGTTTGAGTCTTGTATGGAAAAATGTTTGGATGGCTATGACTAAAAATAAGTGTAAGGGTCCGTACGCAAAACTGCGATGCGACGTCGCATCATAGAAATATACGAGCTCGCACGACGCATCGCAAGAACTTACGAATTGATTCGCGTAATTGATTTTTCCTATATCTTCTTATCAGTAACAGCAGTGCGCAAATCTTTTAGCGTAAATTTATTCTACCTGGTATAAAATACGGTTGACGATCGTCGAGGAATTAGTCACCCGAACCTTGGAAGGAAGACGCCTTGTCGCACGAAATCGCATCGCAGCATTTTGCGTCGCAGTTTTCTGCGTTGCGAAGTCGCATCGCAGTTTTGTGTACGGACCCTAAAGTCGATTTTACACTATGGTAACACCGTGCTACAATGTAGACAAATTACTCCTGGAGCCGGCCTCTTTTGTGCTGAGAACGACAACCCAAAGGTTTTAGTTGCTAACGGCCAAATACTAAAACGCAACTCAATTTTAAGTTGCCGTTAAGTCTCGTGCTGTCCCTGTCACTCTAAGACGAAGTAACAGTGACAGCACGAAATTATTTTACATACATACATACATAAACTCACGCCTTTTTCCCATGGGGGTAGGCAGAAACTATAGAACGCCACATGCTACGACTCTTACATACCCCTTTCGCTTCATCCACATTCATACATCTTGTCATACACGCACGCCGGTTGAGAGTACTACGCACCTGACCTTTGTGAAGAACATCACCAATAACATCGATGTATGTCCTTCTAGGACGTCCTCTACCGGCGTTCCCATTAACATCCGCCTTATAAATTTCTTTTGTTAATCGCCGTTCACTCATTCTCTCAACATGGCCAAACCACCTAAGCATACTCCTTTAAATTTTTGTCACTACATCATCTTTTAAACCGCAACTTTGTCTAATCTCTTCATTTCTCAATCTATCTATCTATCGAAATTATTCTATTTTATTTATTTTAGGAAAGCTTACAGACTAATAACATTATAGTAACAAAATACCTATAATATATACCTAAATTGCTAATAACAAGCTTCCACAGATAGATACAAAAAAGAAACAAAAAATATTAGTTCCTTATTACAAAATAATTTAACACAAAGTACTGTGAAATTATTGATAAAGTTGGTTAATTTTATTTAATTGTTTATAATTTAAGCTAACTTGTAAATTAAGAGGAAATGCAGTCTGCATTTATTCCATACAAACGTATTCCTCAGTTTCCTCCTTGGATAATGTCACTAGAGCAAATATTTTTTACCATTTATGATATATAGGTATATCTACCACCACTATGTCCCTATGTTTTGTTTTTGTCAATAAAGAATATTGAATAATTATATTTATTTGACAGCTTCAATGATGGACCATAGTTGCAAGCCTAATACGCGACATATATTTTTGGGTGATGATTTCCATTTGGCTATAATAGCGACAGTACCAATAGCTAAGGGCGATTTGATAACAGCAACGTATACCCAATCGCTATGGGGGACTTTGGATAGACGAAAGCATTTGCAAAGTAATAAGTTCTTCGATTGTGAATGTGATAGGTGTAAAGACCCGACGGAATTTGGCACACAACTCGGAAATATATATTGTTCCGCTTGTAATAACCCATTCGGTCAGAATACTGAAGGGCGGGGTGCTATGTTGCTTTCAACAAATCCATTAGACGAAACTGCTCCATGGAAATGTGAGAAGTGTGAACATTTTATTTTAAGCAAGCAGATGGTGTGGGGCAACAACGCACTGAAACAAGATCTTCAGAGACTCAATAAGAATAATCCGAATGAGTTTGAAGAGTTCATTGAGAAGTATAGCCAGACGTTGCACCCGCGCAATCATTTAGTAGTGCAAGCCAAGTTGGCATTAGTACAAATATTAATTATATTAATAATTATATATAATAATTATTAATATAATTATTAAAAGAACTAGAAACGTTTTAATTTTACAAAAATAGACCAGTTTTACTACCGTTTTCAGACATCTGGCAAACTAATTTGACGAATATAAAAAATAAAAGAAAAACATACAGACATAACCAAATTCTTTCTTAAATTATTACAGAAAAATACATTAAAATCGGTCCAGATTTGAAGAAGGAAACAGGGAAATACGAAAGTACGATTTCGCTAATATTGCACAGGAGAAATCAGTCCGAGATGAGGGTGTCTCTTTCGCGCTCAATTGGGAAGGTTTGCGAGAGGGGTGGGACGGAAATGGATCGCTTAAAAACCTATTCGTGTAATATTTTGCAGCCCGCGTTTCCTCTTAACGACTAATTAAAATTTTGTAGCTTTTGAGTATTTGACCATAAGCGTCAGCGGCATGTATTTCTGCCGTCCCCAGGTGGAGAGCACCCATGAGAATTTCCATTCGAGGAAGAAAATAATACCTACATCCATATACTCAAACCTTTTTTTTTTGGTAATTCCTCATTTATGGCCCTCGCTCGAGGAACGCGAGGGGTATGCCGGAGTCTTACTGGCTAAAAACCAACGGTGATCCTACTCCTGACCGTTCGGCCGGGGTCGCGGGATTCGCAAAAGCATGCACCGCAACCCCGGCAGGTCCCGGTCCGCCATCCTCCTGAGAAGCGCGCACGGAACACAGCGCGCCGCCTTCTCGGACCTGTTACTGGTAGGGCGGCGAGTCCCCTAACCCGCCGCCCGCAGGCCACGCACTAGAGTGGCTGGAGGTCGTCACGTACGCGCACCCTCCGGCGCCCGGTGCGTCTGGCGCGGGAAGGGAGAAGAGCACACCGCTCCCTCTCCCTCTCCGCTTCCTCTTTGGTCGCCATCACCCCCTCACAAAAGGAGGCGATGGCTTCCCACGCAGTCTCGCTCCCGACCATGGACAGAACCACGGCCGGAAGCGAGAGGTCACCGCCGAATGGTCACCCGAACCTTAGAAGGAAGACGCCTAGACGCACAAAATCACATCGCACGAAATCGTATCGCAGTTTCCTGCGTCGCGAACTCGCATCGCGTCGGTTCGCAGTTTTGTGTTTGGACCCCAACTCATACTCGACTCATGACGCCTTGAGGATGGCTAAAAACCACCTTCAAAATTGTATTCTTAGTCGCAATTTCAAGTGAATTTTGAAGTTCCTTGACTAAGGAATCCTCAGATGAGTCGAGGTGGAGTGGAGTCGTTACGACTTAATTCCGAGGATTTTTATTTTATTATGTTACCTAACCTTGAGACTTTCATCATTCCCAGCTACAATCGGAGTTGACTACAAATGTAAAGTCATGGACGTGAACGGTGTTAAAGTCAAGCTTGATATTTGGGATACAGCGGGACAGGAGCGATACAGAACATTGACATCATGATTTTACAGAGACGCTCACGGTGCTATATTAGTTTACGATGTGTCAGAACCAAAGTCCCTAGTAAAACTGAATGAGTGGGTCGAGGAACTTCAAGTATACTCCACCAAGAAGAACATAGTCTGCTTAGTTGTCGGCAATAAGATCGACAAGCATATCATTTTGGGACCCAGTGCATAATATCAGCAAGCACATTGGATCACCCGCGCGATGGCGCAACGTGTATTCCCAACGAGGGTTGATGTCAGGCAGGCGGCCGGTCATAAAACAATAAGCCAAAACCTCTAACAACATGGATTTACGAATTACATGTTGTGTCGACCCCACCTAGTGTGGGATAAAGGCAGGGAGAAGAAGAAGACCTTGTGACGTATCCTGCTTTCGTTTTAACTGGAATAGAATCTTTGTTTTTCATTGTTGTACACTTCAATAATACTCTAACTGTGAAAACTTCTGTTAAATATACATTGACGGAGGTAACACGCTCGCAAAGTGGTATTACATGAGTTTATTGCATGCCGTTAATAACGTTAGGTAGTGGCGTCGTATGTAGTAAGCAGAAATTTACAATATGTAACATTACAAATACAAAAATAGGGTAGATAACATTTTTTTTATTTGTTTATTTAGTTGAAACTTTTATAAAAAACAAAGGGAACAATGAAAAAATCAATGAAATTTTAGGTCCTTTCCTATGAAATTGGCGTTTTTTTTCTCACAAATAGAGAACCTCGTCACTTCTATGATTTAAAATATATATCAATTGCTTGATATTATATCGAATAATGACCATCATAGACAACTACCAATAGTAAAAAAACCTTATTACTTATAGTTTTCTAAACATAAAAAATACCTTAAAAATGACTCCTCTTTTTGTTAGCAGAAATTACCACTATTTTTGTTTTAACTTTGCCAAAACTTATTTTTGTCGCATAATCTAAGTGGCATACGTTATCTTAATTTTTAAACATTAGTGCATAAAAGTTTTAAAACATTAGTGTTCATAGTTGTTAAATAAATTAAGAAAATGTTAGTATGAAAAATGCAACTTCTTTAAAATTCTGCATACAAAACGCTGATTTCATAGGTAATGACCTAATATATGTATAATAAAATGCCCAAGTCATAAGCGATTTAAATTTTTTAACTAGACAGAGACCGCACTATTGAACGATGACGTCATACTTCAAAAACTTCATAGTAAGGGCGATGCCTCATTAGTGCGTTGCGTTGCGTCGTCGCAACGGATCAACGCATTGTATGCCACACCTGCGTTGCGACGACGCACGACGTCGCAACGCAAGAGGACGACGCACGCACCTCTAACAGTGGAACCAGTATATTATAACGTACTCTGTGAGTGGAACACTGTCCGTCGTCCCACCGGAGCTTCGACAGCGCAGCGCATCACCCTCCCCCCGCTTCGTCTCGTCCGCCGATCCGTTGAAACGTCGCGTGCGACGACGCAACGCTTCAATGTGGCATGTCATTTAAAATGTATGGAAAACGACGCAGCGTTGACGCTGCGACGACGCAACGTAACGCTCTAATGAGGCAGAGCTCTAATGTGGCGGTAAGGTTGTGACAACGGCTGCTGCGAGGCGAACTGATGACGCTCGCGATTACAAACCTTCGTATCTCATCGCCTCCCTTCGGTTTAATGTGGCCAGTTTTTTTTTACTTATAGAGTTTTTTCACTTGCTTCCATAAATAAGTAATTTTGAACTAATAATTTTATACAATTTATTCTTTTAACTAAATAGTTGAATAGCATGAGATAGCAAATAGTTAGGCTAGTTAGTAATTTATTTATATTCATTACTAGTTCTGTCAAAAGTTATTCGCCTGTAGTGAGAAAAGAAAAGTGCTGTTATTACTATTTTCCACGCAATTCCTGTTTTATTCTCTCCATAAGAACCTTACTTATGCCTTAAGGAATATATTTAAAAAAAAATAGCCGAATTGGTCGAGCCGTTCTCAAGTTTTGCGGTTAGCAACATTCAATTCATTTTTTTATATGTATAGATGAATTAAAAATCTCCTTAATTGCACTGAACATGTTAATCAGTAGCATCGTGGGAAGAGAATGCCAGGTATAGCATATTATTATGCCATTTTCTTCTTCTGTTCGTGTGGTTAGTAACTAACCTGGTGTCACAGTTTATGCCGCCCATGGGCCTCTGACTTGGCTTCACATGTCGTTAAAAAATATCATAGGCGCCCCGTACACAGTCAATCTGGACCGCGATCCGCGATCAAAATAAATGATCGCGATCCAGATTGTTTTGTTCCGTTCCGTCCATCGAATTCGTACACTAACTATCAATCTGGATCGCGATCATTGATTTTGATCGCGGATCGCGATCCAGATTGACTGTGTACGGGGCGCCATAGGCATGCCGGTTTCCTCACGATGTTTTCCTGCACCGTTTTTAAGCAAGTGATAATTATACAATACGCACATGAATCTGAAAACTCAGAGTTGCGTGCCTTGGGTTCGAACTGCTTATGACTTGGCTATCCGACGGTCACACCACTAGGCTATCACTGCTATTATACCATGTACAGTCGCGGAATGAAAATGTTATACACCTTAAAGTCTATTTTTGCTTGCACAGTGCAAGAAATAAACTATGTTACCGACTACGTATTGCCAACATTATAGAAAAGAATATTCTAGTATTTTTTGACAAGATATTATGGTGACAGACAAGTAATGCCAATCTATTTAATCTTCGATTTGATTGATGTCATGGTTTTTACATCAAAACTCCTTAAACCAAATCAAAGACATTACATGGCACTAACACGTCATAATGGAGGCAAAATGCATTTTTGATCTTTGCTATCCAATAATTAAACATATTTTCCATGCATTGGTATTTTCCGTACAACAGTTTGAAAAGGTAACATGTGCCCGCGATGTGGGAAAGGAATGAATTTGAAAACTGACGAACCTTTCAATCCCCGACTGTACCATGCTAAGTTTTTGTTTAACTATTCCGAGCCCTCTTGTCGACATCCGCTCTACCACCTTTGTTTTCTTTCAAATTATTCTGTAATTAAGTAGTAGGTATGAATATAATACATAGTTTAGTTAATGGTACTTCAATACATTGCATGTAGTTAATTAGTGAGAGGGTTAGACTTACAACTACTAAGTGTATGCGGTTACACTGTAAGCGGAATGACAGCGTCAAGTTTTGATGAATAAACTAAGAACAGGGTCCGTAATTGTACCTTAGCTTTAATATTGTAACACCTTTAAACATTATGGAATGCTAATAAAGATATGAATATGAAGAAAAATCGAATTCACAGTGAAAGGATAAATTCAAAAATCAAAAATCAAAAATTTTTATTTCACATAAACCAATACAGGTGCTTATGAAACGTCGAATTTAGGTGCACGGTTCCAATTAGTTGTTTCCTATGGAGAAGAGCCGGCAAGAAACTCCATGGTTACTCTTTTAAAAATAATACCTTTAACAATTTCAGTGGATACAGTACAATGATTTAGGATAGTGAGAGAACAATGAGGTCCTGACCACAGACCAATGAGTAATATAGTACTAAAAGACTCGAGTACAAAAACTAACAAACAAAAATAAAATTTAAAAAAAAAAAAAAAAAAAAAAAAAGTAATATGAATAATATTGTAGTAATTTACAAATTTATAGATGCAGGTCCACAAAGTTCTCACATTTACAAAAGTGAAAAGGAAGCTAAACTATATAAAACAATTGACATAATTAAATGTCATCAAAACTTAGCTAAAAAATCATTGTAAAATAAGATAAAGATATCTTGAGAGTAATGATAGTAAAAAAAATTAAAAACAAACATCCTCCTTCTCCGTACCCGGTACCCCTTCATACCTCGGAAAGGTCCCGGATGTCATACGAATACCTATGACAGTCGTTACGGGTAGTCAGAAGCCCGAAAGTTTGACAACCGGTCTAACTGTAGGATATCGGCATTACCCTGTAACTGGATTGCGGAGATCTGATGGCAGTCGCTCCGTGTAAAATACTGGTATTCAGCCGCATCTGATTAGACTGGAAGCTGACCCCAACATAGTTGGGCAAGACGAGAAAAATAATCGCTACAACTGGGACCACACCCTAACTACGTCATTATACTGGTTTTATTTGTACAATAATACTGTTTCCAAGTTATTTATAGTATAAACGTGCCCCCAATATAGCTAGAGCTACACTCAGCGGTGTTTTATTAGCGTAGAGAGGTCAAGTCTAAACTATAACGAACTAACTTGTCCTCGTGCCTGTAAAATTATGAATTTGGAGTTTTTTTTTTCTTCTCTAGTCAATATCAGGCCGTAATGGGGAAGGCAACGCAAAACTAAAGCAGATGGCAGCACCTCCATAGTTAGTTGTTTCCACCAATCAGTACCATCAGGTTGATAATAACAATAATGTCAAACACATTGCAACCAATAAGATTGCAGTGGTACAATCGAAAGTGGCGCCATTAGTTCCTCAGTTGCCTACCCCATTGATGCTGACGAGTTCATATTATGATAAGACAATAGTGTCTATTCTGTAGCGCAATTTGACAGGACTAAATTAAACGCTGTGTGCTTATTACACTATTCAATTTGTAGGAAATCTAATTAGGAAATCGGAAGGTGTAGATGAAGTTTGAACACTTAGATTCTGATTTAGTGCGATTGGAAGGTCCCGATCGAAGGTTCCTAAATTGTTTACAATTTAGGTAAGTGTAATCGCATCGCTACGATTGAGAGCAGTGTTGCCAGATCGGACTTGTAAATTTACAGCGGTTTGAGTATATACTTACAGTATTTTAGTATAAAAATACTTCTTCTTCCTGCCCTTACACTAGGTGGGGTCGGCACAACATGTATTTCATAAATCCATGTTGTTAGAGGTTTTGGCTTATTGTTTTATGACCCGCCGCCTGCCTGACGTCAACCCTCCTTGGGAATACTGGTTGCGCCGTCGCCAGGGTGATCCAATGTGCTTGCTGATATTATGCACTGGGTCCTAAGAAGATATGCTTGTCAGTCTTATTGCCGACAACTAAGCAGGCTGTGTTCTTCTTGGTGGAGTATTTTAGTGTAAAAATACAGTACTTATATCATAAAGTTAAGAGCGAAGCGAAGAGCAATAACAAGTATATATGGAAAAGTACATAATGATAAAAAATAAATGTATATTTTCCCTGACTTTCTCAAAAGTACTATATTTCTGCATCATTTTTGGGAAAAATACTATATTTGTTCAAAAAAAAGGTAGCAACCCTAGTCGTCGCTCCAGTTTAGAATTCAAATTAGTGTAGTGTGATCACTAGCTTCTAACTTCCTAGTTAGAGTGTTCCTAATTAGATTTCCTAAAAATTGAATAGTGTAATAAGCACTTACGGGTGTTTGTCTCTTTCTGTTTCAATAGAAAAAGAAAGTGACAGTTGCGTTTAGTTTAATACTGTCAAAATGTGCTGCAGAATCGACACCATTGCATAGGTTATCATTGCAACGATGCAGTGATAACCTAGTGGTGTGACCGTCGGACTGCCAAGTCATATCTCTCGAGTTCCAACCCAAGGCACGCACCTCTTTTTTTCGGACTTTTCGGATCCATGTGCATATTGTATAATTATCACTTGCTTAAAAACGGTGAAGGAAAATATCGCGAAGAAATATTGCCTGAGAGATATTTCTCGACGGCATGTGAAGCCAAGTCGGAGGCCTATGGGCGGCATAAACTCTGACACCAGGTTAGTCACTAACCACACGAAAAGAAGAAGATTTGAACGGTTAGCTAAATATTCAGGATTTGGTAAGCAAAAATGTATAATTGATTCAGCGATGCATGATTGGAGAAAACTGTGTCAGATTTATCAACAACTAGCTGTGTCCTCACGGCTCCGCCCGCGTAAGAAGTTTTATTCCAGATAATGTAGCTTTCTAACGGCAAAAGAATTTTTGGCATCGGTCCAGTAGTTTTTAAGTTTATTCGTTACATACAAAAATACTAATCTTTCCTCTTTATAATATTAGTATAGATAAGCTTTTCTGAATTGTTAAAAAGAAATAACCACACTTCTAACCTTTTTTTTGTGAAGAAATCCTCATGGATGTCCCTCGCCCGGGAAGGGGAGGGGGTCTGCCGGACTCTTACCGACTAAAAACCAACAGTGGCCCTCCTTCTAACCTAAGGCCGGGGTCACGGGATTCGCTATTGCATGCACCGCAATCCCGGCAGGTCTTGGTCCACCAGCTTCTTCTGGTGGACCTCTCCAGTAGTGGGGCAATTTCTCCCCTGCCCCACTTCCTTCTGAGAGGCGCGCGCGGTACACGGCGCGCCATCCACCCGGGCCTGTTACTGGTCGGGCGACGGGACCCCTGACCGGCCGCCCGTAGGCCACTCACTGGGGTGGCCGGACATCCGGAGGGAGGAAGACGTCTCCCTCTCCCTCTCCGCTACCTCCTTGGTGACCATCACCTCCTCGCAAAAGGAAGCGACGGCCTCCCACGCGCTCTCGCTCCCCACCATGGACAGAACTACAGCCGAAAGCGAGAGGTCACCACCCACTGTCACAACCAGGTCACGGCGCTGCGCTGTCCACGCAGCGCACACTTGCAGCGTGTGCTGCGCCGTGTCCTCCTGGCAATCCACACAGTGGTGACATCCAGGCGTCTGCTCCCGGCCTATACGACACAGATACTTCCCGAAACAGCCATGTCCCGAAAGTATCTGCGTCAGATGCACTGCTACGCTAACCGAGTCGAGGTGCTCAGACTCTTTAATAGCAGATTATTTTTTGCTGACCACATATTTCTATCTCTAATCATTAAATTACTTCTTTAAAACAATCAGTTACGTAGTGTCCTAATGCGGAACACTCTCCAGCCAATATGTAGAAGCTTAAACGCTAAATCGACTAGCTTCTTATTTCATGTCAGTTAACTTTATGACACTGTGAACATGTGGCGACATCTATCACGCCGCATGCGAACTACGAAGCACGACGATGATGTAGCAGACTACAGTGACAATAATGACAACAGCCAAATATGACGTCACATAATCCTGCATCGCAATATCAAGATTTGACACGGATAAAACGACGTTTTCTAAAAATGAAACCTAGCTAGAGCGATTTATCGCCCCCGAAACCCCCTGCATACTAAATTTCATGAAAATCGTTGGAGCCGTTTCCGAGATTCAGAATGTCGGAGAATAAATCATTTAGAAAATAAAGGAGGGTAGTCGTCAAGATGAATCAACGTACTTGACGTTATAAAAACAGTTGTCATTCGACGGAGCGGGGCATTCCATATCGAACAGCCGAAGAAGTCTGACCTTTTATATCTGACTAGCTTATCCTTATTTCCTGAACTTGTGTAAATTGTTATATTGTGATATATTGTGAACTAGCTTCTGTAACTAACGACTAACCCAAATACAAGTATTCTCAGTGGTGGAGAGTCTATGTTTGTTTCATTTACGAAATACCCGCTTTACCTTCTGATAAGCAGACACTGGTCTAAACTGTAATGCTATACTCAATTCTATCAAATGTTATAAACGGTGTTGGGTACCGTGGTACCCGGTGGCGGTCGAGTTGTTAGAGTACCGATTTATACTATTTCATTTCATTCATTCATTTATATTATACTAATAACATTTATTTAGTTTTTTCTTTATTCATTTGTAAACAGCAATTTTTTTCTCATTTCCGAGTACCTCGGGTAGTTTGTTATACATTTTTATCGAAATAACCAGTGGACTAGATGAGTGCATTTTTAAACGGGATGTCGGTAGGTTTTATCGTGTTCTGTGTCGGAGTGTGTATCTAATTTGTATGTTTATATGTTTATGTATGTCTGTTAATATGTCTGTGGAAGGATGGACCACAACTCCCCTCCGTCGCCGGACAAGCGAGTTGTAAGAGACGATCCTGGCACCATAATTGTGGCCGTAAAACGGTAATAGGCTCGCCACCTATTACATGGGACTTAATACCAGAGGGGAAACGTGGGTGTACAGACTACTGTAATAAGAGCACACCTCTGCTTGTCCCTTCGGAGATTACGGGCGTGAGTATACGTCCTCGTTGGTCTAATGGTGGCAAGCACGACTGCTGATCGTAAGGTCCTAGGCACGATCCCCAGGTCGGGCAAAAGTGTTATTGGGTTTTTCCGTATAGAATTCCTCAGTTTCACTCGGAGTTTTGATTCGTGTCCGGTTGATGGCAATAGGCTCACTCCCTATTACATGGGACTTAATCATAACGGCGAAATGAAGGTGTTAGGTACTATACACCTCTGCCCAACCCTTCGGGGAATACAGGCGTGATGTTATGTTACCTTTGTATAACATCGTGTTTTTTATTAACCGACTTCCAAAAAGGAGCAGGTTACTATATTCGTCTGTATGTATGTTTTTTTTTTTGTGTATGTTCATCGATATTTTGTGAACCTATTTTGATGATTCTTTTTTTAATGGATAGGGTATACTTCGAAGTTGGTCCCATTTAAATTTGGTGAAGATCTGATGAAGAACTTCGGAGATAGACAATGGAACTCCTCAATGACGAACAGTAAACATATTGTGATGATGTGATTATGTTACGAGCAGCGTCTTTAGTAGGTCCAACCAAGTTTTAATTAAGGCCACTAAAGTGGAAAAAATAAAAACATTTTTTACAATAAATTTAAACCGCATTCAAAAAAGAATAAAATAATCACCATATAAAATTAACAGTTTCAGAAGTCGGTGCCTTCAATTTGGTTCAGCGTGGATCAGCACCGACTTCTGAAACTGTTAATTTTATATAGTGATTATTTTATTCTTTTTTGAAGTCGGTTTAAATTTTTTTTTATGTATCATCATCCTCCTGCCCTTATCCCAACTTATTTATGGTCGGTGCAGTATGTCTTCTTCTTCCATACATCTCTATTAGCCGTCATCTCTGTAGTCACCCCCTTTCTATCCATATCATCTTTCACACTATCCATCCATCGCTTCTTTGGTCTTCCTCTACTCTTGCAACCATCCACATTCATACTCAAAAACTTTCCTCACGACATGTTCCTCGTTCATCCGCATCACATGCCCATACCATGACAACCGGTTTCCACACAACTTCTGTCACCGGCGCCACTTTCAGGCTTCCTCTTACATACTCATTCCTAATTCTATCTATTCGCGTAATACCACACTATTATATGTATGTATGTATGTTATATCGGGACTTGACCTCAACAGTAGTCTAACACCCATATTCTAAGACGTTCCTCCAAAACTAGCTCGACTCATACTCGACTCAGGACGGCCTCGAAAACACCTTCAAAATTGTATTCTTAGTCGCAATTTCGAGTGAACTTTGAGGTTCTTCGACGGAGTCATTACGTCATAATTTGAATTATCTGCATCGCGCAAATAACGCCGCAATAAATAGTTGTAAGCATATTCGATAAAGTCTTCAAAATTAATTTTTGTTACATATGAACTTTGACACTTCCTTCCTTAAGGTAGATTCCGAAGTACCTTGAGTTTGACAGATGATTCCTTACCTCAACTGCGGAAAAATCTCGAGTCGAGGACGTTTATGTCAACTATAACTACCGATGGTAGTGAGAAAGGCCGAGTCGAGGTGGAGTCGAGTCGAGTAAGTTTTGGAGGAACGTCTTAGAATATGGGTGTAAAACTTGGCAAATACACAACACTTCCTTGTGCTACGCAGTAGGTTTATAACAAAAGGGGTTACTTACGATAACACAAGAATTATTTTTTACCCCACTCGACCCCGAAACGTTACGTCGGATATAATATACGGGGGGGTGGGGGCGACCCCTAATTTAATACAGCTACAGAGTGTTTGTAAATGGAGTGATTAATTTTTTATTATTTTTACAATACCGGATGCGTTTATTTTGATACGAATACCTATGACAGTCGTTACGGGTAGGCAGAAGCCTGAGTCTGACAACCGGTGTAAATTTAGGATATCAGCATTGCCCAGTAACTGGGTTGCGGAGGTCTGACGGTATCGTTCCGTGTAAAATACTGGTATTCAGCCTGCATCTGGTTAGACTGGGACCTGACCCCAACGTAGTTGGAAAAAGGGCTAGGAGGAAGAAAGATGTATTAATTTTGTTTAGCAATTATTTTCTCTTTAGTAAGCTTATTTACAATATATATCGTCAGTGGAAAGGTAAAAAGACTAAAGCGCCAATATACCTACTTTACAGTAGAGAGATTCAAAGTATTTTTTCAAGAAAATAAACATAGTTATTTTTCTTAGATTATACATATTAATATAATTAAATTATAAAAAATAACTATGATTATTTTCTTAAAAAAATACTTTGAAACTCTCTCCTGTAAAGTAGGTATATTGGCGCTTTAGTCTTTTTACCTTTCCAGTGACAATATATATATATGTGGTATAAAACCGTTTGACATCCGTCACCTCAAACTTCAGGTCCAGTTGAAAACCAGCGTCAGGCACTAGTTGTCTGGCATTTTTGCTGAACTGGGCCTTTTTGGCGCAGCCGTGAGGCACACTTTCCTATTAATCTCTTTTTTTTCTGCTTTATGTTTTGTGTGCCTTTTAGTCTGTGCTAAATAAATGTATTTTCTTTCTTTCTTTCTTTATATGGTTTATATACCGCACAGCGAATTACCCAGGTATAAGGTAAACCGGATGAATACCGTAAAAAGGTCCGGTATCGGTGATAAAGTTCTGTTCGGTCTACCTTTTTCACAACTATGTTGGGGTCAGCTTCCAGTCTAACCAGATGCGGCTGAATACCAGTATTTCACACGGAGCGACTGCCATCAGACAAGGGCAATGTCGATAGTAGTTCGATTTTCGTAGTAGGCCCGCAGCAGGCTTTAGCGTGTAACTGATGTTCATGACAATCGGAATTTATCAAACTGTGAAGATTTATAAGTATGTATACGCACTCTGAAACTCGTTCGAGGTTTTCAGACATAACCATTCTTATGTCTTTTCACGTAGAGGACGTCCTAGAAGGACATACATCGATGTTATTGGTGATGTTCTTCACAAAAGACAGGTGCGTAATACTCTCAACCGGCGTGCGTGTATGATAAGATGTATGAATGTGGATGAAGCGAAAGGGGTATGTAAGGGTCGTAGCATGTGACATTCTATAGTTTCTGCCTACCCCCATGGGAAAAAGGCGTGCGTTTATGTATGTCTTTTCAGATGACACACAAAATTATTAAAAATTTCAATCGAACCGCAGCTCAACCACGGCTTTTAACTTTTTTTAATAAATTTTCATGTGAAGCATCTAATGCGGCGTTACGGGTGTGAGAGCGGCTGTTGCGTGCCGACGCTCGCGATCGCAGACACACGACAGCAGACCTTCGTAACTCGTCGGCTCTCTTCGGTTTGATTGGGCCAGTTTTTTTTTACAAAAGGAGTTTTTATATGTTTCACATTTGTCAGGCCTACTGCGACGTCTTCATTTTTATTTAACAAGGATGTTGAAATGAATAGACACGCTATCTCATGTAGACAACATGTGCCAAATGCATTGACGCAATAAGGTTCAAACTGCCGCTAGACAGCTGTCAAGTTCTATGGCACTGTGGTTCCGGAACCACAACTTTTTCCGCAAATCTCAACATATATTTACTCTGCCTATCATTATATCGAATAAAAAGACATCCAGTAAAAAATCAAGGCAAACATTGCAGTCAATTCACACAAAACTTCAACCGTCTTAAACTCGAAATAAATCCATCGCAACGCCAACCCCCTGTATATCAAGAAACTACAACCTTGCTTGCTACCTTGGGTGGCTAGTACCGCGTCAAGCTTCGTGCAACTACGACGACCAACGCACCAGTAACTGTAACTAAAAATCAGTCATTTTCTAGGCATCACATAGTCTAACCGTGACAACATAAAAATAAAAGTTAAACAGAAAAAAAGTTAAAAGAAAACGTTTGTCTCTCTCTGGTTTTAAAAATGGAATTCTAAAATTGAACTTTATAAATCGTTACTGATAATGCGAATGCACGCTTTTGCACTATATTTTTAATTCGTTGTGTTATTTTTTATGCGTGTGATCCTGTTTTTCGAATTTTGAAATTTACCTTTTTAGAGTTTGTTAATTTTAATGAACGATATTACCTACAGTGATTGTACCAAGCAAAAATGTTTAAATATATAAAAATCGGGAAGCAGGATACTTCTATTATAATGAATATTTTTTCCACATTATAACATATTATTTTAATACATAAATGTGTTATTTAAATGCTAAGTTACAAATATTATAAAAAATTGATACTTAAAACATTTATTTTGTATTTTCAAGAGATGTTTCAAGTTATTCTACATAAAATGCTTTTTATAATAATTTTAAGAATACACAGCTGCTTCGTGCACTATTTAAACCTTTTTCTACATTTGTAAATAACTAAACAACAAAGCAAATCTAAATATTGATTGATCAACAGAATTAGAACAAGAAATTTGTCTATGCTCAACATTTTTAAGTCCCTACTTACTTTTTTAGAATTTGTTGAAGTTCAAATATGAATAATATATAGAAGTAACAGCTGTACAATCAATCAAATTAATGATGTACAAGTTATAATATTTGTTGATCAATCAAAAATACAATTAGTTATGATTTAAATAAACTGGCAATGATTTTATACATTATTTTTCCTAATGGCTACACACATGTTTGTAGTACATCAGTCATCTTTATCTTTGATGTATCGCTCAGTGATTTTTAAGTAAAAAGTCATTATTTGCTTCATATAAATCATTGAAATGAAATAGTACAAAATATATGGTTTCTACAGTTTGTGGTGCCCAAATTCTTCTTTTACAATAATACCGCAATTTGACATTACCAGTCTCCGCCATATTTAAAGAATTTGGCCATGCTTCCATAAACCCTTGACTAGAACAATCCATGATACATGATTTTCTAATTTGACACCGAAGAACTGTCCTCTGACCTTGTTCGTAGAGAAACCAGGTATTTGCAGTTTGATGTTATTGGAAGCATAGATTGGTATCAACGTCTACTACATCTCGATAGACAATGATAGAAGAACCTGGTATTCCTTAGTGTTGCGAGGACTTGACATCAGCGTCGGTTAAAATATGAAATTCGCCATGTCAAGGATTGGAAAACTAGTCGTGGGATTACTTGTGAGCATACAATAACTTTTTTTACGCATAGCGGAATTTGGTAAAAACCACAACGATAATCTAAACACAAATCAGACAAAGGTGTCGATTCTGTTGCACACTTGACAGTACTAAACTAAACTAAACGCAACTGTCACTTTATTTTTCTATTGAAACAGAAAGACAAAGACCCTTAGTTTAGTTTAGTCCTGTCAAATTGCGCAACAGAATCGGCACAAATATTTTCCAAATACGTAGTTTTGTTACAATCAATTTATGTTATAAAAACTTTTTTACATAAAATTTAAACCGACTTCATAAAAGAATAAAATAATTACCATATAAAATTAACAGTTTCAGAAGTCGGTGCTGATCCACGCTGAACCAAATTGAAGGCACTAACTTCTGAAACTGTTAATTTTATATGGTAATTATTTTATTCTTTTTTGAAGTCGGTTTAAATTTTTTGTAAAAAAGTTTTTATTTTTTTCATTTTAGTGGTTTTAATTAAAACTTGGTTGGACCTACTAAAGACGCTGCTCGTAACATAATCACATCATCACAATATGCGTACTGTTATTGAAGAGTTCCATTGTCTATCTCCGAAGTTCTTCATCAGATCTTCACCAAATTTAAATGGGACCAACTTCGAAGTATACCCTATCCATTAAAAAAAGAATCATTAAAATCGGTTCACAATTGGCAAAAATATGGATGAACATACACAAAAAAAATACATACAGACGAACATAGTAACCTCCTCCTTTTTGGAAGTCGGTTAAAAAGTGTATTATCTATGTAAATATGTTTTTAAAAATAATAAATTGCTTCACAAAACTGGCTGAACAAACGTATCCTTGTTCAACATTTAAATTATGAGAGACCATAGACAAATATTTGACTCACATGTGTGTAGTTATTAATTTAAAATATTTTTAACAAATAATCTTTTTAGTTAGGTTTGATCAATATTTACGAAGATTTACGTAAATGCTTGTATTGTTTTACATGCAACAAGGCCCCGAAGCCTTAAAAGTCAATCAACAGCGAATTGTTTTGCCCAAAATGCTATTTCCATATTCCACAAAAAAAACAATGGGGCTCATTTAGAAGTTAATAACTTTGATAAAGGCATCAATACTGGAGCTTGATTTTTTTAAATATTCTTATTAGTTTTATTGTAAAAGGTATTACAAACGCCTAAGAATTTCTATTGTCCAGTTCTTTTTCATCCTATCTATTTGTTCTTATATTGTTTATAGATTAAATATAGTCCTAATTAAAAAACTAGGATAGAATCATGTCTAAGTTTTTAGCTTGCCTTATCACAATAAAAAACAAGACTTCTTGTCGACTGTCATTTTTAAACAGAACTTTTTCGTAATAAATAAAATTCTTTTTTTTTACATATTGATCAAACCTTCTAAACATTGCTCTTAATAGCTTGACCAATGATGTTTTAATATCTGTTGGTACATTTTACTTAAGTTTTTCAAATCCACAACGCTATTTCAAGAATCGCCCAAAAAAATCTAGGTCTCTACTTTTAACGACTTGCGTTCCTAAATTGGATGTATGAACACTAAAGTAAAATTTTTGGTCAAGCTATTAGTTTACTTAATAGTCTATTAATATTCGTTTCTAGACGAAAATATAAATATCACCCTCGTCCACCATTTTAACGTTAGTCATTTGTTATTCTGACAGCTAATATATTCCATTCTGTCGGCCATATTGTTACGTTGCTATTAACAAAAGGGCCTATAGAGGAGAATGAAGCGTGGGCCTATTTTCGTAATTATATGCCTCATGTTGATTTCAAAAGTCGAAGTCATAGACCTTTTTTTTAACAGCGGCTTATGGCTTCTACTGCTACATCAGACAACTGTCAAAACCATTTTTTGATTAGAAAATCTTTAAAAAGTTAAATATCAGTATCGCTTCGTTAATGCCCAAATAAAAACAAACGAGGATAGCTTTACTCTATGGAATTATGGCTGTCAGAATAATTATATCAATTCCCACAAAATTGCCGATTATTCTTATTGATTAAGCTTTGTCGATACATACCGAACATAGATCGGCAATAAATGGGAATTGAAACTTAAGAATATGCGCCAAATAACTTTTATCTCACTCTAATTTTCAAAATCTCTGCAATATATTTGCTTCTTTTCGTATAAATATAAAATTTGGCATAGGTTTTTTATTAATTACTTTACAAAAAACACAAAGAATTTAGATTTTACACAACAAAAAGGTTCCTTGACGCATACTTCACATTAAATTAAAAAAATCAAATCGCAGTTCCAAATTCGGATCGCCATTCGAACCATAAACAAGGACATACAACGTAACCATCCGTCGCTCATCCGATTTTCGTGAACGTAAATTGCTGCGTTTCAAAAGCGAAAATGTTTGGAATTTTTGAGATGTGCCGGAAGCAAGTTGCCGCTATCATTCTGCCACTCGTCTTGGCTTCGCTGGCGGGTTACTCATCAGAGGCACTCAGTACTTTCGGAGTTTCCAACACGAAGCCGCCGTCGGCAGCCCCAACGGCACCACCCGGTAAATATTATTTTTTTATATAATGGGACATTTCACACAGCACTTCCACAGACAATTGGACTTAGATGGAAATACACTAATCACTTTTAAGAAAAACATGGTTTTAGAAAAAAATAACACATTTTTTATTTACACATGTGTGATTTTCATTTATTGTCGAGTGTTAGAAGCACGAGTGGAATTATTTTTATAACTTACAGGTACATAGGAAGGATATTTCTGTCCCATTATATGAAAAAAAATGTTTACCCAACATGCACAGGCGACTCGTAATAATCACTAGACGACCTTTAAAGCTAAACAATGTAGGTTTACATGAATTGAAATAACCTACAAAGCATACTTATTCACTGTTTCTTGAAAAGAACTAATAACGTTAAAAACACTGAACAATCTGTATATATTGTACATATTTTACACAACTACTATTCTTTCACAATCTTTTCGAAATTCAAAATTAACGAAATTAATGTTCCAGAATCGGTTAAAAAAATTATAATGTGGCAAGGGAAACGTAATTTTCTGCCTATTGCTCTGTCGTTTTGGCTGATTGGACAATGTTGCGGAGCGTTTAGTCCTGTTTTTGGCGTTATTAAAACTGATTCTCCTCTCAAAACACCGTCGCCTACTCCGCCGTCGGGTAAGATTTTTTTATATAATGGGACCATATTCTATTTTTTTTACTAAAAAATTAAATTAATTGACGTGTACATATAATTAAAATAAAACTAAAAATTTCGTTTTCTGTTATTAATTCTTATAATTTATGATTGGCTTGTAAATACCTGCATTTTCATTTTATTCATATTTTTTTATATTTTATGATATGGAAAAAAATCGTGTCGAGATTGTATCAAATAATTTGTGACTACAAAATGTATAATTAATATCAAAATTAATCAATCAAGTTTTTTTAGTGTTTAATTATCAAAATTTTGTACGTACAGGTGTATGTAGTGTTTTTTTTTAATTCAAAATATTATTATAAAACCTTGAATTAACGCAAACATTTTTGATTTGACTAAATTAATAATTTATCTCATTATATATTAATTAAATTAATAAAACTTGAGCAATGGCGGCATCAAAGCTAGAAAAGAATAATTAGACAAAATATTTCATAAGTACGTCAACCAATGACACATTTATTTATAAAAACAAATCACTTTACTCTTTAGATAACACACACAATTCCTCTTATTACAAAACATTATAAATACCATTGTATTGACCCAAATATTAATATGCTATAAGAAATTGATCGGTCGACCCATATTTTTGTATGGTTTGCAATGAATACGGAACACAAATAAACTATAAATAGTCGCTTTGCTTAACAAAATCCATCCTTTGTAATTAAGAGGAATATACAGGGTGTAAACGAAATCATATAATTCCTTCAAACTTCGTGATGTACTGCTGACATAGATTCCCTGCAAGAGATTCGTTTGGATTCAATAAAAAAAAATACAAGAAGTAAACTGTGTTCTTTACGTGAAGCATTTTAGCGCCCCGAGTTAAATGATTCGGTCGGGGCTCTAAAATGCCTCACGTTAAGAACACATGTTTACTTCTTGTATTTTTTTTTAAATTGTATCCAAAAGTATCCCGTGCAGAGTTAATCTATGTCAGCAGTACATCACGAGGTTTGAAGGAATTACATGATTTCGTTTACTCCCTGTATAGAAACACAAAAATAGACACACATTACGCCTTTTATTATACATAAACAGTTATAATTATTTAGGCTGACACATTACAACATTTAGCCGTTTTGCTCAAAGACAACACTGCTTAGCCTCACAATTAGGTACTTCGACAACTTAACAAACGAATTGGCGCCAAAATACAGCCATTTTTATTCCATAGACAACATAACTGTTTATACTATAGACAATTACAAACATTTCTTCCATAGACAACTGTTACAAACTTTTTGTATTTACAAACGTATTAGCAAATAACTGCAAGGTTTACCAGTGTAAAAAATGTGGTGCAAGCGGCAAATGGTCGCCATATTGCCTATTATTATAGTCGGTTGGCTGAATATTCAGTGCACAGATGGGTTTGGGATCTCGTCGTTCGGGAAAGCAAATACCGACCCACCAAAGCCTGCGACAACCTCAGCAGCACCTGGTAAGACATTAAATAATATTTCATACAAAAAATACAAGCTTCCATATAACCCATACAAGAATGCAACACAGTCATACACACATTCCTGCTGATATGTTAAAAAACGCATGTCAAAATGCTGTGAACTAAGCTTTATAATCGATGTTTAAAACATGTTACTTTAAGGTATTCACTCCCTAGGAACTCATACAATGAAAAATACAACAATTTAAGATGATACTGCAGAGGTACAAAGGACTCTTCTTTCATATCCTATTAAAAAATAACAAAAAAAAACACAATAAAAAACAATCGTCAAGAAACCTAACTGGACCACTTACAAGAATAAAACTCAAAAAATCTACCAACATAATAATATTTACATAATGTGACGTCATCACCGCTGAAATCAACAGACAGGAAGATAGTAAAAAAGGTTATTCTTTAAGTATACTTTTCAATAACAAAACATTTCAAAACAAAAACTTCAAATAAAGACAAAAATCAGATCAAAATACAGAGAAAAATACTTACAAAAATGTCCCAGTATGTAAATAAAAAATAAAAGTTTTGGTAAGTTTATATAAATCGGAAAAACAACTTCTTATCACCACACCACATCTTAATTAAGAAAGAGAAGTAATTAAATAAATCGCGATACACATGCTTGGTCAGAAAAAAAAATGCTATTAAATAGTCTGAGCACCTCGACTAGTTTAGGTTATAGTGTATAAAATATAATATACCCGTTTTGACAGCTGTCAGATCAGTACATTTTATGCCGAAATTGACATGACATGTTCTAATCTGACAGCTGTCAAAATGGGCCTATTAAATTTAAGCCACTATAGGTTAGAAGTGTGGTTGTTTCTTTGTAACAACTCAGAAAAGCTTATTGTTGAAAATCTGACAACAGTTTACTCCGCTGATCATGCCTCGCTGAGCAAAACCTCAAATATTTAGCTAACCGCTAAAATGACAGTCAATGGTGTCGATTCTGTTAGACATTTTGACAGTACTAAACTAGACTAAACGCAATTCTGTCACTTTCTTTTTCTATTGAAACAGAAAGAGACAAACACCCCTAGTTTAGTTTAGTCCTGTCAAAATGCGCAACAGACTGGACACCAATATGAAATGACTTTTAAGTATTTTGTCTTTGAAATACATATACTATCACTAAAGTGATTTGAAGAAATTGGATATGCGATTTGGCTATTCTAGTATTCTAAGAATTAAATTTTTGATTCATTTATTGGTACAGCTACTTTTACTTTCGAAATTCAAATTCCATCACTTCAAAATTGTCAGCTTGAGCAATCCTTTTGAATTCAAATAATAGTTTTGCAAATTGCACGTCGATTCGCTATTCAAAAATAGACCACATAGTTTTGACAATCCAAAATTTCTTATATAGATTCCAAATTCAAAAACATAACTTTAAATCGACATTAAAAAATTACCCGCCAATTTACTACCATAGCCAATAAAAAAAAACAAAATGCGTATTTTCTGGCGCGTTGAGATGTGGTGTCGGCGACAGGCCGCAGCGGCCATATTGCCGTTGCTGCTAACTGGTTGGCTGACCGGGGACTCGTCTGAAGCTCTCACGACTTTCGGAAAAAATCTTACTCCTGGGTCCACGGCAGCACCAACTGCACCCCCTGGTAAGTTTGTGAAGAAAAGGAGTTACGTCAATTCGAACTGCGAAATATAAGTACATAAATTGTAGAGTATTTTTTTAATCTTGGTTTTCGCCCTAAAACAAGATGGTAACCTCTAATCAACAAGGAAACTTCATTAAAATATACTGTTGAGGCCCGATTTTACCAATGTCGGATAACGTTTATCCAAGAAACAAGTCTTCTTTTCGTGTGGTTAATTTCTAACCTGATGTCAGAGTTTTTGCCGCCCATGGGCCTCTGACTTGGCTTCACATGCCGTCGAGAAATATCTCTCAGGCATGCCGGTTTCCTCACGATGTTTTTCTTCACCGTTTTTAAGCAAGTGATAATTATACAATACGCACATGAATTCGGAAAGTCAAAGGTGCGTGCCTTGGGTTCGAACTTCGAACTCGAGACCTATGACTTTGCAGTCCGACGATCACACCACTAGGCTATCAATAAGTTAGACGATTAGACGAATTTCTATACAAAAGCTGTCAAAACGTCTTACTTATTCCTTGGATAAACGTTATCCGATGTTGGTAAAATCGGGTCTAAGTGTAAATTAATTAATTAGAATTAATCTAAAACCTGAAAAAGAACTCATTGATTCAAAGATTATTGTCACGCAAGCAAACCACATCCAAACCAAACCATTTTTCAAAATAATTTTAAAATGTTACCTACTGTTAGAAATAGCCCGCTGAATTCGAATAAACGCAACTCTTCTACTCCCATGTAAATTATAACAATGTAAATACCATTTCATTTTATAAACTTAACACGTATAAGCAAATGAATTTGCATGAACACATTTCAGATTTAGAGAATTTTAACATTAAAAAATCTTTTAACCATAGATTTAAGTAATACAACAAAAGCAATTGAAAATGGAACCTCCTGTCAAATGAAAAAAAAAGAGAAGGCAACTCACATATTTTTATTTTTATTGGCGTGAATCTTTTTCTCTTGACATGTCTATCTATACCTATACTCTATGATATAACATTGCTATACTTAGCTGTTTTTCCACCTCAAAAACATTCTGATGGAAATTAACTGTCTAGAAGTCAGTTTTTTTTAGTTATTTTATCATAACATTCAAGATTTTGCAAAACAATTGAAAACCGTTTGTAAAGAAACACCGTTACATTATAATTTGTAAACGGATTTCAATTTGTTAAAATTCTCTATGGTCAGTAAGCTTTTAAAACATTATTGCACTTTAATAGTTGTTCTTTTTTTAAATTACTTGTGTTTATTATTCTCGCGTAAGTATAAACCTTTTCGTGTATTTATGTTAGTATTTTCGATGTGTTTTAATTAAGGTATTTTAAATAGACTTTTCAGATATTGAAATGGTTGATTAGAAAGTATGATTACACCGTTAATTCAGCCCTCCTCAAGCTGTCGGCCTCCCAGTCCTCTCGCCAGCAACGCCCTAAGCCGAGGTCCGAGTCCCATTAGGGGTCGCCCTTAGTGCTGTTGTTGCTAATAGTTATGATTTTAGTAGTAGACAGTGGTAGTTAGCTTAGGTTAAGTTTTTTACTCGTCCCCATTAGTTGAAGACCCTTCAGATCTCGCCAATAACTGCCCTAACTGGGCAGTTATTGGCGAGAGAAACGAACCGCAAAACCATCTCAAGCTATCGATTAGAAAAAAAAAAAGATTTTTAAATTAATATTGGGCTATGATTTCGGTGTTCTTGAGTGTAGATCATTTTATTATAGAATAAGAAAGAAAAGATGTTTATTCTCGCCAACATGACGACGACGCACAAAAATAAACAAATGTATAAAACAAAACCAAAAAGAAACTATTGTGAAAAATGTACTAAAAACAATATGCTGGAATAATGTATGGTACTTCTGCGTGCACAAGGTTGTATTTCAGAGCAAGTTGCTGGTGGATAATCCTAGCCACTAGGTTGTGCCTGTGAAAAGGTATTATGCTGGAAAAATATAATATAGGTAGATCTTTTGATGTAGACACAAGTACTCGTAATTTAGAAATATATACTGGCCTGCAAAAATAAGTATCACACTTTTAAAATTGCAATAAATTTTTAGGTACACAAGATATATTTTCGAAATAAAAAGGACCCAAAAAAGAGTTTAACTTTGTTACTATAGTTTCAAAGAAAGCTGATAAAAATTGCTATAAAACGTTTTTTATTTTAAGTCTCTAACTTCTATAGTTTAAAAAAAATTGAAATTTTAAAAGTGTGATACTTATTTTTGCAGGCCAGTGTAGTAAACATTTTTAGCTTACAGTTGAAACCTACACCTAAATAAGTGACTTGAATTTTAGTCTTCGTCAGTTTTAGTGTATCATCATTATTAAAATCGTCAGTTCGTCAATCCTCAATCACTGACTGGCCTTAGGCCTCTCCTGAGGTTTAGCTAACAAATAGTAATGAGCGAGGCCTTAAAATAACTACAATTATACAGCGTGTTACAAAAATACCCCTAACGCCGAAAGGGGGTTAAAAGGTCTCTTGTAAGAGTCTATTGGCAATATTTGAAAACCGTAATATAACCCAAAAAAAAAGAATTTGGATAAAACAAAATAATCATCATTGAAACGCAACCCTGAAAACATAAAACTAAAGAGTAGACAACCCAGAAAGTTATTTACATTCTTACCTAATTTCCTCTGAGAGGTAAATGACAACAACCATACAAGACTACTTGATTATTTACATTTTTCATGGGGAATTATGTAACATGTTGTATAGTTCTAACAATAATTCATATAACTCTCTAAAGCGACATTTTGACAAATGATCGCTAATGTTAAGCTTTCAATTGTTTGTAGTCAACCTTGTAATATAACGGTAAATTACAAATGAAATATTATCCTACATTGTTATTGAGACTGTTCACGGTATGTACTTATTGGGGTAGGCTGGTTAAATATGTAACTTCTTCATATAATGAGTTATACAAGGTTAGTCAGAAAGGGGGTACTAAGCCGCGAGCCACTTAATGGGGTGATTGTTTTAAAGAAACTGCAAAAATTTAAAAATTCGATAAAAAAAATCCATAAAAAGTTATTTTTATTTTAGTTTTATCAAAAATTCTTCATCCCTGCTTTAGTTATGAATTCAGAAAATGGAGTTTCTAATCCGTGATCCCAAATATGACGTAAAATGTAAACACGTCTAATCATAGCTGAGGATAGATAGAATTTAGCGTATTTTTTATTAAATCTTTGAACAGCTATTTCTCTCGAACTATTGACTTTTGGGGAAAGTTGTAGAACAAAAGTTATCCCTTATTATGGGTACTTTAACACCCTTTCGGCTAAGTACCCCCTTTCCGACTAACCTTGTAATACGAGAATAACTAATGCGGGTATTGAAAAAATAAAAATAGTATTCTCACATCACCAATGTACACATTTAAAATTAAAATTCAAATAATTTATTTGCGAAATATAGGTAGTTTTTAGGGTTACTTTTTTATAATAGTTCTTTAGACCATATCCTACCATGGCAGATGTGGAAAATATTACAATAAAATGAATAAAATATTACATTATTAAATTACGTATTTATTAACAATTGCATTATTTATACATTATACAAGGTTAGTCGGAAAGGGGGTACTAAGTCGAAAGGGTGTTAAAGTACCCATAATAAGGGATAACTTGTTCTACAACTTTCCCCGAAACTCGATAGTTTAAGAGAAATAGCTTTTCAAAGATTTCGTAAAAAATATGCTAAAATCTATCTGTCCATAGCTATGATCAGCTGTTTTTACAATTTAGGTCATATATTTGGGGTCACGGATTAGAAAATTAATTTTCTGAATTCATAACTAAAGCAGGTATGTTTTTTTTGAAAAAACTATAATAAAAATCTTTTTGCATGCATATAAAAATTATCTAATTTTGAAAGGACATGGCCAATTTCTGTATGGGCGTCGGCATAGTTATCGAATTTATTGTACACCAATGATTTTTTGTGTTTTATATTCGTGAATATTGGCACATTAAATTGCTATAAATAAAAAACTCATAGAACTTGTTATTACTACAGACTAGACGTAAATAGTTTCACTAAACCTTTAATCAGATCGCTGGCAATAAGTGTATAGAATTATAATGTAACATGTAATACATTTTAACAGGTTATCCTTATCTATATTTTTATAGTTTAATTACCAATTAACAAGGAAAACACAAAATAAAACAAGAGTAGGTAAAAATAATTATTTATTTATTAGAGAAAACAAATAAAAATAAATCAGATTCAGTTTTTTCTACTCCAACTTCATACCTTTTTTTTTTTTTTGTTTGCGCTGGGAAAAAATGCTATTACGCATACCCGCCCATTTGGGGGAATGGGGGATTATGTGGGACTCCCCGGGCAAGCCCGGTATACCCACTAAAACGACCCAGCGGCATTCCCGCATCGTCTGACTGGAGGGGACTGGGAAACCGGCGTAGCCTTTACATCCAGTCCCCTCCGACGATCGCCCGCCTTCGCGGCAGGCCCCTCAAGTCCTCCCCAGGGGGGGAGGGTTGGGAATGTCCTTTGGAACTCCAACTTCATACCTGGGGTTGAGCATTTGCTATCAAACGCGAAAGTCATGTTTGATGGTGTGCAGAAAACGAGGATATGCGATGCCTCTGCAACCTTTGCATGGCTATTCCGCAGTTGATGCATGCACTTCATAATGATCCACAAAACAAATCCAAAACGCTATGTAAATCAGAGTCCAGTGTTAATAGCAAGGTAATTGAGTGGTAGAAGGTATCAGTCAGTAGATAAGCGGGGGTCAAATTGAGAAAATAATCGAAAAATTCAAACAGTAACGCAATGAAGAATCTGTAATGAAATGACATATGGCATTACATTGACATTTGACATAGACAAAAACACACTGTCAAACAAGTAAACGCGTTCCGTTTTAAGTATTTTATTTTGTCTGAAATATTAAAAAGAAACTATCTTACGCATCAACATAAATTATGATAAGACAATTTTATTAAATGCAACAATTACCAATGAAGATAGTTTCGAATGAGTAAAATGTTCCTAATAAGAGCATTTGTCATCCATATCACACATGTTTACAAGTAGTAAGAGTGGTTTGGAACGTCCATTATTATTTTTTATCTTTCTCTATGGTACATTATGGCGGACGTTGATAAACGGTACTTTGAATTCATCTTGCATTACTTATTATTTTGTAATAAAAACTGACAAGTTCAGAGAGGCTAAAAACTACGTATTAATTCATTTTTCTATTTCTATTTTACAATATTATTTACTATGTATAAGTATATAGAATGTACTTTTTGTCCATGTCCTTTTAACACTTGCTTTAAAATGTATTTATTTATTTTTGTACAGCTTAAACTATCATTACAGGTCTTACCCTAATGCGACAGTTAAGATCTAAATTTTTATTAAAATATTGCCAGTCTTACTAAACTTATTAACTATTAAACTATGTATTTACAATAATAAAATGAGATACTACTAATATAAACAAAATAATTAACACAATATAACATAACTAATCAAAAATAGTCATTAGTGATACTTTACGTGGCCCGCGGCTTAGTACCCCCTTTCCGACTAACCTTGTATAATTTTATTATTGGAAAATTACTCAACTTAATTCTTCAATGTCCATAATGGTGTGTTGGTACCTACGCTTATGTATGGAAGTGAATGTTGGTCGTGGCAGAAGAGGCATGAAAGTAGAATAAATGCCGTGGAAATGCGTTCCTTGCGAAGTATGTGCGGTGTAACTTTGAATGATAGATTGAGAAATGAAGAGATTAGACAAAGTTGCGGTTTAAAAGATGATGTAGTGACAAAAATTGAAAGGAGTATGCTTAGGTGGTTTGGCCATGTTGAGAGAATGAGTGAACGGCGATTAACAAAAGAAATTTATAAGGCGGATGTTAATGGGAACGCCGGTAGAGGACGTCCTAGAAGGACATACATCGATGTTATTGGTGACGTTCTTCACAAAGGTCAGGTGCGTAGTACTCTCAACCGGCGTGCGTGTATGACAAGATGTATGAATGTGGATGAAGCGAAAAGGGTATGTAAGAGTCGTAGCATGTGGCGTTCTATAGTTTCTGCCTACCCCCATGGGAAAAAGGCGTGAGTTTATGAGAGTTTATTAATTCTTCAATTATTTTATTATTTAAACAACCATTATCATAAAATGATGTGATTAAGTTTAACCTTTACGTCAAATGAGCCATACTTCTATAGAAATAAATGAAACTTAAAGATTAGACAGTCGGCAAAGTTGGTAGTGGGGCCGACTGTCCAGGCTGCCGTCGGATTTCTAAAAGACCGATTGAGTAAACCTAATTTTGACTAATGAGCAAAAACGTAGAAAATATTGTCCTTAGAAATTCTGAAGTTAAAGGTGTTTTTGTTATACCAAATGATTGGGCTACTTTTTTAAACATAGTATAATTTTTAATGAATTACGAGACTAAAAATGTTTTTAAAATTTCAGTTTTTATGTGACTTAACCGTATTTCAGGATTGTACAATCCCAAAAATGATGTAGTTAGCCGTGTAAGTAGTCCCTGGATCTCGTAACTGACAATTGATAGGAAAATATGAACCAGACTGATAGATAGAGAAGGAGTTGCGCTTTCACGTAGTATTCTTTACATAGTATAAAACAAAGTCGCTCCCGCTGTCTGTACGCTTAGATCTTTTAAACTTCGTAACGGATTTTAATGCAGTTTTCAGCAATAGATAGAGTGATTCAAGAGGAAGGTTTATACGCCCCACATTAGTATCTATATTGCACCCGTGCGAAGTCGGGGCGGGTGGTCGCTAATCTTTATTATATAATTCGACTGTACGTGTGTATGTCATACTCCTCCTAAACGGCTGGACCGATTTTAATTAATTTTTTGTATGCTTTTTAGTGGCGCCCTGGATGGTTTAGATTCACAATTGGACCCGGTAGGTGGCGCGGCTGTCGGTATGTCACCAAATCTTTAGGGCAGGACGACTTCTGCCAGGTCCGCTAGTATATATATAAAACTTAAATTTGACAAAATGTCTCTAAACGGCCTTTTAGAAAACGGACGGCAGCGAGGGTCCGCCGGACGTAGAATAAAACGTATATATTCTACGTTACAAACCAATAAAATTACCGTCCCTGATCCACCATGCTCACCCGCCACCACGGAACCGGTCGTATTTTCTGTCTCCGCAATCACACCGATAATTCAGCCCTCATCAAGCTGTCTCCCTCCCAGTCCTCCTGCCAGCAACGTCCTAAGCCGAGGTCCGAGTCCCATTAGGGGTCGCCCTTAGTGCTATTGTTGCTAGTAGTCATGATGTTGGTAGTAGTAGTAGTTAGCTTAGGTTAAGTATTTTACTCGTCCCCATCGGTTGGAGACCCTTCAAGTCTCGCCAATAACTGCCAGGTTACGTAGCAACGGTACGCAAGACCACTTAAAAGCGATCGAAGAGAAACAACAATAAGATTACCTAACCTAAGTGCCAGACGCCATAAAAATACTTACCTACGACAATTGAAATATCATGAACAATATAGATCTATATCATTAATCTGTGATATAGATTCAAGTGCGTAGATAATAAAACATGTGCCAAAGACTTTGTGAAGGTCAAATTCATTTGCCAAGAATGTTACAATTTTACCATCGGTACCAAATGGTACAGAAACTATAAAAGACAATATCGCATGTCATAGACAAGTGATATCTATCAATTTTATTGACAGCTGTCATATATCTTTTATTTGACGTGAAGTGACGTAAGGGGTCTTACGACTTTGGTTGCTGTTCTGTCTATCCTTTTCCCAACTATGTTGTGGTCAGCCTCCAGTCTAACCAGATGCGGCTGAATACCAGTATTTAATTTGAAGCGACTGCTATCACACCCCCGCAACTTTACTGTGCAATGCCGATATCATAAAGTTAGACCTGTTGTCAGACTTCCAGGCTAACTACCTGTCTCCAGCCACCCTAGTGTGTGGCCTGCGGGCGGCGGGTTTGGGGACTCGCCGCCCGACCAGTAACAGGCCCGAGAAGGCGGCGCGCCGTGTTCCGTGCGCGCTTCTCAGGAGGACGTGGGGCAAGGCCCCACAGAGGAGAGGTCCGCCATGGGTTGGCGGACCGGGACCTGCCGGGGTTGCGGTGCATGCTTTTGCGAATCCCGCGACCCTGGCCGTACGGTCCGGAGAAGGAACACCGTTGGTTTTTAGCCGGTAAGAGTCAGGCAGACACCCTCGCCTTCCCCGGGCGAGGGACATCCATGAGGATTTTCCAACGAGAAAAAAAAAAAAAAGGCTAACTACCTGTAAATCCAGTGCTATTCGACTAGATTTGCAACGAGTTTACATTAGTTTAATGATCATTGTAAATCCGTATGTGAGCACCATGTACCTATCACATAATTAATATGTCATTGTTTCATTTTTTATTTTTTTTTACCTTTTGTGGTATAGTAATTTTATTCTGGGTGCATCGTCTTCACATATAATTGTATAATTAATGTACCTATACAAAATACTGTAAGACATTTTAAAAGAGTAACGGTGGAGTTTCTTGCCCATTCTTCTCCATACGAAACTACCTTTTGGAAGGGGCAATTAGAATCAATTCTATTTTCTTTGTAACTTTAACGTTCAAAAATGCCTTTTATGTGCCTAATTGAAATAAATACTTGGACTTTGACTTTTGACCGTATCGACTGCCAATCGAATATTAGATGCTTGAGGAAATTCGAATGTTCTTCGGACTAGCCTTTTCCCAACTATGTTGGGGTCAGCTTCCAGTCTAACCAGGTGCGAAGCCGGGGCGGATCACTAGTTATTAATATTATTAATTCATTGTTACATTTTATTATATTATAAACCCTAGAGTGAACTCTGTTAAAAAAACAGCATAAAATAATTCGATTCATACTACTAGCTACTGGCTTTTAGCTTTCTACAAATTATCCACGATGATTCGCAAAAAGGTTGTTACGAATAAGTATTAACATAACAATGGCCTCTTTTTACTACAATGGCGATCGATATTTATACAAAATCGCCATATTATATGTCCTTCAGGAAGTAATCTCCCTGAAGGACTATACACACCCATATTCTAAGACGTTCCTCCAAAACTTACTCGACTCGACTCCACCTCGACTTGACATAAACGTCCTCGACTCGAGATTTTTCCTCAGTCGAGGTAAGAAATCATCTGTCAAACTCAAGGTACCTCGGAACCTACCTTAAGGAAGGAAGTGTCAAAGTTCGTATGTAACAAAAATGAATTTTGAAGACTTTATCGAATATGCTTACGATAATCCTTACAAGTATTTATCACGGCGTTATTTGCGCGATGCAGATAATTCAAGTTATGACGTAATGACTCCGTCGAGGAACCTCAAAGTTCACTCGAAATTGCGGCTAAGAATACAATTTTGAAGGTGTTTTCGAGGCCGTTCTGAATCGATTATGAGTCGAGTAAGTTTTGGAGGAACGTCTTAGAATATGGGTGATAATATGGGACAGACAAATTGATAGATAGATAGTCAAGACTAAAAATAACGTTTCAGTCCGTTTCGTAAACCTAAAAATATTTTTAGTATATAATGCATACAAGAAATTAACATGTTAAAATTATTTTTAGGTTTACGAAACGGACTAAAAACGTTATTTTTAGTCTTGCCTATCTATCTATCAATTTGTCTGTCCCTTAATTTAGTCCTATTTAATCTGAGAATACTAAAATAATTTAATAATTAGTGAAAAGTTTTTTTAATAATTACCGTAAAACCTGGCAACTTTGCCCAAAAAAACAGAGTATTTTTGCATTCGTTGAGTTATTTCCGAAAACGTTAATGTATTTCATATTATTTTTGTACCACACAATACTATATGTTCATATCTCGATATTTATTATTGAAAATATCCAGAAAAATGAATTTGTGTGTGTAAAAAACACAATTATAATTGTTGGGCAAAGAATCACAGGTTTTTGGCAACTTTGCCAACTTGTAATATTTCAGATACTATAAACCGTATCATTATTTTAAAAATGGCTGAATATAAATACAGGGCCATAAAGTATAGTATCAAATTATGAGATGAATGAACATATTCGTTGTCCTTCAAAATTGAGTGGGCAAAGTCAAAAATCCTCCTAGTACATTTTTCTTACCATAATGGTCAATGTCTAAGGGCTGTCATCATTGAATAAATGCTACATTTAAATACTTAATGATAAAGTTTTTGATGTGGAATATTTCTATTGAGATAATCATAAATTCAATAAGTATGTAATGGATACAAAATGAAGATATACGGTATATTGCCAGTTAAGTTATATTGCTACGATATATTACTAACTTTAAGGTAGCCAAAAGACAAAATATGTGACTAAACATCTACACAATATGTCGGAAGACCGTCACCAGTTGCAGATACTGTTCGAACTAACAAATTCGATGAAAGCCTATTTATAAATAGTTCTACACATGTATTGCTGGGAATTGTTTCATTAAATATGTAACATCAGGTTTCTTTTCTTCCAATTTGCTAAAAACTAGCGTTTTCTAGTCCAACCTGGTCATTGGACAACCTTATTCATCAGAAGCCACCAAAACATTTACAAGTTTTTCTCTTTTAGCGTTCTATTAGTTTGTGCATAGGTACCTCTTAAAATTATAATAAATTTAAAAATTACAGGTGACAACCCTACGGAAAAAAAATTGGTGGGCAATGTCGTCAACCATGCTCAAAAAACATGCATGTGACTTTGCCCATCAATATATTTTACAATTTTATGAGATGTTTTGTGTGAAATACCAGTCTATATTATTAATTTCATACATATTACGGTGGCAAAAAAATTAATTACCTACTGTATCTGCAACTATCACTTTTTGATAAAGTTTTTTGACTGGTTTTTGCCCGCTAAAAACAATACCAACTTTTAAAGGTTCCTGACAGCCAACGGAAGTAACATAGGTGACATTACGTCACTTGGTATTGTCAGAAAAATAATCAATTTTCTACCACAGGCAAAAGAATACTCCTAACTATAGACAAATTTGCTATGCATCAAATTTTTAAAAAAATGCACAGCTGGGCAAAGTCATACCTCAAGGGCAAAGTTGCCAGGTTTTACGGTATGTATTAGGTCCCCACCTATGAAATCAGCGTTTTGTATGGAGAATTTTAAAGAAGTTGCATTTTTCATACTAACATTTTTTAAATTTATTTAACAACTATGAACACTAATGTTTTAAAACTTTTATGCACTAATGTTTAAAAACTAAGATAACGTATGCCACTTAGATTATGCGACCAAAATAAGTTTTGGCTAAGTTAAAACAAAAATAGTGGTCATTTCTGCTAACAAAAAGAGGCGTCATTTTTAAGGTATATTTTTTGGGTAGAAAACTATAAGTAATAAGGTTTTTTTACTATTGGTAGTTGTCTATGATGGTCATTATTCGATATAATATCAAGCAATTGATATATATGTTAAAACATAGAAGTGACGAGGTTCTCTATTTGTGAGAAAAAAACGCCAATTTCATAGGTAAGGACCTAATATTTCACGATTCATGGTTTGTTTTCACTTTATAAAATACTAGCTATGACCTCACGGCTCCGCCCGCGTAAGAAGTTTTATTCCAGTAATAAATATAGCCTATGTTACTCAGTGATAATGTAGCTTTCTAACGGCAAAAGAATTTATGAAATCGGTCCAGTAGTTTTTAAGTTTATTCGTTACATACAAAAATACAAATCTTTCCTCTTTATAATATTAGTGTAGAAAATTCTTGTACTTTCAGCGCACACTTATCTCAGTTAAATAATCTATACATATAATAAATCTGTTAGACTTGGCGTGTCTGTACATAGCAAATAGTTTTAAAAAACCTGGTTGGGGTGTTAAACGATAACCAATAGAACCCATTTTTAACATTTTTGGATTTTTTGTCTGTTTGTCTGTGTGTCTGTTTGTCTGTTTGTTTGTGCAAGCATCACGTAAAAACAACTGATCCAATGTTGTTGACTTTTATAAACAAATATTGTGCTTATCTCCATGTAACATGTCGTTTTTGTTTCATCGCAATCGGTTCATGCAATTAAAAGATATGCGAATTTTAAGTTCCCTAGAAGAAGTTAGCATATATTCGTTTATACCATTTCATTTCAAATAGATGGCGTTACGTGTATCAAATCACGTTGTGAGGAAATATATTACAACGAATAAATCCACAAATTACCTAATATTAATTGTTGAATTGGTACCTATTCTCAGTCTACGGAAGGTCTATTGAAATGCTATCCTCATGAAGAAGGTACTATAAGCTTTGATAAAAAAAATCGAAGATATTGTTATTTAGAATTTATTAGGTATCTGAATGGCAGTGGAAGAGAAATAAATACATTCAATTTCATAAGTGAGTTTATTCTAAATTGTTAATTGTGCAAGGCAATACGATAGATTAATTTAAAATACTCATATATTTTATTAATATTATCATAAATCTGTAGACTTTGCCGTGTTTGAAAATTGAAAATATTTGTAAAATAATAGTGGGGATGGTTATAAGATAAGAAAAAAAAACCATTTCAATCGGTTTTGGACTTTGTGTCTGTTTGTCGGTTTGTTTGACTCAGTGTGATTGATTTTATAGACAATATTGTGCGTATCTCGGAGTAACATTTAGTTTCTGTTTCATCCTAATCGGTTTGGAAAATAATTAGCATCATTTGTTGTAGCATAATTGCTCAATAGATGGCGTTGCGTGTATACTAAATTACGTAATCTATTTTCCGTTCAGTTTTAAACGTGTAGGTACAGTTTCCGGTTAGCTTATGTTATGCTATGAAGCTGCTTCTCGCACAATTAGCTCTATGTGGCTCTCTCCCGTGTACCTAAGCAACCTGAGCTATCTTTATGCACAAATCCCTTTTTTTATATATCGTTGGTAAATCCTCATGGATGTCCCTCGCCCGGTGATGGCGAGGGGGTCTGCCGGACTCTTACCGGCTAAAAACCAACGGTGTACCTCCTTCTAACCTAAGGCCGGGATCACGGGATTCGCTATTACATGCACCGCAACCCCGGCAGGTCTTGGCCCACCAGCTTATTCTGGTGGACTTCTCCAGCGGTGGGGCAATTTGTCCCTTGCCCCACTTCCTTCTGAGAGGCGCGCGCGGAACACGGTGCGTCATCCTCCCGGGCCTGTTACTGGTCGGGTGACGGGTCCCTAACCCGCCGTCCGCAGGCCACTCACTAGGGTCGCCGGAGATCGTCACGCGCCCTCCGGCACCCGGAGCGTCTAGCGCGAGAAGGGAGGGAGGAAGACGCCTCCCTCTCCTTCTCCGCTACCTCCTTGGTGACCATCACCTCCTCGGAAAAGGAAGCGACGGCCTCCCACGCACTCTCGCTCCCCACCATGGACAGAACCACAGCCGGAAGCGAGAGGTCTCACCCACTGCCGTAACCAGGTCACACTTGCAACGTGTGCTGCGCCGTATCCTCCTGACAATCCACACAGTGGTGACACCTGAGTGTCTGCTCCCGGCCTATACGACACAAGTACTTCCCGAAACAGCCATGTCCCGAGAGTACCTTCGTCAGCCGGAAGCTGAGGGCGCCATGATGCCTCTCCAGCCACATGCACACATCCCTTTTTTTTTTTTCCTCACGGACTATCCCCCGTCTGGGTAAGACGGGGGGGTGTGCCAGACTTACTGGCTAAAACCACCACGGTGTCCCTCCTTCTGACCTAAGGCCGGGGTCACGGGATTCGCTGTTGCATGCACCGCGACCCCGGCAGGTCTCGGTCCACCAGCTTCTTCTGGTGGACCTCTCCTGTGGTGGGGCAGTTGCTCCCCTGCCCCACATCCTTCCGAGAGGCGCGCGCAGGACACGACGCGCCATCCTCCCTGGGCCCGTTACTGGTCTGGCGACGGGTTCCCCAACCCGCCGCCCGCAGGCCACTCACTAGGGTGGCCGGAGATCATCACGCGCCCTCCGGCGCCCGGTGCGTCTAGCTCGAGAAGGGAGAGAAAAAGTGACCTCCCTCTCCCTCTCCGCTACCTCCTTGGTCGCCATCTCCCCCTCGCAAAAGGAGGCGATGGCTTCCCACGCAGTCTCGCTCCCGACCATGGACAGAACCACGGCCGGAAGCGAGAGGTCACCGCCGATCGCCGCGACTAGCTCGCGGCGCTGCCACCCCCATGCTGGACACGCCTGCAAAGTGTGCAGCGCCGTGTCCTCGGGGCAGTCGCAGTGGTGGCAACCGGGCGTCTGCTCCCGGCCTATACGACACAGGTACTTCCCATCCCTGGTGTTTCTACTGCTAACATTGTTCACTGGGAAACCTTATTATAATGGACCTGACTACTGACAGAAATACAACATATTTTGTTTAGTAAAAATTCTAATTTTCTAATCCAACAACTAAACATCTACTCAGCCTAAACCGTTGGTAAAAACATAAAGCACCCGAAGCTATGTGAGGTTTCCGTTTTTTTATGTATTTTTTCATAGTTGTTAGAACAAACAAAGAATTTTTTAAACCAACCTAATCTATACCTACATAAAATGTTGTTCTACGACCTCTACGCATACGAAGTTGCGGGCACAGCTAGTCCCTTAATAAGACTTTTAAGTTAAACAGTTTTATCTTGCAGTACTGCTGCAGCACCAGAATTTGAGGACTGAAATTATTATAACGTTGTATTGTCATGGGAATTGAATTTGTGTGCGAAGTTTCAGGAGAATCGGTTAAGCAGAAGTAGTTGAAAAATCTGTCGCTAGATTTGAATCAAACAAACAATACAAAGTGAAGCTAATTAAAACCACTTAAAAATGTGGCGTGCGCTTAAATATTGTAAATAAACATAAACGCAACCATAGACAATCCGCATAATATGACGCATCTGCTACGGCGCGGCTACGACGTAGCTGCTACGTCACGGCTACGACATAGCTACAGTGCGCCTACGACGTTGTAAGTGGTCAATCAGACTGCACTAGCGGGTGCGGGGGCGGGCGCGGGCGCTCGGGTCTTGGCGTCTGCGTGTTCACAGTAGCGCCGAACAAGCTATCGTAGTACCCTATAATTATATTACTATACTCTTTGTATCGTAGCGTGCCTGTGTTCGGTCGTTCTCAAACTTTGCTGCGTAGTTAGAAGACATGGATGACGGTTTGATTTTATTAATGGAAAATACGTACTTGAAATGGAAATTGCAATATATGAAGTTTGGTACACACAATTTAAATACATTCTAAATTAATTCAAAGATATAAATTCTTCCGTATTGATATCCATGACGACGCTTCGGCGGGTGTATCAAAATGGTTTAGAACCACTCGCGCAGTCACCTAACAGACGCTACATTACTGTGAACGATACGAGCGGACTGAGCCATTAGAACCACCCGCGCCCGCGCCCGCCTCATGCAGACGCGCGACTCGCGGGAGCACTGTGAATGCAACTGGCGTCTACATACATTTGATTTACACGCGCCCGCGCTAGCACCCGCGCCCGCCTACACTCTGAAATACGGCTAATCTTGCAATTTGTTTAACATTTGAAAATTATAATAATCTTTTTTTATTACATACATAACATCACGCCTATATTCCCCGAAGGGTTGGGCAGAGGTGTATAGTAACACCCTCATTTCACCGATACGTTTAAGTCCCATGTAATAGGGGACGAGCCTATTGCCATCAACCGGGCACAAATACAAACTCCGGGCTGCTACCGAGGAATTCCACACGGAAAAACTCAATAACACTTTGCCCGACCTGGAGATCTAACCCAGGACCTCACGATCAGCAGTCGCGCTTGCCACCACTAGACCAACGAGGCAGATCGCGTCTTTTTTTATCGTTTGGCCCTAGTCTCATCTGATGGTAAGCGCAGACAGGGTCTAAGATGGAGCACACGAATACAAGCAACAGAGATATAGAGGTATTCCCCTATACCCCTCTGGCTCTCACATACACACGTCACATACAATGTCTATAAAAGTATACAACAAACTACTAGAAATAATAAAGAAAGAAGAAAAGTTCAATATTTTTGTAAAAAAACTTAAAAAAACTACTGATAAACAAATGATATTATTCCTTAGATGAATATTTAAACGATAAACATAAATAATAGAGGAAATGTATATAATATACACTGGCCTGCAAAAATAAGTATCACACTTTTAAAATTGCAATAACTTTTTAGGTACACAAGATCTGATCCGTACACTGTACGGATCAGAGTGTTGGGCCGTGAAGAAGACGGATGAAAGAAGATTACACGTAGCGGAGATGAGAATGTTGAGATGGATGTGTGGAGTGACGCGAATGGATAAAGTAAGAAATAAGTATATTAGAGGAAGTTTGAAAGTGGCACCAGTGACAGAAAAGTTGAAAGGAAAGCGTTTGTCTTGGTATGGGCATGTGGTGAGGAGGGATGAAACACATGTGACTAAGAGAGTGATGAATATGAATGTTGATGGATGGAGGGGGAGAGGGAGACCTAAGAAAAGATGGATGGATTGTGTGAGGGAGGATATGACAGATAAGGGAGTAAATGATAATGAGACGGCTGACAGGGAAGAGTGGAAGAGAAAAACATATTGCGCCGACCCCAAGTAACTTGGGACCAGGGCAGGAAGATGATGATTTTTAGGTACACAAGATATATTTTCGAAACAAAAAGGACTCAAAAAAGAGTTTAACTTTGTTACTATAGTTTCAAAGAAAGCTGATAAAAATTGCTATAAAACGTTTTTTATTTTAAATCTCTAACTTCTATAGTTGAGAAAAAATTGAAATTTTAAAAGTGTGATACTTATTTTTGCAGGCCAGTGTATGTTAAAGAAATTATAATATAATAAACAATAATATAAAAATAATAATTGATAACAATAATTAATGATAATCACGCAATTTATAGGTATGTTTAAAACATATTAATGATATAATAAAAATAATAAATAATATAATAGTCATTAGCCCCCAAGACGTAGCCGATGCAGTCCGTCCGTTACCTAACTGGAAATCTCCAGGGCCGGATGGACTGCACAATTTTTGGATAAAATGGCTGCGTAGCTCACACGCTCGCTTGGCGTCCCAATTCCAGTCGTCCTTAGAGTCAGGGTCGCTTCCGCAGTTCCTTACGACCGGAGTTACCCACCTGCTCCATAAATCAGGTAGTACTGCGGAACCCAAGAATTATAGACCGATCACGTGTTTGCCGACGGTCTATAAACTTCTTACATCCATTTTGAGATCCAAAATTAACACACACATTGGAAATAATTCTGTATTGTCTTCTTCTCAAAATGGATGTAGGAATGGGTCCCGCGGTACTAAGGAGCTACTCCTCATTGATACGGCCATTAGCCAACAGGTTCGTCGCTCCCAAAAGAATCTGTCGACATGCTGGATAGATTATAAGAAGGCATATGACTCGGTGCCACATACATGGCTCATGAGGGTGCTAGAGCTGTATAAAATAAATACAACACTACGCACCTTCCTGAGGTCATGTATGGGGCAATGGAGGACGGTCCTTCGCTATCCAGGATGTCAACCGATTCGGGGGAGCGGCGAACCGATTAGGATTGAACGGGGAATATTCCAGGGCGACAGTCTGAGCCCACTATGGTTTTGTTTAGCCTTGAACCCTCTTAGCACATTGCTGGAGGGGTCGGGGCTAGGCTATCCGCTGCGGAGAGGAGGTCAGGTAGTATCCCACCTTCTCTACATGGATGACCTAAAGCTCTTTGCCCCCACTAAATTGCAACTGGTGGATTTACTGAAGGTAACTGAAACTTTCAGTAATTCTATCAGGATGGAATTTGGTGTGGACAAATGTGCAGTCATGCATGTAAGACGAGGGAGGATTATGGAATCCGAGGGACTACAACTTTCGGATTCCATACACCTCAGACCGCTCTCCACAAACGATACCTACAAATACCTTGGTATGTCGGAGGGGTTGGGTATCAGCGAGGCCGACATGAAACAATCGTTGAGGGAGCGCTTCTTTGGCCGCCTGAAAAAAGTCCTAAAAAGTCTTTTGTCAGGCGGAAACAAGGTGCGCGCCTTTAACGGTTGGGTCATGCCGGTCTTGATGTACTCCTTCGGCATACTGAAGTGGACTCAGACTGAACTAGATGCCCTGGATAGGAGAGTCCGGACTTTGCTGACCGCAAATCGGATGCATCACCCGCGATCATCAGTAATGAGGCTGTACATCCCGCGAAAGTGTGGGGGTCGAGGCTTATTAAATGCTAAGACCCTCCATAATCGTGAGGTGTGCAGCCTAAGGGAGTTTTTCCTCCATGCTGACGCGGGGATGCACCGAAATGTGGTCGCAGTAGATAAAGGACTCACCCCACTATCCTTGGCTAGAGAGAACTGGCGCAAGCCTGTGGTACTTAGTACTAATGACCGCAGGGATATATGGCAGAGCAAGGAGCTACACGGACGCTTTTACCGGGCCCTCCATGGGCCCGACGTTGATTTCCTCGCGTCCGTGTCCTGGCTACGGTTCGGTGACCTATTCGGGGAAACCGAAGGTTTTGTCTGTGCGATTATGGACGAGGTTATCATGACGAATAACTACCGGAAGTATATTGTGAAGGACGGGACGGTTGACATATGTCGGGCATGCCACTGTCCCGGCGAGTCCCTCAGGCATATTATTTCCGGATGTTCTCGTCTTGCTAACGGCGAGTACTTGCATAGGCATAACCAAGTGGCCAGGATTATCCACCAGCAACTTGCTTTGAAGTATAACCTTGTGGAATCGGAGGTACCGTATTACAGGTATGTGCCCGACCCAGTTCTTGAAAATGGTCGTATCACGTTGTATTGGGATCGATCTATCATCACTGACAGGACTATTGTTGCCAATAAACCTGATATAGTGGTGATAGATCGATCAGAGCGCCGCACAATGATTGTTGATGTTACCATCCCGCATGATGGGAATCTCGTGAAAGCTGAGAAAGATAAACAAATCAAATATCTTGACTTAGCACACGAGGTTGTCAACATGTGGGATGTGGAATCGGCAACCATTGTGCCGATAGTCGTATCGGCCAATGGCCTAATGGCCAAGAGCCTCGACAAACATCTCATGAGGCTCTCGTTGGGTGGCTGGATCAAGGGCCTGATACAGAAAGCAGTCCTCCTCGATACGGCGCGTATTGTGAGGAGGTTCCTGTCTCTGGAGCCCTAACTGCCGGTAGCCTGGACCCTGCTCCCGCTGCCGGTGGACCCCTATTTTTTATATTTTTAAATATATATTTTGTTTTCTTTTTATATGTATTTAAAAATGTTAATAATATGATAAAATGTGAATAAAGGAGAATATAATAGTAATAAATAAATAATATATCAAAAATAATAATGAAATAAAATAGCAATAATAAGAAATTAGATAATATAAAAATAATAAATAAATAATATATGTATAAAAATAATAATAATTAAAATGGCAATAATAGTAAATTAAATAATATAATAATAATAAATAAAGAGCCCTGACCTAATAATGAAATAAATTAGCAATAATAATAAATTAAATAATATAGCAATAATATTACCGTTCATTATCTCCTAAAACAGGGCTTCGTCTCTCCTACCCTCTTGCTGTGCCCTACAGGGTCCATAATGATCTCAATTATATAGTTACCACCTAAGTACACATTATGGTAAAGCATTATATGAGTATTAAGGTTAGTCGGAAAGGAGGTACTAAGCCGCGGGCCACTTAATGTATCACTGATGATAGACATAATTGGTGTTAATAGATATTATAATTATAAATTCACTAGCGTTAAGTACCTAGATTAGAATTACAAAAACCAAACTAATTTGTATATCTGTATGGATACAATGTAGCGAACTAATTTCTTACTTACCTACCATCTATTGTAATATACCTACATTGACAAATAAACGATATTTGATTTGATATGATTTGATGATTGTTTTAAAGAAAGCGTTAAAATTTATAAATTCGATAATTATTTTTTTCATGCAAAATGACATTTTTTATACTAGTTTTTACAAAAATTCTTCAACCCTGCTTTAGTTACGAATTCAGAAAATGGAGCTTCTAATCCGTGACTCCAAATATGACCTAAAATGCAAACACAGCTTATCATAGCTGACGATAGATAGAATTTAGCGTATTTTTTATGCAATCTTTGAACAGCTATTTCTTTGAAACTAATGACTTTTGGGGAAAGTTGTAAAACAAAAGTTATCCATTATTATGGGTACTAACACCCTTTCGGCTTAGTACCCCCCTTCCGACTAACTTTGTAGAACTGGGTCGTTGGTCTATTGGTGGCAAGTGCGACTGCTGATCGTGAGTTCCTAGCTTCGATCCCCAGGTCAGGCAAAGTGTCATTGGGTTTTTCCGTATAGAATTCCTTATACCGGAGTTTAAATTTGTGTCCAGTTAATGGCAATAGGCTCGCCCCCTATTACATGGGACTTAGGTACACAAAACTGCGATGCAACGTAGAAATATACGAGCTCGCACGACGCATCGCAAGAACTTACGAATTGATTCGCGTAATTGATTTTTCCTAAATCTTCTTATCAGTAACAGCAGTGCGCAAATCTTTTTACGCAAATTTATTCTACCTAGTATAAAATACGTTCAATACGGTTGACGATCGTCGAGGGATTGGTCACCCGAACCTTGGAAGGAAGACGTACGACGCAGCAATTTGCGTCGCAGTTTCCTGCGTTGCGAATTCGCATCGCGTCGATTCGCAGTTTTGTGTACAAGCCCTTAAACATAACGGTGAAATGAGGGTGTTACTATACACCTCTGCTCAACCTTTCGGGGAATATAGGCGTGATGTTATGTACTTAATGTTTCGCTTAAAAAGTCCTTCTCCTTGGCGTCAAGTGCAAAGCCACGAACTTTTAAACGAAACACGACATTGAATCAGATAATAATATGGTAGTTTACTTTTTAAAACACTATGTTTATGTACCTACAATTATGCAGATAAAATAAAACTGCTTCAAATAAAATAGAACTTGAAACGGAATTATGCTAAAATTATACGTTATTAAAGGAAATAGAAATAAAAAGCTTTTTTTAAATAGACAATAAGGTTATATTTTTTAAAGCAACGGTATTTTTTATAATACTTTTATTTTGTACCATAAACATAACCATAGACAAATTTATTTTTTACTACCGAATAAACTTTTTTTACGTCATCGTTGCGGTTGTTCGAAATATGATATTTTTAGGGTTCCGTACCCAAAGGGTAAAACCGGACTCCGCTGTCCGGCCGTCCGTCCGTCTGTCACCAGGCTGTATCTCATGAATCGTGATAATTAGACAGTTGACATTTTTACAGATGATGTATTTCTATTGCCGCTATAACAACAAATACTAAAAAACAGAATAAAATAAATATTTAAGGGGGCTCCCATACAATAGACATGATATTTTGGCCTTTTTTTATAGATAATGGAACGGAACCCTTCGTGCGCGAGTCCGACTCGCACTGGGCCTGTTTTTTTGTACCATAAACATATCCATAGATAAATTTATTTTCTACTACTTACTGAATAACCTTTGATTTTACGTCATCTTTGCGGTTGTTCGAAATATGTTTTTTTTTTTATTACTGTGGCAAAATAGATTCTACACTCATGAGTACCTATTTGTGGTCTTGTATCATGTAAACATCGCCCGTAAACGTTCACTGCTAATCACGGACCTCCTAATAGCCGCAATGCTAAGGAATCTTAAGATTAAACCAGTTGTCAGATATTCGGGCTTCTGACTACCAGTAACGACTGCCACAGGTATTTGTATGACAACTGGGACCGACGACGCGAGGCGGTGGGACGTTGCGACGGGCCTCGCCGCGCCGCCGTCCCTGATCCATCGTGCTCACCCGCTGCAGCCGCGGAGCCGGTCGTCTTTTCTGACACACCGTTAATTCAGCCCTCATCAAGCTGTCTCCCTCCCAGTCCTCTCGCAAGCAACGCCCTAAGCCGAGGACCGAGTCCCATTAGGGATCGCCATTAGTGCTGTTGTTGCTAGTCGTGATGTTGGTAGTAGTAATAGTAGTTAGCTTAAGTTAAATATTTTACTCTCGTCCCCATTGGTTGGAGACCCTTCTGGTCTCACCAATAACTGCCCGGTTACGTAGAAACGGTCCGCAAGACCATCTACAAAAAGCGGAATAGAAATAATCACTTTTTAACAAAAATAAAACCGACTTCAAATTGTCTATCTCCGAAGTCCTTCATCAGATCTTCACCAAATTTAAATGGGACCACTTCGAAAGAATACTCTTTCAAACAAAATAAGAATCATGAAAATCGGTTCACAATTAGCAAAGATATCGCGGAACAAACATACAAAAAAAACAATCGAATTGAGAACCTCCTCCGTTTTTGAAAGTCGGTTAAAGAAAATTAAAGTACTTTCCCCGAGATAATCTGAAGCTTTGTCTGAAGCATTCGTATAAAAACAAATTGCCGTGACATGTAACGAAGGTACCAGAGCCCGCGCAAAAAAAAAGCGGACGAAACGATGACAAATCAATGGTGTCAACATAGCGCCCAAGAGACTTCAGTCATGGCGCGAATTCTACTATAAATATCTCAAAAAATACTAAATATAAATATTCCAATACCGAATACCTTCAAAATGCTTTCATATTGTATCAAAATTCTTACGAGTGTTTCTAGAATATTCAAATATTTACGATTCAAAGTGTGAAAATAACATTCTAACATCGAATAGCTCTTTGAATACCTTCACGATAGCATATGGGATATGACAGGTCCAATAAATGTTTTAAATGTCATTCTACTTAGTTTATGCAGATAATTTATGAACATAAATTATATACTGGGTCGTGTAGTTTCTGACATAGACAAAATCGAGTCATCTTTTTTTTTTAAATCGTAGGCGCGTAGCATGGCAAGAGTAGAGAAGAGAATTCCTCTCCTTGCTTTCTTTGTTTTAATGTTTAAAAATAAATTATGGTAACAACCATAGAAATAAAAGTGAACATTGTTTTGTTGCTTAGTGTACATGCGCAAACTTAGTCCCACTACGCCAAAACCTTGCCAAGTTACGTGCCGACGACTGTACCAGGCGGATAGATTTTATAGAGTACTAGCGGACCTGGCAGACGTCGTCCTGCCCTAAAAATTTGGTGACATACCGACAGCAGCGCCACCTACCGGGTCCAATTAAAAATCTAAACCATCCAGGGCGCCACCCAAACGCATACAAAAAATTCATTCAAATCGGTCCAGCCGTTTAGGAGGAGTTCAGTGACATACACACGTACAGTCGAATTATATATATATATAAAGATTAGCGACCCGCCCCGGCTTCGCATGGGTGCAATGTAGATACTAATGTGGGGCATATAAACCTTCCTCTTGAATCACTCTATCTATTGCTGAAAACTGCATTAAAATCCGTTGAGTAGTTTAAAAGATCTAAGCGTACAGACAGCGGGAGCGACTTTGTTATTTTATAGTATGTAAAGAAGAAGGTAAAGTTTAATATTTAATATAGATTCAGAACCAAGGTGAATGCAATCCATAGGCTTACTTAAATTGTGTTTAAAAAATAAGGTCAGAGGAATAATATTTCGTATCATATTCGTAATCATAACTGCAAGCGTGCTGCACATTCAGTCGAAACTGCAAAATAGGCAAATTCAAATGCAGCTTGCAGGCAGTAAAGATGCAGTCAGTGCAACTGTGTGACAACTGCCGACTTTACGTGCAGTAGACTTGCAGTTATGATTACGAATAGGTATGAAACGAAACATGATTCATCAAATCGATACCTCAGTTCCAAAGTGTAATAAATCAGAAACAAGTTCTTTAAAATAATTTTAAAACTAATAAGTAGGTACTTTGACCACTGTATTTTTTTAATACTATTTAATTAATCTGAAATGCCATTCTTAATAATATTACATTTCAGATAAATGAAATAATGATTAAAAATTAGACGGATAACTCACTAGTAATTTAATTTTCAAATTATCTTAAAAGTGTTATATATATCTTAAAAATGTTTCTGAATTACATAATACGCTTTGGAACTGAAGTATCGAAATGTCACGTTATTAGGACCCTGATTTGTGTCAATCGTAATCAGATCTTAATGTATTTAGGTCTTACCACCAATCCCATAAAGGTCGTTCGACCATAATACCATAATAACGCAATATTCCACCCAAATCTATTTATATTCTAATCGAACGAAAGCGACCTCTACGTTAAATTATTCACCAACCTAGTTCCGCTACTTGATAACAGATGGCGCTGTCAGATAGCTATCGGAAGCGGTTTAGATTTACACGTAGCAATTACCAGTTTATCAAGATCCCTTGCTGTATGTTCTTAGAAGGTATTCAGAGGTCAGTACAAAGTGGTTCCTGTTGCCTGCAAGCGGCCACTGTATCTGCTGATTTGAAATTTTAATCGGAATTTGAATATTGTAGCGTTGTGGGCAAAAGTGAACTTTATACTATTGAATTTAAGACTCGTTTTTGAGTATAGAGTAACGTATCGCTGTGTTTTAATTGGGGCTGGAGCCAGGTAGACCTCTTCGGTCAATTCTAATTTGCATCTAACAACATAATTACTAAGTCCATTTTTGAACGTCCCCATAGACTAATACTAACTTTTTATTGGCGTATTCTTGATTGCTAGATACATTTTTTTTATTGTTTATGCACAAAGTTATATGGAGACGGATTTTCTATTTTTTATTCTCATCTTGGTCGCGTTTGGCCGTCAGGCATTTTCTGTCAGTCGACCTTAGGATAAATGCAGAGACAAAACACGATAGATACTTACCTACACTAACCAATTATTGAGTGGTGTAATTGTTATTCAAAATAAAATTAAAGATATTGTTGTTAAATTTTATTTAGTATGCAAGTTGCTAGCGTCTCTTCTTCTTTTCATGTGGTTAGTAGCTAACCTGGTGTCAGAGTTTATGCCGCCCATGGGCCTCTGATTTGGCCGCACATCGAGAAATATCTCTCAGGCATGCCGGTTTCCTCACGATGTTTTCCTCCACTGTTTTTAAGCAAGTGATAATTATACAATACGCTCATGAATCCGAAAAGTCAGAGGTGCCTCTCTTGGGTACGAACTCGAGATATATCACTTGGCAGTCCAACGGTCACACCACTAGGCTATCACTGCTAAAATAATATTAAAACATTATTATATGTATAAGTCCCATGCAATAGGAGGCGAGACTATTGCCATTGACCAGGCACAAATCCAAACCACCTAAGCATACACCTTTCAATTTAATAAAATATATCGTAACGAAATTAATAATGATCAAAAAATATCCAAATAAATAATAAGTAGGAGGCTGTCTTTATAATAAATCACCAACACTACTTGTAAAGGCCCACATTAACTTGTAGTTAGAAAAAATGCACAGGTATTCTTAAAACGCCATTTTGTGTAGAAACACCATGAGTTTTTACATTTTTAGGACATAATTATGTTGGGTTCTTTTTTCTAACAATTTCAAACTCTAAGTATTTTTTCTGTATCATGAGTGCGTTTTTATTAGCAGTGATAGCCTACTGGTGTGACCGTCGGACTGTCATAGGTCGAGTTCGTACCCAAGGTCGAGTTCGTAACCTCTGACTTTCAGATTCATGTGCGTATTGTATAATTATCACTTGCTTAAACACAAAACATCGTGAGGAAACCGGCATGCCTGAGAGAAATTTCTCGACGGCATGTGAAGCCACGTCAGAGGCCCATGGGCGGCATAAACTACACCACCAGGTTAGCCACTAACCACACGAAAAGAAGAAGAAGCGTGGTAATGGGCTGATTGTGCTAATACTGTCCGTCTTGTTGTCCGTAAACTTTGAATGATAGATTGAGGAATGATGTGATTAGACAAAGTTGCGGTTTAAAAGATGATGTAGTGACAAAAATTGAAAGTAGTATGCTCAGGTGGTTTGGTCATGTTGAAAGAATGAGAGAACGACCAATAACAAAAGGAATTTATAAGGCGGATGTCAGTGGAAACGGTAGAGGACGCCCTAGAAGGACATACATCGATGTTATTGGTGATGTTCTTCACAAAGGACAGGTGCGTAGTACTCTCAACCGGCGTGCGTGTATGACAATATGTATGAATGTGGATGAAGTGAAAGGAGTATGTAGAGGTCGTAGCATGCGGCGTTCTATAGTTTCTGCGTACGCCCATGGGGAAAAGGCGTGAGTTTTTGTATGGATGTATGTATTCTTGTTTTTTGTCGCTCGCCCTGCGGCTCCCTTTGTGTCTGGTGTCTCATTCCACCACGCCCTCTGCTACATCGGAGAGTCGCGTGGAAAAGCGAGCCCGTAGCCATATTGACACCTTCCCTTGGTCAGAATTTCGGCACATACAATAGTATCAAGTAAGAGCTATTATTGCCCGTAACCAGGATGCATCGGCCCAACATCTACTCTTCCCCTCGAAGGTATCCGAAGGGACCAGTAGCCGCTAGACACACGAGAAGGTATTCTGACCATGCATCCTATGCTGCCCGTCCTAATATAACCATACACCGATATTCTAAGACGTTCCTCCAAAACTTACTCGACTCGAGTTCACCTCGACTCAGCCTTTTTCACTAACATCGGTAGTTATAGTTGACATAAACGTCCTCGACTCGAGATTTTTCCTCAGTCGAGATAAGGAATCATCTGTCAAACTCAAGGTACCTCGGAACCTTCTTTTTTTCTTCTTTGGAAAATTCTCAAGGATGTCTCTCGCCCGGGGAAGACGAGACTGCCGGACTCTTACCGGCTAAAAACCAACGGTGTCCCTCCTTCTGACCTAAGGCCGGGGTCACGGGATTCGCTATTGCATGCACCGCAACTCCAGCAGGTCTCGGTCCACCAGCTTCTTCTGGTGGACCTCTCCAGTGGTGGGGCATTGTTCCCCTGCCCCACTTCCTTCTGAGAGGCGCGCGCGGAACACGGCGCGCCATCCTCCCGGGCGTGTTACTGGTCGGGCGACGGGTCTCCGAACCCGCCGCCCGCAGACCACTCACTAGGGAGGCCGGAGATCGTCACGCACCCTCCGGCGCCCGGTGCGTCTAGCGGGAGAAGGGAGAGAAGAAGCGGCCTCCCTCTTCGCTACCTCCTTGGTCGCCATCACCTCCTCGCAAAAAGAGGCGATGACTTCCCACGCAGTCTCGCTCCCGACCATGGACAGAACCATGGCCGGTAGCGAGAGGTCATCGCCGATCACCGCGACTAGTTCGCAGCGCTGCGACCCCCATGCTGGACACGCCTGCAAAGTGTGCAGTGCCGTGTCCTCGGGGCAGTCGCAGTGGTGACAACCGGGCGTCTGCTCCCGGCCTATACGACACAGGTACTACCCGAAACAGCCATGTCCCGAGAGTACCTGCTTCAGCCGGAAGCTGAGGGCGCCGTGATGCCTCTCCAGCCACTCCTCCATCATGGGTCTTACCGCTGCTATTGCGGCGTGCCCCAAGACCTAATATAACCTTAGTCAGCTCCTAACACCCACAACAACAGCAGGGTGGGCTATTCTCAGCCAAGGCCCACACAACCTCGTAAATTACATAACCCTTATAAAATACAGTGGGACAGTAACTCGCTACCAGCTTTTATGGTTCCCCTTTTAACCTTTAAAGAAACTATCATATATTATGTTACGTCGTTGGTATTTGCATATCTTGGCACGCGATGTTGGTTGTTGGCCTACACGTTGGCGGTTGGGGACAAATGTTTGTGCCATGGATTTTACATGAATATACATAGGACTTATCTAAGAATTAATAGTATGTAGTATCGGAAGTTAGAGTTCGCTGTAATAGTGATATTTTATAACAGCGTCGCTGGCGGCGATTCTGGTATTCACCAACTAAACTAAAATTACAGTATTGCTATCTTTTACTAACAGACAGCGCGAAACAAGGACGGCAATAGATAAGAACTAAGTTAGAGATGTCAAACTAGTTTACGGTTTGAACTTAACCGTGTTTTTAGTCGACACGCTCTGACGTATGGACATTTTAGTTCAACTTAATTTGACAGCTCTTGTTTACGTCCGTCTCTTTCTTATTTTATCAGAGTGACAGAGATGGCAATAGTCTAAATTAAGTTTAGTTTGTACACAACAGAATCTGCACCATTAACACCCATATAATAAACCATTCTCAACATGGCGACCTGAGAGGCATCCCAAGCAGAACTGTCAAAATTATCAGTATCTTAGGTTACATCAAAGAGACACTTAAGAGGCAGCTCCCAAAATATGAGGACTATTATTATTTCCTTTATTCAGTAAATACACATATAAATTACATTTTTAAATCTATGCTAATATTATAAAGCTGAAGAGTTTGTTTGTTTGTTTGAACGCGCTAATCTCAGGAACTGCTACTGGTTGGAATTGAAAAAATATTTTTGTGTTGGATATTCCATTTATCGAGGAACGTTATAGGCTATATAACATCACACTACAATCAATAGGAGCGGAGCATAAATGAAAAATGTTGCAGAAACGGGAAAAAAATCCAACTGTGCGAAGCCGGGACGGACCGCTAGTATTTCTATAAAATTATAAAAAACATCGGGGACAGGGTCCAAGCTACCGGTGGTCAGGGCCTCAGAGAGAGGATCTTCCTGACAATACGTGCCGTGTCCAGAAGTACCGCTTTCTGTATCAGGCCCTTGACCCAGCTGCCCGACGAGAGTGAGGACTTTTTATTATTACGGGTCCTAATCATATTCGTCAATTGCCGAAAATGAATATAGTTGCAAAGGTCAATTAATGTTTATACCTTGGTAGTATAATTTGGTTTATATGTATATAATTTTATTATACAAGGTTAGTCGAAAAGGGGCCACGGGCCGCGGGCCACTTAAAGTATCACTGATGACTGTTTTAATGCAAGTGTTAAAATTTCATAATTCGACAATTGTTATTGCATGCAAAAAGATTTTAATTTTAATTTTTCAAAAAAATATCATTCCTACTTTAGTTATGAATTCAGAATATTAAGTTTCTAATCCGTGGCTCCAAATATGACCTAAATTGCAAACACAGCTGATCATAGCTATGGACAGATAGATTTTAGCATATTTTTTAAGAAATCTTTGAAAAGCTATTTCTCTTAAACTATCGAGTTTTGGGGAAAGTTGTAGAACAAAAGTTATCCCTTATTATGGGTACTTTAACACCCTTTCAGCTTAGTACCCCCTTTCCGACTAACTTTGTATAATGTTTTTTTTAAGTTATAAAATAGGAGGCTCCTATGACGCATCCATAGTCACGCAAAGTGAATTACCTTGAAAAAAATTGAATTAAAAATAAAGAAAGAAAATTGTCCGTCGTGATTTAAGAGGAAAGTCAGCTTCTGGCGAGTTCTGCCCGTTCACATCAACCACGTCAGAGCCCGATCATAAAGCGAATCCGTCGGTACTGGATGTGTTGTTCACATCTATACCGACGGATCAGATAAACAAATAGCAGCTGCGTCGCATCAAGCAAGATACGATAAAAATAACGGATCGTGTGTAAAGACACCCATACTTCTCCACACATCTTCATGTACGGATCCGTTTTTATACTGTTCCAGCATCCAGTTCTTGATGACACAACGGAATGTGTAAAAATGTCGGACCAGTATTTTTTACTGGATTCGGAATACTGTCGTGTATGTGAACTCGCTCATACAACTACAGGCGCCATCACCAAAATAAAAACGGATCCTGTAAACAGTTTCTATGTGAACTAGCTGTCAGATTGCTGCATTTGCTTATTCTTCTTCTTCCTGCCCTTATCCCACACTAGGTGGGGTCGGCACAACATGTATTTCATAAATCCATGTTGTTAGAGGTTTTGGCTTATTGTTTTATGACCGGCCGCCTGCCTGACGTCAACCCTCCTTGGGAATACTCGTTGCGCTGTTATTCTGCATTTGCTTATTGTTTAATATATTTGTATTACAGCGCGACAATGTTCACGGCAGGCCGAGTGCGCGGGCATAAGTAGCAGTTCATGTGTCCGCACTCACTACGATCCAGTGACGCGCTGCCTCTGTGGAGACAACCAACCGCCCGTGAATGGACAGTGCGACGCACAGATTAAAGGTACACCTCACATTTTTACCCGACTGCCAAGGAAGGGTTAGGGAACGTACCCATACTACATGACCCGTTCAGGGGGGGAGGGGGTCTTCAAAATACCACGCTTGGTCACAGGGGCGGGGGGGGGGGCTTATGTTTTCGTCATGTGGTCAATATCTTCTAGGGAAATCTGGCGCTTTTTCGAGCTATATTCCAATATGGCGTGCAGCGTTTAACGCTTTTTAAACTCACAGGTGGCAATGCCGATGCTGGGCAATGCCGATATCTTAGGATATCGGCATTGCCCAGCCTCACCTTTAACCTTAGGGTTAAACCGTTTGTCAGACTTTCGGGCTTCTGATTACACGTAACGACTGTCATAGGTATTTGTATAACACTCGGGACCGACGGTTTAACGTGCTCTCCGAGGCTGTGAAAGGTATCGATGTGTAACGAATGGTCACCCATCCACGGACTGACCGTGGCAAGTGATGCTTAACCTCGCAAATCGTATGACCCGCGCAGTCGTTAATAAGCCACGAGCCCCTTGAGTTAAAGGTTAACTTGTTTTTCAGTTTTCTTTTTACTAATTTGTTTCTATAACGTTTTTCGCAGGCGTCTTGAATTTATATTCGTTATATTTTAATACTGAGTTCAGAGTTCAGACGTCTATACATTTTTTATCGCTCGTGTTGAAATTCAAAGTCCATGATATAGCAGTATTTTATTACGTTGAAGTGCAACGACCCTTGGAGCTTCGCAACGCTAAAGATCTTCTTCTTAGCGTGTCGATGGCAATCTAAGGTCCGTATTACAGAACATTCCTCAAGTCCAATTTGATCTGTAATCAGTTGATCACTGTTTAAGTATAGAATCAGTACTTGAGGAATGGTCTTATTCCAGAACGGCAATGATGAAACAAGACTCAAATCTAACCAATCGATTGGTTGATTACAGATCAAATCACTGCTTGGGATCGAATCTACGAACTGAGTAACGATCTAGAATAAAGCCAGACTCAGCTGAACTATGATCAATGAATCTATGCTTGAGGAACGTTCTAAAATTAAAAGTCGACTCAAAACTAGTTTTAAATAGATATCAATGCTTGAGTTTCGTTCTGTAATACGGACCTATATCTGCTCCCGGCACGGCTAGGGTTGCCAGGTGTCCGACAAAGTATATACAAGTCCGGCCTGTACGGCTTTTCTTTGGCGTTTGGTCAACCGTGTCCCGCGGGCAGACTCCCCGGAGTCTGGATTTGTGCCCGGTTAATGTCAATACGCTCGCCCCCTATGGGACATAAACACTTCTGCCGTACCCTTCGGGGAATATAAGGCGTGATGTTATGTCTTTTTTACATAATATAAAACAAAGTCGCTCCCGCTGTCTGTCCCTATGTATGTTTAGATCTTTAAAACTACGCAACGGATTTTGATGCGGTTTTTTTAATAGATAGAGTGATTCAAGAGGAAGATTTATATGCCCCACATTATATCCCCATATCTACATCGCACCGGTGCGAAGCCGGGTAGGTTGCTAGTTATCAATAGAAAGAAAAAAGAAGTTGTTTCTTATCAAGCTTTTCCACATTAATTACTTTAATTCATTTCAAAAACGTACTTGCCAACATTTCATGTTTAAAATTCATAATTGTAGCAACCTGAAGTAAATTATTAGTTAAATTAGAACCGTTAGTTACTACTTATTTCAAGATAAAAATCTTTTATTTGTGTTTGACACGTAATGTTCGAATGCCTAGTATTTCACACGAGAACGGCTTTTTTAATAACGATAACGATTCAAGGTTGTTGGCTGCGAGCTTTTAGTTATATTTTTAATGTTAATATCAGGGTCTTTGGTATGGGAACAAGTGGAAACGCTTTTGAAGTTAGAGGTCCGTGGTTAAATGGTAACGGAACTCGGTCGAGGTTAAGCCGGCTTAGTACCTACAGGCCTTGGAGTAATCCGGCGAGAGACGTCGTGCGGTGTTCAAGAAGAACATAGTCTGCTTAGTCAAGAAGAACATAGTCTGCTTAGTATAGAAGAACATAGTCTGCTTAGTTGTTGGCAATAAAATTGATTAGTATATCATTTTGGGACCACCTGGAGGACTGGCCTAAGGACCGAACCCTGTGGAACACCGCACGACGTCCTCTTCTTCTTTCTGCCCTTATCCCACACTAGGTGGCGTCGGCACAACATGTAGGTATTTCATAAATCCATATTGTTAGAGGTTTTGGCTTATTGTTTTATGACCGGCTGCCTGCCTGACATCAACTCTCCTTGGGAATACTCGTTGCGCCGTCGCGCGGGTGACCCAATGTACTTGTTGATATTATGCACTGGGTCCCAATACGACGCTCTAAAAACATGATATTTTTAAAAATCGTGTTTATCAAATTGTGAATGAACGACGACTTTTTAACCCGTCGAAGATCAAAAACTTACATCGCAACTTTCAAAAACTCAAACTAACCTATCTTTACAGCTCTCTACCATGTCTGCGCCAACAGTGATGAATGCAACGATGGACTGATCTGCGGTACTCCGAACATCACCGGTACTGCACCTCTGCATCTCCGAGTTCATGCCCCTCAGGACAAGATCTGCCTCTGTGACACCGAGAACGGGGTTCTGGAGAAGGAGCATAATTGCAGCGGTAAGAATTGCCTTTACTTCAGTGCCATCATTGCATGAAAGTAGAATAAATGCCGTGGAAATTCGGTCTTTGCGAAGCGATGCCCCACTGCCGCCGTCCCTGATCCACCGTGCTCACCCACCGCAGCCGCGGAGCCGGTCGTCTTTTCTGATTCCGCAGTCACACCGTTAAAACAGCCCCCATCAAGCTGTCTCCCAAGCAACACCCTAAGCCGAGGTCCGAGTCCCCCCTAGGGGTCGCCCTTAGTGCTCTTGTTGCTATCAAGTCATGATGTTAGTTGTAGTAGTTAGCTTAGATTAAGTATTTTACTCTCGTCCGTCGTGGTTGGAGACCCTTCAGCTCTCGCCAATAACTGCCCGGTTACGTAGAAACGGTCCGCAAGACGATCTACAAGCAGTCGAATAGAAAAAAAAAGTTCTTTGCGATGTATGTGCGGTGTAACTTTGAATGATAGATAGAGGAATGTTGTGATAGGACAAAATTGCGGCTTAAAAGATGTTTTTTTTTCCTGCCTAGCTTTTTCCCAACTACGTTGGGGTCAGCTTCCAGTCTAACCAGATGCGGCTGAATACCAGTATTTCACACGGAGCGACTGCCATCACACCTCCACAAACCAGTTACTGGGCAATGCCGATATCCTAAAGTTAGACCAGTTGTCAGACTTTCGGGCTTCTGACTTCTCGTAACGACTGTTATAGGTATTCGTATGACACTCGGGACCGACCGTTTAACGTGCTCTCCGAGGCACGGGGGGGTCTCGATGTGTAACGAACAGGCATCCACAGACTGACCGCGGCAAGCACAGCTTAACCTCGCAAATCGTATCATCCGCGCAGTTGGTAATCCACATCAATCCAGTCACGAGCCCCACGATGATGTAGTGACAAAAATTTAAAGGAGTATGCTTAGGTGATTTGGTCATGTTGAGAGAATGAGTGAACGGCGATTAACAAAAGGAATTTATAAGGCGGATGTCAGTGGAAACGGTAGAGGACCACCTAGAAGGACATACATCGATGTTATTGGTGATGTTCTTCATAAAGGACAGGTGCGTAGTACTCTCAACTGGCGTGCGTGTATGACTAGTTAGATGAATGTGGACGAAATGAAAGGAGTATGTAAGGGTCGTAGCATGTGGCGTTCTATAGTTTCTGCCTACCCCCATGGGAAAAAGGCGTGGATTTTATGTATGTCATCATTACATTTAGATTAATGTACATAATACATATATAATACATACATAATATTATAAAGCTGAAGAGTTTGTTTGTTTGAACGCGCTAATCTCAGGAAGTACTGGTTGGAATTGAAGAATTATTTTTGTGTTGGATAGTCCATTTATCGAGGAAGGTTATAGGCTATATAACATCACGCTACGACCAATAGGAGCGGAGCATAAATGAAAAATGTTGCAAAAACGGGAAAAATGTCCACCCGTGCGAAACGGGACGGGCTGCTAGTGGTCTAATTTAACTGCATCATTGATCTAGAGGTGGCAAGCGCGACTGCTGATCCCGAGGTCCTGGGTACGATCCTCAGGTCGGGCAAAGCGTTATTGGGTTTTTCCGTGTAGAATTCCTCAGTAGCAGCCCGGAATTTGAATGTATGCTCGGTTGATGGTAATAGACTCACATAGGACTTACACATAACGGCGAAATGAGGGTGTTACTATACACCTCTGCCCAACCCTTCGAGGAATACAGGCGTGATGGAATGTTCTTTTTATCTTTTTATTTATGCCATAGTAATCATTATATCGTCAGTGGTGAGGTAAAAAGACTAAAGCGCCAATATACCTACTTTACAGGAGAGAGATTCAAAGTATTTTTTTTAAGAAAATAAACATAGTTATTTTTCTTAGAGTATACATTTATTTATTTATTTATTTTTGTAAAACTTAAACTATCATCACAGGTCTTACCCTAATGCGACAGTTAAGATCTAAATTTTTATTAAAATATTGCCAGTCTTACTAAACTTATTAACTATTAAAATATATATTTACAATAATAAAATGAGACACTACTAATATAAACAAAATAATTACCACAATATAACATAACGGATCTAACATAACATATTACTTACTTATATATTTAATTATTATTTTGCTTGTAGCATAATATAAATAGTAATACCCTTGCGAATTCACTCCAACTACCTGTAAACACATCAATCTGAGTTTGAAGGTCGTTGATGATATGGACAGCTCTGGTAAGGGGCGCCTTAGCGAGCAGGTTAGTCCTGGCTGTAGGCACTAGAAGCAGCGGCGGGCGACGCCGCCTCCACACGCAGCGGTCCGGCACACACAAACTTAAGCGCTGTAATATTCCCGGATTACTCTCCACTCCACGGAGCACCCTCACCAAGTAAGCGACCAGCGTAAACTCCCTTCGGACCTGCAGTTGATTATAGCCAACCATGCCCAAGACAAACAGAGTGGGATACATCAGTGGGTAAAACGGATATACTCCATATAACTTCCTGTACAAATGGCGCGTGAATTTGTTTTGGACGCGCTCTAACATTACAGAGTACTTAGCCTCATGTGGGGCCCACATACTACATATTAAATAAATAATTTAAAATACTTTGAATCTCTCTACTGTAAAGTAGGTATATTGGTGCTTTAGTCTTTTTACCTTTCCACTGACGATATAACGGTTACTATGGCATATATAAAAAGATTTAAAAAAAATAACGTGCCATCATGCCTGTATTCTGAGGAAATTGAGGAATTCCACACGGAAAAACCCAATAACACTTTGCCCGACCGGAAGATCGAACCCGGGACCTCGGGATCAGCAGTCGCGCTTTCCACCTCCAGATCTATATATCGGTATATTGGCGCTTTAGTCTTTTTACCTTTCCACTGACGATGTTTTTTGAACTTTTAGTATTAATAATTGTAAAAAAATTGTAACAAAACATAATACTTTTCAGGTGCTGATATGCTGAAGACGTCCGTCTTAGCCATCTTCCTCGTGACATGCCTAAGAAAAATCTTAGCTTATTAATTAAAATCACTGATTTTATTTCATACAGTTTTGTGACAACCACGTTTTTTAAAAGGCATCCGGACTTCTGAAATTAAATTTAGAACACAATGGCGCCGATTCTCTTATTTACCAACCAAACAAAAATTAAAGAATTGCTATCTTTTTCTAACAGACAGCGCGAGAAAAGGACGGTGATAGATAAGAACTAAGTTAGAGATGTCAAACTAGTTTACGCCTTGAACTTCACCGCATTCTTAGGCGACACGTTAAAATGTGTCGTCTAAATTTGTATGGAAATTTTAGTTTAACTAAATTTGACAGCTCTTATTTACGTCAGTCTCTTTTTAATTTTATGAGAGTGACAGAGATGGCAATAGTCTAAATCAAGTTTAGTTTGAGCACAACAGAATCGGCGCCAATATCAAAATACGGAATTTCGAATTAAATCATTCGAAAAACGAAAAAAAATATCTAAAATTTACGTTCGGTACCGGACTTTTCAAATGTAGAATTATTTGTAGATTATAATTCACGGATTTTTAGAAGTAATTTTAAAAGAGATATATGTAAAATGAAATTTTACAGTAAAAAAGCAATTTAAGCTAAAAATAGATTTGCGAATTCATTCCTTTATTTTTCACTTGAGAATTTAGTACAAAATACACATATTTTTAGCTTATAAATAAAAAGAAATTATACTTGCCTAGACTAAATTCTGTATTATGAATAACAAGAATTATATACGTCCATTATTATAAGTTTAACGTAAATAGTTTTAATATAAAAAAATAATAATTATAAGTATCATCACTCAAATTCTCTAACAAAATGAACAGATAAATGAAATTATTTTGACAAATATTTCAATTAGGGTTGAATTTTCCGATTTTCAAAGCCGAAGTAATGTGCAAATTTCAATGGTTGCTCAAAATTGTAATGTATTAAGCACATTAGAAGAAAAAAGTAAGCTTCTTGCTTTCAGCTCAAATATTTAAGAATCATTTTATTGAGTATTTCAAATCAACAATTGAAAATTTAATTGCTCAACGCAACTGGTAGACTATGTCACCTTTTTTATTTATACATAAAACACGCCATGACACAAAAAAAAAGAAAATTAAAAAAAAAATCGGGCATCAAAATTCTATTCATTTTGTAAGAGTTTAACCATTTATAAATTTAATTAAATTTTGAAATAAGTGTATTGCATTTTTATTTTATAAGCTAAGACTTTGCACTACAAAAGCGCCGTCAATCTCAATTATCAATCAGATGTGTCAATATTTGGTCATAATGATTATTCAAGTTGATGATGTAGATTTTGATGACATCAACGACTAAAATAAAAAGTCTTTAATAAAATATGCTGATTTGGTTACCCTAGCCGAATAACACAAGAGCGTCTAACAACATATTAAGTAAATTAATATTATATCGGGTGTAAAAATACCCTTAACGAAGCCGAGAGCCACATATTCTTCACATCATTACGAAGATTTTTTGGTATTGGGCCATACCTGGGAAACGACTGGTTATGGAGATATTGAAGGTCAAAGTCTCCATATTTATGAACGTTTTTCACGAAAACTAAGTTTAAATGTTATTACCAAACATTCTTCTATAGAAACATTATCAAAATTTTTGAAATGTAAGCACAGTCTGCTGCGCGCGCTTACATTGCACGCTACAATTAAAAGCTGTTTTTAATACCAAAAAATAAAAGTCGTTTCCCAGCAATTATTTTTGCTGTATGCTACTTAGTTTTATGTACAGTATGCGTAGACTTCGGCTTCGTTGCTATTTTTACACCCTGTATTTCGTTTTAGCAAAAGCTTAAATAGGAGTTAGTTTTATTAGAGCCACTTTTATAATAAATAAAATCGTTTAAAAAAGCTAAGTATATAAATAATTTATTGACTCAAAATGTATTCATTTTCATATTATTTAAAATCATTATAAAATCGTGCATTTTATCATTTAATCCTACATTAATGATACTGAAACATATCGCAAAAAATAATTTATTACCTATTTGAAACAGTAGAACAATTTTTAGAAATAGTTATTATGTAAAATGTTTGAAAATTAATAAAGAATTTAAAATTTTACCGTAGTTTTGATTTTTATTCGACATAAATCCTTGCTTGCCTTTTTTTGTTTCATTATTATTAGTAAAGAATTAAAAAATACACAGGAAAATAATTATAAAGATAGGAACATATTTAACAGAATTGTTGACAATCGTTAAAGTTAACTTTAACAGTATTCACGAGCGGTGAATACGTCTAGAGCCAAAGAGTATAGTAATATATAGGGTATCTAGAGCTCTGCTTAGCCTGTATCGAATAACTAGCATAAAATGGTTAAAAAATATACTACATGTAACGCCATCTAGCATCAAATAGCGGCATTCAATAACCACATTGTTGGTTTAATAGTAATGCTATTACCCAATAGATGTCACTAAATTGAAATTATTGAAAAATATTTATCATAATATAATAAACTGTAAATAATTGGACGATTGATTGTAAATATTTATTAATAAATAATGTAGCTTCTTTATTTTCCTTTCAATGTATAAATCAATATGGAACACCCATCACCAGCAGTGACCAACAAAAAGCTGATTAAGATGATTCCACTCTATTATTACTGCAAAAAAGTAGAAAAACAAATTACCTACTTACCTTATAAAATCTATGTCATATTAAATGTTGTCGATTACGTAATCTACAAGACTATCTATTAAGTAGTATATTGTTGCGTAATAATATCGGAACATCATTTCCTTGTCAGTAATTCGATAACATCGCGAATATTAATTATGTAATGACGTCATTAGCCATAAACGTCTCCATAATTACTTTAGAAACCGATTAATAATTTTAGTATTGCCATCACCGGGTTCCGTGGTGTAGTGGTTATCACATCTGCTTTACACGCAGAAGGCCGCCAGTTCGATCCTGGCCGGAATCATATCTTTTTGTCTTCGTCAAAAGTTTTTGTTCGCGATTGTTATTTTGATAACCTACCTACAGATACTTTTTCAAAATGGACTTTCCATTCCTTTCACTTTTTTAAATTTATATTCATTTAAATAATTGACTATGTATTGAGTAATAACGGCAAGGTTATATTGTAAGCTTTTTAACAATAATCCCTCAAAAAGACTTTTAAGTTATACGATTTTATCTTGCAGTACTGCAGCATCAGGATCTGACGATTGAAGGTTGAAATTATTACAATGTTGTATTGTCATGGGAATTGAATTTGTGTGCGAAGTTTCAGAAGAATCGGTTAAGCAGAAGTACCTAGTTGAAAAATCTGTCGCAAGATTTCAATCAAACAAATATACGAAACCAATTCTTACGAGATTTTTCCAAATTCAAAATAAGCTACAAGCCAGTAGCAACCCCCAGGGCCCTCGAACATGTTGGTGGACCAAGACCTGCCGGGGTTGCGGTGCATGCTTAGGCGAATCACACGACCCCGGCCGATGATCACAGAGAGGAGACACACCATTGGTTTTTAGCCGGTAAGAGTCCGGCAGGCCTACCCCGGGCGAGGGACATCCATGAGGATTTTCCCATGATAAAAAAATGGGCCTTCGAACATAGGAGGTCGAACAAGTAAATTTAGGGCCCTCGATCTGTTGCTGTCCTGGGGCCACAAATTATCTAGCTACGGCCCCACCGCAGCATACATTAATTCCAGTGTAACAATAAAAATGAGGTCACGATTTCTAATACTAGGTACATGACCTGGTGAACTTTATACCCCCTTTTTATATGTCCTCATTTTTGTTATTCCTAAACCACCCCAGTTTTGAGGAGAACAAAACAAAAAATAATCAAAATTAAAATCAATGTTCAAATAGGTCGAACCATTTTCGAGATTTTGGCGGGACTATCGCACGGCAATTGATTGTAAATACTACTAGCGACCCGCCCCGGCTTCGCACGGGTGCAATGTAGATACTAATGTGGGGCATATAAACCTTCCTCTTGAATCACTCTATCTATTGCTGAAAACTGCATTAAAGTCCGTTGCGTAGTTTAAAAGATCTAAGCGTACAGACAGCGGGAGCGTATATTTTATACTATGTAAAGATAAAGATACAAGGTGTTTACTATGCAAAAACTGAAAACCTCTTATGGGCTCATTGAACTCGTTATTATGAGCAACATCTACTAGGGACCAATCCTGAAATCGCGAAAAGAAAATCTGCTGCTGCATTCATTTATGTTCGCATAACTCGACAAAATGTAGGGAACAGCAGATGTTTTTTTCGCGATTTCTGGATTGGTCCCGTCGTAAAAATTGTTAATAATGATATGTACATACACATTGTATAGATTACAATAGATTATACTTAATTATACACACACATTAGTGTTCCGTGGTTCCCGGCAATGAATACACCACCATTTCCCCACCCCCCCATGGGTATAGCAAAAAAGAGGATAGACAGCCGTCCTCCTGTCTGCAAATATCAACAAACTACGGTCACTAATCTGTCTGCCACGCTGTTTGGCAATATCTACAATATACAACATTAAAAACAAAGTTCACGATGGTGTGTAATCTGCCAACCCGCACCAGGCCAGCGTGGTGGACTAAGGCCTAACCTTTCTCATTCTGAGAAGAGGCCCGTGCCCAGCAGTGGGTCAGTAATGGGCTAATTATGACATATTCTTCTTTTTTTTAAGAAAATACTTCTTTTTTACGGTCCCGTACCTCGAAAGGAAATAATCACTATTTAACAAAAATAAAACCGACTTCAAATTGTCTATCTCCGAAGTTCTTCATCAGATCTTCACCAAATTTAAGTGGGACCACTTCGAAAGAATACTCTTTCAAACAAAAAAAAGAATCATTAAAATCGGTTCACAATTAGCAAAGATATCGCGGAACAAACATACAACAAAAAAAAAACACACAATCGAATTGAGAACCTCCTCCTTTTTTTGAAAGTCGGTTAAAAAGGTACCCGTATAGGATCACTTCATTGTCCGTCTGTCAAGACCCTTTTTCTCAGGAACGCGTGGAGGTATCAAGTTGAAATGAATATCAAATACTCAAGTCTGTAATCCCTTGGAGCTGTGAAAAAAATCAAACTTCTAAGTAAACGCAATCAAAAGATATGACCGTTTATACCGCATATTTTGACACTCGCAAGCGAATCAAAACCTGTAGGGTACTTCCCGTAGACATAGAATCATGAAATTTGGCAAGAAGCAGTGTCTTAGGGAACGTACCCATACTACGTGACCCATTTTGTACAACTTTTTACCCCCCCGGTGACCAACCGTAGTTTTCACGTAGTACCTAATTCGTAAAAATAGATATAAATAAAAAAAATCCAAAATGAAAATTATTTGACTGAATGTGCGTCAATATTGCTACCTGTGAGTTTAAAAAGCGCTAAACGCTGCGCGCCATATTTGAATATAGCTCGAAAAAGCGCGAGATTTCCCTAGAGGATATTGACCACGAGACGAAAACCTAACCGCCCTAGTGACCAAGCGTGGTATTTTGAAGACCCCCCTGCCCCCCCTGAATGCATCACTTAGTATGGGTACGTTCCCTTATAGCACAAGTAAAGGGGAAAAAACGAAAACCGTAAGTAATTACATCACAAATTAAATATTTTTTACGGAACTGTCGGCGCGCAAATTCGACTCGCATTTGGCCGGTTTTTTTCATAATTATAGGTACCTCGTTTATCGAGTTACAATTCTATGTTTATATACTTAATAATACTGCTTTGAGAAAACGCACATCTGATACACTTGTATGGAATAAGTTAAAATACCTATTATGTAAAGAGAAGGACACACCGCCGAGGAAATGAAGAACTAAGAATTAAAATAAAAATCATTTTTATTTTTTTATTTCACATAAACCAATACAGGTGCTTATGAAAAGACGAATTTAGATGCACGGTTCCAATTAGTCGTTTCCTATGGAGAAGAGCCGGCAAGAAACTCCATGGTTACTCTTTTAAAAATAATATCTTTAACAATTTCAGTGGATACAGTACAATGATTTAGGATAGTGAGAGAACAATGAAGTCCTGACCACAGACCAATGAGTTAACTGAGACATGGATACGTACATACATAAACTCACGCCTTTTTCTAATGGGGTTAGGCAGAAACTATAGAACGCCACATGTTACGACCCTTACATACTCCTTTCATCTACATTCATACATCTTGTCATACACGCACGCCGCCGGTTGAGAATACTACGCATCTGTTCTTTGTGAAGAACATCACCAATAACATCGGTGTATGTCCTTCTAGGGCGTCCTCTACCGTTTCCACTGACATCCGCTTTATAAATTGCTTTTGTTAATCGCCGTTCACTCATTCTCTCAACATGACCAAACCACCTAAGCATACACCTTTCAATTTTTCCTCCTTTTAACTTAGACGATAGTTAATGATTTACAATTTGCGAGGTTAAGCTGCGCTTGCTGCGTTCAGTCCGTGGGTGGATGACCGTTCGTTATACATCGAGACCCCTCCGTGCCTCGGATAGCACGATAAAAAGTCGGTCCCGGGTGTCATACGAATACCTATGACAGTCGTTACGGGTAGTCAGAAGCTTGAATGTCTGACAACCTTAAGATATCGGCATTGCCCAGTAACTGGGTTGCGGAGGTCTGATGACAGTCGCTCCGTGTAAAATATAGGTATTCAGCCGCATCTGGTTAGACTGGAAGCTGACCCCAACATAGTTGGGAAAAGGCTAGGGAGAAACAGTAACAGAACAATATTGTTACAAAGAGGTACGCTCGTGGATAATCTAAGGAGAAGCTGACTGACTGACTGATCTATCAACGCACAGCCTAAACGGCTGAGGTTAGAAACTTGAAATTTTGACAGTAGGTTCATTTTGTGACATAAAGATCCACTAAGAAGGGATTTCTCGAAATTCAACCCCTAAAGGGGTGAAAAAAAATCACGCAAGCGAAGCTGCGGGCAAAAGCTAGTAACGTCATATTTGGTGAAACATTTCGTTTTATATTAGTAATGATAACTACAAGTAGACTGCACATACAGTCGCAACTGTAAACTTCTAACTTCACAGTCACACCGTTAATTCAGCCCTCATCAAGCTGTCTCCCTCCCAGTCCTCTCGCAAGCAACGCCCTAAGCCGAGGACCGAGTCCCATTAGGGGTCGCCCTTAGTGCTGTTGTTGCTACTAGTCATGATATTAGTAGTAGTAGTTAGCTTAGGTTAAGTATTTTACTCTCGTCCCCATTGGTTGGAGACCCTTCAGGTCTCGCCAATAACTGCCCGGTTTCGTAGAAACGGTCCACAAGACCATCTACAAGCAGTCGAATAGATAAAAAAGCGACTGTAAACTGACGCTAGGAGGACCACAGGGCCTGTTTTTTTTAATGTCGTAAATAATAAAAGTAATTCCAGAGCAACAGTGGTCTAAAAGTGATTCCATAATGTTTCAATAGATGGCACCACACTCACGCAAACTTAGGCCATTGTTGCTCTATTTATTAACTTGCATCATTTACGTCAATGAGGAGGCACACGCAAAACGAAAGCAAGTGGCAGCACCTCTGTTTGTACCACTTACAAAAAGCGATTTTAAATTAACATTTTGACTAACTTTTTTGCGACATTCACAATTTGTATCGTACATAGATATGAATAAAGTTTTCAATTTAATTAAATAGTATGTGTGAAACGAGTAATTCCAATTCAAAATTCACTTAGATTAACGTTATGTTTAGGATAGTATCTCTACAGCATTTGTGTAAGACTTACAAGTAATATAGTCATAATTATCTTCTTACTAGCGGCCCGTCCCGGCTTCGCACGGGTGGACATTTCTCCCGTTTTTGCAACATTTTTCATTTATGCTCCGCTCCTATTGGTCGTAGCGTGATGTTATATAGCCTATAACCTTCCTCGATAAATGGACTATCCAACACTAAAATATTTTTTCAATTCCAACCAGTAGTTCCTGAGATTAGCGCGTTCAAACAAACTCTTTAGCTTTATTTGACGACACGTTTGGTGCAGTGGCTGAGCGATCGGCTTCTGCGCAACGGGTCGTGGGTTCGATTCCCGCACGGAACAAATATTTATATGGCCTACAGATAATTGTTCCGGGTCTGGATGTTTGTGCGTGTGAAGATTTGTGTCTGTAAACGCACCCACGACACAGGAGAAATCCTAGTGTGGGGCAACGTTTTAAAAAAAAAAAAAAAAACAAAAAAAACAAAACAAATAATATTAGTATAGATTTAAAACCATCTTGAGGAAATCCTATGTTTTTGCCCAATGTACACTAAGCTTAATATTAATAATATATTCTGCCTGCAAATCCGGTTTGAATGACCAGTCCTGTGCGAACATTCTATAAGAGAAGACGTGTTTGTGTATCAAGTTGTTCATTAGCTATATTATCGTAACAGGTGAGTGAATTTTGTTTTTATTTTTTACTAGCTGCCCGGACAGACTTCGTTCTGTCAAAAGTTATTGGCCTGTAGTGGGAAAATAAAAGTGTTGTTTTTACTATTTTCCACGCAATTTTTATGTTTTTTTCTCTCCATAAGAACCTTCTTTGTGCCATAGGGAATATATAAAAAAAAGCCGAATTGGTCGAGCCGTTCTCAAGTTTTGCGCTTAGCAACACATTTGGCGATTCATTTTTATTTAAAGAAAGAAAGAAAGAAAATTATTTGTTCTGGACTCACACAGGCAGTTACAGAAACAAAAACAATATAAAAAAAAAGAATAAGAATTTAGACTACCTGCACGAGGCCAAAAAGGGCTCCTATCTCAGCATTATTTATATAGATTATAATATTCTTAGGTTGTTAAAGGTGTGTGGTATCCTGACAGCCGCGGTAAAGTCCAGGGGTTATATTGTACATTTTTATTTTTTATTACAAATCCGGTATTAGAGTTAAGATAAAACTTTTTGAAATAGTTTATTTTTACATAACATTTCATCACACCTTTTATTCCCCGATGGATTCGGCAGAGGTGATTTCGACGGTCCCTACGTATACTAACGAAACTACAAAATCTCAGTTTTTATTTTATCTGCTTAAAATGTGTGAAATTATGTTATCTTTTGATTATAAAATAATAAATTTTTATGGGACCAAATGACAACTATTCCGTATCAAACTAAAGAAGAATCACGTAAATCGGATCATAAATCTCAGCGTAATCGGTGTACATACATAATAAAATAAAAACTGAGATTTTGTAGTTTGGATAAGTAAACATAGGGACCTTTGATTTTAGTACACCCTCGTTTCGTTATGTTTTAAGTCCCATGTAATAGGGGGCGAGCTTATTTCCCATTAACCGGGCACAAATCCAGACTCCAGGCTGCTACTGAGAAATTCCTAATGGAAAAACCCAATAACGCTGCCTGACCTGGGGATCGAACCCAGAACCCCATGCTCAGCAGTCACGCTTGCGACCACTAGACAAACAATGCAGTTGGTTTTTTTTAATGTGGTAATAAAAATTATCTTCTTCCGCCTGTGTTGCAAAAGGCGAGTCAGTGATGATATCATGACGATGGGCAATGTTCTCCTGTCTACTAAAGAAATGATTTCCACCAAACGGCTCGCATCGCATCGGATCGGAAAGGATACGAACGGATGCGGCGACAGCCGATCGCGTCCGGCAGGATGTCGACGCATACGATCGGCTCCGTACCGTCGCTTGCGAACGTATCCGTTTCTGCGCCTAGTCAAATAGTTTCATTCCTACCGTGTTGACAGCCGAAAGGATCCGATCGGATACGACGTCAGGCGAACGGAGCTGATCGCGCGTCGCAGCATACTTTCGGCTACGATCGCGTGTCGCGGAAGACGCTCGCGGTCAAGCTGCCGTGCTCGGCTTGGTAATATAGACTTTAAATACTGTGTATACGATTTAATATCGTTTAGAGATTGTAAAATCCGTTCCGATCCGATGCGATGCGAGCCGTTTGGACTGCAATCACCAACGGGTCTACCAACCGTGATGATCATGACAATGTACTAGGTATCAAGACACTTAAATGTACCAGAGAACATGTCGATCCCGGTTGTCGAACGTATACAAGGTTAGTCGGAAAGGGGGTACTAAGCCGCGGACCACTTAAAGTATCACTGATGATTGTTTTAAAGAAAAGATTAAAATTTCAAAATTCGATGTTAAAAAAAATATCATGTAAAATAATTTTTATTTTAGTTTTTTCAAAAATTCTTCATCCCTGCTTTAGTAATGAATACAGAAAATGAAGCTTCTAATCCGTGACCCCAAATATGACCTAAAATGTAAACACAGCTGATCATAGCTGACGATAGATAGAATTTAGCGTATTTTTTATGAAATCTTTGAACAGCTATTTCTCTTAAACTAATGAGTTTTGGGGAAAGTTGTAGAACAAAAGTTACCCATTATTATGGGTACTTTAACACCCTTTCGGCTTAGTACCCCCTTTCCGACTAACCTTTTATCTATAAGTTTGCGCATGTACTATGTGTGCCAAATAAGAATAGTACTATCAAGACGCCATTTTGTTCCGCAATACTCGTGAACTTCATTACCAAAGTGTAAGGTGTACAAAAAAATAAATAAAGAAATTATACTCAGTTTAATTATTTTTAGTTCATTTTTTTGGTATTTCTAATCAATTAACGTCAAATTAATTACACAGTCACTATATTATTATTATGGCGACATATTAGGGTGACCAGTAGCATTTTGTGAAGTTAACTATAAATATTGGTTCATTTCTTTAAAGAATACTGTTTTCAAATATTATTAAATTATCCAAAATTATCTATTTATGGAATTCAATAAATAACATTTTATAAAAATGAATGTAAATAATAATGAAATCTATGAATAAAAAAATATAACATTTTTTTTTTCATAGTACTTTTTTGCTGGCGGTACTAATTTGACAGCTATCGTGTGAAGTTGTAGCAAGCGCGATCCTATTCTTATTTGGCACGCATAGTACTCTTAGAGCAACAAAAAATTATCACTTTTATTGCTTGTCATTATTCTATGGTTATTGCCATAATTTATTATAAAACATGTCTGTTTAGAAGAAAGAAAGAAAGAAAGGAGAGGAATTCTCTTCTCTACTCTTGCCAAGTTACGTGCCGGACTACACTATTTGCGGTTAAGCACGGTGCGGGGGACACTAGACGAACTATACAATCATGACTTAATATTTCAGCTGCACCCTAAATATCACCGTAGTAAAAAACGGAATCGGTAATAACTGTAGTCAATTAAATAAATCTTCTTCTTCTTCCTGCCCTTAGGGAACGTACCCATACTACGTGACCTGTTCAGGGAGGGAGGGGGGTCTTCAAAATACCACGCTTGGTCACAGGGGCGAGGGGGGGGCTTAGGTTTTCGTCACGTGGTCAATATCCTCTAGGGAAATCTCGCGCTTTTTCGAGCTATATTCAAATATGGCGCGCAGCGTTTAGCGCTTTTTAAACTCACAGGTGGCAACACTAACGCACATATGAGCCAAATAAATGAGACATTTTTTTTTCTGTTTGCAAAAATATATTTAAAAATATATTTATGAATTACTACGTGAAAACTAGAGGTATTGGGCATAATTACTACGGGTCGTCACCGAGGAGGGAAAGAGGGGTTGCAGAAAACTGCATTAAAATCCGTTGCGTAGTTTAAAAGATCTAAGCGTACAGACAGCGGGAGCGACTTTGTTTTATACTATGTAAAGATTTCTCTTTGTAAGTATAGAAGATGAGCGACTGCCATCAGACTTCCGCAACCCAGCTACTGAGTAATACCGACAATCTAAGGTTAGAACAGTTATCAAACTTTTAAGTTATTACACTATTTACAGCTGTGACATCTGTCAGTACTTCATTTTATTAGTAGACAATAACATTTTGACAGGGTAGGTACATTTATTTAATTGACTGTACATAGCAAAACTGAATGAGTGAGTCGAGGAACTTCAAGTATACTCCACCAAGAAGAACACAGTCTGCTTAGTTGTCGGCAATAAGATTGACAAGCATATCATTTTGGGACCCAGTGCATAATATCAGCAAGCACATTGGGTCACCCGCGTGACGGCGCAACGAGTATTCCCAAGGAGGGTTGATGTCAGGCAGGCGGCCGGTCATAAAGCAATAAGCCAAAACCTCTAACAACATGGATTTATGAAATACATGTTGTGCCGACCCCACATATAATATCCCACCTAGTGTGGGATAAGGGCAGGGAGAAGAAGAAGAGCGATCTGAGCGCCGTACAATGATTGTTGATATCACTGTCCCTCATGACTCATGACGAGAATCAGTTAAACGCTGAGAGATATACAAACAAATCAAATCTTGATTTAGCATACGAAATTGTCGACAACTGCCTCGTCGGTCTAGTGGTGGCAAGCGCGACTGCTGATCGTGAGGCCCTGAGTTCGATCCCCAGGTCGGGCAAAGTGTTATTGGATTTTTCCGTGTGGAATTCCGCAATAGCAGCCCGTAGTTAGGATTCGTGCCCGGTTGATGGCAATTTGCTTGCCCTCTATTACAACATGGGACTTAAACATAACGGCGAAATGAGTGTTACTATACACCTCTGCCCAATCCAAAATCAAAATCATTTTTTTTTAATTCAACCAATACAGGTGCTTATGAAAAGACGAATTTAGATGCACGGTTCCAATTAGTCGTTTCCTATGGAGAAGAGCCGGCAAGAAATTACATGGTTACATACTCTTTTAAAAATAATATCTTTAACAATTTCAGTGGATACAGTACAATAATTTAGGATAGTGAGAGAACAATGAAGTCCTGACCACAAACCAATGAGTAATGTAGTACTAAAAGACTTGAGTACAAAAATTAACAAAAAAAAAAATATGATTAATAGTAATTTACAAAGGAGATGTTTCATTTTCGGCCATAAGATGTACATTTATCGAAAAAGGGGAAAAAAATCCAAGAATTGAGGAAAAATATTCTTTCGTGAATTTAAACCTGATTTGATGTGCACAAAATATAGTAAATTTTCAATTATTGCCTTATTCTATTCAACATGGCGTCCTATAGTTTGCATAGCCTGCTTTCGTTCTGAAATCATGTCAAATCAAAACATAATTCACGTAGATGTTAAATATGAAAGGTATGTGTTCTTGTACAATTAATAATTATTATTATTCTCTTAGCCATCTTTTTCGACTAATTCTAAGCTAGTGTGACGATTTCATCGTTAGAAAAATATTTATTCTTCTTTTTTGACGTGTACTTCTGAACGAAAAATTAAAAATGTCAGGTCACAGTCAGTCAGTAATTAACAAATATCAATTTCTAGGTTAGGTAAACGTCATCTTTACAACCTCTCACGGCTGTCATAACTCTCACGACAAACGTCAAACATTTTTAACTTTTATTTTGTGCTTATAAAACATTTGATATTATGAAAAAAAATGTTACTGTAAGCTATTCAGGGTTTAGTTTCCCAGCTTTTCTAAAAGGTACACGTTATGGCCGGAGTCCCATACAAAAATGAAACATCTCCTTTATAGATGCAGGTCCACAAAGTTCTCACATTTACAAAAGTAAAAAGGAAGCTAAACTATATAAAACAATTGACATAATTAAATGTCATCAAAATTAAAAAAAAACATAATGATAATTGAGGATAATTAATAGAATCCTGATGTTATGTTATTGTCGACATGTGGAATGTAGACTCAGCAGTCATTGTGCCGATGATAGTCGTTACAGCCTATGACCAAGCCAAGAGCCTCGACCAGATATCTCATTAAAAACCTGACAAAAAGATTAATAAAAACTCAAAAACTGTTTTTGTAACCTAACCCAAAACTGGTACCTGCTAACATACTAATATTCAATATAAATAAACATAAAAAAACGTACGCCAATCCTTTTTAATTGAGGAAAAATTTGTAAAAATATGTATTTGTAAATCCATAAATGATACGGGTTTTACGAACGGGTAGATAGGTAGATGAGAAGATTAGAGAATGTAGGTTGAAGGCGACATGAGGGCCTAAATAAAAGTGTTTTCAACACACTTGCTCGTAAAGTGGCTCTTATTGGATCGCTTTTAGGTCCGTAATGTAGCTTATTACGGACTAGTCCGGTAAAATGTACCACAGATTAAGAGGAAATGCGGTCGGCATTTAGTCCATACAAACGTATTCCTCAGTTTCCTCCTTGGATAATGTCACTAGAGCAAATATTTTTTACCATATGAATATCTACTACCACTATGTCCCTATGTTTTGTTTTTGTCAATAAATTAATTATTAAAAGAACTAGAAACGTTTAAACTTTACAAAAATCGACCGGTTTTACCACCGTTTTCAAACATCTGGCAAACAAATTTGACGAATATAAAAAATAAAAGAAAAACATACAGGCATAACCAAAGTCTTCCTTAAATTATTACAGAAAAAAATATTAAAATCGGTCCAGATTTGAAGAAATACGAAGGTACGATTTCGCTATATTGCACAGAAGAAACAGTCCGAGATGCAGGTGTCTCTTTCGCGCTTAATCGGGAAGGTTTGCGGGAGGGGTGGGACGGAAATAGATCGCAAAAACCTATTCAAATTATTAATATTTTGCAGCCCGCGTTTCCTCTTAATGATATAATTAGTATGTCTACGAATTTCACTTTACAATTTTTTTTTAATTTTATCAAAGCGTTTTTACCCCTAATAAATAGTAAACATTTTTATTATAAAAATAGAATAAATAAACTGTGTTAATTAAAATATCATAAACAAACCGTAATGACCAACTTAGCACACATACCATAATCCTTACTAATATCACAAACGCGAAAGTTTGTATGTATGGATGTTTGTTACTCTTTCACGCAAACACGGCTGAACGGATTTGGATGAGATTTGGCACACAGATAGACTGTGCCCTGGATTAACACATAGGATACTTTTTACTTTTTTATCAAGTAGTTCCCCTAGGATGCGGGTGAAACCACGAGTAATAGTCTAGTATATCATAATGTACTATTGTAGAGGAACGATACTACCTACTATACAATTTATTTTCGCTTTTTTACATTGATATAATTTGTGAATTATTTTATCGGTGAGTGCGGTGTGGGTAAATCCTAGCGTTCACAACGGGAGACTACAATCCATCATTCTCGGCTACAATCGGAGTTGACTACAAATGTAAAGTCATGGACGTGAACGGTGGTAAAGTCAATCTCGGTATTTGGGATACAGCGGGACAGGAGCGATACAGAACATTGACATCAAAATTTTACAGAGACGCTCACGGTGCTATATTAGTTTACGTGTCAGAACCAAAGTTCCTAGCAAAACTGAGTGAGTGGGTCGTGGAACTGCAAGTATACTCCACCAAGAAGAACACAGCCTGCCTAGTTGTCGGCAATAAGACTGACAAGCATATCATTTTGGGACCCAATGCATAATATCAGCAAGCACATTGGATCACCCGCGCGACGGCGCAACGAGTATTCCCAAGGAGGGTTGATGTCAGGCAGGCGGCCGGTCATAAAACGATAAGCCAAAACCTCTAACAACATGGATTTATGAAATACATGTTGTGCCGACCCCGCCTAGTGTGGGATAAGGGCAGGAAGAAGAAGGAGACTATTGTAGAGGAACGATCCTTCAACCCGACGGGTCTTATTCCTGGCGGGCGGTTGGTGATGGGCGATTATATCACGGTTAATGCTAGGTGGGTGTATCTTCTTCTTTTCGTGTGGTTAGTGACTAACCTGGTGTCAGAGTTTATGCCGCCCATGGGCCTCCGACTTGGCTTCACATGCCGTCGTGAAATATCTCTCAGGCATGCCGGTTTCCTCACGATGTTTTCCTTCGCCGTTTTTAAGCAAGTGATAATTATACAATACGCACATGAATCCGAAAAATCTTGGGATCTAACTCGAGACCTATACTTGGCAGTCCGACGGTCACACCACTAGGCTATCACTGCTGGTGGGTGGATAAAGCTAAATAATTTATCTATTTAAACCTAGTTCTAACCAAGGTCTTTGTATAAATTCCAAAATTATTTCAAACTGCCTCGGTGGTATAGTGGTGGCAAGCGCGACTGCTGATCGTGAGGTCGTGAGTTCGATCCCCAGGTCAGTCAAAGTGTTATTGAATTTTTCTGTGTGGAATTCCTAAGTAGCAGCCTGGAATTTAAATTTATGCCCGGTTGATGGCAATAGGCTCTCCCCCTATTACATGGGACTTAACCTTTTGGACGCCATTGTCATACATATGTGACAAACGAAAGTTTACCCTGTACGCCATCGTCACAAATATGTGACAAAAACAATGGGATTACAGTTACCTTGGCGTGGGGGGTACGACGATGCATTTATGCTCTGGCGTCCAAAAGGTTAAATATAACGGTGAAATGAGGGTGTTACTATACACCTCTGCCCAACCCTTCAGAGAAATACAGGCGTAATGTTGTGTTATAAAAATCTATCCTTTATCACCCTCGCTCATGACGTGGGGGCTCGCGTGAAGGCACACCATTTGATAGCTTTTGCAAGCAACACCACCATAAACGCATGAAATGCAAAGACACCTATAATTGTAACGCGGTCGCGTTATTTGCGTATTTTACTTAAATGCCATAGAGAATTAGGGCCCTGGCATCTTTGCTTGGCGGTAGGATATATACGGTCCACCTGGCTAGCTACCACCTGAACATTAAAGTCCGGCGCCAAGCAGTTTACTGTGTTCCGTCGTGTGTATGTGAGAGCCAGAGGGGTATAAGGGAGTCCCTCTATATCTCTGTTCCTTGTATTCGTGTGCTCCATCTTAGACCCTGTCTGCGCTTACCATCAGGTGAGACTAGGGCCAAACGCGACGAAGTCAAATAATAAAAACAATCCTATTATTATCCAACATATTTGTTTGTATATTTGTTGTTTGTTTGACGACATGTTTGGTGTAGTGGCTGAACGATCGGCTTCTGCGCTACGGGTCATGGGTTGGATTCCCACACGGAACAAATATTTGTATGGCCTACAGATAGTTGTTCCGGGTCTGGGTGTTTGTGCATGTGAAGATTTGTGTCTGTAAACGCATCCACGATACAGGAGAAATCCTAGAGAGAGGCAATGTTTTCCTTATAAAAAAATTGCTGTAATAAATAATGATAGCTCAGTATTGTAATTATAGTCATTAGACAAGTAGGCAAGTAATACATTATCCCCAATATTAAATTGATTGACAATAATTCCGCGGGATGACATGTGTGTATTGACAAGCTGCTTGTACTAATTAAAGGTAGGTATTACAAGTAGGGTTCCCAACTACAAGGTTAGTCGGAAACAGGGTACTAAGCCGAAAGGGTGTTAAAGTACCCATAATAAGGGATAACTTTTGTTCTACAACTTTCCCCAAAACTCGATAGTTTAAGAGAAATAGCTTTTCAAAGATTTCGTAAAAAATATGCTAAAATCTATCTGTCCATAGCTATGATCAGCTGTGTTTACTATTTATGTCATATTTGGGGTCACGGATTAGAAACTTAATTTTCTCAATTCATAACTAAAGCGAATATGTTTTTATAAAAAATGTTTTTGCATGCAAACAATAATTATCGTATTTTGAAATTTTAACACACTTGGTTTAAAATAGTCATCAGTGATACTTTAAGTGGCCCGCGGCTTAGTAGTAGGTACCCCCTTTCCGACTAACCTTGTATACTGTTAAATACAGTATTATACTGTTTTTCACTACATTATACTTTTTCCTACTGTTGAATAAAAATAAAGTCTACAAAATACTGTTTTCAGCATCAAAATGCCTAACACTCAAGTGTCTTTTTTGAAGCTTTTAAAAATTACACTAAATTAATAAGATGTGCGAGAAGCACTAAAAAATATTTTTTTTTTGTTTTTATATCGTAGGTATATTTTTTTAATCTTTTTTTTTAAATTAAAAAAAATAAAATATCGGTAAAAACCGGTATTTGAAATTCATGGGGTTAATTGGAATTCAGTTATGGAACGTATTTTTATACATATTTACCATTTCAATGAAATTGTATATTTATATGTATACAAGATTAGTCGGAAAGGGGGTACTAAGCCGAAAGGGTGTTAAAGTACCTATAATAAGGGATAACTTTTGTTCTACAACTTTCCCCAAAACTCGATAGTTTAAGAGAAATAGCTTTTCAAAGATTTCGTAAAAAAATGCTAAAATCTATCTGTCCATAGCTATGATCAGCTGTGTTTACTATTTAGGTCATATTTGGAGTCATGGATTAGAAACTTAATTTTCTGAATTCAAAACTAAAGCAGGTATGATTTTTTTTGAAAAAACGAAAACAAAAAAAAATTGCATGCAAATAAAAGTTATCGAATTATGAAATTTTAACACTTGCTTTAAAATAGTCATCAGTGATACTTTAAGTGGCCCGCGGCTTAGTACCCCCTTTCCGACTAACCTTGTATATATATAAAAATAAATATTAAAAATGAAATTATTCATAGTTAGTCAAAATACACACCCCACTCAACAAAGTCTAGGGAACAAGGGTCTCTTAGTTATTTTTTCTTAATTTATCAATTTTTGTCTTAGATATTATACATCAATAGAAGCGTAATTTAATATTCTTAGTAATTATCTAAATAAATAAAAGGCTTGTTAATGAAAAAATATTTTTTATTATGAAAAACCAAAATTGTATCAAAACCGAAAAAAACAAGTTTATGTAAATAAAAAAAATAACTAACGCATAAGTAAAAATTAAATAAAAAGAACATTCCTAGGAACTTTTCAATAATGAGTAGGACCTCCCAAGGCATTAGCGACGGCTCTACATCGGTGTGGCATACTGAATATGAGGTTGTTAATTATCACTTGTGAAATAAGGCTCCATACTTTGGAAAGATGTGAAAAAAGCTCTTCTTTCGTGTTCAAATTTTGGGGAAGATCACTGAAAGCTCTTCTCCCGAGCATTTCCCATGCATGTTCAATGGGATTGAGATCGGCGGACTGAGCGGGCCACTATAATACCGTGATATTGTACTGGTTGAACACATTCATCACCAGCCTTGCGGTGTGTGCACGTGCACTATCTTACATAAACACGAAGTCTTGGCCGAGCTGCTGTCAGTGGGGGATAACCATGGATTGTACAACCTCGTCACGGTATTGCTTCAAATTTAAATTGCCTCGTATCCAAACGAGATCTGTTCATCCACCCAGGCGAATTCCCGCCGACACCATAATCATTCCGCTTTGGTAAGGATGAACTTCATGTGGATTCTGGAGTCGACTCCGGCGACCAGGAACACGCCAAACACGCACTCTTCTTGAATCGGGATGAAATCCGAAGCGAAACTCATCGGAAAACAGAACACGTGCCTACTGAGTGTCAGTCCAGCGCAAATGTGCGTTGGCCCACAATAAACGACGACCTCGATTTCCACGTCGCAGAGCTGGAACTCTTACCGGCCTGCGAGCGTGAAGATTAACTTCCTGTTATCTTCTCCTGGCGGTTTGGTTACTAATAACCACTTGGCGTTGGAACTGGAGTCTTCCTACCAGCTGGCGAGCTGTAATCTGGGACTGCCTCCTTGCAGCATTTTGCAAAAAACGGTTCTGTCTCTGAGTATTGACCCTGTATATTCCTCGGTGACGTTCGGCTACATCTATTGTAGCCCTGTAGCGTGCCCATAATCGGCAAATTACGCTTGGTTGCGTGTTAACAGCGTCCGCAATGTGGCATTGACTGCGTCCAACTTCCAACAATCCCACAGCCCTAAGCATGTCTTCCCGCGTTAAATGACGACGTGTCGTAACGCTCAGAATCACAAAACATAGGAATAAGCAGCGATATTTCCTTTTCTACAAGAAATTAAATCGAAATCTTATAATAATCTCTCAACTTTTCACGTTAAAAAACTCCGTACGCTGCGCTCAAATAAAGTTTTCCCTCCTTATTTCGATAAACTTTTACTTTATAATTATATTTTTTTAAATTTAGAACATTAATTTAATGTAGTTTCAACCTTCATTTACAAATTTTTGTGGCCAGTACTTTTTCTAAAGAGTTTTTTTAAATAGATTCCTATAGTTGACTTGTTCCCTAGACTTTGTTGAGTAGTGTATACATATAAGGTCCAACCAAAATACCTGGACAAACTTTTACACAGTGTTCAGTAAGTGTAACTGAATATATCTATGCAAAAAAAAAATGAGATCCAAGTGTTTTTTTTTTCTAACCAAAATTTTTATTTTTCAACTTTAATTTTACTTTGATTATATTTTTTTTTACATTTTTCACTTCACTGTTTAAGTAAAACACGGCACGGAATTAGCACGCACCCCAATGGCGGTCGATGCACAAGAAATGGATGAGTTTATTCTTAGAGAGTACCTACAGGCAATTTAAAACATTATTATTTTTTTGTTAGAAAATAACACTTGGATCTCGTTTTTTTTACATAGATGTGATTAGTTAAACGTATTGAACACTGTGTAAAAGTTTGTCCAGGTATTTTGGTTGAACCTTATATATCGAAAAATCTTCTGTACCTTGTTTGTTCCAATTAACCCCATTTATTTCAAATAGCCCCGTTTTACGGTACTGTTTATTTTCCTTCTCAGACCTAAATAGACTTTATTTCTTGTAAAAAAATTTGGCAAACCTAATTACAAGCATTGAGCCCATTCATATTTCATAAATGTAGTACCTACATATAAAATTGACAAATATCGACTATTCCTACGTATACTATCGAAACTACAAAATTTCAGTTTTTTTTTTATCTGCTTAAAATGTGTGAAATTATGTTATCTTAAAGGTTATAAAATAATAAATTTCTATGGGACCAAATGGCAACTATTCCGCATCAAACTAAAGAAGAATCACGTAAATCGGATCATAAATCTCAGCGTAATCGGTGTATGTACATACATAATAAAATAAAAACTGAGATTTTGTAGTTTCGATAATATACGTAGGGACCGTCGATATGCTCTTCAATATACGTAATATTTCGAAAGTCATTCCCGTCTCAAATAAAACTAATAAAAACTCAAATTCTCCTTTCTTTAAGGATAATAACCAAAACAAAAGATAAAATGGGTTCGGTGACCATAAAATAGACGGATCACTTTAAAAAAATACTTTATATACAGGTTTTTTAGTCCTTTAGAAAGTTGTCAAGGAAAGTTGTAAAAAAATAACGTTGTAACGTGAATAAACGAGTCCTGTCGTCCATAAAACTCAGACAATTCATAGCTAGTTCACACAGAAACTGTTTACAGGATCCGTTTTAGCGGATCCCTTTTTATTTTGGTGATGGCGCCTGTAGTTGAATGAGCGAGTTCACATACACGACAGTATTCCGAATTCAGTAAAAAATACTGGATCCGCTATTTTTATCGTATCCTGCCTGCCAAATGCGACGCAGCTGCCATTTGTTTAACTGATCCGTCGGTACAGATGTGAACGACACATCCAGTACCGACGGATCCGTTTAAACGGATCCGAGATTCATAGGTCTCGAGTTCAAACCCAAGGCCTCTGACTTTTCGGCTTCATGTGCGTATTGTATGATTATCACTTGTTTAGAAACGGTGAAAGAAAACATCGCGAGGAAACCGGCATGCCTGAGAGATATTTTTCGACGGCATGTGAAGCCAAGTCAGAGGCCCATGGGCGGCATAAACTCTGACACTAGGTTAGTCACTAACCACACGAAAAGAAGAAGAAGACTGACTGCATATTAACTGGTTTCAAGCTGCATTTGGTAAATGCATAATTCGCATATGGTTAGACTAGAAACCGGCCCAGTCGACCTCGACGTAGAAGGGGAAAGGCCAGATGGAAATACCGATAGAAAGTATCAAAACTGCTAAATCTATGCACGTCAAAGGAAAGTCAACAAGAGAAAGCGTTATTGCTGTTTTGACATGCAAACCTACCTAGGGTTTCCATTTGTCGATTTCCCCTGAATGGTTTTGAGGACGACGCGAGGACCGAACGGGCAGGTTTTCATAATCACCCGTTCACACAACGGATCCGTCAGTACTGGATGTGTTGTTCACATCTGTATCTACGGATCAGTTAAACAAATAGCAGCTGCGTCGCATCTGGCAGACAGGATACGATAAAAATCAGTGATGGGCCGAATACGGGTTTCACCGAATACGAATAATCGGCCGAATGTTTGGTTAAAAGTTTACCGAACCGAACATTCGGCCGAATATTCGGCAGGATTTGGCGCGCTTTATCGTGCATTTCAAAATGTATATTCTGTACTTGTCGAACGCATTGAATCGCGTGACCCTTCCCACCTCTGACGCTACTACCCCTGGACTGTTATTGTGTCATCTAGTTAGCGACAAAACAGTGGCACGTTAATTTGTTTTTGAGTACAAAATCGTTAAATCTCAGTAAATTGCCAAAAAAACAATGAAATAAATGGAAGGAAGAGGTCGAACATTTGGACATTTTTCTATAAAACTGATGTAAGACACATTTGATATGGATACAATTATGTAATTGTACTTTTTCATACAAGCATAGAGGCAACTTCTTAACTAAGATTATTCCGTAGAATGTTCGGCATTTTTGCCGAATAATCGGCCGAATACGAATGTTCGGTAAATCTGCCGAATTTGCCGAATACCGAACATAAAACGAATATTCGGCCCATCCCTAATAAAAATAACGGATCCAATATTTTTTACTGGATTCGGATTACTGTAGTGCATGTGAACTCGCTCATACAACTACAGGCGCCATCACCAACATTAAAACGGATCCGCTAAAACGGGTCCTGTAAACAGTTTGTGTGTGAACTAGTTGTTATCGATACTTAACCCGCATGCGTAGCTTTGCCAGTTAAAAGTAACCCTATACTTAATATGTTGCAATACCTAGGTTTTTCCTGAACAAAGAAATCAGGGCGTTTCCTTATTCATGACCTACTACGTAGTTAGTACCTAGGTATAGATAGGTACATTAGTAATTGCGTATTCAAAAAGCATTGTTTATGCATAAATAATATCAGATTTATCTCGAAAACTAATATACTGGACTTGGACCTGGACTTTATAATATGCAGACGCGTAATTTTGATTTTCGCGCTGGGTGATTACAATTGGGCCACCCCTACTAACTGTTGCCAAAAAATAAATGAAAATATTTTTTTTTTCTTTATTTTCTTTATGGTGAATACTTTTTTTTTGTTTTTTATTTCTTTATAGTGAACTAGCTGTATCCTCACGGCTCCGCCCGTAGCCTATGTTACTCAGTGATAATGTAGCTTTCTAACGGCAAAAGAATTTTTGTAATCGGTCCAGTAGTTTTTAAGTTTATTCGTTACATACAAAAATACAATCTTTCCTCTTTATAATATTAGTGTAGAAAACAACATTTCAATTACTTAATAGTAATTACAGTGGCGTAGGTAACTATACTTTCAGAGGCCTGAGGTAAATGTATTGGATGGGGCCCCAGTAAAAATCGTCACGTTGTAATTTAATTTTAATAAATCACTGAACTAGTCACCCAATAGAATTAATAATATTGTGTGTATTTTAGTTAAATATCTAATAAATTTAATTTTCAAAAGCCGTGGGCCCCGTAGGGTCGGGGGCCCGTGACATTTTGCCAGCCCTGCCCCCTATAGTTACGCCACTGAGTAATTAACTACTAGCAGACGCCATTTTGTATTACGTTTTGTGCCATCAGTCAGAATCGACACAGAGCCGACACGAACCTACTTTTAGGCAGCCTTCCCACTAGAGATGTGCGAGGTTGCTAAGCGTTGAGCGAGTGCCACAAATAGCCAGAAACGATTGCCGATCACTTTCCACTATTCCTTTAATGGGTGCATTCAGAAACAAGACGTTTTTGATAGATTATAGTGCGAATCATTATTTTTAAAGTTAGAAGTATTCAATTAAAATGCAACTATTATTTTATTGTGGTAAGCATTATTTTTTCAAGTGTGTATTATCCATTTTTTGTTGTTATTTTCATTAATTTTAGGGTGCTTTTAAATATATCGTCCTGTTTTTAGGCTTCTTAGGTGTGCAGGTTTCCTCACGATGTTTTTCCTTCACTGTTAACGCAAGTGATAATTATTAGGGGTGGGCCGAATATTCGTTTTATGTTCGGTATTCGGCATATTCGGCAGGTTTGCCGAACGTTCGTATTCGGCCGATTATTCGGCAAAAATGCCGAACATTCTACCGAATAATATAGCATTAAAAAGTTGCGACTGTGCTTGTATGAATTAGAACAATTCCATAATTGTATCCATATCAAGTGGGTCTCTTCCTTCCACTCTTTGTTTTTTGTGGAAATTGACTTAATGTTAACGATTATACGCACAACAACAAATGCACTAGTCATTGTATTGCCGCTAAAGGAAGAGTCCCGCGCTTCAATGCGCTCGAAAAGCACAGACTTGAATTCTTGCAATACACGATAAAGCGTGCTATATCCTGCCGAATATTCGGCCGAATGTTCGGTTCGGTAAACTTTTAACCGAGCATTCGGCCGAATATTCGTATTCGGTAAAACTTCTATTCGGCCCATCACTGATAATTATATTCTGATCCGCACATGAGTTCGAAATTTCAGAGGTGGCGGATCGGGATCGAACTTATCCCTCCTGCATGGAAGGCTAGCAATCAACCGCTAGGCTATCACTGCTACATAAACAATGTTTTTTTTTTAATAAAACTTTGCCCTACTCTAGGTTTTCTCCTGTATCGTGGGTGCGTTTACAAACACAAATCTTCACACGCACAAACATCCAGACCCGGAACAACTATCTGTACGCCATACAAATATTTGTTCCGTGCGGGAATTAAACCCATGACTCGTAGCGCAGAAGCCAATCGCTCAGCCACTGCACCAAACTTGTCAACAAATTATGCTATCGCGGAGCAGAATTCTGTGACGTCATTTTTGAGGTCATCATTATCGCTGTAGTCTGCTACACAATCATCATGCTTCGTGTTTGACCTTGTTAACTAAACACAAAATGAATTAAATAATAATAGTTTTGCTAGTCAAAATATTTTTAATGATGCGCGGTACTTACTTAGGCACTTTGTTTTTATTTGCATATCATTAAAAATATCAAGGTTAAGTCTTTTACTACTAGAACTTGTTACAAAATCAGGTTTTTAGGGAATGTGGTAGTAAGTAGACCATAAGCAATAAAAACCTTTTTTTTTATAATATGTTATTGCTTGGAACTAAAAGGAGGGGAGGGAGGGGCTCGTTTGCTAGTTAAGAACCCTTAAAATCGCAATAGAACCTTCAGTTTAACCTGTTAGACTTTTTCTTACTTTTACTACTAGAACTTGTTACAAAATCAGGTTTTTAGGGAATGTGGTAGTAGACCATAAGCAATAAAAACCTTTTTTTTATAATATGTTATTGCTTGGAACTAAAAGGAGGGGAGGGAGGGGCTCGTTTGCTAGTTAACAACCCTTAAAATCGCAATAGAACCTTCAGTTTAACCTGTTAGACTTTTTCTTACATAAATAACGGTCGGATGCAGTGGCGAAGCGTGTATTTCTTCCACCCGGAGCCAACCCTAAATTTGCTGCCCACAACTCTATTTTCGCAACAAAGCAAAAAATCGGTGAAAATTCTGTGATATCTTTTGCTGTGTAGATGTAAAGTATGGACGTGAATGGTGTTAAAGTCAAGCTTTGTATTTGGGATACAGCGGGACAGGAGCGATACAGAACATTGATATCAAAATTTACAGAGAAGCTCACAGTGCTATATTAGTGTACGATGTGTCAGAACCAAAGTCCCTAGCAAAACTGAATGAGTGGGTCGAGGAACTTCAAGTATACTGTGGAGTATACTTGAAGTTCCTCGACCCACTCATTCAGTTTTGCTAGGGACTTTGGTTCTGACACATCGTAAACTAATATAGCACCGTGAGCTACAAAAACGCAAAAACATATTTTGTTTATAGATAACATTCTTCTGAGAAACAGTTAAACATTCTTAAGTTTTTTTGGCAAATTTTTTGTATAAGCTACCTGGTATCTTTAAAACCGGTTCTTAAGTATATTATGTTATCGACTTTCCGGACAATAATAACAGTTTTAATAACAAAAACTATGTACCTATGTGATTAAAAAAACAAATCTCATTCATCTCAAATAGGGTTGCCATCCGTCCGGGTTTCCCCGGATTTATCCTAGTTTAGAGGGCATCCGTGGAGCGTCCGGGCGGGGCTTCATTTGTAGTCCGGGTTTTAAAATATAAAGTCCTGGGCTGCCCGCGACACGCACTGTGCCCGCACGTCCCGATCAACCGACGAACCGTCTCGCTTAATTCACCGTCCCCCGCCCCTCCCGTCGCCGTCCCATCGCAAAAAAATCTGTTGACGTGTCCGGGTTCTGGACTCTAAAATCCGGGGTTTTCACGCGTCTTGTCCTTGTTGCCAAATTTTAGAGATGGCAACCCTAATCTCAAAGCAATATACTGATTATACGTTTATTATTCTTAACCTACACTATTCGTTAGTGATTTTAATAACCACTCATAGGGGCTCGTGGCTACGTAACGTCCGCGTGTATGATTTGCGAGTTTAAAGTCAGTTCACACGGCGGATCCGTTTTAACGGATCCGTCAGTATTGGATGTGTTGTTCACATCCGTACCGACGGATCAGTTAAACAAATAGCAGCTACATCGCATCTGACAGGCAGGATACGATAAAAATAACGGATCCAGTATTTTTTACTGGATTCGGAATACTGTCGTGTATGTGAACTCGCTCATTCAACTACAGGCGCCATCACCAAAATAAAAACAGATCCTGTAAATAGTTTCTGTGTGAACTAGCTGTTAGGATACGCTTGCCGCGGTCAGTCCGTTGATGGGTGAGCCTTCGTTACACATCGAGACCCGTGCCCTGGAGAGCACGTTAAACCGTCCCGGGTTTCATATTGATACCTATAACAGTAGTTATGGATAGTCAGAAGCCCGAGTCCACTGATAACTGGTCTAAAATTAGAATATCGGCATCTGCCCGGTAAGTGGTTTGCGGAGGTCTGATGGCAGTCGCTCCGTGTAAAATACTGGTATTCTGCCGCATCTGGTTAGACTGGAAGCTGACCCCGACGTAATAGAGTAGTTGACTACTATTAAAAATGTACAACAATTTAGTATTATTTTAAAGAAAGTATAGATACAAATTGATATGTGAAAAAATAAATAAAATCGATGAATAAATAGAGGAGCTATACGCTTGCGAAGTTTGTTGAGGGGGCATTTTCTGTCCTTGTCGCGCGAAACGGGTATTGTATGGAGTGATGTCAAATAACTATGAATTTTGCAAGGTATGACGTCATTGTGGCGTCATGTTGTCTCTGTTTAGTGAGCAATTTTCAATCGTTTATAACTTGGGCATTTTATTAAATATTTCATTAGTTTTTTCACCGTTGCCTAGCATTTTTGTAATAGTTTCGAGATTTCTAATAAAAAAACTATAGTCACATACCCTATTGGATTGAGTTAAAATGATGATGACGAGTCTAATAACCACTAAATGGGCTAAGTAACTTAATCGTAATTATAAACAAAAAATTTGGCACGGTTTTTGTTGGTGAACAAAAAGTGTTAACTTTTTTTCTCTCATATGACTCAGATACTGATATTTCTGTGTTGTGACTGCCATAACGCAGACAATCTATATTAATAAACTAGGGGCCCGTCCCGGCTTCGCACGGGTGGACATATTTCCCGTTTTTGCAACATTTTTCATTTATGCTCCGCTCCTATTGGTCGTAGCGTGATGTTATATAGCCTATAACCTTCCTCGATAAATGGACTATCCAACACAATTTTTTTTTTCAATTCCAACCAGTTGTTCCTGAGATTAGCGCGTTCAAACAAACAAACTCTTCAGCTTTATAATATTAGTATACCTTTAAATTGTCCGTGCAAATAATAAATCGTATAAATACAAAATAATTGTCTATACTGCTGATCGGGACGTGTGTTCGATCCCCATGTTAGCCAAAGTGGAATTCCGCAGTAGCAGCCCGGAGTTTGAATTTGTACCCGGTTGATGGCAATAGGCTCGCCCCCTATTACATGGGACTTAAACATAACGGCGAAATGAGGGTGTTACTATACACTTCTGCCCTACCCTTCGGGGAATACAGGCGTGATGTTATGTTGTCTATAAAATCTAGGTTTCCTAACGATGGTTTTCTGGATTTTGACAAAGTCACATTGGTACATGTCAGGTTAAATATAAATCGTAAACCTGCTGGCCAACTTTACTTTTTTTTTTATCGTTGTAGAATCGTCATGGATGTCTCTCGCCCGGGGAAGGCGAGGGGGTCTGCCGGTCTCTTACCGGCTAAAAACCAACGGTGTTCCTCCTCCTGACCGTGCGGCCGGGGTCGCCGGGGTCGCGGGATTCGCAAAAGCATGCACCGCAACGACCCTCTGGCCACCACAACTCTTTTTATTCCGCCGACATCTTACCTTGCCAAATGGTTTAGTGACTATTTTAAACCATTTGACAACAAAGCAAGAAGTCGGTTTATAATTTTTTTAAGTTGCACTTTTTTAGAGATTTTGTCAATAACCGAGTTTTTTTTAATGAAATACGATAGAGCGATGCTCTCGATGCAAATAAAAAAAAATAAGCGTTTAGTATTCCTAGATCCAAAGATATTACATTTTTATTAAACAACTACAGGACAGAAATCAAAATGGCTGCCATTCGTAAAGAGGTTTTATTATTGTCGATATAATTTCTTTACTTTTTTATTCTTTACTTGGTCGCGTTTGGCTCTAATCTCACCTGATGGTAAGCGCAGACAGGGTCTAAGATGGAGCACACGAATCCAAGGAACAGAGATATAGGAAATTCCCCTATACCCCTCTGGCTCTCACATACACACGACGGAACACAGTCAACTGCTTGGCGTCGGACTTTAATGTTCAGGTGGTAGCTAGCCAGGTGGACCAAAAAAATAAAATAAAGTAATTATGTGTTTAACATGTCATAAAATTTTACGGTTATTCAATACCTAACACGTTGTATACATTGGTCATTAATTTACTTATGTATAAATTGTATATTTAATGTAGGTACCTACACAAAATATTGTAAGACATTTTAAAAGAGTAACGGTGGAGTTTCTTGCCCATTCTTCTCCATACGAAACTACCTTTTGGAAGGGACGACTAGAATCAATTCTTTTTTGTAAATTTTTACGTTCGAAAGTGCCTTTTATGTGCCTAATTGAAATATAGTTATTTGTGCAACAAGAGAGCAAAGTCGTTTTTTGCTGCGAGTGCTGATTTTGTATCCTGAGCAAGCGAAGGATTCAACGATTGAATCACGAGCGTAGCGAGTGATTCTAAAGTTGAATCCTGAGTGTGGCGAGGGATTCAAAGGCACGAGATGCAAAAAACTTTGCTCTCGTGTAACACACGTAACTTTTCACTTCAGCAGCGAGAACACTTTAGGAGATAAAATAATAAACAGGAATATATTGAAATAACTATTTATTGTGAATCAAAATAATTAACATTGTAGGTAGAGGTACCAATTCAATAAAATGGAACATTTTAAAAGTTAAAAGTAAAATTACTGCAATTCTGCAAATTAAAAGTAACAGATTTATTTGACATAATTATCTTTTTGCAAAATTTCTTTAGTTAGTACGAAATTCCGAACGTATTTGTCTTTGAGGTTGAATTCAAAATCGAAACTTCGAAAGGGCTGGTCTTTGTCTCTCTCTCTTTCTATGGCGGGAAAGAGATAGAGTGTGAATGTTTCGAATTGTATGATTAACCCAAGGCTGAATAATATATTCGCAGCTTTCTGAAAAAAAAAATTAAAAGTTACTTGGTCTCACTCAGTGAGCAAAACCGCATTTTGCTCACTGATTTCAGGCAGCAAAACCTACATGTTTGAGCTACTGAAGTGAAAAATACTTTATGTGCCTAATTGAAATAAATACTTTGATTATTTTTATGTCAAATCTTTGATACTTGACCGCGGCAAGAACATTGACCCTCGTAAATTAATCTGCACATAAACCTTTCGCAAATAAACATTCATAAAATCCTTAATTATCATAACTTTATTTATTGACAGATTTTGAACCACAAAGATGTACTGAACAAGTTTGAGTACCACAGACAATAAGATGCAGCGTTTAGTTTTCCTGTTCATTTTCCTGGTGACGGCCGCTAGGGGGCAGCAAGGTGAGTCAATCTTTTTTTTTAAATATTTGAACTAATTGCTTGTCAAGTATACATGTAGTAGATACTTACAGTGGTAAACAAAATATTGATTTAAAAATATTCTTTAAGAGTCCTTAGTTAGACCCGTATTAATGAAAACATAAACATTACTAGCCCATTACTGTCCCACTGCTCGGCACGGCACGGGCCTCTTGCGGATGCGAGCCGTGTGGTGGAATATATTCTTAACCGTTCATCACCGTACATCGAAAATCCCAGTTTTCATACGAATACTTCTGATAATTTAATAATAGTCAGTAGGTGCAGATATACTTTGTAAAATACAACGTGTTACAAAAATACCCTTGTAAAGAGTCTATTGGCAATATTTGAAAACCGTAGTATGACCTAAAAAAAAAACAATTTGGATAAAACATAAAATAATCATTATTGAAACGCGACCCTGAAAACATAAAACTAAAGAGTAGATTACTTACCCAGAAAGTTATTTACATTCTTACCTAATTTCCTCTGAGAGGTAAATGACAACAACCATAAAAGACTTCTTGATTATTTACATTTTTCATGGGAAATTATGTAACACGTTGTATATCTTGATACGTGACAGCTGTCATATCTCAACCAATAACATAACTTTGAACAAGTGTTTCGATAATAATATCCGCTTTCAACACGAACATTTTGCCCAACTATTTATAATTAAAGTACTATTACTATCATCATGACTACTAGCCACGACAGCACGGCTTAGGGCGTTGCTGGCGGGAGGACTGGGAGACAGCTTGATGAGGGCTGAATTATAGTTGTGAGGGAACTATTATTTTTAAAGTTCATTTATAGAATATTCCGCTCTTCCAATGGGTGTCGAAAATGGCGATCAAGGGATTAGTTACGTCAATAGGATGGGCAGCAGCGTACTCCTATGCTAACAACAACAAAACTAGTGTACCGGTAAACCGGGGTAATTTTGATAAAAAATTCGTTTCGTAATAAAATTCAAATTGTACGAATACTGAACACGTTCTTCCGATTATTTTTTTACGATTCGCAGCATTGAATGTCACTGTTAGCGTGTGATTAGTCGCAGTTGGGGGATCCTTGCCGGTTGATGAAAAATTATAAAAAATATGTCGGCAGTAGTTTTGTATAATTATTTATTCCTTATTGGGGTTACTTTCAAATTCCTTAGAAAAAAAGGGAGGTATCAAAGTACCTAATCATAGTTTAACATTTATCCCCAACATTTTTTTTTTTCTCAAAAACTAATAACAAAAATTATAATTTTATTCAAGAAGTAGTTATCATAAACTAAATCGATATTAGCATTTTTTATTGTTTTTTTTTTGCTCTCGTATTTCAAGAGATAAATACATTTCAATTTTGAAATTGATCAAAGTAACCCCGGTTTACGGTATCTACGTTAAACATTGATAGTTTTGATTTCCGATAGTTATCGATAGTTAGCCTAAAAACTAACGATATTATAAATAGTTTTCTAAAAATGGATAAATTAGATGAAAACACTTATATTAACCAAACAAATAATTTTGATGTGCAAACACACATTTCAATCAAAATATAAAAACAACAACATATTTAGTAACTTCCTCGTTGGTATAATGATGGCAAGCGCGACTACTGATCGTGAGCTCCTGGGTTCGATCCCCAGGTCAAGCAAAGTGTTATTGGGATTTTCCGCGAGGAATTCCTCAATAGCAGCCTGGAGTTTGGATTTGTGCCCGGTTGATGGCAATAGGCTCGCCCTCTATAACATGGGACTTATAAATAACGGTGAAATGAGAGTGTTACTATACACCTCTGCCTAAACCTTTCGGTAATACACTACTTACTTTGTATTTTTGCGATCATGCCAACATTTAGCACACCCTCTGTCGCGCGCAGATTTATCTTGCGCGCACTCTAGTTATAAAATAAACTATCGATACTATCGATAATCTGTCGATGTTTAACGTCACTACTACCAACTGTGACCTTGAAAAGCTGATAAGGAAAATATGTTAAAATATATGTATTATAAAATTATTTCAAATTATCGGTATAAAATATTTTAATCATACTCAATTAAATATAATAAAAAACAAGGTATCCACGTTTAACCTATTAATTTAATTGATCATAATATCCATTTAAATATTTTTTATAAGTATCTGTGGTATTTTGCCGCGCAATTCGACAAGATTTTAAGTCGCAAAAAAATAATAATTCGTTCGCTGATTTAAGTTTATTAAATCAGCGAACAAATCTTCAAACTACAGGCAAAACTCATACATAGCGCGAGCGAGTTAAGGACTTTAATATTGTCTATAAAGAGTTCTCATTTGACACATTTACCATAAAAATCTATTCTGCACGCACTCGGCTGAACGTTGACTTTTTAAAAAGTGCATATATGTGCTTATTGTACCTACAAATAAATGTATTATTTTCTATCGTGCTTTTTGTGTTTTACCCGTGGGAATCTGTAATTGGCTCTGTTTCATACAGTTATTTTTTAAAACGTTGCCCCACACTAGGATTTCTCCTGTGTCGTGGGTGCGTTTACAAACACAAATCTTCACACGCACAAACACCCAGACCCGGAACAACTATCTGTAGGCCATACAAATATTTGTTCCGTGCGGGAATCGAACCCACGATATGTTTAAGTCCCACGTAATAGGGGGCGAGCCTATTACCCTCAACCGGGCACAATTCTAAACTCCGGTTCTACTGAAGAATTCGACACGGAAAATCCAATAACACTGGCCGACCTGGGAATCGAATCCAGGACCTCACGACCAGCAGTCGCGCTTGCCACCACTAGCCCAACGAGGCAGTTAAGAGGAAACGCGGGCTGCAAAATATTAATCATTTGAATAGGTTATTGCGATCTATTTCCGTCCCACCCCACCTGCAAACCTTCCCAATTGAGCGCGAAAGAGACACCTGCATCTCGGACTGATTTCTCCTGTGCAATATTAGCGAAATCGTACTTTCGTATTTCCCTGTTTTCTTCTTCAAATCTGAACCGATTTTAATTTTTTTTTCTGTAATAATTTAAGAAAGACTTTGGTTATGTCTGTATGCTTTCCTTTTATTTTTGTTTGTTTGCCAGATGCTTGAAAACGGTGGTAAAATCGGTCGATTTTTGTATAGTTTAAACGTTTCTAGTTCTTTTAATAATTAATTTATTGACAAAAACAAAATATAGGGACATAGTGGTGGTAGATAAATATCATATGGTAAAATTTTTTTGCTCTAGTGAAATTATCCAAGGAGGAAACTGAGGAATACGTTTGTATGAACTAAATGCCGACCGCTTTTCCTCTTAAAGGAGATATTTATGTCAAAAGTGGTAAACCATTTTCTCGGCCCACTGTACTTACTGATTATTAGTAAAGAGATAAGCCAGTTGTATTTATTTTATTTACAGAAGGAGAATCTTGTGTAGATCTTTATGCGAACACAGCCGGGCGTTGCACAGTTGCAGATCAGTGCAAGTCGGCAAAATCTGACTTTCAGTAAGGTTTCATATTTTCTTAATAATTATAATATTGATAGAAAAGGAGTATGCTTAGGTGGTTTGGTCATGTTGAGAGAACGAGTGAACGGCGATTAACATAAGGAATTTATTAGGCGGATGTTAATGGAAAGGAAACGCCGGTAGAGGACATCCTAGAAGGAGATTCATCGATGTTATTGGTGATGTTCATCACAAAGGACAGGTGCGTAGTACTCTCAACCAGCGTGCGTGTATGACAAGATGTATGAATGTGGATGAAGCGAAAGGAGTATGTAAGGGTCGTAGCATGTGGCGTTCTATAGTTTCTGCCTACCCCCATGGGAAAAAGGCGTGAGTTTATGTATGTATTAGTCTAATGTTTTAGGCGCTCCACCCACTGCACCGCGCCCCGTCGCGTAGCGCGGGATGGGAGATTTTACCAATGTAATTTCCCGCGCGTTTCCGCGTCGGCAGTGTATTGTACTAGGCGTGATTTCTATATAAATTGAGATACTTGCATACAATGGTAAAATCTGCCATCCCGCGCTACGCGACGGGGCGCGGTGCAGTGGGTGGAGCGCCTTAAAAAGAACTAAATACTTGTGGCGGCATCTATCACACCACATGCGAACTACGCAGCACGACGATTGTTCAGCAAACTCAACAATGACAGCTGAGTGACAATAATGACAGCTGAGAGACAACAATGACAGCTGTCAAATAAAATGTCACAAATCCTGCATCGCGATATCAAGATTTGACACGGAGTTAGTGTATTTATGTCACAGCGAAAGTAATAAATCCGGATAATATATATACATATACTAGGTATCCAGCCATTATTATAGTATAATATCTACTCAATTTAGACAAAGTGATAATTGACACAGAATTAATCACATTAACTAGCTATTTTATTAACCGATTTCCAAAAAGGAGGAGGTTACTATGTTCGTCTGTATGTATTAATATTTTTTTTTTGTGTATGTTCATCGATATTTTCTCCAATTGTGAACCGATTTTGATGATTCTTTTTTTAATGGATGGGGTATACTTCGAAGTTGGTCCCATTTAAATTTGGTGAAGATCTGATGAAGAACTTCGGGAGATAGACAATGGAACTCCTCAATGACGAACAGTACGCATATTGTGATGATGTGATTATGTTACGATCAGTGTCTTTAATAGGTTCAACCAAGTTTTAATTAAGGCCACTAAAATGAAAAAAATAAAAAAACAATTTTTACAAAAAATTTAAACCGACTTCAAAAACGAATAAAATAATTACCATATAAAATTAACAGTTTCAGAAGTCAGTGCCTTCAGTTTGGTTCAGCGTGGATCAGCACCGACTTCTGAAACTGTTAATTTTATATGGTAATTATTTTATTCTTTTTTGAAGTCGGTTTAAATTTTTTGTATATAATATCTTGGAAGACTTGGATAAAGTAATAAAATAAGTAATGTGGCAATGCTGCCAGCCTTTTGGGCACTTTTCCTGTCGACAGCGATGCGGACGAATTTTTTGATGCCCTTTGATTGTTTTACTTTATATTTATTACATACATTATACAATTAAATTATTTATCTATACACAAATATCATTTACCTACATTTAAACCTAATATATACAATATAAAACTAAACTAAAAACATACAAATCTAAAGACAAAACTAACTACCTATATACAAAATTATTAAAATACAAATTATTCAAAAATATCACTTAGGCGTCAAAATATTCCTCCTCATCACCGTCATCGGGAAGCGTGCCCAGAAGACTGGCAGCGTTACCACGCTGGATGGCAACGCTTATTCTTTGGCCAAAGAATAAGCCAGTCCTCTGGTCACGCGAAGCGTCGACCAGCCTTTGGGCAATTTCTTTAAACAAAAGATGTGTACTCGGACCCCATGGCCCGAGCGTTTCGACCCCAAACGGCTCAAAGTCATAGCAACCAATGAGGTTACTATATTTGCGCCGCTTGAGGGCCTCCGCGGCCGCAGCGGCAGCGCCAGCACAGCCCGCCGAGCTAGGAAGATGGGATGGAGCAAGGGTGTCGACACAAGTTGCGTCCCATACCAAAGGCCTACCCATCTTCCATGGCAATAGCGACATGCCATCTGGTCTCTTCCCGTCGTCGCGTGCCAAACCATTCGGTTCTAGTACAGCTGGCACGCCGGCGGTGGCAAGAGCACGACGGATAATGTCGTTTATATTTGTATTATAGTAGTTAAGATTTATATTGTACAGGTATATTAGGATAATTCTGTAAATAAATATATCCCATAAAATAAGTATAGGTGAAGATAATAAAGTTTTATTTCAATTTGCCTTAAGTATATGTGTATTGTGTAGGTAGCAACAATATGATGTTATTTTAAATAGTAATAATTATATTTTTTCTATCGGTGGATTCGGATCTTTAGACAATAAACATTTTGTCATATTCGAAACGGCTAGGTTAGGTTAGGTTGGAACTGCGACCACACAACGCGAGATTTCCTCTTTTGCAAAGCAAGCATACATGGTAAATTAGGTTTATTTTTAGGTTTCCTTGTGAATAAAAAAATCTGTATCGTATAATTATTATAATTAACATTGTTATAGATAATAATTTAACATTTATTAAAAAAGTAAACTGAAAGCTCACTAGCCGTAACACAAAATAAAACCATATTTTTATTACTTTGACTAACTTCGACCTGCTATTATAAATGTATAATGTCCGGATAAAGTGATTAATTTATCACTTTGTCTAAATTGAGTAGATATTATATATTATAATGACCAGTCAGTATGTATAATAGCTATTTAATCACTATGACTGTAACATATATACAAGTTCCCAACATTAACCGTTGTGCAGTAGCCCGCCAGGCATAAGACTCGCCTGGTAGGAAGATCCTCCCTTTTCGTAGGAGGAACACCATACCTCGTTCCCATAGGGACCGTCCATTAACCACGTGAGGCTTGAACGGGGGGAGGGGATTTAGCAAAAATCACGAAATATCATAAGGGGGGAGGGGGTGTAGTAAGATATAATTTTTTAAGATTCTTTGTAGGTACTAAAAAATACACGTGATTTTGGGTGGAGGCGGCAGGGGGGGGTTAGTGTTAAATCTCACCACGTATCACCAAGAGAGAGGGGGGGGGTTAAAAATGCTAAAAAAACATCACGCGATTAATGGACGGCCCCCTACATACTAAAGACTGGTTAATCTTTTCACCTTTCATGAGCTATTTTCGTACAACTCGCACCGTACGAGAATCATGCCGCATCAGTTTTAAACCAATATTATTACTTATTTCTCCAGGTTGAACGGCATCCGACCAACATTCTGCTCATATACCACGTTCGGTGGTGCTCTGGTTTGCTGTCGAGATGGCAGCAACATCCTCCAGGCTGCAAACACACGAGATGGAGAGTGAGTACCTGAAACCATACCCATACATGGAGTCAAAAATCATTTTTTAACCGACTTCAAAAAGGAGGAGGTTCTATATTCGATAAGTTTTTTTTTATGTATGTACACCGATTACGCTGAGATTTATGATCCGATTTACGTGATTCTTCTTTAGTTTGAATAGTTGCCATTTGATCCCATAAAAAATTAAAATAGTTTGGCCTATTAGTTTTCATTTTCTTGAACATTTTTATTTTTTTATGAACATTTTAGTTTACTTGGACGATGTAATTATTCTACCTGATGTAATCTAGAAAAATCCTACTGTAGTTTACAGAACAACCTATTACAGACACTAAAAAGGAAATAATAAAAAAAACTACGTTTAAAAAAACTGACTTCAAAAACTAAAAAGTATAAAATAACTTAATATAAAATTAACAGTTTCAGAAGTCGGTGCCTACAATTTGGTTCAGCGTGGATTAGCACCGACTTCTGAAACTGTTAATTTTATATTTAGTTATTTTATACTTTTTAGTTTTTGAAGTCAGTTTTTTTAAACGTAGTTTTTTTATTTTTATTTTACTTAGACCAATACGCTTTTATTTTGCTTATGAAAATTCGAATCTAGATGCACCGTTCCAATTAGTCGTTTCCTATGGAGAAGAGCCGGCAAGAAACTCCATGGTTACTCTTTTAAAAATAATATCTTTAACTATTTCAGTGGATACAGTACTATGATTTAGGATAGTGAGAGAACAATGAAGTCCTGACCACAGACCAATGAGTAATGAAGTACTAAAAGACTTGAGTACAAAAAATTAACAAAAATAAATAAATAAACAATATGAATAATAGTAATTTACAAATTTATAGATGCAGGTCCACAAAGTTCTTACATTTACAAAAGGGAAAAGGAAGCTAAATTATATAAATAATCAAATTCGTAACACCTGGATAATCGAGTAGTCAAATTCGTGTTATTCTTTAAAACCCATGCCACAAATATGCCCGCGCAGATCATACGATTTGTGAGGTTAAGCTGCGCTTGCCGCGGTCAGTCTGTGGATGGGTGAGCGTTCGTTACACATCGAGACACCTCCGTGCCTCGGAGAGCACGTTGAACAGTCGATCCCGGGTGTCATACGAATACCTATGAAAGTCGTTACGGGAAATCAAAACCCCGATAGTCTGACAACCGGTCTAACCTTAGGATATCGGCATAGCCCTGTAACTGGGTTGCGGAGGTCTGATGGCAGTCGCTCCGTGTAAAATACTGGTATTCAGCCGCATCTGGTTAGACTGGAAGCTGACCCCAACATAGTTGGGAACAGGCTAGACAGAACGAAGCTTGTGCTGGTGTTTTGATAATTTTCTATTGCAGTCAGCGTCCTATACAGAGCGTTCAAATTCGTATTATTCCGTAAAACTCGTACTACACAAATGCTCCATAGTACGAGTTTGCAAGTTATAAAAACAACAATAGTTTTCGTTCACTTGTGTTAATGGCAGTTTGACAGTATTGACACTGACACATGTGAAACGTCAAACGTCAAGGCGGATGCACACGTAGGCACACTTTAAATATTCACTCATTTACGTACAAATATCTATGTATTTATTGTAATTCATTAAATTATTTATTTTATTTATGTAATTAATTTATTAATTTTTGTATTTGCACGTGGCTGCCCGTGGCTTCACTACAGGACCCATCCGAAAACCAGCGCTGCTATACTTCGGTGTAGCAGCATTATGCTGAGATGGGCTCCTTTTTTTATCTCGTAGAGGCATATAACTTTTGTATATTGTAGATTTTTTATTTTATGTTTGTATGTCTGTAACGAGACTCAAATAAATTATTTTCTTTCTTTCTATAGGATCACTTCGTTGTCGGTCTGTCTGTCTGTCTGTCAAGACCATTTTTCTCAGGAACGCGTGGAGATATCAAGTTGAAATTAATATCAAATACTCAAGTCTGCAGTCCCATGGAGCTGTGAAAAAATCAAACTTCTAAGTCAACGGAATCAAAAGATACGACCGTTTATGACGGATATTTTGACACTCGTAAAAGAATCAAAACCTATGGGGTACTTCTCGTTCACCTAGAATCATGAAATTTGGCAAGAAGCAATGTCTTATAGTACTTCTTCTTCTTTTCGTATCGACAGTATAGGTCAACCAGAATCTCATGGCATTAAAAATTAATAACAAACAGTGGTTTTCATATGGCAATGTCAACATGTCACTTGTCAAAACGAGTATGACTGTAGTTGATACATTTTCCAGTTCTGATTAATGTTTTCTTGTTCAGACATTTTTAATAAACATACTTATTTTAACAAGGTTTCCTTTTCCATTACAATAAAATTGCAAAAAACCATATATCAGCATATCATTTTGGGACCCAGTGCATAATATCAGCAAGCACATTGGGTCACATAAAACAATAAGCCAAAACCTCTAACAACATGGATTTATAAAATACAATGTTGTGCCGACCCCATCTAGTGTGGGATAAGGGCAGGAAGAAGATCGAGAAGAAATTAAAGAAAAAAAATTACAAGTATCAAGACTTTTTATTCAAATTACCCTTGTGTTACCCACAAAAACATTTAATTTCCCTATTTGCCATCAGATCCTGGTAGACCTATACTTCATTTGGTAGAAATTATAGTACTTGCGCTTGTGGCCACATTAATTGCTGCTTCGGTAGCACTCATTAGATCATCAAGGGTGCAGGTGGGTGGACATTTGGGACACTCCAGCAAGTGGGACATAGTCTGGACAGGAGCACCGCACTCGCACTGGGTGTTGGATTGATCAATGATCCCCCACCTCGCCAAATTGTGTTTGCAGCGGTCTACTTGGACACGCAATCGATTGAGTACTTCCATACAGGCCACTGCAGTTCACGTCCGGGGGGCAAATGGTCTTGAGGTTTGACGAAGTCAGAGGGTGGGGGATGCTTGTCTTCCCACAGCTTTTTTCTTACTTTAGGCGGTGTGTCTTGGATGGCCTGTATAGAGCGTAAGAAGCTCCTGCGACTTTTGAGTCTGCCCATGGTTGTTGTGTAGTCGTAGAGGGGATGTCGGGAATCGGATTCTTTGTTCCTATAGTACTAGTAAAGGGAAAATCTGAAAACCGTATATTTTTAGTTACATCACAAAATAATACTATTAATTTTATTTATTACAGCCAGCGTCCTATATGGGGCGTCGCCGGTGGTTCAAATGATCGCAGAAGAGTCAGTGAAAGGAGTAAGTATTATGAATGTTCCATTTTTATTTTCGTACGTTCTTTCCCACCGCTCCAATTCTTCTACCAGGCATGGTGATCCATGATAAAATTAAAGAAACGCTATCTTTTTCTAACAGATGGCGCATGAAAAGGACGGTAATACATAAGAACTAAGTTAGAGATGTCAAACTAGTTTACGCCACGTTCTGACGTATCGTCTTTTGTATGGAAATGTTAGTACAACTAAATATGACAGCTCTTATTTTCGTTCGTCTCTTTCTTATTTTATCAGAGTGAAAGAGATGGCAATAGTCTAAATCAAGTTTAGTTTGAGCACAACAGAATCGGCACCAATATCCCTTACGGATATCTACAATCTGAGCATTCATTTTTTACCGAGTGTGTCTTCTTTATGCTGGCCTGGTGCGGGTTGGCAGACTAAACACTCCATCAAGAACTTTATGGAGCCCTCTCAGGTGTGCAGGTTTCCTCACGATGTTTTCCTTCACCGTTAACGCAAGTGATAATCAAATTTTGATCCACACATGAATTTGAAAAGTCCGAGGTACGGGCCGGGATACAACTCAGACCCTCCTGCATGGAAGACAAGCCTTGGAATGCTAGGCTATAATTACTGCTCGGTAGCAATCTATACTAATCTATACTAATATTATAAAGCTGAAGAGTTTGTTTGTTTGAACGCGCTAATCTCAGGAACTACTGGTTGGAATTGAAAAAATATTTTTATGTTGGATAGTCCATTTATCGAGGAAGGTTATAGGCTATATAACATCACGCTACGACCAATAGGAGCGGAGCATAAATGAAAAATGTTGCAAAAACGGGAAAAATGTCCACCCGTGCGAAGCCGGGACGGGCCGCTAGTACTTAATATAATATTTCTCCTTTCAGAATGTGAAGAATACAGTCGAGGTGTAGTGGAGAAAGTGGATTACATACCCTTAATCCCGAACCCAGAAACACTATCCATATCTGCTGCTAAATGTGACTACACAGGAGTCGAACTTATAGTTGGAGGCGAGAATGCCAACCCTGGAGAGTTTCCACATATGGTGAGTTTATTTAGGGACAATAAACAGCAGTGTAATAATAAGTAAACATAGGTTAATACAAATTAAGTATCAAGTTGGCACACGAGGTTGTCGACATGTGGGAGGTTGACTCAGCAGTCATTGTGCCGATAGTCGTTACGGCCAATAGCTTAATAGCCAAGAGCCTCGACCAACACCTGACAAGGCTCTCGTTGGGCAGCTGGGTCAAGGGCCTGATACAGAAAGCGGTACTTCTGGACACGGCGCGTATTGTCAGGAAGTTCCTCTCTCTGAGGCCCTAACCACCGGTAGCTTGGATCCTGTTCCCGATGCCGGTGGGCTACTATTTTTTATATTTTTAAATGTTTTGTTTATATTTTTTATACAAATATTTAAAAATGTAAATAATTTTTTTTTTTGCATTTTTTTGGATGTGTACAAACCCGTGATATACCATAAAACCTAAGTTTGAAATAATATCGAATATTTTTTTTTCTGGAATCCAAGAGGTTAAAACTTAATAATAGAGGTAATAAATATACTACTCACAACGTTATCCACATATTACTAAACAGATCTACTAGTTGTTAGAAAGAACAATATAAAAATAAACTGAATAAAAGTAAACATTACCTACTTAATTATATCTACACTCGGAAGCAATGAATCTGGGTCACCAACATGAACAAAACAATGTTAAACAATGTTAATTAAGGTTTATGTTGGTGAACCGGATTCATTGCTCCTGATGCAAATGCCCGATGGGCCGGTCACACAGTCGGGAACGTCAAAAAAAGGTCTTCCAAGTATCGCCTATCGCTTGTTCGGGTTTGTAAATGCACCCAAGATACAGGAGAAAGAGTGAGGGGAGTGTCTAAAAAAAAGAAAACGTCGTCCGTCTACTCGCTTGGGATTTTTTTTTTTTGCCAGCGCTGGGCCGAGCGTCTCTCAAATGCCCGGGCCGATTTCAGGTCCCAGTGCGGCCCTGCTCCTGAGTGTCCATACATTTCGCCTTTTTCCTATAAATGTAGGCAGAAACTACAGTCCTCTAGTACGAGTTTGCAACTTACGAATAGATCGTGAGCTCGCTAAAGTATATTATTTATTTATTCTTTATTGTACACAAGAAAAATTACAGCAATAAAACTACAATTTAGTGAAGTTATGTACAAAGGCGAGCTTAACTCAAAAATGAGTTTTCTACCAGCAAACCTTTGAGTGATAGAGAGAGATTGATTATGTGGTTGAAGGCAAATTCCAGTGTACAATTATATTACACACCCGAAAGAAAAAAACGAATATATTATTCAGTATTTTGATTGCCTTGTTCGTCTAGTGGACGCAAGCGCGTCTGCTGGTCGTGAGGTCCTGGGTTCGATCCCCAGGTCGGGCAAAGTGTTATTGGGTTTTTCCGTGTAGAATTCTTCAGTAGCAGCCCGGAGTTTGGATTTGTGCCTTGTTGATGGCAACAGGCTCTCCCCCTATTACATGGGACTTAACCCTTTAAGGCAGTGGCAATATGTTTGCCACCAACTGTTTTGGCAGATGTCGCGTAAGGCTTCTTGTAATATTTTATTTTCAAACCTGGCTGTATGCATTTTTTTTACATTTTATAAAATAAAATATAAAAAATTCACTTAAAAAAAATTGAAATTTTAATTTATTAGGTATTTTAAGAAAATACCAAATTGTTTTTATTTACTTTTCCTAAAATCTGCCTTATAAAGGGTAAAAAAAAACGAGGGTGTAACTATACACCTCTGCCGAACCCTTCGGGGCATACAAAACATGGTGTTATGTCATATTGTTTAGTTTGGCAAGCTCACGAAAACTATTGCTGTTTTCGGAACTTGTAAACTCGTACTACGGGTAGGTACAGAACGTAAGCATGTCACGATCTTTTTGTATACTTCTTTTGCTGGTTCCACATTCACAGTTCCATCTTTACCATAAGGGCACGTGGGGCACGAGCCCAGGGCCCCCGGTCTGAAGGGGGTCTCGAAATGCCGAAACCCAGTGCAACCATGTATTTTTCAATAAATCAATTTAAAAAAACACATCGGTTTCTTAGTTCAACGCATCATTAATAAAGCACCCAGATAACTAGGGTTGCACAGCAAAACGTTGCTCAGCAGAAGTTTTCTTTAATTTGAGACAAATTTGTAACTTTCCACTACCATATTAAAACAACTTGAACTACAAGTTAGTGTCAATGTAATAACCAATTATGTCACTGAAAAAAAGAACATTCTGATGTTATTCACGTTCTTTTTAGCTTTCTAAAAGGGGCGTAAATTCTCTGTGCCCAAGGGCCCCCGCATAGCCGAAGACGGCTCTGCACATTCATTTATTATTTCATAGCTATGAGTCATCAGCTATAATTTACTAGATCACTACAACTAAAAGAATGGAACCTAATCTATGAACGGTCTTGGAAGAATATTTCTGTAATAACGTCGTCACGCCAGCTTAACAAGAATAACTCATGCCGTGGTGAAGAAATTCATCAATCAGCTAGGTTGGTTGCGGAGCTGATGGCCCAGGGTTATTTTAAAATTCGATAATTTTTATTTGCATGCAAAAAGATTTTTATTTTAGTTTTTTCAAAAAAAACATACCTGCTTTAGTTATGAATTCAGTAAATTAATTTTCTAATCCGTGACCCCAAATATGACCTAAATTTTAAAAACAGCTGATCATAGCTATGGAAAGATAGATTTTAGCATATTTTTTACGAAATCTTTGAAAAGCTATTTCTCTTAAACTATCGAGTTTTGAGGAAAGTTGTAGAACAAAAGTTATCCCTTATTATGGGTACTTTAACACCCTTTCGGTTTAGTACCTCCTTTCCGACTAACCTTGTATGTACGTTGTTAATGATGACCAATTCTCTTGACTACCATAATCACCTTTTACAACAACCAAGAGAACCACCGACGAAGTGAAAAAGTGACTTTTTCTAGGCCATTTTCTTATCGTGTGGTTAGTGACAAACCTGGTGTCACAGTTTATGCCACCCATGGGCCTCTGACTTGGCTTCACATGCCGTCGAGAAATATCTCTCAGGCATGCCGGTTTTCTCAAGATGTTTTCCTTTACCGTTTTAAGCAAGTGACCAAGTTCTAGGCCAATAACCACACGTCCGGTGACGAATAAAAAGATCCACCCATTATCCACAAGTGGATAGTACGCAATGGATAGTGCAAACCTACTTGTAAAACTAGTTACTTTTAACTGTAAAAATGTTAAAAAGTCAGTCGAGTGTGTTAGAAGACTGTGTCGGTCAGCTGACATTTTGGCGCTGCAGGAGACCTGGCCTTTATGCCTCATGATATACAATACTTGAATGATATTGATGACTCATTCTCTTTCACTGGATTGATTATAGGAAGGCCATACGGTGGTGTCGCGATACTGTGGAGGAAGGCTGTATTTACAATGGTGAACGTCATACCGTGTACAAGTGATCGTATTGCCGCGATAAAAATAGTTCATAACGACCGGTCTATGTTAGTGCTATAGGTCTACCAGAATCTCATGGCATTAAAAATTAATAACAAATAGTGGTTTTCATATGGCAATGTCAACATGTCACTTGTCAGAACGAGTATGACTGTAGTTGATACATTTTCCAGTTCTGATTAATGTTTTGTTCAAACATTTTTAATAAACATACTTATTTTAACAAGGTTTCCTTTTCCATTACAATAAAATTGCAAAAAACCATATATCAGCATATCATTTTGGGACCCAGTGCATAATATCAGCAAGCACATTGGGTCACATAAAACAATAAGCCAAAACCTCTAACAACATGGATTTATGAAATACATGTTGTGCTGACCCCATCTAGTGTGGGATAAGGGCAGGAAGAAGATAAAGAAGAAATTAAAGAAAAAAATTACAAGTATCAAGACTTTTTATTCGAATTACCCTTGTGTTACCAACAAAAAAGTTTAATTTCCCTATTTGCCATCAGATTCTGGTAGACCTATATCAGTGCATGCCCACTAATGATGTAAACAATTTTAGTGAGTTTACAGACTGTCTCTGTGAACTAAACGCCATTAACCACAATTTATCGTTATCTTTTAGGCCGCTATAGGCTGGGCAGACTTCGATGGGTCCTACAAATTCAGTTGCGGCGGCAGTCTCATCAGCCCTCGGTTCGTGGTCACCGCTGGACACTGCATCCGGGATCCTAACGCCCAGAACCCTGAGCCGGTCATCGTGAGGTTAGGGGACCAGAATATTGATAACAATGTCTACGACGGAGCTAATCCTGTTGATGTGAGTAGTTTTCATTTGGTAAATAATACCCAGTGTTTATCGCATTAAGATTCACTTTAGGTTGGCACAGATACTGTTGTAAAAAGGACGTGTGCTTGTTTAAATGATTTTATTTCAACTACTTGTTGGTCTAGTAGTCGCAAGCGCGACTGCTGAGCATGGGGTCCTGGGTTCGATCCCGAATACCTCAGTAGCAGCCCGGAGTCTGGATTTATGCCCGGTTAATGGCAATAAGCTCGCCCCCTATTACATGAGACTTAAACATAACTGGCGAAACGAGGGTGTACTAAAAACACCTCTGCCGTACCCTTTCGGGAATACAACGTGATGTTATGTTCTTCTTACCCTCAGGTACCAATTCGGACGATCCACAAGCATCCTGAATACTTTCCACCGAAGGTCTACAACGATATCGCCCTCCTAGAGCTGGCGACTGACGTAGACTTCAGGGCCGCAGTCCGACCAGCCTGTCTGTGGACCAGGCCTGACTTTAGCGGACATGATAAGGTCATTGCTACGGGATGGGGCGTTATAGATACTCGTAAGTACTTGGAATAAGTATCTAGTGTTACTGACATCACGCACACAACCATAGACCTTTTTGGAAAATCCTCATAGATGTCCCTCGCCCGGGGAAGGCGAGGGGGTCTGCCGGACTCTTACCGGCTAAAAACCAACGGTGTCCCTCTTCCTGACCGTTCGGCCGGGGCCGCGGGATTCGCAAAAGCATGCAACCCAACCCCGGCAGGTCCACCCCCCCCCCCCCCCTCTCCTCTGTGGGGCCCCACATCCTCCTGAGAAGCGCGCACGGAACACTGTGGGCCGCCTTCTCGGGCCTGTTACTGCAGTCACTAACTATAATCGTATCCATACCAAAATTTCTGTCAAATCAGTACAAATTTGACACAAATATGGCAAGTTAATTTAATTTAATTACAGTTAATTGGTGCAACTGAGCCTAAGTGTGTATTTGGGGGGTGCTAGAGGCAAACGTAAGATTGTCAGAGTCCGTCCATTGCATTGTATCCCTAGTACGAGTTTGCAAGTTACGAAAACGGCAAGTCGTGAGCTCACTAAACTGTTCCGTTTTACCTAGCCTTTTCTCAACTATGTTGAGGTCAGCTTTCAGTCCTACCTATGAAGGTCGTTACGCGTAGTCAGAAGCTCGAAAGTCTGACAACCGGTCTAACCTTAGGATATCGGCATTGTCCAGTAACTGGGTTGCGGAGGTCTGATGGCAGTCGCTCCGTGTAAAATACTGGTATTCAGCCGCATCTGGTTAGACTGGAAGCTGACCCCAACATAGTTGGGAAAAGGCTAATCAGAACGAAGCTTGTGCTGGTGTTTTGTTACTTTGATAATTTCCTATTGCAGCCAACGTCCTATATAGGGCGTTCAAATTCGTATTATTCCTTAAAACTCGTACCACACATTTGTACGAGTTTGCAAGTAACAAAAACAACATCGTTTTTGTGAGCTTTCTTGCCCTAACATAGTAGGGAAAAAGCTACGCAGAATATACAAGGTGTAAAAAGACCCTTGTCGAAGCCGTCAACCATGCATTCAGTACATCAAACTAAGTAACCCTACGCAAAAATTGTCGCTGGGAAACGACTTTTTTTTATGGGTGAAAAATTTCGTTTTTCTGTAAAGCTCAATGTAACGCACTCAAAACACTGTGCTGATAGATGCAATGAGTAGTAAACGGGTAATGGAGGTATTTCAAGTACATTTGCAAACTTCAAAACTAGGATTTTTTTTAAAAGTTGTGAAAGAGTTGGAACTTTGACCTCCAATATCTCCGTAACTAGAAGGTTCCCAGGCATAGTCCAGAACAAAAAAATTCTTGCAAAGACGTGGAGAATAATTGCCTTTCGGCTTCGTTAAGGGTCTATTTACACCGTTTAGTAACGGTGACCTTCTATCCTCAGGCACTCGACAGACTTCAAAAGAGCTCCAGAAGGTGTCCCTATCACTTCTTCAGAACAGCTACTGCGACAAGCTTCAGAGTCTGATCAACATCAGAAATCGCAACTGGCAAGGGTTTACGGCTTCTCAGATGTGTGCTGGAGAACTGAGAGGGGGAAAAGATACCTGTCAGGTAAGAATCTTTAAACTATGTATTTGTTAGGTTCAGCCGGCTATAAGTAGGTGTGGCCGGTGGCAGTTGGTTAGAAGTAGGTGTAGACTAATTGAGGCGTGGAGTTTACAAATGGACTAAGTGCCCAAAAATGCTAATTCAACATTTTTAATACAAATATACAAGGTCAGTCGGAAAGGGGGTACTAAGCTGAAAGGGTGTTAAAGTACCCATAATAATGGATAACTTTTGTTCTACAACTTTCCCCAAAACTCAATAGTTTAAGAGAAATAGCTTATCATAGATTTCGTAAAAAATATGCTAAAATCTATCTGACCATAGCTATGATCAGCTGTGTTTGCAATTTAGGTCATATTTGGGGTCACAGATTAGAAACTTAATATTCTGAATTCATAACTAAAGCAGGTATGATTTTATTTTTTAAATCTAAAGTACCTACCTAAACATTTTTTTTGCATGCAAATAAAAATTATCGAATTTTGAAATGTTAACACTTGCTTTAAAATAGTCATCAGTGATACTTTCAGTAGCCTGCCGTACACCCTTACCGACTAACCTTGTATAAAAAAAAAATAAAAAAAATATCAAAGGAGCTACATTGGGCAGCCAATCCATTTTTATTCAATTCCTCATTCATTGTTTTTTTGGCGCTTAACTCATTTGTAAATTCCACGCCTCAAAATTAAAAGACGGGTTAAGTTTTAACGTTTTTATAGTCTGCGCTCAAGTGCTAGTCACCGCCTGAGGTATGGGAGCGGCAGGAGGGGGTGCGAAATAATAGACGCGCGCTGTCAGTTTGCTTTGTCGTCCACCACGTGCACCCGCCTCCTACCGCTCACATACTTCAGGAGGTGACTAGCACTTGCGCGCAGACTACAGACAATAAAATGTATGCTTTGTTTAAAAATAATAACCACGAAGTGTTTTCCACTTCTAACCTAACCGAGTCGGGGTGTTCGGACTGTAGTCGAAGGCAACCGTCTACACCTAGATTTAGTCGATATTAAACATTGAGATATAATGTACCTAGTACTTTAGTATTAGGTCCCACCTATGAAATTGGCGTTTTTTTCTCACAAATAGAGAACCTCGTCACTTCTATGATTTAAAATATTCATGTATTGTTTGATATTATATCGAATAATGACCATCATAAGCAACTACCAATAATAAAAAAACCTTATTACTTATAGTTTTCTAAACATAAAAAATACCTTAAAAATGACTCCTCTTTTTGTTAGCAGAAATGACCACCATTTTTGTTTTAACTTAGCCAAAACTTATTTTTGTCGCATAATCTAAGTGGCATACGTTGTCTTAGTTTTTAAACATTAAGTAGTGCATAAAAGTTTTAAAACATTAGTGTTCATAGTTGTTAAATAAATTAGGTAAACATTAGTATGAAAAATGCAACTTCTTTAAAATTTTCCATACAAAACGCTGATTTCATAGGTGTGGACCTAATACATTATACCTCAATGATATTAAATAGGCAAGGCCGCCGCCAGGGGGCGTGCAAGTCGTGCGGTGCACGCGGGCGGCACACCCAGGGGCGGCAAATCGAGCGACTCATATAATTGAGACAAATTTTTTTTTTTCCGGTTTTGTGTCACTCAGGATACAGGAGTAATCGAAAGAGAGAGATGAGCGTGTAAAAAAAAAGCTCTCGCACGCAGGCGGCGAAACAGCTGGCGGCGGGCCTGTAAATAGGCTACACTTAATTCTAGCCAACTGCCACTGGCTGCACCTAGTTGTAGCTGGCTAGACATAGCTGTAACCGCAATTCGGCTATTAGCCGTAACATACACTGGCCTGCAAAAATAAGTATCACACTTTTATAATTGCAATAACTTTTTAAGTACACAAGATATATTTTCGAAACAAAAAGGACTCAAAAAAGAGTTTAGCTTTGTTACTATAGTTTCAAAGAAAGCTGATAAAAATTGCTATAAAATGTTTTGTAATTTAAATCTCTAACTTCTATAGTTCAGAAAAAATTGAAATTTTAAAAGTGTGATACTTATTTTTGCAGGCCAGTGTATTTATTAGTAAACATTTCTTTAAAAACACTGTTTCAGTAACTAAAATATACGTGTTTCTGAAATATTGGCGTGTTTCATCTTGTTTGTGTGGAATTGCTTTTATTAATTTGCTCTTCTCATTGGAATGACTATAATTGAGCCCGGAGTTTGGGTTTATGCCCGGTTTATGGCAATAGGCTCGCCCCCATTACTTGGGACTTAAACATAACGGCGAGATGAGGGTGTTACTATTCACCTCTGCCCAATTCTTCGGGGAATACGGGCGTGATATGTCATGTTATAATTGACCCTGCTCTTCGTCTAATAACTTTAAATGCCATTTTCAGGGTGACTCCGGCTCCCCTCTCCAAGTAGTCTCCAAAGAAAACTCATGCATCTTCCACGTGGTAGGAGTGACGTCATTTGGCAAGAAGTGCGCGGAGAGTGGCCGACCAGCTGTGTACACCAGGATATCTAGTTACGTCGACTGGATCGAGAAGGTCGTATGGCCGGGAGAATAATAAAACAAACATGATATTTTTAAGAAACTTTATTTTTATTTTTCATTTCGCTTTTGGCTCTAGTCTCACCTGATGGAAAGGGACCATTCAAGTATTACGTAAGCAGATTTTTGGTAATTTTTGACCCTCCCCTCCCCTCCCCCTTGTCAGCAAAAGTAAGCAAAGCTCTTACCCCCCCTCCTATGCTAACCTAAACATTGGTGTTCAGGCGTTAACGCCTTCACGGAAACCAATAGCAAACACATGATGCATCGTAATAATTAAATGTTATTTTATCTAGGTGTTTTCCGCTTGTTCATACGAATAATATAATGTCATCTCACTTGCATAAGAACCTCTGTACGTGCAACATTACTTTTGTATTAAACAACCAATTCGCTGTAATTTTGGGAGTTTTTGATTTTCACCATTATATCCTCGAAAGATATAACAATTGGTATATTTTGTTTTTAAATCTGTTCAGATTTCTTTATTGTTATTAATGAGCAGCAGTTTTTAAGTCTAGAAAAATTTGTAAATAAATAAAAATTGCTGACGTAGGTAGTCACCATCGAGACTGTCTCCCATGTCATCAAAAATAAGCTAACCAAAGGCCCCCCCACCCTCCTTTGGTGCTTACGTAATACTTGAATGGCCCCTAAGTGCAGACAGGGTCTAAGATGGAGCACACGAATCCAAAGAACAGAGATATAGAGGGATTTCCCTATACCCCTCTCGCTCTCACATACACACGACGGAACACAGTAAACTGCTTGGCGCCGGACTTTAATGTGAGGGTGGTAGCTAGCCAGGCGGACCGTATAGCTCCTACCACGTCGCGTGCTGGGTTTTGTTGAATCTTACAACACGCGTCTATTCCCAGCGTGCGGTGAGGAAGTTTTATATTCTAACCCGTCTCCATATGGGCAAAATTCTTCTTTAACTGACAAGCTTAGGTGCCTTTTCTATTAAAGAGGAATGCTGATCAATCGAAACAGAATCGAATAGGATTTTGTGACTCGACTCACTCTAGCAATTTTACTACCTCACTCGAGTCATACTCTAGTAAAAAATCTCACTCGAGTTGCAAGTTGCAAGAATTCGAGTGAGATTTCTTTTAGCAATTTTAAACAAATAACTATTTTAAAATATTGAAGTGACATCTAGTGGCAACAGAATCAACTCGATGCACCGAGTTGACTCGGTAACTCGAGTGCATATAGACTCGAGTAATATTTTTTTCCAATCGAGTAAGAGTTTGACAAATTCACTCGAGTGACTCGAGTAAAAACAGGGCTCGAGTCGCATCACTAAATCGAAGCCGAACCGCTCGAACTGGCAGTTTCAGTCAAGAACTTTAGTTAGTGATGGAACGAGTTATGGTGTTCCTCCGACGAGGCGGGAGGATCCTCCTACCAGGCGGGTCTGATGCCTGGCGGGCCACTGCCCAACGGTTGATGTTGGGGAGTTGTATATACAAGGTTAGTCGGAAAGGGGTACTAAGCCGCGGGCCACTTAATGTATCACTGATGATTGTTCTAAAGAAAGTGTTGAAATTTCAAAATACTAGTTATAAAAAAAACCATGTACATCGATTTTTATTTTAGTTTTTTCGAAAATACTTCATCCCTATTCAAGTTACTAATTCAGAAAATGAAGCTTCTAATCCGTGACCCCAAATATAACCTAAAATGTAAACACAGCTGTTCATAGCTGAGGATAGATAGAATTTAGCGTATTTGTTACGAAATCTTTGAAAAGCTATTTCTCTTAAACTATCGAGTTTTGGGGAAAGTTGTAGAACAAAAGTTATCCATTATGGATACTTTAACACCCTTCCGGCTTAGTACCCCCTTTCTGACTAACCTTGTATAAACTATCTACGTGTCAAATCTTGATATCGCGATGCAGGATTTGTGACGTCATTTTTGAGAATTATCATTATTGTCGCTGTAGTCTGCTACACATTCTTCGTACTACATAGTTCGCATTTGGCGTGATAGATGCCGTCACATCATTATTCTATGGTTATTGCCATAATTTACTTTTAACTGCCTTTTGGTCTCGTGGTGACAAGCGCGACTGCTGATCGCGAGGTCCTGGGTTCGATCCCCAGGACGAGCAAAATGTTATTGGGTTTTTCTATGTCGAATTCCTTAATGGCAACCCGGAGTTTGGTTTTTGGATTTGTACCCGGTTGATGGCAATAGGCTCGCCTCCTATTACATGGGACTTAAACATAGCGGCGAAATGAGGGTGTTAGTATACACCTCTGCCCAACCCTTCGGGGAATACAGGCGTGATGTCATGTTATGATACTAAAATACCTCTCATATTCTCAACGGTTAAGCATTTATTGAAAAAAGCACAATAAAAAAATAACATAATGATTAAAATTTTATTTCAGTAATAAAATATATAAATACTACGGTGACTATTAGGTAGTACCTATCTAGTTCGGTTAGTACCAATACCAAGTACATGTAGGTAGGTATAGTTACAAAAAATATACATGTAAGTAAAGCAGACCCGGCAGAGGTCGTCCTGCCCGGAAAAGCAGCGCCACCTACCGGGTCCAATTGTGTTTTCAAACCATCCAGGAACCCATTAAAATATACACACAAAATTTCATTCAAATCGGCCCAGCCGTTTAGGAGTTAGGTGACGAAACACACGTACAGAAGAATTATATACAAGGTTAGTCGGAAAGGGGGTACTAAGCCGAAAAGGTGTTAAAGTACCCATAATAAGGGATAACTTTTGTTCTACAACTTTCCCCAAAACTTGATAGTTTAAGAGAAATAGCTTTTCAAAGGTTTCGTAAAAAAAATACTAAAATCTATCTGTCCATAGCTATGATCAGCTGTGTTCACTATATAGGTCATATTTGGGGTCACGGATTAGAAAATTAATTTTCTGAATTCATAACTATAGCAGGTATGTCTTTTTTTTGAAAAAACTATAATAAAAATCTTTTTGCATGCAAATAAAAATTATCGAATTTTAACACTTGCTTTAAAATAGTCATCAGTGATACTTTATGTGGCCCGCGGCTTAGTACCCCCTTTACGACTAACCTTGTATATATTATGATAGGTATTCTTTTCTCGTAGTATACAATTGAGTAATCAGTCAGAATAGCACCAAGCCATACATTCCAAAGCATGGGATCTGCCTAGCGGTGTGACGAATATATCCGTTAGATACAGATATTATAAGGGAGATGCCTCATTAGTGCGCGTTGCGTTGCGTCGTCGCACGACGTCGCAGCGCAAGAGGACGACGCTCGCACCTCAGTCAGTCTCCACAATGGATCGGAACAAACGTGTTCTATTGTGGCTTTTATTCCGCGGTCTGTCGTCGCACCGGAGCTCCGACAGCGCAGCGCATCACCCTCCCCGCGCGTCTCTCGTCCGCCGATCCGGAGAAACGTCGCGTGCGACGACGCAACGCACTAATGAGGCAGAGCTCTAATACAACCCATGTATACAGGGTGTAAACGAAATCATGTAATTCCTTCAAACCTCGTGATGTACTGCTGACATAGATTTACATTGCAAGGGATACTTTTGGATTCAATAAAAAAAAATTACAAGTAAACATAGTGTTCTAAAAGTGAGGCATTTTAGCGCCCTGAGCGAATAATGCGGCTATCGCTTGCCGCGCGGTCATTTAACTCGCGGCGCTAAAATGCCTCACTTTAAGAACACAATCATGTTTATTTGTTTATTTATTTGAGCACGCTATTTATCTATTTGGAACTGGTTTACATCAGTTACGTAACAATGGGTTCAGTTGAAAACCAGCGTCAGGCACTAGTGGTCTGACATTTATGCTGAACTGAACCTATTTGGCGCAGCCGCTAGACACAGCAATTTTTTTTTGTTTTTTTTTTCTCTCTTATGAATTTTTTGTCTGTATGTCTGACTGCTTTCGTGGCAAATAAATTTCTTTCTTTCTTACTTCTTGTATTTTTTTTATTGAATCCAAAAGTATCCCTCTCATTGACGCATTTGACGTGTGCGACCCGTCGTTTACACCTTAAATAGATACATCTAGGTAAAAAATTAAAAATAATAATTGCAAACACATACTTTAAGTAGCAAACTTGTATGTAAATATTTAATATGTTTGTTTGTTCATCTTCTTCTTCTTCTTTTTGTGTGGTTAGTGACACCACACATGAAAAGAAAAGAAGATGAGTGACTAACCTGATGTCAGTGTATGCCGCCCATGGGCCTCTGACTGGGCTTCGCATACCGTCAAGAAATATCTCTCAGGCATCGGGTTTCCTCACGATGTTTTCCTTCACAGTTTTTAAGCAAGTGATAATTATACAATACACATGAATCCGAAAAGTCAGAGGTGCGTGTCTTGGGTTCGGACTCGAGACCTATGACTTGGCAGTCCGACGGTCACTAGGCTATCACTGCTATTACTTGTTTGTTAAACACAAGTAACTATAATTTTTAAAAAGACCTACTTGAACACAAATTGTTTCAACTTGTTTTAAGGTGTAACCGTGGGGGACACGCTTTTTTGCTCTTTAATGTCTCAGAACCGATAGCTTGATCGTATCGTGAACTCCATTTATTACTGCTCCATAATTTCAAGCCATAATCTCTATATCTGTGAGATCAGAAGATCATTAGAATATTAATAAAAAAAACATATTTTGTAACAAAAATGTATAAAGCTCAACTTAATAGATCTAGGTAATAATGATATTTACAATCTCATAAATAAATATAAATCTTTAACATATAAAACCCACTTCAAAAAAAAAAAACGATGAAAAGAATAAAATAATTACCATATTATAAAATTAACAGTTTTAGAAGTCGGTGCTAAGGTGCTAATCCACGCTGAACCAAATTGAAGGCACCGACTTCTGAAACTGTTAATTTTATAATATGGTAATTATTTTATTCTTTTCATCGTTTTTTTTTGAAGTCGGTTTTATTTTTGTTAAAATGTTTTTTTATTTTTTTCGTTTTAGTGGCCGTAATTAAAATATGGTTGGACCTACTAAAGACGCTGCTCGTAACATAATCACATCATCACATTATGCGTACTGTTCGTTATTGAGGAGTTCTATTGTCTATCTCCGAAGTTCTTCATCAGATCTTCACCAAATTTAAATGGGACCAATTTAGAAATATATCCTTTCAAATAATTTTATATTTATCTAAATCGGTTCATAAATGGCAGAGTTATGAGGTAACAAACATTAAAAAAAAAAAAAAACAGATGAATTGAGAACCTCCTTCTTTTTTGGAAGTCGGTTAAAAATAGTATTCATTGATTATACAAGGTTAGTCGGAAAGGGGCTACTAGCCGAAAGGGTGTTAAAGTACCCATAATAAGGGATAACTTTTGTTCTACAACTTTCCCCAAAACTCGATAGTTTAAGAGAAATAGCTTTTCAAAGATTTCGTAAAAAATATGCTAAAATCTATCTGTCCATAGTTATTATCAGCTGTTTACTATTTAGGTCATATTTGGGGTCACGGATTAGAAACTTAATTTAATGAATTCATAACTAAAGCAGGTATTTTTATTTTTTGAAAAAACTAGAACAAAAATCTTTTTGCATGCAAATAAAAATTAACGAATTTTGAAATTTTAACACTTGCTTTAAAATAGTCATCAGTGATACTTTAAGTGGCCCGCGGCTTAGTACCCCCTTTCCGACTAACCTTGTACAAATCGTCGCTTAGGTAACAATACCGCCTAAGTCGAAAATTGGTCATTTGACGTTTTATACGTCATTGGATAGATATTTTCGGCGCGCATCGAATGATGTTAGAAAAAAAATAAAATTATCCAATCACAGCGAGTTATTCAAACTGTTCTGCAACCGCGCAAATCGTTTTGTTGTGTCATTTTAAAGATAATAATCAGTTTTTTGTTTCTCCTGAAAACTTGTCAAATTTAACTTGAGCGGTATCGTTACATATGCGACGAAACGCTACTGAAGTAAGGAATGTTATAAAAAACAGGAAAACATACACCAAAGTTATAAGCATACTTGAAAATAATACAGGTGTTGATTTGTTAGACAGTCTCAACTACATTTTTTTAAACGGTTTTTTTAATTTTTTATTTAATTTTACCCAATGCAACGCCGCGCTGCAACTTATCCACTTTATTCAACATCTTGTATAATCACTGTTGATTTAATATAAATAAAGCCACACTGCAGTCACATAGACCCTTTCCGACATTTCAGTCTACCCTTTTCCACAACTATGTCAGGATTGACTTCCAGAGAAGTCATATTACAATAAGAAAATAATTTCGTAAATAATCTCTAACATTTGTATGTTTGTAACAGTATTGTATTGTTACAATACTGTTTAGTGTACACAAAACAAACAAGAAACATTACTATAAAAATAGAGATGTACAATGGGCGGTCTTATAGCACTAGGCGATTTCTTCCAGACAACCTTTAGATGGACAGTCACGTGTAATAATATGTATACACATAGCGAACTTAAAGAGCGAATTTCTTTTAGAGAATAGTTTGTATTTAAGAAATATTCGATACCATGATTCGTATGTATTTGTAGAAACTAAGTGTGTAATATTTCATAATTCTAATAGATATTTTAGAAGAAAATCGCCTTTAAATATCGCTATGTGTATACATATTAGTACACGTAACTGGACATGAAGTGCAAGAAAAAAAAAGAGAGAGGTAGTTCTCAGTATAACAATTAATGAGGAGACATTAAATTATGTACATACTTTAAATAAACCTAAAAACACAAATAAATAAATATTATATACAATAAATATCAAATAAATACATTAATAATAACATACTTGGTAAATCACATAATATTTGTTCAAGGAAATAATAAATAAATATTTGGAAGCTAATAAGCTACCAATCCTTGCAAAAAGACATCGAGCATTAGGTACAGACGGCGACCAGTCAAGGTATACATTTCCAGTATAAGCTGAACTCTCATTGTACTCAAACTCTGTATAATGAGAGGTCAGCAATTAAACACCATGTATAAATTAGTTTAAGGTGGATCCGTCGATCAGTCCGCGAAAGTGTTTATTTTTTTTCGAGTTTTTATTATTTTGGTTGTATCTGATTCTGTCTATTTTTTGTAAGTGAAATTCGAATTTAGGCAAATAACCGGATATAGTCTCAAATATTTTTATATTTTACTAGCTGTATCCTCAACGCTCCGCCCGTAGCCTATGACTCGTAGCCGTAGCCTATTACTCAGTGATAATGTAGCTTCCTAACAGCAAAAAATTTTTTGAAATCGGTCCAGTACTTTTTAAGTTTATTCATTACATACAAAAATACAAATCTTTCCTCTATAGAATATTAGTATAGATTAAAATATTAAAAACTCGAAATAACTTAATGAGTGGAGTCACCTTAAATGCAAAGCCAATGTCTCATATCAAGCACTGTAGCCCAAACAGTACCTATTATTATTTAATCTTGTTTTTACAGTATTATTTCAGAAAATATATATATATATATAGATTAACAATATGCTACCTATCCATAACACACCCATCACTCAACGGCGTAGCCAGGTACGGACAGAGTGGGGCAGCTTTCCCCCCCCCCCCTCCCCCTAAAAGGGCCTGATTAAGGGCTCAGTCTGAGTGCTCCCGAACCGAAGAGTAAATAATTTTAAGCAACATTGCATTTAAAACCATTCAAAAATTAATTCACTTTGCATGTTTTTCACTTGCTTTTTTTTTTTAAAACATATTTGTAGCATGTACTCATATATCATTAGTTTTCCCTTGCCTCCCCCCCCCCCCCCCCCCAAGTAAGTCCTGGCTACTCTCTTGCCATTACTCAACAATTACAAGATGGTATGGTATGCCGGATTTTACAAACCATAGCTTTATTTTAACCCTTTCACTGCCAATGTACACAGAACGCGATGCCTCACCAGCGCCAAGGTATAAATGTATAACGAAATATATAGTAAACAGTAGTGATGAGCTGATGACCTGTTGAATACAGTAAACTTATTTTTATATCATACTTAAAATGAAGAGCTTCTAATGAATTTGTGGCGCTGGAAGCACGAAAATCTGGAACTTCTATTGTAGTCCGAGGCGGTGAAAAGGTTAATAATTAAATAATAAGGATTAATAACAATCCATACTTACATAATTTACAATAACAAAACATTTCAACTATAATTTAAACAACCAAACCATAATTTACAACAATTTCTCTAGTAAAACCTTCTTTGAACATGTGATAGCAACAAGCAAACACATGTGGCAACACTGCCAAAAGAAAAACATATAGCATTTTGTCTATGGGCGGAGAACTTCCAAAAGGGTACATCCATAGACCTCTCCTATTCCCATCCCTAAGATGATGACTGGTAAAGGCAAGTATAAGCATAAATGATAATAGGTAAACATTAACTTTTTTTTCTAAATAGCTATATAGTAATATTATTGCTGTTACGAGCAGCCAGAACGTTGTACAATGAAATATCCCACGGTGTTTTAGATGTGTCATATCCTGTAACAATGTAGAAATGCGTTAAAATAATAAACACATAACATCACGCCTTGTATTCCTGAAGGGTTCGGCAGAAGTGCTTTTAGTACACCCTCGTTTCGCCAATTATGTTTTAAGTTCCATATCAAAAGGCGCTTGTGGCTAATTAACTTGTATGGTTAAGCTGAGCTTGCCACAGTCAGTTCCTGGATGGGTGACCGTTCGTTACACATAGAGAACACACCATAGAGAGCAAGGTAACTGTCGGTCCCAGGTGTCATACAATACTTTGCATTACAGGTAGTCAGAAGCCTGAAAATCTGACAACCAGTCTAACCTTGGGATATCAGCACTGCCCAGTAACTGGGTTGCGGAGGTCTGATGGCAGTCGCTCTGTGTCAAATACTGGTAGTCAGCTGCATCTGGTTAGACTGGAAGCTGACCACAACATAGTTGGGTAAAGGCTAGGAGGAAGGTGATTTTATATTTTCAGTTATTATACTTTAGTACCAGAAATAGGCAATAGGCTAGCCACCTATTACATGGAATAAGAGGTGTAACGTGGGTGTAGTCTTGATACCTCTTGCGTTCAATAATCTCCCTTAAGCAATGCCTATTTATAGCACTGTTGTAATAAGCTAATAATATTGCATGATATCGTATGATATTGACTAAAGCTGAAAGTGATGACTAATTATTAATCTAAAAATCTACACTAATATTATAAAGCTGAAGAGTTTGTTTGTTTGAACGCGCTAATCTCAGGAACTACTGGTTGGAATTGAAAAATTATTTTTGTGTTGGATAGTCCATTTATCGAGGAAGGTTATAGGCTATATAACATCACGCTACGACCAATAGGAGCGGAGCATAAATTAAAAATGTTGCAAAAACTGGAAAAATGTCCACCGCGCAAAGCCGGGACGGGCCGCTAGTATCATAATAAAATTATCTTATCATAGTAAACTTACCTTTAAAAAAATTGACCTAGCAACAAAGGCATGGTCAATGTCGATGAGGGACGACACAATCGTGCAAAGTGTTACATTATACGCACAGATATGTAAATTAAAATTTTGTTCATGACTGAAAAATATTAATGATGAAATAAAACCTAGGCTTGCGTGCACCGCACTGTCTGTGATGGCGCGAAAAATCTGTGAACTTGAATATTTTGATCGGAATACAACATAATCTCCGATATATGCTGTACAGATGATTGCTAATGTCAATATTACTTTTAAAAATCTCATCTTTTTGTATTGTAGAACATATTTGAGGTTATGTTTTTGTTTTTAACATTTAGCCATTTTTTCGCACGTAACAACGTTTATTTCATCGGTCTTGCTGATTACATAGTTGAACGGTGTATTATACTTTGTTTTTCATGTTAATTTGTGATAATAATAAACACGTCACGTCTGACATTGCAATGTTTTGGTTTGCGTTCGTAAACAAAATAATTAGGGCTTTAACCATAACTCAACAAGTTAGTAAAGTTCGAATCTTCATTTCTTCGAGATATTTAAATGATATGAAAAAAAGGATTAACATTTTAATGATTTAATGTAGATACTATTACTAAGAAGAGTTAAAAACATACATTACTATTTACATTGATTAAAGACACTGGAAGATTGTATGTACATTCCTATGCAGCAACATTTTTTTTTAATTGGTTACTGAACGTCTTCGTATTTCGAATATGTCAAATTGACAGTTATTTTTTTATTATTTTGCCATGGCAGCACAGGTGTTAATTCATACAGCCGCTTATTGCTTAATTAATTTTAACACCTTTTTTGTACCTTAAATTTCGAACATCTATTGAAATAACAGATATTGTTCTCTGTCCAGAAATCACTTTCTGAAAGGAAACTCACGTGCACAGAGCATGCGCCATCCCAAGTTTTGGGTTTACACCTTACATAGAGCAACCAACAAGGTGAAAGAAGAGAGTTAAACCTCTTTTAAGATAAAGTTGGATAAACTTGTTTATCTGGCTAAAATACATAATAGTTTTTTCAAAAAGAGATAGGAAACTAAGTTTCGGATAGCATATAGCATCATTTCAGTGATATTAATTCGTAATTCACATATTAAAACAATGATTTCCCAGATTTCACAATGCAGTGAGAAAAAGCGACATTGATAGAATCTGTGCAACAAGAGAACCGTCGTGGCGTAAAAAGGAACTAACCACATGTTAACGTGTTAATCAAGCCGAGTAGAATAATAACTAATTAACTATTATTATAGTCGTATTAACTATTACCGTTTTTGTGTTGCTTACAATAATTATAATACATGGTAATAAAAGCACTACGACGCTCTCCACGATGATTATCTTTTTGCACAGATTAAACTTTTTTTCTAATGACAAAGGTCAACGTTCTACATCGAAAAATTAAAGCATAAAGTAGGTATTTAAACAACGCCACACCTTAATTTTGATTGAAATGTCGATTCAGTGACAAATTATAAACTTCCAACATAACCTGAAATCATTGATGAAGCATTTGCCTTGTACGAAGAGATCTAAGTCATTGGTTGTCACCACAAGTATAAAATAAACTCTAAAAAATATTTTTTTCTTTCGGAGGAGAGATCTTAGTCACTGGTCGTTTCTGAAATACCTGAAACCTTATCATTTATCATTATCAGCCGCTGCATTAGTTATCTTCTGGGGTTGCTTACTGTTGAAATCAAATTTACTTACAAAAAATAGATTTTTCTATTTGTCCTGCATGCATAATAAATAATATTATAACCCGTCAACGCCCAGCTGAACCTGGTCGCTCAAAAATAGTGCTACAACAAATTAGAGAAGGAATTTTCAATACTATTGCTTTTATCAACACGCTTGGAAGACGAATTGGTGATTACGCTATATTATTATTAGCAGACAAAAGGGTATTGCTGCGCATGAGCGCGTCTCCTTGACATAATCCTTTAGAGCCTGCGCAGACGAGGGACAATGGCGGAGAAAATGTCCGCGGTGCGCTTATGGCGACATGAGGTATTGGCGCGGACAAAGTGCAACCTCATTGCAGTACTAATAAGAGCGCACTGCGGACATTTTGTCCGCCACTGTCCCTCCTCTGCGGTTTGCGTAGGTCCTTAGTCGCATATTATGAGTAATTATGACACGCCTCGGGAGGAGACGTGATGGTCTGTTCAAATCAATACTGAACATGAAACGTTAAATGTTAATCTAAAATGGAATAAAATGGAAGGGTTAACATTTTATATGACACTGTATTGTACAAAGTAGCGGCCAACCGACTAGAAAGTTTCACTGGGCAAGATGACCTGTGCAACCGACTTTCAAACTGTGAACACACCCGCAGTGAGTCAACTTCTGCCAGTTTTACTAACTAAGCGAGCAATGGCGTGCAATAACTTGCGCAATAAAACTTGCCAATGGATTTGGTGCTTTTGCATTAATAATCTTATTTATTTATTTATAATCATCCTTACAACTATCATAACAGGATTCACCTAATGCGATAGTGTGGTAAAAAAAATCATATAAATCTCTAACATAACAAAAACACAGAACAACTATTAGATAACTTCTTAACATTTAGTACTAATACTACACATTTATATACAATACAAAAACATATATTACTACTATTACTAAAATAAATCCTTCCCATTAGTCGATTTTTATTGAAAATGTCTCCCTAAATTGGTGTTAATTTATAAAATGGCAACACTGTTAACTCCACAATCAACATTTACGGAGAACTCAACGATATGAGATAAAACAGTGTTAAATCATTCAGGATTTGTTCAACGTTCGGTTTCGAACCTATTTAACGAAAAGGTTCATATAACCGTGTTCAAATTTATCAAAATGCGTGAAATTGTGCATGTACAGGCCGGGCAATGTGGAAATCAAATCGGATCCAAGGTCAGTTATCTTTTTTCATTACTATTTTATAAAGACAAAGTGTTAGGTAGCGCTATCTGTCGCAGGAGTCATGAAATGCCTGCATAACGTTCGACATTCAATTTGCATCTTGAAATAATTATGATTATAATATGAAGAAAGAAATGACCACGCATAAGTTTATCCATCGTGTGTCATAAAATGGCCCATAAGTAGTCGGCCGACACGGCATGCGCCAAGCGTCGTATCGGCACTGGAACTACCTATTCTGCCTAACGACCGTTAAAATAAAGGACGAATTGAAAAATAAATGATTTGTTATCAATAACAGGGCGTGGATTTTAAATATGTATCAAGGTCGTTCATAAATTGTATCTACCTACATAGTTTCTGATAATCGATGCCGGGTACTTTGATAAGAAGTACATAGTAGAAATGTGGTCAATAACCTACTACGACCGGTTTGTAATGCACCTTAAATTTTGACGATCGATTGACCTACATTGGAAAGACTTGCTTGAATTGAAACGTGTTTTTACTCGAATCTGTCGCAGTACGCCGTGTTGCAGTAAAGTTGAATTTAACGCCATCTGTTGTCGAGTAGACGAACTAAAGTTTGTAAATTCTAGAAAACTACGTTAATTTGAATTAAAGTTCACTTGTATTTATTTTCTTTTTATTTATACACACCATATTAACGTAAATATTATTGTACAGTTCTGGGAGATTATTTCGGATGAACATGGAATTGACCCCAACGGTTATTACAAAGGGGAGAGCGACTTGCAGCTGGAGCGCATAAGCGTTTACTACAATGAAGCGTCGTCAGGTAAGATTTCAAATGATAATATTTGTTAGCGTCATAATGGCGGATGGGACCATAGAGGTTTCTTTTTTATTGCGTTTTGCCGCCCTTTATAGGCTCAAAAGCAATATTGTCTTGTTTTGTCTTTTTACCTCAAAATGCTATTTAAAAATAAGGTGTTGTTTAAATCTTTCGAATTGTTATTTACGATCGTAGTTTTTTTGAGAAATATGTGACTTTTAAAAATAAATCACAAGTTGTTTACTTGATTAGCAAATTCGTTTGGACCAGACTAATAGTAACATTATTATTAATAAATTACTCAAATTAAATCTTCATATTATTTTATCACGAAATTTAGCTGATAAATTGTTTAAGTATACAATTTAGATAAAAATTTGATGTGAAATGCATTAATGTTATTTAAGTTGCTTGCACACTTATAACACCCGACACCACCCCACGCGTGCACATGGGTCGATAGTAAGAAAGTGGCTTCACGAGATGAATGGCGGCCAATGAGCACGCTAATTTTACGTCGCATGGTATGACGTGTTACAAGTCTATTCCCAGAATTACTGTTTTAAACACACCATGCATTTCGTAAGTACACAAGCCGCCATTCCTATTACCCATTCTTTAATGATCTGTCATGTACATCCCGTCATTTTGACGCTAAGATAATTGACCTTATTGTTGAATACGGGTGTAGTAATTGACCTAGACAATAAACTGTACGCCTACCAAGCTGTCGAGTCACTTACGTAAACATAACGTTAGTGTAAGTGAATTTTGAATCGGAAATACTCGTTCCGCACATACTATTTAATTAAATTGAAAGCTTTATTCATATCGTCGCTGCGCTTGCAAAATCCGCTAAGTATGTGAAAAAACCCAACTTTACAGGAGAAGCAAAAAACTGTTTTTTTCCCAAACTGATAACAACATTTAAAAACTTAGTAGGTATGCAGAAAATTAGACTACAATATAACAGGTGCTACTAACAGGTTCTTTTCTATAATATAACAGGTGCTAGGATTTTTTAAAAGTGAATTTGGTCACATAGCATGTTTTTTTTGGGTCGTAAGTACCGCGATAATTTTCATTGGTGGTCTTCCTAGAACACTTAGCGGATTTTTCACACTATTTTAAAATAATAAAGCCGCTATGTGTCGTATTGAAGCGCAATTCTAAGAGGAGCGCATCGAAATAAAAATACGTTAAGTGTTTCTTTGCACACATAGAGGATTTTTAAAGCCGTTTTTGGCCAAAATTACATAGCTGATTTTGCTATCTCCTTAACCAAATAAATTATTAGAAAACAGATTTCACAGGCCTACGTGGCTTTTAGTCGCGGCGGTCGGCGGTGACTTCTCGCTTCCGGCTGTGGTTTTGTCCATGGTCGGGAGCGAGACTGCGTGGGAAGCCATCGCCTCCTTTTGTGAGGGGGTGATGGCAACCAAAGAGGAAGCGGAGAGGGAGAGGGAGCGGTGTGCTCTTCTCCCTTCCCGCGCCAGACGCACCGGGCGCCGGAGGGCGCGCGTACGCGATGATCTCCAGCCACCCTAGTGTGTGGCCTGCGGGCGGCGGGTTTGGGGACTCGCCGCCCGACCAGTAACAGGCCCGAGAAGGCGGCGCGCCGTGTTCCGTGCGCGCTTCTCAGGAGGACGTGGAGCGCCACAGAGGAGAGGTCCGCCATGGGTTGGCGGGCCGGGATCTGCCGGGGTTGCGGTGCATGCTGACGTGAATCCCGCGACCCCGGCCGTACGCTCAGGAGAAGGAACACCGTTGGTTTTTAGCCGGTAAGAGTCCGGCAGACCCCCTCGCCTTCCCCGGGCGAGGGACATCCATGAGGATTTTCCAACGAGAAAAAAAAAGAAAAAAATGCCTACGTGGCTTGAGAAGCTTCAAAAACCGAAATTAAAAAAAAAACACAATGCGGATTTTTTAGGCGCAGCGAGGATATACCGTTTACGAGTCCCAAGAATAGTGCTTAATAGAATAGTTATCGTTTTCCGGCAACGACTGATTACACTAACATCTTTTGAACGTCCTACATCGGCGGATTAGTGACCAACTGACAAGTAATAATATTAAACTATCAGTATTCTGATTCGAAATTTGTGGTCTGATTATGCTGGCCACAACGACCGCTCCTTACTCACCTACGTAAAGAATTTAAGTCTTAAGTAAATTGTTCGCGTGGTTTGTTACCTATAATTGGACGCAGTTATGCAAACTAGAACTAACCCACGACATATCAGTTTCGAGATAATTAGGTTTTTGTTTAAAAGGTGTGTAGAAATAATAGGGTTGGTACCTAAGACGGCTCCTTTTTTTTGCTTTATGGCTTGCTATATCGGCCAGGATTTTTTCTGAGATGTTATACACCATACACAGTCTATCTACATACATAACTCAATTTCACGCAAAGTGTGGGATGGTTCTAGTTTGCATAACTACGTCCAATTTAGAAATAACATTGATCAAAAATATTTATTAAAAAAGATGTAATCTTCATAAAAAAAATTTGTTAAATCGATATTTACATTTTTTTTTTATAAAATTTATTTTTCGCTTTTTTACATTGATATAATTTGTGAATTATTTTATCGGTGAGTGCGGTGTGGGTAAATCCTAGCGTTCACAACGGGAGACTACAATCCATCATTCTCAGCTACAATCGGAGTGAACTACAAATGTAAAGTCATGGACTTGAACGGCCCCAGTGCATAATATCAGCAAGCGCATTGGACCACCCGCGCGACGGCGCAACGAGTATTCCCAAGGAGGGTTGACGTCAGGCAGGCGGCCGGTCATAAAACAATAAGCCAAAACCTCTAACAGCATGGATTTATGAAATACATGTTGTGCCGACCCCACCTAGTGTGGGATAAGGGCAGGAAGAAGAAGATATTTACATTTTAAATTACTTTCGAATGTAATAACACGTTGAATTAACCACAATATACCCGTCAGTTAACTGACCAAATAAGTTTACTGGAGTTCACCAAAATCTTGCCTCTAAGGCTGAGCATCCACCAGAGTTGTGCTAAGCTGCGTAGTGAGGAATGTGTTTTGTAAGAACCAATAGAATCCCTTCATTTACCTAGCTTCGCTCTACGCAGCTTTGGTAGATATGGGCTTAGCTGCACGAGAATTTTGTTCATACAAAACAAGTGAGGGATGTCTTGCGAGGAATGTGTACCGCTTCCGCCACACCACCCTCATATTCGAAAAGAGTGGCTCTGGTGAGAAGAAGAAGAGAGTGGAAGAGCTCTGGTGGATGTCCAGCCTTAGGGTCGGCGCAGATTTGGAGAAGCGCAGCTCGGAGCATTTTTCACTGCCAAAGCATTATCATCTTTGTGTGCGTGGAAATAAAATCTAAACTCAATTAACACAACTTCTAGTCCCCGAGACTGAGAGCATCGAAGCGACTAGAAACGAAAGGTGATTTTAGATATTATTTGAACGCTAACAAAGTCTATAATTGTTTGGTAATGAAAAATGCTCTGCGCTGCGCCTCGCCAATGTCTAACCTAAGGATTATTTCACCTTAGCTCGGCCTTTGACTGTTAAAAATACATAACACCACGCTATTGTCAATTGGAGGTAGACAATGTAAAAAACGTCAAGCACTACGATCCTAAGCAGTCTTCTTCTTTTCTTCGTGTGGTTAGTGACTAACCTGGTGTCAGAGTTCATGCCGCCCATGGGCCTCTGACTTGGCTTCACATGTCGACGAAAATATATCTCAGGCATGCCGGTTTCCTCACGATGTTTTTTCCTTCACCGTTTTTAAGCAAGTGATAATTATACAATACGCACATGAATCCGAAAAGCCAGAGGTTCGTGTATTGGGTTCGAACTTGAGACCTATGATTTGCAGTCCGACGGTCGTGTGACCCGTGGTGTCACTGGGCTACTCGCCGTCGGACTGCAAATCATATGTCTCGAATTCGAACCCAAGACACGCACCTCTGGCTTTTCGGATTCATGAGCGTATTGTAATTATCACTTGCTTAAAAACTGTGAAAGAAACCGGCATGCCTGAGAGATATTTCTCGACGGCATGTGAAGCCAAGTCAGTGGCCCATAGGCGGCATAAACTCTGACACCGGGTTAGTCACTAATCACACGAAAAGAAGAATAATACGATTCTGACATACCCCTGTAACGCCTTAGGTTGAAGAACAATATCACTCACTTGCACTCAGCGTCGCGTCGCGTCATTGTCTTTATATCAATAAACTTGTTGCTAGGCAACGCGGTGATAATTCACTGATGCGTGACGGTAGTGCATAGGGGTTACTCTCTAATGGCCGATTCCTATAACTTACGAAGCGTTATTGGTTAATATTGAGACTACATCTTTACCAATAATGAAGTAAAGTTCTCATAGCTTTGCATAGTAGACCTTTCAAGTAGCCATGACACCCATATATGACGTAAAATGTAAACATAGCTGATCATAGCTGAGGATAGATAGAATTTAGCGTATTTTTTATGAAATCTTTGAACAGCTATTTCTCTTGAACTATTGACTTTTGGGGAAAGTTGTAGAACAAAAGTTATCCATTATTATGTGTACTTTAACACCCTTTCGGCTTAGTACCCCCTTTCCGACTAACCTTGTATTATGCATGTATGTTTGTTAGCTGTAATAAAGATATTCCTCAACAATTAATTTCTTAATATTATAAAGAACGAAATTATGCATGTCCCATTAAAAAAAAGTAGTACCCATTGTAATATTTATTATGAAATTCCCATGAATCCATTTAAACTTATATTTGTTTATCCCTAACAGGCAGGTACGTGCCCCGCGCGGTGTTGGTGGACTTGGAACCAGGCACCATGGACGCCGTCAGGGCTGGTCCGTACGGGCAGCTGTTCAGACCAGACAACTTCGTGTTTGGACAGAGTGGCGCAGGTTAGTAACGCCATCTAGCGGTGGGTAGCTGAACTAATAGATTTGACTTTCACAGGACCGTGTTCTATTTCTAAACTCGGAAACAGATTTAGCTTATGTGACGCGACGGATGTGATTTTATGTCCATCAGAAGTCGTCAACTTTCATGTGTAATATACGAAATACTACAATTTAGAAATAGATTTGGCTTATGTGGGCTCTTGGCTAATTAACAACCGCGCAGATTATATATTTTACAAGGTTAAGCTGCGTTTGCCGCGGTCAGTCCGTAGATGGGTAACCATTCGTTACACATCGAGACCCCTCCGTGCCTCGGAGAGCACTTTAAACCGTCGGTCCCGGGTGTCATACGAATACCTATGACAGTCGTTACGGGTAGTCAGAAGCCCGAAAGTCTGACAACCGATCTGACCTTACGATATCGGCATTGCCAAGTAACTGGGTTGCGGAGGTCTGACGGCAGTCGCTCCGTGTAAAATACTGGTATTCAGCCGCATCTGGTTAGACTGGAAGCTGACCACAACATAGTTTGGAAAAGGCTAGACAGAACGAACTTGTCTTGTGACTAGTGGCGTAACTATACCATCAGAGGCCCCTGGCAAATGTATTGGATGGGGCCCCAGTAAAAATCGTCATATTGTAATTTAATTTTAATAAATCACTGAAGTAGTTACCCAACAGAATAGAATATAGAATAGAATAAAATATACTTTATTGTACACCAAAATTGTTACACAGCTCTTATAAAATAACAAACATTAAAGGTATATGATGGAATCAGGCGTTACTTTGCGGAAATATTTTATTGTATATTTATAAACATTAAAGGGTACAATGGCGGTCTTATCGCTGATAGCGATATCTACCAGACAACCTTTGGATGAACATGAAGTCAATGAATAAGATAGAGGGGGTAGTCCATGGTGTACTGCTGCAAAAAAATATACTACACACCATACATAGACATAATACTCACATATATATATATATAAATATTGTAATATATATATATATGATATATAATTATGTGATAGGGAAAACAAGGTAGACTGATGATTTATGAGGAATTAGAAACGTGTTGAGAGAAGAAATGATCTTTAACTAATTTTTTAAAAGAATCCAGTGACTGAGCTTGTCTTACTGGCGTCGGCAACGCATTCCACAAACGTACAGCTTGGACTGTGAACGATTTGTCATAGAATTTGAATCAGAATTATATTTTTTTTACTTAATTTTGTTAAAAATGGTAGGTTACTTCTGAGCTCGCGGCCTCTCGGACCAGGGGCCCCGTCGGGCCGGAGGCCCGTGGTATTTTGCCAGCCCTTCCGCCCTATAGTTACGCCACTGCTTGTAACGTCGCTGTCACTTTCAATTCCTTATACGCGCGTGACGCAAACGATGTCACTGACAAGGCCGGCTAGTTACGTGGCATATGGAGTGTGTTCCTATCATAATATACGTGTCGTCGCGTCACATAACCTCAATCTGTTTACGCCTTAATGCTTCAGTACTTGATATTATGATGTCATTGTAAACTGTAATAAATATCAAGGCCAAGTTGATATTTTCTCGTTGTCAAGGTTACCTTTATGAGTCAATTTTATGCGTTAACGTAGCGATAAATGGCTAGACTGAAGGCCAATTATATTAACAGAAATATTGATCTATCGCAACTAAACAAAAGTTGAAGCGTCCATTCATATTTTGCTTTTAAAACCTGTCAAATTGTTTGACAACAAACACGAAACTGTTAGTACCATCAGTCAGGCCCCAATTACACTATAATATATTTATCCTTAGATTATATACCTCTACACCAGACGTTCTGAAACTTATTTCATCTACCGCCCACTTTGAAAATCAATCATTTTTCAGCTCCCCCGATATATTGTTTTACTTTACCACATCTTAAAAATCACAATGACATTCATTACTTTAATTAAAGGAGAATGGGCGAAATGTTTAGAAGTTGGTCCACTCCTCCTCTAGCAATGAATGATATGTCATTAGAATGGTCTTTTTAAGCGAAACATATGGTACTAACATGACTAAAATCAATTGTTCGTATTTTCGGAGTTATAACACATTTAAAGTGAAAAATCGTTTATATCCATACTATCAAAGATGTTTCATTTTTGTATGGGACTCCGGCCATAACGTGTACCTTTTAGAAAAGCTGGGAAACTGAACCCTGAATAGCTTACAGTAACATTTTTTTTCATAATATCAAATGTTTTTTATGCACAAAATAAAAGTTAAAAATGTTTGACGTTTGTCGTGAGAGTTATGACAGCCGTGAGAGGTTGTAAAGATGACGTTTACCTAACCTAGAAATTGATATTTGTTTATTACTGACTGACTGTGACCTGACATTTTGAATTTTTCGTTCAAAAGTACACGTCAAAAAAGAAGAATAAATATATTTCTAACGATGAAATCGTCACACTAGCTTAGAATTAGTCGAAAAAGATGGCTAAGAGAATAATAATTATTATTAATTGTACAAGAACACATACCTTTCATATTTAACGTCTACGTGAATTATGTTTTGATTTGACATGATTTCAGAACGAAAGCAGGCTATGCAAACTGTAGGACGCCATGTTGAATAGAATATGGCAATAATTGAAAACTTATTATATTTTGTGCACATCAAATCAGGTTTAAATTCACGAAAGAATATTTTTCCTCAATTTTTGGATTTTTTTCCCCTTTTTCGATTCTTATGGCCGAAAATGAAACATCTCCTTTCTTCTTTCTTTCCTTTCTAAAAACTGACGAAATTATTTGACAACAGAAACGTAACAGTCAGTAACTAATTAGGTTTCGGGGAGCGTCGGAGATATGTTTTAAAAGAAAACGAAAAGAGTTGTATCAATGATACATGTTTAATACAGATTAGTTTAATCCTATTACAAAATGAAACTACTCGCTAGGTTCTTATCGCTAACAGAAACTTACACCCATATTCTAAGACGTTCCTCCAAAACTTACTCGACTCAGGACGGCCACGAAAATCGACAAAATTGTATTCTTAGTCGCAATTTCGAGTGAATTTCCTTAAATGAGTCGAGGTAGAGTGGAGTCATTACGTCATAATTTGAATTATCTGCATCGCGCAAATAACGCCGCGATAAATAGTAAGGATTTATCGTAAGCATGTTCGATAAAGTCTTCAAAATGATTTATTATTACATACGAACTTTGACACTTCCTTGCTTAAGGTAGATTCCGAGGTACCTTGAGTTTGACAGATGATTCCTTACCTCGACTGAGGAAAAATCTCGAGTCGAGGACGTTTATGTCAACTATGACTACCGATAGTAGTGAGAAAGACTGAGTCGAGGTGGAGTCGAGTCGAGTAAGTTTTGGAGGAACGTCTTAGAATATGGGTGTTAAACTATGTTGACCTTTTGAATGAGAAGGGTTTTTAGCAGCCCTGACAGAGTACGCACTCAAGTGCCGGTTTCTAAATATAGATTAAATGCAGCATTCATAACTACCGTCAGTCAGACCCCAATTACACTATCATATACAGAGTGTAAACGAAATCATGTAATTCCTTCAAACCTCGTGATGTACTGCTGACATAGATTGACACAGAACGGGATACTTATGGATTCAATAAAAAAATATACAAGAAGTAAACATGTGTTCTTAACGTGAGGAATTTTAGCGCCCCGAGCGAATTGGGTGGCTATCGGTCGCCGCGCGGTCACTTAACTCGGGGCGCTAAAATACCTCACGTTAGAAGAAAGAAGAAGAAGAAAGAAAAAGTATTTATTTTCCGCCCACGCGGACGCATACGGATCCTTAAAACAACATGCGATAACTAACATGTGCTCCGTTAGGAGCACATGTTTACTTATTGTAATTTTTTTTTCATTGAATCCAAATGTATCCCGTGCAGTGTTAATCTACGTCAGCAGTACATCACGAGGTTTGAAGGAATTACATGATTTCGTTTACACCCTATGTACAGATGACTGCCTCGTTGCCGCGACTGCTGATCGTGAGGTCCTGGGTTCGATCCCCAGGTCGGGCAGTGTTAATGGGTTTGTCCGTGTAGAATTCCTCAGTAGCAGCCCTGAATTTGGATTTGTACCCAGTTAAGGGCAATAGGCTCGCCCCCTATTACATGGGACTTAAACATAACGGCGAAATGAGGGTGTTACTATACACCTCTGCCGAACCCTTCGGGGAATACAGGCGTGATGTTATGTTCATAGAATTATTTTATCGCAGGTAACAACTGGGCTAAGGGTCACTACACCGAAGGTGCGGAGCTCGTCGACTCTGTCATGGACGTCATCAGGAAGGAAGCTGAAGGCTGTGACTGCTTACAAGGTATGTAAATATGTATATACATATATCGGGTGTAAAAATACTCTTAACGAAGCCGAAAGCCACGTATTCTTCCCATCATTACGAAGATTTTTTGGTATTGGGCCATACCTGGGAACCGACTGTTTATGGAGATATTGAAGGTCAAAGGCACCATATTTTTCAACGATTTTCACGAAAACTTAGTTTAAATGTTATTACTAAACATTCTTCTATACACACATTATCAACATTTTCGTAATGTAGGCACAGTCTGCTGCGCGCGCGCTTACATTGCGCGCTACAATTAAAAGTTGTTTTTTATTACCAAAAAATAAAAGTCGTTTCCCAGCAATTATTATTGCTGTATGTTACTTATTTTGATGTACAGTATGCGTAGACTTCGGCTTCGTTAAGGCTATTTTACACCCAGTATGTGGCGACATCTAGCACGCCACATGCGAACTACGCAGCACGATTATTGTGTAGCAGACTACAGCGACTCAATAATGACTCTTAAATATGACGTCACACAATCCTGCATCGCGATATCAAGATTTGACACGGAAATAGTATATCGTAGGCGTAAGCCGGGTCCAGATGCGTGTAACGTGTTAAGTAATGTATCGTGCGAATTTTGTGTGTGGACGGCACTACGAGCGTTACATGTAATGCCTTTAGTGCCGTCCACACACAGAATTCGCGTTAAATTTCACGATACATTACACTACACACGTCTGACTCGGCTTTAGGTGGAGAACTAAATAACTAACACTTTTATCGAAATTGACATTTTAGAATTTTCCTTTAGCCAAAAAATTCCCGCACCTTTTATTCTTACTCACGTTTAAATATTTTAAGAGTGAATGCGGTCGGCATTTAGTCCATACAAACGTATTCCTCAGTTTCCTCCTTGGATAATGTCACTGGAGCATATTTTTTTTGCATATAATATATTATATCTACCACCACTGTCCCTATATTTTGTTTTTGCCAATAAATTAATAATCAAAAGAACTAGAAACGTTTCAATTTTACAAAAATCGACCGGTTTTACCGTCGTTTTCAAACATCTGGCAAACAAAGACGAATAATAATAAATAAAAGAAAAACATACAGACAACCAAATCTTTCTTAAATTATTACAGAAAAAAATATTAAAATCGGTCCAGATTTGAAGAAGGAAACGGGGAAATATTGCACAGGAGAAATCAGTCCGAAATGCAGGTGTCTCTTTCGCGTTCAATTGGGAAGGGTTGCGGGAGACGTGGGACGGAAATAGATCGCAAAAACCTATTCAAATTATTAATATTTTGCAGCCCGCGTTTTCTCTTCAAGTCAATAATATCCTAATTTAATGAACCCAGATAGAAAATTTATATCGTTTTATTCACGTTAGATAGGAGAAGCAAAAATTACATTTACAATCTAAATCAAACAACAAATGGTTTAAATGATTCCTTATCCTCAGGGTTCCAGCTGACGCACTCTCTGGGCGGCGGCACCGGCTCCGGCATGGGTACCCTGCTCCTCAGCAAGATCCGCGAGGAGTTCCCCGACAGGATCATGAGCACCTTCAGCGTGGTACCATCACCTAAGGTAGGTTGAATTTCAGGAGTGATAGCATACAACTAATGAGCATGTTAGGAGCTGTGGCTGTGCAATGGTCTTCTGCGAAGGCTTGATTAAGTTCCGGTACCAACCTTCTACGGTCTAACCTTACGATATCGGCATTGCCCTGTAACTGGGTTGCGGAGGTCTGATGGCAGTCGCTCCGTGTAAAATACCGGAATTCTGCCGCATCTGGTTAGACTGGAAGCTGACCCCAACATAGTTGGGAAAAGACTTGACTTTTGAGGAAAGTGCCATAGCAGGTTTGAGTTGACCTGCCCTAACTGACGGCACGCATGCATCAGTCATCGCGTAGCTTAAACCTTATTTTAGGGAGCTCAACGACCCTACGCACGACTTCTTCCTGCTCTTATCCCACACTAGGTGGGGTCGGCACAACATGTATTTCGTCAATCCATGTTGTTAGAGGTTTTGGCTTATTGTTTTATGACCGGCCGCTTGCCTGACATCAACCTACCTTGGGAATACTCGTAGCGCCCGTCGCGCGGTTGACCCAGTGTGCTTGCTGATATTATGCACTGGGTCCCAAAATGATATGCATGTCAATCTTATTGCCAACAACTAAACAGACTATGTTCTTCTTGGTGGAGTATACTTGCAGTTCCTTGACCCACTCATTCAGTTTTGCTAGGGACTTCGACTTTTTTAGGAAGCTCAACGACCCTACGCACGACGCTATCAATCAAATCTATATTCTATCCCGTCCACACACAAGATAATAATGTTCTATTGTCTCCTTCAGGTCAGCGAGGTGGTTCTGGAGCCGTACAACGCGACCCTCTCAATGCACCAGCTGGTAGAGAACACCGACATGACATTCTGTATCGACAACGAAGCGTTGTACAACATTTGCTTCAGGACGCTGAGGTTGGCGAGCCCTAGCTATGGAGACCTCAACCATTTGATTTCGGTAAGTTAATATTTAAACTTTTAAAAGCAGAAGGAAAGAAAACTATTCTTTTAATAGCCAAATACTCAAATGCTTCTTGTTCTAGAAGTCGTAAGCGCGACTGCTGAAGTGGTCCTGGGTTCGATCCCCAGGTCAGGCATAGTGCTATCGGATTTTTCCACTAGGTATTTCTCCATTAGGAACAGCTAGCGCCCTGGGTGCGTTCCCACTATGTCGTAACGATTAATTTATCGTTTGGCGACTATCGTATCTAGCTGTTCCCATTGGATCGCGACGACATTTTATCGTTTCACGGCAGTCGCTTTGTCGTTTGCACGTCAGTAGCAAGCTACCAGACGAGACGATATTTTTATCGTGGCCACGTCAGATAGTCGTAACAACGACACATAATTTGCCGTCACAATGTCGTGACGTTTTCTTATCGTTTTACGACTGTCGTGCTAGCCGTTCCCATTAACTTGACAATCTGTCATCACTGTAAAAACAAGTCGTAACGACAGTTAATCGTGTTGACTTATATGTGAACACCTCCATTTAAATATACAAAGTTAGTCGGAAAGGGTGTACTAAGCCGAAAGGGTGTTAAAGTACCCATAATAATGGATAACTTTTATTCTACAACTTTCCCCAAAACTCGATAATTTAAGAGAAATAGCTTTTCAAAGATTTCGTAAAAAAAATGCTAAAACCTATCTGTCCATAGCTATGATCAGCTGTTTTTACAATTTAGGTCATATTTGGGGTCACAGATTAGAAACTTAATTTTCTGAATTCATAACTAAAGCAGGTATAACTTTTTTTGAAAAAACTAAAATAAAAATCTTTTTGCATGCAAATAAAAATTATCGAATTTTTAAATTTTAACACTTGCTTTAAAATAGTCATCAGTGATACATTGAGTGGCCCGCGGCTTAGTACCCCTTTCCGACTAACCTTTTACAATACAATACTCTTTATTGTACACAAAACAAACAAGAAACATTACTATAAAAATAGAGATGTACAATGGGCGGTCTTATCGCACTAGGCGATTTCTTCCACACAACTATCACTACCTACAACTATAACTATCTTCTACAGCATCCATTTATTATTGTTCGTAGCTGACCATGTCGGGAGTGACCACGTGTCTCCGTTTCCCTGGACAACTGAACGCCGACCTGAGGAAGTTAGCCGTCAACATGGTACCATTCCCTAGACTCCATTTCTTCATGCCAGGTTTGTTACAAATAAATACCTTATTTTTCTAACAAATATCACAGATATTTCCCGTCTATATAGGGCGTAAATAAAATTATGTAATTCCTTCAAACTTCCTGATGACATAGATTAACCCGGAAATGGATACATATGGAATCAATAAAAAAATTACAAGAAATAAACATGTGTTCATAATGTGAGGCATTTTAGCGCCCCGAGCGAATTGGGTGGCTATCGTTCGCCGCGCGGTCATTTAACTCGGGGTGCTAAAACGTGTTTCTTTTAAAGTCTAGACATCTATATACTTTATATTATAAAAGGAGAAGCTGACTGACTGACTGACTGATCTATCAACGCACAGCCTAAACGGCTGGGGTTAGAAACTTGAAATTTTGACAGTAGGTTCATTTTGTGACGTAAACATCCACTAAGAAGGGATTTCTCGAAATTCAACCCCTAAGGAGGTGAAAAAAAATCACGCAAGCGAAGCTGCGGGCAAAAGCTAGTATACTTATAAAAGGAGAAGCTGACTGACTGACTGATCTTGTCCGGTTAAGTAGTAACAAAGCCCTCGCGTGCTTTAAACTACGGGTGGTCCTACATAAAAAAAAAAAAAACTGACTGATCTATCAACGCACGGCCTAAACGGCTGGGGTTAGAAACTTGAAATTTTGACAGTAGGTTCATTTTGTGACGTAAACATCCACTAAGAAGGGATTTCTCGAAATTCAACCCCTAAGGGGGTGAAAAAAAAATCACACAAGCGAAGCTGCGGGCAAAAGCTAGTTGTGGTATAAAAACTATGTGAGTAAAACGATGTAGGGCAACGTCTGGAATGGCCTTTTGAGGAAAGTGCCATAGCAGGTTTGAGTTGACCTGTCCTAACTGACGGCACGCATGCATGTAGCTACGCCCCTGCTCATAGTTCAAAGTAAAATGCCGGTTTGTGCAGTGAAACTGTGTAAAAACAATACTACAAGAAATAAGATCGTTGTAAATGTGGATAAAGTTACCGCGTTTAAGCAGTTATCATCGCTTAAGTTCTAACACCGCGTAACTCAACATAGTTAACTATTTTGACTAACGCGGAAAAAATAGAATTTTTTCTATCTATCATATAATTGTTTTTAATCTATAATATTCTATATTAATTTGGTTTTTTTAACCGACTTCCAAAAAAGGAGGAGGTTCTCAACTCGACAGTTTTTTTTTGTGTTTCTTCCGCGATATCTTTGCTAATTGTGAACCGATTTTAATGATTCTTTTTTGTTTGAAAGAGTATTCTTTCGAAGTGGTCCCATTTAAATTTGGTGAAGATCTGATGAGAACTTCGGAGATAGACAATTTGAAGTCGGTTTATTTTTTGTTAAAAAGTTTAATCGACGGAGCGCTTTCGCGACACGATCCAGTATGGAACTCACCTCACTTGCACGCTGTTTTAGCTGTTTACATAGCTTGATGGAAAAAATATAACAAACGCGGTGGATTTTGTTTTTGAAATAACGCGTTGCTATTCGATCTAACCATTGATTGTGATTGGTCTAACGATGCGTTTTTCGATTCCCTATCGAATGACGTGCGTAACTCAAAACTACTATTTTTCGAGTAACGCGGTGTAAGAACTTAAGCGACGCTATTGTGGTAGAGTGGTATCTAGTTGGAGCGATTGGACTAATCATTAATCTACGAGCTGCCATACTCAGGCAACTCGAGCAGTATTATATATATGTAAGTATTATGTCTATGTATGGTGTGTAGTATATATTTTGCAGCAGTACACCATGGACTACCCCCTCTATCTTATTCATTGACTTCCTGTTCATCCAAAGGTTGTCTGGTAGATATCGCTATCAGCGATAAGACCGCCATTGTACCCTTTAATGTTTGTTATTGTATAAGAGCTGTGTTACAATTTTGGTGTACAATAAAGTATATTCTATTCTTCTATTCTATTCTATCATTGAATAACTTACAGGAGCTGCTCGAGCAGACGTTTTCAAACACCTACGTTTTCAGCTACGCCCCTGGATAAGATATTAGAATCTATCTAATGCTAGTTTCATTATTTTCCAGGATTCGCGCCCCTAACAGCAAGGAATTCGTTCGACTACCGCGCTCAAACAGTACCTGAGCTTATGAGCCAAGTAAGTATTTATTTATTTATTACTAGCTGTGTCCTCACGGCTCCGCCCGTAGCCTATGTTACTCAGTGATAAAGTAGATTTCTAACGGCAAAAGAATGTTTGAAATCGGTCCAGTAGTTTTTAAGTTTATTCGTTACATACAGAAATACAAAACTTTCCTCTTTATAATATTAGTATAGATTTACTAGCAGCCCGTCCCGGCTTCGCACGGGTGGACATTATTCCCGTTTTTGCAACATTTTTCATTTATCAATCAATCAAATTTATTTCGGACAAGGTACATCCATATGTTGGTAAATTATAATATAAGTACTTACAAAAATATCTTAATAATAATGAAACGGACTTACCCGCTGAACTCATTAGTATTCTGAAACATTGGTACTCAAACCAAAAGAATTATGTTCGGTGGGCAGGTTCTAAATCCGTTTCTTATGGACTGAACTGTGGTGTAAGACAGAGTGGACCGACCCCGCCCAGTCTATTTAACTTGTATGTAAACAGTTTGATTGGTGAGCTGAGCTGCACTAGGGTTGGCTGCTCCGTCGATGGACAAATGATAAACAATATAAGCTACGCCGATGACCAATTTATGCTCCGCTCCTATTAGTCGCAGCGTGATGTTATATAGCCTATAAATGGACTATCCAACATAAAAATAATTTTTCAATTCCAACCAGGAGTTCCTGAGATTAGCGCGTTCAAACAAACAAACTCTTCAGTTTTATAATATTAGTATAGAATTAGGGCCAAGCTACATCTGACGGAAGATAGTCGCCGATCTTCCGTCGCGTAATTTACTTAAGGAAATTTAGTACCTAACGCATCTTCGGTCAAATGTGTACGGTCTATATGTTAATATGGAACTAGTGACCCGCCCCGGCTTCGCACGGGTACAATGTAGATACTAATGGGGCATATAAACCTTCCTCTTGAATCACTCTATCTATTGCTGAAAACTGCATGAAAAGTCGTTGCGTAGTTTAAAAGATCTAAGCGTAAAGACAACGGGATAGACTTTTCTAAAATATTAGGTCCTTACCTATGAAATTGGCGTTTTTTTTCTCACAAATAGAGAACCTCGTCACTTCTATGATTTAAAATATATATCACTTGCTTGATATTATATCGAATACTGACCATCATAGACAACTACCAATAGTAAAAAAACCTTATTACTTATAGTTTTCTAAACATAAAAATACCTTAAAAATGACTCCTCTTTTTGTTAGCAGAAATCACCACTATTTTTGTTTTAACTTAGCCAAAACTTATTTTTGTCGCTTAATCTAAGTGGCATACGTTATCTTAGTTTTTAAACATTAGTGCATAAAAGTTTTAAAACATTAGAATTCATAGTTGTTAAATAAATTAAGAAAATGTTAGTATGAAAAATGCAACTTCTTTAAAATTCTCCATACAAAATGCTGATTTCATAGGTAATAACCTAATAATAAATGCCCGCCTAAACGTTCTTACCTGTCATCATGGTATTTGCATGACGTCGTATCTGACGTCACTTATCAGTTATATTTAGAGAACGACAAATTAGAATTGATTATTGTGGTAATTAACAACTCGTTTTGCTTACTTTCGACCAACTGACACTGTTTTCTCCGCTGATCAAACATCGCTGAACAATTATACATTTTTGTTGACAAAAACCTCTTATTAAATATTTCGTATGAATTATGGGTTACATACATAAATTCACGCCTTTTTTGACCCTTACATACCCCTTTCGCTTCATCCACATTCATGCATCCTGTCATACACGCACGCCGGTTGAGAGTACTACGCACCTGTCCTTTGTGAAGAACATCACCAATAACATCGATGTACTTATGTGCTTCTAGGACGTCCTCTACCGGCGTTCCCATTGACATCCATCTTATAAATTCCTTTTGTTAATCGCCGTTCACTCATTCTCTCAACATGACCAAACCACCTAAGCATACTCCTTTCAATTTTTGTCACTACATCATCTTTTAAACCGCAACTTTGTCTAATCTCATAATTTCTCAATCTATCATTCATTATGGGTTATACTTTGATAAAATGTCATAATGTATTCAAAATAACCATATGAATGGCCTTGAACATGATCAAATTAACTTGTATGAGTACAAACATCTACATAATTCTCACATAAGACGACTCAATTTAAATGTAAATTAAAATAGTGACTAACTTATAACGTAAGCGAGAAATATAGAACATTACTCATTTTAATGTCATCCACTCGACAACAGATGGCGTTACAAAACATCTGTCAGTCCAACCGCCATGGAAACAAATAGAACATTGCCCTAGTTCCGTTTACTCACCAACAGATGGCGTTATTAAACCAACCGTCACTTAATACTCTCCGCTCGACACTAGATGGCGCTAATCACAATATTTGTCAACAGATGTTCAACTCTGGTAACATGATGACGGCTGCAGATCCTCGTCACGGCCGCTACTTGACCGTAGCCACCATATTCAGGGGCAGGATGTCCATGAAGGAGGTCGACGAACAGATATTGGCTATACAGAATAAGAATTCAAGGTAAGCTATAATAACATAGCCATCTTAAGGCTGGACATCCACCAGAGCTGTGCGAGGAAAATGTGTATCGAGGATGTGAAACGGTGTGACCCTTTCCACCAGACCTGTGCGAGAAATGGGTAATGTGTTAATGTGTACAGATGCGCGGTGCGAGGATAGGTAGCGGACTCTTTTCGAATATGAGGGTGGTGTGGTGGGAGCGGTACACATTCCTCGCAACACATCCCTCGGTCGCATCTCTTGCTTGTTTTGTATGAACATAAACGTCGCTCCGCTAAGCCCATATCCACCAGAGCTGCGCAGAGCGAAGCTAGGTAGTACAGCTCTGATGGATACTCAGCCTAAGACTAGGATGGCTCTGAGAGAGATAATCGGGTAGCTTCGGCTTCGTAGACCGTCGTCTCTGTCTCTCATACCTATGTGACGTTTTGTAGCTTCGTGCGACAGAGATGACGCTCTATAAAGCCGAAGCTAGCCGATATCTCTTTCTAAAGCACGATGTGCATTATTACCAGGTGTTGTAGTTACAATATGAAACACAATGCCAGAAATGCATCACACCGTTAATTCAGCCCTCCTCAAGCTGTCGGCCTCCCAGTCCTCTCGCCAGCAACGCCCTAAGCCGAGGACCGAGTCCCATTAGGGGTCGCCCTTAGTGCTGTTGTTGCTAGTAGTCATGATATTAGTAGTAGTAGTTAGCTTAGGTTAAGTATTTTACTCTCGTCCCCATTGGTTGGAGACCCTTCAGGTCTCGCCAATAACTGCCCAGTTACGTAAAATCAGTCCGCAAGAACATGTACAAGCAGTCGAATAGAAGAAAAAAAATCAAGAACGCATTCTCTCGGCACTGAGCACTGTTCTATCTAACCTTTTTTTCCCATGTTGGGGTCAGTTTCTAGTCTAACCAGATGCGACTGAATATACCAGTATTTTACACGGAGCGACTGCCATCAGACCTCCGCAACCCAGTAACTGGGTAATGACGATATCCTAGGCAATGCCGGCGATACGGTCGCACAGGGCGTAGACACTAAGGGAGCACATGAATCTTGGTCATTCCTTCGTTATTGCATTTTAGAAGGCACTGGCATTAACTAGCACAGGGCGCCCAAGAGACTAGTTACGGCACTAATCCTAGGGTTAGACTGTTTGTCAGACTTTCGGGTTTAGATACCAATGTGGGGCATATAAACCTTCCTTTTGAATCACTATCTATTTCTGAAAACTGCATTAAAATCCGTCGCGTAATTTAAAAGATCTAAGCGTACAGACAGCGGGAGCGACTATGTAAAGATAAATATTTTTTTCCTTCAGCTACTTCGTAGAATGGATCCCCAACAACTTGAAGGTAGCCGTGTGCGACATTCCACCCCGGGGCCTCAAGATGTCGGCCACGTTCATCGGCAACAGTACAGCCATCCAGGAGATCTTCAAGCGCATATCTGAGCAGTTCACTGCCATGTTTAGGAGGAAGGTGAGTCACTCCTATAGTTATAAAACGACAGTTACTTAACCAAAGCGGTTAACTACCATAAACAGCAGGTTAAATCTTCTCCCCGCCCTTATCCCACACTAGGTGTGGTCGGCACAACATGTATTTCATAAATCCATGTTGTTAGAGGTTTTGGCTTATTGTTTTATGACCGGCCGCCTGCCTGACATCAACCCTCCTTGGGTATACTTGTTGCGCCGTCGCGCGGGTGACCCAATGTGCTTATTATTGTGCTGATGTTATGCACTGGGTCCCAAAATGATATGCTTGTCAATTTTATTGCCGACAACTAAACAGACTATGTACTTCTTGGTGGAGTATACTTGAAGTTCCTCGACCCTCTCGTTCAGTTTTGCTAGGGACTTTGGTTCTGACACATCGTAAGATAAATCCCATCCTCCCCAAAGCACGGAAGACAAGTCGTGAGTTCAGCGAGAACTATTTCAAACCATATGTGTTGTTACAGGCTTTCCTGCACTGGTATACTGGCGAGGGTATGGATGAGATGGAGTTCACGGAAGCGGCCAGCAACATGGCCGACCTCATATCAGAGTACCAGCAGTATCAGGTATGATATACTTCTTTCTTAAGCAGAGTCTATTGCGACTGAAATCTAACAAAACATGATTAATGAACACAGACCAACTACACAGTAAACAAGCCACGCCCCAAAATTGTTAGAAAAATGTGTTAGGGACTACAGTGGAATCGGTTTATTACGACTTCGCTTATAGCGACGATTCGCATATAGCGGCTAGCGAACATCATTTAGTTTGGTTTCCATTGAAATTGTTAAGAGAAGAGGTCGTTTTAACCAGTGTTCGGAATAGGTAGAGCTAATGTGCCTCAAGTTCAAGGAACAGAAACGAAAAGTGGAGACTTCCTTACGACAAATTTTTTTTTTCGGAATGTTTGTTCCGAATTTCGGAACATTACTAAGTACAGAAATCAACCTCAATAATTAAGATAGTCAATCTTAAGGTTGCTATCTTAATTACTGAGGTTGATTTCTGTTTACGTTTAGTTCCAATAATTGTACAAAATGAATAAATGGTATGAAAACGACGATGAGCCTCAGCATAATGCTGAGCAATGACCTACATTTTCACGCACCATGCGACGCACAAATTCAACATGTTTAAATGTTTGTATTGTTTGTATTTGTATAGTGTCATTTAGTTTTATGATGCATGAGGATTTATGGTTACGGTAGCCCGTGCACCATAGACTAAATAATAGTAACCATAGATTTTTTTTTTGTGTGTTTGGGTTACCGTGTTGTTTAATATACTAGGTTTAAATTTAAGTGTTAATTTTTAAGAAAAATTATATTTTTAATTTTAAGTATCCGTGTGCGTCCGGGTGGGCGGCAAATAAATACTTTTTCTTTCTTTCTTTCTTTCAAAACCTATAAATTGTTTTTTTTTAACTTGTTAATCCTATTAAAGCGGGTACATCGCAAATTAAATTAGCTTCCGCACTTACTTAAGGCGTTCAAACGAAGATAAGGAGATTACCTTTATTTTTTAAACAATAAAAATCGTGTAGTTTTTTTTAAACAGTAACAGTAAATGAATTCGATAGTTGTTTTACTTTATTAATTTTAGTTGTACTTAAGTACCTAATGTTCCGACATTCGGAACGAATATTCCGAAAAAAAATTTTTGTCGTAAGGAAGTCTCCACTTTTCGTTTCTGTTCCTTGAACTTTAGGCACATTAGCTCTACCTATTCCGATCACTGTTTATAGCGACCAAACGACTCCGGATATAGCGACGAAACCGCTTTTAGCGACGTAATTTCAAAGTATAATAAAAAAATCTTCTGGTTACAACGACGCGTCCTTTATTTTGTTATTAAATTAACTAACTTACATATAATTCGATGTTATAAATGACGATTCTCATTCATCTTGTAGAGATATAATGGAAAATATTTTTATATTTTCTAAATTGTTATACACGATATTTGAACATAGCGAAATATGTACGGATGATTATAACAACGGTCGCTTAGTACGACTAAATATCGCATGTCCCTTCATCGTCGTTATAAGCAGATTCCACTATATTTCTAACAAAAATATGGTCTAGCAGACGTTGCTTAGCTGAATACCAGTATTATAAACGGAGCAACTGCCATCAGATCTCCGCAATCCAGTTACTGGGCAATGCCGATATCCTAAGGTTACACCGGATGTCAGACTTTCAGCTTCTGACTACCTGTAACAACTGTTATCCAGTCCATTTAGTCACTGAGCTCCGTCGCTTCCGGGCCGGTCACTGACGCTAAATAACCAGCACTGAGCGACTGAGGTCTTGCTTCGGTACAAAATGTATGCGATGGTGATCTCCGGGCCGGTCCCGGCCCTGATATGTGTGGATAGACCTTTAACGTGCTCTCCGAGGCACGGAAGGGTCTCGATGTGTTACGAAGGGTCATCCTCGAACTGACCGCGGCAAGCGCAGCTTAACCTTAAAACTTACAAAATATACCTATTCCAGGAGGCCCTCGTTGACGATGACGACGCTTTTGATGAAGAGGAGGAGGCACCCGAAGAGTATCAATTGGAGGCCTAAAAATCCCCACCATGGATGATATTGCACTATATCATATGAACAACCTAAGGATATTATAAGTTACAAGAGGTATACAGGGTGTAAAAATACCCTTAACGAAGCCGAAGTCTACGCATACTGTACATCAAACTAAGTAACATACAGCAAAAATAATTGCTGGGAAACGACTTTTATTTTTTAGTATTAAAAAACAGCTTTTAATTGTAGCGCGCAACGTAAGCGCGCGCGCAGCAGACTGTGACTACATTTCGAAAATGTTGATAATGTTTGTATAGAAGAATGTTTAGTAATAACATTTAAACTTATTTTTCGTGAAAAACGTTCCAAAATACGGTGACTTTGACCTTCAATATCTCCATAACCAGTCGCTTCCCAGATATGGCCCAATACCAAAAAATCTTCGTAATGATGGGAAAAATACGCGGCTCTCGGCTTCGTTAAGGGTATTTTTACACCCGTTTTTGTTTAAACATCTATTGCACTATCATCTGTACGAAGTTCAGAGCGATCGAGATGAATCCGTACTGTTTGTTTATACTAAATATTAACTTTAGTTTGTTTGTTAAATAAATGACACAAATCTGATCGAAGGTTGCACAATTCCAAAATATTATTTTAAAATAATATATTATCGCATTTTTATAAAATTCTCGAAAACATCAAATATATGCTAGCCCAAACAAAATTGATTAAAAGTTTAACAATATTTTTGAGTACTTTAAACTGTTATTAAAATCAAATCTATTTCCAACTAGAGATCGCTCGCGGCTTCGACCGCGTGTATGTCGGTTATCGCGTATTACCCTACGCCATTCTCCGGGTCCCAAACTATCTCTGAACAAAGTTACATCAAAATCGGTTCAGTAGTTTAGTTGATGAGATAACAGATAGACAGCTACTTTCGCATTTATAATAAATAAGAATTGTATTCGACGACTGTAGTTTTTTCAATAAAACTCGATACAATTTCTTTAAAATAAATCAACAAAATATTATTTAACCTTTTTTTTCTGATTAGTTTTGGCTAGACTTTTATAATATATATATCTATGGAATTAAATACACACGCTAACTAGCCAATCTCAAATCCAGATATAGAGCAAAATATATAACGCAAATTGACCTACTTTGCTTGCCAAGTAGGAGCAATCCTCCTACATGTAGCGCTGCTAAATCAGTTCTCGTTTACGTGTCTACAAGAGCGTTTGGTTGTATGGTGCGTGCGCTACTCACTGCTTGATAATGTTTACTATTCAACACTTAGGCCCGATTTTACCAACGTCGGATAGCGTTTATCCAAAGAATAAGTTAGACGTATTGACAGAATTTCCATACAAAAGCTGTCAAAATGACAAAGTTATTCCTAGGATAAAAGTTATCCGATGTTGGTAAAATCGGCCCTTAGTTATGTAGATGGAACAATACATCTTAACGCGTTTTGTTTTCCATACAATTTGACAAACTTGCGATATCTATTTAGCTAAATATCCGTGCTTAATTCTGTTGAGACGAAGATTATGTGTGCTAGCTTATTTACAATTATCACTTGCTTAAAAACGGTGAAAGAAAACATCGTGAGGAAACCGGCATGCCCGAGAGATAGTTCTCGACGGCATGTGAAGCCAAGTGAGGCCCATGGGCGGCATAAACTGTGACACCAGGTTTGTCCTATGTGTTATCCAGGATATGATCTATCTTTGTGCTAAATTTCATCTAAATATGTTCAGCCGTTTATGAGTAACTGAGTAACAAACATTTATATGTGTATGTATGTATGTGTTGAACTATATAAAAACTCCGCAAACATAAACCTCTTTTTCTTATAATATCTTCACCAACAACATTATTTGAAATAGCTATAATATGTAATTATGTTCTAATTTAAGATTAAAAATATTGTTTTTTCTAAGAATTATTAAAATCGACATTTCTTTTGTTTGCGTCTATTATTTTTTAATAATTTCAGTAGCTGTTTGAAAATGGTTATTGAATAAATAAAAAATGCTGATTAGGTGATTTTGAAATCGCAAGCTTAATAAGCACAGTACAACGCGACTGGATTTGCATGTGTGAGTGAACTGCGACGCTCCCATTGGTTGTATTTGGGAACGCGTACGCACGTACACTCACACAAATGTAATCCTTATTTACCACGTTGCGAGAAATGTATCTCGCATAACTACGCACTTTAAAAAAAACATAGATATTTCGCTGCGCTTTTTTATTCCAGCTTTTTATTACTTTAGAATCGTTTCATTTTTAAATAAACTGTTTTAGCCATTTTAAATGGACAGTTATTGTAGCCATTTGAAATGAACCGTTTTTTTAGCCATTTTAAATTATTATCTTAATGTTAATAAGCTATTGTTGAGCTGTGTAAGCTGCATTTAGATGACGACAGAATGTTAATTTTATTATTTTTTAAATAAATTATAAAATTGTGTAATATTGTTGTTTTTAATGTTCTGCCTAGCTTTTTCCCAACTATGTTGTGGTCAGCTTCCAGTCTAACCAGATGCGGCTGAATACCAGTATTTTACGAGGAGCGACTGCCATCAGACCTCCGCAACCCAGTTACAGGGCAATACCTATATCCTAAGGTTAGACTGGTTGTCAGACTTTCAGGCTTCTGACTACCCGTAACAACTGTCATAGGTATTCGTATGACGCTCGGGACCGACTGTTTAACGTGCTCTCCGAGGCACGGAGGGGTCACCGGACCGCGGCAAGCGGAGCTTAACCTCTCAAATCGTATGATACGCGCGGTCGGTAATTTTCCTTGCTAAAATGGGTCTTGTCTATTAATGTTATCTATATCTATCTGTACTAATATTATAAAGCTGAAGAGTTTGTTTGAACGCGCTAATCTCAGGAACTACTGGTTGGAATTGAAAAATTGTTTTTGTGTTGGATAGTCCATTTATCGAGGAAGGTTATAAGCTATATAACATCGCGCTTCGGCCAATAAGAGTGGTGTGCGTTTCGATGGCGCGACCACAGCGTTTTTTTTTTTACTGCCAACATTCTGTAAAAAATTGTAAAAGTTGTTTCCCAAAACCATAAATTTGTCAAAGTTATGGTTAAAAAGTTATAAGGGTTTGAACGTGGCCGCGCCATCAAGACACGGAGAACCGCGCGGCCACGGAGATCTTTAAAACTAAGCGTTGCAGAGACCTGAAATTTAGGGTAAATACCAAATTGAATTTGTAAAAATATAGAAAAAAAAATCCTAGGTTTATATTTTAGGAGTTGTAAGACTTAAAACCCCATGGCCGCGCCATTGAAACGGTGAAAAATACGTTATCGCCGATATCTCGCTGAAAAGGCATCGCAGAGATCTGAAGTTTTTTGTAAAACCTAGATTTGAATTTGTCAAAATTTTGTAAAAATACACAAAAATATCCTAGGTTTATATTTTAGGAGCTGTAAGACTAAAACCTCGTGGCCGCGCCATTGAAACGGTGAAAAACACGCTATCGCCGATATCTCGCTGAAAAAGCATCGCAGAGGTCTGAAGTTTTTTGTAAAACCTAGATTTGAATTTGTCAAATTTTGTAAAAATATACAAAAAATCCTAGGTTTATATTTTAGGAGTTGTAAGACTTAAAACCCCAGGCCGCGCCATTGAAACGGTGAAAAATACGTTATCGCCGATATCTCGCTGAAAAGGCATCGCAGAGATCTGAAGTTTTTTGTAAAACCTAGATTTGAATTTGTCAAAATTTTGTAAAAATACACAAAAATATCCTAGGTTTATATTTTAGGAGCTGTAAGACTAAAACCTCGTGGCCGCGCCATTGAAACGGTGAAAAACACGCTATCGCCGATATCTCGCTGAAAAAGCATCGCAGAGGTCTGAAGTTTTTTGTAAAACCTAGATTTGAATTTGTCTAATTTTGTAAAAATATACAAAAAATCCTAGGTTTATATTTCAGGAGCTGTAGTACGGTATCGCTTAGAAATAAGTCGTGATTATTTATCGAACAAAGTATTAGCTAGATCATTTTTTGTAAAAAAACACCGATTAATACGTAGAACTGCCGTTAATACGCAGAAATATATATTTTTTTCATAATTTAAGTCCTATAATACGTTTTGAATGTTTCGATAAGGTGACCATGGTTGATTTTTTACAGAAAAAATTCCACATATTGTTTTAGAAATTATTTCTCAAGGATTCTAAATTAAATTAAAATGAAAAGTTGTATGTTTATTTCATAAAAACATTATTATGTTTTTGTATCTTATCGTTTCATTTTAGTTTATTCATTTTTAATTACAAAAAACATAAATCACCGATTATTCAGTAGGTACCTACTTTTTCAGCTATCAAGCAATGGAGGGGTATTTGAGAGGCCATTGCTAAACAGCTGAAAAAACACTAAAATTAAAAAAATTACATTATTTTGAATTTGTCTAAAGGATTTGAAATATGTGTATTATGCCACAAATAACTCCTGTAATTAACTCACGGAAACCAACATCAATTTACCCTGATAAACTCAAAAGAGGGCATGTTATAGTAGGGATGGGCTGAATATTCGTTTTATGTTCGGTATTCGGCATATTCGGCAGGTTTACCGAACATTCGTATTCGGCAAAAATGCCGAACATTCTACAGAATAATCTTGAGTTAAAAATTTGCGTCTATGCTTGTATGAAATAGTATAATTACATAATTGTATCCATATCAAGTGTGTCTTAACATTTATCAGTTTCACAGAAAAATGTCCAAATGTTCGACCTCTTCCTTCCACTTATTTCATTGTTTTTTTGGCAATTTACTGAGTTAAAACGATTTTGTACACAAAAACAAAATACACGTCCCAATGTTTTGTCGCTAGCTAGATGACGCAATAACAGTCCGACATGTTATACCTAAATTTGAATTTTTGCAATGCACGATAAAGTGCGCCATATCCTGCCGAATATTCGGCCGAATGTCCGGTTCGGTAAACTTTTAACCGAATATTCGTATTCGGTGAAACCCTTATTCGGCCCATCACTGTGTTATAGCATAACAATATGTACATACATTAAAAAAATAGTGATGCGGCTAGTTTAGAACTTCAAGTACCACCGCAGCTACTTTTTCGTGTAGGTACAAAATAAGTTCGTCGAAATATTTTCATTTCTGAGCCACCCTTAGACTGTTTTTTAGTAAACAATTAATATTATGTTATGTCATTCGGGCTTTCATATTTGAATCTGTTACTTTTTGCAGCAGCATTCTCAAAATGATTAGCCATAGTACGACATTGAATTGCACTGAAGGAATCAACAATAAAGGCTACACACACTACAGTACACAGGAGCGAACGGAATGCGGGTACGGTGCGGGAGACGAAGACCGGCTGTCTAACCAATCACAACAGTCCAATATGTGCGCTCTAAAAGAGATATCCCGTCGTCGCACCCCGTGCGTCCCCGCCCAAGGCAACAATCTGTGATTTATGTGATTTTTAAAGAAATGTATATCTTAATGTAATTAAACAATCAGTGATTTATACATACATACATACATAAACTCACGCCTTTTTCCCATGGGGGTAGGCAGAAACTATAGAACGCCACATGCTACGACTCTTACATACCCCTTTCGCTTCATCCACATTCATACATCTTGTCATACACGCACGCCGTTCGAGAGTACTACGCACCTGACCTTTGTGAAGAACATCCAATAACATCGATGTATGTCCTTCTAGGACGTCCTCTACCGGCGTTTGCATTAACATCCGCCTTATAAATTCCTTTTGTTAATCGCCGTTCACTCATTCTCTCAACATGGCCAAACCACCTAAGCATACTCCTTTCAATTTTTGTCACTATATCAGTGATTTATGTGATTTTTAAACAAATAAACATATGTTTTTGTATCGTTTCATTTTAATTTAATTTAGAATCCTTGAGAAATAATTTCTAGGTAATGCAATAGGTGGAAAGTTTTCTGTAAACACTAAGTCATGGTCACCCTATCGAAACCTTCAAAACGTGTTGAAGTTCCTAAGCGATATCGTACTACAGCTCCTGAAATATAAACCTAGGATTTTTTTGGGTATTTTTACAAATTTGACAAATTCAAATCTAGGTTTTACAAAAAACTCCAGACCTCTGCGATGCTTTTTCAGCGAGATATCGGCGATAACGTGGTTTTCACCGTTTCAATGGCGCGGCCATGGGGTTTTGGTCTTACAGCTCCTAAAATATAAACCTAGGATTTTTTTGGGTATTTTTACAAATTCAAATCTAGGTTTTACAAAAAACTCCACACCTCTGCGATGCTTTTTCAACGAGATATCGGCGATAACGTGGTTTTCACCGTTTCAATGGCGCGGCCATAGGGTTTTAGTCCTACAGCTCCTAAAATATAAACCTAGGATTTTTTTCTATATTTTTTACTAATTCTATCTGTTATTTACCTAAATTTCAGGTCTCTGCAACGCTTAGTTTTAAAGATCTCCGTGGCCGCGCGGTTCTCCGCGTTTCGATGGCGCGGCCACATTCAAACCCTTTTAACTTTTTAACCATAACTTTGACAAATTTATGGGTTTGGGAATCAATTTTTACAATTTTTTACAAAATGTTGGCAGTTTTTTTTTAAAAAAAAACGCCGTGGTCGCGCCATCGAAACGCACACTAGGAGCGGAGCATAAATGAAAAATGTTGGAAAAATGTCCACCCGTGCGTAAAATATGAGTGAAACTAGCGACGAGAACAGTATTTTAACTCCGGAGGAGTTAAAACCACAGGTTATTAATGCAGAATTAAGTTTCCTACCTGAGAAGTCTCGCGAGAAATATCTGAAAGCATACCATGTCTTCAATGAATGGAGACTTACAAAGGGCGCAAGCAGTTCTTCGGAGACGGTGTTATTATCTTATTTTTTAGATTTATCACAGACAAGGCGATCATCTACAATGTGGAGTATTTACTCAATGTTGAAAGCTACTTTAAAAACAAAACATAACGTGCATATTGAAACATACGCAAAATTATTAAAACTTCAAAAAAAAAATTAAATTAGATTTTAAATTTTTACATTATTTTGATTCACAATAAATAGTTATTTCAATATATTCCTGTTTATTATTTTATCTCCTAAAGTGTTCTCGCTGCTGAAGTGATAAGTTATGTGTGTTACACGAGAGCAAAGTTTTTTGCTACTCATGCCTTTGAATCCCTCGCCACACTCTGGATTCAACTTTAGAATCACTCGCTACGCTCGTGATTCAATCGTTGAATCCTTCGCTTGCTCAGGATTCAAAATCAGCACTCGCAGCAAAAAACGATTTTGCTCTCTTGTTGCACAAATAACTATTTTAACTTTCTGTTTGCAAAAAATGATTTAAAACCATATTTATATATTACTACGTGAAAACTAGGGGGGAGGGTATTGGCATATACTACGGGTGGTCACCGAGGGGGGGGGGGGGGGGGGGGGGGAATAGTAAAAAATGGGTCACATAGTATGGGTACGTTCCCTTAGTTTAGTTCTGTCAAAGTGCGCTACAAAATCGACACCATATCGATATGTCAAGATAAGGCGACCATCATTTTTGGTTGGATACAGTAAATTTTTAACCGACTTTCAAAAAAGGAGGAGGTTCTCAATTCGATTGTAGGTTTTTTTTTGTATGTTTGTTCCGCGATATCTTTGCTAATTGTGAACCGATTTTAATGATTCTTTTTTTGTTTGAAAGAGTATTCTTTCGAAGTGGTCCCATTTAAATTTGGTGAAGATCTCATGAAGAACTTCGGAGATAGACAATTTGAAGTCGGTTTTATTTTTGTTAAAAAGTGATTATATAATGCCGATTAATTATGTATGTACCTACTATCGCTATCAGTATTTTATACGGCTGTTTAGCAGCCTAATGAGTTAATTACTTATTTTAAATTAAGTAGGTACATTACCTACTATAAAAAAAAAATGTTATTATAAGTAGTTACAGTCACTAAAATTGATGATTGAAAACAATAGAAATATAACAAAAATAATTTCACGCCTGTATTCAAAAACAAAACATTTTTCATTGACTTTACGTTCTATAAATGAAACCAAACCACTGGTTTCCAGGATACCGGTATTTACCCTTAGGGCTCAAACGCACTAGCGGCTGGCCGTGACGCGGCGTGCCGTTACGGTTGGCCGCAGTATATACGGTCTGCCGCAACGACACGCCGTATTCCGGCTAACCGTATCGTCTCGGTTCTGTAGGTCCGCCGCATTTCGTCGTCAGTGCTTCTAGAAATGTTAGACAAGATGAACGTAGAAGAAGTTACTGTAGTTATTTATTTAAATTAACGTGGAAAACGTCGTCGTAAAAATAAGCATCGATTTTGGATACACCCTCTACTGGAGACACGACACGATAGCAAAGAGTTTAAGAGCGCGGGAAGCGCTTGCGGCTAACCGCGCCGAGTGCGTTGAGGGGGTGCGGTGCGCCGTTACATTCAACCGGTGCGGCCCACCGCAACTCTAAGACGACCGGAGCGGTTGACGGCTGTCCGCAAGTCAGTGCGTTGGTATCAAGCGGTTTCATATCAAAATTGAAGTGCGCCCAACCGCAACGGCACGCCGCGTCACGGCCAGCTGCTAGTGCGTTTGAGCTCTTACACCCTGTATATATAAAAATGAATCCCTATTTCCCTTGGTCACGCCATAACTTGAGATCGACTTTACCGATTGAGGTCATAAAATATTACACAATATAATTGTTTTATCGAGACTATGGTTCGTAGCTATGCTGGAAACCGATAGGTGGCGCTGTAGTCAAACTACGCGGGCACAGCCGTGGAAGAACAGCTAGTTGAATATAAACGGTAAAATAATATTGTAGCTTAATTACATTCATTTAATATAGTACTTTTGTGCGTGGCTGTATTAATCCTGATACACAAGAATTTTAATTACAACGGCAAAAATTAATGATTTCATGTCAAAAAACATTTATCAATTACGAGTGAATTTTATTTATTTCTTGTATGGAATAACTTGTCGTATTATTGCGTGCAAATTGCGAATGTTTATTCATATCTTCCAATTGTTTACGGTAAACGGTTTTTGAAATATTAAGTATTCCGTTCTGTGATATCGAAGAAATAACGTGATGACGTCTTATTTTATTTGTAAGTATTTAAAATAAATCTTCCTCGTAGCCTTTTCAGTCTTTTCAGGTCAGCTTCCAGTCTAACCAGATGCGGCTGAATACCAGTACAGTAATAGAACTTACGCGATAGGTGGGACCAAGAGATAGCCGTGTAAGTCGAGTTCGCGTAAGTCGGGGTTCAACCTTGAATACGTATAAAGTTTGTGTCTTATACCGAATCTGCACTGCGTACGTAATGTTTTACGGAATTGGAATTGTTATTCCACACGGAACACGTTCGAACTTGTCGTAAACCGAACACGCCGCGCCGATACGCGCGATGATCAAAAAGAAAAACCGCGTATCTCCGAATTCGCGTAAAACGGGGTAGCGTAAGTCGGGGTATTACTGTATTTTACACGGAGCGACATCCGTCAGACCTCCGCAACCCAGTTACTGGGCAATGCCGATATCTTATTAAGGTTAGACTGGTTGTCAGACTTTCGGGCTTACTACCCGTAACGACTGTCATACTCGGGACTGACGATTAACGTGCTCTCCTAGGCACGAAGGGGTCTCAATGTGTAATGTAAGGTCACCCATCCGCGGATTAACCACGGCAAGTGTAGCTTAACCTCGCAAATCGTGTGATCGGGGCGGTTGTTAATAGCCACGAACTCTGCAAATATTTAAGATAAATATTATACAATATTCGATATGTTAGAAGTCCATAAAGACGCAAATGAAGGATGATCTACCAATCTCCTTGAAACGCAATCTTGACGACATGTGTATCCTGCCCATCCGAACCTAGGGTGCTCAGAACTTTCTGTTTTTATCATTCGAAAATCCTCATGGATATCCTTCGCCCGGGGAAGATGAAGAGACTCTTACCGGCTAGAAACCCACGGTGTTCCTTCTCCTGACTGTTGGCCGGGGTCGAGGAATTCACAAAAGCATGCACCGCAACCCCGGCAGGTCTCAATCCGCCAAAAGATTGCGGACTTCTCCTTCTGTGGGGACGGTGCTCAGACCTAGTCGCTTAGAATTGCAAGGTTCTGCTTTAGAGTTTACCAAAAAGCAATGGACTGCACTACGGTCCAAAACGGGGATAATAGACGTCAAAAAGGCTGCCAGGTTCTAATGGCATTGTGCGGGGCACGTCAACCTGCATAACGACCGCTGACCAAGAGTCTCCACACAATGAGTGCCTGAAGAAACGCCACGCAGCGCCGCCAAGGCCGGCCTAAAAAGAAGTGGTGAGTGGACCTGGACGCGTACTACGAGGGCTGGTTTGAGGTGGCTCAGAGAAAGAGTAAATGGATGAAAGTGGTCTTTAAAAAAATGTTATGTCAGCAAAATCCAAAAGGAGCGTAGATGTGACTGAAGTACTCCACAGCCTCTGATCAGCTACGGAGGTGCTGCTGTGGCAAATACACATACAGATTTGTGAGCTAAGGTGCTTACAATTGCTCCTCCAACCAATAATAGATGGTGGTAGGACCACTCAGTTGCAAGCCTGAATACATAAAACTGGTGTCGGATAGCAGTGCAAGAAGGGCCTTAAATCACAAACCACATGGCAAAATGGTGACTGCTTGAATTAACAACCTTTTTGGAAGTGGTCTATGATCAGCAGAGTGGCATAGTTAGCCCATTACTGTCCTACTGCTGGGCACGGGCCTCTCCTCAGAATGAGAACGGTTTAGGTCTGAGTCCATCACGCTGACTTAGTGCGGGTTGGCGGCAGTAGACAGGACTGCTGCACATGGGCGTATTCAGTGTGGGGTAGATGGGGCGCTTGCACCACCCTAGCACAGGAAATAATAGGTAAATGATCTAGATTCAGTCAACTCGCCACCCATGTCCACAGAACAGTTACCCAAAATAGGCAGACCAACACCCAACTCCATCTATACTTACATGGACCTTAAAAATAAGGTTATGGGGCAATTTTTCCCCATAATCCGCAGTTCCGCATCTGCACTTCCAGATTTAATGAAAAGACAAATATTTACGGTCTGTTCGAATTTGCTCCACTCTGGACAAAATCCTGGTTACGCCCATGCTGCTGCAGGCTGGCAATAGTATTATTATACATCCATATAGGTTGTCCTGGTGTTAGGCTTCAAGCTATAATTGAGATAGGTAGTCTCACAGAAAAACCCCAATCAGACCTTAGCTGTGCTCACTGCCAATGAAGAAATACTACCAACTCTTTTTTTAATAAGACTCTTAGCAATAACTTTTTCCAATGTAGACCGATCCCCTGAGTTTTCCTTACCAATGCCACCTCATCTGTAAACATTCAGACTAGAGAGAACTGCACAATACCTACTTCAAACGGCATCCTCAGCTGTCCACAGTGTACCCTAAGCCAATGACGATGACCAAAAATGTAGATAGAGGGAGACGAGTGTCCTTGCGGACGTTCCTCACAGGCGTGGCTCAGATCCTCTAGAAACATTACTTAGTCCCCGACGCTCTCCCCCTATTGTGCTGAAGATGTCCACCGATTTTAGTGCGGTAATAACACTCGCCGGTCACCTGCAGGAGGCTGGCAGTCTTTTGAAGGTTTCCCAGATCTTGATAAAGAAAATGCCACCGAGTAAAGAAACTGGCGACCGACACTCCGACGGAGGACAGGCAGTGGAGTAGCAATAGAGTGGGAAGACTAACGAAATACCAGGGGCCCCCGGCAAATGAGGCCTCCGACCAACACAGGCAACTCAAAAAAGAGCAGTTTTTTTTATAAGGTATAAAACACTAAATTGAAAAGAATGATGAGACTAAGAAAGCAAAAGATGTTTTTAAATTATTATGAGATTTATTAAATTGGACCAAAAAGTTAATAATAAAAAAAAACTGTTGCGTATTTTCCTGCTTGTGAGCAGTATTGTGACAGAAAGGCTTTAGTATAAAAAATGCCAGGGTTTCTCGACGTTGTTAATGTCGCAAATATCATAAAGTAAGGTAGTCCGAATTTACCAATGCGAATGCCTGGCCAATCACGAGTGCGATCACTCACACCAGCGTCACTGGGTCAGTCAAAGGCGTGATTAAATTAAAAGGGATTTTTAAAAACGCCTTTTGCCAATCTACGGACTGTCATGATCATGACCACCCAGGGCCGCCGTAAGTGAGCGTGGAAAGCGTGCACCGCGCACGGGCGGCACACCCAGGGGGCGGCAAATCGAGCGATTTTTTCGGTTTTGTGTCACTCAAGATACAGAAGTAATAATAATAAGAGTGAGGGGAGCGTCTAAAAAAAAACCTCATCCAAGTATCGCTTGGGAATTAATCAAAAAGAAACGGGGAATCGAGATTGTTTTATTGGCAGCACTGCTCATCACGTAATTCAAGTCATTGTCATGTTTTCATTCGGTATTGCACGTGTCCGACGAAACAGCTAGCGGCGGGCTTGTGACCACCTGACTGGTGCATGTCACGAGTTTCATTGTTACTTAAAACCGTTTGTTATAGCGGTTACTGCCATATCGAATTTATCTTAATCAACGAATAAATTACGTACATAAGTAAGTACTACGCTTGCGCAAATGCTATGTTATCAATAATAACTGTATGCTTGCAATTTTAAAATGAGAAACAAAGAATATACTGAGGGATTTACTTTTGAACCCAAGTGAGTTTGTGTAACTGTTATCGGTAGCTGGTAACACTGGACAATGTTGACATAGGAGAGTAACCGTCAAGATTAATGAATGTACCCGAAGTTATAAAAACAGTGGTCATTCGACGGAGCAAAGGATTCCATATCGAACCGCCGAAGAAGTCTGACCTTTTATATCTGATTTGCTTGTCCTTATTTTCTGATCTTGTGTAAATTATTATATTGTGAACTAGCTTCTGTAACTAATCACTAACCCAATTAAAAGTACTCTCAGTGGTAGAGAGTCTCTGTTGGTTTAATTTACTTTATTTACCATGCTCCCAATCCTGACATACCGATATTAGCTATAACTGTAATGATAGATGCATCCCTACACGATTCTGTTGCATGTATTTTATATATTATAAAAATACTGATTCGGGTCTAATCGCGTAGAAAATTTATAAGGCAGAAAAATACCTTATTTACGTTTCGACCGAATTTCACCGGCCGTGGTCACGTGTAGACTCTATTTTATATAACTGATTTTGAACATGCAATTTAAAACAAATTGCACTTAAGGATTTGTTACATAAGCAAGGGATAAAAGTGAAACTCGTCGTGGTTGAATGCGCACTGACGTTTATTCGTGACGTAAAGGTTTGCGTAGCGTGCGCTTCAGTTGTGTCCCTTGCATACCTAACAGGATTCTTTAGCAAAAATATGGATTTTGATCACCACTCTTAAAATTTAAAAGATAATTAAATGATTGGTCTCAGTTTGTCGTTATTAGCAGACCAGTGGGCAACGATAGCTAGCAAGACTACCAAATTGCCAGGGGCCCCAATTCTGGCTGGAGAGGCGGCATGCCGCCCTCAGCTTCCGGCTGACGCAGGTACTCTCGGGACACGGTTGTTTTGGGAAGTACCTGTGTCGTATAGGCCGGGAGCAGACGCCCGGATGTCACCACTGCGACTGCCCCGAGGACACGGCGCTGCACACGCTGCAGGCGTGTCCAGCTTGGGGGTCGCAGCGCCGCGAAATAGTCGCGGCGGTCGGCGGTGACCTATCGCTTCCGGCCGTGGTTCAATCTATGGTCGGGAGCGAGACTGCGTGGGAAGCCATCGCCTCTTTTTGCTAGGGGGTGATGGCGACCAAAGAGGAAGCGGAGAGGGAGAGGGAGCGGTGTGTTCTTCTCCCTTCCCGGGCCAGACGCACCGGGCGCCGGAGGGCGCGCGTAAAGAAAGAAAAGAAAGACTCCAGCCACCCTAGTGTGTGGCCTGTGGGCGGCGGGTTAGGGGACTCGCCGCCCGACCAGTAACAGGCCCGAGAAGGCAGCGCGCTGTGTTTCGTGCTCGCTTCTCATGAGGACGTGGGGCAAGTCTCCACAGAGGAGAGGTCCGCCATGGGTTGGCGGACCGGGACATGCCGGGGTTGCGGTGCATACTTTTGCGAATCCCACGACCCCGGCCGTACGGTCAGGAGAAGGAACACCGTTGGTTTTTAGCCGGTAAGTGTCCAGCAGACACCCTCGCCTTCCCCGGGCGAGGGACATCCATGAGGATTTTCCAACGAGAAAAAAAACGAAAAGGGGCCCCGATTCACTCCCAGCCGACCTGGGGTACACAAAATGACACTTCTTTTTTTGCGGCTGATGCATGGCAACGCTCACGACGGCAGACATTCGTAACTCGTCGACTCTAGACTCGATAGAATAGTAGCATTTGTTTACTAACAGTTTATGGAGTATCTTCTTAAATTTTGTTATTTCTGGAATTATTCTAGTAGGCCCCGGGATATTATTGAAGATACGTGAAGCTGTACAAAAATACTCTCATACATTAAATGAGTCTTCCTAGCTACTGTGCGCAATTGGTCCTTATTCGAGTGTAATAATCATACAGCCCAATATTATTTTTCACAAATACTATGGTCTCAAATATGTAGATACATGGTAGTGTTAATAGGTTCATCTTTTTAAAGAATGGCTCACAGGAGTCGGTTTCATGCAGGTTAAATATGACTCTGATGCAACGTTTTTGAGCAATGAAAGCACGCTTCTTGTCTGTACTGTTGCCCCAAAATATTACACCGTATCTGAGAGTGAAGCTAACGTAACCGTGGTAAGCTGTTAGTAAAGTGGTTTGACTTGCTATTTTCCCTAATCTGTGAAGTGCATATGAAAACTGTCCCAGCTTTTTGCATATATGGTCAATATGTAATTTCCAATTAAGTTTGTTGTTTCACAATTAATTAACAAAACTAGAAAAATAATAGATGATGATGTTTGATTATACAAAAGTTTACCAAACGTTTTATAATTTTTGACACATATTATGCTACCTACTCACGAGTATCTTTATTCATGCTTAAAGGGCCCCAATTTCAAACATTGCCAGGGGTCCCAACTCTTTGTTACATCACTGATCAAACAAAAGAGTGCCTGGCCCTAAAGTGACCAAAGAGGAAACGCGGGCTGCTAAATATTAATAATTTGAATAGGTTTTTGCGATCTATTTCCGTCCCACCCCTCCCGCAAACCTTCCCAATTGAGCGCAAAAGAGACACCTGCATCTCGGTGCGATTTCTCCTGTGCAATATTAAATAAATCGTACGTTCGTATTTCCCTGTTTCCTTCTTCAAATCTGGACCGATTTTAATATTTTTTTCTGTAATAATTTAAGAAATACTTTGGATTGTGTCTGTATGTTTTTCTTTTATTTTTATATTCGTCAAATTTGTTTGCTTGCAAAGATGTTTGAAAACGATGGTAAAACCGGTCGTTTTCGTAAAATTTCAACGTTTCTAGCTCTTTTAATAATTAATTTATTGATAAAAATAAAACATAGGGACATAGTGATGGTAGACGACACGACACGTTTGGTGCAGTGGCTGAGCGATCGGCTTCTGCGCTACGGGTCGTGGGTTCGATTCCCGCACGGAACAAATATTTGTATGGCCTACAGATAGTTGTTCCGGGTCTGGATGTTTGTGCGTGTGAAGATTTGTGTTTGTAAACGCACCCACGACACAGGAGAAATCCTAGTGTGGGGCAACGTTTTTTTTAAAAAAAAAAAGATATATATCATAATTATGATAAAAAATATTTGCTCTAGTGACATTATCTAAGGAGGAAACTGAGTAATACATTTGTATGGACTAAATGCAGACCGCATTTTCTCTTAAGTCCAATTATAACTTATAAGTATTATAAAAACCTTGTTCCAGATGCACTATACCTGCTACTAATTCAGACACCAGTATTCCTGACTGACCGTATAAAACTATGGTCAAATAAACCGAAGCTCGAGTCTCTAAACTCATATGACTCTGTAGAAATACTGCCGTACATCTCTTCAAAGTTAGCTGACAGAACTGTGATGTTGAATGAGAAGTTGGATGGGCCGGACAAGCTGTTATCACTATTCACGAACACCAAGCAGGAGGTAGATAAATATATGAGAGAGCTTAATAAACTGCATGGATATTTTAACAGCACTTTTGACACAGTAGTTGGTATGATAAAGTATTATAGGAAGTTGAAGTTGGGATTGAATATAATAACTTTTGGTTATTTTGGGCGTAAGGATGTGGATAAAAGAAGACGTTTTAGACATCGGCGGAGATTATAAGTATAAGAACAAATACTAACATACAAGTAGGTTTGCCAACTTTTATTAGAAGAAATAGAGTATATCTGATTTCAAAGGGGGTAAATACAGAGTACGGACTTCCAAAAAAGAGTATCATTAAAAAGTATAATATTTTTAAAAAGGTATTTTTTCGTACTTTTTGCAGCACATAACAGTTTTTCATAGTTTTTAACATATTAATAGCAAATAGACGACTTTTTTGGTTATGATAATGGGTTTGCATAATATTACACAGTCGAGCGCGGCTTCGTTCTGAGCGTTGTCGAGTCCAGTGTTTGTCAAAATATAATATGGATGAAGAAGACTTATTTTTACTGGAAAATTCTTTCTAAAAAACGATGTTTCGACATCCACAGTGCAGATCGTGCTTGAATAGCACTTATTAATTCTTCAACATTTAATTTTGAAGACGCCATGTCACAACTACGCGCGTGGTTTGCTTGAACTAGTTTGAGATCCCCGCTCCCGCGCGGGTTGTCGCTTGCCGCCCGCGCTCTCACTGCGCCAAGTAGCCCGCGCCGCTCCCCGCGCCCGCGTGCCCACTATGGACACTCAAATGAAGTTCTTCTGTTTGAACTCGCCGCACCGCGCCCGCCCCGCGCCCGCGTTTGCAGTCTGGCCAAAGGCTTAGTGTTATAGATTATAGAGTACGCCTACCTGATATAGAGTACAATACTCTATTTTAGAGTACGTTTGGCAACCCTACATACAAGCGCGGATCCACCGTTGTGGGTACGATGGGCATGCCCACAACCCTAATGGACTTGTGACGTCACACTTTCACGGTCTATTGAGGTCGATAGTAGTTTAGTCTACACTGTGATGTGTAATTTTCATGAGCGAACAAACTAACATTTTACAGGTTTTTTAATTTACTAGTGTTCGCCCCACGGCTTTGCCCACATGGAATTACACTGTACAAAATCGTGGTCAGGACGTAATATAATTTGTAAACATCTCCTATGTAGGAATGCACTGTATCGATCATGAACGAGTTCATACTCCGACTCGCACTTGGCCGATTTACGGGTGGTTGTGACCACAACCTTTTTTGAGGGCTCCAGCCCAGCGGATCCATCCGCGCCTGGTAACATATGGAAGCGAATCTCTTTTGTTGTTCTACCTAGCTTTTTCACAACTAAGTTGGGGTCAGCTTCCAATCTAACCAGATGCGGCTGAATACCAGTATTTTACACGGCGCGACTGCTATCAGAGCTCCGTAACCCAGTTACTAGGCAATGCCGATATCCTAAGGTCAGACCGGTTGTCAGAGTTCCGGGCTTCTAACTACCCGTAACGACTGTCTTAAGTATTCGTATGACATCCGGAACCGAGTGTTTAACGTGCTCTCCGAGGCACGGAGGGGTCCCGATGTGTAACAAATTGTCACCAATCCACGGATTGAACGCAGAAAAGCGCAGCTTAACCTCGCAAATCGTATGATCTGCGCGGTTGATAATTAGCTCGAGTTCCCCCCAAGCGAAACTCTTCATAAAAATCTACTTTCCCGCAACGCCCCGTTTTGGTTGGAGACCTTACTAGTGTCTCGCCAATAACTGCCCGGTTACGTAGAAACGGTCAGCAAGACCATCTACACGCAGTTGGAAAGGAAAAAAAAGCAACTCCCCGTTGTCACTTACGGCTAATGGGAGTTATATTTTTGGACGAAACGTGTACGAGCGCACGAGTTCGAGGTAGCGTGTAAACGGACTTGTTAGTTCATCCAAAGCGAGACGATAAGGTTTTATCGTGACCTTAAACTAGGGTTGCCATCCGTCCGAGTTTCCCCGGATTTGACCTAGTTTGGGATGGCGTCCCGGGGGGACGGATGAAACCCGGACGTCGGTCGCGTTGACATTTTCGTTCGTTTTATATGTTGGCTATACATACAAGGTTAGTCGGAAAGGGGGTACTAAGCCGCGGGCCACTTATTGTATCACTGATGACTGTTTTAAAGAAAGTGTTAAAATTTAATAATTCGATTAATTTTTTTTCCAATTTATTTACAATAGCTGAGCCCGCGACTCCGTCTGCGTGGAAGTCGAAAAACAACATTATATTTGTTTCATATCTTGCGGCAGATTTTTCAACTATGCTTTACCGATTCTCCTGAAACTTCGCACAAAAATTCAATTCCCATGAAAATACAACTTTATAATAATTTCAATCTTTAATCCTCAAATCATTGGGTCACCCGCGCGACGGCGCAACGAATATTCCCAAGGAGGGTTGATGTCAGGCAGGCGGCCGGTCATAAAACAATAAGCCAAAACCTCTAACAACATGGACTTATGAAATACATGTTGTGCCGACCCCACCTAGTGTGGGATAAGGGCAGGAAGAAGATTAATTTTTTTTCCATGAAAATATATTTTTATTTTTTCAAAAATTCTTCATCCCTGCTTTAGTCATGAATAAAGAAAATGGTGTTTCTAATCCGTGACCCCAAATAAGACGTAAAATGTAAACACAGCTGATCATAGCTGAGGATAGGAAGAATTTAGCATATTTTTTATGAAGTTTTTAAACAGCTATTTCTCTTGAACTATTGACTTTTAGGGAAAGTTGTAGAACAAAAGTTATCCATTATTATAGGTACTTTAACAACCTTTTAGCTTAGTACCCCCTTTCCGACTAACCTTGTGTAAAATGAAAATGTCTTCGGAAAATTTTATATTTTCAAGTACGTCCGGGAATAAATCCCAATTTTTACCAAATGTCCGGTTATTTAAATCTTTGTCCGGTGTCGGCAATTTAGGTGATGGCAACCCTACTTTGAACGCATCTGGAGCGCGAGTCTCGCTTCAATACGACTATTAGTTATTCTTATGTTATAAGTAGGTATAGCTGGTTTTACTAGATTTTCCAACAATATTAGAAACGATTTTGGAATTGTTTCAATTATCTATTAACTTAGTTTTCGTAACCAATTGATGGAACAGATTTTGAACCCACCATTGACTGAGTAAGAGATTCGCAAATTGCAGTTATGTACTAACATGCCCTGTAGATATGGTGTATACTAAAACAACCTAATAGCGTGTCCCTATTTGCGCACGTGCACGTAGCAAAGTTACCGCGACTGTTCGCGAAGAGGATGCGAACTTAGGGCTGCCATACGTCCGCGTTTTCCCGGATTTGTCCTAGTTTGGAAGGGCGACCGGGGTGTCCGGGGGAGTTCCCAAAAACTGTTCGAGTGCAACCTGGACGCCTGTCGCTTGGACAGTTTCATTTGTTTACCATTTAATTTCTTTCTCGGGCGTCCTTGGAAACCCTTCGATTTCGACCAAATGTCCGGGGTTTTTAACCTTTTCACCGCCACGGAATTCAATAGAAGTTCCAGATTTTCGTGCTTCCAGCGCCACAACTTCATTAGGAGCTCTTCATTTTAACTATGTTATAAAAATAAGTTTACTGTATTTAACAGGTCATCAGCTCATCACTACTGTTTATTATATATTTCGTTATACATTTATAGCTTGGCGCTGGCGAGGCATCGCGTTCTGTGTACGTTGGCGGTGAAAAGGTTAAAATCTTTGTCCGGTGTCGGCAGTTTATGTGATGGGAGCTCCATGTGAGCTCCTCGCAATTTATAAGAGATCGCATCGGCAAACTTCGTAAAACCGATCACTTCCGAACTGAGTGTGACAATCAAAACCACGAGTTTATTCGAACTGCAGTAAAAAAAAATCTTTACGTTAACGCAATGAGTGGCGCGAAAATGAGCGACTGCCATTGGTTGTTTGATCAAGTTTGCCGTTGCGACTTCTTAGTTGTGTCATACTTAGGGTAGTCACCACCTAAATTGCCGACACCGGACAAAGATTTAAATAACCGGACATTTGGTAAAATTTGGGATTTATCCCCGGACATACTTGAAAATATAAAAATTTCCAAAGATATTTTCTTTTTATATGTGTAGCCAAAATATAAAACGAACGAAAATGTCAACGCGACCGATATCTGGGTTTCATCCGGTCACTTTTTGGGTACCCCCCCCGGACGCCCCCGGACGCCATCCCTAACTAGGACAAATCCGGGGAAACTCGGACGGATGGCAACCTTAGTCATACTATACACGAACTGCTTGGACACGTGCGCTTATAGACACGCCGCGTCATAAGAATAAAAAACACTATTGTTGTGGAGAGTAATTTTATTTTTAAGTTTTGTAACTAAACTGTAGTTTTTTGTAGTTTGTAGCTAAACTAACAACCATTATAGTAATTAATCCTAATTAGAAAGCTTTGTAAAAGTGTATCCAGGCCCGCCGCTAGGCGTTTCGTCGCCCGCGTGCAATACCGAATGAAAAAATGACAATGGCTTGAATTACGTGATGAGCAGTGCTGCCAATAAAAATTTGTTAATTCCCCACGTCAGTGTTGTCAATTTCCCGAAATTCCCCGCTTCGTTTTGATTAATTCCGAAGCGATACTTGGACGAGCTTTTTTTAGACGCTCCCCTCACTCTTTCGATTACTCCTGTATCTTGAGTGACACAAAACCGAAAAAAAAAAATTGGTCTCAATTACCCGAATTCTCTTTTTCCCCGCACGGACCCCCAATTCTCCGCGACCGTGTGCGGTGCACGCTTTGCACGCTCGCTTGCGGCGGCCCTGAATGTATATAATGTTAAATAGTGATGTAGATTCTGTTGCGTACTTTGACAGAACTAAACTAAATTAGGGGTGTTTGTCTCTTTCTGTTTCAATAGAAAAATAAAGTGACAGTTGCGTTTAGTCTAGTTTAGTACTGTCAAAATGTGCTACAGAGTCGATACCTACCATTATATCTACACACTGTACACTATTGAATTATATTTTTATTTGTTTTTTTGTTAATAAAAGCCTAGACTATTTTATTTATTTACATATTATGCCATCACTTATGTGGCTACCTACAGTATTTAAAAACCAATAAAGAACACATTAAACTGTACATTTTAAAGTTATTTACATGCCTATGTATTTATCCTTTTATATGTGTTATAAATACATACAAACAATAATACCTACCTATCGATATCTCACAACTCTACAAGGTTAGTCGGAAAGGGGGTGCTAGGTCGCGGGCCACTTAGTGTATCACTGATGATTGTTTTAGAGAAAGTGTGAAAATTTCAAAATTCGATAAAAATAATATACCATGCAAAATGATTTTAATTATAGTTTTTTCAAAAATTCTTCATTCCTGCTTTAGTTACGAATTCAGAAAATGGAGCTTCTAATCCGTGACCTCAAATATGACCTAAAATGTAAACACAGCTGATCATAGCCGAGGATAGACAGAATTTAGCGTATTTTTTATGAAATCTTTGAACAGCTATTTCTCTTAACCTAATGACTTTTGGGGAAAGTTGTAGAACAAAAGTTATCCATTGTTATGGGTACTTTAACACCCTTTCGGCTTAGTACCCCCTTTCCGACTAACCTTGTATAGAAAAGTTCAACAAAGAAACAAGATAATAAACTTATTTGAACACATAATCTAAGGCCCTGAGCAGACGACGGACTTGATGTCAGGCAGAATTCCGCCGCGAACAAAAATGAACCACTAACGGCAACAGGCGACGGGCAACAACTACCAACCAGTAACATGTTTGTCCGCGGCATAGCAGTCCGCCGGGCAAAAATTCCATCGTCTCCTCAGGCCCTAAGTCTGATTTTGAACCCAAAACCAGAAAATTACATCTACCATTACTATACGCCATTACAAATAACATTATAAAAATATAACGTATTATACAAAGCCACGCAACACGCGCGGTTGTCGCTTATATCGTGTCAGCTGGCGTAACAAAAAAATCTTGGCAGGATTAGCAAAACGCCAGGGGCCCCTAGCTCATTAGGGCCCTAGGCTACACAAAAAAAGGCAATTGATTTTTTCTATAAGGTTAAAATTACTAAATTAGAACTAAATTGTAGAAAAATTACAGATAATGGTGTCTATTCTGTAGCACATTTTGACAGTACTAAACTAGACTAAACGCACCTGTCACTTTCTTTTTCTATTGAAACAGAAAGAGACAAACACCCTTAGTTTAGTTTAGTCCTGTCAAAGTGCGCAACGGAATCGACACCACAGGGTACGTAAACAAATAACCATGTGTGGTATGATGTATGTTTCTAATATTAACAAGCACACGTAAGATCTTCAGTGTACAACGCACTCAAAAGGGGTAGCTGAAAGGCTTGAAAATTATTGAAAAGAAAGGTTATAAAGAACTATTCATTGAATCGCACACGCACATGGGCCACTAAGGCTCAGTTACCACCAAACGGAAAAATCCTCGCGGATTCTAGAGCACTTTTAAATTTCACTGAATAAGTAACTTTATCAATGGTGTCGATTCCGTTGCGCACTTTGACAGGACTAAACTAAACTAAGGGTGTTTGTCTCTTTCTGTTTCAATAGAAAAAGAAAGTGACAGTTGCGTTTAGTCTGGTTTAGTACTAAATGTTTTCAAACTTTCGCGATTTGTACACATTATAAAAATACTAAATCGGGTCTAATCGAGAACATTTATAAGGCAGAAAAATACCTTATCTGGTGGAAACTGATCCAAAGGAGCTCCACAGTCCACACACTAAACGCGGTGCGGTTAATGGCCGCCGCTTTTAAAGCAAGCCTAGCACGAATGCTGTAGAGTTACCTACCTACTAACCAAAATGTAATACGGGTCACTCACATTCGCACAAATACGCGAACCCACAAGTGTGGGACTGACATTCGCAATGACTATGCGAACATTTTCCATAACTACATCAATTTCTGTAATTAAAATATATGGGTTACTCAATCGAATTTGATGGCTCAACGATACTATTATTTTTGACTTTAAAAGTTCGTTTTTTTTGCGTCGGGGGTTTTTTAAATTTTTAATTTAGTTTTTATTTTAAACTTAGTCTTAAGTTAAAAAAATTTGCCACCATTGCATTGTATGTAGAATCAAATACTGATCAAAACGAATCCAAACACGACATATATCTGCTATTATTTTTTCAAGAGTGTACTAGTGTGCTGGATATCCTGGCTGCAGCATCAGCTCACCATGTCGCCACCATTGAATTGCATGTAGAATCAAATACTGCTCAAAACGAATCCAAACACGACATATCTGCTATTATTTTTTCAAGAGTGTACTAGTGCACTGGTTGTCCTGGCTGCAGCATCAGACCAAGAATTTCATAATCTTGCATAGTTATATAGCATACATGAATGTTTCAAATTTTATTTCACACGTATGTTTGAAAGTAAAGTAATACACATCTATGCGTCTAAGAACCCTTTTTTTTTTTTTTACGTGGGGAAATCCTCATGGACTATCCCCCGTCTGGGACAGACGGGGGGTTGTGCCGGACTTTTACCGGCTAAAACCACCACGGTGTCCCTCCTTCTGACCTAAGGCCGGGGTCGCGGGATTCGCTATTGCATGCACCGCAACCCCGGCAGGTCTTGGTCCACCAATTGCTGGTGGACCTCTCCACTGTAGGGCCCCACCCCACGACCTCCTGAGAGGCGCGGGGGGCACGCCACACCACCGGCGCACCAGAACACATGGCACGCCGTGACCACCCCGGGGACCAAACAAGTACATGGGTGCCAGACTACCCCGTGTCTGGGCACCCCTGGTCCCCCTGCGACGGGTCAGATTAGTGGCCCCACCACCTACCACTTTTCGGCCGCAGAGGATAGAAAGGGCGGCCAGGTACACACCGCCACTCCTCTTCCCCTGCGGCCTCACCGCGTCCGCCATCTGACGGTGGCGGCCCCGTCAAGGCCGCGGAAGGTAGGGAGAACGGCGCACCGTAATACCGGCACTCCTCTCCCGCCGCGGCCTCCCGCACTCAGCCGCGATGCGTTCCAAACGACATCGCGGCCCGCCTCAGTTGCGATGTCGCCGAAGCGACACCGCAACCTACTTGGGCGCTACATCGAGGGCTACCAGACCCAAGCCCCGACGAGCGGCCCCTCCTTGGGTTCCTCTTCGCTTCACCGTGGGGTTCAATGCCACGGCTACTAAGCCCCCCCGCAACGACAATGCGGGAACCCAACCGGGGGGGGCGTCTAAGAACCCTACCGCAGCTAACAAAACAGCTGATAACCTTGAAATGGCTGAACCAATTTTAATAAAACGTGTTTAAGATCACTCGCTAGAAAACCAGCTTTCAAATAAAAAAAACCGCACTCAAATCGGTTCACCCGTTTAAGAGCTACGGTGCCACAGACAGATACACACACACAGACAGACACACACATAGCGGTCAAACTTATAACACCCCTCTTTTTGCGTCGGGGGTTAAAAACGGAAAGCATTCGTACAATGTACGAATATTTGCGCGCATGTGAGTGACTCGGGTAACGTTCATCTAAGTGAATTTTGAATCGAAAATACTCGTTTCGCACATACTATTTAATTACATTGAAAACTTTATTCATATCTATGTATGTTCAAATTGTGCTTTTTTTTTATTCAGCCGTGATCATCCCACTTCAGGGCAAAGGTCTCCCTACCCTCCTTCCACTCCTCTCGGTTTAAGGGTTTCTGTGGCCAGTCCTTCCAATAACTATCTAGCTCGTCCCGCCATCTTCTGTGCCTGCCGCGACGTCGTCTGACGTTGTGTGTGCTCCACTCAGTGATGAGTTTTGCCCAGAGCTTGTCCGACATGCGGCAGACGTCCCAGAACCACTTCGAGCTAGCGGCTTTCTGTTGTGCATGTCGCAAAAATAAATATCAAAATGTTATAAGACGGTTATATTTTCGATTCAAAATTCTCATACATTAGCGATAAGTTTACGATTCTATACGTCAAAAATTCGTGTTAGTCCTACAGTACTAGTTAAATTACTTTTCGTACTATTGTTGGAGCAATCCTTCTTCACGTTACGCTACCAAGTCAGTTCTCTCTCGGCCATTTCCGTTTATGCAAGCGCGAACGGCCGCTGGATGCGAATGTATTTCACTGCGGGGAAGTGTGCGATGCGTGCGAATCGTAATTTCGTAGAGCACTAAATTGCTTAAACACAGTATTCACAGATTAATGATAAAAGTATTCTCTTCTGTCTGTGATCCATATAACGTCACCATTTTGTGATATTTTCTAGGGATGATACGTATATACTGGTACAGGTATAATTACCCAGTATGAGCTTACCAGTACGCAGACTGGGTATGTATAGCAGAAACCCGGTTCCGTACCCGATAGGTACAATTATTGTATTGTCGAACTAAATCGTATGACAGTACGGCCCTACGCGGCACTACGCGGGTCTGACGTCATACCCAGTGCGGTCGTTCATAATGCTCGCGCTCGCGGAGAATACGAAGCTACCCGAATGGTTACGGCGCTTTCCGAATACACATACGTAAGATTTTAGACATTTTCTAACAAATAATTCGGTGATTAAAAAAAACATTACATTGATTGGTAAAAGTGTCTATAACAGATTTACAGAAATAAAAATAATATATAAGGTCCAACAAAAATACCTGGACAAACTTTTACACATGTTCAATACGTTTAACTAATCACATCTAAGCACAGACGTTATAGTAGATACTCCGCATCTAAGTAAAAAAAAACGAGATCCAAGTGGTTTTTTTTCTAACCAAAAAATTATAACGTTTTAAATTGCCTGTACTCTCTAAGAATAAACTCATCCATTTCTTATGCATCGACCGCCATTGGGGCGCGCGCTAATTCCGTGCCGTGTTTTACCTAAACAGCGAAGTGAAAAATGTAACAAAAAAATAATAAAAATAAAATTGAAGTTGTAAAAAAAATTGGTTAGAAAAAAAATCACTTAGATTTCTTTTTTTTGCATAGATATGTTCAGTTACAGTTACTGAACACTGTGTAAAAGTTTGTCCAGGTATTTTGGTTGGATCTTATATACTCCGCCTAGTATAACTTGCACCTAGTATAACCGCCTAGTATAGTAAGCAGGGAACTAAATTAAAATGTATTGAATTTCGCGTATTTTATTGGTCGCGTTTTGCCCTAGTCTCACCTAATGGTAAGCAAAGACAGGGTCTAAGATGGAGCACACGAATACAAGGAACAGAGATATAGAGGGACTCCCCTATACCCCTCTGGCTCTCACATACACACGACGGAACACAGTAAACTGCTTGGCGCCGGACTTTAATGTTCAGGTGGTAGCTAGCCAGGCGGACCGTATAGATCCTACCACGTCGCGTGCTGGGTTTTGTTGAATCTTACAACACGCGTCTATTCCCAGCGTGCGGTGAGGAAGTTTTATATTCTAACAAGCCAATACATTATGGCATTTATGATTCATTGCAGGTAAAGGACGCGGAAGCTTTTCTGTCAGAGATGTTACGAGTGCTGAAGAACTTGTTCGCTAAGAAGCCACCCAATGAGAAACAACCTTCAAAACAAAACCACCCACAGAACATAGCTTGGTCTTACTATGACGATCTCGGAAAATAAATGTACAAAAAACAACGAAAGCACGTGTGATTTAATAAAATTGTTAATAAATAAACTGTATTTTTTGCGTTATTTTAACTGTTTTCTACACCCATATTCTAAGACGTTCATCCAAAACTTATTCGACTCAGGACGGCCTCGAAAACACCTTCAAAATTGTATTCTTAGTCGCAATTTAGATAGATATTTAAATTAGAGGCACAAAATAGATAGGTACAGAAGTCAATCTACATACAAGTGCGCTCGAGCAATGCACACATAGACACTGCTCACGGACACGATATCTCGGACTGTTTGGGACTAGAGTGCGAGTGAGTGCGAGCGCGAGTGCCATGCGCTTGAGAGAGATAGATATAGGTACCTAGTCTTGCCATAAATACGATCACGACGAAAAAAAATTTTTTTTTATTGCAAATAATAGTTATTACTTTTACAGTGTGTTAGTTTAATACATAAATATAAAACAATTAAAAATATAAAAAGCTTATTCGAAGTGGTCTCCATTGGCCTCCATACAGTCCTTTAAACGCCGAGGCCAGTTATCAATAGAAGCACGCACTCTTTCCATGGGAAAATTCTTCACTGCCAATCGTATGGATTGTTTTAGGGACTCCAAATTATCATGGCGTTTAGAGCAAGCCGTACCTACTCTCTAAAACTGAACATAAATCATAATCCAGCGAATTAAGACCGGGACTAGACGACGGCCAGTCTTCAGCTCTGATGAAGTCCGAAACGTTCACTTCCAACCAAGACTGCGTGGACCGAGCTTTATGACCCGGCGCGCCGAGTCTTGTTGGAAGGACCATATTTGGTATTGAACATGGTGTTGTTAAGGGGCTTAACTACCTTTTCAAGAATGGTATCTTGATACACTTGTGCAGATGTTTTGATACCTTTTTCACAAAAATATGGCTCAGTCACTCCTTCATAGCTAACACCCCACCAAACCATCACTGAAGTCGGATAATGCCCACGTTGCACTCTGTCGACTAATTGGGAAGCTTCCTTAGAGCTTTGAGCATAAATACGGTCATTTTGTTTGTTAAAATGTTGCACAATTGTAAAGATTTTCTCATCCGTAAACAATTTTTTTCTGTGTCCTCCATTTGCGTACCGCTTCAGTTGTTTCGATTTTACCACCCTATTCTTTTTTAAATTATCAGTTAAATAATGACCAGTGCGTCTCTTATAGGCTGCAAGTCCTAAGTCATCTTTTAAAATACACGACATGGTTCTGGGTGCTATCTTCATCTCCCGAGATAAAATCTTTTGCTTTCGGACAGGATTTCTTCGAATTCTTTCCCTTACTGCTTTGACCACCTTTTTCGTACGAACACTACGTGGACGGCCAGATCTTTTTCTGTCATAAACAGAGGAGGTCTCATTGTACCTATTAATAGGTACCGGTACACAAACATTTGACTAATACCAAGCGTATGGAGAGTTTTAAAAATTGCATTTGGCTCCATACCAACTTTGTGTAATGCAATCACAGCGATTCGGTTCTCTTTATCACCCCACTCCATTTTAATATCGCAAAATATTAGTCTTGTGTAGTTCGCGAACGAACTAGTTCGTAAGATCGCTCCCACAGATGAACTACGCGAACTAGCTCCGTCATTCCCCGCTCCATAGTTCGTTAGTTCGTGACCGATATAAATTTTTTGATTATTAAAAGTTGATTATAACTTGTTTTGCTTTTGTAATGTGTTAATCTGTCAAGGAACTGAATAATATGTTTATGTAATTGTTGATTATTTTCAAAACGTAATAAAAATCTTTAAAAAAACTAAACTTTTTATTCACTAACTAAATTAAAGAGTGTATTTATTGCACAAATGAGCCTAGGTATTATTTACAATAATGATATACTTTTTAAGAATATTCATTCAGAGGCTTTTGCTGTTTATAGTGTAAAAATTGTCGGTAAAAGTACAGCAATCCATAATCTTGTCACGTGCCCGTGCAGGAATAGTATCAAAACGAGCGAACGATCTGCCTTCCTCTGATTCGGGGAGCTGACGAACTAGAAGAGCGAACTAGTTCGTTTGGGAGCGGCGAACGAAATTGAGCGATCTCCGTCGCGAACTACTATGCGCAAGACTACAAAATATTGTACAATGTATTGGCGCCAAAATTAGAAATGTCAATGAATAATCGTATAAAAATGACAGATTCCAAATTCAAATGTAATATCTTTCTTATTTTTAATTGTAACAGTATTTATGGCCAGACTAGGTATAGATAGAGCGACCGCCGAGCGTAGGTATGAAAAGTGAAGAACATACATGTGATTGACTTCTGCTGTACAGTCACGTGTAATAAGATGTATACACATAGCGAACTTAAAAAGCGAATTTCTTTTAGATAACAAAGTTTAATTTAGAAATATTTGAAACGGTAATTCGTATGTAATTATAGAAACTATGTGCGGAATATATCATAATTCTAATATATATTTTAGAAGGAAATCGCTTTTTAGTTTCGCCATGTGTATACATAGTATTACACGTGACTGTACCTATCTGTTTTGTGACTGAGGGGTCTTCAAATGACTCGAGGTATTTTGTTTATCTGCATCGCGCAAATAACGTCGCGATAAATAGTTGTAAGGATTATCGTAAGCATACCTATTCGATAAATTAATCTCTCCGTTTTATAGTAGATTGGCATATAATACTGTTTTCCGCGAAGGGTTTGCAGAGGTGTATGCCGTTGTCCCTTGTAATAGGGGGCGAGTCTATTGCCATCAACTGGTCACAAACTCAAACTCCGACTCGCTGCGACTGAGGAATTCCACACAGAAAAACCCAGTAACACTGCCCAGCCTGGGGATCGAACCCAGGACCTCACGATCAGTCAGCATTTGGCATATAATAACAGTCCAAACTCGTTTAATGCTAAAGTCTAGTGTACTTACTGCTGTGCACAAACTAAAATTTATTTAGGCTATTGCCATCTTTGTCACTCTGATGAAATAAGATAGAGACAGACGTAAATAAGAGCTGTCTAATTTAGTTGAATTAAAATTTCCCTACAAATTACGACACCTCAGAACGTGTCGACTAAAAACACGGTGAAGTTCAAGACGTAAACTAGTTTGACATCTCTAACTTAGTTCTTATCTATCACCGTCCTTTTCTCGCGCCGCCTGTTAGTAAAAGATAGCAATCCTCTAATTAGTTTAGTTGGTGAAACAAGAGAATCTGCACAAATAACTGCTGTTATTCGATTAACATAATGAATTGATCTATCTATATAAATAAAAATGAATCGCCAAATATGTTGCTAAGCGCAAAACTTGAGAACGGCTCGACCAATTCGGCAATATTTTTTTTATATATTCCTTAAGGCACAAGGAAGGTTCTTATGGAGAGAAAAAACGTAAAAATTGCGTGGAAAATAGTAAAAACAACACTTTTCTTTTACCACTACAGGCCAATAACTTTTGACAGAAAGAAGTCTGTCCGGGCAGCTGTTAGAAATAAAAGAAAATAATTGAATATACGCGTTTATTAAATAAATTAGTCATTAGATTAATAAAATATTGTCTAAAAATGCATAATTTATTCACATTATGTATTCATTTATAAATAAAATATAAATACACACAAATATTTACAATGGAGATATTAGCGGCCATTTTGGAAAATGTTCAACAACCAGCGCCTCTAGCGGTGGATAGCTAAACTAATGACTGGCAGACTGATGATGGAAGTTTATTGTTAATAGCAAATAGGAGAATGCTGCTGATCCTCTTGACGTCAAGGGATTAAAAATGGTGGATCCCCTAAACGGAAACAATAGTAGCAGGACGCCGCCATTTATCGTCTCAACAGTCTCTAGTCGGAAATACATCGTATGACGTTAACCTTTTAAACGCCATCAACGGCTAAAGACGTCAAACAATACTATATAACGGGGTGAATAGGGATGCAGAGGTGAATCGGGACGAAATTTTAAAATAGATTCTATCGTTCAAATAATATACTATGCGTGCCAAATAAGAATAGTACTGTCAAGACGCCATTTTGTTCCGCAATACTCGTGAACTTCATTACCGAAGCGTAAGGTGTGCAAAAAAGTAAATAAAGAAATTATACTCAGTTCAATTATTTTTTGTTCACTTTTTGGTATTTCTAATCAATTTTATGCCAAATTAATTACACAGTAATTATATTATTATTATGGCGACATATTAGGGTGACCAGTAGCATTTCGTGAAGTTAACTATATATATTGGTTCATTTTTTTAATGAATACTGCTTCCAAATATTATTAATTTATCCAAAATTATCTATTTATGGAATTCAAGAAATAACATTTTATAAAAATGAATATAAATAATAATGAAATCTTTGAATAAAAAAAAAACATTTTTATTTTCATAGTGTTTTTTTGCTGGCGGTACTAATTTGACAGCTATCGTGTGAAGTTGTAGCAAGCGCGATCCTATTCTTATTTAGCACGCTTAGTAGTTTCTTGCTAACGAGGACACTTAACCGTTAATTATAATTAATTTGAATTTGACTGACATGTCACTAATGACAGTATTGCGCACGTCATTGTGATTTGAAGGTTATAGAGAAAACTTTATTGTTAAATAAAATACCTGAAGAATAATTATAAAGGAGACGATATTCGTGAAATTAAAAGCTTTGAATGTTGTTTCTTTAATTACAGGTAAATTAATATTTTGTAAAACAGTAAGTACTTACTTTATAAAACAATCTTTCGTAAAACAATAAAAACTTTAATTACAGAAACGCAGTTGAGTTTATTTACGGACATCGAACCTTAAGATATCTTATATACAGTAAACACATTAGAGTCCTTTTTGGCAACAAACTATAATTTCAATATTAAAATCCCTTTTAATGTTTCGTCCCGTTTCACCCCTGCATCCCTATTCACCCCATTTTACGGTAATGTGTTCAGGTCGAGGACGTCTATAGCCGTAAAATAAGCACGATGAATTTGTAGCGTGACGTGAAAGGAAGGTCATACGTCTATTAGCGTGCCGTTCAAAATATTTATATAAATGATTTACAAAATTCTCAAGATTGAGTACAGTTATTCACAATTAAATTCTAAATATTATTATTGACTAAAATTAAATCATTTGTTCGCTCAGTACCACTGTAAACTGCCATAGACAATATACAGAGTGCCCAGTATATCTTGAAAGTAGAGAAATAAAATATACAGTCCCCCCGGAATTCCTTTTCGATAAACTAAGTTTAAAGGGGAAAGAACTTTTGTGGCATAGCCACCCTGCCGCTCATATGACGATTTTTATTTCCAAATATCTCGGCAACGTGACAACTTAGGGCACCATATTGCTGACATTTTCAGTTCGTTTTTTTTTTTTTTTACTAAAACGTTGTCCCACACTAGGACTTGTCCTGTATCGTGGGTGCGTTTACAGACACAAATCTTCACACGCACAAACACCCAGACCCGAAACAACTAACTGTAGGCCATACAAATATTTGTTTCGTGCGGGAATCGAACCCACGACCCGCAGCGCAGAAGCCAATCGCTTAACCACTGCACCAAACGTGTCGTCAAAATTAAATTAAATTGTATTAAATGTTGGCTGTGCCAGCTTCCATAGACAAATGTTCGAACCTCTTTTATAATGTATGACTAGTGGCGCCCCCATTTATCATAGTGATCTTTACAGAGCTATATTGAATTATAGATATTGTTAACATTTGCCTTAGCGAGCACCGCTCATATGAACTGCCAACAATATACTGGACACCTTGTAAACTGAGCATGGGAATTTTATTATTAAAAATTGTATACGAAGAGACTTTTGTTTGGAAGATACATAAAAAACATAATCAGCCCATTACTGTCCCACTGCTGGGCACGGGCCTCTTCTCAGAATGAGAAGGGTTTAGGCCTTAGTCCACCACGCTGGCCTGGTGCGGGTTGGCAGACTACACACACCATCGAGAACTTTATGTAGCTCCTTCTGGTGTGCAGGTTTCCTCACGATGTTTTTCCTTCACCGTTAACGCAAGTGATAATCAAATTCTGATCTACACATAAATTTGAAAAGTCAGAGATACGGGCCGGGTTAGAGCTTAGACAAGCGTTCAACCGGAAGACTATCACTGCTTGTAGGATACTAATTAAAAATAACTAAATAATACTTCCAGTTACATACAAGACATAATTATGTACAATTTTATATCAGATCTCTTTTGTAATCACGATGAGACACTTCATGCCTTTGTTAGTCAAAGCTTAGGCCACATGGATCTAGATATCGATACACAACATCACGCCTGTATTCCCCTAAGGGTTTGGCAGAGGTGTATAGTAACACCCTCATTTCGCCGTTATGTTTAATTTCAATGGAGCGAGCCTATTGCCACCAACCGGGCACAAATCCAAACTGCGGACTACTACTGAGGAATTCCACACGGAAAACCCAATAACTCTGCCCGGTATAGGGATCGCACCCAGGACCTCACGATCAGCAGTCGCGCTTGCCACCACTAGACCAATGAGGCAGAAACATCGACACATCTCCCGATTTTTATCGTCTGTTGTGTCGTCATATTCTCTTCTATCTAGCCTTTTCCCAACTATGTTGGGGTCAGCTTCCAGTCTAACCAGATGCGGCTGAATACCAGTATTTTACACGGAGCGACTGCCATCAGACCTCCGCAACCCAGATACTGGGTAATGCCGATATCCTAGGGTTAGACCAGTTGTCAGACTTTCGGGTTTCTGATTACCAGTGACGACTGACATAGGTATTCGTATGACACCCGAGAACAGAGAACACGAGAACAGTTCATGGGTCGTAGTGAAAAGATTATCCAATTAGTGGATAAGGGGCCATTCAAGTAATACGTAAGCACGAAAAGGGGGTGAGGGGGTCTTTGCTTAGCTTATTTTTGATGACATGGGGGACGGGGGTTTCTAGATGACGATTACGTCAGCAATTTTTATTTTTTTACTTATTTTTCTAGACTTAAAAACTGTTGCTCATGAATAACAATAAAGAAACCTGATCAGTTTTAAAAATATATATATCAATGTTTATAAGCATAGGAGGGGGGGGGGGGGGGTAAAAAGCTTTGCTTATTTTTGCTGACAAGGGGGAGGGGTGGGTCAAAAATTACTAAAATTCTGCTTACGTAATACTTGAATAGACTACTCAGAGTACTATGTTAGCTATGCAAGCTCTTTCAATGATGTCACTATAAAATCTCAAATCTCTCACGTTTAAATCTTCAAGTTACATTGTCCCCTGTCTTGGGCTCGCTGGTGGCCAGATGAAGTTGAAAACTGGCTACATGGGGGTGGAAGACTGGCTGAATGGGGGTGGAATGCTGGCCACGTGTTGTCTAAGGCCGTTCACGTGCAGGCTGAAGACTAGCCAATTGGTGGTCCAAACACTGGCTACATAGGGGTCGAATGCTGGTCACATGGAGGTCGTAGACTGGCTACATAGGAGTGACAGGCTGGTCACGTGAGAGGCCACGTGGGTTTTGAATGCTGGCCACATTGGGGTCGAATACTGGCTACATGGGGGTCAAAGACTGGCCACGTGGTGTTTAAGACTGGCCACGTGGTGTCCAAGACTGGCCACGTGGTGTCCAAGACTGCCTACATAGGATTTGAAGACTGGCTACATGGGGGTGGAAGACTGGCTACATGGGGGTGGAAGACTGGCTACATGGGGGTGGAAGACTGGCTACATGGGGGTGGAAGACTGGCTACATGGGGGTGGAAGACTGGCTACATGGGGGTGGAAGACTGGCTACATGGGGGTGGAAGACTGGCTACATGGGGGTGGATGACTAGCCACATTGGGGTCGAATACTGGCTACATGGGGGTCAACGAAAGGCCACGTGATGTCCAAGACAGGCCACGTGGTGTCCAAGACAGGTCACGTGGTGTCTAAGACTGGCTACATGGGGGTGGAGGACTGGCTGAATGGGGGTGGAATGCTGGCCACATTGGGGTCGAATACTGGCTACATGGGGGTCAAAGACAGGCCACGTGGTGTCCAAGACTGGCCACATGGTGTCCAATACTGGCCACGTGGTGGCCAAGACTGGCCACGTGGTGTCCATGACTGGCCACGTGATGTCCAAGACTGGCCACGTGGTTTTTAAGACAGGCCACGTGATGGCTAAGACTGGCCACGTGGTGTCTAAGACTGGCCACGTGGTGTCCAAGACTGGCCACGCGGTGTCAAGACTGGCTACATGGGGTTAGAAGACTGGCTGAATGGGGGTGGAAGACTGGCTGAATGGGGCTGGAATGCTGGCCACATTGGGGTCAAATACTGGCCACATTGGGGTCGAATACTGGCTACATGGGGGTCAAAGACCGGCCACGTGGTGTCCAATACAGGCCACGTGGTGTCTAAGACTGGCTACATGGGGGTGGAAGGCTGGCTGAATGGGGGTGGAATGCTGGCCACATTGGGGTCGAATACTGGCTACACGGGGGTCAAAGACAGGCCACGTGGTGTCCAAGACTGGCCACGTGGTGTTTAGGACTGGCCACGTGGTGTCCAAGACTACCCACGTGCTGTCCAGGACTGGTCACGTGATGGGTAAGACTGGCCACGTGGTGACCAGGACTGGCCACGTGGTGTCCAGGACTGGCCACGCGGTGTCCAAGACTGGCCACGTGGTGTCTAAGACTGGCCACGTGGTGTTTAAGACGGGCCACGTGATGGCTAAGACTGGCCACGTGGTGTCTAAGACTGGCTACATGGGGGTCGAAGACTGACCACATTGGGATCGAAAGCTGGCCACAAGCTGGTCAATGGCTATTTAGGGGTTGAAATATCTCATGACTTTTATTAATTTCACTGTAAAATCACTTTTACACTAATATTATACCTAAATCTTCAAGTTGTAGTACACGGGTCTGTCTTCAATTAGAGGGTTGTCCCCTAGCTTGGGGTCGCACTGTGACCACATGGGGGTCGAGATGTCCATGTCTGGACCTTGTTGGAGTTGTAACTGGCCCTAGAAAGAAATAAATAATATATTAACTCTAATATATAAGGTCCAACCAAAATACCTGGACAAACTTTTACACAGTGTTCAGTACGTGTAACTGAACATATCTAAGCAAAAAAAAACGAGATCCAAGTGTTTTTTTTTGTAACCAAAATTTTTTTTTCAACTTTAGTTTAACTTTTTTTTTTACATTTTTCACTTCGCTGTTTAGGTAAAACACGGCACGGAATTAGCACGCACCCCAATGGCGGTCGATGCATAAGAAATGGATGAGTTTATTCTTAGAGAGAATAGCAATTTAAAACATTATTATTTTTTTGTTACAAAAAACACTTGGATCTCGTTTTTTTTTACATAGATGTGATTAGTTAAACGTATTGAACACTGTGTAAAAGTTTGTCCAGGTATTTTGGTTGGACCTTATATAAAACACAAAATCATACAATATTTATAAACGAAGATTAAAGAAGCACATTTTGAAGGATTTCTCTCTTATCGCATAGCAGCGAAATTTAATAGTATTATTTATATTTATTTTTCTTACTTTTCCATAGCAACTAGATAGCAATTGAGTTGCAATATGTAATAAGGTCCTTGAACTAACTTTTTATAACATGATGGTGGTACTTATGCATCGTTAACTTGTTGTGCCAACAATTTAATTATACAAGGTAATCGGAAAGGGGGTACTAAGCCGCGGGCCACTTAAAGTATCACTGATGACTATTTTAAAGCAAGTGTTAAAATTTCAAAATTCGGTAATTTTTATTTGCATGCAAAAAGGTTTTTATTTTAATTTTTCAAAAAAATATCATACCTAATTTAGTTATGAATTCAGAATATTAAATTTCTAATCTGTGACCCCAAATATGACCTAAATTGTAAAAACAGCTGATCATAGCTATGGACAGATAGATTTTAGCATATTTTTTACGAAATCTTTGAAAAGCTATTTCTCTTAAACTATCGAGTTTTGGGGAAAGTTGTAGAACAAAAGTTATCCCTTATTATGGGTACTTTAACACCCTTTCAGCTTAGTACCCCCTTTCCGACTAACCTTGTATGTCCTTCCTACGTTTTCTTACTTTTTACTTACTATATAAATATTTTATGTTTCTCTAATTAAGTAAAGGAATTTATTCTTCTTTTGAGAAATAAATGTCTTAAACCTTAACTCTGTTCAGCCTATGTTGTACCTTAAAAATATATCTAGACCTGAATATAATAATAAACAAAACATAACATCACGCCTGTATTCCCCGAAGGGATGGGCAGAGGTGTATAGTAACACCCTCACTTCGCCGTTATGTTTAAGTCCCATGTAAGGGGGCGAGCCTATTGCCATCAACCGGGCACAAATCTAAAGTTAGGACTGTTACTGAGGAATTCAGCACAGAAAAACCTAATAACACTTTGCCCGACCTGGGGATTGAACCCAGGACCTCACGATCAGCAGTCGCGCTTGCCACCACTAGACCAACGAGGCAGCTAGTCTAATCTAATCATACACCCATATTCTAATACGTTCCTCCAAAACTTACTCGACTAATACTCGACTCAAGACGGCCTCGAAAACACCTTCAAAATTGTATTCTTAGTCGGAATTTAAAGTGAAATTTGAGGTTCCTCGACTGAGGGTTCCTCAAATGAGTCGAGGGAGATTGGAGTCATTACGTCATAATTTTGTTTACCAGCATCACGCAAATAACGCCGCGATAAATAGTTGTAAGAATTATCGTAAGCATATTCGATAAAGTCTTCAAAATATTATTTTTGTTACATACGAACTTTGACACTTCCTTCCTTAAGGTAGGTTCCGAGGCACCTTGAGTTTGACAGATGATTCCTTACCTCGACTGAGGAAAAATCTCGAGTCGAGGACGTTTATGTCAACTATAACTACCGATGGTAGTGAGAAAGGCTGAGTCGAGGTGGAGTCGAGTCGAGTAAGTTTTGGAGGAACGTCTTAGAATATGGGTGATAGATTACAATTACCTGTCTAGTCTCAGGTCTTCTCTTCCCTCTAGCTCGCTTCGGCCAGGGTTTCTTCAGATGCACGTAGGTGATGTGGGCCCTCTTCTCGCTCGCATGCTTGAACCCTTTACCACACATTTCACATTTGAAAGGCTTTAGACCGGTGTGAATCTGTAGGAAATAACACATGATTACTTTTTTAAATACGTCTTGGTTTTAGGTTCAGTAGGCCCAGCACGAATGTTATTTTGAATTGGAAATACCCTAGTCTATAACATTTTAGTTTATTTTTTTGTGTCATGCATAATTTGTATTATACATATAGATATGAATAAAGGTTTAATGGGGAAAGCAACGCAAAACTAAAGCAGATGGCAGCACCTCCATACTTAGTTATTTCCACCAATCAGAACCATCAGGGTGATATTAACAATAATGTCAAACACATTGCAACCAATAAGATTGCAGTGGAACAATCGAAAGTGGCGCCATTAGTTCTACAGTTGCCTACCCCATTTAATAGTCTGTGCAAAACGAGTATTTCCGATTCAAAATTCACTCGCATTAACATTACGTTTGCGTTATTTAGAGGAAATGCGGTCGGCATTTAGTCAATACAAACGTATTCCTCAGTTTCCTCCTTGGATAATGTCACTAGAGCAAATATTTTTTACCATATGATATATATCTACCACCGCTGTCTCTATGTTTTGTTTTTGTCAATAAATTAATTATTAAAAGAACTAGAAACGTTTAAACTTTACAAAAATCGACCGGTTTTACCACCGTTTTCAAACATCTGGCAAACAAATTTGACAAATATAAAAAATAAAAGAAAAACATACAGACATAACCAAAGTCTTTCTTAAATTATTACAGAAAAAAATATTAAAATCGGTCCAGATTTGAAGAAGGAAATAGGGAAATACGAAAGTACGATTTCGCTAATATTGCACAGGAGAAATCAGTCCGAGATGCAGTTGTCTCTTTCGCGCTCAATTGGGAAGGTTTGCGGGAGGGGTGGGACGGAAATAGATCGTAAAAACCTACTAACGGTCAGGATGAGGAACACTGTGGGTTTTTAGCCGGTAAAAATACGGCAAACACAGGAAAAAACAAATCGAGATTATGATAGTAGTATAGTAGAATCATTACCAGTGATCGGAATAGGTAGAGCTAATGTACCTAAAGTTCAAGGAACAGAAACGAAAAGTGGGGACTTCCTTCCGACTAAAAATTTTTTTCCGAATATTTTTTTCTGAAACTCTGAAATAATATTCTGACTGAGTCTTAAGATTGGTAACTATCTTAATTATTGAGGCTGATCTCTGTTTACGTTTAGTTCCAATAATTGTACAAAATGAATAAATGGTATGAAAACCTATAAATTGTTTTTTTTACCTTGTTAGTTCTAACTATTAAAGCTGGTATGAAAATTAAATTAGTTTGCGCACTTACTTACGGCGTTCAAATGAAGATAAGGAGATTACTATACGTGCCAAATAAGAATAGGATCGCGCTTGCTACAACTTCACACGATAGCTGTCAAATTGGTACTGCCAGCAAAAAAATACTATGAAAAAAAAATGTTATATTTTTTTATTCATAAATTTCATTATTATTTACATTCATTTTTATAAAATGTTATTTATTGAATTCCATAAATAGATAATTTTGGATAATTTAATAATATTTGAAAACAGTATTCATTAAAGAAATGAACCAATATATATAGTTAACTTCACGAAATGCTACTGATCACCCTAATATGTCGCTATAATAATAATATAATTACTGTGTAATTAATTTGGCGTAAAATTGATAAGAAATACCAAAAAAGTGAACAAAAATAATTAAACTGAATATAATTTCTTTATTTACTTTTTTGCACACATTACACTTTGGTAATGAAGTTCACGAGTATTGCGGAACAAAATGGCGTCTTGACAGTGCTATTCTTATTTGGCACGCATAGTACCTTTATTTTTTAAACAATAAAAATCGTGTACTTTTTTTTAAACAGAACAGTAAATGAATTCGATAGTTGTTTTACTTTATTAATTTTAGTTGTACTTAAGTAATGTTACGACAATCGGTACAAATATTCCGAAAAAAAAAATTGTCGTAAGGAAGTCTCCACTTTTCGTTTCTGTTCCTTGAACTTTAGGCACATTAGCTCTACCTATTCCGATCACTGATCATTACTCACAAACATATGTCTCTGTCGGTTGCTGTGCGTCGAGAAGTGTTTGCCGCACAGACCGCACACGTAGCTGGCCCTCACTTGAGAGTGCACTCTTCTGTGTGCCACTAGGCGCTGTTTCATCCTGAACGACTTCCCGCACGAGTCGCACTTGAAGGGGCGCTCGCCAGTGTGGACCCACGTGTGGTCCTTTAGGAGGGCGTAGCTCTGGAAAGAGGGCATTATACAAGGTTAGTCGTAAAGGGGGTACTGTTTAGTAATTATCTAAATTAGTAAATTTTTTGTAACTAGATGGTGTTGGGATCGATTTACATCACGATATGGTTTCGTTACATCAATTTTTTTTTATTTTTTAAACGTTGCCCCACACTAGGATTTCTCCTGTATCGTGGGTGCGTTAACAGACACAAATCTTCACAAGCACAAACACCCAGACTCGGAACAACTATCTGTAGGCCATACAAATATTTGTTCCGTGCGGGAATCGAACCCACGACCCGCAGCGCAGAAGCCAATCGCATAGCCACTGCACCAAACGTGTCGTCAATTTGACTACCCAAACTGAAAGCGATGCATTAAATTGTCTTGCTCTGTGGGATACGTGTTTTATTCGGTTAACACAGGTTCAAGGAACTTTGTATCGAAAGTGTACAGGTACTAAGCCGCGGGCCACTTAAAGTATCACTGATGACTATTTTAAAGCAATTGTTAAAATTTCATAATTCGATACTTTTTATTTGCATGCAAAATGACTTTCATTTTAGTTTTTTCAAAAAAAAAATCATACCTGCTTTAGTTATGAATTCAGAATATTAAGTTTCTAATCCGTGACCCCAAATATAACCTAAATTGCAAACACAGCTGATCATAGCTATGGACGGATAGATTTGAGCATATTTTTTACGAAATCTATGAAAAGCTATTTCTCTTAAACTAATGACTTTTGGAGAAAGTTGTAGAACAAAAGTTATCCATTATTATGGGTACTTTCACACCCTTTCGGCTTAGTACCCCCTTTCCGACTAACCTTGTATAGTCTGGTTACATGCTAAGGAGCACGTGGCTAATTAACAACCACGTGGATCATATGATTTGTAAAATTAAGCTGCGTTTACCGCGGTCAGTCCGTGAATGAGTGACCATTTGTTACACATTGAGAACCCTCCTTGCCTCGGAGAGCACTTTAAACCGTCGGTCCCATGTCATAGGAATATCTATGACAGTCGTTACGAGTAGTCAGAGGCCCGAAAGTCTGACAACCAGTTTAACTTTAGGATATGGGCATTGCCCAGTAACTGGGTTGCGGAGGTCTGATGGCAGTCACTCCGTGTAAAATTCTGGTATTCAGCCGCATCTGGTTAGACTGGAAGCTGACTTCAACCAATCCCATGCAGGGTCAATATGTGTCACCAGGAGAACACGAGGTTTGAAGGAATTAGACGAATTTTGACACATCCTGTATTTTTGGAAATATTATTATTGGACTGCCTCGTTGATCTAGTGGTGGCAAGCGCCACTGCTAATCGTGAGGTCTTGGGTTCGATCCCCAGGTCGGGCCATGTTATTGGGTTTTTCCCTTAGGAATTTCTCAGTAGCAGCCTGGATTTTGTGCCCGGTTAATGGCAATAGGTTCGCCCCCTATTCAGACCCGGACTGGCCATACGGGCAAATGCCCAATGGGTCGGTCACATAGTCGGAGACTTCGAAAGAGTGAGGGGAACGTCAAAAAAAAGAGGTCGTCCAACTATCGCCTATCGCTTGACAAAGAAAGAAAGAAAGAAAATAATTTATTTGAGTCTCGTTACAGACATACAAACATAAAATAAAAAATCAATAATATACACAAGTTATATGCCACTATGAGACAAAAAAAGCAGCCCATCTCAGCATAACGCTGCTACACCGAAGTATAGCAGCGCTGGTTTTCGGATGGGTCCTGATAGTGAAGCCACGGGCAGCCACGTGCAAATACAAAAATTAATCAATTAATTACATAAATAAAATAAATAAATTAATTAATGAATTAAAATAAACACATAGATATTTGTACGTAAATGAGTGAATATTTAAAGTGTGCCTACGTGTGCATCCGCCTTGACGTTGACGTTTCACATGTGTCAAAGAAGCCGCAAATTGATGTAAATGCACTCAAGATACAGGAGAAAGTGAGGAGAGAGTCTAAAAACAAAAACGTCGTCCGTCGAATCGCTTCGGAATGAAATTTTTTACCAAGCACTGGCCGACCGTCTCTCAAATGCCCGGGCCGATTTCAGGTCCCAGTGCGGCCCTGCCCCTATTACATGGGACTTAAACTATTACATGGGAAAAAACATAACTGGCGAAACGAGGGTGTACTAAAAACACCTCTGCCCAACCCTTCGGGGAATACGAGGCGTGGTGTTATTTTTATGTTATTATAACACTTACTTGGAACATTCGTCCACAAACTTCGCACATGCACGGCGACTTCATAGAGGGGTAGTTAGTTCTATTCTTGTCCGGATGCATTCTTCTGAAGTGACCGTGGTACGCCCTTGAGTCTTCTAACTGTAGACCACACTAAAAAAGAAAGAAAAAGCAATAATTTCATAGTTAAACGTTTTGTATATCCTAGATGGGACGAGTACATTTGGATCCGGTATTCGGCGAATCCGGCACCATTTTGACATGCGACGGGGTTGGGGTATGGCGCCATTCAAGTATTTCATAAGCACCAAAGGGGGTGAGGGGGTCTTTTCTTAGCTTATTTTTCATGACATGGGGGCGGGGGGGGTCTGGTTGGTGATTACGTCAGCAATATTTATTTAATTACTTATTTTTCTAGGCTTGAAAACTGTTGGTCATGAATAACAATAAAGAAACCTGAATAGATTTAAAAATATATTATATCAATGTTTACTTAAGCATAGGAGGGGGGTAAGAGCTTTGCTTACTTTTGCTGACAAAGGGGAGGGTTAAAAATAATTAAACTTTTTAACAAAAAAAAACCGACTTCAAATCTCCGAAGTTCTTCATCAGATCTTCACCAAATTTAAATGGGACCATTTCGAAAGAATACTCTTTCAAACAAAAAAATAATCATTAAAATCGGTTCACAATTAGCAAAGATATCGAGGAAAAAACATACAAAAAAAAAACATACAGACGAATTGAAAACCTCCTCCTTTTTTGGAAGTCGGTTAATAATTACTAAAATTCTGCTTACGTAATAAGTGAATGGCCCCTATTCGGCAGCGTCAGGTAATTTGATCAGAAACAAAACCCTCTTAAAAACAAGCTTTTATCTTCCTGCTCCATCATCAGACCAGCTCCATGGTATCATATTATTACATTCTCAGCGAAGTTACAAAGGTATACTAAATTTCAGCTCACTCGGATGTCGGCAAGTGCTTGCTTATCTTCTTTTCGTGTGGTTAGTGACTAACCTGGTGTCAGAGTTTATGCCGCCCATGGGCCTCTGACTTGGCTTCACATGCCGTCGAGAAATATCTCTCAGGCATGCCAGTTTCCTCACGATGTTTTCCTTCACCGTTTCTAAGTAAGTGATAATTATACAATACGCACATAAATTCGAACAATCAAAGGTGTCTGCTCGTCTGTCTTTTGGGTAATTGTTCTGTGGACATGGGTGGCGAGTTGACAGAATCTAGACCATTTACCTATTATAGATAGAATACATAGTCCAAAAACCCTCCAAAAACCCTCTCCACCGATCGACACTATTATCCCAGAATAGTACGTGAAGCGATTGGATTGTAATTAAGAAGTACAAGAATTTCAATCGGGAAGATAGATACAAACTATCAACATTATGGAATCCGGTCATCAGTAAGTGTTATCGTCGACGAGACGATTTAGGCGAGTGTAAAGACGTTAGTGTGGTGTGTCGAAGTACCGACGGTAATATTTAAAAGAAATCAAGATCAAGTGAGGGTAGATGAAAATACCCTTGCTTCACGAAGATGACAATTGCTCCGCCACTTCAGTCTACCCGTGACCACGGCCGGTGAAATTCGGTCGAAACGTCGGGATTAATAAGGTATTTTTCTGCCTTATAAATTTTCTAATCAGTATTTTTATAACATTTACCAGGGACAACTTGTGACCAACGGATGCCCCTCAAGCTGAAGGGCAAAATCTACAAATCCATTATAAGACCTGTCGTGCTGTACGGATCAGAGTGTTGGGCCGTGAAGAAGACGGATGAAAGAAGATTACACGTAGCGGAGATGAGAATGTTGAGATGGATGTGTGGAGTGACGCGAATGGATAAAGTAAGAAATAAGTATATTAGAGGAAGTTTGAAAGTGGCACCAGTGACAGAAAAGTTGAAAGGAAAGCGTTTGTCTTGGTATGGGCATGTGCTGAGGAGGGATGAAACACATGTGACTAAGAGAGTGATGAATATGAATGTTGATGGATGGAGGGGGAGAGGGAGACCTAAGAAAAGATGGATGGATTGTGTGAGGGAGGATATGAAAGATAAGGGAGTAAATGATAATGAGACGGCTGACAGGGAAGAGTGGAAGAGAAAAACATATTGCGCCGACCCCAAGTAACTTGGGACCAGGGCAGGAAGATGATGATTTTTATATTACCTATTCTTTTCTGTGCTAGGGTGGGGCAAGCACCCCATCTGCCCCAACCTGTCGAGAGAAGAATGATTGTTACCTGTTCACATGGTATAGGTCCTTCAGCCTTCCGCATCTGGCTGGGGTATATCCGTCTCTTTTCATCTGTATCTTTGTCCTTTTCTCGCGCCCTCCTTTCGTTTTCTTTCGATTCTTTTGACTTTCTACCTTTTTTAGGTTTATTCGATTCCCTTGAGTCCTTGTCTGTGCCTGTTGAGATCAGATTATTAAAAAAAACACACTTTGGCAGTCTGTATCGTGTCATTTGTTGAATGGGTCTTGGCTAATTACCAATCGGGTGGATCACACGATTTGTAATTAGCCAAGACCATTCGTTACGCACCGAGACCCATCCGTGCTTCGGAGAGCACGTTAAACAGTCGGTCCCGGGTGTCATACAAATACCTATGACAGTCGTTACGGGTAGTCAGAAGCCCGAAAGTCTGACAACCGGTCTAACCTTAGGATAACGGTATTGCCAAGTAACTGGGTTGCAGAGGTCTGATGGCAGTCACTTCGTGTAAAATACTGGTATTCAGCCGCATCTGGTTAGACTGGAAGCTGACCCCAACATACATAACATAACATCACGCCTTATATTTCCCGAAGGATACGGCAGAGGTGTTTTTAGTACGTTTCGCCAGTTACGTTTAAGTCCCATATAATAGAGGGCGAGCCTATTGCCATTGACGAGGCACAAATTCAGACTCCGGGCTACTACTGAGATATTCCTAATGGATAACCCAATAACACTTTGCTCGACCTGGGTATCGAACTCAGAACCCCATGCTCAGCAGTCGCGCTTACGACAACTAGACCAACAAGGCAATCTATATATAATAGTTATATACTGATATTACAAAGAGGAAAGATTTGTATTTTTGTATGTAACGAATAAACTTAAAAACTACTGGACCGATTTCAAATTCTTTTGCCGTTAGAAAGCTACATTATCACTCAGTAACATAGGCTATATTTATTACTGAAATAAAACTTCTTACGCGGGCGTAACCGTGAGGACACAGCTAGTAACTTATAACTTTGAATGATAGATTGAGGAATGATGAGATTAGACAAAGTTGCGGTTTAAAAGATGATGTAGTGACAAAAATTGAAAGGAGTATGCTTAGGTGGTTTGGTCATGTTGAGAGAATGAGTGAACGGCGATTAACAAAAGGAATTGACTAGAATAATAGGTTCGTGGCGGCATCTATCACGCCACGTGAGAACTACGCAGCATGACGAATGTCTAGCAGACAACAGCGACAACAATGACAGCTGTCAAATGAAATGTCACAAATCCTGCATCGCGATATCAAGATCTGACACGGAGTTAGTATATACAAGGTTAGTCGGAAAGGGGGTACTAAGCCGCGGGCCACTTAAAGTATCACTGATGACTATTTTAAAGCAAGTGTTAAAATTTCAAAATTCGGTAAATAAAACCATTGTAAATTATTTTTATTTTAGTTTATTCAAAAATTCTTCATCCCTGCTTTAGTTATGAATTCAGAAAATGGAGCTTCTAATCCGTGACCCCAAATATGACCTAAAATGTAAACACAGCTGATCATAGCTGAAGATAGATAGAATTTAGAGTATTTTTTATGAAATCTTTGAACAGCTATTTCTCTTAAACTATCGAGTTTTGGGGAAAGTTGTAGAACAAAAGTTATCCCTTATTATGGGTACTTTAACACCCTTTCGGCTTGGTACCCCCTTTCCGACTAACCTTGTATATACAACTTCCCAACATCAACCGTTGGGCAGTAGCCCGCCAGACATAAGACTCGCCTATAGGAGAATCCCCCCTTTTCGTAGGAGGAACACCATACCTCGTTCCCCTATAGGTTTAAAGTTTGTTTACCTGTGTGATGTCTTGCGGAGACACTGAGATGACGTCTGTGGGCCTCTGACGACACAAACCGTACATTACATAACTCGCATAACGGACCATCTTCTGGTATCTGAAACAATACGGTATTGTGTTAGTGAATCTTAATAAATATCTTAGTCATGCCTAGTATTTGGGATACAGCGGTACAGGAGCGATACAGAACATTGACATCAAGTTTTTATAGAGACGCTCACGGTGCTATGTTAATTTACGATGTGTCAGAACCAAAATCCCTAGCAAAACTGAATGAGTGGGTCGAGAAACTGCAAGTATACTCCACCAAGAAGAACACAGTCTGCTTAGTTGTCGGCAATAAGATTGACAACCATATCATTTTGGGACTGACTGCATAATACCAGCAAGCACATTGGGTCACCCGCGCGACGGCGCTACGAGTATTCCCAAGGAGGGTTGATGTCAGGCAGGCGGCCGGTCATAAAACAATAAGCCAAAACCTCTAACAACATGGATTTATGAAATACATGTTGTGCCGACCCCACCTAGTGTGGGATAAGGGCAGGGAGAAGAAGGAGTAGGAGAATCATAAAAAATATCCGTGCCTCGGAGAGCACATTAAACCGTCGGTTCCGGGTGTCATACGAATTCCTATGACAGTCGTTACGGGTAGTCAGAAGCCCGAAAGTGTGACAACCGGTCTAACATTAGGATATGGGCATTGCCCAGTAACTGGGTTGCGGAGGTCTGATGGCAGTCACTCCGTGTAAAATACTGGTATTCAGCCGCATCTGGTTAGACTGGAAGCTGTCCCCAACATAGTTTGGAAAAGACTAGGCAGTAAATAAGAATATTAAATGAAAATATGATGACTTACGTTAGACGTTATTTAACGTTATTGAACGCTATCGACGTCTATAGACGTCAAACAAAAATGTGTTCGGGCCGCCAACTACGTCAATAGCCGTCACTTACTTATTAGTTTTCCAGTCACATTTTTGCACGCCACCTACGGCTATAGACGTCAAACGAAAATGTGCTTTGGCCGCCAACTACGTCAATAGCCGTCACTTATTTGTTAGTTTTTCAGTCAACCTTTTGAACGCCATATACGGCTATAGACGTCAAACGAAAATGTGCTTTGGCCGCCAACTACGTCAATAGCCGTCACTTACTTGTGAGTTTTCCAGTCAACCTTTTGAACGCCATATACGGCTATAGACGTCAAACGAAAATGTGCTCGGGCCGCCAACTACGTCAATAGCCGTCACTTACTTGTGAGTTTTCCAGTCGATGTTTGAGCTTCTTGTGCAGTTCTATGCCCTTGGCGCTGACGAAGGAATACCCGCATAGTTCACAGACGAAGTCTGAAGGATGCTTGATGCGAATATGACCCATGTATGTCGTGAATTTACTAAAAACAAGAAGAAATATTTAGTTAAACAGAGAATGGACAAAACGTCTAATCCACCTCTAGCAATGAGTGATATGTCATTAGAAAGGTCTTTTTAAGCGAAACATTTATTACTAACACAACTAAAATCAATTGTTAGTATTTTCGGAGTTATAACACCTTTAAAGTGAAAAATCGTTTATATCCGTACTATCACAATTTCTTATTTTTTTGTTACTTATATCGCTATGTTCCTATCATATTATTTGGCTCGTGGCTAAATAACAACCGCGCAGATCGTACGATTTGCGAGGTTAAGCTGCGCTTGCCGCGGTCAGTCCGTGGATGGGTGACCATTTGTTACACATCGAGACCCCTCCGTGCCTCGGAGAGCACGTTAATGCCGTCGGGTCCCCGGGTGTCATACGAATACCTATGACAGTCGTTACGGGTAGTCAGAAGCCCGAAAATCTGACAAACGGTTTAACCTTAGGATATTCGGCATTGCCCAGTTACTGGGTTGCGGAGGTCTGATGGCAGTCGCTCCGTGTAAAATACTGGTATTCAGCCGCATCTGGTTAGACTGGAAGCTGACCCCAAGATAATTGGGAAAAGGCTAAGAGGAAGTTATAGTGTGAAGAAAAAGAAAGGGACTTAAATATAACTGGCGAAACGTGGATGCATTATACACCTCTGCCTACCCCTTCGGGAAATTCAGTCGTCATATTATGTGTTACTTAGATAGGTATCTTAAATAATTATTATACCTGGATGACCGAGCTATGCTCGGTTATTTTATCTCGACATTTTGAACAGAGTTTCCTTACTTAATGTAGGCACGCACTAAGAAAGTATTTTTGGAAATTCAACCTATAAGGGTTTAAACTAATAACATAATAATTAGCCCATTATTATCCCACTGCTGGGCATAGTCCTCTTCTCAGAATGAGAAGGGTTTAGGCCTTAGTCCACCACGCAGGCCTGGTGCGGGTTAGCAGTCTACACACACCATCGAGAACTTTATGGAGCCCTCTCAAGTGGGCAGGTTTCCTCACGATGTTTTTCCTTCGCCGTTAGCGCAAGTGATAATCAAATTATGATCCGCACGTGAATTTGAAAAGTTAGAGGTAAGGGGCCATTCAAGTATTACGTAAGCACGAAAGGGGGGTGAGGGGGTCTTTGCTTAGCTTATTTTTGATGACATGGGGGACGGGGGTGTCTAGATGATCATTACGTCAGCAATTTTTATTTATTTACTCATTTTTCTAGACTTAAAAACTGCTGCTCATGAATAACAATAAAGCAACCTGATCAGTTTAAAAAAAATGGATATGAAATGATGGATGGAGAGGGGAGGGAGACCTAAGAAAAGATGGATGGATTGTGTGAGGGAGGATATGAAAGATAAGGGAGTAAATGATAATGAGACGGCTGACAGGGAAGAGTGGAAGAGAAAAACATATTGCGCCGACCACAAGTAACTTGGGACCAGGGCAGGAAGATGATAATGATCAGTTTAAAAAAATATACCAATGTTTACGTAAGCATACGAGGGGGGGGGGGGGTAAAAGCTTAGCTTACGGGACAAAGATTACTAAAATTTTGCTTACGTAATACTTTAATGACCCCTAACGGCCGGGAACGAACTCAGACCCTCCTACATGGTAGGGAAGCGTTCAACCGCTAGACTATCACTACTATCTAAAAGTAGGTGCACGGTTCCAAAAGGTAGGTTCTATGGAGAAGAGCCGGCAAGAAACTCCATGAATACTCTTTTCAAAATAGTAGTTCATTACAATTCCATTACAGTAGTGTGAGAAATAGAATGAGAATAATGCAGGTTAATGTAACAAATAAACTCACATAAGAGTAACAAATAGAAAAATATGCCTTCTAGGATTGCCATGGCAGTTAAGAGCTGACCAGTCCCGACAGACGGCACCCGTTCACGAGCATGACGTGCACATCCGCATCGGTCAGCTCAACCATATTATAGGGAACCCAACGACCGGATAAACAACGCCACCATCAGCAAGACATTTAAGTGAGTGTGGCGGCATCTATCACGCCACATACGAACTATCTTGCATCGCGATATCAGAGTTTGACACGCAGATAGTATATATACAAGTTCCCAACATCAACCGTTGGGCAGTGGCCCGCCAGGCACAAGACTCCGCCTGGTAGGAGGATCCTCCTTTTCGTAGGCGGAACACAATATCTCTTTCCCCTACATTGGTGACCCCGACGTGATCGTCACAGACAATGTTTCCACATTGGTGACGATTACTAACGCAACCTTCGCAGCCTATAAACATCGGCAGCAACATCATCACTCAACAAACTCCCTCTGCTCAACATTCAAGCAAGCAGCAAGTCACACAGCCAGCCAGCATCCTCGGCTTCATCGTGTCACCACTAGCTTGCAGCGAACGCGCAAGCCTGGTCACACCTTCAGCCCTCTTCAGCAACATGGCACAGCACGCTGCAAATTCGACCGGTCAACTAGCAGAGGCACATCTCTCCTGGTCGACGCCAGCAGCCAGCCACTTCTCACCGCTCACAGTTCCGAATCACCGTGAACGACGCGGCATCCGGTTCCGACTCACCGGAACCCTCACCTGGCCCTGGCAAGCATCTCAACATGCAACGACTTGCTGACTCATCACTACAATCGACCTCCGATCTTGGGGGGGAGTGATGTGGCGGCATCTATCACGCCACATACGAACTATCTTGCATCGCGATATCAGAGTTTGACACGCAGATAGTATATATACAAGTTCCCAACATCAACCGTTAGGCAGTGGTCCGCCAGGCACAAGACTCCGCCTGGTAGGAGATCCTCCTTTTCGTAGGTGGAACACAATATCTCGTTCCCCTACATGAGCATGACAGACTCATACTACCAGACAATAGGCAGTAATATGATATGATTATAAGTGTATCATTAATAGCTGCATGATGCTCATACTTTACAGTTTGGAATGAAGTATTCGTTCTGCCTAGCTTTGTCCCAACTATGTTAGGGTCAGCTTCCAGTCCAACCAGGTGCGGTTGAATACCAGTATTTTACACGGAGCGACTGCCATCAGACCTCCGCAACCCAATTACTGGGCAATGCCGATATCCTCAGGTTAGACCGGTTGTCAGACTTTCGGACTCCTGACTTCCCGTAACGATTGTCATAGGTATTCGTATGACACCCGGGACCGACTGTTTAACGTGCTCTCCGAGGCACGGAGGGGTCTCAATGTGTAACGAACGGTCACCCATCCACAGACTGACCGCGGCAAGCGCAGCTTAACCTCGCAAATCGTATGATCCGCGCGGTTGGTAATTAGCCACGAACCCCTCTGGAATGAAGTATTGTAAAGCGATATTATTAAAATAATAATTATAATACGCAATAAAAAATAATGACTCACACAAACTCATCCTGGCAGTGCGGACACCTGTACTTGGTCCCTTTGTGCCACCGCTCGTGTAGTCTCGCCGTTTGTCTATGGGTCGTGACGTAAGTACATTGCTTACAGCTAAACCGTTGTGTATGGTGCGCTGTTATATGTTTTCGTAGAGCGTGAGGGTGCTTGAAATGTGTCTTGCAGATCTCGCATTCGTGTTCGCCGCATTGCTGGGGAATATAAATGAGAATTATTTAATGCAGCAAACCATAGGACGGTCGCTCGAGCGATCAAGACGATGTACTAATCCGGACGATGCTCGCTCGAGCGATCAAAATGGTGTACCGAGTCACAGAACGTTCGCTGAAGCGATCAAGATGGTGTATTAAGCTAGAGGATTGTCGCTCGACCGATCAAGACGGTGTACCGAGCTATAGGACGGTCGCTCGGGTGATCAAGACAGTGTACCAAGCCACAGGACGGTCGCTTGAGTGATCAAGATGGTGTACCAAGCTACAGGACGGTCCCTTGAGCGATCAAGACAGTGTACCAAGATACAGGACGGCCGCTTGAGTGATCAAGACAGTGTACCAAGCCATAGGACGGCCGCTTGAGTGATCAAGACAGTGTACCAAGCCACAGGACGGCCACTCGAGTGATCAAGGTGGTGTACTAAGCTACAAGACGGCCGCTTGAGTGATCAAGACAGTGTACCAAGCCACAGGACGGCCGCTCGAGTGATCAAGGTGGTGTACTAAGCTACAGGACGGCCGCTTGAGTGATCAAAACAATGTAACAAGCCACAGGACGGTCGCTTGAGCGATCAAGAGGGTGTACTAAGCTATAGGACGGTCCCTCGAGCGATCAAGACAGTGTACCAAGCTATAGGACGACCGCTTGAGTGATCAAGACAGTGTACCAAGCCATAGGACGGCCGCTTGAGTGATCAAGGTGGTGTACTAAGCTACAGGACGGCCGCTTGAGTGATCAAGGTGGTGTACTAAGCTACAGGACGGCCGCTTGAGTCATCAAGACAGTGTACCAAGCCACAGGACGGCCGCTCGAGTGATCAAGGTGGTGTACTAAGCTACAGGACGGCCGCTTGAGTGATCAAGACAATGTAACATGCCACAGGACGGTCGCTTGAGCGATCAAGACGGTGTACTAAGCTATAGGACGGTCCCTCGAGCGACCAAGACAGTGTACCAAGCTATAGGACGGCCCCTTGAGTGATCAAGACAGTGTACCAAGCCACAGGACGGTCGCTTGAGTGATCAAGATGGTGTACCAAGCTACAGGACGGTCCCTTGAGCGATCAAGACAGTGTACCAAGCCACAGGACGGCCGCTTGAGTGATCAAGACAGTGTACCAAGCCATAGGACTGCCGCTTGAGTGATCAAGACAGTGTACCAAGCCACAGGACGGCCGCTCGAGTGATCAAGGTGGTGTACTAAGCTACATGACGGCCACTTGAGTGATCAAGACAGTGTAACAAGCCACAGGACGGTCGCTTGAGCGATCAAGACAGTGTACCAAGCCACAGGACGGCCGCTTGAGTGATCAAGACAGTGTACAAAGCCATAGGACGGCCGCTTGAGTGATCAAGACAGTGTACCAAGCCACAGGACGGCCGCTCGAGTGATCAATGTGGTGTACTAAGCTACAGGACGGCCGCTTGAGTGATCAAGACAGTGTACCAAGCCACAGGACGGCCGCTCGAGTGATCAAGGTGGTGTACTGAGCCACAGGACGGCCGCTTGAGTGATCAAGACAGTGTACAAAGCCATAGGACTGCCGCTTGAGTGATCAAGACAGTGTACCAAGCCACAGGACGGCCGCTCGAGTGATCAAGGTGGTGTACTAAGCTACAGGACGGCCGCTTGAGTGATCAAGACAGTGTACCAAGCCACAGGACGGCCGCTCGAGTGATCAAGGTGGTGTACTAAACTACAGGACGGCCGCTTGAGTGATCAAGACAGTGTAACAAGCCACAGGACGGTCGCTCGAGTGATCAAGGTGGTGTACTAAGCTATAGGACGGTCCCTCGAGCGATCAAGACGGTGTAACAAGCTATAGGACGGTCGCTCGACCGATCAAGGCATCGGACTGAACCACAGTACCAAAGACTATAATAATATACTTAGTATAGAGAGGCAAATCTGTCGGTTTTCGATTCTTAACAATAATTTTATTCATCGTATTTGTATTTTGTGCCACCTCCGGGCATTTCAATCATATATTTTAATATAGAAACACTGAACCACAAAACAGATAGGTACAGAAGTCAATCACATGTATGTACTTCACTTTTCATACCTACGCTCGGCGGTCGCTCTATGTCAATCGATAGTTTCACTATCGATAGTTTAAATTGAAAATCAGCTACTCCATCGATAGGACTATCGATAGTATCGACACTATCGTTAGTATCGATACTATCGATAGCATGGTTCACGTCAATACTATTAACATGCATCAATAGTATCGATAGTATTGTTTTTGAAAGCTTCAATAGTATCGATACTATCGATAGCTATACAGAATCGATAGGGGCTTGAATTTCGATAGTATTGCTTTTGACAACTTTGATACTACCTATAGTATCGATAGTATTGCTTTTCTGAACTTCAATACTATGGATAGTATTGCACTGACAGTACTATTGCCATCTTCTTAGCTATCGATAGTATAATCGATAGTCATACTATCGTTGAACTATCGATAGACTGTCGTACTACTATCTATATTCGCCTATCGATCGGCACCACTAGCGCGCATCCCCCTCCTGCCGCTCACATATCTCAAGAGGTGACTAGCACTTGCGCGCAGACTATAGCATGCACAGTGCAAAATTATATTTAAACTAAACGTCATACTCACATCTGTATGCCTCGTCATATGACTGTTATACGCATCTTCGTCCAGAAACCCCTTAAAACACTCCGTACACTTAAACACAGAATTCTTATAATTAGAACTGTCCTGTCTCTTCACAATCTCAGCTATTTGTTCGTCAAACGTCAAATCAGTAATCGTAAACAAAGTTTCATTCAAATCATCATTCAGGAATGGTTTCCTTCTCCTATCAATCTTCGGTTCTACCGGCTCTTTTATCTTTTTCACTCTCTTAGCTCCTTTGATGGGCTTCTTATCTTTCTCTTTTCTTTTTTTACTCTTTTTCGTCTTACACCTGTCTAATGGAAGACTGTCGTCGGAAGAATAGTTATCTTTGTCAGACATTACGTATTCTCTGTCTGACGCAATATTGTCGTCGTCAATGACGTCAGTGATTGCGTCATTCTTGTCTGTGATTTCTTCTGTTATGAGAAATATTTCGTTTTCAACTTTTATTTCAACTGCGCATGTGTCTTGTGGTACTGGTGATTTATCGTCGGTGATTTTGATAGGTGGTTCTTCGTATTCGATGTTGGCATCGCAATGGTTAACTTCGAAGTGTTTCGGTGATAACGTAGAGGCGAGTTGGTTATTTCGGCGATTAATTGTCTTTATATTTTGAATGGTTAACTGGAAATGAAAATAGGGTAAGTAGTTTGATGACACGTAAAGAAGAAGAACATAGTCTGTCATACCACTTTAAGTATACTTAATCAGGAAGAACATAGTCTGCTTAGTTGTCGGCAATAAGACTGACAAGCATATCATTTTGGGACCCAGTGCATAATGTCGGCAAGCACATTGGGTCACCCGCGCGACGGCGCAACGAGTATTCCTAAGGAGGGTTGATGTCAGGCAGGCGGCCGGTCATAAAACAATAAGCCGAAACCTCTAACAACATGGATTTATGAAATACATGTTGTGCAGACCCCACCTAGTGTGGGATAAGGGCAGGGAGAAGAAGAAGAAGACTTTGACAGCACTAAACTAAACTAAGGGTGTTTGTCTCTTTCGGTTTCAATAGAAAAAGAAAGTGACAGTTGCGTTTAGTTTTAAATGTGTAACAGAATCGACACCAGTGTGTGTAGTCTACCAACCCGCACCAAGCCAGTGACTAAGGCCTTAACCGATCTCGCTCTGACAAGAGGCCCGTGCCCAACAGTGGAACAGTATTGGGCTGATGATGTGCTCAGTGCCAGCCCAGGAGTAGAGCGAAAGTGAGAGGGTGCCGTCTGTCGGGACTGGTCAGCCCTTAACTGCTATGGCAATCCTAGAAGGCATATTTTTCTATTTATTACCCTTATGTGAGTTTATTTGTTACATTAACCTGCATTATTCTCATTCTATTTCTCACACTACTGTAATGGAATTGTAATGAACTACTATTTTGAAAAGAGTATTCATGGAGTTTCTTGCCGGCTCTTCTCCATAGAATCTACCTTTTGGAACCGTGCACCTAGTTGTGACGTTTTAAAAGTGCCTGAAATCTGGTCTATTTGAAATAAAAAACTTTGAGTTTGACTTAGAGGAGCGGTCGCTCTAAGCGCCAGGAGGCAAGAGGGGTCAAAAGCTGATATTTGAAAAGATTGGTATTTTTTTTATTAAACGTAAACTGAATAGAATAGAATATACTTTATTGTACACCAAAATTGTTACACAGCTCTTATACAATAACAAACATTAAAGGGTACAATGGCGGTCTTATCGCTGATAGCGATATCTACCAGACAACCTTGGGATGAACATGAAGTCAATGAATATGATAGGCGGGATAGTCCATGGTATACTGCTGCAAAAAAATATACTACACACCATACATAGACATAATACTCATATATATATATATATAAATATTGTAATATATATATATATGATATATAATTATGTGATAGGGAAAACAAGGTAGACTGATGATTTATGAGGAATTAGAAACGTGTTGAGAGAAGAAATGATCTTTAACTAATTTTTTAAAAGAATCCAGTGACTGAGCTTGTCTTACTGGCATCGGCAACGCATTCCACAAACGAAACTGAAATACACTTTAGGGGCCATTCAAGTATTACGTAAGCACGAAAAGGGGGTGAAGGGGTCTTTGCTTAGCTTATTTTTGATGACATGGGGGACGGGGGTGTCCAGATGATGATTACGTCAGCAATTTTTATTTATTTACTTATTTTGCTAGACTTAAAAACTGTTACTCATGAATAACAATAAAGAAACCTGATCAGTTTAAAAAATATATATACCTATGTTTACGTAAGCATAGGAGGGGGGGGGGGGGTAAAAGCTTTGCTTACTTTTGCTGACAAGGGGGAGGGGAGGGTCAAAAATAACTAAAATTCTGCTTACCTAATACTTGAATGGCCCCTTATGTGATGTGAAAGCGTCAAAGGGCTTCGAAAGACAATCTCGCACTACCCTGATCAAGGTCTAACGCTGTGCTGATTGCAATCATCAGCAAAGAATAATAAGGGAAAAGAAGAGAATTATCTATATATAAGGTCTAACAAAAATACCTGGACAAACTTTTACACAGTGTTCATTAGGTTTAACTAAACATATCTATGCAAAAAAAACGAGATCCAAGTGTTTTTTTTTTCTAACCAAAAAATGTTTTTCATCATTAATTTTAATTTAATTATATTTTTTTTAACATTTTTCACTTCGCCTATTAGGTAAAACACGGTGCGGAAGTAGTGCGTGCCCCGGCGACGGTCAATGCATAAAAAATGGATGAGTTTATTCTTAGAGTACAGGCAATTTAAAACGTTATTATTTTTTGGTCAGAAATAAATCACTTTGATCTCGCTTTTTTTGCATAGATATGTTTATTTAAACGTACTGAACACTGTGTAAAAGTTTGTCCAGGTATTTTGGTGACTGACTGATCTATCAACGCACAGCCTAAACGGCTGGGGTTAGAAACTTGAAATTTTGACAGTAGGTTCATTTTGTGACGTAAACATCCACTAAGAAGGGATTTCTCGAAATTCAACCCCTAAGGGGGTGAAATAGGGATTTTAGGTTTGTATGTAAGTCCGTCATTTTTGAAGTAAGAAGCTTGAAATTATATATTAAGGTTTTTGGTTAGAAATAAACGTACACTTGTTTGAGCATTTTTGGAAATTCAACCCTTAAAGGGGTGAAATAAGTGTTGAAAGTTTGTATGAGAAATCTGGTACTTTTGAAGTAAGAAGCATGGGGAGAAACTGACCGACTGGCTGACTAATCTAGCAACGCACAGCCTAAACCGCTGGGGGTGATAAAAGACGGACGTTTTGGATTTTAAAATGTCACTTTAAAATGGGCTTAACGAGGATTTCAAACTTCACGCAAGCGAAGCTGCGAGCAAAAGCTAGTTTAATAATATACTTACACAATCGTGTTTTTTAATAACTTCCAGCATGAGTGAGTTCGCTCTTAGACTCTTGTGTCTAAACCGACTGCAGTTCATCAGCCTCTGTGCACATTCCATACACAGCTTCTGCGGTAGTTTGTCTTCTTCACATAACTGAAATAGACATAACATCACGCCTTGTATTTAGTACAACCTCGTTTTGCCGTTATGTTTTAGTCCCATGTATTAGGGGGCGAGCCTATTGCCATTAACCGGGCACAAAACGAAACTTCGGGCTGCTACTGAGGAATTCCACACGGAAAACCCCAATAACACTTTTCCTGACCTGGGGATCGAAGCCAAGATTTCACGATCAGCAGTTGAGTTTGCCACCATTAGACCAACGAGGTAGTTAAATTATGTTATTAGTTAAATTATAATATTAAAAAATAATATGTTGTGCAAATTCTCGATTGTGTGTGTAGTCCGCCAACCCGCAGGCCGACGTGATAGATTAAGGCCTAAATCCATCTCATTCTGAGAAGAGGCCAGTGGGACAGTAATAAGCTGATTATGCTTTACTTATGCATTATAGTATGTCATACAAATACCTATGACCGTCGTTACTGGTAGACAGAAGTCAGAAAGTCTGACAACTGGTCAAACCTTATATCGGCATTGTTCAATAACTGGGTTGCGGAGGTCTGATGGCGGTCGCTCCGTGTAAAATACTGGTATTCAGCCGCATCTGGTTAGACTGGAAGCTGACTCCAACATAGTTGGGAAAAAGCTAGGCGGAACATGCATCATAGCCACGGGGCGGCTTAGGACGCCAGCCGTTGGCTGGAAATCTAGTTAGAAAGCCGAATCAAAGACTCACCGATATTCCAGTCAACTTTTCGTATGCCTGTTCAAGTTTGTAAATTCTTATTGGAAATAACTTTTTATCCATAACTAGGCATATTCTGCAAACCTGAAAATAACAAACCACATTATTTTTGTTATCTAAAACCGATATACTACATACTGGGTGTAAAAATACCCTTAACGAAGCCGTAGTCTACGCATACTGTACATCAAACTAAGTAACATAGTTTGATGTACAGTATGCGTAAGTGTTGCTGTAAGTAACATACAGCAAACATAATTGCTGGGAAACGACGTTTATTTTTTGGTATTAAAAAACAGCTTTTAATGGGGATGGCAACGCAAAACGAAAGCAGATGGCAGCACCTCCATTCTTAGTTATTTGAACCAATCAGAACCATCATATTCATATTAGCAATAATGTCAAACACATTGCAACCAATAAGATGGCATAGGAACAATCGAAAGTGGCGCCATTAGTTCCACAGTTGCCTACCCCATTGTAGCGCGCAATGGAAGCGCGCGCGCAGCAGACTGTGCCTACATTTCAAAAATGTTGATTGATAATATTTGTATAGAAGAATGTTTAGTAATAACATTTAAACTTAGTTTTAGTGAAAAACGTACAAAAATATGGTGACTTTGACCTTCAATATCTCCATAACCAGTCGGTTCCCAGGTATGGCCCAGTACCAAAAAATCTTCGTAATGATGGGAAGAATACGTGGCTCTCGACTTCGTTAAGGGTATTTTTACACCCGATATATAAATCTGTAGACTTGGCGTGTCTGTACATTGTAAATATTTTAAAAAGGGGGTGGGGGTTAACCTTTTAAACGTCAACTACGGCTATAGACGTCAAACGTAAATGTGCTCGGGTCGCCAACGACGTCAATAGCCATCATAAAAGTAGAAAGAAAGAAAGAAATTTATTTGGCACGAAAGCAGTCAGACACACAGACAAAAAATTCATAAGAGACAAAACAAAATAAAAAAATAAACAAAAAAAATAAAGTATTTGTGTGTCTAGCGGCTGCGCCAAATAGGTTCAGTTCAGCATAAATGTCAGACCACTAGTGCCTGACGCTGGTTTTCAACTGAAACCATTGTGACGTAACTGATGTAAACCAGTTCCAAATAGATAAATACATAATGTTGCGGACAGCAAGCCTAAATTGTACATATTCATGTAAATAACATTTAAAGTAGCTATGTGGGTGTTGCTATATACCTCTGCTTATCCCTTCAGGAAATACAGGCGTAATGATAGATGAAGTAAACAAGGTCATAAAATACGTCATAGTATATAGCACAACATGACCACTAGCTACAGATATTAAACTCAGAAAAATATGTTGGTAGATAGCAAGTGTCGTGGGGCCATACTATACACAACTTGCGCCCCCCTGAACGATACTTAATGAGGTGCATTTTATGCATTGTTACTGATCCTGGCAGCGGCAGTCACCGGCACTCATTCATCGAACATGAAGAACTGAATCCTGAAGCCTGAAGTGAAGCAAGAAGAACGTGTAGTCGCTTAGGTTTTCTACCGAATGAGTGTCAATGTTTAAGTTTAAAGTTTAGAATTTCTATTGTAATGTAAATAGGTTTATACTGTGAAATAAATACGGCAAGTGCCTTTCAGTAAATTGTGTGTTTTGACTGGTTGTCCTCTACACATAAATAGCGTACATATGCATAAGTACGATGAATTTGTAGCGTGGCTTGTATGGACGTACTCATATGTCAATAGTGTGGTGTTCAAAAAGTTAAAGGACAGAACCAATTTCGATGATTTTTGGATTTTTTTTCTGTTTATCTGTTTGTCGGTTTGTTTGTGTCCGCCGCACGTAAATAGTACTAGCTCAATGCGGTTGACTTTTATACAGGATGTAAAAGAAATCATGTAATTCCTTCGAACCTCGTGATGTACTGCTGACATAGATTAACGCTGTACGGGATACTTATGGATTCAATAAAAAATAAATTACAAGAAGTAAACATGTGTTCTTAACGTGAGGCATTTTAGCGCCCCGAGCTAATGACCGCGCGGTGAGCGATACCACGCAATTAGCTCGGGGCGCTAAAATGGCCGTGTATATTTAAATTTATTTTAAAGAGTTACCTTTAAACTGGCTGGTTCTCCATAATCACAGTTGATGGAATCCTGTAAAAAATTAAACAAATACGTATTATCTATACTAATATTATAGAGAGGAAAAATTTGTATTTTTGAATTTTTGTATGTAACGAATAAACTTAAAAACTACTGGACCGATTTGGAAAATTATTTTGCCGTTTGAAAGCTACATTATCACTGAGTAACATAGGCTATATTTGGGTGAATATTCGAAATTTATTCTTGTCTTATTGCTTGACGGCAGCGGTATAGTTTCAGTTTTCATTATCATAATTATAGTATTAAACATCTGCATTCTTAACTTTGGGATGATGCTAATGACGTTCTTGATTTTTGTTAATATTTTTCGAAGAATGCCCCATTTATTACTGGAATAAAACTTCTTACGCGGGCGAAGCCGTGAGGACACAGCTAGTATTAGATAAAATTATTTTATTAATTACAAAAATTCTGAGATACAGTACGAGAAAACTAAGAAGTCGCATCGGCAAACTTGATGGAACAACCAATGGAAATCGCTCATTATCGCGCCACTCACACTTATTGCTTCAGCGTAAAGATCATTATTTACTGTAGTACTAATAAACATTTGTGGCCTTGAAGTCTCACTCAGTTCGGAAGTGATCGGTTTTACGAAAAATTATTAAGCAGCACACACCACTATCCGCACTCAAAACGGCTAGCTTTCCAGTCTGGTTCACAAAACCTCTAATTAGCACATTTAGAAAAAAACAAAAGTCATGGGTCAAATGGAAAAAGTACGGCAACCTTGCAGACTACGAAACTTTTTCTCAGCACAGAGCCTTATTTAAGAAAAATTGTGATAAATGTTTCTCTAAATACATTCAGTCAATTGAGGACAGCATTCATGGAAATATTAAAGATTTTTGGATCTATGTTTCCAATCGCAAAGGCAAACCCGGTATACCGGCAAAAGTACATTATAACAACATTGTATCCAACGATCCTCTATCGATTTGTAACATGTTTTCCGATTTCTTTGCTTCCGTATATGAGCCTGCTTCACATGCCCTTTCTCGTTGGGAGCCACCTTCTGAAACAATGTCTAATGACATAGTTATTTCTGACCTTAATTTCAAAGAGAAGACAATAATGACAGAACTGAAATCACTGGATCCAACTAAAGGCCCAGGTCCAGATGGCATGTCTGCATTTTTTCTCAAAAATACTGCCTCTTTTATATGTAGACCCTTATCTATAATTTATAATAAATGCATTGCTGAAGGTGTCATGCCGACGGTATGGAAACATGCTAATATCACGCCTGTACACAAGGCCGGATCTAAACGTAGTGTTGAGCAATACCGACCAATTTCCATTATGTCTATCTTGTCGAAGCTTTTCGAAAGACTAGTACATAACGAAGTGTACCCTATTTTTCATCACGCTATCATACAACAACAGCATGGGTTTGTTAAAAAGCGATCAACAATAACGAATTTACTGGCTTTCTCTAGCGATGTTTTTGACAACATGGATAATCGTATACAGGTTGATGCGGTGTACACGGACTTTCGGAAAGCTTTCGACAAGGTGGATCATGAATTACTGCTGAGCCGAATAGCCTTTAATGGCATTCGTGGTAACTTGTTGCGATGGTTCATTTCTTATATCACTAATCGCTCTCAACGGGTTGTAATCAACGGTTACCACTCTAATGCAATTCAGGTTACCTCTGGCGTCCCTCAAGGCTCTATTCTCGGGCCTCTTTTATTCATTATCTTTATAAATGATATTGGTAACTGCTTTCGCAACTCAAAATTTTTGTTATATGCAGATGACCTTAAGGTATTCAGACCTATTCGTAATATACAGGATTGCTATCTTCTACAGGAGGACTTGGACAGACTGACGGACTATTGTTACACAAGTAAGCTTCTTCTAAGCATCCCCAAGTGCAACTATATTAATTTTACCAAAAATAAAAACATTATTAGGTTTGTGTACTCTTTATGTGGTATCCCACTGAATAAAGTAATCTCGGTACGTGATCTGGGCATATTGCTTGATTCTAAACTCTGCTTGGATTTACATGTCGAACAAATCATTAACAAAGCATACAAGATGTATGGGTTTATAATGAGATCAACTCATGACTTTAAACGGACCTCCTCGTACCTTTGCCTATATAAAACTCTAGTCCGCTCACAGCTTGAATACGCCGTGCCCATCTGGAACCCGTACTATAAAAAATATATAGATATGTTGGAAAATGTACAACGCAAATTCCTTCGTGCAATGTATTATAGATGTCACAGAACGTATCTGCCGTATGATCAGTTGATCAGTAAATACAAACTTCTGACGCTCAGCTCCAGACGCACACAATTAGAAACAATGACCTTGTATAATATTGTTAATGGCAAATTTGACTGTATCGACCTTAATAATGTACTGTGTTATGCAGTCCCCAGAACTGTTCATAGACGCCAGGTGCGTGCAGGTACACTATTTGCAATAGGTACCTGCCGATCTAATACTGGCGAACGTTCACCAATTCGGCGGATGGCAGCATCATACAATACAGAATTCGAACACATAGACATATTTACATGCTCCATGCAAAAGTTTCGTAGACTTTTGTATGAGACACTGACTGTGTAATTTCATCATTAGTAGGCATAGTATTTCTTCTCTTTTTGTTTTTATAATTTGTTTTAATTGCATGATCAGCTTATTTCCTAGCAATTTAAAGTTTAATCATTAATGGTAATCTGTGAACAGCGCTGTGGGCTACATTATTATTAAAGTTATTTATGTTATCGTGTTGTAATATCCCATAATGTAGCTGTTTGTTGTTCCATTTTAATAAAATAAAATAAAAATAAAAATACGAAGTTTGCCGGTGTGATTTCTTAGTTGTGTCGTACTATAAAAACGGGTATTTACTGCTGTAAAGTAACATGCAATGTAACATGAAAGGTACGTAGTACGCACGCGTAGTGTGCACGGTTCGTGCGCGCAAGGCGTCCACAATATGGGAGTTCTGTTACATTGCATGATACAGTAATACCCCGGACTTACGCGATAGGTGGGACCAAGAGATAGCCGTGTAAGTCGAATTCGCGTAAGTCGGGGTTCAACCTTGCATATAAATACGTATAAAGTTTGTGTCATAAACCGAATCTGCACTGCGTACGTAATGTTTTAAGAAATTGGAATTGTTATTCCACACGGAACACATTCGAACTTGTCGTAAACCGAACACCCCGATGCGCGCGATAATCAAAAATAAAAACCGCGTATCTCCGAATTCGCGTAACTTTGCGACAATGTGGACGGCAAATTCTTTCATTGCGTGTTACATTGCTTATACATTTCGTAAGTCTGTACCCAGCTTTAGGGGTGGGTTCTAGTTTTGACCCTCTCGCATGGAAGGCAATCATTCCACCGCTAGACTGTCACAGCTAATACAGCAGCACTGTGATTTTAGCAAGATTCTATTAAGAAATATATATTCAACAGTGAATATTTGAGTTCCTTAATGAATGCAAACGTTCACATACAAGCACATGTCAGTTTAAAATGGTGATGGGCGTTAATCGTAAATCAAACCGTTGATCTTCGCTCAACGTATCAATGGTCGACAATCTATCGATCGACTAGTTGAATTCAACGTTGAATTCATACATACATACATAAACTCATGCTTTTTCCCATGGGGTAGGCAGAAACTATAGAACGCCACATGCTACGACCCTTACATACCCCTTTCGCTTCATCCACATTCATACATCTTGTCATACACGCACGCCGGTTGAGAGTACTACGCACCTGACCCTTGTGAAGAACATCACCAATAACATCTGTGTATGTCCTTCTAGGACGTCCTCTACCGGCGTTCCCATTGACATCCGCCTTATAAATTCCTTTTGTTAATCGCCGTTCACTCATTCTCTCAACATGACCAAACCACCTAAGCATACTCCGTTCAATTTTTGTCACTACATCATCTTTTAAACCGCAACTTTGCCTAATCTCTTCATTTCTCAATCTATCATTCAAAGTTACACCGCACATACTTCGCAAGGAACGCATTTCCACGGTATTTATTCTACTTTCATGCCTCTTCTGCCACGACCAACATTCACTTCGTAGGTACCAGCACACCATTATGGACAGCCAGTCGTGCCTTTTTGGACATCGACTGGCTAGCCACAACCGCATGCATAGCACCATTTACTTTATTTCCCGCATTTGCTCTCCTTTCCACATCTTCGTCAATCTTACCATCTCTTGTAAAGTTGAGTTCAGTACAGTAGAAAGCAACAACACGTCCATAAAGATCCGTTGCGCACTGTCGACTGCTCGCCGGGGACCGGCAGTCGCTTGTGCGTCGCCACTACGTAGCGAGCCGCCGAAGCGCCCGGGCGACCAGGGACCCAGTGCGTAACACCTAATTTAAACTATAGAAAACCATAGTCGCCGGCGACCAGTCGACAGTGCGTAATGAGCCTAAAAGTCGCGCCGTCGCGTCAGAGCAACATTCAAGGTTATTTTCAACGGACGGTCAATGGATGGACCGCCACGGTGATGTAGATAAGTTTACGAACGAAAATCAACAGTTTAGATAACGAAACGAAAAAACTGTTGACGACCCATTGCTACTTTACAACGTTAGCGAAAGTACCCATACTACGTGACCCATTTTTTACTATTTCCCCCCCCCCCCCTCGGTGACCACCCGTAGTATATGCCAAGACGCCCCCTACCCCTCTAGTTTTCACGTAGTAATATATAAATATGGTTTTAAATCATTTTTTTCAAAGAGAAATTAAAAAAACAAAAAAACTCATATTTGCGACAGTGTTGTCACCTGCGAGTTTAAAAAGCGCTAAACTCTGCGCGCCGTATGTGAAATTGGCTCGAAAAAACTAGAGATTTCCCTATAGGATATTGATTACGTGACGAAAACCTAAGACCCCCCCGCCCCTGCGACCAAGCGTGGTATTTTGAAGACCCCCCTGCCCCCCTGAACGGGTCACGTAGTATGGGTATGTTCCCTTAACTCTAAGGTAGACATCGCATCAGCAATCCTCTTGATGTTGTCGGTGTATATAGGGGGCGACAGCTACTTTCCATCAAGTGGGCCTTCAGCTTGTATGTGAACATATAAACTGTTTTTTTTATAATACGTTGCCCCACACTAGTATTTCTCCTGTATCGTGGGTGCGTTTACAGACACAAATCTTCACATGCACAAACACCCAGACCCGGAACAACTATCTGTAGGCCATACAAATATTTACCTGTACTATCAAGGGAACAGCTCCCGTTCTGACTTTCCTTAGCCCACTCTTTGTCTCATATAGATCTTCACATAGAAAATGTTCAGAGCACACCGCACTCCTATCTTTCGGTTCCCAGCCTTCTTTGCCAAGGGATTTGAGCCATGCTGTGCGGAGTGATGGCTCGTTAGGGAACCTGGAAATTAAAGAAAGCATTTTAGAAGTAATATACTTGAGTATTTTACGGAGAATGCGATCAGTCAGCACACTTTTTATTTTTTGAGTTTTTTATATTTGGATATATAATTCTTCTGTATGTGTGTTTGACACCTAACTCCTCCTAAACAGCTGGACCAATTTGGATGAAATTTTGTGTGTATATTTCAATGGGTTCCTGGATGGTTAGAAAACACGATTGGACCCGGTAGGTGGCGCTGCGTTTCCGGGCAGGACGACGTCTGCCAGGTATGCTAGTTTTGTATAAAATATGAACATATTTCAGATGTAATTTAATTAATTGCCTAAACCTATAATTGCATTAAATATTTGTGTATATTTATCAATAATACGTAAGTACCTGTATATTATATCAATGATATTTATTTACATTTAAAAATGTCACGTATTACTATGTTTTAGCCAAACATGGCCACAGTCAATAAAATTAACTAGTCTAGTATATTGTTAAACAGTCGATTCCAGGTGTCATACGAATACCTATGACAGTTGTTATGGGTAGTCAGAAGCCTGAAAGTCTGATAACCAGTCTAACCTTAGGATATCAGCATTGCCCAGTAATTGGGTTGCAGAGGTCTAATGACAGATACTACATGTTAAATACTGGTATTCAGCCACATCTGGTTAGACTGGAAGATGTCGCCAACATAGTTGGGAAAAGGCTAGGCAGAACCAACCTACGTCTCATATAAAAAACTCTAGAAAAATTGAATTTCGCGGGCCGTCTTTAAATGCGGAAGACGGGAGTCAAGTAAGGACTAATATGTTTTAGTATTAACCCAAGCTACGACAATAACTATTGTATGTAGGAGCCAAATATTCTTATTAGAATGCAATAGGTAAGTATCAGTCAATCACAGTACTATTAAGTCAAAGATAATAGTCCAAATTGCGCGTAGGCGAAACGCATTTAATTGAAATCAGATTGTAAAAATATACGCGTAAACTTACACATGGAACGTAATTCCCTGAGATTTGGATATGTGTCTCGAATCATTCTTACAGTTGGGCACACAGCACCTCATTTTTAATATATATTTATCACAATAAACACGAAATAATGGCAAATAACATCACAACACAAGGTTCAAATGGAGATATCATTTTATTTGTATAAAACACATCTCTTATAAAAGTTTTAGTAAATTCATTTGTATTTTGTTATTAAAAACAAGGTTTAGAAATAGATTATTGTTTATTTATAGGTATTTAGATAATTTAAGCAAAAATTCATAATATTATAATTCACTGTCATTCTTCTTGCCGACAAATAATATCTTGACAAATTCCATGTAAACGTTGTCAATATCATCAATGATTTTATACTCTTCTATCTCATTAAAAATCTTTTTGAAGAAAGAGAGAACGAATGCTTATTTGTCAATGGAATCACTTTGAAATTCCGTAGCATTATCAAACAATCGCCTCTTTTGTGAAATGGCAGATTGTCAAAACTCATGACATGACATTGACAGTTTAATTCAATTGCCAGTATGACAAAAATCTATTCCATGCTTTTATTAAATACTAGCTGAAAATAAAGTTTAAATTATTTTTTTATAGCTGTGTCCTCACGGCTCCGCCCGTAGCCTATGTTACTCAGTGATAATGTAGCTTTCTAACGCCGAAAGAATTTTTGAAATCGGTCCAGTAGTTTTTAAGTTTATTCGTTACATACAAAAATCCAAAAATACAAGTCTTTCCTCTTTAACCCTTTACCGCATGGATTTTTTAAATTCGGTCAAATTAATTTATGATATGTCTTACCCCGGAAATTATCCTAGAAAAATAATTTAAAAAATATAAATACATGGAAATCATTTAAAATTCGAGTAAGACCCCCTGTTCCATATTTGGAACAACATGCATTCATGGTTATTTTGAAAGACGTTCCACATTTGGAACAACATGCAGGTACGGTAAGAGAGCCGTTAATGTGTTTAATAAATAAATATATAAATAGTTTTTAGATACTCTGTATGTACTGTATATTATTTATATTAGGTTTAGGATAAGAATAAGGATTTATAATCAAACATCGATTGTACAGTAAAATGTTTATTCATTTTGAAAACATGAACACTCTTAAAACAATTTCGGTCTTTGTTAAAGCAAAAGTAGCAATTACATTTACTGCAGCATACGTGAGACTTTTGTCCGCAGTTTTTACAACGCTGCCGATCATTTGCCCAACTAGGCCAATGCCCAATCCCGTCTTCAGCCACTTCTCGAGGTGGCAGATCTATGCGCCGTCTTTTTGGTTTTTTAACGTTTTCGATGTTTTGGTCCAAAACGGGCCTCCCTCTTCCACGTGTGGTTGGTGTGAAAACACCTGTCGTTTCTCTCATAAGCACGTCTGCAATATATAATTTGAAGTCAAGAAGTGGCATATATGTTTCAATGCCTTTTTGTTTATTTCGCCGTCGAAATAACAACCAGCTGTTCACACATACTAAATCGAGCATGTGAAAGAAAATGCGGTGATACCATTTCTTACTTCTTATTTGGATTCTATAAAATCCGAGCATGGAATCCAAAATATCCACCCCTCCCATATATTTATTGTAAATTTCAACCGCTTTTGGGCGAGTAACGTCGATTCTAGCCTTTTTTTCTTTTGAATATCTCTTAACGGTTGACTCAGGATTCTTTCCAACATATGAAGAGCACAGATTGACAACTTTGTTATCCACCCACGTAGTGACACTAAGCTTCACATCTTCGACTTCGGTGCATTTTTCTATCGAGTAACCTCTGCCACGTTTTAAAAGCTCTTTCGTGCTTGGCAAATTGATATCTTTTGCCCTGTTTAGCTGAATAGTCCCTAATGGCAGAACCCCATTCTTATGCAAAAATGCCATAAGGGGTAGACTTGTGTACCAGTTATCTATAAAAAGTTTATGGTTCAAATTTTTTGGCACTGTATCTGTCAATCTAGTTACCACATTGCCGGTCGCGCCAAGCTCAGGGCAGTTTTCTGGCAAATCTGTTCTATGTTTTCCCGTAAATAAATCAAAATCATAGCTGAATCCAGAAGCTCCGCTTAATACAAAATTCAGATACCCCCACTTATGAGGCTTTTTTGAATTATACTGTCTCATACCAGATGTTTTTGACTTGGTGGGTATCATTTGTTCATCGACGGCTAGATACTCTTCTTTGGGGATTTTTATTAATTGACTTCTCAGAATGTCAAGCAATGGTCTAATTTTTTGAAGTCTGTCAAAATTTGGATCATTTTGCTTAAGTTCACTGTTTTTATCGAAAAAGTGCAAAAATCTTTTTACTTCTTCGAATTTGTTGCAAGTCAAAGTGGAAGCTACTTTTTCAATATAAGTTCCTTCTCTCCAGTAGTGACGTGTAGAAGGTAGTTGTACTACAGACATATATATTACAGTGCCTATAAATTTACTGATATCATCTCTAGTCACAGATTGTGCTTTTTCGGGCTGAATTTGTTCTGCATACAATTTACTTTGTTCGTGAATGAGGTTTAACGCCTCTGTCGGAAATAGTAGCTTAAAAAAATTCATCGGCGTCTCCAATTGTAAAATTTCGTCCGGCAGATCTTCACAACCTAAAAACGTTATATCTTGGCTCTCGTATTCAATAGAATCTTCAGTCCATAATAATTTTGTTCGCTTTTGAACCTTTGCTCGTTTTGCTTTAGGAATATCTTTTTTTTCAGATCCTGACGCCAGTTCAAACATTTCATCGATATCTTCAAATATCTCTTCTGTATCTTCCGGTTCCGTTTCTTGCAGATAAACGACTTCATTTTCCATTACTTCTGACTCAGATTCAGAGTCAGTTTCTGGAATCGTTTTCTTTGGTAATTGATATTCATCGTCGTCTGATAGGTTTTCATCATCAGAGTCCTCGGGAAGTGCCAAAACACGATTGTTAATTTTTGTACCTGTTATAAAGTGAAATACAATGTGAAAATACAAATAGGCACATAGCTAAATACAATAAAAAATCGAAAGAGGTCAGGTAAAAAGTAGATAGTATTATGATGTACCATATACATACTGTTCCATACTTGTCCAACGTTAAATACAACCCTTACTTCATAGAGTTCCATATATGTCCGAATGAATTTACCGTTAGCGCATAGTGTTCCAAAACAGGAACAGAGTTTATGGATGTTTTTTACTAGGATGCAGTTGACTTTACTTACGTGTTATGCCATAAAATTTCCTGGGATCCATTTTTCTAACGTATAAAATTTGTATTATATTTTTATTTGCATAAAAACTCATAATAATCGGCGACACAAACATCTCAACCAGAAATTCCTGACAAAATGGCCGTTATACGAGTTCTGACACTGAAATATAGAATGATTGACAGCATAGAGGTTTGCCATAAACTTTTTGCTTTCGGATACACACTAGTCGACAATTATACTTTTGATCAAGGCGAACAGATGTTGCTAGACGTATATTTTAACACAACTATGAAATGTACCAAATGTGACACGACATGCGGTAAAGGGTTAAAATATTAGTATAGATATAGATTTAATAGGGTTTTTGTACTTCTCCAAAAATGCGCGAAAATGATCATATTATTGGTATGGAGATGGGTGGCACCAATCGTTATATATAATGTTTTGTCTTAAAACGTCCCGTATCTCCTCACAAAACAGATGAGTTTGTAACAAATTGTTAGAACTGTTTTGAGCATGGGACGATAACAAAGTCAGACAATGCAGCTCTTGTTACTCTTCGTCGTTTTGCTCGCTACAGAAGACGCAATACTACCAATTCTACCATAGACCGACAAATAATGGTAGAAATATGAAAAAAAAAAACATTAAGAAAGAAATTGTCTGTCAGAAATTGTTTACGTCTTCAGAGCTAATGAGAATTAAAAATATATAATTTTATTAAATTTACATGACATATGATGAACTATGAAGTGCTGTGTTGAGAATTGTGCTAACAATGATAGAGTTAAGAAATCCAGTAGTCATAGGATCACATTTCATTTGTAAGTTAAGTAATGTATCATTAAGTAACTACTTTAATTCATTATTCAATCAATCGATTTTAATTGGTTGCAAACTTTGCGAAGTACCCAATTTACCTGGCCATCAACACTTGACTGTGACAGACTTTACATAATATATAACAGACTAGCTGTGTCCTCACGGCTCCGCCCGCGTAAGAAGTTTTATTTCAGTAATAAATATAGCCTATGTTACTCAGTAATAATGTAGATTTCTAAAGGCAAAAGAATTTTTGAAATCGTTCCAGTAGTTTTTAAGTTTATTCGTTACATACAAAAATACAAATCTATCCATTTTATAATTTGTAATAGATACTATCAACATATCAATTTTCAACTGCCTTGTTGGTCTACTGGTGGCAAGCGCGACTGCTGATACTGAGGTTCTGGGTTCGATCACCAGGTCATGCAGTGTTATTAGCGTCAGGCTCTAGTAGTCCTGACATTTATGCTGAACTGAACCTATTTGGCGCAGCTGCTAGACGCACAGATACTTTATTTTCTTGTTTATTTTTTTATTTTGTTTTGTATCTTAAGAATTTTTTGCCTGTGTCTGACTGCTTACATGCCAAATAAATTTCTTTCTTTCTTTCTTTATTGGGTTGTTCGGTGTGGAATTCCTCAGTAGCAGCCTGTAGTTTGGATTTGTGCCCCGTTGATAGCAATAGGCTCGCCCCCTATTACATGGGACTTAAACATAACGGCGAAGTGCGGGTGTTACTATCAATACTAATATTATAAAGAGGAAAAATTTGTATTTTTGTATGTAACAAATAAACTTAAAAACTGCTGGACCGATTTCAAAAATTCTTTTGCCGTTAGAAAGCTACGTTATCACTGAGTAACATAGGGTATGGGCGAAGCCGTGAGGACACAGCTAGTTTACTATACGCCTCTGCCCAACCCTTTGGGGAATATAGGCTTATCAATGTTTTTCACGCACCTACGATCTTCTTCGCATGTTCCGACTCTGGTATTAAGTCCCATGTAATAGATGGCGAGCCTGTATTCACTTTCCAGGCCACAATTATACCACTAGGTTTGTCGTCTCTTATGCCTCGCTTGCCTGGCGACGGAGAGAAGTTATTTTCTTATTTTTAATCCGTCCCCTTTCGGACTTGTTAGAATATTTTTATAATAATACTTGCTTTGAACCTTAGTTTTGAAAAGTCAGCCGATTTAGGCTTCCTACCATTTATTGAATTAAAATGTACTTATAAATAATTAAATTATTTTTTACATTATTATTTCAAAACTAGATTATTTCCCGCGGTTTCACCAGCATCCTAGGGGAACTACTTGTTGTACCCGGATAAAAAGTGTCCTATGTGTTAATCCAGGGCATAGTCTATCAGTGTGCCAAATCTCATCCAAATCCGTTCAGCCGTTTTTGCGTGAAAGAGTAACAAACACCCATACATACATACAAACATTCGCGTTTATAACATTAGTAAGGATTATTTCACTATACTAATTCAGTTTAAAATAATTATTTCAGATTCCCGAAAGATCAGAAACAGCGTGCCGCATGGGTGCAATCTCTTTCTCTTTCCATACCAAACTTTACACCAACTAATAGAACGTTGATATGTTCGGATCACTTCAAAGAGGGAGACTTCTATGACACAAAACAAGGAGTACGGAGAATAAAATTTGGAGCGGTACCCGTGGTAGAGGTCAGCTTAGATTGATATTCTTCTTCCTAGCCTTTTCCCAACTATGTTGGGGTCAGCTTCCAGTCTAACCAGATGCGGCTGAATACCAGTACAGTGGTGTCTGCACAACAACAACAAAGGAAGGGTTATATTTGGTCTACTAAGAGCTCTGCCTCATTAGTGCGTTGCGTTGCGTCGTCGCAGCGTCAACGCTGCGTCGTTTTCCATATATTTTAAACGAAATGCCACATTAAAGGGTTGCGTCGTCGCACGCGACGTTTCAACGGATCAGCAGACGAGAGACGAAGCGGGAGGAGGGTGATGCGCTGTGTTGTCGGAGCTCCGGTACGACGACGGACAGTGTTCCACTGCTAGAGGTGCGTGCGTCGTCCTCTTGCGCTGCGACGTTGTGTGTCATCGCAACGCAGGTGTGGTATATAATGCGTTGATTCGTTGCGACGCAACGCAATGCACTAATGAGGCATCGCCCTATGTTGGGGTCAGCTTCCGGTCTGAATACCTATACAGTGGAGTCCGCTTATACAGAAAATTAGAAAAAAAAAAAACAATTATTTCTTCATATTTAAATGACATCCATACTTTGCGTTCATGTTATAAGCGTCGGTAAATATCATCATCATCCTCCTGCCCTTATCCCAACTTATTTGTGGTTGGCGCAGTATGTCTTCTTCTTCCATACATCTCTATTAACCGTCATCTCAGTAGTCACCCCCTTTCTAGCAATATCAGCTTGCATATTATGCATCCAGCGACAGTAAATACTAGATAAGAAAACTTAACTAAAGGAGGTTCTTAAGTCGCTATAAGCGACTAGCTGTGTCCTCACGGCTCCGCCCGTAGCCTATGTTACTCAGTGATAATGTAGCTTTCGAACGGCAAAAGAATTTTAGAAATCGGTCCAGTAGTTTTTAAGTTTATTCGTTACATTCAAAAATCCAAAAATACAAATCTTTTCTCTTTATAATATTAGTATAGAAGTCGTAATTAACGGATTCAACTGTATTTTATATGGAGCAATTGCAATCAGACCGCAACCCGGCAACTGGGCAATGCCGATACCCTAAGGATAGATCGGTTACTGGGTTGCAAAGGTCCGATGGCAGTCGGTCCGCGCCATACCTATGGTAGTCGTTCCGCGCCATACCTATGGTAGTCGTTATGGGAAGACAAAAGACCGAAAGTCTGACAACGAGTCTAACATTAGGATATTGGCATTGCCCAGTAACTGGGTTGCAGAGGTCTGATGACAGTTGGTCCTATCAGAAAACCAGCGTTGCGACATTTTGTTTTTTTTCTAAATGTCGCAACATTATGCTGAGATAGGAACCCTTTTTGGCCTCGTGCAGGTAGTCTAAATTCTTATTGTTTCTTTTTTTTTATATTGTTTTTGTTTCTGTAATTGCCTGTGTGAGTCCAGAATAAATAATTTTCTCTCTGTCTTCCTTAGCTGCTCCGTGTAAAATACTTGTATTCAGCCGTATCTGGTTAGACTGGAAGATGACGCCAACATAGTTGGGAGAAAGCTAGGCAGAACAAATGTGTAATAACGACACGTTTTTGACGACACGTTTTGTGCAGTGGCTGAGCGATCGGCTTGTGCGCTACGGGTCGTGGGTTCGATTCCCGCACGGAACAAATATTTGTATGGCCTACAGATAGTTGTTCCGGGTCTGGATGTTTGTGCATGTGATGATTTGTGTCTGTAAACGCACCCACGATACAGGAGAAAGCCTAGTGTGGGGCAATGTTTTAAAAAAAAAAAAGAAATAACACTAAATAACTTTTTTCAGGATGATCTTTATTCACCAGTTGCTTTGAGGGTAAGTAAATAAACTTAAAACAATTTATCACCCATATTCTAAGACGTTCCTCCAAAACTTACTCGACTTGACTCCACCTCGACTACCTGAAACTACCATCGGTAGTTATAGTCGACATAATCGTCCTCGACTTGAGATTTTTCCTCAGTCGAGGTAAGGAATCATCTGTCAAACTCAAGGTACCTCGGATCCTACCTTAAGGAAGGAAGTGTCAAGGTTCGTATGTAACAAAAATGAATTTTGAAGACTTTATCGAATATGCTTACGATAATCCTTACAAGTATTTATCGCTGCGTTATTTTCGCGATGCAGATAATTCAAATTATGACGTATTGACTCCGTCGAGGAACCTCAAAGTTCACTCGAAATTGCGACTAAGAATACAACTTTGAAGGTGTTTTCGAGGCCGTCCTGAGTCGAGTAAGTTTTGGAGGAAGGTCTTAGAATATGGGTGTAAGTATTGAAGTTCCAAATAAAATAACTATAATTTTCTTTTAAATCTTCAGATCTGCAAGATATGCCTTACTTTGGACGCAAAGATGTACAGCATTAAGAAATTTAGCTTAGACAAGATGTATGAAAATATCACTGGCATAGTGGTAAGTTTTTAAATCTTCTCTTTTCGTGTGGTTAGTGACTAACCTGGTGTCAGAGTTTATGCCGTTCATGAGCCTCTGAATTGACTTCACACGCCGTCAAGAAATATCTCTCAGGCATGCCGGTTTCCTCACGATGCTTTCCTTCACCGTTTTTAAGCAAGTGATAATTATACAATACTTGCATGAATCCGAAAAGTCAGAGGTGCGTGCCTTGTGTTCGAACTCGAGACCTATGACTTGGCAGTCCAACGGTCACACCACTAGGCTATCACTGCTAAGGCTAAGTTTTTAAGTTAAAACATTTCTCTGTGCCGACGTACCGATAACAAAAAAAAAAAAACAAAGCCTCGTTGGTCTAGTGGTGGCAAGCGCTACTGCTGATCGTGTGGTCGTGGGTTCGATCCCCAGGTCAAACAAAGTGTTATTGGGTTTTTCCTTTAGGAATTTTTCGGTAGCAGCCTGGAGTTTGTATTTGTGCCCAGTTAACGGCAATAAGCTCGCCCTCTATTACATGCCGAAACGAGGGTGTACTATTACACCTCTGCCGAACCCTTCGTGGAATACAAGGCGTGATGTTATGTTAGGGAACGTACCCATACTACGTGACTCATTCAGGGGGTGAGGGGGTCTTCAAAATACCACGCTTGGTCACAGGGGAGGGGGGGGGGGGCTTAGGTTTTCGTCACGTAGTCAGTATCCTCCAGGGAAATCTGGCGCTTTTTGAGCTATATTCAAACATGGCGCGCAGTGTTTAGAGCTTTTTAAACTCACAGGTGGTAATATGAGTCATTAATATTATTAGGTTGTCTATGATGGTCATTATTCGATATATTATCAAGCAATTGATGAATATTTTAAATCATAGAAGTAACGAGGTTCTCTATGTGTGAGAAAAAATCGCCAATTTCATAGGTGGGGACCTAATATTTTATTAACTTTCTGTTAAAAACAATATTTATGAACTACTACGTGAAAACTAGAGGGTGGGGGGGGGGGGGTATTGAAATATAATACGGGTGGTCACCGAGGGGTGGGAGGGGGGTAAAAAATGGGTCACGTAGTATGGGTACGTTCCCTTAAATGATTCACCAAATGTGGTGATACCCTCATATCCATTTTAACCACGTAGTCTTTAAAAAAAAACATTACATTGACTTGTAAAAGAGTCTAATAATTACACTCGCGTAGTTTTTATACCACAATGTCTGGACTTTAAAAGAGACCTTGATCTCTGAGTTTGTTTTGGCTTTTCTTCTCAGAGCTAGTCAGATAGGAAATGCCGGCGCCATCTAGTATTAAAAAAAAAAACATTACATTGACTTGTAAAAGTGTCTGTAACATATTTATTTACAGAAATAAAAATCATTTATCATTTAGTCTGTAACAGATTTATATTCTTATTCTTATTCTTTATTGTACACAAAATAATAATATATAATACAGTTCCGTTGGTAAATTCATGTACAAAGGCGAGCTTAACTCACAAATGAGTTTTCTAACAGCAAACCTTAGAGCGATAGAGAGATTTGATGTTGAGGAGAACAATTACCTAAGTGTACAAGTTATATAAAATTACAAATTAAATACACAATAAATATTGCAGAAATTAAAATCATTTATCATTTAACTAATTAATCTGTAGCCCAGAACTGATGCAGCGTTGGGGCTGCCTCAGCATGTGTGCTGGGAGTGCGCGGCGCGGCTGAGGTCAGCAGCCACGTTCAGAGCCAAGGCTCTGCTGAGCGACGCACTGCTGAACGATCGATCTGTAAGTATACTTTAGTAGTAATAGTATGGACAGACTCGTGGATCATTACCAACCATCATCTTCCTGCCCTGGTCCCAAGTTACTTGGGGTCGGCGCAATATGTTTTTCTCTTCCACTCTTCCCTGTCAGCCGTCTCATTATCATTTACTCCCTTATCTTTCATATCCTCCCTCACATAATCCATCCATCTTTTCTTAGGTCTCCCTCTCCCCCTCCATCCATCAACATTCATATTCATCACTCTCTTAGTCACATGTGTTTCATCCCTCCTCAGCACATGCCCATACCAAGACAAACGCTTTCCTTTCAACTTTTCTGTCACTGGTGCCACTTTCAAACTTCCTCTAATATACTTATTTCTTACTTTATCCATTCGCGTCACTCCACACATCCATCTCAACATTCTCATCTCCGCTACGTGTAATCTTCTTTCATCCGTCTTCTTCACGGCCCAACACTCTGATCCGTACAGCACGACAGGTCTTATAATGGATTTGTAGATTCATCATTACCAACCGTACGGATCATATTATACAATTTACGAGGTATACACCCATATTCTAAGACGTTTCTCCAAAACATACTCGACTCGACTCCACCTCGATTCACCCTTTTTCACTACCATCGGTAGTTATAGTTGACATAAACGTCCTCGACTCGAGATTTTTCCTCAGTCGAGGTAAGGAATCATCTATCAAACTCAAGGTACCTCGGAACCTACCTTAAGGAAGGAAGTGTCAAAGTTCGTATGTAAACAAAAATTAATTTTGAAGACTTTATCGAATATGCTTACGATAATCCTTACAATTATTTATCGCGGCGTTATTTGCGCGATGCAGATAATTCAAATTATGACGTAATGACTCCGTCGAGGAACCTAATATAATAATAATAATAAATTTATTAGGAACAAGTTTACAGTAATAATAAGCCCATATTAAATCTAAAAGCACGGAGATTGGGTTGTAAAAAAAAATTGTGTGCAATGGAGTAACCCTAGACCCCACACTAGGATACCCTGTGTCGTAACGAAACCCACATCCAGTCTATTTAATTTTAATTAATGCAGCAGTGAATCACGTTCAGCTTTATTCCTGACACATTCCATCAGCAAATGTTGTACATCTTCAAGCTTATCGCAAGTGTGACAGTTGGGCGAGTCAGTTTTTTTCATTAAGTAAGTAAACTTCGCTGAAGTATATTAGAGGAAGTTTGAAAGTGGCACCAGTGACAGAAAAGTTGAAAGGAAAGCGTTTGTCTTGGTATGGGCATGTGCTGAGGAGGGATGAAACACATGTGACTAAGAGAGTGATGAATATGAATGTTGATGGATGGAGGGGGAGAGGGAGACCTAAGAAAAGATGGATGGATTGTGTGACGGAGGATATGAAAGATAAGGGAGTAAATGATAATGAGACGGCTGACAGGGAAGAGTGGAAGAGAAAAACATATTGCGCCGACCCCAAGTAACTTGGGACCAGGGCAGGAAGATGATGATGATGAAGTAAACTTTGCTGATGGACAGTGCCCGGATCTAAGTCTAAGTACCAATTTGACATATTTCCTGCTTAACCCAGCGTCATCAAACCAGGGTATACGAGGAAGCTTACTCTGTATGGTCTTATACTATATGCCTTTATCCCTGGAAATGTCATCAAAATGTCTTTCCCATTCATTAAAACACACTTTTTTAAATTTAGGTATTATCTCCCAATGATCTGGCAAGTAATCTACTACTTCTCCCTCTTCTGCCGCTAACTTAGCAACACGATCGGCTTCCTCGTTCCCCTTCAGGCCAATAGTGTCGTGGGATCTAGTATCCTCATAGTTGATGACACAATAATTAGGTGCACGTAGTAGTTCACAGTTGGGTTCTAATTAGGTAACGGATAATAATATTAAGCAAAGGTACATATCGCTAATTAAATACTAATTCAAACTTAACTTAAGTTAAGAGATTAAATTCATTTTAGTTCTGAGTATGTGTGATGTTGTTAACCTCAAAGTTCACTCGAAATTGCGACTAAGAATACAATTTTGAAGGTGTTTTCGAGGCCGTCCTGAGTCGAGTAAATCAGTTATAAAAGGTCAGACTTCTTCAGCTGTTCGACATGGAATCCTCCGCTCCGTCGAATGACCACTGTTTTTATAACTTCGGGTACGTTGACTCATCTTGACGGTTACCCTCCTATGTCAACATGGTCCAGTGTTACCAGTTACCGATAACAGTGGTCAGTGTATGCGTGACCGTTTGTTACACATCAAGACTCCTCCGTGTCTAGGTGGGCACGTTAACCCCCCCCCCCCCTCCCCCCCTAGCTTAGCCTTAGCTGCTGAGCATGGGGTTTTGGTTCCCAGGTCGGGCAAAGTGTTGTTGGGTTTTCCTATTAGGAATTTCTCAGTAGCAGTTCAGCGTCTGGATTTGTGCCTTGGTAATGGCCATAGGCTCTCCCCCTATTACATGGGACTTAAACATAACTGGCGAAACGAGGTTCTACTAAAACACCTCTGTGGAACCCTTCGGGGAGTATAAAGCGTAATGTTATACATACATAGACAGAAACTATATAGAACGCCACATGCTACGATCCTTACATACTCCTTTCGCTTCATCCACATTCATACATCTTGTCATATACGCACGCCGGTTGAGAGTACTACGCACCTGTCCTTTGTGGAAGAACATCACCAATAACATCGATGTATGTCCTTCTACGGCGTCCTCTACCGGCGTTTCCATTGACATGGTGATGATGATGATGATGATTCGTGATGTTAACTTTGTTATTTATCTTAGGGTACAAAGTTGCGGTTTAAAAGATGATGTAGTGACAAAAATTGAAAGGAGTATGCTTAGGTGGTTTGGTCATGTTGAGAGAATGAGTGAACGACGATTAACAAAAGGAATTTATAAGGCGGATGTTAATGGGAACGCCGGTAGAGGACGTCCTAGAAGGACATACATCGATGTTATTGGTGAAGTTCTTCACAAAGGTCAGGTGCGTAGTACTCTCAACCGGCGTGCGTGTATGACAAGATGTATGAATGTGGATGAAGCGAAAGGGGTATGTAAGAGTCGTAGCATGTGGCGTTCTATAGTTTCTGCCTACCCCTATGGGAGAAAGGCGTGAGTTTATGTATGTATGTATGTGTATGTATCTTAGGGTAGTATTTAAACGAGTGACTGGAAATTAAAGTTTTAAGTGACAAAAATAATTAATTAACGTTATAGTATTACTAAGTGAGCGACTGACTGCGAGTGACGAGAAATCAACGGAACAGCAACTTACAAACACTAATTTGAGTTACTTAAAATACAAAATGAGAAGCTTCATAATATGTGAGCGACCTAATATTTGCTTGAGTGTCAACATTACGTCCTGCATTTTTTTTCAATATTTGCCTTTGCAAAAGAGGAAATCTGGCGAGCAAATCATTGCGTGGTCGTAGTTCTAACCTAACCTAACCTAGACGTTACGAATTTGACAAACTGTTTATAATATTGAGGTTGCCCTCTCTGTATTTCTAGTCGCTCACTTAGTAATTTAGTCGCACGGCTAGAATTTTAATATCTGAAATGGATTAATCACAACCCACTTTTTGTAAGCTCGTTCTGGATTTTATTATTAACTAGCTGTGTCCTCACGGCTCCGCCCGTAGCCTATGTTACTCAGTGATAATGTAGCTTTCTAACGGCAAAAGAATTTTTGAAATCGGTCCAGTAGTTTTTAAATTTATTCGTTACATACGAAAATACAAATCTTTCCTCTTTATAATATTAGTATAGATCAATATTCGTCTTTAATTTAGTTAATTTTTCGCTTATTCAAATTCATACCGCTCAAGTTATTAAAACAATATCTCATCATCAGTCACAAAGTTTTTTTTATTCGATCGTTTTATAATTCCCCTTTATCTTACAGTTAAAAATTGGCGACATAGTAAAATTGCATCAAAAATACAAGAATCTCAAATCATCATTATCAATCGAAGAAGTAATTTGCAGTAATTTAGAAGAACACAAACCAAATTCCATAATTAAAACTGAAATAGTAGACATACCATGTAACGACGAATTTGAAATAGAAGTTACCGATTTAATTACTGACAGAATAAGAATCAAAGATGAACGGAATAACGAAAGCATTGAAGAAATAGCACATTTGGGCCGTGACGATGTCAAAACCGAAGTAGATTTAGTACCGATAGCTGAAATGGAAATCCCGGTTGAAGAAAGAGGTGATTACGGTTTCGAAGACGTAAACTTCAGTGGAGAAGATGTGAGAATAGTTCCAGAAGAAGTTTATGTGAAAACAAATGATTTACAATTAACCACAAAGATTGATTTTGATGATGTCATTATGCCGTCAGATGAAGAAAAGGTAGAAAATAATGAAGATGATGAAATTTTTGATAACGATGTCATGTCTTCTAGTATATTGTATAAACATTTGCAAAAGGAGAAGATAGAATTTGGTTTTGAAGTTGATAACAAAGTTTCAAATGAAGTTTTGTGTGTAGAGAAAGTAAAAATTGACAAAGAAATAAAGAAGAAGGTGATTAAAAAGACTGCGGCTTCGAAAGATAAGAATAAAGGCGTTGGAAGGAGAAGGTAAGATAAATTGATTGTAGTTATTGACCTCTATTAAGGGCCATTTACACGGGGATAGTTTCTCAAAGCGAGTCTCATGCTATCTCTGTTTTCATCATAGAGAAAGATAAAGACAGAATGTGTCAATCTTCAAAAAACTATCCTCGTGTAAATCAGCCTTTACACTTACTGCTCTACTAATAATTGCTGCAGTGACAGCCTAGTGGTGTGACCGTCAGACTGCCAAGTCATAGGTCTCGAGTTCGAACCCAAGGCACGCACCTCTGACTTTTCGGATTCATGTGCTTATTGTATACTTATCATTTGCTTAAAAACGGTGAAGGAAAACATCGTGAGGAAACCGGTATGCCTGAGAGATATTTCTCGATGACATGTGAAGCCAAGTCAGAGGCCCATGGGCGGTATAAACTGACACCAGGTTAGTCACTAACCACACGAAAAGAAGAAGACTAATAATTGCTATGGTCGGACAAAGTATTATTGGTTTTTTTTATCAGGAATTTCTCAGAAGCAACGCGGAGTCTGGATTCGTGCTTGGTTGATGGCAATAGGTTTACCGACTATTACAAGAGACTTAAAACAAAACGGCAAAATGAGGGTGTTACTAGGTATACACCTCTGCCGGGGTTGCGGTGCATGCTTTTGCGAACCCCGCGACCCCGGCCGAACGGTCAGGAGGAGGAACACCGTTGGTTTTTAGCCGGTAAGAGTCCAGCAGACCCCCTCGCCTTCCCCGAGCGAAGGACATCCATGAGGATTTTCCAATGATAAAAAAAATATATACACCACTGCCCAACCCTTTGGGTAATACAACCGCGATATTTCCTTAATTCTGTTTTCAGAATCAAAAAACAACCGTACGTGAAGCCAATGAAACCGATCGACGAGAACATCTTCACGATAACCACCTTGAACCACGAGATGCTGATACAAGAAGTCCTGGATCGTAAGAATAGCGATCGCTACCAGCTGGCGCCATTTAAGTGTACCGTGTGCTACAGCGGGTTCCCTACCAAGGATAAACTAACTAGACATGCACTTAAACATAGTGAGGTGAGACGTTGAAAAATAACAGAGTTGAGGGGGGCACGGGGGGCACGTGCCCCCCCATCTACGGTAGGAACCGGTTATACAAAGGGAGATTATCAAACAATAAGTGTCGAGGGGGGCACGGGGGGCATCTAGGCTGTCTACTCCGACCGCACAAAGGGAGATTATCAACTAATAACAGTGCCGAGAGGGCACGGGGAGCAGTTAGACTGTCTATTCCGGCCATACAAAGGGAAATTATCGAATAATAAGTGTTAAGGGGTTCATGGGAGGCACGTGGCCCCCACAGAGATCGACAAAAAATATACAAAGGGAGATTATCAAACAATAACAGTGTCAGGGAGGCACGGGGGGCACTTAGACGGTCTACTTCGATCGCACAAAGTGAGATTATCAAAGAATAAGTGTCGAGGGGGGCACGGGGGGCTCTTAGACTGTACTCCAACCGCACAAAAGCTTATCAAACAATAACAGTGTCCAGGGGGCACGGGGGGCACTTAGACGGTCAACTTCGACCATACAAAGGGAGATTATCAAACAATAACAAAATCAGGGGGGCACTTAGATGGTCAACTCCGACCATACAAAGGGAGATTATCAAATAATAAGTGTTAAGGGGTTCACAGGGGGCTCGTGCCCCCCACAGACCGTCCACCGACAACTATCATACAAAGGAAGAATCTTATGGTATGTTTGTTTCAGAAAAGCGGCCCGCTAAAATGCGTCATCTGCCATATTCGTGTGAAGTTAGGGCGGGACATGCGCGCGCACATGAAACGTCAGCACTCTGAGGAATTCACATGTCAACTGTGTCCATTGGTCACCCGAAGTAGGTAAGAAACTGTGAATATACAAGGTTAGTCGGAAAGGGGGTACTAAGCCGAAAGCCGCGGGCCACTTACACCCATATTTTAAGACGTTCCTCCAAAACTTACTAGACTCAAAACGTCCTGGAAAACACCTTTAAAATTGTATTCTTAGTCGCAATTTCGAGTGAACTTTGAGGTGTCTCGACGGAATCATTACGTCATAATTTGAATTATCTACATCGCGCAAATAACGCCGCGATAAAAAATTGTAAGGATTATCATAAGCATATTCGATAAAGTCCTCAAAATTAATTTTTATTACATACGAACTTTGACACTTCCTTGCTTAAGGTAGGTTCCGAGGTACCTTGAGTTTGTCAGATGATTCCTTACCTCGACTGAGGAAAAATCTCGAGTCGAGGACGTTTATGTCAAGTCGAGTAAGTTTTAGAGGAACGTCTTAGAATATGGGTTTTAATGTATCACTGATGATAGTTTTAAAGAAAATATTAAAATTTCAAAATTCGATAAAGAAAATCTCCATGCAAAGTTATTTTAATTTTAGTTTTTTTCAAAAATTCTTCGATTTTGCTTTAGTTACGAATTCAGAAAATTGAGGTTCTTATCTGTGACCTCAAATATGTCTTAAAATGTAAACACAGCTGATCATAGCTGAGGTTAGATAGAATTTAGCGTATTTTTTATGAAATCTTTGAACAGCTATTTCTCTTAAACTAATGACTTTTGGGAAAAGTTGTAGAACAAAAGTTATCCATTATTATGGGTACTTTAAAACCCTTTCGGCTTAGCACCCCCTTTCCGACTAACCTTGTATAATAATAAGCATAATCAGCTAATTACTTAAAGAGTAAGGAGGAGGGACTCATTTCTAATTAACAACCACGCGGATCATATGATTTACAAGGTTAACCTGCACTTGCCACGGTCAGTCCGTAGATGGGTGACCATTCGTTACACATCAAGATCCCTCCATGCCTCGGAGAGCATGATAAACCGTCGGTCCCGGGTGTCGTACGAATACCTATGACAGTCGTTACGGGAAGTCAGAAGCCCGAAAGTCTGACAACTGGTCTAGAATATCGGCCTTGCCCAGTAACTGGGTTGCGGAGGTCTGATGACAGTCGTACAAAATACTAGCGGCCGGTCCCGGCTTCGCACGAACATTTTTTATTTATGCTCCGCTCCTATTGATATATGATGGAATCAGGCGTTACTTTGCGGAAATCCATGATCTATAAATATACAATAAAATATTTAGTGTTAATTCTGCGAAAAAACAGTTGATCAAGCCTGAATGCAGTATGCAGCACCGCCCTCCCGCCCGCAAATATATGCAAATGCAGAAGGTGCGATTAATAACATGCAACACACAAGCAAAACAAACCGATACGACACGTGTTTCGCCCCTCCACGGGGCATCCTCAGGTGATGTTGACTCGTCGACCGCTTGGACGCGAATGGCACGACTGCGTAGCGCGCGCCCCTTTATACATCGCCTCGACCTGTTGTTTGTGTCGAACTACCCACACAAATACGTAATAATGGGGATGAAACTAAATTAGTTTGGTCATTCAACAGTGTATATCTATCTGTATTATGTTTTAATATTTCCAACTGTTCCAATGTATGTGATAAAAGTTTCCGGTTGTGTGTGTTGGAACAGTTGGAAATATTAAAACATAATACAGATAGATATACACTGTTGAATGACCAAACTAATTTAGTTTCATCCCCATTATTACGTATTTGTGTGGGTAGTTCGACACAAACAACAGGTCGAGGCGATGTATAAAGGGGCGCGCGCTACGCAGTCGTGCCATTCGCGTCCAAGCGGTCGACGAGTCAACATCACCTGAGGATGCCCCGTGGAGGGGCGAAACACGTGTCGTATCGGTTTGTTTTGCTTGTGTGTTGCATGTTATTAATCGCACCTTCTGCATTTGCATATATTTGCGGGCGGGAGGGCGGTGCTGCATACTGCATTCAGGCTTGATCAACTGTTTTTTCGCGGAATTAACACTAAATATTTTATTGTATATTTATATATCCGCTCCTATTGGTCATAGCGTGATGTTATATAGCCTATAACCTTCCTCAATAAATGGACTATCCAGCGCAAAAATATTTTTTCAATTCTAACCAGTAGTTCCTGAGATTAGCGCGTTCAAACAAACAAGATCTTCAGCTTTATAATATTAGTATAGATTGGTATTAGCCGTATCTTGTTAGACTGGAAGCTGACCCCAATATAGTCGGAAAAAGGCTAGGCAGAACAATCAGCCTATTACTGTCCCACTGCTGGGCACAGGTCTTATCAGAATGAGAAGGGTTTAGGCACTTTAGGCCTTCGTCCACCACACTGGCCTGCTGCGGGTTGACGGACTACAAACACCACTGAGAACTTATCGGCGTGCGTACTCATGTTCACGCGGTAGAAGTTAAACTGAAAACAAACTATCGGACGCGGCTGCAGACGCGGCTAAGGAAACGTACCCATACTACGTGACCCGTTCGGGGGGGGAGGGGGGTTTTCAAAATACCACGCTTGGTCACAGGGGCGGGGGGGGGGGGGGGGGGGGGGGCTTAGGTTTTCGTCACGTGGTCGATATCCTCTAGGGAAATCTCGCGCTTTTTCGAGCTATATTCAAATATGGCGCGCAGCGTTTAGCGCTTTATAACTCACAGGTGGCAACATTGACGCACATTGAGCCAAATAATTTTCTTTTTGTATTTTTTTTTATTTAAAACCATATTTATGAATTACTACGTGAAAACTAGAGGGGGAGGGGGGGTATTGGCATATACTACGGGTGGTCACAGAGGGGGGGAGGGGGGTAAAAAGTTGTAAAAAATGGGTCTGTGGTGTGGTCTGGGTATGTGCACAGCCGTTTGGAACGCGGCTGGCCAGATGTCAATCGGACGTCCGAACGCTTAAGAGAAAACGCGGGCTGCAAAATATTAATAATTTGAATAGGTTTTTGCGATCTATTTCCATCCCACCCCTCACGCTAACCTTCCCAATTGAACGCGAAAGAGACACCTGCATCTCGGACTGATTTCTCCTGTGCAATATTAGCGAAATCGTACGTTCGTATTTCCCTGTTTCCTTCTTCAAATCTGGACCGATTTTAATATTTGTTTCTGTAATAATTTAAGAAAGACTTTGGTTATGTCTGTATGTTTTTCTTTTATTTTTTATGTTCGTCAAATTTGTTCGCCAGATATTTAAAAAGGGTGGTAAAATCGATTTTTGTAAAATTTAAACGTTTCTAGTTTTTTTAATATTTTATTTATTGACAAAAACAAAACATAGGGACATAGTGGTGGTAGATATATATCATATGGTAAAAAATATTTGCTCTAGTGACATTATCCAAGGAGGAAACTGAGGAAGACGTTTGTGTGGACGGCCCAAGGTTACGTCCGCGACTGACGTACCATAGTTTGCACAGTTTAGTGTACATTCATTATCAAGATACCTATTCGCGGCTATTAGCTGCGTCCATCAGCCGCGTTTGTATGTTTCCAGCTTTATACTTTTTATTTTGTCTCTCTCTACATACTCTACTAAAAAAATAGAATAGTTAGTTTGGAAATCTATCTCTTTCTAAATATGGTATTTAGAAAGAGACTTCCAAAATAAATATTCAAAGCTAAATGTTTCGATTTTCAGTTCATAGTGTAGTCTCCATCTTCACCTATATCTAATCTAGTAAAAAAATCCTTTTTTTGTATTTTTTTTTACATCAGTTTACTCGTCAATAGTTACTCTACTTATTGATAAGACCTTTTTTATCAAAAAAGGAAGACAGTGTTAAACAAAAGAAAACATATATTAGATGTTTCGATATTTTGGAAAATCTTCTTTACATAGTATAAAACAAAGTCGCTCCCGCTGTCTGTACGCTTAGGTCTTTTAAACTACGCAACGGATTTTAATGCAGTTTTCAGCAATAAATACAGTGATTCAAGAGGAAGGTTTATATGCCCCACATTAGTATCTATATTGCACCCGAACGAAGCCGGGGCGGGGCGCTAGTGTTGTATAATTTAAAAACCGTAACATTTTGCGGTACATGTTATTTGCTATTTTGGTAGGTATTGACTCAAGCTATCACTCCCCACAGAATGTCGTACTATTTACTGGACACCCTGTATATTCCTACAATAAATAACGTTTTGTTTTAGAACCGTTGCGTTGGGTCACGTCAAGTATCACGCCGGCAGGAAATACAAATGTCCACAGTGTGACATGGAGTTTGAGTAAGTACACATTTAATGATACGGACTACACACACCATTCCTCAATCTATCATTCAAAGTAAGGCTGGACATCCACCAGAGCTGTGCGAGGAAAATGTGCGGTGCGAAAATGTGTAGCGAGGATGTGAAACGGTGTGACCCTTTCCATCAGAGCTGTGCGAGGAATGGGTAATGCGTAATGTGTTAATGTGTACAAATGGGCGGTGCGAGGATAGGTAGCGGACTCTTTTTGAATTTGGGGGTGGTATGGCGGGAGCGGTACACATTCCTCGCAACACATCCCTCGCTCGCATTTCTTGCTAGTTTTGTATGAACAAAAACCTCGTTCCGCTAACCCCATATTTATTTATTTATTTAATACTTCAATGCACAATGGTGGTACATAAGGCGGACTTAATGCCACAAGGCATTCTCTACCAGTCAACCTTTGGGTCAAAGAGAACAGCATTGAAAAGAGAGGCACAAAAAAATAAATATCCACCAGAGCTGCGCAGAGCGAAGCTAGGTAAATGAAGTGATTCTATTGGTGCTTACAAAACACATTCCTCGCTACGCAGCTTAGCACAGCTCTGGTGGATGCTCAGCCTTACACCGCACATACTTCGCAAGGAACGCATTTCCACGGCATTTATTCTACCTCCATGTCTCTTCTAGAGATTAGACAAAGCTGCGATTTAAAAGATGATGTAGTGACAAAAATTGAAAGGAGTATGCTTAGGTGGTTTGGTCATGTTGAGAGAATGAGTGAACGGCGATTAACAAAAGGAATTTATAAGGCGGGTGTCAGTGAAAACGGTAGAGGACGTCCTAGAAGGACATACATCGATGTTATTGGTGATGTTATTCACAAAGGTCAGGTGCGTAGTACTCTCAACCGGCGTGCGTGTATGACAAGATGTATGAATGTGGATGAAGCGAAAGGAGTATGTAAGGGTCGTAGCATGTTGCGTTCTATAGTTTCTGCCTACCCCCATGGGAAATGGCGTGAGTTTATGTATGTATGTACTTCACACACCAATTACCTTCACTTCGCATATTTTTTTGACTAAAATCTTGCGACAGATTTTTCAACTACTTCTGCTTATCCGATTCTCCTGAAACTTCGCACACAAATTCAATTCCCATGACAATACAACATTATAATAATTTCAACCTTCAATCCTCAAACTCTAATGGGGTACTGCAAGATAAAACCATTTAACTTAAAAGTTCTTTTAAGAGATTATTTATCTTCTGATTGCCTTATTGGTCTAGTGATCGCAACGGCGACCGCTGAGCATGTGGTCCTGGGTTCGATCCCCAGGTCGGGCAAAGTGTTATTGGGTTTTTCCATTAGGAATTTCTCAGTAGCAGCCCGGAACGGCAATGGCAATGCAATAGGCTCGCTCCCTATTACATGGGACTTAAACATAACTAGCGAAACGAGGGTGAACTAAAAACACCTCTGCCGAACCCTTCGGGGAATGTAAGGCGTGATGTTACGTTTTCCTTCGCTGTTAACGCAAATGATAATTGACAATCTTATCCCCACATCAATTAGCAGTGTCAGAGTTCTCGATCGAACTCAGAACCTCCTCATGGAAGGCAAGCGTACATCTTCTATCACTGCTTACTGTATCTTCTTGTTCACAGAAAACAGACGACGTTTCTGAATCACCAGAGATTAAAACACATGTCCGACTGTGTGTGCGAGCTGTGTGGGTACACGTTTGTCAGTAAACACGGTGTGAGAGCACACAAGATAAGTAAACACAAGTTTGCTGATCAAAACGTAAGTTTCATTCATTTAATTATATTTTCTCTAAAAAGTTGTTCTATCAGCTCCTAGTCAAATAAGCTGAATACCATTATTTTATACGGAGGAACTATTGCTGGCCAATGTCGATATTCTAAGGTTAGACCGGTTGTCAGACTTTCGGGCTTCTGACTCCCCGTAACGACTGTCATAGGTATTCGTATGACTCCCGGGACCGACTGTTTAACGTGCTCTGAGAGGCACGGAGGGGTCTTGATGTGTAGCAAATAGTCACTCATCCACGGCCTGACCACGGCAAGAGCAGCTTAACCTTGCAACTCACACGATTCGCGCGGCTGTCAATTACCCCTCCCCTTTCTTTTTCTTGAAAAAGTACCTAAAGTATAAAATCCAGAAATCTCGCGATTCTAAATAGGAGCCGGGATTGGATTCTCTAATGGTGATCCATTCGTCGACGGTTGTTCCACGGCACGGCAGCGCAAGCGCAGCTTTACCTCGAATATCGATCTATCGGCGGTTTTAAGTAAATCACGAATCCCTTATGATTAATACCAGGTTCACATGATTCGATTCTAGTTGATCAACTGCCAAATCACATGCGATTTGAATCGTCTGAAATTGAATCAATTTGAAGGAATAAAATGTAACCGTGTGAACCCGCTATAAGACACATGTTCGCATCTCGTATCATTAACGATACTCACCTTAAAATTGGACCTACTTATGCAAAAAGGAACCAATCCACACACATGCCAAAATCGAGTTGAGTATGCAGAAAGCTTTAGAAATGCACCTTCTATCGACCCTGTAAGGATCAAAATGACCTTAACTTTGACAAAATATGTGCCAAAGTTGTCAGATCATTTTGATCTTTACAGGGTCGATAGAAGATGCATTTTGAAAGCTTTCTTCATACCTAATTCGATTTTGGCATGTGTGTGGATTGGTTCCTTTTTGCATAAGTAGGTCCAATTGATATTTTCACAAGTAACTTGAGTGAATTCGCAAAGGTACTATTGTTTACTTTATGTTACGAATAGTTCCGATGTTGTATGTTGTATTACATGTGGGTTAGATATAAGTTAGTTATTAAGTTTTACTATTTCATTTAATTTGATATTGTTCATTTTGGATGTAAGACTAGGCTTTCGCATTAGGTTAAGAATCTGTAATGGTAGTTTTTAAGGTTTTTAAAAATAAATAAATAAATGTTTGTTTTGCAGGCAGAAATGGAGGGCCCGTTCTGTGACGTGTGCGAAGTAAAGTTCTTGTCGCAGAAGGCGTATGACAGACATCTAAGGTTGTCTTCTAAACATATCAAGAGTGAGGATGATCCGTAAGTACATAATAATATACGCCCTTAAGGTGTTGATCGAGACTCTTGGCTGTTATTCGTGCCTGAACGCTGAGTCCCGAGCTTCAGAAGCGGTGAAATAAAAAGTGGACTGTATGTAAATTGTTGTACCTGGAAACAAATGAATATTAACAAAATAGCGAGAATCTCTGTCTCTGTCGTGGTTTGAAGGTGAAGTGACGTAGGGACAAGGCGCGAGCACCGTCGCCGGACCGAGCACGGCGCGCCTCTCAGACGTCTCACGCCTCTCAGCCGTCTCGCGCCTCTCAGCCGTCTCACGCCTCTCAGCCGTCTCACGCCTCTCACCCGTCTCACGCCTCTCAGCCGTCTCACGCCTCTCAGCCGTCTCACGCCTCTCAGCCGTCTCGCGTCTCTCAGCCGTCACGCGCCTATAATCCGTCACGCGCCTATAAGCCGTCTCACGCCTCTCAGCCGTCTCACGCCTCTCAGCCGTCTCGCGCCTCTCAGCCGTCTCCCGTCTCTCAGCCATCTCCCGCCTCTCAGCCATCTCGCGTCTCTCAGCCGTCTCGCGCCTCTCAGCCGTCTCACGCCTCTCAGCCGTCTCGCGCCTCTCAGCCGTCTCACGTCTTTCAGCCATCTCGTGCCTCTCAGCCGTCTCACGCCTCTCAGCCGTCTCACGCCTCTCAGCCGTCTCACGCCTCTCAGCCGTCTCACGCCTCTCAGCCGTCTCACGCCTCTCACCCGTCTCACGCCTCTCAGCCGTCTCACGCCTCTCAGCCGTCTCACGCCTCTCAGCCGTCTCGCGTCTCTCAGCCGTCACGCGCCTATAATCCGTCACGCGCCTATAAGCCGTCTCACGCCTCTCAGCCGTCTCACGCCTCTCAGCCGTCTCGCGCCTCTCAGCCGTCTCCCGTCTCTCAGCCATCTCCCGCCTCTCAGCCATCTCGCGTCTCTCAGCCGTCTCGCGCCTCTCAGCCGTCTCACGCCTCTCAGCCGTCTCACGTCTCTCAGCCATCTCGTGCCTCTCAGCCGTCTCACGCCTCTCAGCCGTCTCACGCCTCTCAGCCGTCTCACGCCTCTCAGCCGTCTCGCGCCTCTCGGCCGTCTCAAGCCTCTCAGCCGTCTCACGCCTCTCGGCCGTCTCGCGCGCAACAGCCATCTCCCGCCTCTCAGCCATCTCGCGTCTCTCAGCCGTCACGCGCCTATAAGCCGTCTCGCGTCTCTCAGCCGTCTCGCGTCTCTCAGCCGTCTCACGCCTCTCGGCCGTCTCGCGCGCAACAGCCATCTCCCGCCTCTCAGCCATCTCGCGTCTCTCAGCCGTCTCGCGTCTCTCAGCCGTCTCGCGTCTCTCAGCCGTCACGCGCCTATAAGCCGTTTCGCGTCTCTCAGCCGTCACGCGCCTATAAGCCGTCTCACGCCTCTCAGCCGTCTCACGCCTCTCAGCCGTCTCACGCCTCTCGGCCGTCTCGCGCGCAACAGCCATCTCCCGCCTCTCAGCCATCTCGCGTCTCTCAGCCGTCTCGCATCTCTCAGCCGTCACGCGCCTATAAGCCGTCTCGCGTCTCTCAGACGTCTCGCGTCTCTCAGCCGTCTCACGCCTCTCGGCCGTCTCGCGCGCAACAGCCATCTCCCGCCTCTCAGCCATCTCGCGTCTCTCAGCCGTCTCGCGTCTCTCAGCCGTCTCGCGTCTCTCAGCCGTCACGCGCCTATAAGCCGTCTCGCGTCTCTCAGCCGTCTCGCGTCTCTCAGCCGTCACGCGCCTATAAGCCGTCTCGCGCCTCTCAGCCGTCTCGCGCCTCTCAGTCATCTGGGGCCTCTCAGCCGTCTCGCGCCTCTCAGTCATCTGGGGCCTCTCAGCCGTCTCGCGCCTCTCGGCCATCATGTCATGCACACACACCTATATTATATATTTTGTTTGTAGTAACCGGTTGAGTAACGACCCTTCAATCAAGTCGAGGCGACTCGGTCTTCAGTGGCAGAAGCCAGTTCGCCGTCCAGTCATACGCCGGCGGGACGCCAACAGTATTCAGTTACCTAAAGGACCCGTGACTTGTGAGCAGGTGAGCTCTAATTTACCTGATAACGGAACCAGTGATGTTATGCGTACCATAATTATAGTACATGTACCATTATTCGAATGTCGGTACCATGTACACTTCTATATGGTACATGGTACACCAATCTACTGTAGATACCTTGAGCGTACCGAAAAATCCCAAGTCTATGGCAAATATGTTATACAATGTTAGTCAGAAAGGGGGTACTAAGCCGAAAGGGTGTTAGAGTACACATAATAATGGATAACTTTTGTTCTACAACTTTCCCCAAAACTTGATAGTTTAAGAGAAATAGCTTTTCAAAGATTTCGTAAAAAATATGCTAAAATCTATCTGTCCATAGCTATGATCAGCTGTGTTTACTATTTAGGTCATATTTGAGGTCACGGATTAGAAACTTAATTTTCTGAATTCATAACTAAAGCAGGTATGTTTTTTTTTTAAACTAAAATAAAAATCTTTCTGCAGGCAAATAAAATTTACCGAATTTTGAAATTTTAACACTTGCTTTAAAATAGTCATCAGTGATACTTTACGTGGTCCGCGGATTAGCACCCCCTTTCCGACTGACCTTGTATATAATCTGTGGTAAGGTCACCACAGATAACAACATAAGGATACTATAGAGTTTATTTTAGGTACGCAAGCCCCGCTCTGATGTGTGTATTTACCGATGCAGCGATGTGATGATATTTGTCCTCAAATAAAACAAAATTGTTAATCTTGGACGTGTGGAGTGACGCGAATGGATAAAGTAAGAAATAAGTATATTAGAGGAAGTTTGAAAGTGGCACCAGTGACAGAAAAGTTGAAAGGAAAGCGTTTGTCTTGGTATGGGCATGTGCTGAGGAGGGATGAAACACATGTGACTAAGAGAGTGATGAATATGAATGTTGATGGATGGAGGGGGAGAGGGAGACCTAAGAAAAGATGGATGGATTGTGTGAGGGAGGATATGAAAGATAAGGGAGTAAATGATAATGAGACGGCTGACAGGGAAGAGTGGAAGAGAAAAACATATTGCGCCGACCCCAAGTAACTTGGGACCAGGGCAGGAAGATAATGATGTTAATCTTGGACGTGCAATGAAATCCTGAATTTATCCGTAAAATTCTCTTAGAACCCGTACTATACCTGTACGGTCTCATCAACCGTACATTTACTTTGCGAACGCAGCAACCTACTTGGATGTCGTGCGTCACAAACGTCATAATTATAACATAACATTTGTGACGCACGACATCCAAGTAGGTTGCTGCGTTCGCAAAGTAAATGTACGGTTGATGAGACCGTACACGTACAATACCTATAGTTTATTCTAAAGAACCTACCAAAATTCTTGAGTTGGGATCTAACATCACTGGATTGAACCCAAGTTGACTCTATTAAAAATGCACAATAATTTAATCTCTACTAATATTATAAAGCTGAAGAGATTGTTTGAACGCGCTAATCTCAGGAACTACTACTACTGGTCGGAATTAAAAAAATATTTTTGTGTTGGATAGTCCATTTATCGAGGAAGGTTATAGGCTATATAACATCACGCTACGACCAATAGGAGCGGAGCATAAATGAAAAATGTTGCAAAAACGGGAAAAATGTCCACCCGTGCGAAGCCGGGACGGACCGCTAGTATTACAGAACATAATCTAATCAGCCCATTACTGTCCAACTACTAAGCACGGGCCTCTTCTCAGAATGAGAAGGGTTCATGCCTTAGTCCTACACGCTGCCCTGGTGCGGGTTGGCACACTACACACACCCTCGAGAACTTTATGTAGCTCTTTCAGGTGTGCAGGTTCCCTCACGATGTTTTTCCTTCACCGTTAACGCAAATGATAATCAAATTCTGATCCGCACATGAATTCGAAAAGTCAGAGGTACGGGCCGGGATTGAACTCAGACCCTCCTGCATGGAAGGCAAGCGTTCAACCGTTAGGCTATCACTGCTATGGAAGACAGCACAATTTTATTTTATAACTAGCGACCCGCCCCGACTTCGCACGGGTGCAATGTAGATACTAATGTGGGGCATATAAACCTTCCTCTTGAATCACTATCTATTGCTGAAAACTGCATTAAAATCCGTTGCGTAGTTTAACCTTTTAAGCGCGTGGCTAAATATAAATTGCCGTGCCCCTAGCGCGCGACTACGAATAAATAAAATAATACCTACAATAAATATATTAAGCTTTTTCAATACTTAGAGCTATGAAACAATTTTAAGTAATTGTTGTAAATCATATCTCTATTGAATAATCGTTTTAGTTGTACCACGCAGTTCATAGGACGAAAATAGAACAAAAATACCATGCATTTTCTCTGTCGCAGAAATACGACACGCGCGGTAGGGGTACGGATATATTTGTCGCAGAAATGCGACTCAAGCGGTTAAAAGATTTAAGCGTACAGACAGTGGGATCGAGTTTGTTTTATACTATGTAAAGATTTATTTTCCCTTTCTCAGTGCGGCGTTGAATTAGAAAATCTCCGGGCATACGCGTGCCACTTCAAAACTGCCCATCCGGGCATCAACCGGACGCAGTTCACGTCAATGACGATACCTTACATGTGTGAGCATTGTGGAAAAATGTTTCTGGTGAGTATTTTTATCAAACTAGCTGTTCTCCCGCGGCTGTGCCCGCGTAAATAATTTGACTACAGCGCCACGTATAGGATCCCAGCATAGCTACGAACCATCGTCTCGATAAAACAAATATATTGTGTAAATATGACCTCAATCGGTAAAGTCATTCTCAAGTTATGGCGTGACCAATGGAAAAAAGGATTCATTTTTATATATACACGGTTAGTCGGAAAGGGGGTACTAAGCCGAAAGGGTGTTAAAGTACCCATAATAAGGGATAACTTTTGTTCTACAACTTTCCCCAAAACTCATTAGTTTAAGAGAAATAGCTTTTCAAAGATTTCGTAAAAAATATGCTAAAATCTATCTGTTCTGTCCATAGCTATGATCAGCTGTTTTTACAATTTAGGTCATATTTGGGGTCACGGATTAGAAAATTAATTTTCTGAATTCATAACTAAAGCCGGTATGATATTTTTTTTGTAAACTCAAAATAATAATCTTTTTGCATGCAAATAAAAATGATCGAATTTTGAGATTTTAACACTTGCTTTAAAATAGTCATCAGTGATACTTTAGGTGGCCCGCGGCTTAGTACCCCCTTTCCGACTAACCTTGTATACAACTTTCCAAAATCAATCGTTGGGCAGTAGCTCGCACTGCATAACACCCGCCTGGTAGGAAGATCTTCCCTTTTCGTTGGATGAACACCACACCTCGTTCCTCCAGTGTGTTAATCCCTCTAGGATTCCCCTATACCCCTCTGGGTCTCACATACTGTTAAGACAGCGCCATCTATGACCACCGGACGACACTATCACAGCTAATCATGAAGATAGTTAGATCGTTAATCAAAACCAATACATCTTGCTGTAGTTAGGCGTCATTCCAATTGTTTAGTGTCAACGCGGCTAGATGGCGCCACTTTCCGTAAGAAATCAACAATTGTGTAGAATTTGTTTATGTTTTTTCTCTATATTATCTATGTACTTAAAGAAAAGTTTGAATTTTACACTCATAAAAAAAACGTTGAAACGAGAGCTTCATTATTATTTTTCTCCTACACCTCTGAGACCGTAAACCAGCTCCGCCCTGCTGATACACTCCAAACTCCAATTCAAGAACGCAACACATACACATAACAAACACATTTTTATATTTATAATATTCTTGTCCACAGAATACCACCACGTTAGCCGGTCACATGTGGGTCCATACCGGTCAAAAACGCTTCCAATGTGACCACTGCAACAAAACGTTTAGCATGAAGTCGAACCTGGCCGGTCATATGCGTCAACACGACCCGTCGCCACGACAGTCGTACGACTGTCGTGTCTGCGGAAAGCAGTTTTCTTTCAATTTCAACTTGACACGGCATATGTTTGTAAGTAATAACATAATTTACTTTGTGGATGGGTGACCATTACATGGAGACCCCTCCGTGCCTCGGAAAGCACGTTAAACAGTCGGGTGTCATAAGAATAGAGGAGAGGTCCGCCAATGGTTGGCGGACCGGGACCTGCCGGGGTTGCGGTGCATGCTGACGCGAATCCCGCGACCCCGGCCGAACGGTCAGGAGAAGGAACATCGTTGGATTTTAGCCGGTAACAGTACAGTCACGTGCAATAATATATATACACATAGCGAACTTAAAAAGCTAATTTCTTTAAGAGAATAGATTGTAATTAAGAACAGTTCGAAACCATAATTCGTATGTATTTGTAGAAACTAATATGTGTGTAATATTTCATAATTGTAATAGATCTTTTAGAAGGAAATCGCTTTTAAATTTCTCTATGTGTATACATATTATTACACGTGACTGTACGGCAGACCCCCTCGCCTTACCCGGGCGAGGGACACCCAAGAGGATTTTCCAACGATTAAACAAAAAGAAAAATCCGGTTTTTATCGGACATATTTCGGAGAGTGTGCTTCAGATCTACATGATCTAATACCCCCCTGCCCTTTTTTCCAACGGACGGCCAGAAGCACGAAAAAGCGCCATCGGTTCATGGCTGATATACCAAAAACCCGAACGAAGCGTTTTTGATTCCACTTTCATTGTGAAAACCGCCAAACAGTGGAATGCGCTGCCCGAGTGGGTGTTCCCCGACAGTTACAAACTGGGTGTCTTCAAGTCACGAGTGAATCGGTTTCTTCTGGGCAAGCGTGCTCCATCGTAGACCGCATCATCGCTTAACATCAGGCGGGATGGCGGCCAAACGCAGGCCTAGTAACAAATAAGGTGTCATAAAAATACCTACGACAGTTGTTACGAGTAGTCAAGCCTGAAAGTCTAACAACTGATCTAACCTTAGGATATCGGTATTGCCCAGTAACTGGGTTGCGGAGATCTGATTACAGTTAAGTTAAATACTGGTATTCAGCCGCATCTGGTTAGACTGGAAGCTGACCCCAACATAGTTGGGAAAAGGATAGGCAGAACAGCATGATCAGTCCATTACTGTTCCAGTGATTGGCTTTAGCCTCTTCTTAGAATGAGAAGGGTTTAATCCTTACACCCATATTCTAAGACGTTCCTCCAAAACTTACTCGACTCGACTCCACCTCGACTCAGTCTTTCTCACTACCTTCGGTAGTTATACACCCATATTCTAAGACGTTCCTCAAAAAATTACTCGACTCGGGACGGCCTCATAAACACCTTCAAAATTGTATTCTTAGTCGCAATTTCGAGTGAACTTTGAGGTTCCTCGACGGAGTCATTACGTCATAATTTGAGTTATCTGCATCGCGCAAATAACGCCGCGATAAATAATTGTAAGGATTATCGTAAGCATATTCGATAAAGTCTTCAAAATTCATTTTTGTTACATACGAACTTTGACACTTACTTCCTTAAGGTAGGTTCCGAGGTACCTTGAGTTTGACAGATGATTCCTTACCTCGACTGAGGAAAAATCTCGAGTCGAGCCTCGAGGACGTTTATGTCGACTATAACTACCGATGGTAGTGAGTCGAGGCGGAGTCGAGTCGAGTAAGTTTTGGAGGAACGTCTTAGAATATGGGTGATAGTCGAGCAAGGCGTGCTGTACTTATAATAATACTAGCGGCCCGTCCCGGCTTCGCACTGGTGGAAATTATTCCCGTTTTTGCAACATTTTTCATTTATGCTCCGCTCCTATTGATCGTAGCGTGATGTTATATAGCCTATAACCTTCCTCGATAAATCGACTATCCAACACAAAAATATTTTTTCAATTCCAACCAGTAGTTCCTGAGATTAACGCGTTCAAACAAACAAACAAACTCTTCAGCTTTATAATATTAGTATAGATTGTTTCTTCTTCTTACCCAGCTCCATACGGGTTTGAAGCCCTTCAAATGCGATGTCTGCGAAAAAAGATTCCCAACTACGGGCGAGCTGCGCGCACACGTGGACTTCGTGCACCTCAAGAAACCGAGGCCAAAGAGAGTGAGACGGAGACCTAAGAAGTGCGATCTGCCTACTCTAGAATATTGAATACTCTGTAAAAAGTTGAGACTCAATATTAGCATAGTCTACACCAGGGGTCGGCAACCTGCGGCTCGCGAGCCGCATGCGGTTCTTTCGATGTAAAGTTGCGGCTCTCCAGTTCCATACGCAAAAAATATTATTTTACTATCAAAACCCTTAAAATCGTGCAATCCATCCATAATTGAGTACACTATATAGTATGACTGAGATATACTGACTATGACTGAGAGATAGATATAGTAACGATATCTAAAAGTATTTTCGTTTTGTATTTTTTTTAAAGGTATTTATTTTTGCTAAACGCCGTTTCAAGGTTATCCATTAATTACAGGATACCCTGTATAAGCAAATCCTATAATATTGAAACGATTTTTTTTGTGGCTCTTTAAAAACTGAAATTTTTGCTCTTCCGTCTCAAAAGGTTGCAGACCCCTGGGCTAGACCAGTGATGGGCAAAGTACGGCCCGCGGGCCGGAGGCAAGCCGTTTTGATACGGCCCGCCAACAACCATAGTCGTAGGAACCTTTCAAATAGTCTCGATAATAAATGTAGATACCTGCGTTGTTTGTGTCGACACTACAAGTTGTTTTTATTATCATACGCCTTCAATGTACCACTCTAGGGTAAGAACGAATAACACACCTATGAAGTCGAAAGAATACTCTGTCAAACAAAACAATAATCATTAAAATCGGTTCACAATTGACGGCGACATCGGTGAACATAATTATAAAAAAATATACATAAGTACAGTCGAACATAGAACCTCCCCTTTTTGAAGTCGGTTAAAAATTACATCCTTTTTTGGGGCCATTCAAGTATTACGTAAGCACCAAAGGGGGATGGGGGGGGGGTCGTTAGTTAGCTTATTTTTGATGACATTGGAGACGAGAGGATCTGGATGGTGATTACGTCAGCAATATTTCTTTATTTTTCTAGACTTGAAAAATGAAAACTGCTGCTCATGAATAACAATAATTTGTACAGATTTAAAAAAAAATAGCAAGGTTTACGTAAGCATAGGAGGGGGGGTGACAGCTTTGCTTACTTTTGCTGACAAGGGGGAGGGGAGGGTCAAAAACAAAATTCTGCTTACGTAATACTTGAATGGCCCCTTTTCCTTTCTCTTAGAAAGTGGAGGGCCGACCGTCTCTCAAATGCTCGGACCGGTTTCAGGTCCCAGTCCGGGTCTGGTTAAGTTTAGTTTCTAGTTTAGTGTCTAAAATATAATAGGCCCGTTTTGACAGCTGTCAGATCAGTACATTTTATGTCGAAATTGACATAACATGTTCTAATATGACAGCTGTCAAAACGGGCCTATTAAATTATAGCCACTATAACAGAATCGGCATTGGTATCTCTTGACAAAATTCCGTTCAAAATATTCCTCTTCAATTCTGTATAAACGTATTTTGTATGGAATGATGCGACAAGAGTATTCATATTAGTAGTATTATTATTGAATTGAGTATACTTATTTATCACGTTAGTAAATGTAAGAAAAATGTATAAATTTAATAAATACGTTATAAAAATATGGAATGTTTAATTTATTTATTGCAATACTTTTCATGCTTCAAGTAGAGATTGAATGCAATGCGGAATACACTTCTCTCTATGGCTAAAATTTAATAGGCCCGTATTGAAAGCTGTCAGATTAGAACATGTTATGTCAATTTCGACATAAAATGTACTGATCTGACAGTTGTCAAAACGGGCCTATTATATTTTAGACACTATAGCTCATGTGGTAAAAAGATTAGCTAAATAGCAAGATTGGTAGCGGGGCGAACTGCCCAGGGTGTACCGGAGAATCGTCACTCGTGGAAGCTCTATTCATGCAACCCTGTGGCTCAATGGTTATTGTACGTATTTTAATATGTCCATGGTGATTGATCCATCTGTGGTCGAGTCGAGTTTTTGCGGGAATCAAAAGAAAGCGAGGTTCGGTGTTTATTAAAAAAAAATATTCAAAAAATGACTCATAGAATGAATATTATTACATATAATTGGTGTAGTTTTCTGTCAATAGTGAACATTATGTGGAATAATTGAAATATACGCTAACACATAGATCGCCATTGAGAATTTTATTGTGAAATAGTCCACTTCATTGTACCTCCCTGTGTGAAATAAGTGGATGGAATTGTTGCCAGAATCTCCTAGAAGCAATTAAATGTGTCACACCAGCATTTCATTATTAAAAAGAACAGAAAATACATCAATTAGGCCTGAAAGACTTGTATCCAAAGCTTGATTAAATGATTTTAAAAAGTCATTTGAATGATCTATTTAGTCTGTGGTCAGTTGCCAATTGTCAACAAAGTCACAAAGTTAAAAGTTACCGAAAGGTTGTCAAAGTGACTGTAATAAGTAATAATGTGATTGATATTATTATTTATACCGCACGTACCACGTACCGTATTATATTATCGTTGTTTTAATTGTGTGATGGTGTGTAATAGTGATGAATTAAATATTAATATACCATGAGTGATAGTGTATTTTCATAGATACAATTTGTTTGTTTTGGTTAACAGTGGTATACTAAAGTACCTATCACAATAATTATCTTTTTCAACGCTGTTGCCATAGATAATACACTGTATGACTAATAAAGTAATACCTACTGCAAAACTAAATCATGGCTCACAGACATGTCATTAGACAGGCATGCGCAAATGCTTGTGTTGTGCTTGGGAGCTTTACCAAGGCTACGTCACATTCCAGTTGCCACTTAATAAACAAATCTAGGGTAAATAATTTTAAATAAGTGCACGTACTATTCGTGCCAAATAAGAATAGGGTCGCGCTTGCTACAACTTCACACGATAGCTGTCAAATTGGTACTGCCAGCAAAATAATAATATGAAAAAAAAAAAAAAAATTTTATTCATAGATTTCATTATTATTTACATTCATTTTTATAAAATGTTATTTATTGAATTCCTTAAATAGATACATACATACATACATAAACTCACGCCTTTTTCCCATGGGGGTAGGCAGAAACTATAGAACTCCACATGCTACGACTCTTACATACCCCTTTCGCTTCATCCACATTCATACATCTTGTCATACACGCACGCCGGTTGAGAGTACTACGCACCTGACCTTTGTGAAGAACATCACCAATAACATCTATGTATGTCCTTCTGGGACGTCCTCTACCGGCGTTCCCATTAACATCGCCTTATACATTTCTTTTGTTAATCGCCGTTCACTCATTCTCTCAACATGGCCAAACCACCTAAGCATACTCCTTTCAATTTTTGTCACTACATCATCTTTTAAACCGCAACTTTGTCTAATCTCTTAAATAGATAATTTTGGATAATTTAATAATATTTGAAAACAGTATTCATTAAAGAAATGAACCATTAAATATAGTTAACTTCACGAAATGCTACTGGTCGCCCTAATATGTCGCCATAATAATAATATAATTACTGTGTAATTTAATTTGGCGTAAAATTGATAAGAAATACCAAAAAAGTGAACAAAAATAATTAAACTGAATATAATTTCTTTATTTACTTTTTTGCACACCTTACTCTTTGGTAATGAAGTTCACGAGTATTGCGGAACAAAATGGCGTCTTGACAGTGCTATTCTTATTTGGCACGCATAGTACACAAAACATACGTACATATAAAACAAAAATAGTTTTTTTTGTGTTTATTTTAGTACTTCATTAAATATATTATTGTATGATAGAATGACCAAAGAATAGTATAATATATATTCCTTGGTCATTGAGATGACTGACTTCTCAACTGATTTGAAGACCCTATTCGTTTGACCGCTTGTGATTTTGTCTTTTGATGTTGCACCTGATGCTACAGAATTGATTGTTTATATTTGATTGTTCCTTTTTTTTCACCAAGCTGGAGAAATATACTCTTGGTCGCTCTTTACTGTAATTCTCTGTTTTCCAATGATGAAACATTTTTTTTTGTATTATTCAACTGTTAAATGTCCTCTGTTTTGTTTTTTTTTTTTGACATATGGCAACATTCCAAACTGACAAGTCCCCCGATTCGAAGTCTCACTCACATATAGCGCTGTCGCGCTCAGCACAGAAAAACAGCGGTTCTCAAACCTACATTTGTTATAATTTGGTATTTTAATGTTTTTTGTAAAGTGATCTGCGTTCTGCGCACCAAACGAAAATGGTGGTTTGTTCCATAAAAAATTGCAAGAATAGAACGGGGAAAGGCAGCGTAGTAAATTTGTTTAGATTTCCAAAAGACGAAACAACAGCAAATGCGTGGCTTCAGTATTGTAAACCAAAAGCAAACATTAAAAATGGTACGTACCTACCTAGTTCCTTACTATACTGGCCTGCAAAAATAAGTATCACACTTTTAAAATTGCAATAACTTTTTAAGTACACAAGATATATTTTCGAAACAAAAAGGACTCAAAAAAGAGTTTAACTTTGTTACTATAGTTTCAAAGAAAGCTGATAAAAATTGCTATCAAACGTTTTTTATTTTAAATCTCTAACTTCTATAGTTTAGAAAAAATTGAAATTTTAAAAGTGTGATACTTATTTTTGCAGGCCAGTGTATATTCTTTTCTTTGTCAGTTGAAAAGCCTTGTGACAGATATGTTGAGATATGATTATTTTCTAGATTACGACTGATTTAAAACATGCATTGACTTTACAGGTAGCGTGTGTTCAGTACATTTTGTACCCTCTGACTTTGATAGGCCACTGAGAAATGTTTTGATGATAGAAGGAGCGCCGAGAAATTATAGGAACTTAAAACCGGATGCCGTGCCTTCTTTGCACATCAACGAAAATGTTCAACCTTCACCTAGCTCTGTTCAAGTAACAGAAAAGAGGTAAATCATAAAATTATAAATAATTTTAATGTTTTCCCCCACACAGGGGACATTTTACGTGATCTTAGGGCTAGCGCGCACTGTCTTGCGTTTTTTAACGTATAATCTGTGAAGTATGGAGTGTCATAGAAGGGCGCGCACTGCGAATTATTCACCGCATACTGAGTACTACAACTACTTACATGTATTTATTTTATTCGTTGCGGTGAAAAAACGCACCGCAAATCACCGCACCGCAGTGCGCGCGCTTTTATGCGGTTTCAAATCTGAGTACAAGCCACGCGCACAACGCTAAATTGTCGCACTGCGACTCAAGAATATTACCATGACATATCACACTGTCTTTTTGTGTTATCCATTTTTAATAGAGTACCTAGGTATAATATCCAGTAGTCTGTTTTTAGGGTTCCGTACCCAAAGGGTAAAACGGGACCCTATTACTAAGACTCCGCTGTCCGTCCGTCCGTCTGTCATTAGGCTGTATCTCATGAACCGTGATAGTTAGACAGTTGAAATTTTCACATAATTATGATGTATCTCTGTTGCCGCTATAACAACAAATACTAAAAAACAGAATAAAATAAATATTTAAGGGGGCTGCCATACAACAAACGTGATTTTTATAGATAATGGTACGGAACCCTTCGTGCGCGAGTCCGACTCGCACTTGACCGGTTTTTTAGTGTTATTTGCAACTTTGAAATACTATTTCACTACATCAAACATTACTTGAATTGAACTACTAACTTGAAATTGACTACGAAAAATGGAATACTTTATGATGTACTGTTTTAATTTGCCATATTTTTCCCTACAAAAAAATCTTGAGAACCGCGTCGAAACCTATGATCCCTAACAGCAGTGCCAAGTGAGGTGATTTTTAAACAATAAAAGTTTACACTGATTTAATAATATTCTGTAGAATATTGAATGACGTCAGGCACTAAGCACGCGTGTAAGCGCGAAAAAGAATTGTGCTACACTCGGAATTATTAAAATTGCGGTGCTGCGGTACTGTGTTTTTGCCGGGTACTTCAATTCGCTTGAAATAAATCTATATACGGCATTGAAAAAAAGAACTTGTTGGGGACCTGAAAACCACAGGCAGATTCTGTATCTAATGCTTCCACGCCTTTTGCTGGATCCCTCAATTCATCATCAAGAAATAATGATGATGGAGACATTTTTGAAGATTTTATTTTATTGATAGATGACGACTATCATAGGTACTTATTTTTATTGGTTGTATTAATTATTTAATGAAAAATTAGTTTTTATTGAAATTGTTGACTTTTTTACGCTTACAATGAAGCTTTTGGTTTTCTCAGGTTAAAATTTAAAAAAGCAGTTGTTTTTAGATAGGTGTAAGCTTAACAAACGTAGCCTTATTAGGCTATCTGACGGCACCAAATTTTTGGCGACTTGGACCGGGCTAGACCTGGCAACATTTCCCTATGACGTAGATAGGTTGTGACGCATTAGCGTAATGCGTAATAAGTCTGATCAGATTTAGGAGAATCCTATGATTCTAGCAGGATTAGACTCTCATTTTTAAGTCCTAGCGGATTATGTGGCAGATTTTTAAAATCTAGCGCTTTTTAGCACGATCCAATAAAACTAGTAATAATTTCGCAATATTAATTACACGTTTAACAGGCAAACTAAATCATAAACGAATTATTTTTGTACATTTTAAAACAACACATTTGACTTGTAACAGTAGCAACACTTCATTAATGTAAGGTAGGTAGTTTCCCGGCATAAGGCTGGACCTCCACCAAAGCTGTGCGAGGAAAATGTGTAGCGAGGATGTAAAACGGTGTGACCATTTCCACCAGAGCTGTGCGAGGAATGGGTAGTGTGTAATGCGTAATGTGTACAAATGAGCGGTGCGAGGATAGGTAGCGGAATTTTTCGAATATGAGGGTGGTGTGGCGGGAGCGGTACACATTCTTCGCAACACATTTCTCGCAACACATCCCTTGCTCGCATTTCTCGCTTGTTTTGTATGAACAAAAACCTCGCTCCGCTAAGCCCATATCCACCAGAGCTGCGCAGAGCGAAGCTAGGTAAATGAAGTGATTCTATTGGTACTTACAAAACACATTCCTCGCTACGCAGCTTAGCACAGCTCTGGTGGATGCTCAGCCTAAGGATTAGTACTTTCGTTCGTTCCTTTTTACCGTAATTTACTGTAATGATTATCAATCTGTTGTAGAATTGAATTAAATGTATTTTTTATAAAATTTAAAAATTCGATAATTTTTATTTGCATACAAATTAATGTGTAATCCTCAAATGGGAAGTCAACATTTTTAAAATAACAGATTAATAGGTATTTACTATTTTGCGATGTTTCATTAAATATTTACATAATTACAAGTACAGGTACAGTATATAACATAAAAATAAAGAAAAATATATCCTAATAAAACTATAAATTAAAATAAGGCGTCAAAATATTCCTCCGCATCGCTGTCGACTGGTAACATGCCCAGAAGGCTGGCAGCATTGCCACGTTGTATGGCATTGCTAATCCTCTGACCAAAGTAGAGGCCAGCCTTCGGGTCACGCGATGTGTCGACCAGCCGCCTTGAAAGATCTTTATAAAGAAGTTGGGCACTCGGACCCCACGACCCGAGTGTTTCGACCCCAAACGGCTCGAAAATATAATTACTAATTAAGTTATAATACTTTCGCTGCTTGAGAGCCTCCGCGGCTGCAGCCGCAGCGGCAGCACAGCCATTTTTTATTGATAATAATTAAGATAAATACGACAGTGTGGCTAATATGATAATGTCATTAATAAAAATAAATTATTATTCAGATTTTGTACGAATTTTGTCTGCAAACCAAACTAGCAGAATGAGCAGAATCGTACACTTACATCTGGTCACACTGGCGTCGTGTTACGTCACGAGCTGTCACTGTCATCCGAGAAAATACCTTATCTTTCTGTTTGTGTTTTTTTTGTTCTCAATATTTTGTCATCATGGTGATGTGTTATATTAAAAACTGTAAAAATAAATCATTTAAAGGAAACACAGTAAAGTTTTTCTCGTTTCCTAAAAATAAGTCCGTCGCTGATGAATGGTTGCGATATTGTCGTGTAAATACGGACAAAAAGCCTTATGGTAAGTAAGATTTAAGCTAATTTAAATCAATTTCTACATAATATTATTTGAACTAAAAATTCTAAAGATTAAAACTGAATTGTTTTGTTTGACGTAACTTATTTTTTTTATTCAATTCACCGGTAATCAAAGGTATAGTGGCCATACAGCCAAGTCTTGTTCACATTATTTACTTCGCCAAGTAATTATTTGTTTTTAATTGACGGCACGATTGGCTTCGGTTCTTCAGTTGTGAACGATTCTCGCACAGTACAAATATTTGTATGACCTACAGATTACAGATTTTTGTTCTGGGTTTGGGTGTTTGTGCATGGGAGATTTGTGGGTTAGATTGTACGAAATGGGGCACTGAGGAAATTAGACTTAGACTTGACCTACTGTGATGTGACAGACCCAACCACTCACAGTAGGTTAAAGTGTAGCTGGGGTGGCCATTGAGTTATCCCAATGCCCCGAACCTGTACCTATTTGCCATCAGACTACAGCTCTGGAAACAAGGCATAGAGAAACCTAGACTTAGTACCCTGCATTTTATCCTTGTAAATGCACCCACAATTATTACAGGAGAAATTCCTATTGCAGGCAACATTTATTTTCGAAGAATAAAAATAGAAAATTGTTTTCGATGCATTTAAATACTATGGTCTCCATGGAGGTCAGTACTGTAAAAAATATAGTTAAATATGTGTTTTTGCAGCAAGAGTGTGCTCAAAGCATTTCCTACCAACTGATTTCTTTAGGACGATGAGAAATATTATTATGAACGAATTTCCACAAAGAACAAGGACGTTAAAAGCAGATGCTGTGCCCAGTCTAGAACTTGATACAATAAATGTGGAATCAAGGTGATGACATTCTATTCTATTCTTTATATACCTATAAGAAAGAAGAAAGAAAAGAAACTTTATTCAGTACAGGACAGCATGAACTACAGGGTGTAAACAAAATCATGTAATTCCTTCAAACCTCGTGATTTACTGTTGACATAGATTAACCCCGCAGGGATAAATTTGGATTCAATAAAAACAAATACAAGAAGTAAACATGTGTTCGGAACGTGAGGCATTTTAGCGCCCTGAGTCCTCTCCTTGCGTGGCTATCGCTCCCCGCGCGGTCATTTAACTCGGGGCGCTAAAATGCCTCACGTTCAGAACACATGTTTGCTTCTTATAATATTTTTTTTATTGATTCCAAATGTATCCCATGCGTGGTTAATCTATGTCAGCAGTATATCACGAGGTTCGAAGGAATTACACGATTTCGTTTACACCGTGTATAATTAAAAAATCTTTTAAGTTAAACGGTTTTATCTTGCAGTACCTCTGCAGCATCAGAAGAATCTTCATCTTTGAGGATTGAAAGTTGAAATTATTATAATGTTGTATTGTCATGGGAATTGAATTTGTATGCAAAGATTCAGGAGAATCGGTTAAGCAGAAGTAGTTGAAAAATCTGTCGCAAGATTTGAACCAAACAAATATGACGCAGTGAAGCTCATTAAAACTGTTTAATAAAAGGTTTACGTAAATGTGTTTTCGTCGGATATTAATTGGAATTACTTAACCTTATTTTAGCAGGACGAGTCTTACATGCACATATTTAGCAAGACATAGACTGCTCTTTATGTTCCAGAAATAAAAACGTATAGGTTTTAAGAGGGTGTTCCCATTTTACAGCCGTCTCGCTCTAACTTTAAGCCTTTTTTTAGAGATTTTAGGTGATACTGAAATATAATCTATAGAAGTTCATGTATACACCTTCTGACTGTCATCACAAATATTTAAACAATAGTTTTATTTCCATACATGATTTATATAGAAAAAACAAAGGACATTTTCTTTCTCCTCTTTCTCTTTTACATATTTTCGTCTTGCTTTTTTTCCCTAAAAAAAAGCAAGACGAAAATATGTTTTAAATATAATTATAACGTTATCATGAATCCTGAAGGATGTTTATTGAATACATTTTTCAATATCGCCCAAGATATCTATAAAAAAGGTTAAAGTTAGAGCAAGATGGCTGTGAAACGGGAACGGCCTCTTAAGATCCTGCACTGTATTATTGCACCAACTGTTGATTTTGCTGATAAGGAAAAAATCCTAAAAACGAATGTTATATGTGAGGCAAATTAAATTTTGTGTGGGTTGAGAACCACTTTCCCTTTGATGACGTAGCCTTGGCAAAGAATTGTAGGTATCTGCCATACAGTCTTTTGGGCCATGTAGCAAACAATATTTCGTTAATCAAGGTACCCATGGCATCAAAATGAGGTGCAATGTACCGTTTTGTACTAGTGACTCTAAGACAAGAGGGAAAAGTTATGGAATCACATTCTACAAGTAAGGGCTTAGACCATTCTAGGTATTTTCAGTTGGTCGCGTTTGACCCTAGACGCACCTAATGGTAACAGCAGATGGTCTAAGATAAAGCACACAAATCCAAGTAACAGAGATATACAGGGTGAACTCGTATTCGCTTTAAGGCGTGATAGAGTGTCCTATAAGTTTACTTACGATAAGCATAAAATATATTGTCATAATTTACATTGGCATAACGAAATTCAGCATAATGATCATTACGCATAATATTATTAGGCATAAATGTTTTGCCGTAATGTTTATTGCCGTAAATACTGTTGGCATAATAATAATAATGAAGCATAATTTTATAAAGCATAATATTATAAACGCATAATGATATTTACACATAATGTTCTTTGGTATAAACATAATAAACCCTAACTAACTACCAAATAACCATAAATAACTCCTAACGGTTGTAGACACTATTTCGCATTATTGATATAACATAAATAAAAATAAACATGGTCGTGGCTCAGGGGTGGCCCTAGGGCCACCCCCGTTGCACCGATTCGAATGACGTTATCACGACGCACGCTTTTTCGAAATACTTTACGAGTGGTACGCCAGTGTAAACCATATGATTCACCAACAATAGAGAGGATCTGGCGATCGGCGGCCGCTGCCGTGACACGCTCGCTTCGGTCGCTCGCCTTCGCGCGTTAATGGTCACTGTTCTTTTTTTTTTTTTTTAGCATGGGAAATCCTCATGGACTATCCCCCGTCTGGGGAAGACGGGGGTGTGTGCCAGACTCTTACTGGCTAAAACCACCACGGTGTCCCTCCTTCTGACCTAAGGCCGGGGTCACGGGATTTGCTATTGCATGCACCGCGACCCCGGCAGGTCTCGGTCCACCAGCTAGGGTGGCCGGAGATCGTCACGCGCCCTCCGGCGCCCGGTGCGTCTAGCGCGAGAAGGGAGAGAAGAAGCGGCCTCCCTCTCCCTCTCCGCTACCTCCTTGGTCGCCATCACCCCCTCGCAAAAGGAGGCGACGGCTTCCCACGCAGTCTCGCTCCCGACCATGGACAGAACCACGGCCGGAAGCGAGAGGTCATCGCCGATCGCCGCGACTAGCTCGCGGCGCTGCGACTCCCATGCTGGACACGCCTGCAAAGTGTGCAGCGCCGCGTCCTCGGGGCAGTCGCAGTGGTGACAACCGGGCGTCTGCTCCCGGCCTATACGACACAGGTACTTCCCGAAACAGCCGTGTTCCGAGAGTACCTGCGTCAGCCGGAAGCTGAGGGCGCCGTGACGCCTCTCCAGCCACTCCTCCATCACGGGTCTTACCGCCGCTATCGCGGCGTGCCCAATGGTCACTGTTCTAACCTAACCTAACCCAAATGATTCTGGCTTACCACTGTATTTTACTACTGTATTTTATTATACCTATCTATAAAAAAATATCATTGACCACAGCTGTATTTCATCACCTAGTACCTAACATTCAACATAAAATTATTGGCTACATACACCCAATTATTACTTTTTATATTTATGGCTCACGATTATTAGACGAATAAATATTATGCCTTAAAAATTTATGCAACTTCAAATTATGCCAAAACATATTAGACCAAATGATAGTTATACTAACCTTTGCATTATGCCACAGTATTCTTATGCTAATAAAAGTTATGCGAAAACGTTATGCCAAACAATATTATGCCTTAAATTTTTATGCCAAGAGAAGGATTACCTGTCCTATATGCAACAAATTAGCACCCAAAAACTTTTTAACAAAAATAAAACTGACTTCAAATTGTCTATCTCCGAAGTTTTTCATCAAATCTTCACCAAATTTAAATGGGACCACTTCGAAAGAATAGTCTTTCAAACAAAAAAGAATCATTAAAATCGGTTCGCAATTAGCAAAGATATTGCGGAACAAACATTAAAAAAATAAAAAAACATTCCGTCGAATTGAGAACCTCCTCCTTTTTTTGGAAGTCTGTTGAAAATAGAAAAAATTGAAATCAAAGCGATTCAATTTGATATTTCATAGTTAAATAACATTTAATTACGAATTATGGGTATGTTTCAAAAAACTATAAACATTAGAATTTCTCGTAATCTACTGACTTTCGGCTTTCGACATTGGGCGCTATTTTGTTGCATATGGGACACACTGTCACGCCTTAGGGAACGTACCTATACTACGTGACCCATTTTTTACTTTTTATACCCCCCTCGGTGACCACCCGTAGTATATGCCAATACCCCCCCCCCCTCTAGTTTTCACGTAATAATATATAAATATTTTTATTGCAAACAGAAAGTAAAAAAAAAAGACACATATATGTGCGACAGTGTTGCCACCTGTGAGTTCATGAAGCGCTAAACTCTGCTCCATATATGAATAAACAAAAAACAAAAAAAAAAGAATATAGCTCGAAAAAACTCGAGATTTTCCTAGAGGATATTGACTACGTGACGAAAACCTAAATCCCCCCCTGCCCCTGTGACCAAGCGTGGTATTTTGAAGACCCCCCCCCCCCTGAACGGATCACGTAGTATGGGTACGTTCCCTTAAAGGGAATATGTCGAATACGATTTCACCCTGTAGGGGGATTTCCTTATACCCTTCTGGCTTCAACATACACACGACTAGGGTTACCAGAATTACTACTAAAAAGTTCGATTTTTATAATAATATTGTGACAGTATGGCCGTGAGCGCGCGCAATGCCAGCTTAGTAGGTATTTATTTTGTATCCTGATATTTTCCAAGTCCTTACCAATGCCTAAGCATCCTGCCATGTCAGAAGAATTTCTATTGTCTGGTAACCACATAAACTGCTTGTCGCCACACTAATTTGAGGATGGTAGCTAACCAGGGTTGGAAAAAATCACGATTTATTCAATTAATCCAAAAATCATGATTTTTAAATAAATCATTTAATCGGAAGTTAGTAATACACTTGATTAAATCATTGATTTTTACTGAAAAAATCATTTGATTTAAATTAAATCATGCTAACCCTGTAGCTAACTAGGCGGACCGTACCTACAGATCATAGAGTAGTACCAGGGGCCCCCATCGTGCGTAAACAAAAATTAATAAAAACTGTCAGAACTGTCACCACCTATTGTCCATAGAGGCAGAAACTTTACAAAAACTAAAGTCATCATCAGCTATAAATGATTTAATAAATCAGTTTGCCGAAAAAAAGGCAAGGAGAGTGTATATTTAATTTGAAATATTTGTAAAATTTTGGAAGAAGTGACAGATGGATAATTATGATGAATAAATATTTCTTTTAATTTTATGCAAACATTTTTTTTCTTTTGTGAGAAATCTTTACCCTTCCTAAGGGCCCCCAAACAAATTTTTATACGGGGCCCGGCCAAGGCACGCTACGCCACTGAAGAGGATGGTAGCTAACTAGGCGGACCGTACAGATCATAGACAAGTATATTAATTGGTATAGATCCGACCACGCGACTTATAGCAGATATAGTCGAAAAGAAACGCCCGCGCCGCCTAGAACTGACAAATCTGATATATTAACTTGTACTTGTGTTGTTAGAAGATGTACCTACTTATAAACAAACGTAATATTAGGTACTGTCCTACTGCTGGGCACGGGCCTCTTAGAAGTGTTTAGGCCTTAGTCCACCACGTTGGCCCGGAGCGTGTTGGCGGACTACATACACCATCGATAACTTTATGAAGCCCTCTCAGGTGTGCAGGTTTCCTCACGATGTTTTCCTTCACCGTTAACACAAGTGATAATCAAATTCTGATCCGCACATGAATTCGAAAAGTCAGACTCTTCCGCTTGGAAGACCTACTTATAGAAAACTAGCGACCCGCCCTGGCTTCGCACGGGTGTAATGTAGATACTAATGTGGGGCATATAAATCTTCCTCTTGAATCACTCTATCTATTGCTGAATCCGTTGCGTAGTTTACAAGATCTAAGCGTACAGACAGCGGGAGCGACTTTGTTTCATACTATGTAAAGATATAAAATATTTTATCAATAAAATAAAACTCGCTGCCTCGTTGGTTTAGTTGTGGCAAGCGCGACTGCTGATCGTGAGGATCTTGGTTTCGATTCCCAGGTCGGGCAAAGTGGTATTGTGTTTTTCCGTATGGAATTCCTCAGTAGCAGCTCTTAGTTTGGATTTGTGCTCGGTTGATGGCAATAGGCCCGCTTACATGGAGCTTAAACATAATGGCGAAATGAGGGTGTTACTATACACCTCTGCCCAACCCTTCGGGAAATACAGACGTGATGTTATGCTATCAAATAAAATAATATTCGTTTTATTTATACTTTGTTATTAAGTTGATTTCCGATTTTTAACAGACTTCCAAAAAAGGAGGTTCTCAATTCGACTATATGTTTTTTTTTGTATGTTTGTTCCGCGATATCTTTGCTAATTGTGAACCGATATTAATGATTCTTTTTTTGTTTGAAAGAGTATTCTTTCGAAGTGGTCCCATTTAAATTTGGTGAAGATCTGATGAAGATATTCGGAGATTTTTGTTAAAAAGTTATATTATTAATTAAGTTATAGTACGCTGAAAACTACCTTTTATATTCTTCTTAACGATTCTTTTCATCCAATGTTTGTCTGGAAGAAATTACTATTGGTTACATAACATCACGCCTGTATTCCTCGAAGGGTTGGGTAGAGGTGTATAGTAACACCCTCATTTCGCCGTTATGTTTAAGTCCCATGTAATAGGGGGCGGGCCTATTGCCATCAACCGGGCACGAATCCAAACTCCGGACTGCTACTGAGGAATTCCACTCGGAAAAGCCTAATAACACTTTGCCCGACCTGGGGATCGAACTCAGGTCCTCACGATCAGCAGTCGCGCTTGCCACCACTAGACCAACGAGGCAGCCATACAGGAATTACTAATAGTACCTACTTATTTTTTATTCTTGACCGACCAAGTCATATAATTCTTTTGATCCTAGTCTCCCCTGACGGTGTAGTTGCCGGCACGTAACTTTTTTTTTTGACTTTCCCCTTACTCTTTCGGTTTCTCCGACTGTGTAACCGGCCTATCGGGCATTTGCTTGATTTACCCGTATGGCCAGTTCGGGTCTGGTGCCATCAAAATTTTGAATTAGGCTTCACTCGCGTTCGCTCGTCATATAATACCTACTTCACACTTCTTTTCGTAGTGCATCATGAATTTTGTGATCAGTGACTTGCCCAAAATATTGTGTCGCGTGCCATTGGTTCGCCATCCCTGCCCTATACCCTGTACTGTTTTTAATTATACATACATACATACATAAACTCACGCCTTTTTCCCATGAGGGTAGGCAGAAACTATAGAACGCCACATGCTACGACTCTTACATACCCCTTTCGCTTCATCCACATTCATACATCTTGACATACACGCACGCCGGTTGAGAGTACTACGCACCTGACCTTTGTGAAGAACATCACCAATAACAAATAATTTAATAATAATTTTTAATTATGTTTGTGTATTTCTTATACTTTTTCTTTCAGTGTACAACAAAATATATTTATCTACCTATTTGTATTTTAGGTTACCAAAAGACCCAGAAACTCGTAAAACATGGACCAAAGCAGTTGGAATAAAAACTTGTGGACCACAAAATAATTATACGATATGCTCAGAACATTTTATGGAAGAAAGTATCATTGAGACGAAGCAAGGGTCAATAATACATGTTGGGGCATTACCGAAAAGGAGACAAGTGAGTTGCTTTTTTTTGTTTTTGGTGTTGCCAATCTTAAGATTATTTTTTTTTACTTTTTGGGTAATTATGCAAAGATTAAGATTTGTGAGGTTAAACTGCGCTTGCCGCGGTCAGTCCATGGATGGGTGACCGTTCGTTACACATCGGGACTCTGCCGTGCCCTTGAGAGCAAGGTAAACTGTCGGTTTTGGGTGTTATACGAATACCTATGGCAGTCGTTACAGGTAGTCAGAAGCCCGATAGTCTGACAACTAGTCTAACCTTACGATATAAATACTGGTATTCAGCCGCATCTGGTTAGACTGGAAGCTGACCATGAAACATAGTTGGGAAAAGGCTAGGAGGAAAATCCAAAAAACATAATTTACCTTTGTAGCTACTAAATCTATACTAATATTATAAAGCTGAAGAGTTTGTTTGTTTGAACGCGCTAATCTCAGGAACTATTGGTTGGAATTCAAAAAATATTTTTGTGTTCGATAGTCCATTTATCGAGGAAGGTTATAGACTATATAACATCACGCTACGACCAATAGGAGCGGAGCATAAATGAAAAATGTTGCGAAAACGGGAAATATGTCCACCCGTGCGAAGCCGGGACGGGCCGCTAGTAGGACATGAATATTTTAATAGTTGAATAATATAATTTTATTTATCACATAAAGTAAGCGCGCTTATTGAATGCAGTCGGGGCCTGACGTTCGCTCCCCCCGCCGTCCGCACCCATTTCCTCACACGCCCGCAAATGTAGTGCTGTCCTTGTCGTCTGACAGCACTAGCACATTCCCACACGCATTCCTCAATTCCTCAACTTTGCATTCAGTTCGCGCGCGTATTGTTCTTTTATATTCCATTTTTAAACGAAAAATAAAACAAAATGTCTACCCACAATGGGAGCAGGGTCTAAGTTAACGCTGGTCAAGACTCCAGGATCAGGCTCGGTCAACTTTGTATGGGGCGATGCGATAATACCTATTGGGTTGTTTTTTTTTTTGATAATTTTTGTTCACGACCTTAGATACCAAGTCTTTCAGTCGTATACATAGAAGTGTATACCTATTGGGGATAGCTTTGTGTTGCCAGCAATTGTAAGGTATGATGATAGACCTAAATTAATAGGTCTGTCGGACTATGACTACAAAAGAAATATTTTATAATTTTTAAATAATTTTATATTATTTTGTTGTGATGTAGTGACGGTTGTAGGTAAGTGCCAGTGTTGCCATTTTTGCATTTTTATGGCTAAATTTGGCATATTTTCTAGCATTATTTTATCCAGTTTGTGGAGGAACGAGGTATAGTGTTCCTTCAACGAAAAGGGAGGATCCTCCTACCAGGCGGAGTCTTGTGCCTGGCGGGCCACTGCCCAACGGTTAATGTTGGGAACTTGTACATATACTATCTGCGTGTCAAACTTTGATACCGCGATGCAGGATAGTTCGCATGTGGCGCGATAGGTGCCGCCACAAGTTAATCAATTTTGTCAGTGTAAGTTTTTTTTTTTTCTATATTCGAAAAATACTTAGTTTGCGGTCGCATTCTATTTTCGCTAGGTAGCTATCGCCGTTCCTTCTGTCTATAATTTTGTCTATGCACGAAGGGGACTCCCCGGAACTTCAAAGCTTCAAACGACTTATTTTTAATTTTATGTGCTTCAAACCTAGTTTACGTGTTGCGACTTGCGACGGCCTTTTTTGCGTTGTTCGTTGTTTGTGAATTTTTATGTGTATCTGGTGTTTATACAAAATGCCCCCTAATATAATCAAAATTATCGAACAGAATGGGAGATGTTAGAATTCAAAGAGTGGTTGCAGCCCGCTGACAACGGTCCAACTAGAGCTTAGTGTAAATATTGTAAGAGCAATATTATTGCTAAATGTATTGTTTGAAACAACATCTTGCTTCGTCCAAACACTTAAAAGCTGTTGAGCCATTGAAAAGACAAAAAATAATTGAATTTCCTACCGCTAAACTAAATCTTAACACTGAAAAAGCAGAAGGAACGCTAGCTCTGTTTATTTGTGAACATGCCTCGATAATGGCAGTTGACCATTTATCACAAGTCTGTAAAAAAACGCCACAACAACTTTAAATGCGATATTATATGTGCGGTTTGGCCTTAAAAGAATTGACATGTGCTGCCATTCATATAATCTTCCTGAGGAAATGTTACACATCATAGGAACGAGGGCTACCTATGGCAATGATCCTCTACTGCCACATTCAATTGGAACTGCATCCACGTCATCAGCTCAACCTATATCTTCACCAGTGAATGAAAGGTTTTTAATTGACGAGGATATTGATATTTTGTTTTATTAAAATAAAAAAATGCGGTAAGCTATTGTTTTGGCATTTTGTTAAGCATTTTTTTTTGTAATCATCGATATGTTTACCATTTTTTTCAAAATATTTAGCATTAAACTTTGCAAGTGAGTTGGCAACACTGGTTAAAAGCCGTATCCGCGTTATGCGCACAGGATATAAGCGCTCGTTCGCACGAGAGGTAAAAAAGCGATGCGTTAAATCCCGACGTGAGCGCTTTTTAAACGCTCTGTAGGCTAATTCACGTAATTTCATAACGCGCCGATGAAGTTGCAGTGACGCTGCAGTTAAGTTTAAGTTTTAGTGCTAAATGGTATTCTTGTAATATTTGAACTGCGCGTAAGCTACACGTAAGCTGCGTGTTAACTGCGCGTCAACTTCACGACAGCCAAACTTACCTACGGTGTGGCCATACGAGAGAAAAAAAAAACTCACTAAATAATCGAATAGAATCGATTAAGTTTCAATGAATATTACGTTATAAAATATTAAAATAATATCACAATACTGATTTTAATGCTTTTTCTTGCCACAAAAACAAATAATAATATTTTGATTCACAATAAAAGATATAATTTGCTAAAATTTGGCTGAATTATGGTTTATCATTGCTGCATAAAACAAATAAAACTGTCAAAACAAGAGGAGCGCCAAAGTTAAAAAAAAAAAACAAAATAAATAGTGCAAATTAAAAACAAAACTTTATTATGGTATGTTTAATATTAAAATATATTTATGGATGTGCAGTGAAGTTTACTTTACGAAGAAGTAGCAGTTTAAATTCCTTCCTTGTATGTTTTAGTCATGACTTCGCGAAAATCTGTTTCTGTGCGGCAAATAGAACTCCTTGTGGAGTATTTAGAAGGCCACATAGGCCTTGCCCATATTTTAATATTGTCACGGGCATCCCTTGTCATGGGAAACTTTATACATTTATACTTTCTGTGAATATGCTTCTTGTGTTATGGGCTTTGGTGACTTGTCTGATGGCTCTTGAAAAAGAAGCTGGGAATTTCGGGGATTTGACGTATTTTTGACGGAAACGTACTACAAATTCAGCAGAAAATCAAAATTCTAATTGGCAACACTGCTCAAGAGGTTATGCGACAAGTTTCGTGGTAGTTCTGCTGTCAAATAGTTGTTTACTTTTTGTATTATTGAGTAAATTACGAAGAGTTTACCTTTTAAACTGCATATATGTTGGAAAACAGCAATTCAACATGCCTGTGTGTTGTATCGTGAAGTGTGGTGCAAGAAAGAAAGCAAATGAACCTCGATTGTCTTTGCACAGGTTAGTAGCCGGTTTTCATGCATTATTACATAAAATAATACAGTTTCGAGTAAACGATCATGAGTTTACGGATAAAGTGTTATTATTTGGGTTTATTTCCGTCCAACAGACGATTTTTATTATTTCATATTCGTTTGTTTACAATAATATTATTATGTCATGGTGGAATAGTGTAGTATCGTTGCAGTAATAGATTCCGATACTAGTTCCTTCGCTGCTCTGAAACGATATTGGTATAATGTGTGGACTAATCGGTTCGAGTGACCTTGCTAGGTCCGGCAGTAGTTCACAGCAAGGAAATACCGTCCCATAGATTTTTTTGATGGTTATATGTGATCCGAAAATTAGACGTCAGCATTTTATTTGTTGTAATGACATATTATTAGCAACTGTAACCAAATGATCTAGTGATAAAAATATGAACCTTTTTTATAGGTTTCCTAAAAATAAAGAGTTAAGGAAAAAGTGGCTAAAGGCTATTGGTGAAGAAAATATTAATCCTCGACATAAAGAATGGTACATCTGTTCCCTTCACTTTACAGAAAGTTGTTTCAATAGAACACTTGATGTAATGAGATTACGTGATACCTCTGTTCCCACAATATTTTCGGTAAGTGTGTATTAAAATTATTGATAAATAATAGCCGGGCCCTTTGGCCTGAAACAAATTAATAGATATAATAGTTACATAAATAAAAAAACAATGTATAATGCATATCAATAATGTTCTTATTGTTTTCAGGAATCCAACAAAATACAACATCGAGAGTCATCTATTTTCTGTGAAATGAGCCACATTGAAAAATATGATGTTTCTTGTACATCTCCTGTAATGCCAGATCCATTGCAGTTACCCCATCGGATTGTGGAAAGAGTGCGCAAAGAGGTATGTATCGATCTGCTTAGGAGTTACGTATTTCTTACTTTACTAATCAAACGTTTTATTACCGCATTACATACATCGTGTTATCACACCAATAAACAAATTAAAAAAAATCTTATTTTATTTTTACTCCACCAGTCAGTATGTTAGTCATAATGTAAACATTATCTTATTCCTAGTAGAATAACTTTTCTCACTAGGGTCCGCATACCTACCAGAAGCTACAGATCAGATATAAAAGAAGCGAAAGTGCAAACGTGATGCAATTAAAAAGTGTTTTTTTAATTCTGTACAGAATAAAACACTACATTAATTTTATTCTCAGGTATCAGAAAGTAAGTAAACTTATATTTTTCTGTTATAACGGACTGTTTGTATATGAATTATAATTCAGCCGTGATATTTATAGTACACTAGCGGCCCGTCCCGGCTTCGCACGGGTGGACATTTCTCCCATTTTTGCAACATTTTTCATTTGTGCTCCGCTCCTGTTGGTTGTAGCGTGATGTTATATAGCCTATAACCTTCCTCGATAAATGGACTATCCAACACAAAAATATTTTTTCAATTCTAACCAGTAGTCCCTGAGATTAGCGCGTTCAAACAAACAAATTCTTCAGCTTTATAATATTGGTATAGATAAAAGATAGCTTGATCTCTGCGACATATGTCAAACTGACATTCCTAGGTCGGAATTCCTATTCATTAGGTCGGCATGCCCATAAAGTATGACATTGACAGGGACTGTCTGTACTAGAATGCGCGCAAGATAGGTCTGCGCGCGGCTAAAATCGAATCCTAATAATGGTCCACCACAATGTTGCCGTTTTATTAACTTTGTCACTAGATTTGCCTGATTTTAGGAATTAAAGAAAACATAATAATAAAGATTATCGTAGTCCTCATCAGACGATAATAATCATAATGCATTCTTACTCATTTACAACACATTTATAGGTTTAGTTCTTTTCCTTTGCAAATTACGTAAAAATACTAATTAGTTTAATTGGTAGATAATAAATTTTTACGTACATAACTTAGCTCAATTAAAATATAATAAACCGCAAAGGAGGGCTGCCCAATTTTAATGCTCACGAATAAATTACTTTTCGTTAAAAAGTAGTACTTTGTATTTTTGCGATCATGGCAACATTTAGCACGCCCTCCGTCGCGCGCATAGTTATCTTCCGCGCACTCTATTACGAAATTCAGGACTTGATAGGCGTGATTTTACGGAAATGAACGTCAGAGTGTTCTCCGCCGCGTTCAGAATTTATTAGAATTTTTTTTTTTAAATATTCCTTTCTATTACTATTTTCAGGAGAATTGATTTATTTTATTAAAACGTTCAATATGTTCCTGCGAACCCTCGTGGTTTTTTTTAAGCACTTCGTGGAAAGAGTAAGCCTTTTAGTGTGTTAGTAGAAAGTCTATTTCTGACGATGGTTTTCATTAAATTGATCACAGGAAACAGACGCTCATTTGCACTGTGTGGCAATGTTACTAATGTTTGTGCAAATTAGGCCAATAAAGAAAACATTTGAGACGAATCGCGTTTTCTAGAAAATACGTAGATTCTGGGATTGAAGTTCGTAAGTTTGCGGAAAAGGCCCAAAGTACGTAGATCTACGTAAAAAAGCGTAGTGTTGGTAACGCTGTGCCCAATTTTTGTGTGTGTGCTCGTGCTAATGTATACCAGCACAAAAAAAGGATAGGTTTGTCAAAAAATAACTGGTCACACCTAACTGTCATGGCCACCGACCGGCCGGCGGCCATTACAAGTTTATGTCATTTTTGTGTCGATCGAGTTGTTTATCTCTCCACAATAATGTAATTTAAACTGCAGCCACTGAAGTTTCAGTGTGTTTCAGTTTCTAATTGCCTATTAGTTGCGAAAAGCCGTTTTAAAATACTAGTGTGTAAGTTGCGACAGGACGCGTTTTTAGGTTAAGTTGTTTGTTTGTGTTTTGTTTTGCTTAAAATGTCGAATTTACATCGAAAGTGTGCAAAGTGCAATCGAACACGCTCCGAAGATATGACTGTGACCTACCATAGGTTCCCGAATCCAGGAACGGCCAATATTGTCAAGTAAGTGAACAAATTCAGATTACTAATTTGTTAAAACATTACAAAGTGTCCGTAACAGATTTATTTACGGAAATAAAAATCATTTATCGTTCCATGAGACAGATTCGTTGCCTATTACATTAGGACTCTCGTCAAAGAATAGTATATTCCTGGCATTAGGAGATTGCATCATTGGTGAACTTTGGGGGATACAGCTCTGCCATCTTCTTTATAAACAACAAACATTGCAGTGCGTATTTATTATGTATCAGCATCATTAACTATATTAACAGCTGAAAGATTCCCTTGACATTCATTATTTTTTATTTTCTATACCTATCAAAATAATTTTATGCCGCCCAAATGAACAATTTACCTTGCTTGGCAATTATAATAATGGCGAATGATATAATTACCGACTTCTGAATTATATTATTCATTCTGAATTATATCATATAATATTATTATCTCCTTAATATTATCTTACCTATGCTAATATTATAAAGCTGAAGAGTGTTTGTTTGTTTGAACGCGCTAATCTCAGTAACTACTGGTTGGAATTGAAAAATTATTTTTGTGTTGGATAGTCCATTTATCGAGGCAGGTTATAGGCTATATAACATCACGCTACAACCAATAGGAGTGGAGCATAAATGAAAAATGTTGCAAAAACGGGAAACATTTCTACCCGTGCGAAGCCAGGACGGGCCGCTAGTTGTTATTATAATAATAATGTATATCTTATATCATTTTATTGATTTAGGTTTATTTATTATTTTTTTAGGGCTCGTGCTTGGGCGGTATATTGTTGGCCAGATGGAGACTGGGCTACTGTAGGATCTTTACACACTCTCTATGTCTCCAACAAAGTTTTATGTGGAAGACACTTTAATTCATCACAGTTTTATGATAACCAAAGACAAAAACTGAGCAAATTTGCTGTTCCTGAATCAACTGAAGTAGAAGAGCTATTGAAGAAAGAAAATGTGTTCAATATGGTAAGTTGTATACAGTGGAATCCGTTTATTACGACTTCGGTTATAATGGTCAGCCGCTTATAGCGACTTAAGAACACCCTTTAGTTAGGTTTTCTTATCTGGTATTTACGGACGCTTATAACGACGTCCGTTTAGTACGACCAAATATCGCCGTCCCTTTGTTGTCGTTATAAGCGGATTCCACTGTATCTTAATAACTTCAGTCTTGCAAAATTTATTTTTAGGTATAACTGCTTAGCTAAATGTTGTCTCTTTTTCATGTTATACAGTCGAATGAAACAGAACAGCAAAAATCAAGAGTGCCATTTACACCAAGTGAAAATATTGAAACTGCACCAATTCTGGCTGAAGCTTCTACAAGTCTAGTTAATTTCGAGCTAAATGTGAGTCACCTGAAAAAGAGTACTTTTATAATTTGTATAAAGAGATTTATAATATTAAAAAATAGGGAAATTGAAGAAGACGAGAAAAAGAAAGCTCTCGAAAGGAAAATTAAGATTTTAGGAAATAAACAAAAAATTGAATTTACTTTGTGTTGTTTCAATTTCACATTATTCTGAGTACAGTGTTAAGTCTCCCACTGTAATGGCTTTTACTGGAAGCCTTTCCAGTAGGATAGGATTTTTCAAAAAACATTAAGGATGCCTGAGGAGGACACATCATGCTCAGCAGTGGGACATACAATAGGCTAATAAAATAAACCACTTTCATGAATACACTTAATTTGATTTAAATATCTTAAATATGTTTAGCAAATTTCAAAAAGTACAATTTGGCATTTGCTAAATATATTTAGGACATTTAAATCAAATTAAGTGTATTCGTGTAAGAGCAACTAAATTTGTAAATAGGTACCTAGTTTGAAAGCTCGCGGGCATTTTTCTTTTCGAGCTACTCCCCAATGGCGCTAGTAGTTAAGATGTGTAAACCTATGGTCACTTTTTTCTATGGACTTAAATTCTTCTCTTGAGTGCTATATTCCTTGCTAGCGACCCGCCCTGGCTTCGCACGGGTGCAAAATAGATACTAACGTGGGGCATATAAACCTTCCTCTTGAATTACTCGTATCTATTAAAAAAACCGCATCAAAATCCGTTGCGTAATTTTAAAGATCTACATACATAGGGACAGACAGACAGCGGGAGCGACTTTGTTATATACTATGTAAAGATAATAAATATTTTAGTGTGTTGTATAAATATATTTGTAACACGGTAGAAATTTTTTAATTCATTTTGTTATATATGATAAGTTAGGTTAATTTTATTTAGTGTGAAAACAAGTTTCGTGTTTATATCACTGAGATGTACTTACGACAAGCGACAAGTTGGAAAAAACAAGTGAATCTAATATTACACTAAGCTAAACCATATCTATGTATACGACTGAAAGACTTGTATCTACGGTTAGGAATAAAAATTATAAAAAAAAATGCCAAATTACATTACAAATGGCCGCCGTTTGTTTTGTTGTTGTTTACGATTGACGCGCTGTTTATAGTTTTGCGGTGTAGTTTACCATTTCTTTTTTCCGCTTTTACGTCGAGTTGAGCACGTTCTCCTCCGTAACTGTATTTCATTAAAAGTGGTGTTGTTGTGATTGTGACTATTTGTGCTAGACACTTTGTGTTGTGACAGAGACTTTGGTTTTCGTGAGTGGTCAAATTTCGAATCATGGGAGATAACCTGAGACGTAAATGTTTTAAATGTGGGAGCTCGCCTCGTACAGACCCCGACATTAAATTGTACCGATTCCCAAAACCTGGGCGAACAAATGTACAGCGGTAAGAGCAGTTATATCAATCTTAACATAACCTAAAAATGTTTGGATAAGAGACCGATCGCTTTACAAGTTTTCATTTATTTTCAGTTGTGAATCCTGGGCCAAATTCTGTTTCCCTGACGGAGCATGGTCTTCTGTAGAATTTCAGCAGAAGTTGCATTCTGAACATAGAATGTTGTGCAACTTACATTTTAAATCATTTTTTTTTACCGATTTTGCTGGGAAGAAGCTAAGCTATCATGCAGTTCCTAACGCTGAACAGGATGAGGTAATTTCAATAATTTATCTTTATAAATATTGTTTGTAAACTCTGGTTACTTATTGATTAATAATTATGTAAATCATCAACATAATTTTGTTATAGTAAGTTATATTTCCCGCATATGGTATTTTTTTCATGAAATAGTCTCATCTGCAGGAAATATAACTTAGAGCAGGGGTACCTAAACTTTAAAGATAACAGAACACCAACCAAATACCTTTTTTATTTTATAGAACCCCATATCAAATATTTGTAACCATGGTATTATTTAATAGCTAATAATAAATAATTTTGGTGGAACCCTGATGACTATTCTACGGAACCCCTAGGTTCCGTGAAACCCAGTTTGGGAATCCCGTACTTAGAGAAATACGTTGATGATTTAATGATTATTAATTAGTAGTATCAATAAAAGTTGTTAAAAAGCTAAGTTAAAAAAAATTGTTAACATGATATTTATAATAATCATTTTTCAGAATCAATCTACTCTGGACGTAATTGATTACTCTGCAGAACCTGAACGATCACACCATACCATAAGTCCCATTCCTGGGCCATCAGAAAAAATAATGGATATCACATTTATTCAGCAGGTAATTGTAATTTTTAACTGCATCATTTTCTGATATTCAGATTAAACTGTTCAGGCCACAATTAAAAAATGACTTTGTGAAAGTAAACTTTATTATTTATTTATTTAATACTAGCTGTGTCCTCACGGCTCCGCCCGTAGCCTATGTTACTCAGTGATAATGTAGCTTTCTAACGGCAAAAGAATTTTTGAAATCGCTCCAGTAGTTTTTAAGTTTATTCGTTACATACAAAAATACAAATCTTTCCTCTTTATAATATTAGTATAGATAGTCTTCAATGTACACCACATAGGTACACAATGATATTTATATTATTAATATAAATAAAATTGACAGGGACTGGCTCATGCTTCAGGAATTAAACAAGAAAAACAAATCCCTGTCTTTGCTGTCACACTCTTCTTCTCCCTGCCCTTATCCCACACTAGGTGGGGTCGGCACAACATGCATTTCATAAATCCATGTTGTTAGAGGTTTCGGCTTATTGTTTTATGACCGGCCGCCTGCCTGACATCAACCCTCCTTGGGAATACTCGTTGCGCTGTCGCGCGGGTGACCCAATGTACTTGCTGATACTATGTACTGGGTCACAAAATGACATACTTGTCGATCTTATTTTATTGTTAAGCAGACTATGATACAGATATGCTGTCACACTGTCAATTTTAAAGACAATAAAGGGGTTCTTTTTATTCCTGTGTGTAGTGATTTTACGGTAATAAAAACATACTTGTTGCAACTAAATTTCAATATTTTGTTTTGTTTTAGCATATAGTTGTCAGTGTTACTGAAGAACCTGTGAAAAGCACTCCTTTGAATACCTCCGAAGACTGTGCTGCAATATCTGAGCCTGACCCGTCAGAGGTATCTAATAAGAGCACACAAACATACTATGAAAAGGTAAATATAAGTTATGTACTGTTGATTGTTCTGTTCACTATTCTAAGATGTTCCTCCAAAACTTACTTGGCTCGACTCCACCTCCATAGCCTTTCTCACTACCATCGGTAGTTATAGTTGACATAAACGTCCTCGATTCGAGATTTTTCCTCAGTCGAGGTAAGGAATCATCTGTCAAACTCAAGATACCTCGGAACCTACCTTAAGGAAGGAAGTGTCAAAGTTCGTATGTAACAAAAATGAATTTTGAATCGAATATGCTCATGATAATCCTTGTAACTATTTATTGTGACGTTATTTGCGCGATGCAGATAATTCAAATTATGACGTAATGACTCTGTCGAGGAACCTCAAAGTTCACTCGAAATTGCGACTAAGAATACAATTTTGAAGGTGTTTTCGAGGTCGTCTTGAGTCGAGTAAGTTTTGGAGGAACGTCTTAGAATATGGCTGTGAGTTCATAAGTTATTTACTTATAATACCATCAAAACCTGAGTTTAATTTTGTCTTTTTTTTTACAGACAATTCCTGTTGGTAATGTCAAAAAATGCACAAAATATTTAAAGAAAATCTGTCAGCTAAAAAATGTAAAATGGATTGTAACCAATTTGTAACATACAATTTGCTAATTTAATAAAACTATTAAAAAATACCTATGTTTCATCTCTACTCATATCTTCAAGGAATTGTGGGTTAGTCAAAATTATGTCATTTCCAAGTTACTTTGGAAGGACCTTTATATTTTAAAAGTACTTGTGGTCTTTCCAACGTAATCTGGAAGTGCCAGAATACCAATACCTTTAATATTATAAATCACATGATCTGGTTCAAATTTTCCGCCGCGATTGTTGTTCTGGGGAATCGTAGAGATGGCGGTAGTCTAAATATTTTTTCTTTGTATGAAGTAGACATTCTTCCCGTTAAGGTATATATGTTCTGTGAGTTAGGGTCCGAGGTGTATCTCCCCCCGCCGTCCGCACGTCTCGCCTCACACGCCCGCAAATGTAATGCTATCCTTGTCATCTTAAGAGCACGAGCGCATTCCCACACGCATTCTTCAGCTCTGCATTCAATACGTGCGCGTACTACACAATGAGACCAGGGACTTCTTTTTTATCGTTGGAAATCCTCATGGATGTCCCTCGCCCGGGGAAGGCGAGGGGGTCTGCCGGACTCTTACCGGCTAAAAACCAACGATGTTCCTCCTCCTAACCGTTCGGCCGGGGTCGCGGGGTTCGTAAAAGGAGGCGATGGTTTCCCACGCACTCTCGCTCCCGACCATGGACAGAACCACGGCCGGAAGCGAGAGGGGAACAGGGTCTAAGCTAACGCTGGTCAAGGCTCCAGATTATGGAACCTTGATAACAAAGCGAGCATGAGTAACTTTTAATAAATTGTTTTTTTCTTCTTTACAGGATCTTGATGTTGCAGCAGAATTGATGGTAATGAAATATTTTAATACTTATTTACATAGTTATTAATAATACACTAGCATAATATTGGCTGCCATTTAGCTTTTCAAATATACAGATATTGGCCAAGATTGTTTTGACGCGCCAACTAAACTAAAAATATTGCTACCTTTTCTTAACACTTCTTCTTTTCGTGTGGTTAGTGACTAACCTGGTGTCAGAGTTTATGCCGCCCATGGGCCTCTGACTTGGCTTCACGTGCCGTCGAGAAATATCTCTCAGACATGCCGGTTTCCTCACGATGTTTTCTTTCACCGTTTTTAAGCAAGTGATAATTATACAACACTCACATGAATCCGAAAAGTCAGGTGCGTGCCTTGGGTTCTAACTCGAGACCTATGACTTGGCAGTCCGACGGTCACACCAATAGGCTATCACTGCTTATAACAGTGCTGCTTCTTAACAGACAAAACAAGAAAGAGACGAAACATTTTTAGAACTAGCATATAAAGTTGGGTACTGACCGGCGTTACAGGGCGTTGTGGCGGCACCTATCGCGCCACATGCGAACTATCCTGCATCGCGGTATCAAAGTTTGACACGCAGATAGTATATATACAACTTCCCAACATCAACCGTTGGGCAGTGGCCCGCCAGGCACAAGACTCCGCCTGGTAGGACTATCCTCCTTTTCGTTGGCGGAATTCAATATCTCGTTCCCCTACAGCGTAATGTAACATTCGCAGCGAGCATGTTACGTTACGCCGTGTTCTAAACTCCGTGTAAATGCTCGTAACAAGCGCCTTGTTTCCCCGTACTGACTGCACGAACGCTCGCTGTGTAACACGTTACATTACGTCCTGTAACGCCGGTCAGTACCCGGCTTTAGGTCGAACTTAAATTTCCAAACAGATTTAGACGAAATTTTTTTTTAGAAATGCCTTCTAAAAACAAGTTCACCAAACTAATAATATGTCAGCTCTAAAAATGTTCCATCTCTTTCTTCTTTTGACTGTTAATAAAAGATAGCGATATTTTTAGTCAAGTTTAGTTGGTGCGTAACAGAGACGGCATCAATATGTTTTGTTTCTTCAGGTGTGCCGGATTTGCCTCGCTGTGGATTCCAACATGCATAATATAAGAGACTTCCACCAAGTCTACAAACAAATTACTGGCTTATCGGTAAGTTTCTAATTGATAATGATAAATGTTTATAGCTTAAGGGCTAAGGGAACGTACCCATACTACGTGACCTATTTTTGTAAATTTTTTTACCCCCCTCCCCTCCTCGGTGACCACCCGTATTATATGACCAAGTGCCCCTGTGACCAGGCGTGGTATTTTGAAGACCCTCCCCCCCCCCCTGAACAGGTCACGTAGTATGAGTACATTCCCTAATGCAGGGATGTACAGACCGTGGCCCTTCGTCAATACAGGATGTAAACGAAATCATGTAATTCCTTCAAACCTCGTGATGTACTGCTGACATAGATAAATCCTGCACGGGAAACTGCGCTAAAATGCCTCACGTTAAGAACACATGTTTACTTTTTGTAGTTTTTTTTTATTGAATCTAAATGTTTCCCGTGCACGGTAAATCTATGCTTTCGTGAACCTTAAGGGCGCTTTCAATTTAGACGTTTCGTGTCGGACCGTTGCGGTGCCGAAAAGGTGCGTTTGTCGTATTGCGCACGGACGGTTGTTTGTTTTCATACAGAGCACGCGGTGCGGCAACAGTGCGGCGTCGGTACCGCGAACGCTCGACAACACGCACTGTTGCCGCACCGCGTTCTCTGTATGAAAACAAACGACCGTCCGTGCGCATTACGACAAACGCACCGCTCCGGCACCGCAGCGGTCCGACACGAAACGTCTAAATTGAAAGCGCCCTAAGCCTTTGGCCAGACTGCAAACGCGGGTGCAGGGGGGGCGCGGTGCGGCGAGTTCAAACAGAAGAGCTTCATTTGAGTGTCCATAGCGGGCACGCGGGCGCGGGGAGCGGCGCGGGCACGCGGGCGCGGGGAGCGCGCGGGTAGCTCACGCCATAGGTCGTTCATACAAGTGGCCGCAGTGAGAGCGCGGGCGGCAAGCGACAACACGCGCGGGAGCGGGGGATCTCAAACTAGTTCGAGCTGACCACGCGCGTTGTTGTGATGGCGTCTTCAAAATTGAATGTTGAAGAATTAATAAGTGCTATTCAAGCACGATCTGCACTGTGGATGTCGAAACATCGTTTTTTAGTAAGAATTTTCCAGTAAAAATAAGTCTTCTACATCCATATGATATTTTGACAAACACTGGACACGACAACGCTCAGAACGAAGCCACGCTCGACTGCGGACAGGTAAATCGCGCGCGTTCCCGCACCCGCGCCGCTCCCCGCACCGCGCTGCCAGCCTGGCCAAACACGAAACGTCTAAATTTAAAGCGCCCTAACGGTCAATCAAGATAAGCTGAAACTGTACTTGAACAAATTATTCAAAACATATTCGTACCTTGGTGTGCAACTTTTATTTGACGTCTTCTATCCTCAACTCCTCGCTTGTGCAGGCTTCTGACGGGGATGCGGCGAGGTTGCCTCAGCGTCTATGTTGGGAGTGCGCCGCCCGGCTGACTGCGGCGTCGGCCTTGAGAGACAAGGCTCTGCTCAGCGATGTACTGCTCCGAGACCTACTGAAACCTGATACATTTGTAAGTACTTATTACCTTACTGTCTGCTGCGACCATATTTTTGTTAGAAATAGGTCCTGACATGTTTTTCTAGAAAAATGAGGGCGAACCACGAACATAATAGGCGAGACGGGTAACATTCCCGCGGTGAGGTATGATTATACCATCGTTCCTCACAAATATTGCAACAGTCCCTCGTATTTGTTAAAAGTTATCTAACATTGTTGTTGTTGAGTTTTTGGTTTCTTAATCGCAGCAGACCACAAATTGTCAACATATTCACTAAACATGTTAGCAATACATTCTTGATACTTCTTCTTCTTCTCTCTATACTACAATATCTCATGCCGTGCTGCAAAGATTAGCTAGGCAGCAAGGTTGGTAATTAGGCTGACTGCCCAGAGTACGCTGGACCAAGGCCGTAGCCAGGGGGGGGGGGAGTTCAAACCTCCCCGAAACCTCAGACAATGAAATTACTTTTAAAATGTATACACTCGTTATTGTGATTGATTTTCTTGTTCAGAGTTCAACCCTCCCCGAACATAATTCCTAGATACGGCCTTGCACTGGACGTACAGTACCCGGCAGAAAATATTACACATCGAGCTATGGAAAGAGATATCCGCTAGCTTCGGTTACGTAGAGCGTCGTCTCTGTCACTCATATCTATGTGACGTTTTGTCCCTTGGTGAGACAGAGATGACGCTCTATAACGCCGAAGCTAGCCAATATCTCTTTCTAAAGATCGATGTGGAATATTTACTGCCGGGTTCTGTACTTGAGTATTTAGTATATGACATATACTGTGGAGTCCGCTTATAACGACAGCAAAGGGACGGCGATATTTGGTCGCACTAAAAGGACGTCGTTATAAGCGTCAGTAAATACCAGATAAGAAAACCTAACTAGAGACTGTTCTTAAGTCGCTATAAGCGGCTGGTCGTTATAAGCGAAATCGTATTAAACGGATTCCACTGTGTTTTGTATGGATACACTCACGCTATACCGAGCGGCAACCGAGACAAAATATATGTAATATTAGTTGACCGTGCTACGGCCGACACTCTGCTCGGACCCGACACGGTCTAGCGTGAGTCATACTTTTATCGTCACTCGTGGAGGGTACTTACTAAAAGTATTATTTTCTTTACCCAGATAAGACTCCGTGATATAAAAACAATAAATCGTAAAAGCTATGGTCTAAAATCATCTCTAGTACAAACAATATACGACTCTGAACATTTTGATGTGAAAGTACAAGACACTTTCATAGATACTGACAATGTAGAGCCAGACCCACCTAATTTGGACTTAAAATATGACCCAGAAGACGGTATACCTGAAATATTACAAGATGACCCTGAAGCTGAAGAAATAACTGATATATACCAAAGTGATAACGTAGAAAATAATGTTAAAACGTTTATTATTCAAAATGATAACGTTAATTTAAAAGAAACACTACAAAATGATATAACAACGGAAGAACTGCACCAAAACGAAGACGAGAAACGTCAAATAAAAACTATTATAATACAAAATGATAATACAGATGATAATGTTAAGTATGTTATGTTGCAAAATGATAATAATGTTAAATATGTTATGCTACAAAATAAGAACATTGAAAGTAATGTTAAGTATGTAATGTTAAAAAATGAAGGTGACGAAAACAATTTGAAATATGTCATGTTAGAAAATGGTGAAGAAGACGTCAACGTTAAGTCTTTTGTTGTCCAAAATGATTATCTTAACATGGAAACTGGGGAGACCTCTGTCATAATACAAGACGAAAGTATAAAACCTAAAAAAAAACTACTGAAAAGAGTAAGGTTCTTTAAACAAGATAGCGGTGAAGAAATATTTGTGCCTAAGATTGCAAAAAAAGTAATTCTCAAGTCCAAGAAAGTTACTCAAAATAAAACTGTTGTCAGAGTTCAAAAAAGTCGAGCCAAGAAGAAAGAGAACACAGACACAGCTTCAGGGTAAGTAATTATAACTCCTCTTCCTCCTAGCCTTTTCCCATGTTAAGATCAGCTTCCAGTCAGTACCTTAACTCACACACTAACTTATTACTTTAAAAGGTTTGGGAAGACGTATGTACAATGTTAGTAAATATGTGAGCACCATGTATCTCTATCACATAATTAATTTGTCATTGCTTCATTTTTAATTCTTTTTACCAATTGTGGTATAGTAATTTTATTCTAGGTGCATCGTCATCACATATAATTGTATAATTAATGTACCTATACAAAATATTGTAAGACATTTTAAAAGAGTAACGGTGGAGTTTCTTGCCCATTCCTCTCCATACGAAACTACCTTTTGGAAGGGGCGACTAGAATCAATTCTATTTTTTTTTTTGGAAATTTGACCGTTCAAAAGTGCCTTTTATGTGCCTAATTGAAATAAATACTTTGACTTTGACATCACGAATATTTTCTTGTTTCAAACCGTTTAGAGCGTGATTTTTCAGTATTCGGGTTTTAGTTTTTGAACTTACTTTTTATTCATCAAATTGGATGGGGTCTTATATTTTTATCTTTTCTCCCAGGCAGCATCCGAGCAATAGAAAGATTCCTATAGACGAAAGTTTATTCAAGATAACGATGTTAACTTACAACCAACAAAAGGAAGAGATGTTGGAACGTCAAGAGAAGCCCAGCTATACGCATGCGCTGTTCAAGTGTACAGTGTGTTTCACTGGGTTCCAAAATAAGGCCGTATATGAACGACATATTCAGAAACATACAGATGTAAGTACCTAACGGATTTCTTACAAACTTTTATTTAAGAGGGGGTAAGGTTAATTCGTACAAAAAAAAGCATGTTTTTAACCGACTTCAAAAAGGAGGAGGTTCTATATTCGTATTTTTTTTTTATGTATGTACACCGATTACGCTGAGATTTATGATCCGATTTACGTGATTCTTGTTTAGTTTGACGCGGAATAGTTGCCATTTGGTCCCATAAAAATTGAACATAGTTTGGCCCGGTAGTTTTAATTTTATGAACATTTTTATTTTTTTATCAACATTTTAGTTTACCTGGACGATGTAATAAAAATTAAAAAAAAAACTACGTTTAAAAAAACCGACTTCAAAAACTAAAAAGTGTAAAATAACTTAATATAAAATTAACAGTTTCAGAAGTCGGTGCCTTCAATTTGGTTCAGCGTGGATTAGCACAGACTTCTGAAATTGTTAATTTTATATTAAGTTATTTTATACTTTTTAGTTTTTGAAGTCGGTTTTTTTTGTTAATTTTTTTGTGACGACACAGTTAAAATCTCTTTGTTTAAAACCAATGGTACATTAAAGTATGACATTCGAAGGATATTGTATAAAATCTTCACGAAGAAATATTAAAAAATACGGCAATGGCAGCAATTATTCGGACGTGTCTCGGAAAAAAAAATAGAATTGCGGTGCCCCTTATAACTTGGTGCTGGATCATCTGAAATCAAAACATCATAGTTTATTCGTTAGATAATAGTTTTCCCCAGGTAACGCTAGGAGGGTTTTTAAATTTATTTATTTTTTTACTTTTTTGAAACATTTTGAAAGGAAAAACGCGAGGCAAAAGGTTTTCGTCACATAGTCAATATCCTCTAAGGAAATCTCGAGTTTTTCGAGCTATATTCAAATATGGCGCGCAGAGTTTAGCGCTTTTTGAACTCACAGGTGGCAACACTGTCGCACATATGAGTCAATTTTTTTTTACTTTCTATTTGCAAAAAAATTATTTAATACCATATTGATATATTACTACGTGAAAACTAGAGGGGAAGGGGGGGTGTTGGCAAATACTACGGGTGGTCACTGAGGGGGGGGGGGGGGGTCAAAATAGTAAAAAATGGCTCACGTAGTATGGGTACGTTCCCTAACTTCCAATGTTTTTATGTAAGTATGTATGTTCGGGTCAAATCTTGCAACTGCATTTTAAGGCCGTTGTCCTCAACCAATTGAGATGAAATTTTGCATACACTTTTAGTTTGGATGACAATGAATGGTTAGCTAAGTGACGTCATTCTAAATCCAATATGGCGGACTGCCCAAGATAGCGAACTGGAACACAAAAATACTTTTTCAATTCCAACCATTAATTCCTGAGAATAGCGCGTTCAAACAAACAAACTCTTCAGCTTTATAATATTAGAATAGATAAATTGGGTAATTAATGGGTTTGATTTAAAGTTTATTTTCTTCTTTTTAGAGTATTTAAATAAAAGCTTGCTTAAAAAAAAAAACTGATATTTTTTTTCATAATCATGACATTAGCATGAATACACGACAGACTGCCTCGTTGGTCTAGTGCTGGCAAGTGCGACTGCTGATCGCGAGGTCCTGGTTTCGATCCCCAGGTCGGGTAGTGTTATTGGGTGGAATCCTGCTTTTCCATGTGGAATTCCTCAGTAGCAGTTCGGAGTTTGAATTTGTGCCCGGTTGATAGCAATAGTTTCGCCCCCTATTACATAGGACTTAAACATGATAGCGAAATGAGGGTGTTACTATACACCTCTGCCCAACCCATCGGGGAATACAGGCGTGATGTCATGTTATTTTTTGTATTCTTGGTTTAGTCGGGTTCGACCCTAGGTGTCGCCTGATGGTAAGCGCAGACAGGGTCTAAGATGGATGGAAGATCACCCCCGTTAGTCCCATGTAATAGGGGGCGAGCCGATTGCTATCAACCGGGCACAAATCTAAACTCCGGACTGCTACTGACGAATTTCACATGGAAAAACCCAATAACACTGCCCGACTTGGGGATCGAACCCAGGACCACACGATCAGCAGCCGCACTTGCCACAACTACTAAACCAACGTGGTAGTTAAAAAGAATGTGTGATGGTTAACCTTTCTCTTTGGTTTTAGATCCATGGACCATACGAGTGCTCTATCTGTAAGATTCGTAAGAAAAGGAAATCTATTTTGAACAAGCATCTGTCTCAGCAGCATACAAGGGAATACCAATGTCTTAAATGCGACTTTGTGACCAGACATAGGTAAGTTTTTTTTTTTTTTTTTCCTTGCACTTCATGTCCATCCAAAGGTTGTCTGGAAGAAATCGCCTAGTGCGATAAGACCGCCCATTGTACATCTCTATTTTTATAGTAATGTTTCTTGTTTGTTTTGTGTACAATAAAGAGTATTGTATTGTAAGTTTTGGCCAGGGACTGAAAAGGGTTACGATCACGGAACAGGTTATGCAGGAACGGTTACGCTCATTTGATCCCAGTCGGCGATACCGACGTACGACGCGAATGTCAACCTTATGTTTAACGCAATGAAGTTTATAATTGCAAATACTGAGAAAACGGAGTATGCTTAGGTGGTTTGGCCATGTTGAGAGAATGAGTGAACGGCGATTAACAAAAGAAATTTATAAGGCGGATGTTAATGGGAACGCCGGTAGAGGACGTCCTAGAAGGACATACATCGATGTTATTGGTGATGTTCTTCACAAAGGTCAGGTGCGTAGTACTCTCAACCGGCGTGCGTGTATGACAAGATGTATGAATGTGGATGAAGCGAAAGGGGTATGTAAGAGTCGTAGCATGTGGCGTTCTATAGTTTCTGCCTACCCCCATGGGAAAAAGGCGTGAGTTTATGTATGTATGTACTGAGAAAACCGCCATCTATGGTCGAGTGGTGGAATTTACTCTGCAATCGAATCTTTAGATTACAAAACATCGTAAATACTTTTTGCATTAAAGCATAATAAATCATATTTATTGAGGCTGAAGATTTATTTCCAGATGTAGTATCTGTCACTAATGCTAGTTTTGACTAAAATTAAAACGACAAATCAAACTAATTGTTTATTTGTTGTGCATTATATGATTATCAGTTTATTTGTGTGAGTTTGGCGACAACGGTTCCTATAGTGAGCTTGTTGCATTGCACTTCCACTGTTTTTTCTGTTCCGTGGTTACGATACCTTTAAAATTTAAGGATACCGTTTTGACAAGGCGGTTTATCAAAGAAAACTCTTATTTTTAAAGGTTAAGGTACCGATACCGAAATATACCGTTTCGCATTTTTACACTCTATTTTTCGGTACCGAAATATATTTACCAATTAACGAGAATTTAGAGGTACGACGTCATACCGTATTTTAAAGATATCCTAACTTTCGGGTTATTCAGTCCCTTGTTTTAACACAGATATTATAATACACCAGGTTTTAGCTTCCATCATCATCTTCCTGCCCTGGTCCCAAGTTACTTGGGGTCGGCGCAATATGTTTTTCTCTTCCATTCTTCCCTGTCAGCCGTCTCATTATCATTTACTCCCTTATCTTTCATATCCTCCCTCACACAATCCATCCATCTTTTCTTAGGTCTCCCTCTCCCCCTCCATCCATCAACATTCATATTCATCACTCTCTTAGTCACATGTGTTTCATCCCTCCTCATCACATGCCCATACCAAGACAAACGCTTTCCTTTCAACTTTTCTGTCACTGGTGCCACTTTCAAACTTCCTCTAATATACTTATTTCTTACTTTATCCATTCGCGTCACTCCACACATCCATCTCAACATTCTCACCTCCGCTTCGTGTAATCTTCTTTCATCCGTCTTCTTCACGGCCCAACGTCTATAGCCGTGGATCGCGTTCAAAAGGTTAAACGAATTTTTCTCAATTTTCTTTTCAGAAATCCAGCGGTGGAGCATATGAGGTACCATGCTGGCTACAAATACCATTGTAAGCAGTGTCCACGTGTGTTCGAGTGAGTATTTATATTTTGTGAACTAGTTGCTAAAAGCTGTTATAATTATATTTATGTTTCTATAATGATATGTTTTATTTAACTACAAGGATAGACATAATTGGTGTTGTCTGTGATATAATTATAAATTCACTAGTGTTAAATACATACATACATACATAAACTCACGCCTTTTTCCCATGGGGGTAGGCAGAAACTATGGAACGCCACATGCTACGACTCTTACATACCCCTTTCGCTTCATCCACATTCATACATCTTGTCATACACGCACGCCAGTTGAGAGTACTACGCACCTGACCTTTGTGAAGAACATCACCAATAACATCGATGTATGTCCTTCTAGGACGTCCTCTACCGGCGTTCCCATTGACATCCGCCTTATAAATTCCTTTTGTTAAGTACCTAGATTAGAATTACAAAAACCAAACTAATTTGTATATCTGTATAGATACAATGTAGCGAACTAATTTCTTACTTACCATCTATTGTAATATACCTACATTGACAAATAAACGATATTTGCATATTTGAGTAATACCCGCGAATCCGTCTGCGTAGAAGTAGAATGGGTTTTCATTTTTATGCGTGGAACTCTAATTCTTTTTCTAAAATAAAAGTAGCCTATGTTACTCCTTATAACATCAGCTATCTGCCAGTCAAAATCGGTCCAGCCGTTTCGGAGATTAGCCGAAACAAACAAATAGACAGACAAATGAAAAAACCCAATAACACTGCTCGACCTGGGGATCAAACCCAGACCCTCACGATCCGCAGAGGCGCTTGCCACCACTAGACCAACGAGCCAGTTGCGAGTATGTAGTGTTTAATTAAATTCTATAACGTTTTTGTTAACAGTAAGCGTACGTCATACTTCAGCCACCTCCATCAGCGTCACAAGTCGTCAAGTGTGTGCCTCTTCTGTGGCTTCACGTTCGTTAGTGAGATCGGACTCACAGCTCACCAGACGAGACAACATAAACTGGAAAAACATGTAAGTTGTACCGTAGAATGGGGTGACTTTGATTCCGGGGGGTTACTTTGCTCAAAACATTCTTTCGTAATAAAACCCAAATTGTACGAATTCTTCCGATTATTTTTTTACGGTTGGCAGCATTGAACGTCGTTGTCCGCGTGTGATCAGTCGTAGTGGGTGGATCGTTGCCGGTTGATGAAAATATGTCGGTAATAGTTTTGTCTAATTATTTATTCCTTATTGGGGTTACTTTCAAATTCCTTAGAAAAAAGGGAGGTATCAAAGTAACCCCAATCAAATTTTAGCATTTGTCACGAACATTTTATTTTAATTCTCAAAAAGTATAAGAAATATGAGCTGTTTTATGCAATAATGTGTCAACCCACTAAAATATTAGATCTGTGTTAACGCCATCTAGTTATATTGGTAGCTCTACTCAACGCTTGAAAAAATGCAAACTGCATTAAGATTTTTTTGATAGACGCTCTATTAAATTTACTACAGTTTTGGGTTCTTTTTCAAGAGTTGAGTATACATAGATCTACCACAAGAACTAGATGACGTTAACACAATATTTATATTTTTGTGGGTTGACACATTATTGCATAACACGGTCCTATTATAATGTTATTCAAGAAATAGACAAAATAAACAAAATCGGTATTTGCCCTTTTATTCTTTATTTTTTTGCCTTCATATTTCAACAGAAAAATACATTTCAATTTCGAAATTGATCAAAGTAACCCCATTCTACCGTAACCATTTCTTTATTATTCTTCACTTGGTCGCTTTTGACTCTAATCTCACCTCATGGTAAGCGTAGACAGGGTCTAAGATGGAGCACACGAATACAAGTAACAGAGATATAGAGGGACTCCCCTATACCCCTCTGGCTCTCGCATACACACGACAGAACACAGTAAACTGCTTGGCGCTGACTTTAATGTTCAGGTGGTAGCTAGCCAGGCGGACCGTATAGATCCTACCACCAAGCGTGCTGGGTGAGCCCTTAAGAGGTTTTCAGTTTTTTGCATTTACACCTTACATAATTGTCGTTTTTTTTTTTATTAAATTTTGAATGAGAGTACCATGTAGGCTAGCTTTGGCGGCATTGAGTATTTTTTGTGATTTACGCAAATGTCCGGCTGATTGGTAGCGTCGCGCATCAGGTTGTTGAGCTCCCTAAAATAAGGTTTGAGCTACACGATGGCTGATGCATGCGTGCCGTCAGTTAGGACAGGTCAACTCAAACCTGCTATGGCACTTTCCTCAAAAGGCCATTCCAGACGTTGCCCTACATTGTTACACTCACATAGTTTTTATACCACAATGTGTGGACTTTAAAAGAGACTTTGATCTGTTTGTTTCGGCTTTTCTTCTCAGAGCTAGACAGTTAGAAAATGCCGGCGCCATGTAGTCTTAAAAAAAAACATTACATGAACTTGCAATGGTATCTGTAACAGATTTATTTATAGAAATAAAATCATGAGCATGAATGAGGTCCTGGTGTTCGATCCTCAGGTCAAGTAAGTGTTATTGGGTTTTTCCATTAGGATGGCAATAGGCCCGCCCCTGGCGAAACGAGGTTGTACTAAAAAACCACCTCTGCCGAACCCTTCGGGACATACAAGGCGTGATGTTATGTTGGGGTAGACAGAAACTATAGAAGCTACGACCCTTACATACCCCTTTCGCTTCATCCACATTCGTACATCTTGTCATACACGCACGCCGGTTGAGAGTACTACCCACCTGACCTGTAGAAAGTAGTGCCTGATTGGTTTAGCACTAAGTTCTGGGTTGGTTGATATCTTGGTTAATGTGGTTGGCTTTATCTCGGACTGATAATGGTTTGGTTATTGGTTTACAACCACTGGTTTAATAATGCGCAATAATATGGTTAGATATATGATATGGTTAATATGATGAGATTAGACAAAGTTGCGGTTTAAAAGATGATGTAGTGACAAAAATTGAAAGAAGTATGCTTAGGTGGTTTGGTCATGTTGAGAGAATGAGTGAACGGCGATTAACAAAAGGAATTTATAAGGCGGATGTCAATGGGAACGCCGGTAGAGGACGTCCTAGAAGGACATACATCGATGTTATTGGTGTTGTTCTTCACAAAGGACAGGTGCGTAGTACTCTCAACCGGCGTGCGTGTATGACAAGATGTATGAATGTGGATGAAGCGAAAGGGGTATGTAAGAGTCGTAGCATGTGGCGTTCTATAGTTTCTGCCTACCCCCATGGGAAAAAGGCGTGAGTTTATGTATGTATGCATGTAATATGGTTTAAAGATTATATTGAATACTAATTGACTATCAAATGGTAAATCTAAGCTAAATAAGCACTAAGATGGTTTGATTTGAGTTACGCGATCGGTATCCGAACACGCACTAACTTGCAATAGTTGCGATACATGTATTTATTGAAATGCACGCAGGCAAAAGTGCTGAGCTGAGCTGAACAGGTCCTTTGTGAAGAACATCATCAATATCATCGATGTATGTCCTTCTAGGACGTCCTCTACCGGCGTTTTCATTGACATCCGCCTTATAAATTCCTTTTGTTAAACGCCGTTCACTCATTCGTTCATAGTTTCTGCCTACCACCATGGGAAAAAGGCGTGAGTTCATGTATGTATGTCATGTTATATTAAAATCATTTATCATATGATGTTTTACAGTTGGAACTAAAAGGCCCGTACTGCAAGGAGTGTGACGTCACGTTCTTATCAGGGGAGGCGTATGAGAGACATCTGTCTTTATCATCTAAACATACTGAGAACGAATCTGATCCGTGAGTAAATAAAAATCACTTTAGAATTAACATGCTTTGCGATTAAAAACCTTAATTCTATCTGACACAGTTTAATTTCCATTGAATTGAAATAGTTTTATGACCTTTTTTTAAGGACGTTTATCGAATAGATTAACACAATGTGTCCGGGTATGTAGTAAATGATGATAATTGATGTAACTCCACAGATAGAAATTACGTATTTATAGCACGAAAAAAAATGTATTCGCGCTATACGTGGCCTTCGTCCCAGAGACAGTTGTAAGCCGCATTTTTATAACTTAAAAATACTTACGTTTCCATCTTTATATATTTACGAAGTAGCCACTTTCGTTAAAAGTAACTCTAATTTATTTGAATTTAAGACCCCACGGGATTCTAGGTTAAGCCAAAGATATACTGGTGTCCTACAGGTGGAACATGGCAATACAGCTCTTTTCAGTAAAAGTATCTTTGTGATGGCTCCACAAATATACAAGGTTAGTCGGAAAGGGGGTACTAAGCCGCGGGCCACTTAAAGTATCACTGATGACTATTTTAAAGCAAGTGTTAAAATTTCAAAATTCGATAATTTTTATTTGCATGAATTTTTTTTTTTATTTTAGTTTTTTCAAAAAAAAAAAACATACCTGCTTTAGTTATGAATTCAGAAAATTATTTTTCTAATCCGTGACCCCAAATATGACCTAAATTGTAAAAACAGCTGATCATAGCTATGGACAGATAGATTTTAGCATATTTTTTACGAAATCTTTGAAAAGCTATTTCTCTTAAACTATCGAGTTTTGGGGAAAGTTGTAGAACAAAAGTTATCCCTTATTATGGGTACTTTAACACCCTTTCGGCTTAGTACCCCCTTTCCGACTAACCTTGTATAATAGATTACCTCAGGAAATTAGAACTTTAAACTTACCACTCTTCAAAAAGAAATTAAAACATTTTTTAATAAATAAGTGTTACTATACTATGATTGAATTTATGACTGATAGAGATATAATAAACATATAAATATGGAATAATATATATATAGATGTAGAATAATAAAACTGTTACAATTATATTTATGTTTCTATAATGATATGTTTAATATAATTACAAGGATAGACATAATTGGTGTTAATAGATATTATAATTATAAATTCACTAGCGTTAAGTACCTAGATTAGAATTACAAAAACCAAACTAATTTGTATATCTGTATAGATACAATGTAGCGAACTAATTTCTTACTTACCATCTATTGTAATATACCTACATTGACAAATAAACGATATTTGATTTGAGTAATGAAACTTTAAGGGCGGTATCTACACTCAATTTTATCGAAAAACACACCCCACTTGTTGGGTCTATTCGTCCTATTTTTCTAACTTTGGGGGTGGCTTTCGACCTCACATGCATTTTTCATAGAATTGAGTAAATATACCGCCCTTAACCGTTTCACCGCCAACGTACACAGAATGTGATACCTCGCCAGCGCCTAGCTATAAATGTATAACGAAATATATAGTAAACAGTAGTGATGAGCTGATGACCTGTTAAACACAGTAAACTTATTTTTATAACATGGTTAAAATGAAGAGCTTCTAATGAAGTTGTGGCGCTGGAAGCACGGAAATCTGGAACTTCTATTGAAGTCCGTGGCGGTGAAAAGGTTAATTATTTTTTACTACACACTGTTGCCCACAGGTGGCCTATATTTTATCAACCAAACCGGTCTTATCATACCGATCTGTCTTATTTCCAGCAGCTTCCGAATAAGAAGTGATCATGAATATAGTGCTCGCAGGTACCAACGAAACGAGCCTCTCAGCTGCGAACAGGTGAGAAAATTTACAGACATACATAAACTCACGCTCTTTTCCCATAGGGGTAGGCAGAAACTATAGAACGCCACTTGCTACGATCCTTATACAAGGTTAATCGGAAAGGAGGTACTAAGCCGAAAGGGTGTTAAAGTACCCATAATAATGCAAACTTTTTATACCGTGAAACTAGCCAACTTTGCCAATTAAGGTATCTTTGTCCTAAACGCAATCTAACATGAGAAAATATTTTAGTTTTATGGCAACATTAATTGACGACACTTTTGGTGCAGTGGCGAAGTGAGTGGCTTCTGCGCTGCGGGTCGTGGGTTCGATTCCCGCACGGAACAAATATTTGTATGGCCTACAGATAGTTGTTCCGGGTCTGGATGTTTGTGCATGTGAAGATTTGTGTCTGTAAACGCACCCACGATACAGGAGAAATCCTAGTGCAGGACAACGTTTATTATAAAAAAAAAGTTGCCATAAAACTACAATACTTATTTATTAATTATAAATGTTGCCGTAAACTAAAATATTTATTTATTAATCATACCATAAAACTAAAATATTTTCTCATGTTAGCAGATTTGCTTATAAATTGCGTTTAAGGCAAAGATACCTTAATTGGCAAAGTTGGCTAGTTTCACGGTAACCAACAACGAATCGTTTCGCTTACCAATCGTAACCAGTTTCTACACCAAACCCCATCTTCTTGAAAACTATTTTGTTGCAGTGCGACCAGGTGTTACGTAACTACAAGGCCTACGCCATACACTTTAAAAACGTCCACCCGGGGCAGAGCCCTACGGAGTTCCCGCAACAATTAACTACGCATATGTGTGAACAATGCGGCGCCATGTTCTCTGTAAGTACATACAATTTTATTACATTTTCTCGTTTCGAAACTCAATCTGCGAAAAGAGGGAGTCAAGCCACAAAACAGATAGGTACAGAAGTCAATCACATGTATGTACTTCACTTTTCATACCTACGCTCGGCGGTCGCTCTATCTATATATCTATCTCTCTCAAGCGCATGGCACTCGCGCTCGCACTCACACGCACTCTAGGCCCAAACAGTCCGAGATATCGTGTCCGTGAGCAGTGTCTATGTGTGCGTAGCTCGAGCGCACTTGTATGTAGATTGACTTCTGTACCTATCTGTTTTGTGCTCAAGCCTACTAATCTTTACATGGTATAAAACAAAGTCACTCCCGCTGTCTGTCTGTCCCTATGTATACTTAGATCTTTAAAATTTTGATGCGGTTTTTTTAATAGATAGAGTGATCAAGAGGAAGGTTTATATGCCCCACATTAGTATCTACATTACACCCGTGCGAAGCCGGGGCGGGTCGCTAGTTTAAATAATTTGACATACTCATGGCTAATTACCAACTGCGCGGATCATTCGATTGGCGAGGTTAAGCTGCGCTTTCTGCGGTTAGTTTATGGATGGGTGACCGTTCGTTACACATCGTGACCGCTCCGTGCCTCGGAGAGCACGTTAAACAGTCGGTCCCGGGTTTCGTACGAATACCTATGACAGTCGTTACGGAAAGTAAGAAGCTCGAAAGTCTGACAACCGGTCTAACTTTAGGATATCGGCGTTGCCCAGTAACTGGGTTGCAGAGGTCTGATGGCAGTCGCTCCGTGTAAAATACTGGTATTCAGCCGCATCTGGTTAGACTGGAAGCTGATCCCAACATAGTTGGGAAAAGGCTAGGAGGATAGATAGTTCTTATTTCATAGACTTTCCTTTAATTTTAGACACTGCTCATTAGAGATTTAATATTATCCCGCTATTAACTGTCTTTTTGGTCTAGTGGTGGCTAGCGTGACTACTGATCGCGAGATCCTGGGTTCGATCCCCTGGTCGGGCAAAGTGTTATTTAGATTTTTCCGTGTGGAATTCCTCAATAGTATACTCGGAGTTTGGATTTGTGCCTGGTTGATGGCAATAGGCTCGCCTTCTATTACATGGGACTTAAACATTACGGCGAAATGAGGGTGTTACTACAAGGTTAGTCAGAAAGGGGGGTACTAAGCCGAAAGGGTGTTAAAGTACACATAATAATGGATAACTTTTGTTCTACAACTTTCCCCAAAACTCGATAGTTTAAGAGAAATAGCTTTTCAAAGATTTCGTAAAAAATATGCTAAAATCTATCTGTCCATAGCTATGATCAGCTGTTTTTACAATTAAAGTCATATTTGGGGTCACAGATTTGAAAATTAATTTTCTGAATTCATAACTAAAGCAAGTATGTTTGTTTTTTTTTTAAAACTAATATATAAATATTTTTGCATGCAAATAAACACTATCGAATTGAGAAATTTTAACACTTGCTTTAAAATAGTCATCAGTGATACTTTACGTGGCCCGCGGCTTAGTACCCCCTTTCCGACTAACCTTGTATACACCTCTGCCCAACCCTTCGGGGAATACAAACGTGATACATACATACATAAACTCACGCCTTTTTCCCATGGGGGTAGGCAGAAACTATACAACGCCACATGCTACGACCCTTACATACCCCTTTCGCTTCATCCACATTCATACATCTTGTCATACACGCACGCCGGTTGAGAGTACTACGCACCTGACCTTTGTGAAGAACATCACCAATAACATCGATATATGTCCTTCTTAGGACGTCCTCTACCGGCGTGATATATATGTTTATTAATCTCATTTGCCCACAGACGCTGACCGCCTTAAAATGCCACAAATGGGTACATAAGGGTCCGAAGCCTTACCAATGCGATCATTGTCCGAAGTCATTCTCTCAAATACCTCGACTGGTAGCCCATATTAACGACCATAGGCGCGTTCAACCGAAGCACAAATGCCCGCACTGTGAAAAATCCTTCGTGACTGCGTCTAATTTGAAGAAACATATGTTTGTAAGTATCATCGTATCTACCTGTTAAATGTTATACAGCGTGTAAACGAAATCATGTAATTAGGGTATTTGACTATATTTTTTTTATTAGAAATGTCGAAACTGTTACAAAAATTATAAGCAACAGTGAAAAAACTAATGAAATATTTAATAAAATGCCCAAGTTATAAACGATTGAAAATTGCTCACTAGACAAAGACAACATGACGCCACAATGACGTCATACTGTAAACGTCATACTGTAAACGTCATAATTATTTGACATCACTCCGCACAATATCCGTTTCGCGCGACAAGGACAGAAAATGCCCCCTCCACAAACTTCGCAAGCGTGTAGCTCCTCTATTTTTTTCATCGATTTTATTTCTTTTTTCACATATCAATTTGTATCATTCTGTACTTTCTTTAAAATAATACTGAATTAACTATATAAACTTCAAACCTCGTGATTTACTGCTGACATAGATTAACCCTGCAAAAAAAATTATAGGAGTTAAACATGTGTTCTTAACGTGAAGCATTTTAGCGCCCCGAGTTGAATGAGCGCGCGGCGACCGATAGCCGCAATTCGCTCGGGGCGCTAAAATACCTCACGTTAAGAACAGGAAGGATGCTAATGGAATACATTGTTCAACCTACTTACATAAACTGACGCCTTTTTCCTATGGGGATGGGCAGAAACTATAGAACGCCACGTGCTACGACCTTTACATTGTTCAATATCACCTATAATCTCTTTTAATCATTAAATAAGGCGCGTTGTTAGAGCGAGTCGGCTGAGATACGGGAGCGGACTCTTAATATAAAAAATAAATCTTTCCAGAATCACACGGGTCAAAAACCTTACATTTGCGATTTTTGCGGCAAGAACTTCAGTTCGACCGACAGGGTACGCAGCCATATCCAGCACGTACATTTCAAGAAACCCTGGCCAAGGAAAGCGAAGCAAAGAGCCAACAGAGAATTACTAAGCTTCTGAATACAATATAAGTTACAATAATACATATTGATAAATTGTGAATGTGAGTACCATGTAGGGTAGCTTTATACACGAATTTTGTAAACGTTTGGCGGTTCTTGAGTATATATTTTTTTTTGTGACCCACACAAATGTCAAACTGATTGATTGCGTCGTGTAGCGGTCGGGTTGTTGAGCTCCCTAGAATAAGGTTTGAGCTCCGCGATGACTGATGCAGATGTGCCGTCAGTTAGGACAGGTCAACTCGAGCCTCCTATGGCACTTTCCTCAAAAGGCCATTCCCGACGTTGCCCTACATCGTTTCACTCGCATAGTTTGTGTACTACAATGTCTGGACTTTAAAAGAGACTTTGACCTCTGAGTTTGTTTCGGCTTTTCTTCTCAGAGCTAGTCAGATAGGAAATGCCGGCGCCATCTAGTCTTAAAAAAAAAACATTACATTGACTTGTAAAAGTGTCTGTAACAGATTTATTTACAGAAATAAAAATCATTTATCATTGCCCAGTATATCATTTTTAATTTCTTAAATATGGCAACATTGCTGTTTATGGCGGTGCTGCTAGCCGAGGCAAATGTCAACGATATGTCAAAGTCCTTTGAAATTCAGTAGATACATTTATATTTAGTTCCTTTTTTTTTGCTACTTGCCAAGATACATTGGCAGCTTTGAGTGGATAATTTTGTTTAAATAATTAAATTAAATAAAAGTTAATATTTGTATTACGTAGTTTTTTGTATATACTTCTTGCTCCAAGAGCCCTAAACTGCTGCAGCAATCCTCACTGCACCGTATACCGTTAAAAATCATCATAGTATTGTAACCTACATGGCTTCTAAAATAACGTCACTATGGAAAAATCCGTACAAATGGAAAGTGCCATCAGAGTAATAGAATAGTAGAATCCTCCCCTATCCTACGCGATACAACCCGCTCGTTGCATAAGCTTGTACAGCATTATTTTTACACAAAAATTAACAACCAATTTCCCTAAAAACAGGATTAGTTGTAGTCTGGCAACACTTTTTGCAAACCTTTTAACTTTTTGCAAGTCACGGTTATAGGAGTATAAATAAGGAGAAAATATAGTACATAACCTTCTAGGAGTTTCTCACCGAAAGCCGTTACTGTGGCCGAATCGAGAAAAAACATCAAAATATAGATATCGCGAGTAACGAAACGTAACGTATAGCCGAAAAACGAAAACAAAACGCCATTTCCTTTTTAGTTTTTCTTTGACAGCTGTCAAATTTGAAATTTCATTGTCAGTGTCACCGATGTCCATTTACAGTTTATTATTATTTTTATCGTCTTCTCACAACAATAATACCTGATCTTATTGTTTGTATTCCACAGTTAAGAGCGTTTATCCTACCGTGCTCCTGTTTGTAATATAGATTGACTGCACCATGTCGTTTCCCACACCCGATATTTCATGTTCCGTTGTGTCGTTCCCCGAAGTTTTGGACTCAAATGAGCCGCTTGTGCGGTGCGCGCTCCATCGTTGACCCGGACTGTAGAAACGTGTGTTAACGTTGAAAGATGATGAAACTGGACGTTCCACGTCCCGGTACATGTTCCCTAATGTGTGTGTGATTTGGACCCACTATTGATCTTCGTGCTGAAGACATCCGTTTTCAGTGCCAGTGCCGTAACTAAGCCGGTGCGGTCGCACAAGGCGTACACCCTAAAGGGGCCCATAAATCTTGGTAATTCCTGCGTAACAGCATTATAGGAGGCACAGTAATAGAAACTCACACTGGGCCCACAAAAACTAGTTATGGCACTTCTGAGTGTAAGAAAAAATACTGTCTACTTCTGGAATCAATGAACCAATGATCTTTGCATTGAGTTAGCATGAGAAAAAAAAACAAAATTGACAATAAAAATGATATTGACAGTGAAGTGCCAATACTTCTTAACTAATAAAGTCAAAACATTACACAAACTGAAAAAACATTTAATTTCTTGATAAGTTATAAATTTGTTATTAATATATTTATTAATTTAGAATATTAATAATGTATGCTTTATACAACATGTAACGTAATTAACGCACACCCTCAAACACCCCAATTAGAATATTATGTTATAATCATAATACATACACTGAAATTTTATTTTTATGTGTTCAAATATTGTTTATTCAAGAAAATAGTATTACTTTTTCATTGTTTACTTCATTTAAAGACTAATTAAAAGACTAATTAGTAAAAAACACATTTATAAAAAAAAATGCACAATAAAAATGGCTGAAGTCGATTCAGTAAACGATTCTGAATGTACTACTTTCAGGATGTGCATTAATTATGTTACATATTATATATTATCCTGAATTTGTATATTTTATGATAGTGTAGTAGATATTCAGTTCGACAGGAGGTAATGCCATAAAATAGACTCGTTGGTTTAGTTGGGAGATATTTCAAAATTTTAATTCAAGCTGTTGTAACAAAAATTACACTTCGGAGATCTCATCAAAACGTGTGAATAACGCCTTTAAATTCAAAACCAAAGTTTGACTCGCAGATAGTATACAAGGTTAGTCGGAAAGGGGGTACTAAGCCGCGGGCCACTTAAAGTATCACTGATTACTATTTTAAAGCAAGTGTTAAAATTTCATAATTCAATCATTTTTATTTGCATGCAAAAAGATTTCTATTTTAGTTTTTTTTAAAAAAACAACATTCCTGCCATAGTTATGAATTCAGAAAATTAAGTTTCTAATCCGTTACCCCAAATATGACCTAAATAGTAAACACAGCTGATCATAGCTATGGACAGATAGATTATAGCAAATTTTTTATGAAATCTTTGAACAGCTATTTCTCTTAAACTATCGAGTTTTGGGGAAAGTTGTAGAACAAAAGTTATCCTTTATTATAGGTACTTTAACACTCTTTCGGCTTAGTACCCCCTTTCCGACTAACCTTGTATATACAAGTTCCCAACATTAACCGTTGGGCAGTGGCCCGCCAGGCATATGACTCCGCCTGGTTGGAGGATCCTCCCCTTTCGTTGGAGGAACATGATACCTCGTTCCTCCACACAATAAAAAAGTTAATTTCTCAATAAATGTCAGTTAAGAGGTACTGGCAATTCACTTTCGATATGTAAAACTGTTGTAAAAGAAACAAGACAGAAATAAATCTCATAATCATATTGTGTATCATATTTCAGGTTTCCAAAAGATCCTGACTATTATGCTGTCTAGATAAAGGCTATAGCTAGATCCCACTGGCTATCAAGACATATATCTGTGGTGTATTCTGAACACTTTAAAATGAAAGACATTGTGGACTCAAAGTTAGGAAGAAGGAAATTGAAATGTGGAGCTGTACCGCTTGTGAAAAAGGTGAGTTAGAGCTCTGCCTCATTAGTGTGTTGCGTTGCATCGTCGCAGCGTCAACGCTGCGTCGTTTTCCATATATTTTAGATGACAAGCCACATTAAAGCGTTGCAACGTCGCCTACGACGTTTCAACGGATCGGCGGACGAGCGACGAAATAGGGGACGGTGATGCGCTGCACTGTCGGAACTCCAGTGCGACGACGGACAGTGTTCCACTGCTAGAGGGGCAAACGAGACTGACTGAGGTGTGTGCGTCGTCGCAACACAGGTGTGGTATACAATGCGTTGATCCATTACGACGACGCAACGCACTAATGAGACATCGCCCTTAGGAATGATATCTTGAAGAAAGAAAGAAAACCTTTAATTTTAGCTCGTACTGATAGAATAAAATACAGATAAAAATAAATTATATGTGTTAGCCCATAGTGTTAGGAAGTTCCTCTCTCTGAGGCCCTGACCACTGGTAGCTTGGACCCTGTTTCTGGTGGGCTACATTTTTTTTTTCTTTTTTAATTATTTTATTATATAGGTATATTTGTAAATGTAATTTATATGTAATATATTTAATGAGTAAAGGGAATAAAATGTAAATTTAAATAAATAGAAAGCCAACAAAATAATAATAAAGATAAAATGTTAAAATCGAGAACTAGGTTTTTTTTTAACAGTTTTAATTAGCTTCACTTCATGTAATATTTTTTGGTTTATTTCAAATCTTGCAACAGATGTTGACAACACGTTCAGTGCAGTAGCTGAGCGATTGGCTTCTGCACTACGGGTCGTGGGTTCGATTCCCGCACAGATCAAATATTTGTATGGCCTACAAATAATTGTTCTGGGTCTGGGCGTTTGTGCATGTGAAGATGTGTGTCTGTAAACGCACCCATGTTACAGGAAAATCCTAGTGTGGGGCAACGTTTTTTTTAAAAAAAGGATGAATGAATGTTTCAACTATTTCTGCTTAACCGATTTTTCTGAAACTTCGCACACAAATTCAATTCCCATGACAATACAACGTTATAATAATTTCAACCTTTCAATTCTCAAATCCTAATGTTGTCTGCAAGATAAAATCGTTTAACTTAAGTTTTTTTAAGGGATTATTAATTACTTTCTTAGGTCTGCAGAGCCTGCCTTGCGTTGGACGTTAAAATGTATTATATAAAGGACAAATTGGGCCAAATGTACCAGAATATCACAGGATTATCGGTAAGTTTTCTTGTTATAAGGAGCCATTCAAGTATTACGTAAGCAGAATTTTATTAATTTTTGACCCACCCCTCCCCCTTGTCAGCAAAAGTAAGCAAAGCTTTTATCCCCCCCCCCCCCCTACTATGCTTACGTAAACGTTATTCATGAGCAGCAGTTTTTAAGTCTAGAAAAATAAGTAAATAAATAAAAATTGCTGACGTAATCATTTAGACACCCCCGTCCCCATGTCATCAAAAATAAGCTAATCACCCCTTCACCCCCTTACGTAATACTTGAATGGCCCCTAACACTTTTATCACATCAAGGGGCTTGTGAGCACAGCCAGGATTTACTAATAGCAGTGATAGCCTAGTGGTGTAACCGTCAGACTGCCAAGTCATATGTCTCGAGTTAGAACCCAAGGCATTCACCGCTGACTTTTCGGATTCATGTGTATATATATCTTCCTGCCCTGGTCCTGTATATTGTATAATTATCACTTACTTAAAAACGGTGAATGAAAACATTGTGAGGAAACCGGCATGCCTGAGAGATATTTCTTGACGGCATGTGAAGCCAAGTCAGAGGCCCATGGGCGGCATAAACTCTCACGCCAGGTTAGTCACTAACCACACGAAAAGAAGACTAGAGGGTGTGGCAAAACAGTAGATATTTATCTTTTCACAAGTCCAGAATGGGTTTATGGGACAATTTTGCCAATACCCACTTTTTTGGGGCCCAAACAGGTATAGCCAGGCATTGGTCTGCCTCAGCGTGGGGCACCACCCTGGCCACGTCTATGAGCTTGTGGTTAAACAAGAGGCACTGCTCGATCGACGTATGAGGTTAGACCGGTATGTGCCTGATGTGGGCGAGGTATTCGTTGCCTTTTGTAGCACCCATTGGTGGACAGGGGATGTCATATTCTTTGGCGGGATCTACTCTGGCAGGGCCTATTCTTTGTACTATGTGAAGCTTTCACCACGTTCGACGGGGCAGCGAGTGTTGTATTCAAGGGATTACTGAGAGCCTACTCCGAAAATCGTACTACAAAGTTTTGACTGACAGATCGCACGTTTTCCAACCACGAAAGTGTTTAGAATCCAGACGATCGATTCGATTTTTGCGATTCACCCTTGACATTTTGTCTTTCGTTCACCCTACTTCGGTTTTCGAACTAGGCCTCGAGAAACGAGTCATGGTTAAATGCGCTGACTTTAATGGTGATTGAGACGGTCTGTGAGTGCAGCAGCCACACTTATAAAGTAAAGCTGGGTACAGACTTACGAAATGTAACACGCAATGAAAGAATTTGCCGTCCACATTGTCGCAATGTAACACAATTCCCACAGGTGGACGCCCTGCGCGCACGAACCGTGCACACTACGCGTGCGTACGACGTACCTTTCATGTTACATTGCATGTTACGTTACAGCAGTCTGTACACACACATATAATTATACAATGATAAATCGTCCTCCAAACCTGCCCTAATATCGCCAGTCACTTTAAGGAGTGCAGAAGCAGTACTATGCCCAGGCCGGAACCCGGATTGGAAAGGACTAATTAGGGTATTATGGAGAATGAATTGTGAGAATTGCTTATAGACACAGGCCTCGAGCACTTTGGAGAGGAAAGGAAGGATGGAGATGGGTCGGAAGTGACTGGGAAGTGAGGGACTGGAAATCTTAGGAAGGGGACGAACATAGGCTTTACGCCACAGGGAAGGGTAGTCAATAGCCCAAAAGTCTAACAACCGTTCTAATCTTAGTATATCGGCATTGCCCAGTTACTGGGTTGCAGAGGTCTTGCAATCGCTCCTTGTAAAATACTGGTATTCTGCCGCATCTGGTTAGACTGGACGCTGACCCCAACATAATTGGGAAAAGGCTAGGAGAAAGAATGAATTACGTTGAAGCATGTCCAACCAAATGTGAGCGCGGGGCGCAAGCAGGCCCGCCAACGACACGCCCCGCGTGTTACAAATGCTTTAATGTATTTGTAAATATCTATAGCTTCATAACCTGTGGTGTGACAGCATTCTTCTCATGGCAGACGTGTGGCATCAATAATGACCAATCGCAGTACATATGTTGGGAGTGCGCGGCGCGGTTGACTGCAGCAGAATCGTTCAGGACCAAAGCTCTGCTCAGCGACGGACTGCTAAACGATTTACTGAAGACTGACAACCATGTAAGTACATCCTCCTTTCCAAGGGCGTAGCCAGGATTTAGTTAAGGGCGGGGTAGGCAAAATGTTGTATTTAGATGTTGACGCGAATACGTCTTTAAATTTGCTACAATACGGGGGCAATCCAAAAACCTAATGATAACAAAATCGGGGGATACAGTTTGGCGTTGTAGTTTCGAATCTATCCTCTACATCCAAAATTAAATTATACAACTGGATAGTTAAAGGATCAAAGAATGAATTACGATAAACGAGAACAGTGACGCATCGCGCGCGGTGGAGGGGGAAGCGCCGCCATTTTGAGGTTATTTTGCTGCTTATCGAGATTTGCAATTAGTATAACTTTTGACTCGGAGGAGCTACGATGTTCGTTTAAGTTTTAATCGTCAACTGTCGTTACACAAGTATTATTTGTTTCCTTGCTTTTATCCTAAATACATAAATAAAATTACTTTATTTAAGAAATATAACCCGTTACATAAACGTACAACACACGGCCGTGTCCATGACACAGCCACACCCCATTTTTTTATCTGTTTGTACATTTGAGCTTCACGGCAGTGCTACTGCACAGGTCCAGTTGTTTGGCAGCCACATCTGTTAAGAGCAGGTCAGGTTGTAGGGTACAAATCATCACGCTATTGAGTGTGGGCAAGGGGGGAGCCAGGATTTAGTTGGGGGGGGGGGGGGGCAGGCAAGAGAAAGCTATCGTGTTACAAAAAACTTTATTACAAAAAATTTAAACCGACTTCAAAAAGAATAAAATAATTACCATATAAAATTAACAGTTTAAAAAGTCGGTGCTGATCCACGCTGAACCAAATTGAAGGCACCGACTTCTGAAACTGTTAATTTTATATGGTAATTATTTTATTCTTTTTGAAGTCGGTTTAAATTTTTTGTAAAAAAGTTTTTATTTTTTTCTTTTTAGTGGCCTTAATTAAAACTTGGTTGGACCTACTAAAGACGCTGCTCGTAACTTAATCACATCATCACAATATGCGTACTGTTCGTCATTGAGGAGTTCCATTGTCTATCTCCGAAGTTCTTCATCAGATCTTCACCAAATTTAAATGGGACCAACTTCGAAGTATACCCCATCCATTAAAAAAAGAATCATCAAAATCGGTTCACAATTGGCGAAAATATCGATGAACATACACAAAAAAAAAAAAAAAAAAAAACATACAGACGAACATAGTAACCTCCTCCTTTTTGGAAGTCGGTTAAAAACGTTTATTAATGGAAAAAAGCGAGTGTAAAACATGCAAAGCGAATAAATTTCTGAATGATTTTAAATGCAACGTTGCTTAATATTATTTACTCTTCGGTTCGGGAGCACTCGGACTTTGCCTTAATTAAACCCTGCTAGGGGGGGTAGCAGCTGCCCCGCCTTGCCTGTACCTTTTTTTTTTTTTTTTCTCACGTGGGGAAATCCTCATGGACTATCCCCCGTCTGGGGAAGACGGGGGGGTGTGCCAGACTCTTACTGGCTAAAACCCCACGGTGTCCCTCCTTCTGACCTAAGGCCGGGGTCACGGGATTCGCTGTTGCATGCACCGCGACCCCGGCAGGTCTCGGTCCACCAGCTTCTTCTGGTGGACCCCTCCTGTGGTGGGGCAGTTGCTCCCCTGCCCCACATCCATCCGAGGCCTTGCCTGTACCTGGCTACGCCCTTGTTCCTTTCTGGCCTTTGGAGAGCGCATGCATCTTAATTGCATAACAATGTGACTTTTTCGGCAATTTTTCAAGCAAATAATGCGTCCATAGTAAAAGTGCTTGACCAAATGTATGTTAGGGGAATCCCTCTATATCTTTGTAGCGGAATGAGGTATGGTGTTCCACTAACGAAAAGGGAGGATCCTCCAACCAGGCGGGTCTATCTCTTTCTAAATAGGGTATTTAGAAAGAGATAGACCTACAAGTAAATATTCAGCAGCTATTAGTGATACGCTTATAATCATATCATATTACTGCCTATTGTCTGGTAGTATGAGTCTGTCATGCTCACTTAAATGTCTTGCTGATGGTGGCGTTGTTTATCCGGTCGTTGAGTTCCCTATAATATGGTTGAGCTGACCGATGCGGATGTGCACGTCATGCTCGTGAACGGGTGCCGTCTGTCGGGACTGGTCAGCTCTTAACTGCTATGGCAATCCTAGAAGGCATATTTTTCTATTTGTTACTCTGATGTGAGTTTATTTGTTACATTAACCTGCATTATTCTCATTCTATTTCTCACACTACTGTAATGGAATTGTAATGAACTACTATTTTAAAAAGAGTATTCATGGAGTTTCTTGCCGGCTCTTCTCCATAGAACCTACCTTTTGGAACCGTGCACCTAGTCGTGACGTTTTAAAAGTGCCTGAAATCTGGTCTATTTGAAATAAAAAACTTTGACTTTGACTTTGACTTATTGAAGGCCAAATGTTTCTACTGTCAGTGGGTGTTCGTAGTGTGGTCTACATTTTCACCTATACCTTCACGTACTTGTGTTAGGGTTGACCCACATCTGTCAGCACGGAATCACGTTTTTTCATACTCTATAGTTTTCTGTCGCACAGAAACTTCATTTAATAGAGCGAGAAAAACAGCATGAGTGCTATTGCGTGCGGTCTCGTGCTATCGCGTGCGGTCTCACGCTGTCTTTCTTGCTCAATTAAATGACGTTTCTGAGCGACAGAAAAGGATAGTGCATGAAAAACGCGATTCCGTGGTGACAGATGTGGGTCAACCCCTAGTAGCCGGCCCTTCGTCAATATACTTATTACATAATTCCCCATGAAAAATGTAAATAATCAAGTAGTCTTTTATGTTTGTTGTCATTTACCTCTCAGAGGAAATTAGGTAAGAGTGTAAATAACTTTCTAGTCTACTCTTTAGTTTTATGTTTTAGGATTGTGTTTCAATGATGATTATTTTATGTTTTATCCAATTTTTTTTTTTTTTGGGTTTTTCTACGGTCATTCATATATTGCCGATAGACTCATTACACGGGACCTTTTAACCCCCTTTCGGCTTTAGGGGTATTTTTGTAACACGTTGTATATGCGGCCTAACAACGAATTAAACTCTTTTATGCATTTGTATGAAAATACAGCAATATTTTTAACATTAGGGGCCAGCTTAAGATCTCTGAATGAATAAATTAATTTAATATTTTGTTTAATGCCCATACGACGGCCCGCTTTTAGCTCATAGACTTCCCGAGTGGTCCTTACTCCTAATAAGTTTATGCATCGCTGAGTTAAACTCTCGAACACTCGATATAAAAATAAATTTTTATCTTCCCTTTCAGATAAAACAAAGCGATATAAAATCGATACATGATAAACATAACCGTCTCGCATCATCTCTAGTAATTCATAAAGTATTTGATAGCATAACCATTGATAGTAGACAAGTCGCTCACTGTAAAACTGAAGGCATATTTACACCAAACAATGATGAATTAGAAACAGATTTAGAATATTTAGACAACAGAACCAATGTTGAAGGAAATGATGAAGCTAAATTTGAAGAATATGGGAATTTGATTCATGATCCCATAAAGACTGAAGTTGATTTTGAACAAACTGATGTTGAAATAGAAAATGAAGATAGAAAAGATGAAATATTCATAGAACTACTGCGTCTACGTGATGATAATGAAGACGTGTCATCAAGACAAGTTTCTGATGAGAAAATAGTAAATAGTAAAACTCAAAACATTAATAATGATGATGGTATGAAGTCAAGTTTAGCATATGACAAAAATAATGATGTCCCTATGATCAGTGATGATGGTACGGCTTTAAAAGTTTATAAAATAGAACACAGTGATGATGACACAGGTGAAGTACATACAGCAAAAGAAAAGTCTGTCAAGAAGAAGATAGCTCGTAAGACTAAAGTTAAAATTAAGAAGAATAACGCAGGGAGAGCTAAGAAAACGTAAGTTAAAACTAATAGTTTGACCAACTCTTCTGTGAAATGGCAAATTGACGAAACTTGTGACATTGACAGTTTAATTCAGTTGCCAGCATGACTAAAATCTTTTCCATGCATTTATTAAATACTAGCGACCCGCCCCAGCTTCGCACGGTTGCAATGTAGATACTAATGTGGGGCATATAAACCTTCCTCTTGAATCACTCTATCTATTGCTGAAAACTGCATTAAAATCCGTTGCGTAGTTTAAAAGATCTAAGCGTACAGACAGCGGGAGCGACTTTGTTTTATACTATGTAAAGATTTAATAGGGAATTTGTGCCTTTAAAATATCGAAAATGATATTATCTCAATCGTGAAAAAACATGGCTCCAATATCCAAGTCAGCATTGGCCTGTCTTATCAAACTGCGACAGATTTTTCAACTACTTCTGCTTAACCGATTCTCATGAAACTTCACACACACATTCAATTCCCATGACAATACAACATTGTAATAATGTCAACCTTCAATCCTCAAACCCTGATGCTGCAGGGGTACTGCAAGATAAAACCGTTTAAATTAAAATATTTTTTAAGTTATTATTTTTTATATTTTTTAAATATAAAAGTTTTTCTTAAAAATACTATTATAATTTTAATAATACCTACACCCACAACCGACTGGCGATGATTTGTCAACAAATAAATGAGTAAAAACTGATAATAACTTGTTATTTCTTTTTCTTTAGTAGTAGACTCGGTGAGAGCACGAGACAGCAAATCATAATGATGAAAATAGATGGAGTCCCAATTAGCGACATAGCTAACGAACTAGGTGTGACGGTTAGTATCACGCGTTCACCTTTAATAATTTTCAAACTGTGGTCTGCCCCCTAGCCTTTTCCCAACTATGTTGTGGTCAGCGTCCAGTCTAACCAGATGCAGCTGAATACCAGTATTATACACGGAGCGACTGCCATCAGACCTCCGCAACTCAGTTACTGGACAATGCCGATATCTTAAAGTTAGACCGGTTGTCAGACTTTCGGGCTTCCGACTACCCGTAACGACTGTCATAGGTATTCGTATGACATCCAGGACCGACTGTTTAACCTGCTCTCCGAGGCACGGAGGGGTAACGATGTATAACGAACGGTCACCCATCCACGGACTGACCGCGGCAAGTGCAGCTTAACCTTGCAAATTGTATGATCCGTGCGCTTGTTAATTAGCCATGAGCCTCTCAAAGCGTGGTACGCAACACTTATTGGTGGTATTTATGGTACATAGAAACAAACTGTGCCATGCCAAAAAAAGAATTGAGGTCCACTGCTTCTTCTTAGTGGCAATACAAATTGAGTCTGCCCAGAACTTAGCTACGAGTTTAGCGTTATCAATAGCGTCCATTAGTTTAGGAACATCCCCTAGCCTTTACACAACTATGTTGGGGTCAGCTTCCAGTCTAACCAGATGCGGCTGCACACCAGTAATTTACACGTAGCGACTGCCATCAGACCTCCGCAACCCAGTTATTGGGCAATGCCGATATCCTAAGGTTAGACCGGTTGTCAGACTTTCAGGCTTCTGACTTCCCGTAACGACTGTCATAGGTATTTGTATGACACCCGGGACTGACCCGAGACACGGAGAGGTCTCGATGTAAGTGCAGATTAACCTCGCAAATCGTATGATTTGTGCCCGGTTAATGGTAATAGGCTCGCCCCCTATTACATGGGACTTAAACATAACTGGCGAAACGAGAGTGTACTAAAACACCTCTGCCAAACCCTTCGGGGAGTATAAGGCGTGATGTTTGATGACGTGTGAGGTTCAACCACTGGTTCCAAAGATATTTGAATGATATTTTTATTTTTAGCGCAACACTGTATATTTATGGTGGAGACGTTGGCGCGATGAGGGTAATGTAAATATTCACGTTCCAAATGGCCGGCCTAGAGTAACAACAGCTGAACAGGACCAGTGTTTAGTGAAACTGATCAATGATGAGCAATCTATTCATCCACCATCAGTTGCAGCAGATTTCGGCGTATCAGCGGAAACTGTGAGACGAAGATTGCGTCAAGCAGGTCTTAAATGTAATAAAAAGAAGAAACCTGTTTTTTATCCCACATAAGTAACTGTAATTTTAATTAAAATTACTCTTAAAAAAAAGTGCGTTTTTTTTTAAATAAAGGATTGATTTGTTCATCTGATTATCGAGTCTTATTATCCAAATAAGGGCTTGTACACAAAACTGCGAATCGGCGCGATGCGAATTCGCAATGCAGAAAACTGCGATGCGATTTCGTGCGGCAAGGCGTCTTTCTTCCAAGGTTCGGGTGACCCATCCCTCGACGATCGTCAACCGTATTGAACGCATTTTATACTAGGTAGAATAAATTGGCGTAAAAAGATTTGCGCACTGCTGTTACTGATAAGAAGATATAAGAAAAATAAATTACGCGAATCAATTCGTAAGTTCTTGGGATGCGACGTGCGAGCTCGTATATTTCTATGATGCCACGTCGCATCGCAGTTTTGTGTACAAGCCCTTAGGGATGTTAATGTCTTACTCCATGGCTAAGGCGTCTTCCTATACAGAGAAGGAACGAGCATTGATCAGCACGCTTGCTCGCTGCGGGAAGGCTATTTCAGATCGTTGTCCAAGGCTCGCGATGTTTTCCTTCATCGTAAGTCAGTGATATCTCTATAGATACATTGATATTTGCCAGGTTTTAGAACCTGCTACTCAAAAAACTGATTCATAAACCTCCGGGCCACGACACTGACAAGAAGTTTATGTATTAATCAAAATGTCGTTGTGGCGTAAGATCAAATAGTAGTACCTAAGCGCGGTTACCATACGTAAGATACTGGGTTCTATCCCCGGATAGGGCAAATTTTTTTTTGGGTGATCAGACTGACCAGTAGTAGCCCGGAGGGAGCTATGCCTGATGAATGGCAGTAGGCACGACCCATATGAGGCTAAACACTCACCGTTAAATGTAAGAGTACAACAACCACAAAATACTTTTATTTACGGAGTATACTATACATCGCCGTGGAAATGCGTTCCTTGCGAAGTATGTGCGGTGTAACTTTGAATGATAGATTGAGAAATGAAGAGATTAAACAAAGTTGCGGTTTAAAAGATGATGTAGTGACAAAAATTGAAAGGAGTATGCTTAGATGGTTTGGCCATGTTGAGAGAATGAGTGAACGGCGATTAACAAAAGAAATTTATAAGGCGGATGTTAATGGGAACGCCGGTAGAGGACGTCCTAGAAGGACATACATCGATGTTATTGGTGATGTTCTTCACAAAGGTCAGGTGCGTAGTACTCTCAACCGGCGTGCGTGTATGACAAGATGTATGAATGTGGATGAAGCGAAAGGGGTATGTAAGAGTCGTAGCAACTGGCGTTCTATAGTTTCTGCCTACCCCCATGGGAAAAAGGCGTGAGTTTATGTATGTATGTATGTATACATTACTTTGCCGAAATAATAAGATATACTTATGTGTTTGAGGAATAGTGGCGTGACCCACTCTTATTTATTTTACTGTTGATCTAGTGATTGCAAGCGCGATTGCCATACAGGTCCTTTCGGTAGGACTAGGATTACGTGTAAAATAAGGCGGGATGATGTATGAGCAGTTCCATAAAACAACGCAGCACGCGCCACTGTTGCGTAAACGCAGCAGAGTAATTGTATTTTATGGGGGAAAAGCACATTCATATAAAGTTTTTTTCTAAAATCAATCCCTTCAAATTATTTTTCTGGTCGAGCTTTAATAAAAACATCGTCTTTCAACTGACATTGCAAAAAGGCATAGTTCCAATTTCCGATCATACAGTAAAATAGAAATTAAAAAGAAAAAATTAAATGGTGGACGCTTCTATGTTTGACAGCTTGTGCATTCTTCAGAAATACTCAAAAATTCTGAAATAAACAATGATATGATGTTTACAAACATTAAACAATAATAGTTTATTAATTTTCTAATGCAACGATACCAATAAACCTGTACCCTATTCACATAAAATGAGAAAGATTGAGGCTATAATTTAGGTCTTTAAGTTTATGTTTTAAAAACATATTTTTAAATAAAAATACATGATTAATAATGAGGTGCAGTGTCCAAAATTGTTCTAATGACACAAAAAGAACTACCAAAAGCCATGGAATCACGTTTCATATGTAAGTAACCATCCTATTTTTTTACCAACGAAATAAGATTACAAAAAAATATTTTGAATATTTCTTATTCTTTCTTATTTCTCAGGCTTATATCTACCTAATATTAATATTAATTACAATAGAGCTATTACCAGATGCATTGGTTTATTCTCAGTAAAGACTATTTCCAAAATATGTTGTGGTCAGCTTCCAATAGGTATAACCAGGGCCGGATTGGGACCTGAAATCGGCCCGGGCATTTGAGAGACGGTCGGCCCAGCGCTGGCAAAAAAATGTCATTCCCAAGCGATTAGACGGATGACGTTTTTTTTTTAGACACCCCTCACTCTTTCTCCTGTATCTTGGGTGCATTTACAAATACAAACAATTTGCGGCTTCTTTTTCAAGCGATAGGCGATACTTGGACGACCTATATTTTTTTTTGACGTTCACTCTTTCGATTTCTCCGACTGTGTGACCGGCCCATCGGGCAATTGCCCGTATGGCCAGTCCAGGCCTGGGTATAACTAGAAATGGCTAAATATTAGTATTCTACACAAAACAAAACTATCGTCTGTCCTTTTGAACCCAATTACAGTGCCATACCAATGTTGTTCTGCCTAGTCGCTTCCCAACTATGTTGTGGTCAACTTCCAGTCTAACCAGATGCGGCTGAATACCAGTATTTTACACAGAGCGACTGCCATCAGACCTCCGCAACCCAGTTACAGTGCTATACCGATATTTAATCTAAATATTCTAGCCAATAAGTTTAAATAACATTTTTCCATCATTTGACATTTCAGGTTTCCTAAAGAACCAAATCTCCGAACAGCATGGGTGGAGGCCCTCGGCATGGTGGACTGGGAGCCTAAAGACAGGAGCACGATCTGCTCTGAACACTTCAGAAATGAGGACTTTTACGAGACTAAGCGAGGACTCCGGAAGATTAAGAGTGGAGCGGTGCCAGTAGTGGCACAAGTGAGTTGATTACGATTAAATTTGACGACATATTTGGAGAAATGGCTGAACGATTAGCTTCTGCACTGTGGGTCATGGGTCTGATTCACACATGGAACAAATACAGGGTGTAAATAAAAATCATGTAATTCCTTAAAACCTCGTGATGTACTGCTGACATAGATTAACCCTAGAGGGGTACTTTTTTATTCAATAAAAGAAAAATTACAAGAAGTAAACATGTGATCTTAACGTGAGGCATTTTAGCACCCCGAGTTAAATGACCGCGCTGCGATCGATAGCCGCGCAACTCGTTCAGGGCGCTACAATGCTTCACGTTAAGAATACATGTTTATTTCTTGTAATTTATTTTTTATTGAATCCAAAAGTATCCTGTGCACAGTTAATCTGTCAGCAGTACATCACAAGGCTTGAAGGAATTACATGATTTTGTTTACATCCTGTATTTGTATGGCCTACAGATTTGTCCCTGTAAATGCACCCACGATACACCATATATAATAGTGTGGGGCAAAGTTTATTTAAGAAAAAAAAATTAAGAGCATCTGCATTGGTATAGTGTTCACAAGACCACATAAAAAGTTTGAGTAAATGAAATCCATTTCCAGGTCAACCTATCACATGCTGTTGAGTTACTAACATAAATTTAGCGTTAATGTATGTGAATTTTGAATCGCAAATACTTGTTACGCACACACTATTTAATTAAAAACTTTATTCATATCTATATATGATACAAATTGTGCATGTCGCAAAAAAATAAACCAAAAACTTATAGGACAGTTCTATTTTTGATTTAAAACTCTCTTACATTAGCAATATGTTTACGGTACTATACGTCAAACGTTTGTACTAGGAGTACATGCAATGTATTTGTTTCTGTTACCTTAGTAAATGACAATAGCAGTGATAGCCTAGTTGCTGAATACTTGCCTTTCATACAGGACCTTGGGTCTAAGTTCCAACCTGGCCTTCACCTCGAGACTATTTACATTCATTTGCAGATCAGAATTTGAGTATCACTTGCGTTAACGGGTGATGAAAAACATTGTGAGGAAACCTGCACACCTGATAGGGCTCCATACAGCTCTCGATGGTGTGTGTAGTCTGGCAATCCCCCCCGGACCAGCGTGGTGGACTAAAGCCTAAATCTTTCTCATTCTGAGTAGAGGCCCGTGGCTAGCTGTGGGACAGTGATGGGCTGATAATAATCAGCCCATCACTGTCCCACACAATGACAATAATAAACTGTAAAAATGCTTGAAGTTTAAAACTCCTACTTTTTCTCTCTTCAGGATTCTGCAGATGACCTCGACGCGCCGGCCGCATTGAGGGTAAGACTTACGGGATGTCCTGCGTAAGCGACGAACGCGACGCGACGAATGCGACAAACGCGATCAAGACAACGGCATTCCCTACTAGCGGCCTATGTAGCGTGAAGCGACGTAACGCGTATTTGTTCCACGTCGTGTCGCGTCGCATCGCACCGCGTCGCGTTTGTCGCTTACGCAGAACACCCCGTTACTTTCTGTATCATTTAGATTGATTATGTAACCTTTACATAGTAGGTATAAAACAAAGTCGCTCCCGCTGTCAGTACACTTAGATCTTATAAACTACGCAACGGATTTTAATGCAGTTTTCAGCAATAGATAGAGTGATTCAAGAGGAAGGTTTATATGCCCCACATTAGTATTTACATTGCACCCGCGCGAAGCCGGGGCGGGTTGTTAGTTATTTATAAGATAAAGGAATCCTTTCAAGTCTTAAAAGAACCAAAAACTAATTAAAATGTTCAAAACACTCATTATTCTATGGCGACATCTATCATACCACATGTGAACTACGCAGCACGACGATTGTGTAGCAGACTACAGCGACAATAATGACAACTCTCTAATATGACGTCACAGAAGCCTGCATCGCGATATCAAGATTTGACACGCAGATAGTAGTTATACAACTTCCCAACATCAAGCGTTGGCATACGACCCTCTTGGTTGGAAGACCTTCCCTTTTCACTGGAGGAACACGATTCTAAAGTTCGTTCTGCCTAGCCTTTTCCCAACTATTCCGAATATTTCCAAATATTTCCAGGATCAGGTTTAAATAGTTACTGGGAACTAAATAATTGATCAGTGAAATTAATATTTGGTCAGTGGAATCAATATTTGATCAGCAACAAAAATGGCGACTCGGCTACGTTAGTTAATTTTTTCTCAACACACAGATACACTTATTGTCATAAATCTCTCTGTAGATCATGCCTCTGCGTAGCTTTTCTCAACTATGTTGGGGTCAGCTTCCAGTCTAACCAGATGCGGCTGAATACCAGTATTTTACACGGAGCGACTGCCATCAGACCTCCGCAACCTAGTTACTGAGCAATGCCGATAACCTAAGGTTAGACCGGTTGTCAGACTTTGGGGCATCTTACTACTTGGAACGACTGTCAGGTATTCGTATGACATCCGTGACCGACAGTTTAACGTGCTCTTCGAGGCACCTCTGTGCCTCTCGGCTCTCGATGCGTAAAGAACGGTCACCTATCCACGGATTAACCGCGCCATGCGCAACTTAACACACTTATTCACGCGATTGTTAATTATCCACAAACGCCGTCGAGGTAAAATTCTAAAGGTTTATTTTTATTTTCTAGGTGTGCAGAATATGCCTAGCAATGGACACTAAGATGTATCATATAAGAGAATTTAAGCTGGACCAAATGTATGAACAAATTACTGGATTAATGGTAAGTTTTCTAGTGTTGCCCTACTATCGATAGTTGACCTATCGATAGTCGACTCCGAAAACTAGTAACAATATCGATTGGGCTATCAATAGTATTGGAATTTAACAATAAGTAGAAGTGAACAATATTATGACACCCGGAACCAGTGATGGGCCGAATAGAGGTTTTACCGAATACGAATAATCGGCCGAATGTTCGGTTAAAAGTTTACCAAACCGAACATTCGGCCGAATATTCGGCAGGATTTAGCACGCTTTATCGTGTATTGCAAGAATTCAAGTCTGTGCTTGTCGAGCGCATTGAAGCGCGGGACTCTTCCTTTAGCGGCAATACAATGACTTGTGCATTGGTTTTTGTGCGTATAATCGTTAACATTAAGTCAATTTCCACAAAAACAAAGAGTGGAAGGAAGAGACCCACTTGATATGGATACAATTATGGAATTGTTCTATTTCATACAAGCAAAGTCGTAACTTTGTAATGCTAGATTATTCGGTAGAATGCTCGACATTTTTGCCGAATAATCGGCCGAATACGTATTTTCGGTAAACCTGCCGAATATGCCGAATACCGAACATAAAACGAATATTCGGCCCATCCCTACCCGGAACCAATGGTTTAACGTGCTCTCCGAGGCACGGAGGGGTCTCGATGTGTAACGAACGGTCACCTATCCACGGACTGACCGCGGCAAGTGTTGCTTAACCTCGCAAATCATATGATCTGCGCGGTCGTTAATAAGCCACGAACCCTTTTGTAACCGTTAATAATTTTATTGTAAACATAGTTAACCGTTTTATCTTTTTTTGAAGTCGGTTAATAAGTATGTTGTGTGTTAACAGGCGAGCAGCGAGGAGAGACTACCGCAGCGCGTCTGTTGGGAGTGCGGTGCTCGTTTGGCAGCAGCGTGTCGCTTCAGAACAAAGGCCATACGAAGTGACTCGTTGTTGCATGACCTACTACAACCTGATACATACGTAAGTAGTTTGACGAATGTCGAAGTTGGGCCCCTCGCCCACGACGACTTCTTGTAGCGATGCAGTAGCGATGCTGTCGCGCGTTCGCATCGATACAGTCGCGATGCGGTCGCTAGCTGGTTGCCCTCGCTTACACCACGATTCTCAGTCGCGATGCAAACGCGATACTGTCGCGCTTCTGTCGCGATGCAAACGCGATACTGTCGCGCTTCTGTCGCGATGCAAACGCGATACTGTCGCGCTTCTGTCGCGATGCAAACGCGATACTGTCGCGCTTCTGTCGCGATGCAAACGCTCGGTTCTCCACTCACGCGCCGCCTTCCCTCCGTTCTCTCCCCGATGTCGTCCGACACGGTCGCGCGTTTGCATCGATACAGACGCGATGCTGTAGCGCGTTAGTAGCGCGTTGGCATCGCTTCTGTAGCGCGTTGCAAACGCGACTAACGCGCGTTAGTAGTGGTGCTGTCGTGAGTTTACGGAACGTGCGACAGCATCGCTACAAAAAGTCGCCGTGGGCGAGGGGCCTTTGACATGGGAGAAAACGTTGGTAATTTTTTCAAAATTACCTTCAAACAATAGTTTTCATTAGATATGATGATAACAGCAGTTTATAAACAGTTATATATGCATACACACATACATAAACTCACGCCTTTTTCCCATGGGGGTAGGCAGAAACTATAGAACGCCACATGCTACGACTCTTACATACCCCTTTCGCTTCATCCACATTCAAAAATTTATAAGGCGGATGTTAATGGGAACGCCGTTAGAGGACCTCCTAGAAGGACATATATCGATGTTATTGGTGATGTTCTTCACAAAGGTCAGGTGCGTAGTACTCTCAACCGGCGTGCGTGTATGACAAGATGTATGAATGTGGATGAAGCAGTTATAATGTGCCACATGTATATTTTTTTGTTACAAATCTTGCGACAGATTTTTCACTCACTTCTATTTGAGAGCACGCGCAGACTCCAGACTGAACTATCGCCCGATAGTTGGCCGATTCTCTTTTTATATATCGTCGGACAGCAGTGAAAACCACGTATGTGTCAAATATATTTTTTTAAAAGAGATAGTAATAACTGTCTCCTGCAAAAACAATGGTCGATCAAATGTTAATACAAGTTTGTCATCGTACGTCATAGATAGCTTAGAGGTATTTGAATTTAAAAAAAATTGAACTAGTACGTGTATGACGAGTTTATCAATCTAAAGAACAAACAAAACGCTTTTGAAGAAAATTTTATTTACGAGGTATTCACTACCGAGCGTCGATATAAAACCGAATCGTTACAATGTGCACACTTGCATACATCTTCATACTGATTAAGAAACCGACTAAACTATCGGCCGATAGAAAGACTGTAATTTGCGATTTTTGCGATTCTTCTGAAAATGCGCGCAAGATACGCCAAGGTCCGTATTACAGAACGTTCCTCAAGTCCACTTTGATCTTTAATCAGTTGATCACTATTTAAGTATAGAATCAGTACTTGAGGAACGGTCTTATTCCAGAACGGCAATCAATCTATACTCAGATGAAACGAGATTTAAATCGAGCCAATCGATTGGTTGATTACAGATCAAATCACTGCTTGGGATCGAATCTACGAACTGAGTAACGATCTAGATTAAAGCCAAACTCAGCTGAACTATGATCTATGAATCTATGCTTGAGGAACGTTCTAAAATTAAAAGTCGACTCAAAAGTAGTTTTAAACAAAGATTAATGCTTGAGTTTCGTTCTGTAATACAGACCTTAGTATCATTTCAATTCAACCGTTTTGGCATAACGACCCTGTGTTTATAATTTTAAACAAAACCAAATTCCTTTCAGATAAAAATACGCGACATAAAATCGATAAACCGGACACACAACGGTCTCAAATCGTGTTTAATACAAAAAATATACGACAACAGTGATTACGACCTACACATACGAGATGTTTACATCAAAACTGAAGAAACGCCAGATGTAGTACAACACGACAATATAGATATTGAAGTAAAAAACTTAACGCCCATCACAGAAGTGGAGAACGTCGAGATTAAAGACGAATCTAGTAATAATGAGATATTCTTCGAAGAATACGATCATTTCGATGATGATGACGATAAAGTGTTAAGTGAAGTGTATGCGGACAAGAAGGAGAAGCCTAAAGTTAAGAAGAAGAAGGAGAAAGTTGTTAAAAAGGTTAAAACTAAGAAGGTGGACGAGGAAGATAATCCTGATATTACTAGTGACAGGTATTTATAATTTTATTTGTATAATTGGTCGTGGTTTAGCAGAAAGGACTCAAGCCACAAAATTGTCAAAAATGAGTTATTGATATCAAAAATATATATCTATATATTTATATATCTATATATTTTTATATATATATATAGGTCTATAAGGCCTTTTATTCAGTAAAAAAGATCCAAGAAATAAACAAAGGAAATACGTTTTTTGTGACAGGGAACCAAACCACATATTAGGCAGATATCTTCTTTTTATTACCTATTAGCTGTCCGGACAGACTTCGTTCTGTCAAAAGTTATTGGCCTGTAGTGGGAAAAGAAAAGTGTTGTTTTTACTATTTTCCACGCCATTTTTATGTTTTTTCTCTTCATAAGAACCTTCCTTGCGCCTTAAGGAATATATATTTTAAAAAATAGCCGAATTGGTCAAGCCGTTCTCAAGTTTTGCGCTTAGCAACACATTTGGCGATTCATTTTTATTTATATAGATAAAGACTAAATCTGCTTAAATCATCCAACCCTTTTTTTTTTTTTTTTACGTTGGGAAATCCTCATGGACTATCCCCCGTCTGGGGCAGACGGGGGGGTGTGCCGGACTTTTACCGGCTAAAACCACCACGGTGTACCTCCTTCTGACCTAAGGCCGGGGTCGCGGGATTCGCTATTGCATGCACCGCAACCCCGGCAGGTCTTGGTCCACCAATTGTTGGTGGACCTCTCCACTGTAGGGCCCCACCCCACGACCTCCTGAGAGGCGCGGGGGGCACCCCACACCACCGGCGCACCAGAACACATGGCACGCCGTGACCACCCCGGGGACTAAACAAGTACATGGGTGCCAGACTACCCCGTGTCTGGGCACCCCTGGTCCCCCTACGACGGGTCAGGTTAGTGGCCCCGCCGCCTACCACTTTTTGGCCGCAGAGGATAGAAAGGGCGGCCAGGTACACACCGCCACTCCTCTTCCCCTGCGGCCCCACCGCGTCCGCCATCTAACGGTGGCGGCCCCGTCAGGCCGCGGAAGGTAGGGAGAACGGCGCACCGTAATACCGGCACTCCTCTCCCGCCGCGGCCTCCCGCACTCAGCCGCGATGCGTTCCAAACGACATCGCGGCTCGCCTCAGTTGCGATATCGCCGAAGCGACACCGCAACCTACTTGGCCGCTACATCGAGGGCTACCAGACCCAAGCCCCGACGAGCGGCCCCTCCTTGGGTTCCTCTTCGCTTCACCGTGGGGTTCAATGCCACGGCTACTAAGCCCCCCCGCAACGACAATGCGGGAACCCAACCGGGGGGGAAATCATCCAACCCTATATTTTCCTAAATAAATCCATAAATACACAATATAACCATCAACCACCGATTTTACCAAGGATGTGTAATTAAGTAACAAAATCTGAATACAGCATCACTGAAGAAAACCACTCTGAACTTAAAACGTCAATAACTCAAAAGTTACTCTGTGTGGGTTGAGTCCTTTCTGCTTAACTACGTCCAATTATCACTTGCTTAAAACATCGAAACATCTCAAAACATCGTGAGGAAACGCGTGAGAGATATTTCTCGACGGCATGTGAAGCCAAGTCAGAGGCCCATGGGCGGCTTAAACTTTGACACCAGGTTAGTCACTAACCACACGAAAAGAAAGAAGATAGTTTTATTGCATACAACCTGTGTCGATTCTCTTGTTCACCATAAACATAATCAGTCCATTAGTGCCCCACTTCTGGGCACGGGCCTCTTCTCAGAATGAGAAGGGTTTAGGCCTTAGTCCACCACGCTGACCTGGTGCGGGTTGGCAGACTATACACACCATCGAAAACTTTATGGAGTCCTCTCTGATGTGCAGGTTTCCTCACGATGTTTTTCCTTCACCGTTAACGCAAGTTATAATCAAATTGTGATCCGCACATGAATTCGAAATGTCAGAGGTACGGGCCGGGATTGAACTCCGACCCTCCTGCATGGAAGGCTAGCGTGCAACCGCTAGGGTATCACTGCTTGATCACAAACGAAACTAAAATTAGAGTATTGCTATCTTTTACTAACAGACGGCGCGAGAACAGGACGGTGATAGATAAGAACTAAGTTAGAGATGTCAAACTAGTTCACGCCTTGAACTTCACTGTGTTTATAGTCGACACGTTCTGATGTGAAATACAGGGTGTAAAAAAAGCCTTAACGAAATCGAAGTCTACGCATACTGTACATAAAACTAAGTAACATACAGCTAAAATAATTGCTGGGAAACGACTTTTATTTTTTGGTGTTTAAAAGCAGCTTTTAATTGTAGCGCGCAATGTAAGCGCGTGCGCAGCAGACTTTACCTACATTTAAAAAATGTTGATAATGTTTGTATAGAAGAATGTTTAGTAATAACATTTAAACTTAGTTTTCGTGAAAAATGTACAAAAAGATGGTGACTTTGACCTTTAATATCTCCATAACCAGTCGTTTCCCAGGTATGGCCCAATACCAAAAAATCTTCGTAATGATGGGAAGAATACGTGGCTCTCGGCGTCGTTAAGGGTATTTTTACACCCGATATATTTTTTATTTTATATTATAGAAATTTTAGTTCAACTAAATTTGACAGCTCTTATTTACGTCCGTCTCTTTCTTATTTTATCAGAGTGAAAAAGATATGCAATAGTTTAAATTAAGTTTAGTTTGTAGACAACAGAATCGGAACCATATTGAGCGGCAACCAACTTTCTGAATGATTTTAAATGCAACGTTGCTTATAATTATTTACACTTCGGTTCGGGAGCACTCCGACTGAGCTCTTAAAGGTACAATTTGACGACACATTTCGTGTAGTGGCTAAGCGATTGGCTTCTGTGCTACGGATCGTGGGTTCGATTCCCGCACGGAACAAATATTTGTATGGCCTATAGATAGTTGTTCCGGGTCTGTACCTCTACCATGAGTTGTCATCGAAAAATTACTCGCTAGCGTTGAACTCGCTAGCGTGCTAACGTGGATCAAATAGATTTCGATAATGCTCGCACCATGAGATTTACGGAGTCTTACGCAGGCGCTAAGGTGAGCTCGATAGATCGTGTCGTCTAGCTAACTTCACTCTACTTATGTTTTGTTTCTTTCTTTCCCACTAATAAGAAGAGAGAACGGCTCTTAAGCTCAAAATGTAATGTTATCGCTATGCTAAAAATGTTAAGACAGTCAATATCACAAATAAACCGACTAAATAGAAAAGTTGACGGTTAGTAGATTACTTATGGTATTTAGTGGTTTTTGAATTTTTATTCCTTATAATATGTCACTGTCGTCGTATATGTACAGTATACTATTGTAATCTTTGGTCGTATATTCAATTTGTAATTTTGTTTGTTAACGTTGTATCACAGAGCTGCGTTGTGTGGTTTAAAAGTGTACAATTAGATTCAAACAGATTAATTAATAAAATGAGGACCAGTGTCTCACAGTTTCAATTGTTGGTGGAGTTCATGAAAATGTATGCTTCAACTTTCTATTGAATTTATTGTATGGATTGTTATTTATAATAACTAAATTAACAGGTAATTTACGTTTCTAACATTACTTACTATTATAAATTAATTTATGAAAGTTTGTGAGGATGGATGTTTGTTATTCATTGACGTAAAAATTAGATGACTTACTATACTTTACTTTCTATTAAGTTATTTAAAATGTAATGTTACTATTTTAAACGCGGTCACTAACATATTCTATGCCAAATAAGCTCTTGCAGACATTATTTTGACTTTAGTAGACTCAAAAACGTATATAACTTTAATGTTAACATATGTTTCACACGTCAAAATGCTAGTGAGCTACGTTACTACTATCGCAAGCGTATTATTCGATAGGTTCAGTCAAATTAGTGACTCATGGTACCGTTTTGTATGGTGACAGCTGAAAAACGTTAGTGACTATCGAATAGATTACGTTAGGTTTTTAACCTATCGTAATCTATAGTGCTCATGGTACGAATTTTAATTCTTTCTGTGACCGCTTGGGGCGCTGTACAATATTTCATACAAATAATTTACGGAGACGCTAGCGAGTTTTGACTGTGTAAACTCATGGTAGAGGTACTGGATGTTTGTGCGTGTGAAGATTTGTGTCTGTAAATGCACCCACGGTACAGAAGAAATCCGAGAGAGGGGCAACGTTTTTAAAAAAAAAAAATGTGCCGTGCACTGCGCCCGATCGCAGCCACGCGCCATCGATCGCGTGCGTCAGACGCGCGCGGCTGATGCGAAAATAGTCAGAGTATGAAAATGTTCCAAAGTCTGCGACAGACGCGTGCGGCTAACGACACGCGTCTGTCGCAGACCTCGGTAAGGGAACGTACCCATACTACGTGACCCGTTCAGTGAGGGGGGTCTTCAAAATACCACGCTTGGTCACAGGGGCACTTGGTCATGTACTACGGGTGGTCACCGAGGGGTGGAGGGGGGTAAAACATTGTAAAAAATGGGTCACGTAGTAAGGGTACGTAACACTAATTTATAATAAACTATTTATTGCTTTTATTTAGTACATACATACATACATAAACTCACGCCTTTTTCCCATGGGGGTAGGCAGAAACTATAGAACGCCACATGCTACGACTCTTACATACCCCTTTCGCTTCATCCACATTCGTACATCTTGTCATACAGGCACGCCGGTTGAGAGTACTACGCACCTGACCTTTGTGAAGAACATCACCAATAACATCGATGTATGTCCTTATGTATGATGTTATTTAGTAGTATTCTAATTTAATATTGTACGTAACATGTTTATTTATTTATTTGTGTCGTTATTGCCCGTGGCATCACTGTGGTCCTATCTGAAAACCAGCGTTGCGACATTTTGTTTTTTTTTTAAATGCCGCAGCATTATGCTGAGATAGGAGCCTTTTTGGCCTCGTGCAGGTAGTATAAATTCTTATCCTTTCTTTTTTTTTGTAAATATTGTTTTTGTTTCTGTAACTGCCTGTATGAGCCCAAAATAAATAATTTTCTTTCTTTCTTTAATGGCGCCATACATTCTCATACTCTGACTATTGTTGCACGCGACCGATCGCGCGCGGCTACGATCGGCTGCGATGTACGGAATTGTACCTTTAACCAGAACCTGCTAGGGCGGATAGCTGCCTAACCTTGCCCGTACTTGGCTACGCCCTAACCATACCTATCCTTTTCAGATATAAGAAAACAGATGTTAAACGCAGAAGAACCAACGAAGCCCTCGACGAGTCTCTCTTCACAATATCTTCTTTAACTTACGACCAGCAAATAGAAGAGATATTGAAGCGGCAAGAAAGTACTAACTACACTAACGCGCCATACAAGTGTACCGTGTGTTATAGAGGGTTTCAAATCAAGGATAGGTATACTGCCCACGCCGTCAGACATAGTGAGGTAAGAATATATGCTTGTTCCGTCTCGCTCTACCTAGGATTACCAATTTAAAATGGAGGAATGCATGTCTATAGTGTTCACACCGTTAATTCAGCCCTCATCAAGCTGTCTCCCTCCCAGTCCTCCCGCCAGCAACGCCCTAAGCCGAGGTCCGAGTCCCATTAGAGGTCGCCCTTAGTGCTGTTGTTGCTAGTAGTCAAATGTTAGTAGTAGTAGTAGTTAGCTTAAGTTAAGTATTTTACTCTCATCCCCATTGGTTGGAGACCCTTCAGGTCTCGCCAATAACTGCCCGGTTACGTAGAAACGGTCCGCAAGACCATCTACAAGCAGTCGAATAGAAAAAAAAAAAAACTGTCCATCTTCCTCTTAGCCTTTTCCCAATTATCTTGAGGTCAGCTTCCAGTCTAACCAGATGCGGCTGAATACCAGTATTTTACACGGAGCGACTGCCATCAGACCTCCGCAACCCAGTTACTGGGCAATGCCGATATCCTAAGGTTAAACCGTTTGTCAGACTTTCGGGCTTCTGACTTCCCGTAACGACTGTCATAGGTATCCGTATGACACCCGGGACCGACGGTTTAACGTGCTCTCCGAGGCACGGAGGGGTCTCGATGTGTAACAAATGGTCACCCATCCACGGACTGACCGCGGCAAGCGCAGCTTAACCTCACAAATCGTACGATCGGCGCGGTTGTTATTTAGCCACGAGGCCCTCACTAAAAAACTGTCCATAGTACCTTAAATGTCTGATTTTACAGAAAAATGCTTGTAGATCTCTCTCTCATGTCGGCAAGAGAATAACTCATGCCGTTGCTGTTAGCAGTAGCAAGGTTGGTAGCGGGGCTGACTACACAGTGTGCTCCGTACGTACCTACTTAAGTATCGTCACTCATAGAGGCTTTTTTAATTGAATAACCAAAAGTGCAAACTTACATTTTATGAGACCCATGTTACCGGGGTTGTGGTCGAGCAAAGAGTGACATAAAATGGATATAATTATGTCAACGCCTCATCTTAACAGGAAGTGCGTACCGCGCCGCCTGCTATTTCAATTGCCATATTTTTGATTAGCTGTCACAAATTATATTAAAAGTAGTTTTTATTTTTTATTATATTTTTATAGTTTATTGACACATTATAAAACACTTTTATCCATTCAAGTATAATAGAATATATGTAGAGGACAACCAGTCAAAACACACAATTTACTGAAAGGCACTTGCCGTATTTATTTCACAGTTTAAACCTATTTACATTACAATAGAAATTCTAAACTTTAAACTTAAACATTGACACTCATTCGGTAGAAAACCTAAGCGACTACACGTTCTTCTTGCTTCACTTCAGGCTTCAGGCTTCAGGATTCAGGATTCAGTTCTTCATGTTCGATGAATGAGTGCCGGTGACTGCCGCTGCCAGGATCAGTGACAATGCATAAAATGCACCTCATTAAGTATCGTTCAGGGGGGCGCAAGTTGTGTATAGTATGGCCCCACGACACTTGCTATCTACCAACATATTTTTCTGAGTTTAATATCTGTAGCTAGTGGTCATGTTGTGCTATATACTATGACGTATTTTATGACCTTGTTTACTTCATCTATCATTACGCCTGTATTTCCTGAAGGGACAAGCAGAGGTATATAGCAACACCCACATAGCTACTTTAAATGTTATTTACATGAATATGTACAAATTAGGCTTGCTGTCCGCAACAATATATATTTAAAATAAACTACCTCCATCTATGTGTCACTGCGGGGGTGCCAGCTGAAAATCAGCGCTGGGTGTTTTGACGCCTAGCATATGCTGAGTTGGTAACCTTTTCGGCATGGACATGCTTGACAGCATAAAATTTGTGTTTAATTCCTATTATATTGTTCTTTCTTTGTTTATTTTATTTCAGTGTTCTTGGCTGAATAAATAAATTTTCTTTCTTTCTTTCTTTTCTTTCTGTCTCAGAGTAATGTCGGCCGCACGCCTGTCTAAATCCTTAAATGCCTGTCAAATGCGGCAAATGCCTATCATATGATAACCTCTGCTGTCAGCTTCCAGTCTAACCAGATGCGGCTGAATACCAGTATTTTACACGGAGTGACTGCCATCAGACCTCCGCAACCCAGTTACTGGGCAATACCGATAAGTAAAGTTAGATGAGTTGTAAGATTATGAGGCTTTTGAATACCCGTAACGAGTGTCATAGGTATTCGTATAACACCCGGGACCGACGGTTTAATGTGTTCTCCGAGACACGGAGGGATCTCGATGTGTAACGAATGGTCACCCATCCACGGACTGATCGCGGCAAACAATACGATCCACACGGTTGTTAATTTGCCACGAGCCCCCCTATTATATTTAGAGACATTTTGCCCGTTTTAATAAACAACTCTCATTTGAGAGATCTTCCAACAGCAGCTACCATAGAGTAGAATTCCATAGAAATGACATTTTTTTTTAAATACGTCTCAATTGTTTATAAAACTACACTGTGGTGACATCTATCACGCCACATGCGAACTACGCAGCACAACGATTGTCCAGCAGACTACCGCGATAATAATGACAAGTCTCAAATATGACGTCACAGAATCCTGCATCGCGCTATCAAGATTTAACACACAGATAGTATTGTGAACCTCAGTTCTGAACTCGTTTACAGTTGTATAGGATTTGTGGATTTCGTTTATTTTACCATGTTTGTTAGAGGGAATCCTTATGATTCACTCTATCGATTGATGACATAAAAGTACAGGGTGTTATTTTGTCGGATTTTAGCCGGTTCGATAAACGGGTGTAGCAATCGTATTTTCAAAAATCAAAGAATGCAGGTTTCCTTCTTTTTAAAAATAAAAGATTGTTACCTTTGAGTAAAATTAGCTATCTTCAGTATTTAGAGTACTTTCCCTTCAAGTGCGGTTAAAAATTTCACCCTGTATACAAGTTCCCAACATTAACCGTTGGACAGTGGCCCGCCTGGCACAAGACCCGCCCCGTAGAAAGAAGAAAGAAGAAGAAAGAAAAGTTATTTATTCGCGCCAACATGACGCACGAAATAAAATAAAAGTAAACTGGAAACTGAAAAGAAACTTGGGGAAAAATATGCGTCACATCCGCGCAAAACGGCCATCGCTCAGCATAATGCTGTGTCTCACGTGCGAGACAGCCACAGCGCTGGTTTTCAGCGACAGCCGGCGTTGGAGGATCCTCCCTTAGCGTTGGAGGAACACCATACCTAATTCCTCCACACTTAAAAGGGATCTCTCAAATGAGAGCTTTTTATTAAGACGGACCTATATTAGCCCTCACTCACTTATCACTACCCACTAGCCAAAAAGAGCTAGAACTGAAATTATATGTTTTTTTTATTGTTTCAGCAAAGCGGAGCGTACGAGTGTTTTATCTGTAAAACTAGACTGAAAAATAGTCGCGCGCTACGGAAACATCTGACGGCTCAGCATACGGAACAATATAGCTGCAAAGGGTGTCCGTTTGTGACTAGAAATAGGTGAGTAACTATGGGTACAGTCAGCAACAAAAGTATGTTAACACTTCAGCTTTTTAAATCATAACTGAAAACAATAATATTCGAATTTAATCGGAACACATCTAAAGTATCATAACACAAACTCTTGACTATTATATGAAATTCTGAAAAGCAGTGTATCGAATAATTTTGTGTCTTTTAGATGTTATGTAAAAGTAACAGTGTTAACCAACTTTTGTTGTTGACCGTACCATTTGACGGAACAATCTTAACATCGGGATGTTTAGGATTTTGTCAATCTTTGTGGATACTTTTTAACTAGTTTGAATACCGGAACTAGTCCCGGGATCCCGGGGTTACCTTGGAAAATCCCGGGACCCCGGGATAACCTACTAAAAATCCCAGAATCCTGAGATTACCTAGGAAAAATCCCGGGACCCCGGGATAACCTACTAAAAATCCCAGAATCCTGAGATTACCTAGGAAAAATCCCGGGAACCCGGGAACTCTGGATTGCATAGAAAATCTTCCAGGATCCCCGGATTGATTTTTTTGAAATAATGTAATGTATTTGTTTCAGAGGAGTAGCAAGGGAACATGAAAAATGGCATGCCGGTACTAAATATCAGTGTCCACATTGTGCGAGTGAGTTTGAGTAAGTATTATTCTATTATAGACACATTAAAAAGATGATGTAGTGACAAAAGGACAATGGGTAAAATTGTATGGACCCCGTACCCAGAGATGTAGCACCATAAATCATAACTGAATGAATGTATAAATATCTGAATAACTAAAAAATGAATGTATGTATGGCTGAATGAAGCAAAATATTACGTTTTTTTGTAACCGCACTTCAATAGTAACCTTGGCAGTACCTTTGATTAGCAAATACATCTATATATATAAAAGGAGAAGCTGACTGACTGACTGACCTATCAACGCACAGCTTAAACGGCTGGGGTTAGAAACTTGAAATTTTGACAGTAGGTCCATTTTGTGACGTAAACATCCACTAAGAAGGGATTTCTCGAAATTCAACCCCTAAGGGGGTGAAAAAAAATCACGCAAGCGAAGCTGCGGGCAAAAGCTAGTAATGAATAAATATGACAAATTCTAATAACAAGTGATTCAATGAATAAATGACTAAGTATTTGAATGAAATAAAATAAGTATATTAATTTTATATTTTTTTTCATTTCGCACTTATTTAGAATAATTATGTCTGCTTTAGATTAACAAAATGCGTGAATGAATGACGTACAAGTGCGTGAACGAATGAGTGAATATAAAAAGAGATTTGACAAAGACAAAGTTACGGTTTAAAAGATGATGTAGTGACAAAAATTGAAAGGAGTATGCTTAGGTGGTTTGGCCATGTTGAGAGAATGAGTGAACGGCGATTAACAAAAGGAATTTATAAGGCGGATGTTAATGGGAACGCCGGTAGAGGACGTCCTAGAAGGACATACATCGATGTTATTGGTGATGTTCTTCACAAAGGTCAGGTGCGTAGTACTCTCAACCGGCGTGCGTGTATGACAAGATGTATGAATGTGGATGAAGCGAAAGGGGTATGTAAGAGTTGTAGCATGTGGCGTTCTATAGTTTCTGCCTACCCCCATGGGAAAAAGGCGTGAGTTTATGTATGTATGTAAAAAGAGATTTTGGATTGAGATCGAATACTAATATCGGTAATTAATCCGTCCTCCCGTGGACTATATTTTCAAGGAGGACCGTCAAAAATGTATGGACCCCAAACCCATATGACCAATAACGTTAAGCGATATATAGTTTGAAAGGTTTTTATTATATTCTACAACTTTTACTATGGCGGCTAGTCTCGAATCGCTGTGGGAAAAAAGTTATGGCCAATTAAAATGAAACTATATACTAACGTTTTTTAAGCAAATCGTATGATCCGCGCGGTTGGTAATTAGATACTAAAATATTTTTTTGCTCTACAGCAAACTAACAACATATATGGGTCACATCAGAATCAAGCACGTCTCAGACTTTGTATGTGAGTTGTGCGGATATACGTTTGTTAGCAAGAAAGGCATCGACGTCCACAAGAAGAAGAAACACAGACTTGTCGACAAAGCGGTTAGTATTCATTACTAGTGTCAACCTTACCTTTGGCATCTGCCCAGTGACGTGGAGTGTATTTCTTCCATCCGGGACCAACCATTTATTTTTTATCGTTGGAATATCCTCATGGGTGATCCTCATTCGGGGAAGGCGAGAAGGACTGTCGGTCTCTTACCGGCTAAAAACCAACGGTGTCCCTCCCTCTGACCTAAGGCCGGGGACACGTTTGTTAGCAAGAAAGGCATCGACGTCCACAAGAAGAAGAAACACAGACTTGTCGACAAAGCGGTTAGTATTCATTACTAGTGTCAACCGAACCTTTGGTATCTGCCCAGTGACGTGGAGTGTATTTCTTCCATCCGGGACCAACCATTTATTTTTTATCGTTGGAATATCCTCATGGGTGATCCTCATTCGGGGAAGGCGAGAAGGACTGTCGGTCTCTTACCGGCTAAAAACCAACGGTGTCCCTCCTTCTGACCTAAGGCCGGGGTCACGGGATTCGCTATTGCATGCACCGTAACCATATTTTTACAAAAAAGCTAAGCAAAGTAAAATACTATGCGTGCCAAATAAGAATAGCACTGTCAAGACGCCATTTTGTTCCGCAATACTCGTGAACTTCATTACCAAAGTGTAAGTTGTGCAAAAAAGTAAATAAAGAAATTATATTCAGTTTAATTATTTTTGTTCACTTTTTTGGTATTTCTTATCAATTTTACGCCAAATTAATTACACAGTAATAATATTATTATTATGGCGACATATTAGGGTGACCAGTAGCATTTCGTGAAGTTAACTATATATATTGGTTCATTTCTTTAATGAATACTGTTTTCAAATATTATTAATTTATCCAAAATTATCTATTTATGGAATTCAATAAATAACATTTTATAAAAATGAATGTAAATAATAATGAAATCTATGAATAAAAAAATATAGCGCGATCCTATTCTTATTTGGCACGCATAGTATATATAAAATAACGGTGTAAATTCTGTGATACTCTGTTGCTGTGATGAATAAAGTTTTCAATTTAATTAAACTGTATATGTGAAACGAGTATTTCCGATTCAAAATTCACTTACATAGATTAACGTTACATTTACCTTAGTAACTCGACAGCATTCGTGCTAGCTAATCTGCACATGAATTTGAAATGACTAAGATGCAGGCCGGGATCGAACTCAGACCCTGCTGCATGGAAGGTGCCTGATGCAAGTGGCTATCACCACGATAATTGTTATTTGTCTTGCTGGGGTATGCGGACCATATTATCATGAAGCCAGACCGAATTTTGATGTGTTTGCTGATGAATGGAAGGTGATTTTATCGGAATGCCTGGAGTACTGCGAGAGGAATGTATCACGAACGTTTTGAATTATCTTTTTAGTTATTTTATGTTATAATGATAATAATCTGTGGTAGGTCCGGCCGTCAAAACGTCAGAAAAATTCGGAATACAATATTTTTTGAAAAAATTTACAAAATATAACTCTCGAATATAAAAACAATACCAAATACATTATATTTAATAAATAAAAATGAAAAAAAAAAGAAGAAGACTCCAGAACCTAGAAAACCGAAATAAAATATGATGAAATGTTGACAAGAAGCCGGACCAAAACACAAGACACGAGAACACGCCCAAGACCTTCGGCCTCGTCGCTCAGCTCCACCTCGCAGCCGCCGGACTCCTCAATCGTGAGTGATGTGACACCGGCCGCTGCAGTTGCGTCGAGCTCGAGCGACGAATTCTACTCGCCACCAACGTCACCGCCACCACCACCACCACCACGACGCGGACGGCGAGGAAGAGGCCGACCACCGGCCTGCATGGGACCTCGAGGCCCACCGGCCTCTGACAGGGTCCCCGCTCCCGGTGGAAGTGTGCAGCGCATGCGATGGACTCTAACCATGAACGAGAACTGCATGCGCGCATACTTTGGGGCTACAGAGGGGGGAACTAACCTGACCGCGTACCGTGGTCGGATGCTCTCTCTGTTTCGGGTACTTGAGCCTACTGTCAGCGTCTCGGCACAGCGATTATCGGATCAGGTGCGAGTCATTCAACGTGATCATAGGTTGACTGACGCCGCACTTGATAGGCTACGCTCTGAAGTACAGAGTAACCGTATCATTTCTCTCCAGTCGCAGACTGCGGCCCAACCGCAAACCCCAACTGTGGTTCCGCCGTTGCCCATCCACGCTGACGAGGAGAGCGATGATAGGGTTACAAATGTAAGTACCCAGTGCAATGAACAACTGAGGAGCGCTTTGGAGCTTGCGATTCGGGAGTATCGGTTCACTCCGCCAAACATTAGACCACGAATACCCCGTTTGCCGATGCATAGAAAAAATAGGGCGCTAATGTGTGCTCTAGATTCGCTGTTATCTAGTTATTTTGATAACAGCGAAAACCTCGAAGATACTCATCCAATCCTGCACTGCGCGGCTGTTGCGGCATGTCGTGTAGCTCACGCCAAATTTGATAATAATGACAGAGCTACACGACCAAAACCCGCCGTACCGGCCTGGCAGTGCAGGATTGAACGTCGTATTAACGAGGCTAGAGCACTCATTGGCAAACTAATCTGCTTCAGGGAGGGCAATACCCGCCCTAGAGTGATACGCTTTGTGAGGCGGGCATTCTCGGGGACTGATATCAATCCTCGAGATTACTTGTCCCGTGTCACAGAGCGTATCGACTTCCTGAAGCAGAAGGTTTATGCATGGGCAAACCGTATTCGGAGGTATAAGCGACGAGTGGAGCGATATACCCAGAATCGCATGTTTCATAGCGATGAAAGGTGGGTATACAGAACCTGGGAGCGACCTGATCACGATGTGAGTGACACGCATCTACCGGATAATGATGTCATGAATACATTCTGGCGCAATATCTGGTCGATGCCTGTCACTCACACTGAAGGTGACTGGATGCAGGAGGTCCAGCGAGCATGTGAACCGATTGAGGAAATGGGGGACATTACTATTGTCCCCCAAGACGTAACCAGTGCAGTCCGTCCAATGGCGAATTGGAAATCCCCTGGCCCAGACGGACTGCACAACTTCTGGCTAAAATGGTTACGCAGTTCACATGCTCGTTTGGCCTCACAATTCCAGTCGTCTTTGGAATCTGGGTCGCTTCCAGAGTTCCTTACAACAGGAGTTACCCACCTGCTCCATAAATCAGGTAGTACTGCGGAACCCAAGAATTATAGACCAATTACATGTTTGCCGACGGTCTATAAACTTCTTACGTCCATTTTGAGAGCCAAAATTAATTCTCATATTATAAATAATTCTATTATGTCAGTCTCTCAAAATGGATGTAAGAATGGGTCCCGCGGTACTAAGGAGCTACTCCTCATAGATATGGCCATTAGTCAACAAGTTCGCCGATCTCGAAAGGATCTGTCGACATGTTGGATAGATTATAAGAAGGCCTACGACTCGGTGCCACATACATGGCTCATGAGGGTGCTAGAGTTGTATAAAGTGAATACAACTCTATGCGCCTTCCTGACGTCATGTATGGGGCAATGGAGGACAGTCCTTCACTATCCAGGATGTCGGCAAATTCAAGGGAGAGGAGAACCAATAAGGATTGAGCGAGGTATATTCCAGGGCGATAGTCTGAGCCCGCTGTGGTTTTGTCTAGCATTGAACCCTCTGAGCACATTGTTGGAGGGTTCAGGGTTAGGCTACCGGTTGAGAAGAGGTGGTCAGGTAATATCCCACCTCCTTTACATGGACGATTTGAAACTCTTTGCCCCCAACAATTTGCAACTGATGAAGTTACTGAAAGTAACTGAAACTTTCAGTAATTCCATCAGGATGGAATTTGGTGTGGACAAATGTGCAGTCATGCATGTAAAGCGAGGAGGGATTATGGAATCCGTGGGAACACAACTCTCGGATTCCATACACCTCAGACCCCTCTCCTCAACCGAAACCTACAAATACTTGGGCATGTCGGAGGCGTTAGGCATCAATGAGACCGACATGAAGCAATCGTTACGGGAGCGCTTCTATGGCCGCCTGAAAAAAGTACTTAAAAGTCTTTTATCAGGCGGAAATAAGGTGCGCGCCTTTAACGGTTGGGTCATGCCGGTCTTGATGTACTCCTTCGGCATACTCAAGTGGACTCAGACTGAACTTGACGCCCTGGATAGGAGGGTCCGTACGCTGCTGACTGCATACCGAATGCATCACCCACGTTCATCGGTGATGAGGCTGTACATTCCGAGGAAGTGTGGGGGTCGAGGCTTTTTAAATGCTAAGACCCTCCACAACCGCGAGGTGTGCAGCCTCAGGGAGTACTTCCTCCAAGCCGACGTGGGGATGCATCGTGATGTAGTCGCAGTGGACAAAGGATTCACCCCGCTCTCCTTGGCTAAAGAGAACTGGCGCAAGCCTGTAGTACTGGATACTAATGGCCGCAGGGAGGTATGGCAGAGCAAGGAGCTTCACGGACGCTTTTACCGGGCCCTTTATGGGCCCGATGTAGATTTCCTAGCGTCCGTAGCCTGGCTACGTTTCGGTGATCTCTTTGGGGAAACCGAAGGTTTTGTCTGTGCAATTATGGACGAAGTTATGATGACGAACAACTACCGGAAATATATTGTGAAGGACGGCACGGTTGACATCTGTCGGGCATGCCACTGTCCCGGTGAATCCATTCGACATATTATTTCTGGTTGTTCTCGTCTTGCTAACGGCGAGTATTTGCACAGACACAACCTAGTGGCTAGGATTATCCACCAGCAACTTGCTCTGAAATACAACCTTGTGGACGCAGAAGTACCATACTACAAGTATGTGCCCGACCCAGTTCTCGAGAATGGTCATATCACATTGTACTGGGACCGATCTATCATCACCGACAGGACTATTGTTGCCAATAAGCCTGACATAGTGGTGATAGATCGATCAGAGCGTCTCACAATGATTGTTGATATCACTGTCCCACATGACGAGAACCTTGTGAAAGCCGAGAAAGATAAAGAAATTAAGTATCAAGACTTGGCACACGAGGTTGTCGACATGTGGGAAGTTGACTCAGCAGTCATTGTGCCGATAGTCGTGACGGCCAATGGCTTAATAGCCAAGAGCCTCGACCAACATCTGACGAGGCTCGCGTTGGGCAGCTGGGTCAAGGGCCTGATACAGAAAGCGGTACTTCTGGACACGGCACGTATTGTTAGGAAGTTCCTCTCTTTGAGGCCCTGACCACCGGTAGCTTGGACCCTGTTCCCGATGCCGGTGGGCTACTATTTTTTATATTTTTAAATGTTTTTTTTATATTTTTTATAGAAATATTTAAAAATGTATCAAATATGTAAATAGATGAATAAACGATTATAATTGTACGTGATCTGTTTGCGGATGAACGGAAGAATACATTGTCAGGTGCATTGTGAGGGCTGTGTGAAAGAGGTGTCTCATATTGTTATATAGATATATATATATATGGTTAAAGGTCAGGTGCGTAGTACTCTCAACCGGCGTGCGTGTATGACAAGATGTATGAATGTGGATGAAGCGAAAGGGGTATGTAAGAGTCGTAGCATGTGGCGTTCTATAGTTTCTGCCTACCCCCATGGGAAAAAGGCGTGAGTTTATGTATGTATGTATATATATATTTTAATCATTATTTTTCGTTCCATTGTTTTGTATGTATCTTCTTCCATTCCTGTTCTTTTTTCTATGTTTAATTATTGTAATTGGTCTAAGACCGTTTTAATTAAAGTAAAAATAAATAAATAAATCATAGACATGGATATTCATGAAGAAACATTATAATAATATCTTTATTTCTCCCACAAAACAAGACTTATGTAGTAGTATCTCCTGCCCTGGTCCCAAGTTACTTGGGGTCGGCGTAATATGTTTTTCTCTTCCACTCTTCCCTGTCAGCCGTCTCATTATCATTTACTCCCTTATCTTTCATATCCTCCCTCACACAATCCATCCATCTTTTCTTAGGTCTCCCTCTCCCCCTCCATCCATCAACATTCATATTCATCACTCTCTTAGTCACATGTGTTTCATCCCTCCTCATCACATGCCCATACCAAGACAAACGCTTTCCTTTCAACTTTTCTGTCACTGGTGCCACTTTCAAACTCCCTCTAATATACTTATTTCTTACTTTATCCATTCGCGTCACTCCACACATCCCTTCAACATTCTCATCTCCGCTACGTGTAATCTTCTTTCATCCGTCTTCTTCTTCCACAAAACAAGACTTATACGGTAAAAATTAACTAACATAACAAAACAAATTCAGTCAAGTGTATGTGCGGAGCTGGTGTCTATTATAGGTATAAACCTGTGTTACAGATCACCAGGTCCTCACCCCACGAAATCAGGTATAACATAACAATGAATTTAAATAAGGACACGTATAAAAGAATTTAGTTGGGACAAGATATTAATTAAGTATCTAAACGCTAATTCGCCTCGTATCGCGAAAGGTTTGTATGTTAGAGGTGTGGTGTGTATAATAATATGTGTAGTGTGAGGGTGTGTGTTGGATGCGTGCGTGTGTGTAGTGTGGTGGTGTGTGTGTGTGTATTTACCTAGTTTTCTAATCCTGTTAATCTATATCATTGAAGTAGGTCTTCCGTAGAACTGTAGTCCAAATTTTGCAACCATTCTCTAACTTGTTAATTTTTTATTTTTTTTTATTTTAATTGTTTAACTTTTTTTTATGTTGATCAACAGTGTACGTAATTGTTATGTAGACTTGTAAGAATTTATAAGGCGGATGTTAATGGGAACGCCGGTAGAGGACGTCCTAGAAGGACATACATCGATGTTATTGGTGATGTTCTTCACAAAGGTCAGGTGCGTAGTACTCTCAACCGGCGTGCGTGTATGACAAGATGTATGAATGTGGATGAAGCGAAAGGGGTATGTAAGAGTCGTAGCATGTGGCGTTCTATAGTTTCTGCCTACCCCCATGGGAAAAAGGCGGGAGTTTATGTATGTATGTATGTACTTGTAAGTTCTGTTATGTTATGTAATTGTTATACAAGGCATGTTGGAAAGGGGGTACTAAGTCGAAAGGGCGTTAAAGTACCCATAATAATGGATAACTTTTGTTCTACAACTTTCTCCAAAAGTCATTAGTTTAAGAAAAATTGCTGTTCAAAGATTTCATAAAAAATACGCTAAATTCTATCTATCCTCAGCTATGATCAGCTGTTTGCATTTTAGGTCATATTTGGGTCACGGATTAGAAGCTCCATTTTCTGAATTCATAACTAAAGCAGGGATGAATTTTTTTTGATAAAATCAAAATAAAAAGCATTGTTTTTTTTATCGATTTTTAAATTTTAACACTTTCTTTAAAACAATCATCGGTGATACATTAAGTTGCCCGCGGCTTAGTACCCCCTTTCCGACTAACCTTGTATATACTTATAAGGTCAGTTATTATGTAAATGAGTAGACGACTAATTCCCATGATGGATTTATTGCAACTAAAATATAATTACACAATTACATGTTAAGTATGTTAAAGAAATGCATATGTGAACAATATCGATATGCATAAATTAGTATGACTGCAGTGATAGCCTAGTTGTGTGACCGTCGGACTGCCGAGTCATAGGTCACTTTGTTATTTATTTATTATTTCATAAGTAATATATAATCGAATATATAATATATAATCGAATGAGGGGCTCGTGGCTAAATAACAACCGCGCAGATCGTACGATTTGCGAGGTTAAGCTGCGCTTGCCGCGGTCAGTCCGTGGATGGGTGACCATTTGTTACACATCGAGACCCCTCCGTGCCTCGGAGAGCACGTTAAGCCGTCGGTCCCGGGTGTCATACGAATACCTATGACAGTCTTTACGGGAAGTCAGAAGCCCGAAAGTCTGAATAACGGTTTAACCTTAGGATATCGGCATTGCCCAGTTACTGGGTTGCGGAGGTCTGATGGCAGTCGCTCCGTGTAAAATACTGGTATTCAGCCGCATCTGGTTAGACTGGAAGCTGACCCCAAGATAATTGGGAAAAGGCTAAAGAGGAATATATAATCGAATTATTTATTTCCGTTTACACAATTATTATAAAGTAGTACCTACACAACTATATTCACACACACATTCACTGCTCATATACATACACATGTTGGTTCAAGTTTACTGGCATGACCACTGAGACATCCGTAATTACGGGTCAACAGTATTTATTTTTTATTTATTTATTTGAGCACGCTATTTATCTATTTGGAACTGGTTTACATCGGTTACGTCACAATGGTTTCAGTTGAAAACCAGCGTCAGGCACTAGTGGTCTGACATTTATGCTGAACTGAACCGATTTGGCGCAGCCGCTAGACACACAGATACTTTTTTATTTTGTTTTGTCTCCTATTATTTTTTTGTCTGTCTGACTGCTTTCCAAATAATTTTTTTTTAATTTTAATTTTTCTTTATTTTAATTTTTTTTTTTTTTTTTTTCGTGCCAAATAAATTTCTTTCTTTCTTTCACTTCAAATCCAAGGCACGCACCTCTGACTTTTCGGATTTATGTGCGTATTGTATAATTATCACTTGCTTAAAAACGGTGAAGGGAACCGGCATGCCTGAGAGATATTTCTCGACGGCATGTGAAGCCAAGTCAGAGGCCCATGGGCGGCATACACTCTGACACCAGGTTAGTCACTAACCACACGAACAGAAGAAGAAGTATGACATACAAACTACAGCAAAGGGCAATGTACAGCGTACCTCGTACATGTGTATTATTATGTTACAGATGACATTAGAAGGCCCTTATTGTGAGGTGTGTGACGTGAAGTTTGTGTCGGAAGAAGCTTACGACAGACATCTGAAGCTTTCTTCAAGACACAGTAGTGACCACGATCCGTAAGTACTTATCCCATATAACATTACTATCTGCTTCGATGGTCTAGTGGTGGCAAGCGCGACTGCTGAGTGTAAAGTCCTGGATTCGATACCCAGGTCGGGCAAAGTGTTATTGGGTCTTTCCGTGTGGAATTCCTCAGTAGCAGCCCGGAGTTTAGATTTGTGATCGGTTGATGGTAATACCACAGTATAAAGAAGTACAGTAGAGCGACGCCTTTGATCTCGTAGTAAAAGCCGAAAACGTCTAGACCATGTCGCGGAAGGGTATAAAGGCTAGGGTTGTCACAACTCAATAATAGTCAATAATATAGTAATAATCATTTATTTAAGTATGTTAGATCAATTTTGAACTCTCATTCTTGTCTACTCTCCCATAAAAATTGGACGCCGTCTAAGAAGTTTCACTTCAAAAATAATGCCCGCCATCTTGGGTTTCAATACCAACACTCCAACAGTCCACTTGTCCATAATCACGCGTTGCAGATTCACCAGGACTATTTTCGTAAACTAAAAGTAAAGCAATTGACATCGAGGTCATTTTATGGATGGGTGACCGAGAGATCAGCTTAGGGAGCCCATGTCGGGAGTTTCTTAAAGGCGACCAAAATTTTGGTTATTTTTGATGTATGACTCACCGTTTCAAAGATATTATTAACAATTCATAAATTATTAATTAAATTATTGCATGGATTAAAATTACACTTCCATACCTCTCTTAAATTCTTACTAGGCCTATATCTTACGCCCGCCATTTTGTTTACCTTGGTTATTTTTGCCTACTCGAATAATATAAAATAACATAACTACAAACAATAAAACATTTATTTATTATTTTTTTATTTATTATTTTTTTATTTATTATTTATTTATTATAATCTCCCTTACAACTATCATTACAGGTGTATACCTAATGCGATAGTGTGGTCTTAAAATTACCATACAATTAAAAAATATCTATACATATAAAAATAAAATAAAAACAATAACCTAATTATATCCTACACTAATCTACACTGTAACATAACAAAAACAACAGTATTTTTGCGAATTCACTCAAAGGGCATGTAAATACAACGATCTTCACGTGAAGATCGTTAATAACCCGAATTGCGCGGGTCAATGGTGTGTTGGCGAGAAGGTTGGTCCTGGCCGCTGGCACGGCCAGTAGTGGCGGGCCGCGCCGCCTCCACACACAGCGGTCAGGTACACATACACTTAGGCGCTGTAGTACTCCTGGGTTATGCTCAATGCCACGAAGTAACCTAACCACATACGCAACAAGCGTGAATTCCCGCCGTACCCTCAGTTGGTTGTACCCGACCATACCGAGCACAAACAGAGTGGGGTACATCAACGGGTAAAACGGATATACCCCATATAGTTTATTGTACAAGTGGCGCGTGAACTTGTTCTGTACTCGTTCCAGCATTACCGAGTACTTGGCCTCATGCGGAGCCCATATGACAGCACTATGTTCAAGATGACTCCTGACAAGTGCGTCATACAGAACTCTGACAGTTGCGATGTTCTCGAAATGCCTTGTCTGTCTCAGAACAAACCCCAAGTTTCTAAACGCCCCTTTACAGATCCTCGTAATATGATCGCGAAACGATAATTTCGGAGTGACGGTAACCCCTAAATCCCGCACCTCAGAGACTCGTTGCAAAGGCACTACACCCACCGCATACTCGTGCACTAGAGGGGCACGCGCGCGCGTAAAACTCATCACCGAGCACTTTGACACATTAAATAAAAGCTCGTTGTGCTGACTCCATTCCACTACCCTATCTATATCCTCCTGCAATCGCTCGCAATCGGATTCACTCTTAACCTCGAGCAGCAACTTGAGGTCATCCGCAAATAATAAACAGGAGCCATGTTTGACGACTTCCGGCAAATCGTTTATCATTATGATAAATTCGAGAGGTCCCAAATTGCTGCCTTGGCTCACACCTGACCAGGTGTAATATGGGTCGGATTCACACCCATTATAATCTACGTACTGCTGTCTATCTTGCAAATAACTGGCGAAGAAGTGCAATAGATGTGGTGTGCAACCGACTCCTGCGAGCTTCGTTAGTAAAATGTCATTATCGACGGTGTCAAAGGCTTTTTTAAAATCAAAATAAGCAGCATCAACCTGCCCACCAGCATCTACCGCCGGCACCACCTGCGCCATAAAGTTCAGCAGATTGATGGCAGTGCTGCGCGCCGGCCGGAAACCGTGCTGCGCGTCAGTCAGCTGTCCGCGCACCTGTTCCAGCATGCAGCGCTGGATAGCAGACTCAAACACCTTGGCCGGCGTCGACAGCACGGCCACCGGTCTGTAACCAGCTATGTCCGATCCCACCTTACCTTTGGGTACAGGAATGACCCGCGTGATCTTCCATTGAGTAGGGAACGTCGTCGAAACATGCGCGCTTCAACCCCTAAAAATATGTCCCGAGCTACTAACAAAATGGCGTGTGTAACTCGGGCTCGCTCTTCCCGCGTCTCGCCCCTTGCCCCCCGCACGATTGACCTGTCTAGACGTTTTCGTCGAACGACTGTATAGATTATTAGACTGTGGTAATAGACTCGCCCAATGGGACATGAGGGTAATGAGGGTGTTACTATACACCTCTACCCAACCCATCGGGAAATACAGGCGTGATGTCAGTAAAATTATTATAATCAGCCCATTACTATCCCACTGCTGGGCACCGACCTCTTCTCATAATGAGAAGGGTTTACGCCTTGATCCACCACGCGGGCCTGGGGGGCTACTCCGGAAATCAAACTGCGCAGTTTCGACTGACGGATCGCACGTTTTCAAACCACGAAAGTTGTTTCGGATCCGACGATTGATTCGATTTTCGCTATTTGACATTTTGTCTTCCGTTCACCCTACTCCCAAATGTTAATTTACATCTAGTAGTTCGTTGTTTGACAATACTTTGATCGTATATTTTTAAGTTGTATATACGTCGAATCTTTTGAGCCGAAACTTTGACGTTAGTTATCCGGCCCTTGGTGCGGATTGCACTCACCATCGAGAACATTTTTAAAGTCCTCTCAGGTGTGCAGGTTTCCTCACGATGTTTTTCCTTCACCGTAAACGCAAGTGATGATCAAATTCTGATCCGCACATGAATTCGAAAAGTCAGTGGTGCGGGACTGGGTTGAACTCAAACCCTCCTGCATGGAAGGCAAGCGTTCACCCGCTAGGATATTACTGCTTATTTTATGACATAATATAACGATGTATTCCCTGAAGGGTTGCGCAGAGGTGTATACTTACACCCATATTTCGTCGTTATGTTTAAGTTCCATGTAATAGGGGGCGAGCTTATTGCCATCAACCGGGCACAAATCCAAGCCTATTGCCATTGAACAGGTACAAATTCAGACTCCGGGCTGCTTCTGAGGAATTCCACACGGAAAAACCCTATAAGACTGCCCGACCTGGGAATCGAACCCAAGACCTCACGATCAGCAGTCGCGAGACCATTAGACCGACGAGGCAGTTATACCTTATTTGATATAATAAAAAATTAATTAAATTCTTCTTATTTTTTTATAACAGTCAGCTAACGAAATTTTGATGTTATTGACGAAATCCTGCCAAATTCAATGAACAATGTTTTAATGAGGGTTTTCTGAAAAATGTTCTACGTGAGATGGCAGCACTTTAGCGTCAGGTCCAACCACCTGTCAAAACACATACACGATTTGTATTTATCTATAATTTTTTTGGTTTATTCTTAAAAACGTTACAAAAGGAATATTGTTTTCTAAAATGCCACAGAGTTGTGCAGTGCCTATGTGTGCAAATAAAACAGGAGGGTGACTTTTGCGCCTCTCTTTTTGAGCTCAATCTTCAGTTCGACAACCTATCACTGGCCGTAATCTATATAAATAAAAATGAATCGCCAAATGTGTTGCTAAGCGCAAAACTTGAGAACTGCTCGACCAATTTGGCTATTTTTTTTTTATATATTCCTTGAGGCATAAGGAAGCTTCTTATGGAGATAAATAATAAAAAAATTGCGTGGAAAATAGTAAAAACAACACTTTTCTTTTCGCTACAGGCCAATAACTTTTGACAGAACGAAGTCTGTCCGGGCAGCTAGTCCATAATAAAATAAATAATACTTCCAAATACATAGAATTTCACTAAAAAATTATACGTTCGGTAAGAATCTGTGTTATCTAACAGCTGTTTGGACCTGACGCATACCAAGCGCCGTCTGGTGGCAGAAAAAGTACCGAAAACCCTCATTGTATTAATTACCAATGGGGAAGGCAACGCAAAACTGAAGCAGATGGCAGCACCTCCATACTTAGTTATTTCCACCAATCAGAACCATCAGGTTGATATTAAAAATAATGTCAAACATATTGCAACCAATAAGATTGCAGTGGAACGATCGAAAGTGGCGCCATTAGTTCCACAGTTGCCTACCCCATTAGGCTGTAAGATACCCAAAAATTAGAACGTCCTAATACGCGGTAACGATTCTTTAGAACGCCAAAGAATCGTTACCGCGTATTAGGGTGGTTATGATATAATAAAAAAAACATTTTTTACAAAAAATTGAAACCGACTTCAAAAAATAATAAAATAATTAAGATATAAAATTAACAGTTTCAGAAGTCGGTGCTGATCTACGCTGAACCAAATTGAAGGCACCGACTTCTGAAACTGTTAATTTTATATCTTAATTATTTTATTATTTTTTGAAGTCAGTTTCAATTTTTTGTAAAAAATGTTTTTATTTTTTTCATTTTAGTGGCCTTAATTAAAACTTGGTTGGACCTACTAAAGGCGCTGCTCGTAACATAATCACATCATCACAATATGCGTACTGTTCGTCATTGAGGAGTTCCATTGTCTATCTCCGAATTTCTTCATCAGATCTTCACCAAATTTAAATGGGACCAACTTCGAAGTATACCCTATCCATTAAAAAAAGAATCATCAAAATCGGTTCACAATTGGCGAAAATATCGATGAACACACACAAAAAAAAAATACATACAGACGAACATAGTAACCTCCTCCTTTTTGGAAGTCGGTTAAAAATAACACTTGTCTTTGATCGTAGCAACCGTATCCGCAACGACTCTCAAAGCATGAACGCAGAACGCAACGGGCGAGTGATGCGAAGGATTGAGCGACGGCCGGTCATACACCCGCGAGACCCAGCGGACATGTTACATCAACATGAACCACACACGCCCGTCAACTGTGAACAGGTTAGTGTCAACCCGTAAACGTTTATTACGGATCATGAACCAACATATAGACCGGTCATCTTTGACCTTGATCTGATGGTAAGCACATACAGGGTTTAAGATGGAGCATACAAGGAACAGAGATATAGAGGGATTCCCCTATACCTCTCTCGCTCTCACATACACATGACGGAACACAGTAAACTGCTTGGCGCCGGACTTTAATGTTCAGGTGGTAGCTAGCCAGGCGGACCGTATAGCTCCTACCACGTCGCGTGCTGGGTTTTGTTGAATCTTACAACACGCGTCTATTCCCAGCGTGCGGTGAGGAAGTTTTATATTTTAACCCGCCCCCACACGGTGTTATGTGACTTATTTACACAAAATATTCTTTTACAGTGTGGTATACAACTTCGCGACCTACGGCTATACGCGCAACACTTTAGAAGAGCTCACCCCGACAAGAATCGAACCAAGTACCCCGCGATGAAGACACCCTGCATGTGTGAGCAGTGCGGGAAGATATTCCAGGTACGTAAATACCTCTGCCGGGGTTGCGGTGCATGCTTTTGCGAATCCCGCGACCGCGGCCGTACGGTCAGGAGAAGGAACACCGTTGGTTTTTAGCCGGTAAGAGTCCGGCAGACCCCCTCGCCTTCCCCGGGCGAGGGACATCCATGAGGATTTTCCAACGAGAAAAAAAAAAAAAAAAAAAAAAAGAGGTACGTAAATACCACGACCAGCAACAGGCTCAAAGAGGCGGCGTGCTGTAGCATGTGGGACCTGCCGGGGTTGCGGTGCATGCTGACGCGAACCCGGCGACCCCGGCGACCCCGGCCGTACGGTCACGAGGAGGAACACCGTTGGTTTTAGCCGGTAAGAGTACGGCATAACTCTTCGCCTTCTCCGGGCGAAGGGTATCCATGAGGACTTTACCACGGTAAAAAAAAAGTACGTAATACGCACAGTAGTACACTACTCGTTGCAAATGCTGTTAGGAAAGGACCTTTCACAATGGAACACCATTTGACGTCAACTGATAGCTTCCAGTTTAATTCCAGGCTGCTACTAAGGAATTCCACACAGAAAAACCCAATGACTTTTTGCCCGACCTGGGGATCGAACCCAAGACCTCACGATCAGCAGTCGCGCTTGCCACCACTAAACCAACGAGGCAGTTTATTATTATTATTATCGTTTATTCATTTTATATACATATTCATTACATTTTAAAATATTTCTATAAAAAATATTAAAAAACATTAAAAATATAAAAAATAGTAGCCCACCGGCATCGGGAACAGGGTCCAAGCTACCGGTGGTCAGGGCCTCAGAGAGAGGAACTTCCTGACAATACGTGCCGTGTCCAGAAGTACCGCTTTCTGTATCAGGCCCTTGACCCAGCTGCCCAACGAGAGCCTCGTCAGATGTTGGTCGAGGCTCTTGGCTATTAAGCCATTGGCCGTAACGACTATCGGCACAATGACTGCTGAGTCAACCTCCCACATGTCGACAACCTCGTGTGCCAAGTCTTGATACTTAATTTCTTTATCTTTCTCGGCTTTCACAAGGTTCTCGTCATGTGGGACAGTGATATCAACAATAATTGTGAGACGCTCTGATCGATCTATCATCACTATGTCAGGCTTATTGGCAACAATAGTCCTGTCGGTGATGATAGATCGATCCCAGTACAATGTGATATGACCATTCTCGAGAACAATTATTTCTTATTAATATTAGCCCACATATAGATAAATTGTCGAAAAGACTCAGTTCTGCAGCTTACGCGGTCTACAAGATACGCCAGCTAACTGATGTAGAGACAGCCAGATTAGTGTATTTTAGTTACTTTCATAGTGTTATGTCGTACGGCATTTTGTTGTGGGGAAATGCTGCCGACATTCAAACTATCTTTGTTTTGCAGAAGAGAGCTATTCGAGCAATTTATAACCTTAGTTTTAGGCATTCACTGAGGGATAAATTTAAAGAAGTTAGTATAATGACGGTCGCATCTCAATATATTTATGAAAATTTGATTTATATAAAGAAAAATATCAGTTTGTTCTCTAAGAACAGCGACATCCATAACGTCAATACTAGAAATAAAAATAAGCTTATCCTACCAATGACTAGGCTCCAAAAAATTAGTAACTCATTTAGGTGCCAAAGTATACGCTTTTACAACAAGATTCCAAGCAATATTCAAGACTTAAGTCTTAATAAATTCAAGTCCTATGTAAAGCAGAAACTATGCGAAAAGGGTTTCTATAACGTTAAAGATTATATGGACGATAAAAATGCTTGGAATTGAGCCGCTCGCTGTTGTCACAGACGCATCATTGTAATTATTTCATAACATTATTATTTTTTATTTTATCCTTTTGACATTTATAATCGAATTATTTTTTTCAATGATTATTATTATTTTACCATCGCCTCATTTTTTACGTTACATTTTTAATAAATTGTGAATGTGAGTACCGTGTAGGGTAGCTATATACACGAATTTTGTAAACGTTTGGCGGTTCTTGAGTTTTTTTTTGTGACCCACCCAAATGTCCAGCTGATTGATAGCGTCGTGCAGCGGTCGGGTTGTTGAGCTCCCTAAAATAAGGTTTGAGCTCCGCGATGATTGAAGCAGATGTACCGTCAGTTAGGACAGGTCAACTCGAAACTGCTATGGCACTTTCCTCAAAAGACCATTCCAAACGTTGCCCTACATCGTTTCACTCGCATAGTTTGTATACTACAATGTCTGGACTTTATCTGGACTGGCAAAATAGGTTTTTGTATTATAGTTATTATTTTAATAATACCTATCGCTTTACAATACTTCATTCCAAACTGTAAAGTATGAGTATCATGCAGCTATTAGTGATACGCTTATAATCATATCATATTACTGCCTATTGTCTGGTAATATGAGTCTGTCATGCTCACTTAAATGTCTTGCTGATGGTGGCGTTGTTTATCCGGTCGTTGAGTTCCCTATAATATGGTTGAGCTGACCGATGCGGATGTGCACGTCATGCTCGTGAACGGGTGCCGTCTGTCGGGACTGGTCAGCTCTTAACTGCTATGACAATCATAGAAGGCATATTTTTCTATTTGTTACTCTTATGTGAGTTTATTTGTTACATTAACCTGCATTATTCTCATTCTATTTCTCACACTACTGTAATGGAATTGTAATGAACTACTATTTTAAAAAGAGTATTCATGGAGTTTCTTGCCGGCTCTTCTCCATAGAACCTACTTTTTGGAACCGTGCACCTAGTTGTGACGTTTTAAAAGTGCCTGAAATCTGGTCTATTTGAAATAAAAAACTTTGACTTTGACTTTATTATATTATTATTTTTGTCCACAGAGCATGGCGCTCTTAAAAGACCACATGTGGGTCCACACAGGCGAGAAACGTTTCAAATGTGACCGCTGCACGAAAAGCTTCACACAGAAGACGAACCTTGTGTTCCACATGAGAGTCCACAGTGCTACACGACCGAGCTACGAGTGTCCGTTATGTGGGAAACACTTTGCGTTCTTTAATAATAGAAGGAGACATATGTTTGTGAGTATAACCATCTTCTAAGACGTTCCTCCAAAACTTACTCGACTAGACTCCACCTCGACTCGAGATTTTTCCTCAGTCGAGATAAGGAATCATCTGTCAAGCTCAAGGTACCTCGGAACCTACCTTAAGGAAGGAAGTGTCAAAGTTAGTATGTAACAAAAATGAATTTTGAAGACTTTATCGAATATGCTTACGATAATCCTTACTACTATTTATCGCGGCGTTATTTGCGCGATGCAGATAATTCAAATTATGACGTAATGACTCTGTCGAAGAACCTCGAAGTTCACTCGAAATTGCGACTAAGAATACAATTTTGAAGGTGTTTTCGAGGCCGTTCTGAGTCTAGTAAGTTTTGGAGGAACGTCTTAGAGTATGGGTGTATATCCATCTTCTTCCTATCATTTTCCCAACTATGTTGGGGTCAGCTTCAAGTCTAATCTAGTTAACCTTATCTACGTCATAGCTACTGATAAACCAATGAACTTCAGCTTCTGTTGTCAAACTTTGCTGAAATTATCACAAATTGTGAGATACCTACAAGCGTACATCGCGGAAAGAGAATGTTCTGCATAGCCTTTTCTCAACTACGTTGGGGTCAGCTTCCAGTCTAACTAAATGCGGCTGAATAGCAAGTATTTTACACGAAGCAACCCACTGGGCAATGCCGATATCCTAAAGTTGGACTGGTTGTCAGACTTTCGGGCTTCTGACTCCCCGTAACGACTGTCATAGGTATTCGTATGACACCCGGGACCGACTGTTTAACGTGCTCTCAGAAACACGGAGGGGTCTTGATGTGTAATGAATGCCATCTGGGGCTTCATAGCGAAGGACAGTCTGGCGCGGCGGTTTATCAATGAAAACCCTTATTTATAAATGTTTAGCTACTGATACCAGAACATACCGTTTCGCATTTTCAGACTACATTTCGGTACCGAATTATACAAGGTGTAAAAAGACCCTTCACGAAGCCGTCAACCATGCATTCAGTACATCAAACTATGTAACCCTACGCAAAAATTGTCGCTGGGAAACTACTTTTCTTTTTGGGTGAAAAATTTCGTTTTACTGTAAAGCTCAATGTAACGCACTCAAAACACTGTGCTGATAGATGCAATGAGTAGTAAACGGGTAATGGAGGTATTTCAAGTACATTTGTAACCTTCAAAAGTAGTATTTTTTTTTAAAGTTGTGAAAATGTTTGAAGTTTGACCTCCAATATCTCCGTAACTACAAGGTTCCCAGGCATAGTCCAGAACAAAAAAAATATCGCAATGACGTGGAGAATAAGTGCTTTTCGGCTTCGTTAAGGGTCTATTTACACAGTTTATTTAGGTATCGCAATATTCAAGTAACCAGAATTTAGGGTATGACGTCAAATCGTATTTTAAAAGTATTGTGGCGGCATCTATCACGCCACATACGAACTTCGCAGCGTGACCATTATCTAGTACACCACAGCGTCAACAATGACAGCTGTCAAATGAAACGTCATAAATACTGCATCGCGATATCAAAATTTGACACGCAGATATACATGGTTAGTCGGAAAGCGGGTACTAAGCCGCGGGCCACTTAATGTATCACTGATGATTGTTTTAAAGAAAGTGTTGAAATTTAAAAATTCGATAGTTTTTTTTCCATGAAAATATATTTTTATTTTAGTTTTTTCATAAATTCTTCATCCCTGCTTTAGTTATGAATTCAGAAAATGGAGTTTGTAATCCGTGACCCCAAATATGACCTAAATTGTAAAAACAGCTGATCATAGCTATGGACAGATAGATTTTAGCATATTTTTTACGAAATCTTTGAAAAACTGTTTCTCTTAAACTATCGTGTTTTGGGGAAAGTTGTAGAACAAAATATTCCTTATTATAGGTATTATAATACCCTTTCGGGTTAGTACCCCCTCTCCGACTAACCTTGTATATACAACTTCCCAACATCAACCGTTGAGCAGTAGCCCGCGAGGCACAAGACCCGCCCGGTAGGAGGATCCTCCCGCCTCGTTGGAGGAACGCCTTACCTCCTTCCTCCACAGTTTCTTACATTTTCGGATTATTCAGTCCTTGCTTCAGTTAACTATATTTTTCTTCGTTTCAGATCCACACCGGCTTAAAACCATTCAAATGTGATACGTGCAGCAAATGCTTCACCACGTCAGGAGAACACCGCGCCCACGTCGAACACGTGCATCTGAAGAAACCGTGGCCTAAGCGAGCGAGGCAGAGGGCGCGGGACTGGAAGTGCGATGAACCTATCGTTGAAGACTGAGGGAGCTCTCTGTGAATATTTTGTACTTCTTGCTCAGAATATAACACTTCTCGCCCTAAAATAATATAACTTCGCGCCTGTATTCCCGAAGGGTTGGGCAGAGGTGTATAGTAAGACCCTCGTTTCGCCAGTTAAGTCCCATGTAATAGGGGGCGAGGCTATTGCCATTAAACAGGCACAAAATCAGACTCCGGGTTGCTACTAAGAAATTCCTAATGAAAAAACATTGCCTGACCTGGGTATCGAACCCAGGACCCCATGCTTAGCAGTTGCGCTTGCCACCACTAGACCAATAAGGCAGTTCTCGCCCTAATACGTCGAATACTTAGAAAAATATACTCCGCGCATGCGAAATTAAGCTTTATTGTTAGGCAACAAAGTTTCCAATCCGCTGTGCATTCGCTCTCTAATTCAGTTTGGTCACTCCCTAAAATTCGATTCGGTTTTCTTCTGTATTTCACTCTGGAGTTGAAAGACACACTCTGGAGTTGAAAGACACATTCTGGAGTTGAAAGACACACTCTGGAGTTGAAAGACATTCTCTGGAGTTGAAAGACACACTCTGGAGTTGAAAGACACTCTTTGGTCAATATAGGTGACCTTGGATTTTAATAGTCTTTGGAATTCGAATGATGAATCTCATATTTTTTATTAACGAAGAAACTCAATGAAACAGTGCCATTGGTTGAGGGTTCAATTATTTTTTTAACTGATGTTGGCGCCCCTTTGCTGCGGTCAGCGCCTTAAGTGTGCGACGGCTAGTACGCTCACGCAAAAGCATTTCCTCCTTGTCCAATTTGATGATTACGATCAGAATAATAAAAAAACCCTGCAATTGCTGTCGATAATCGCAATATGGTTCGTCTGTCTATATATTTCAACGCCGACGTTCGCTATTGAGGATTTTTTTATAAAATAAATAAATTATTAATAAACTATGACTTCCTAAAATATTTTGTATTGTAAGTACTTCGTATTAAGTAGAAGTATTTAGATTAAAATTTGATCTCATTATAGGGCCTACAAAAGATTAATAATATTTTTAAACAGTTTTAGCTTCATTTCGTATATTTGTTTGTTTGATTCAAATCTTGCGACTCACTGTCTGCGTCGACTTACCTGCGAGGACGGTTCCGATACGCGCTGATGATAGATGCGGGCTGCCTGCTTTCTACTTTTTTTTTAATCTTTGGAAAATCGTCATGGGTGTCCCTCGCCCGGGGAAGGTGAGGGGGTCTGCCGGACTCTGGCTAAAAAGTGTTCCTCCTGACCGTTCGGCCGGGGTCGCGGGGTTCGCATAAGCATGCACCGCAACCCCTCTGTCCTCCTGAGGCGCGCACGGAGCAGGCGCCGCCTCCTCGAGCCTGTTACTGGTCGTGTCCCGTCCCCTACCCCGCCGCCCGCAGGCATACTATAGGGTGGCTGGAGGTCGGTGCGTCTGGCGTAGGAAGGGAGAAGAGCAAACAGCTCCCTCTCCGCTCCCTCATTGGTACCTGCTTTTTACCTAAATGTAGCCTTAGCTTGTACAGTGTATCCATTATAACTTGACATTTCACAGCGGTGCTGTTTGTGAAAGCAAATCGCAATAATAAGTCAAATTCAATACATTTTCATTTAGTTATCTACTTCGTCGCGTGCCATGTTGAACTGGGTGGTGTACAATTGTATCGTAATTCTTGCAACTATAAGAATCTCTGCTCTGTTTAGCCAATTATTTGTTGTATAATATTATTATATTCACTTTTATATCAGTGCCAGCTTATTAACCGACTTCGAAAAGGGAGAAGGTTATTTTATAATAATAAAAGCCCTGTACACCCATATTCTAAGACGTTCCTCCAAAACTTATTCGACTCGACTCCACCTCGAGTTGACATAAACGTCCTCGACTCGAGATTTTCCTCAGTCGAGGTAAGGAATCATCTGACAAACTCAAGGTACCTCGGAACCTACCTTAACGAAGGAAGTGTAACAAAAATAAATTTTGAAGACTTTATCGAATATGCTTGCGATAATCCTTACAACTATTTAACGCGGCGTTATTTGCGCGATGCAGATAATTCAAATTATGACGTAATGACTTCTCGAGGAACCCCAAAGTTCACTCGAAATTGCGACTAAGAATACAATTTTGAAGGTGGTTTCGAGGCCGTTCTGAGTCGAGTAAGATTTGGAGGAACGTCTAAAATATGGGTGTTAGGTTCCTACACACAGTGCGTTACCGCCGTCAAGCCGCGGTGCGCTCGCTTAGCCGCACAAAGAAAGCGCCGGCATGGCCGCCCGGGTGATACCGTGCAGGCACAGAACATAACGTCGGTCGGCAGTGCAAACCACGTATGTATAACATACAAATTTTTAAAAGAGATGGAAATAACTGTCTCCTGGAAAATTAATTAATTAGTACAAGTTTGTCATCGTACGTCATAGATAGCTTAGAAGTATTTGAATTGAAAGTTTGTTGAACTAGTACGTGTATGACGAGTTTATCAATCTAAAGAACAAATAAAATGCTTTTGAAGAAAATTTTATTTACGAGGTTTTCACTGACGAGCATCGATATAGAACAACCTAAATGGTAAGGCCTGGGATTTGCAAAAGCCGGCGGTTCGTGCCGCCCGGCGTTGTGTGTAGTAGCCTTTTGAATTATGCACTTGTTTTAAATGACTTACAGAAATGCAAATCACTGTTATGTGGACTTACTATGGCGGTGTCCATTTGTACAGTCGGGAAATGATAAGGGTCGTCAGTTTTCAAATTCATTCCTTTCCCACATCGCGGGCACATGTTACCTTTCAAACTATTGAACGGAACAGACCAATGCATGGAAAATTGTGTTTAATTATTTGGTAGCAAGGATCAAAATTACCTTTTGCCTCCATATGACGTAGTAATGCCATATAATGTCTTTGATTTGATTTAAAGAGTTTTACTCAAAAATGCTTGTAATGTGGTCATTATTTTGTTAACCTTCTTTGAGCAAAGTCGACGTTTCCGCGCTACTTGAATAGGCGCCAGCAAAGTTGTATGGAATTTCATTGCTGGTGAGTTTTAGCCACCAGCAACTTCCTTTGAAAATCCATTATTGTCGAGTTTTGTTTCAAAAATAGTCAGGTGCAAAAAGTTTTTATTCATAATTTGGCTGTATAGGTACAGGCCGCACAATCATTAAAGACTTATAAAAAAAGCTAAAGCCCGGGAAAGAAACAAATCGTCACTTTAAATAAATTGTTACTATTATAGATTATTAGACTGTGCTATTACTAATCTGGTTTTATTTAAATTACTCGCATTGTTTGAGTAAAGCACTATACAAGCCTTGGTCCGCAATGACTGGGCTGCTGTCCGCGCTATAAAGGCCTCGACCTTCTTGTCCATCAAGAGCTGCAATGCTGACCGCGCTGTGATGGCCTGGAGCTGCGCTACACTGCGCTTTCGGCCATCATCAGTGCTGCCAGCAACGCAGTCATTACAGACCGCGGCAGTAATGTACTATTGTTGTAAAAATCATGACATCTATGAAATCGATGATTAAATAAATTGTCATTACTTGTGTTTGTCACCATGTCACCATAATATCCTGTCAAAAAATACTTTATTTTAATTTCTATAATGTTGGCAATACGTAGTCGGTAAAATAGTTCGTTTCATGCGCTGTGCAAGCAAAAATAGACCTTAGCCTTTGAACGCCAGAGCATAAATGCATCGGCGTACCCCCCACGCCAAGGTAACTAATCCCATCGTTTTTGTCACATATTTGTGATGTTGGCGTACAGGGTAAACTTTCGTTTGTCACATATGTGCGACAATGGCGTCCAAAAGGTTAAGGTGTATAACATTATCATGGTACTGTACTTTAGAGTTAGAAGACGCGGGCTTGTGGCAATGATGGTGCATGTAGTTTTCTATAAAAGCACTTCCTCACCAAATTTCAGAAAAAGGCTTTTGACTGAAGGCAGCTCCCATTGACATTAGTGGAACTTGCAATTAAATTATTGTTTTATTTTTATTTTATTTACAAATCTTTGTTGAATTCTCATTGGAACTCAAAGAATGTACATTTTAATTTGAAATGATGAAATCGAGGATTTAAATTAGAATATTGTAAATAGATGACTGCTAGCAATTGTATAATAATAATTATTTAATTTAGTGATCAAGTCAGACTTATTTAGGAGACTCTGTGTCTACCTAGATCATAGAAACAAGTAACATAACATCACTCCTGTACGGGGAGTAAAGAAGGGTTGGGCAGAGGTGTATAGTGTAGTCGTAGTGTGTGTGTCGTGTAGTGGTGTCGATTCTAACTAGATTAAACGCAACTGTCACTTTCTTTTTCTATTGAAACAGAAAGAGACAAACACCCTTAGTTTAGTCCTGTCAAAACGCGCAACAGAATCGACACCAATGGCGTGCATTGCATATTGGCAATTAAGCAGTGCCTACCTCATAAGATTTAATTAGAAACTCCATCTTTAACTATTACTATAAATAAAATAAACGTGTATGGCTGGACATCCACCAGAGCTGTGCGAGGAAAATGTGCGCTGCGAAAATGTGTAGCGAGGAATGGGTAATGTGTAGACATCGGATTATATGCATTTGCATATGCATAAATTCTATTTTTATAGCGTTATTGCATATTTTGGTACTTTTTCATTGACAGTGCTTATTTCAGTAGTTATACGTGTTAGGCGTGTTGTATTATGCCGTCGGCACGTCCACCTCGCACAAACTCAGCGAGCGCACCATATATTACTTTTCTCTATGGAGCGCACTGAATCCTATCTACACAGGGTTGCCAGATTGCGAATTTTTTTTCTCGTACCAGTGCTGCCAAATATCTCGTACTTTCAATACATAATCTCGTATGATTTTTTTAAAAATATCTTTTTATCCTTAATTTGCGCCATGTACTGTTACTAGCTAGCCTGGGGTAGGTAAGTATATTCCTTAAGTTAGAGGCCGCCAAAGGATAAAAATACAGTTAAAATCAAACATAATTTTTCAATTTTAACACTTTCTTTAAAACAATCATCAGTGATTCATTACGTGACCCGCGGCTTAGTACCCCCTTTCCGACTAACCTTGTTGATATAATGTGAAAATAAACGTAAATTCTAATAATAAATGGTTTTTTGATTGTGCATATTTCGCCCTTTTTTAGTGCACATTTGCATGTATATTTTGCCATTTTGATAATGCATATAATCCGATGTCTAGTAATGTGGAATGTGTTAATGTGTACAAATGAGCGGCGCGAGGATAGGTAGCGGACTCTTTTCGAATATGAGGGTGGTGTGGCGGGAGCAGTACACATTACTCGTAACACATTCCTCTCAACACATTTCTCGCTTGTTTTGTATGAACAAAAACCTAGCTCCGATATGCCCATATCCACCAAAGCTGCGCAGAGCGAAGCTAGGTAAATGAAGTGATTCTATTGGTGCTTACAAAACACATTCCTCGCTACGCAGCTTAGCACAGCTCTGGTGGATGCTCAGCCTAAGGCTATGATTTCTTTCATGACATCGCTAGTGCCTGCCTACCTAGTCCCAAAAACCAATGCACGCCATTGAGTGTAGTCTACAAGCATCATTTTTGAAAAGGTTGGCAATTTTTATACTATAAACATAAAACTGAAATACAATTTGTAATGTGAAAGCGTCGACCAAAGGGCGTCGAAAGACATTCTCGCTCTACACTGATAAATCTCGGCGCTGGATAAACCATCCTTGTTTCGATGATCTAAGTAAGACAGTTATGTAAACTTGTGGCGTGTTTATAATAGTGTCGTGTGGAGTGAGATTGTGTAAGTTATTTATTGGAATGGAGTTATTATAATAAATGCGTAATGATTATATTTATTGTTTTATTTGTAGTATTTACTATTTAACGTTAATCTGGGAATAAAAACAAAACCCATTTTAAGGAACGTAGCCTTACTAGGTGACCCATTTTTACCCCCCCTCGGTGACCACCCGTAGTATATGCCAATACCCCCCTCTCCCCCTCTAGTTTTCACGTAGTAATATATAAATATGGTTTTAAATAATTTTTTCGAAAAAACTCGAGATTTCCCTAGAGGATATTGACTACGTGACGAAAACCTAAGACCCCCGCCCCTGTGACCAAGCGTGGTATTTTGAAGACACCCTCCTGAGCGGGTCACGTATGGGTACGTTCCCTTACAATTCAATGTAATTATACATTTTGTACATAAATACACGTTTAACTTACAAATTAATGAATACTGACTAGTTTATATAAAACAATCTAAGTACAAAATAATACTGATATATTTAGTTTACATATAATAATATTAAAAGGAAAAAAAAAAAAATTGAAAGGAGTATGCTTAGGTGGTTTGGTCATGTTGAGAGAATGAGTGAACGGCGATTAACAAAAGGAATTTATAAGGCGGATGTTAATGGGAACGCCGGTAGAGGACGTCATAGAAGGACATACATCGATGTTATTGGTGAAGTTCTTCACAAAGGTCAGGTGCGTAGTACTCTCAACCGGCGTGCGTGTATGACAAGATGTATGAATGTGGATGAAGCGAAAGGGGTATGTAAGAGTCGTAGCATGTGGCGTTCTATAGTTTCTGCCTACCCCTATGGGAAAAAGGCGTGAGTTTATGTATGTATGTATGTATATAATAATATTAACATCCCGTTACATGAAAACCGCGAGAAAGTGTCAGTAATGTTAGGGAACGTACCCATACGACGTCACCAATTTTAGACCCCCCTCCCCCCCTCGGTGACCACTCGTAGTTTATGACCAAGTGCCCCTGTGACCAAGCGTGGTATTTTGAAGACCCTGAACGGGTCACGTAGTATGAATACGTTCCCTTATAGCCCGCACGTAACTTGGCAAGAGTAAAGAAGATCATCCCTCTCCTTTCTATCTATTAAACAAACATGTTTGCAAATAAATTATGGCAATAACTATAGAATAATGACAAGCAATAAAAGTGACCATTTTTTTGTTGCACTAAGTGCACATGCGCGGACTTACTCCCACTATGCTAAAACCTAGTCAAGATACGTGCGTATGTACGTATAACAAATCTTATACAAAATGAATGACACATTTTAGGTTTCAATCCAGTACGCACGCGAACCGCATGCATTCAGTGCTTGAGGTTACCCCTCCCCTCGCCTCACACCCCCGCAAATGTAGTGCTATTCTTGTTATCTAACAACACTAACCACACGCCTTTTTGGTATAGTTACTAGACCTACTCTTTGCCACACGCATTCGTTCGCCGTCCCTGATCAACCGTGCTCCCAGTCCTCCCGCCAGCAACGCCCTAAGCCGAGGTCCGAGTCCCATTAGGGGTCGCCCTTAGTGCTGTTGTTGCTAATAGTCATGATGTTAGTAGTAGTAGTTAGCTTAGGTTAAGTATTTTACTCTCGTCCCCATTGGTTGGAGACCCTTCAGGGCTCGCCAATATCTGCCCGGTTACGTAGAAACGGTCCGCAAGACCATCTACAAGCAGTCGAATAGAAAAAAAAAGTCACACGCATTCGTCAGTTCTGCATTCAATTCGCGTGCGTAATGTACTTACGCCTGCATGCAGGGGTTTATAAAAATAAAAATATGTATTGGTATAAAAAGCTGATTATTATATAATATTATATCACAATTTTCTATAATACTGATAGTATACAAGGTTAGTCGGAAAGGGGGTACTAAGCCGAAAGGGTGTTAAAGTAACCATAATAAGGGATAACCTTTGTTCTACAACTTTCCCCAAAACTCGATAGTATAAGAGAAATAACTTTTCAAAGATTTCGTAAAAAATATGCTAAAATCTATCTGTCCATAGCTATGATCAGCTGTTTTTACAATTTAGGTCATACTTGAGGGCATGGATTAGAAAATTAATTTTCTGAATTCATAACTAAAGCAAGTATGTTTTTTTTAAAAAAAAAACTAAAATAACAATCTTTTTTCATGCAAATAAAAATTATCGAATTTTGAAATTTTAACACTTGCTTTAAAATAGTCATCAGTGATACTTTAAGTGGCCCGCGGCTTAGTACCCCCTTTCCGACTAACCTTGTATAACTATTCTATATTTTAATGTTATAATACATGGGCTTATCTGGCATCAGTGTATCTATCTTGGGATCGTTGCAAGCCGGCCATAATGGTTGGACGATCTCTGATACAGGAGGCATTGGGGCCTGTGGCAATATGTGATTCTGCTGAGAAAAAGTAATCAATTTTTTTATTATTTTCTTGGACGCGTTTGGCCCAAGTCTCACCTAACGGTACGCGCAGACAGGGTAGACCCTGTCTGCGCGTACCGTTAGGTGAGACTGCTGAAGCACACGACTTCAAGGAACAGGTATACAAGGTGTAAAAAGACCCTTCTCGAAGCCGTCAACCATGCATTCAGTACATCAAACTAAGTAACCCTACGCAAAAATTGTCGCTGGGAAACGACTTTTTTTGGGTGAAAAATATCGTTTTACGGTAAAGCTCAATGTAACGCACACAAAACATTGTGCTGATAGATGCAATGAATAGTAAACGGGTATTTCAAGTACATTTGTAACCTTCAAAATTAGTGTTTAAAAAAAAAGTTGTGAAAAAGTTGGAACTTTGACCTCCAATATCTCCGTAACTAGAAGGTTCCCAGGCATAGTCCAGAACAAAAAAAATATCGCAATGAAGTGGAGAATAAGTGCCTTTCGGCTTCGTTAAGGGTCTATTTACACCGTTTATAGGGATCCCACAGAGTAAGCTTGTGTGGTTATTATTTTTTTAATTAATGACTAGTTGGTGCAGTAGTGGCAAGTGCGACGCTGATCGTGAGGTCCTGCGATCGATGCGGTCGGGGAAAGTGTTACGCCTGTATTCTGCGAAGGGTTGGGCAGAGGTGTATAGTAACACTCTCATTTCGCCGTTATGTTTAAGTCCCATGTAATAGGGAGCGAGTCTATTGCCATCAACCGGGAGCAAATTCGAAATCCAGGCTACTATTAAGGAATTCCACATGGAAAAATCCGATAACACTGCCCGACCTGGTGATTGAACCCAAGACCTTATGGTCAATAATCGCGCTTGCCACCACTAGACGAACGAAACAGAAGAAAAAACATATTTGCATAAAAAAATCTACGTGGCAAGAAGTCAAACCCCCCTCAATAAAAATATTCTTCATACCTTCCCCTAAAATTCTGATGTATAGATAGGCGTCTGGTTGTTTATCCAGCACGGGCCTCTTCTCAGAATGAGAAGGGTTTACACCTTAGTCCACCACGCTGACCTGGTGCGGGTTGGCAGACTACACACACCATCGAGAACTTGATGGAGCCCACTCAGATTTCCTCACGATGTTTTTATGAATCTTATTTTATAGTAACTTAGAGAATGTACCCATACTACGCGACCCATTTTTACCCCCCCCCCCTCCCCCTCTAGTTTTCACGTAGTAATACATAAATATGCTTTTAAATAATTTCTGCAGAAAATTAAAAAAAAACATTTACTCATAATTATGTGCGACAGTGTTGCCACCTGTGAGTTCAAAAAGCGCTAAACTCTGCGCGCCATATTTGAATATAGCTCGAAAAACTCGAGATTTCCCTAGAGGATATTGACTACGTGACGAAAACCTAAGACTAACCCCCCCCCCTGCCCCTGTGACCAAGCGTGGTATTTTGAAGACCCCCCTCCCCCCCTGAACGGGTCACGTACGTTCCCTTACCTGTCTGCTATCAATTTTTCTTTTCCCCCTAGCTCGTTTCGGCCAGGGTTTCTTAAGATGCACGTAAGTGATATGTACCCGTTTCTCACTCGCATGTTTAAAGCATTTCCCACACATTTCACACTTAAACGGCTTCAGACCGGTGTGGCTCTGTAACAAAGAAATAATATGATAACAATCGTTAGGTTATGAAGTTACACATCGAGACCCCTCCGTGCCTCGGAGAGCACGTTAAACCGTCGGTCCCGGGTGTCATACGAATACCTATGACAGTCGTTACGGGAACTCAGGAGTCCGAAAGTGTGACTACCTTAGAATGTCGGCATTTTCCAGTAACTGGATTGGGGAGGTCTGATGGCAGTCGCTCCGTGTAAAATACTGGTATTCAGCCGCATTTGGTTAGACTGGAAGCTGACCCCAACATAGTTGGGAATAAGCTAGGCAGAACTTTTTTTTTAAATAAAGACATTGCCCCACTCCGAGATGCCTCCTGTATCGTGGGTGCGTTTACAGACACAAATCTTCACACGCACAAACATCCAGACCCGGAACAACTAACTGTAGGCCATACAAATATTTGTTCCGTGCGGGAATCGAACCCACGACCCGCAGCGCAGAAGCCAATCGCTTAGCCACTGCACCAAACGTGTCGTCAAATTGGTCTGTTTACGGGCGTGTACGTACCACCATATGCCTGTTCATATTACTGGCGGTCGTAAAGCTCTTCCCACACTCTCCGCACGCGTGACCTCTCGTCTGTTCGTGCACGCGGCGATGTGCTATGAGTCTGTACTTGCGTTGGAAGAACTTGTCGCACTGTGTACATTTGAAGTGTTTTGCGTCGGTGTGAGTCCAGCTGTGGTCTTGTAGGAGGGCTAGACTCTGGAACAAGGAAAGAAATTATAAAAATCTTTACATAGTATAAAACAAAGTCGCTCTTGCTGTCTGTACGCTTAGATCTTTTAAACTGTTTTGTCGTGAACTTTCATCAGTAAATTGAGTGAATTGAATATGAAAAGGACATTGTAAATAGGGTATTTGGGAAGAGGCTCATGACACAAAACAGATAGGTACAGAAGTCAATCTACATACAAGTGCGCTCGAGCAACGCACACATAGACACTGCTCACGGACACGATATCTCGGACTGTTTGGGACTAGAGTGCGAGTGTCATGCGCTTGAGAGAGATAGATATACAAGGTTAGTCGGAAAGGGGGTACTAAGATCGGAAGCTGACCACAACATAGTTGGGAAAAGGCTAGGAGAACAACACACGGAAGAAATTGACGTATCTATAAACCCAAATAATAACTACTTACATATACAAGGTTAGTCGGAAAGGGGGTACTAAGCCGAAAGGGTGTTAAAGTAACCATAATAATGGATAACTTTTGTTCTACAACTTTCCCCAAAACTCGATAGTTTAAGAGAAATAGCTTTTCAAAGATTTCGTAAAAAGTATGCTAAAATCTATCTGTCCATAGCTATGATCAGCTGTGTTTACAATTTAGGTCATATTTGGGGTCACGGATTTGAAAATTTATTTTCTGAATTCATAACTAAAGCAGGCACTCTTATTTTTTGAAAAAACTGAAATAAAAATATTTTTGCACTCAAATAATTATCGAATTTTGAAATTTTAACACTTGCTTTAAAATAGTCATCAGTGATACTTTAGGTGGCCCGCGGCTTAGTACCCCCTTTCCGACTAACCTTGTATAGATAGAGCGACCGCCGAGTGTATGTATGTAAAGTGAAGTACATACATGTGATTGACTTCTGTACCTATCTGTTTTGTGGTCATGACTAACTAACAACCGCGCGGATCATGTGATTTGCGAGGTTAAGCTGCGCTTGCCGCGATCAGTCCGTGGATAGGTGACCGTCCTTTACACATCGGAACCCCTCCATACCTCGGAGAGCACGTTAAACTGTCGGTCCCGGGTGTTATACGAATACCTATGACAGTCGTCATAGGTAGTCAAAAGCTCGTAAGTCTGACAACCGGTCTAACTTTAGGATATCGGCATTGCCCAGTAACTGGGTTGCGGAGGTCTGATGGCAGTCGCTCCGTGTAAAATACTGGTATTCAGCCGCATCTGGTTAGACTTGAAGCTGACCACAACATAGTTGGGAAAAGGCTAGGCGGAACAATAAAATGTAACGCGACCTTAGTAGGCACTCGGGGTTGCGATCTAACGCGCCCTTTACATACGAGGCCTCGCTCCCCTCGCCCCCGCCCCTCCCCAACGGCCTATATTCGTCACGCCAACAAAGGGCATCAGTCCGCCCACGGCCGCGACCGCGCACATTTTTATATACTGTAGTGTCTGTTCTGTCCAAGAGTTTGTGTATGTCATAATTTCCGTACGTTTTCCATATTATATACTGTTTTACCACCGATCGTGTTCAGAACTTATTTCAAGCCCTGAAAATACCCTACTACAACTTACAATTGTCTAATATTCAATCCTATCTGCTCAGAGTGACTCACGCACAGACATAACATCACGCCGGTTTTCCCTGAGGGGTTGGGCAGAGGTGTGACACCCTCATTTAGCCGTTCTCATTCACACATAGATTTGACATATTTATAATGAGGATCTACACTGCCTCGTTGGTCTAGTGGTGGCAAGCGTGACTGCTGATCGTGAGGTCCTGGGTTCCATCCCCATGTCGGCGACTAAATGTTATTGGGTTTTTCCGTGTGGAATTTCTCAGTAGTAGCCTGGAGTCTGGATTTATGCCCGGTTGATGGCAATAGGCTCGCCCCCTATTACATGGGACTTAAAAACATAACAGCGAAATGAGGGTGTTACTACACACTTCTGCCCAACCCTTCGGGGAATACTGGCGTGATGCTATGTTTATGTGTTATGATTTACAGTAGTATTTTTACCTGGAACATTTTTCCGCAAACTTCGCACATACTTTTGGATTTGGAGGGGTATTTGGTTCGATTCTTGTCGGGGTGCATTCTTCTGAAATGTCTATAGTAAGACAATGGGTCTGGTAGCTGCATCTCGCACTGAAACACGAAAAAAATAATATTTATCAAAATGTTGTGTGACCGTCGGACTGCCAAGTCATAGGTCTCTAGTTCGAACCCAAGGCACGCACCTGACTTTTCAGATTCATGTGCGTATTGTATAATTATCACTTGCTTAAAAACGGTGAAGGAAAACATCGTGAGGAAACCGGCATATCTGAGAGTATTTCTCGACGGCATGTGAAGCCAAGTGAGTGGCCTATGGGCAGCACAAACTCCGACACCAGGTTAGTCACTAACCACACGAAAAGAAGAAGCTAAAAGCTTCACGGAATGAGTTGGATTTTGGTGGCTAAGCGTCAATAGCTGCGTAATGACTGAGCGAGCAGCCTCGCGAGGCAGTCTCGAACGATTCCCGCGCGAAGCTGCCTCGGATTAAAGATAGCACAAGACTGTCGCGCGCGACAAGGCCGACCTAACATATCTGCGCATTTTTGGTTTCGAGCTCTAACGAGGTAGGCAAAGCGAGGCAAGGCACTCGTACTAAAATGTCTTTGAGCATCGACAAAAACCAACAACGCTTTGCTCTGGCTGCGGCACGCTCGGGCGAGGCAGCGCGTGCTAGGCACGTCCTCGCCGACTGAGCATTCGATCAGTCAGTGGGGTAGCTGGCAGCGACTGGAGAAGGAGAGCCGAAGATCGGGCTCAGTGGTATGCTTTGGGAGAGGCCTATGTCCAGCAGTGGGCTGATAGAATAGAATAGAATATACTTTATTGTACACCAAAATGGTAACACAGCTCTTATACAATAACAAACATTAAAGGGTACAATGGCGGTCTTATCGCTGATAGCGATATCTACCAGATAACCTTTGGATGAACAGGAAGTCAATGAATAAGATAGAGGGGGTAGTCCATGGTGTACTGCTGCAAAATATATACTACACACCATACATAGACATAATACTTACATATATATATATATAAATATTGTAATATATACACTGGCCTGCAAAAATAAGTATCACACTTTTAAAATTTCAATTTTTTCTGAACTATAGAAGTTAGAGATTTAAAATAAAAAAACGTTTTATAGCAATTTTTATCAGCTTTCTTTGAAACTATAGTAACAAAGTTAAACTCTTTTTTGAGTCCTTTTTCCTTCGAAAATATATCTTGTGTACTTAAAAAGTTATTGCAATTTTAAAAGTGTGATACTTATTTTTGCAGGCCAGTATATATATATATGATATATAATTATGTGATAGGGAAATCAAGGTAGATTGATGATGAGGTACTGATTTATGAGGAATTAGAAACGTGTTGAGAGAAGAAATGATCTTTAACTATTTTTTTAAAAGAATCCTGTGACTGAGATGTGACAGTGACTGATGTAGGTTGATGATGATGATAACAGAACATCTAACCTGTTCACAAGGCATAGGTCCTTCAGGCTTACAAGCACTCCGTTTCTTTTTACCATCAGAATAACTTTGACTAGTATTTTTTCTCTCTTGCAACTCCCGGGGACGACGGACCCGGGATCTGGTTACTTCTCTGTGAAAAGATTTGAATCTTCTTTACATATTTTATAAAACAAAGTCGCTCCCGCTGTCTGTACGCTTAGATCTTTTAAACTACGCAACGGATTTTAATGCAGTTTTCAGCAATAGATAGAGTGATTCAAGAGGAAGGTTTATATGCCCCACATTAGTATCTACATTGCACCCGTGTGAAGCCGGGGCGGGTCGGTAGTATAATAATTATACACATTCTCTTCCACTTAGCCTTTTCCCAACTATGTTGGATTCAGCGTCCAGTCTGATCAGATGCGGCTGAATACCAGTATTTTACACGGAGCGACTGCCATCAGACCTCCGCAACACAGTTACTGGACAATGCCGATATCCTAATTGTTGCGGACAGCAAGCCTAAATTGTACATATTCATGTAAATAACATTTAAAGTAGCTATGTGGGTGTTGCTATATACCTCTGCTTATCCCTTCAGGAAATACAGGCGTAATGATAGATGAAGTAAACAAGGTCATAAAATACGTCATAGTATATAGCACAACATGACCACTAGCTACAGATATTAAACTCAGAAAAATATGTTGGTAGATAGCAAGTGTCGTGGGGCCATACTATACACAACTTGCGCCCCCCTGAACGATACTTAATGAGGTGCATTTTATGCATTGTTACTGATCCTGGCAGCGGCAGTCACCGGCACTCATTCATCGAACATGAAGAACTGAATCCTGAATCCTGAAGCCTGAAGTGAAGCAAGAAGAACGTGTAGTCGCTTAGGTTTTCTACCGAATGAGTGTCAATGTTTAAGTTTAAAGTTTAGAATTTCTATTGTAATGTAAATAGGTTTATACTGTGAAATAAATACGGCAAGTGCCTTTCAGTAAATTGTGTGTTTTGACTGGTTGTCCTCTACAGTAATGTTAGACCGGTTGTCATCTCTCATAATAATACACACACTACCTGCGTCTGTGTTCCCGAACGCATTCAACCTGAATCTCTTCAAAGTTAGAGTTAACAGGCTTCTTCTGGGTAAGCACACTCTATCGTAGACTTTGTCTCTGTCTCCTCTGACCTAGACCAGAGTCAAGAGCAAACACATTCCAAATAAAAAATAAAAAAAACATTATACAGAAGAAAATGAGGTTCGTGGCTAATTACCAACCGCGCGGATCATACGATTTGAGAAGTTAAGCTGCACTGTGGATGGGTGACCGTTCGTTACACATCGCGACCCGTCCGTGGCTCGGAGAGCACGTTAAACTGTCTGTCCCGGGTGTCATACGAATACCTATGACATTCGTTGGAATCTGGTATAACCTTAGGATATCGGCATTGCCCAGTAACTGGGTTGCGGAGGTCTGATGGCAGTCGCTCCGTGTAAAATACTGGTATTCAGCCGCATCTGGTTAGATCGGAAGCTGACCACAACATAGTTGGGAAAAGGCTAGGAGAACAACACACGGAAGAAATTGACGTATCTATAAACCCAAATAATAACTACTTACATATACAAGGTTAGTCGGAAAGGGGGTACTAAGCCGAAAGGGTGTTAAAGTAACCATAATAATGGATAACTTTTGTTCTACAACTTTCCCCAAAACTCGATAGTTTAAGAGAAATAGCTTTTCAAAGATTTCGTAAAAAATATGCTAAAATCTATCTGTCCATAGCTATGATCAGCTGTGTTTGCAATTTAGGTCACATTTGGGGTCACGGATTAGAAACTTAATATTCTGAATTCATAACTAAAGCAGGCATTACATTTATTTGAAAAAACTAAAATAAAAATCTTTTTGCATGCAAATAAAAATTATCGAATTTTGAAATTTTAACAATTTCTTTAAAATAGTCATCAGTGATACTTTAGGTGGCCCGCGGCTTAGTACCCTCTTTCCGACTAACCTTGTATATACTCGCGCCAATCGCATTGGTTGACATGAGATTTGACAATAGATTAAATTCTACATACAAAAGTTCCCAAACCGAAAAAGCACGATTTTTTAATAATAAATTATATATTGGACTTACGACTCATCGCTATGTCTTGCCGATAACTGTATGTGCCTGTCCAAAGCCTCCTTACTTATAAATTGTACATCACATTTGCTGCAGCTTGGACCGTCTTCGGGTACCTACGAATTCGATAGAACACTATTAATGTTCTCACACTATGCGTGGCAAATAAGAATAGGACCGCGCTTGCTACAACTTCACACGAATAATATAATTAGTGTGTAATTAATTTGGCGTAAATTGATTAGCAATACCAAAAAGTGAACTAAAAATAATTAAACTGAGTATAATTTTTTTTTTTTTGCACACCTTACGCGTTGGTAATGACGTTCACGAGTATTGCGGAACAAAATGGCGTCTTGACAGTACTATTCTTATTTGTCACGCATAGTATTATTATTGAAGACAGATTATAAGGGACGGTCTTATCACAGACAGCGATATTCTTTAGATAATTTATTTTTAGAGTTTGATAGCTTGCCTTCCTTTCTGGAGGGTCTGAGTTCGACCCGACTTTTCAAATTCATGTGCGGATCAGAATTTGATTACCACTTGCGTCTACAGCGAAGGATAACATTGTGAGGAAATCTGAGTGTATGTAGTCCAATCAGCACCAGGCCAGCGTGGTGGACTAAGCCATAAATCCATGTTATTCTGAGAAGAGCCCCGTGCCCAACAGTGGTACACTAACGGGCTCACTATGAAGACGATGACTGAGCTTTTAGAAAAGTTTGAAGTCCTCGTTGGCGTAATCATTGAATGTTTCCTGCTATGATCAGTCGGCCAAAGAAGAAAAATACTTACTAGGTGGTCATCAAGTCGGTGTTTGAGCTTCTTGTGCAGAGCCAACCCCTTGTCACTGATGAAGGAATACCCGCATAACTGGCAAACTATGTCAGAAGGATGTTTGATACGGATATGACTCATATAAGTAGATATTTTGCTGAAAATAAGCGATTTACTTATTAGTAAGGGGACCGTGTGGTGGGTGACGAAGAATACGGCAGCCTTTCTGTTGCCATGGGTGTCAAGGTGTCAAGAAGATGGGCAGCAGCTTTTGTCAGACAAACTGGCGGCCCACCTGATGGAAAGTGGTTACCGCCGCCTATAAAAGGTTAGTTGGAAAGGGGTACTAAGCCGCGGGCCACTTAAAGTATCACTGATGATTGTTTTAAAGAAAGTGTTAAAATTTCAAAATTGGATAAAAATATCATTCAATCCTATTTTTATTTTAGTTTTCCTTGCTTTAGTTACGAATTCAGAAAATGGAGTTTCTAATCCGTGACCCCAAATATGACCTAAAATGTAAACACAGCTGTTCATAGCTGAGGATAGATAGAATTTAGCGTATTTTTTATGAAATCTTTGAACAGCTATTTCTCTTAAACTAATGGCTTTCGGGGAAAGTTGTAGAACAAAAGTTATCCATTATTATGGGTAGTTTAACACCCTTTCGGCTTAGTACCCCCTTTCCGACTAACCTTGTATACACATACAACACTAATAGCTAAGTACACAAACGCTACTTAATTTCAAGTTGCTGGCTGTCACCATCACTTTAAGGCGAAGTGACAATGACGACTCGAACTTAACGGGAACGTTATTTATTCGCGCCAACATGACGCACAAAATAAAATAAAAGTAACAAAACTGAATACAAGCTTGGGGAAAAATATGTGTCACATCCGCGCAAAACGGCCATCGCTCAGCATAATGCTGTCTCACGTGCGAGACAGAGCCACAGCGCTGGTATTCAGCGACAGCCGGCGTTGACATGATGACGTCCACCGGTGCAGCAAGTAAAAATATATAAATAACCTCAATATATGAAAATAGATAAAATACGCAATAAATAGAATCATGTGAAAGTGTATGGTATATAATATTTAAATATAGCAACATTTCGTGGCGTCGACATCGTCGCTCACGCAGACTTTCGTTATCTGTGCATGCAGCTGTCAATTATGGACTACTTATTTTATTTGCTAAAATTACGCAATAAATAAATAAATTTGGTAGCGTTTGATTAATTGGCCATACCAGTTATATGATTTGCAAGGTTAAGCTACGCTTTCCGCGGTCAGTCCATGGATGGGTGACTATTCTTTACACATCGAGACCCCTCCGTGCCTCAGAGAGCATGTTAAACCGTCGGTCCCGGGTGTCATAAGAATACCTATGACAGTTGTTACGGGTAGTCAGAAGCCCGAAAGTCTGACAACCGGTCTAACCTTAGGATATCGGCATTGCCCAGTTACTGGGTTGCGGAGGTCTGATGGCAGTCGCTTCGTCTAAAATACTGGTATTCAGCCGCATCTGGTTAGACTGGAAACTGACCCCAACATAGTTGGGAAAAGGCTAGGCAGAACAACCAGTCTCGGATTGCAACTCTCTTATCAAATCCATACATACATGTTTTATAAATATACAATAAAATATTTAGTGTTAATTCCGCGAAAAAACAGTTGATCAAGCCTGAATGCAGTATGCAGCACCGCCCTCCCGCCCGCAAATATATGCAAATGCAGAAGGTGCGATTAATAACATGCAACACACAAGCAAAACAAACCGATACGACACGTGTTTCGCCCCTCCACGGGGCATCCTCAGGTGATGTTGACTCGTCGACCGCTTGGACGCGAAAACATGTTTTATGTAATAGGTTGGCTAACGAGCTGTCGGCCCAATTTATTTTAATTTGAAATGGGTTTACTCTTCACTCTAGTCTGCTTCAGAAGTGACAGAGACAAAGTTTACAATGGAGTGAGCTTACCCAGAAGAAGCCTGTTCACTTGATGTTCCACCTGATGGGTGGTTACCACTACCAGTACACCAACAATACGACAAAAAATTTAGACGACACGTTTGGTGCAGTGGCTGAGCGATTGGCTTCTGCGCTGCGGGTCGTGGGTTTGATTCCCGCACGGGACAAATATTTGTATGGCCTACAGATAGTTGTTCCGGGTCTGGATGTTAGTGCGTGTGAAGATTTGTGTCTGTAAACGCACCCACGATACAGGAGAAATCCTAGTGTGGGGCAATGTTTAAAAAAATGCTAAGATTGTTGATGCGTTGACTACCTTAGAGACATAGTTGTAAAGTGTCATGTGCATGTAATGTCACTGTCCCTTCTAATCAGAACACAGCAATGCTTGGCGGCACAAATAGGTATGGTGGTAGTACTTTTTAAAAAGAAGTTTTTTTTTAATTATTAGTAAACACTAGCGGCCCGTCCCGGCTTCGCACGGGCGGACATTTTTCCCGTTTTTGCAAAATTTTTCATTTATGCTCCGCTCCTATTGGTCGTACCGTGATGTTATGTAGCCTATAACCTTCCTCGATAAATGGACTATCCAATACAAAAATATTTTTTCAATTCAAACCGTAGTTCGTGAGATTAGCGCGTTCAAACAAACAAACAAACTCTTCAGCTTTGTAATATTAATATAGATTACTTACTCGAAATTCTCTAAGCAGTGTGGACAGATATATTTAGTTCCATTATGATATTCTTCGTGTAATTTGGCTGCATGTCTGAAAAAAGAATGATTTTTCAGAAAACAACATAACATGACGCCTGTATTCCCCGAAAGGTTGGGCAGAGGTGTATAGTAACACCCTCATTTCGCCGTTATGTTTAAGTCCCATGTAACAGGGGCGAGCTTATTGCCACCAACCGGCCACAAATCCAAACTCTGGGCTGCCAGTGCTGCTACTGAGGAATTCCACACAGGAAAACCCAATAACACTTTACCCGACCTGGGGATCGAACCCAGAACCTCACGATCAGCAGTTGTTATGTTTAAGTTGAAGTAACTCACCTTCTAAAAGTAATGTAAGCACATTTCTTGCAGCTAAACTTTTGCATATGACATGTAGCGTGGTTTCTTAGCGCTTGAAGCTTTTTGAAGCGAATTTTACATATGTCGCATTGGTAAACACCACATTGCTGAAAAAATAATTCAATTAATCAGTATATTTATATTTCATCAAGTAAACCTCAGTCAACTCCTCCATACCTCGGAGAGCAAGTTAAACAGTCGGTCCCGGGTGTCATACGAATACCTATGACAGTCGTTACGGGTAGTCAGAAGCAGGAAAGTCTGACAACCGGACTAACCTTAGGATATCGTCATTGCCCTGTAACTGGTTTGCGGAGGTCTGATGGCAGTCGCTCCGTGTAAAATAATAGTATTCAGCCGCATCTGGTTAGACTGGAAGCTGACCCCAACATAGTTGGGAAAAGGCTAGGCAGATAATTTATCAAGTCAGATAGATGTTCGAAGCGCTTCGCAGAGAATCGTTGGTCCATTTACGACAGTTGTTACGGGTAGTCAGAAGCTCGATGACGACCGGTCTAACCTTAGGATATCGGCATTGCCCAGTAACTGGGTTGCGGAGGTCTGATGGCAGTCGCTCCGTGTAAAATCAATCAATCAATCAATCAAATTTATTTCGGACAAGGTACATCCATATGTAGGTAAATTATAAAAACATAAATAATTAAAACTAAAGTAGGTCAGAGCTACATCCACCGACCACAACTTCACCCCGACCGCACCCCTACAAACGGACACCGCGTAGACAAATGAGTATCCACCCAATGTCCAAGGAAGGGACTGTCGACTTTGCCACTCAATGTCTTCAAGATAATGTTGGGGCCCTCCCTCACTCTGCTCATTACTGAGGCGACTCTTTTACGCAATATAGCATAGAAATCGTCTGTTCGCGCACGTGCAAACATATCAGACGCACTACAGTAGCGAGGCAAACCCAACATTACCCTGAAGGCATTATTGTACTGGACACGCAAGGCGTTGTAGGTCCGCCGCGCATATTTCACCCATAGGCTGCAGGTGTAAAAACATTGGCAGTAGGCCCTAAACAAAGTGATCTTCACATCATTGGTATCCAAAATACTGGTATTCAGCCGCCTTTAGACTGGAAGCTGACCACATGGGATTTTTTATTTTATTATTTCATTATGTTTTAAATCTCCCTGACTGCTGAGTAAAGGCCTCTCTTTATGCCTTCCAAACCTCTCTGCCGTTTCTAACCATGCCAGCCTCGCAAACACATCTAGATCGTCAGTCGTCGTCAGCCGCGCCGACCTCGAAGACGATGTCCTCCTTCAGGCGTCTAGAGACAGACGGTCTTCGCCCAACTGCCCGGGTGCATTCGAGCGACATGACCGGCCCAGTCCGACTTAGGCTGCCTGTCCCCTGAAGCGGAGAGGTGCGGAACTAACCAATAGAAATGCAAAATATTCACAGTGCAGAGCTTGGTTGGAAACCCATCACATCTCGCCAATAACTGCACAGTTACGTAGAAAAGTCATCGCCGCAAGGTTGCATGCTTGTCAGTCTTCTATAGACTGTACTTCGGAGAGTGTGCTCAAGAATTACACAACCTCATCCCACCGGCTTCTACCATCGGACATCTAGACGCACTGCAAGTTACCATCCAAACTTAAATGCCATTTCACCTATTCGCACTAAGCGCTTCGAAACATCCTTCATAATGCGCACTGCAAAAGAGTGGAACTCACTACCTGCGTCTAAGTTCCCGAACGCATTCAACCTGAATCTCTTCAAAGTTAGAATTAACAGGTTTCTTCTGGGTAAGCTCACTCCATCGTAGACTTTGTCTCTGTCTCTTCTGACCTAGACTAGAGTCAAGAGCAAACCCATTTCAAATAAAAAAAACCAAAAACGGTCCGCAAGACAATATACAAGCAGTAGAACAGAAAAATAACAGCAGAGCAAGAACGTGAATTTTTAACCGACTTCCAAAAAGGAGGAGGTTACTATGTTCGTCTGTATGTATTTTTTTTTTTTTTTTGTGTATGTTCATCGATATTTTCGCCAATTGTGAACCGATTTTGATGATTCTTTTTTTAATTGATGGGGTATACTTCGAAGTTGGTCCCATTTAAATTTGGTAAAGATCTGATGAAGAACTTCGGAGATAGACAATGGAACTCCTCAATGACGAACAGTACGCATATTGTGATGATGTGATTATGTTACGAGCAAAGTTGCGGTTTAAAAGATGATGTAGTGACAAAAATTGAACGGAGTATGCTTAGGTGGTTTGGTCATGTTAAGAGAATGAGTGAACAGCGATTAACAAAAGGAATTTATAAGGCGGATGTCAATGGGAACGCCGGTAGAGGACGTCCTAGAAGGACATACATCGATGTTATTGGTGATGTTCTTCACAAAGGTCAGGTGCGTAGTACTCTCAACCGGCGTGCGTGTATGACAAGGTGTATGAATGTGGATGAAGCGAAAGGGGTATGTAAGGGTCATAGCATGTGGCGTTCTATAGTTTCTGCCTACCCCCATGGGAAAAAGGCGTGAGTTTATGTATGTATGTATGTATGTTTATTCCTAACCAGAAACCTTAATATTTAATTTCATCTTTCTTACTTCAAAAACGAGGGACTTACATAAAAATACATATATAAATAAATAAATATATATAAATAAGTAATACCATCGAGCCTGAGAAAAAGATATGCGAAATATAAAAAACTCACATCTGTATGTCTGTTCATATGTCCTCTATAAGCGTCTTCGTCCAAAAAACCTTTGTAACATTCAGTACACTTGAACTCAGAATTTTTATAATTGGAAGAATATTGTCTTTTCTGAATCTCATACATCTGTTGTTCATGTGATAAGTCGGTTATATTAAAAATATCATCATTCAACACTTCGTTTGCAGGTTTAAAGCGTCTATCGACTTTTTTGACTGCGACTTTATCGATATTCCCGACTTTACGGACTTTTCTGACTTCTCTGACTTTTCGTTTGACTTTCTTGGTGACTTTTGAAAGGTTTTCGTCGCTAGAGTCGATGTTGTCAGGTATTTGTGAATCATTTTCTATTTCTATGTCATGAAGGTTTATTTCTTGTATTTCTTGAACATCTTGTAGTATATTTGGCTCTGAATATATAAAATGGTAGTCAACATGGTCCGCCTCAAATATTCTTTGCGTTAGACTTGATGTTAGATTGTTTTCTTCACGGTCTATTGTTGAAACATCTGGAACTTTCTGAAACAACAATGGTGATGTTTCATACATTTTTTTAACATTGTGAAAGGGCTTTGTACATATACAAATATTCCTTGTATATGCTGAAATAGCCATTTTTGCTACTAACGCCGCGGATTAGAGGAAATAGCTCAGGATGTGTTTAGCTGAGATCTCGCAAAACAAAAATTTAGAAGAATCAACCGACGAGTAAGGACGAATGAGGTCAAAACATGGCCAAGAGTATTTCAATCGGCTAGATATACGGATACCGGATATCCGGATATTTGTTGAATCTAAATAAAAAAGGACATGTCGTGAAAGAGACATTCTGCAAAAAAGAAGTTTTGCGTCAGGTATAAACTTAAGCCGGGTGTCCTGCGACCATGTTTTTGTTAGGAATCACCTCTAACATGTTTTTCTTACAAAATAGGGGCGTGGCTTAGTGTTAACTGTATTGTAGTTAGACTTTGTGGTCAATCAGAGTGCACTAGCGGGTGCGGGGGCGGGTGCGGGGGCGGGCGCGGGCGCTCGGGTCTGGGCGTCTGCGTGTTCACAGTAGTGCTGAACGAGCTATCGTAGCGTGCGCGTGTTTGGTCGTTCTCAAACTTTGCTGCGTAGTTAGAACACATGGATGACGGTATGATTTAATTAATGGAAAATTCGTAGTTGTAATGGAAATTGCAATATATGAAGTTGGGTACACACGATTTAAATAAACTCTAAATTAATTCAAAGATATAAATTCCTCCGTATTGATATCCATAACGACGCTTCGACGGGTGTATCAAAATGGTTTAGAACCACTCGCGCAGTCACCTAACAGACGCTACATTACTGTGAACGATACGAGCGGACTGAGCCACTAGAAACACCCGCGCCCGCGCCCGCCTCATGCAGGCACGCGGCTCGCGGGAGCACTGTGAATGCAACTGGCGTCTACATACATTTTGATTTACACGCGCCCGCCTCTACTCTGAAAGACGACTTTTTTTAATTTTAATTTTCGTTTACACAATTATTAATTAGTACACAACTGCATTAACACACACATACACTACTCATATACACACACATGTTGGTCTAAGTGAACGGGCATGACCACTGACTGACATCCGTGGAGCACAAAGGTTCCACACGAAAGCCAGCGTCAAGTACGTATTGTGCTTGACATTAAGATGATCTGGACACCTTTTTGGTCCAGCCGTGAGACACATACCCAAGACTTTTTTTTACATCACACTTTTTATCTGTTGTTTTACTTTGTGCTGTGTTCAAATAAATGTTTCTTTATCTTTTTAATCGACTTCCAAAAAAAGGAGGAGGTTCTCAATTCGACGGTATGTTTTTTTATGTTTGTTTCGCAATATCTTTGCTAATTGTGAACCGATTTTAATGATTCTTTTTTTTGTTTGAAAGAGTATTCTTTCGAAGTGGTCCCATTTAAATTTGGTGAAGATCTGATGAAGAACTTCGGAGACAGACAATTAGAAGTCGGTTTAATTTTTGTTAAAAAGTTTAATTATTATCTTTAGTTGCTAGCCTCCTGGAATTCCACGAATCTACCGCTAATTCTTGAAAAGCTTCTGGTGTTCAATATAAAGCTCTCGAAATTTGAAACGCGCGCCAAATCCTAGTAAGGGCGGCGGCCGATCGCAATAATAATAATTCATTTATTCCTTCAAGTAACAATGACTCATCAATACACAGAAACCAGATTAGAAAATTATACACTAACACACACAGAATACACTAAACATTACAATAGGTACAACACAAGACAGTAACCACACAAAACACATTTATGCCGTCAGTTGACGACTGTAGGTGACGTGCAAGTCACTGCAGCGTCTAATGAAAGGACAGTCAAACCTGTCGGCTATCATCACTAGTACACTGTTGGAGCTGCCGCGAACTCTGCGTACCAAAGACGCGCTCCGCTTACGCATCGTTGCATAAAAGCAGTCGACGCTAGCAACAGCGAACATACCCGAGGCACTACAATGTCGCGGCAGTCCCATCAGCGCTCTGAATGCGTTGTTATATTGGATGCAATGATGGCTGCACCGGCGACCGGATATTCCTCGACATATGGCGCATACTCACCTCACATTCAAATCACCTCCAAAGCGTTTATTTTTGACCGCGTAGTTAGTCAAAGTGTTCGCTAAACATGTTTTGTTAGATTTTTGTCGCAGGAGACCCAGCTTTTCTCTTTGCGATGTGGACAATCTGCGTCTAAGACGTTAGTTATTAGCGCACAGGAGGACGGCGCTACTCATCCTCTTAATGTTATTCCTTACTCGCCTTATACGACACACTAACGGGTATGGAAGGGATGGACTTTTATTTGCAGGAACCACATGGAGCGCCTGACTATAAGGCTGCCTGTCCATTGACGCGGATCGAGGAAGTGCAGTGGAGTGAGGGAGTAAAGCGGAAGGGAATTGCCGACTGTGTTTATCCATTGACGCGGAGCGAGGAAGCGGAGCGGAGTGTGGGAGTAATGCGGAGCGGAGTTGCGGACTATGCGGACCTAGGCCGAGAGCACGCGACGAGTTATTTGAAGCGGTCAGCGGCGCCCGATTTTTGCTCCGCTTCGCTTCTTCGGCCTGCGTCAATGGACAGGCAACCTAAACATTGTGATCGTTTGTAGTAGAGATGGGTAGTATCTGATTTTAACGGCAACAATAACAATTGTCCATCTGATATTTAGATTTTTCATAGATGTCAATATCGGTTTTCAGTTTTTTTTTTTTTTAGAAGGGACCACTCGCAATTAAAGCTCTGAGAGCTTTGTTTATGCTTAACCGGACTATTCCTGTGGGTGGCCAAAATTACGGCCCCCAGCCAGGGCTTAAAAACTACTAGTGTGAATATCAACCGAACACTAAGGGCACCCCCTGCGGGGTTCGAACCTCGGCTTAGTGCGTCGATATGAGAATTAACAAGGGTCGGGCTGGGTTTTCAGATGTCGATATCTGCGGATATTTATATGGTGCCAATCAAACATTCGTAGCGCAACGGATGCAATAATCGCTTCATCTCTTTCTCACGGCTGGGACTACGTAAAGTTGAAGAGAGAGGAGGCAAATATTTATCGGATGCTAATTGCTGGAGGTTGCTTTTAGATGTTTGGATTTTATATGAATGTAAATCTGTCTGATTATTACGATTTCGTTGTTCGTTTGGTTCGGTAAATCTGAAATCGACATTCGTTCGTGGTTGTTTAGATGTAGTGAAAATGGTTGCTGTAGACTTCAAATCGATGCCATCCGATGTTAAGCATGCCTAGTTTGTAGGCACATCAGAAATAATTTGGGACGGGACTTCCTTAAGCAGGTTCTACTGGCTAATGTACTGTACTCACTTCAAAGAAAGGCTCCAGAATGTGTCGAAGTAGCACGTCGCTGTGTATAGCTTTGTGCCTGAAGGAGGCTGCGGCAGTCAGCCTCGCGCCACACTCCCAACAAACACGCTGCGGTAGTCTGTCACCACTACGAGCCTGTACACAAGTTACAGTGTCATATCCTGGCAGGAGTATTTCTTTTTATTCTTAACTTGGTAGCGTTTGGCCCTAGTCTCACCTGATGGTAAGCGCAGACAGGGTCTAAGTAAGGGCACACGAATCCAAGGAACAGAGATATACACCCATATTCTAAGACGTTCCTCCAAAACTTACTCGACTCATACTCGACTCAGAACGGCCTCGAAACCACCTTCAAAATTGTATTCTTAGTCGCAATTTCGAGTGAACTTTGAGGTTCCTCGACGGAGTCATTACGTCATAATTTGAATTATCTACATCGCGCAAATAACGCCGCGATAAAAATTTGTACGGATTATCGTAAGCATATTATTCGACATGCTGCTATATCCATATATATATATATATATATATTATATATATATATATATATATATATTATATATATATATATATATATATATATATGCTATATGCTGCTATTATGCTTACGATAATCCTTACAATTATTTATCGCGGCGTTATTTGCGCGATGCATATAATTCAAATTATGACGTAATGACTCGGTCGAGGAACCTCAAAGTTCACTCGAAATTGCGATTGGTGATGCCGTTGACGATCTTGGCATAGCGATGGGTTCTTCATTACTGGTAATGGACATTGCATGTTGCTCTTGTAATATCATTCTGCCTAGCCTTTTCCCAACTATGTTGGGGTCAGCTTCCAGTCTAAACAGATGCCGCTGAATACCAGTATTTTACACGGAGTGACTGCCATCAGACCTCCGCAACCCAATTACTAGGCAATGCCGATATCCTAAGGTTAGTCCGGTTGTCAGACTTTCGGGCTTCTGACTACCCGTAACGACCGTCATAGGTATTCGTATAATATCCGGGACCGACGGTTTAACCTGCTCTCCGAAGCACGGAGGGGTCTTGATGTGTAACGAACGGTCACCCATCCACAGACTGACCGCGACAAGCACAGCTTATCCTCGTAAATCGTATGATCTGCGCGGTTGGTAATGAGCCATGAGCCCCTCACTGTTACTCTTGTAATATTTCATTTATTATTGTTATTCAGACATAAGGGGTTCATGGGTAATTACGATTTCCGAGGTTAAGCTGCACTTGCCGCGGTAAGTCCGTGGATGGCTGACCATTACACATCGAGACCCCTCCTTGCCTCGGAGACCACATAAACAGTCAGTCCCAGGTGTCATACAAATACCTATGACAGTCGTAACGGGAAGTCAGAAGCCCGAAAGTCTGACGACCGGTCTAACATTACAATATCGCATTGCCCAGTAACTAGGTTGCAGAGGTCTGATGGCAATTGTTCTGTGTAAAATACTGGTATTCAGCCACATCTGGTTAGACTGAAAGCTGACCCCAACATAGTTAGGAAAAAATCTAGGCAGATAGATAATTATTATTCAGCCATGATCATCCCACTGCAGGGCAAAGGCCTCCCTACCCTCCTTCCACTCCTCTCAGTTTAATGTTTTCTGCGGCCAGTCCTTCCAATAAGTGTCTAGTTCATCCCGCCATCTCCTTCTGGGCTTACCACGACGTCGTCTAACGTTGTGTGGGCTCCACGCAGGGCTGAGTTTTACCCACAGCTCGTCCGACATGCGGCCTATCAAATTAATAAAACCATGATACTTACATCAATTTTTGTGATTTGTGCATAATACATAAAAAGGTTGTATTTCTTCATCAAATACAATTTTCTGTCAGTACAAAGGCATATTCTGCATACCTGAAACCAAGAATTATTATTTATCATTTATTCTCTCTTCACAAAGTGGACTTAAAATTAATGTGTGCAAAAAATGTCTAAGCTGTATTCCACCTTTGTGAGAGACTGGTGCCTGATATAGATTTTAGGGGAAAACATGACATGTTCCACTGCTAGAATTAGCTTTAACAGAGATACAATGCAAGAGTTGAAGTTAAACAATATGCATAACAAAAATAAAAGAGGAAGTAATAACAGTAAAAAACATTACTAAACATAACATCAGACCTCAAAGGTGTATAGTAACACCCTCATTTCGCCGTTATGTTTAAGTCCCATGTAATAGAAGGCGAGTCTATTGCCATCAACCGGGCACATCTGAACTCCGGGCTGCTACTGAGGAATTCCACATGGAAAAATCCAATAATACTTTGCCCGTCCTGGGGATCGAACCCAGGACCTCAAGATCAACAGTCGCACTTGCATTCACTAGACCAATGAGGCAGTTGCTTCTACTATAAATGCTTATTTGAAATAAACATTTATTCAAAGGGTCTTCAGAAATCTCTTGGACACTGCAATTTGCAAATTGTCAAGATCTTCTGAATCTTGTTAGACGGGCGGCTGATACCAATATTGATGGGAAGATGCTAAGTTCTCAGTTTCAGGCATAATAATCCTTAAGTTATAAATAAATAAAAAGTAATTTACAATGTAATACTCACTTTTGTTTTAGTAAAGGTTTTATTCTTACTACTCATTTTGACTTTTTCTTTATTTAGATTTTTCTATCGGCTATATTTATTTTAGTTGAGTTTCACTGTTTATGCATCAAGTTATCATTTTTTTACTGATTATTACAAAATGAAACGATTTCATATTGGAAACTTATTAGAAAATGTATCTACTTGTTTTGATTCGAATTTATTATTGTATACACTAGATATATCAGTATTTTTTTATTATATTTTCGTTCATTTTTTTAAATAATGAAAGTGCTTAAAATCATTGATGTAATCGTAAATTAGTATTCACTAATTTTTTTGTTACCTACACTATATAACAGTCTTTATAATCCGTAATCACTGTTCAATTAATTCGTTTGCAAATCACCAGTGTAATGATTAAAATAAACAAAACAAAAATTAATTAAGACATCGATTCATTTGTTTTGTTTTCTTTTTTTTTCATTTCATGAAAGCTCCCGCCATAGATAATATAACACAATCACTCACAAACACGCATCACGCTTCCGTCCCGTCAGCGACAGCGTCCGCCACTTTAACAAAAAAAACCAGTCTTGTCTTTGGCAAGAAGAAAATAAAGCATCATGGTGTTGAAAATCAAGAAAAAAATATACTTAACTACTTAATTAGTGTGAAATAAATATGTATTGGGTACTGCATCTTAATTAGGTATCATAGTAATCAACAAACATGGTACGAAATAAAAATAATACTAAATCTTAATTTGTTAAGGTATGCTTAAATTGCTAGTATCCATACTCGAATTTAAAGTCTATGGTTTTGTACTATTTGGCGATTTGGCGCCAATTATTAGGAAAATTGGCGGGCAAGCGCGCGCAGATGCGCAGAATTTGCAGTTTTTTTTCTTTTCCCGCCACAACGGAATACGCAATGCAATTACGCATGAACAGACTGCACAACTGCAAGCAAAGAAGATAAAAGTGAGAGTGAATGAACGAAAAAAGCGAAAAGCATTGAAAAAGGGTAAATATGTCTTTTGTTGGTTTTATCTAGTTTTGGTATCGAAGACTAGCTATTTGTTTTTATATTGACGTGAAAAAACTTTCTCAAAGTAAGTCTGAGAAAATAATTTGTTTCGAAATGTTAAGTATAGGTACCTACTGTTTTACAAACTAGCCAAAAGATCTTCGTTGTGGAATATAATAGGATAGGCCTCCATTTAATTGATCATTTTCATTCTCTGTTACTACTTGAAAGATAAATACCTAGGTAGTAGGTACCTAGGTACATTCGTGATTGCCATTTTGTTTTTGGCCAAGGAGTTGGGATGAGCTCCTGTTTGCAAATATCAATATAGTGCGATCACCAATTTGTCTGCCAATCCTGGTGATTATGAACATTGTACGTCCATGTCCAACAGTGGACGTTTACGTGCTGATATTATTGAGGAGTGTCATATTTAGCGCCAAGCCACATCTGACGGAAGATACGTCGCCGATCTTCCGCCGGTAGGTACACATTATTCCATATAAACATCTCACACCGTACACATTTAAGATGCGATTATATGTTACTAAAATTCCTCGAATAAATTAGGTACGCAACGGAAGATCGGCGACGTATCTTCAGTCGGATGTAGCTTGGCCCTTACACTTTTAATATTATTATAGATGAGTCGACGCAACTTGCGGCAGAGGCCGCGCATTAGCTACTACGAGCCTGAAGAGCCGAGCTTGGATGAATACATTTGTAAGTACCTACATCATCTATATACAAGAGAAATATCCTGACTGACATACTAATTCATCAACGCAGAAACTTGAAATTTGGACAGTAGGTATGTTCATTTTATGGCGTAGGCATCCACTAACAGCATGTTTAGACGGGTTGAATCGCTTTCAACAAATGACTTCATCAACAAAAGTTGGAACGTTTTTGTTGCTTCAATTTGATTGAAAGTGTGTTCAGATGGTTCAAATCGCATGCGATTTAGCAGTTGATCAACTAAAATCAAACCGTGTGAACCCGCTATAAGAAAGGATTTTTAGAAATTCTACATAAAATAGGGGATTGTAGTTTGTATGACAATCCGTATTTTTTTAAAGTAAAATCAATGAAATGTAGTGTATGGGCTTTCAGTCAAAAACAATGAAATAAGTGTAGGTACAATTACAAAGCTGTGCATTCTTCTACGATGATTATCATTGAAATTTCAATTTTATTGTCTTACTATTAAATTATATGCCTATTCGTCGCATAAAAATCCCTTGCAGTGTCGTGGCTAGGGTTGCCAACTTTTATTAGAAGAAAGTGTATCTGATTTCAAAGGAGGTAAATAAAGAGGACGGACTTCCAAAAAGAGTATCATTTATTTTATATTTCTAAAAAGGTATTTTTTCGTACTTTTTGCAGCAAATAACAGTTTTTCATGGTTTTTAATATTATTAATAGCTAATAGTCGACTTTTTTGGTTATGATAATGGGTTTGCATAATATTACATGACTGGCACTAGTATAGTAAACAGTGTGTAAAAAAAGAGTATTTCAGCATACTCTATTAGTGTTATAGATTATAGAGTACGCGTACGTACATGATATATGTAGAGTACAATACTCTATTTTAGAGTACGGTTGGCAACACTAGTCGTACCGCTAATGGGCGCAGGCCCTAACTACTGGCCCACTGGCCTGCCCTGGTTAAGGCCAACATTATCACAAAAGACCGATAGATAGATGATCACGGTCACCAATCCCGTTGCCCAGCCTATACCCACTTTTTGGGTAGACGTTTTGCCCAACAGTGGACTACTTTATACCTTATATTGTTGACAGTTTGCGATGAGTGTTCAGACTTTGTGTTTGAATACTGCGCTATACATGGCCCGCTACTAGTCGTACCCGATGATAAGGTAAGAACAATTTTATTAACCTAAATTCAATAATAATTTATCAAGCAAGCCTTCAACCCAGTGGCGTAGCGTGGGAGTCGGCTGCCCTGGGCGGAAGAAAATTTTGCCGCCCTCTTATTTAGGTATTTCAATTTAATGTATACTATACATTACATATATTAATTATAGATAACTTTTCGGCAGTCAACATTATTTTGCATTGTACAGGTTAGATTTTAAATAAAAAAGTTTTTTATTATTTATTGTTAAACTTTGCGGCCGCATACAAGTGCCGCCCGGGGCGGGCCGGCCCTGCCGCCCACACTACGTTACGCCACTGGTTCAACCGCTAGGTTATCACTGTAAGGTACTGATAATTCAAGAAAAAATAATACAATGTCTTTTCTTACTCCCATAGAATACTATAATTTAATGCAATATAGGTAGGTAGGTATTATACATAATTAATATTTGTGTCTGTGTTCATGAAATGCTATATTTCTCCTAGTAGTTGGCAACCGTAGCGATCACCAAGCCTTAGCCTTTGGCCAGACTGCAAACGCAGGCGCGGGGCGGGCGCGGTGCGGCGAGTTCAAACAGAAGAACTTCATTTGAGTGTCCATAGTGGGCACGCGGGAGTGTCGCGGGGAGCGGCGCGGGCACGCGGGCGCGGGGAGCGCGCGGGTTGCTCACGCCATAGGTCGTTCATACAAGTGGCCGCAGTGAGAGCGCGGGCGGCAAGCGACAACCCGCGCTGGAGCGAGACATCTCAAACTAGTTCGAGCTGACTATGCGCGTTGTTGTGATGGCGTTTTCAAAATTAAATGTTGAAGAATTAATAAGTGCTATTCAAGCACTGTGGATGTCGAAACATCGTTTTTTAGTAAGAATTTTCCAGTAAAAATAAGTCTTCTTCATCCATATGATATTTTGACAAACACTGGACACGACAACGCTCAGAACGAAGCCACGCTCCACTGCGAACAGGTAAATCGCGCGCGTTCCCGCACCCGCGCCGCTCCCCGCACCGCGCTGCCAGTCTGGCCAAACACAGAGGGTAGACGTCAAGTCAGGCGCGGATCCAGCCCTCAAAAAAGGTTGTGGTCACAGCCACCCGAAAATCGGCCAAGTGCGAGTCGGAATATGAACTCGCTCATGATCGATATAGTGCGTTCCTACAAAGGAGATTTTTACAAAATATATGACGCCCTGACCACGATTTTGTACGGTGTATAGTTTCACGTGGGCAAAGCCGTGGGGCGAACACTAGTAAATTACTAAACCTATAAAATGTTAGTTTGTTCGCTCATTAAAATTACGTAAGTAAATGTGTGTTTGTTTGCACATCAGGGTCACATTAAGACTTTAAACTACTATCGACCTTAATAGACCATGAAAGTGTGACGTCACAAGTCTATTAGGGTTCTGGGCATGCCCATCGTGCCCACAACGGTGGATCCGCATTTGCGTCAAGTGTGGTGATTTTGTAATATCCTATGACACATACACTACAGAACGATCATTATGAAGCCTTTGTTCAGCCGTCGACATTGGTGTCGGTTCATTACACATTTTGACACTACTAAACTAGACTACCATAAACGCAACTGTCACTTTCTTTTTCTATTGAAACAGAAAGAGACAAACACCCTTAGTTTGGTTTAGTCCTGTCAAAGTGCGCAACAGAATCGACACCATTGCAGTTTTATGATCTCTTACCAGCAGGCAATTAATCTACAGATATCCACGTGCTTCCTACATACTGCTTTTGCTCAGGGCCGTAGCTATCACAGAGGCAGCTGGGAAAGTACTCGTGGGCAATAGAGGCCCTTAGAACATGTAGATAAAGGGCCCTTAATATGCTTGGGGGCCCAGAGCTTTCAGCTACGGCCCACCTTTTCTTCAATATTCATGCATTTTTTATTCTTGTCTTACATGTCTGCCGGTAGCGAGTACTAAGTTTTTTAAGGGCATAGCGGAGGGGACATAATATCTCATCTGCTGTACAGGGTCCAAATTCGTGTAATTCCTTCAAACTTCGTGATCTAGTGACAGATTGACTATGCATGGGATTTCGTCAGATTCAACAAAAAAAATATTTTTAATTAGAAAACATGGTGTTCTTAACCTAAGTCATTTTAGCATCCCGAGTTAACTGACTGCACAGAGCGATATCACGCTAGTTGTGACCAGCTGTGTCGCCATGCTTTCATTCCCTATGTGTGGCATTTAAATGTTTTAAGTACCTACCTAAAAAATAATTTCGTTTGGAATAATTTTTATTTAAACCTTATTAAGTGGTTTAGATACGATCAATTACCAATCGATTTATCTAATATCACACAAAAAAGCTTTTTTTAAATATTTAATCATTCTAAATCCTAAATCTAATTCGTTTACACCCTTTATTATTATTATTTATTACCTATGTAGGTACATTAACATTCGTGCTACCTACAAATACCCTTTTTTGTAAATCACCAAATCTCGGTACCTAACGTACATTTTTGTTAGGTACTAAAGAACTAGTCGCGGCGGTCGGCGGTGACCTCTCGCTTCCGGCTGTGGTTCTGTCCATGGTCGGGAGCGAGACTGCGTGGGAAGCCATCGCCTCCTTTTGTGAGGGGGTGATGGCGACCAAAGAGGAAGCGGAGAGGGAGAGGGAGCGGTGTGCTCTTCTCCCTTCCCGTGCCAGACGCACCGGGCGCCGGAGGGCGCGTGTACGCGATGATCTCCAGCCACCCTAGTGTGTGGCCTGCGGGCGGCGGGTTAGGGGACCCGCCGCCCGACCCGTAACAGGCCCGAGAAGGCGGCGCGCTGTGTTCCGTGCGCGCTTCTCAGGAGGACGTGGGGCAAGGCCCCACAGTGGAGAGGTCCGCCATGGGTTGGCGGACCGGGACCTGCCGGGGTTGCGGTGCATGCTCTTGCGAATCCCGCGACCCCGGCCGTACGGTCAGGAGTAGGAACACCGTTGGTTTTTAGCCGGTAAGAGTCCGGCAGACCCCCTCGCCTTCCCCGGGCGAGGGATATCCATGAGGATTTTCCAAAGAGAAAAAAAAAAGGTACTAAAGAACTGAGTTCCAAAGTTAAATTCTGTTTAGGTTCCATCCAAAAGTCCTTTCCCGCCTTACGTCCCCCGCGCCGCCCTCACTATACCGCATGTGTTCCTACACCTCGCACCCTCCATCATACCAGGTATGTCACCTATCCTTGTCCTAAAACATATGTTTCTAAGTATTATGAGGTTCTGATCGATGGGATTCTACAATCGTAATGCTATATGTCAGGAGTGGCCAACTTGATTCGACCCAAGATCTACTGTTTAATGAGTAGACTCTGTGCGATCTACCAATTACATAATCAGTAGGTACCTCTTCATTCAACTTATATTTTTCTTTGCCTTGCCATGATCGACTGGATTAAGAGCCGCGATTGACCAGTCGATCGCGATCGACTGGTTGGCCACCCCTGCTGTATGTTTACCAAAACTTATTGAAATGGGTCAAACAATAGGGGTCAACTGAACTTTTATTCTAATTTATATGCGCTATAGGCTATAGCTATAGTTATAGGCGCTATCAAGACTACTACTGCTTCTTTATAAAAACCAATTAATTATTTGGTATTTGAAGGTCTTTGCCCAGCAGTGGGATGCAAAAGGATAACAATAGCAATAACTGCATTCAACATATCGAAAAGGTTCCGAAGTAAAGCAGGAAACAGCGTCAGCGCAAGATTGATCACCAATCCGTTTGCGTAAATGGTTACTCTCCAATATACAATTAGTTACCATTCAAGTAGTACCTACAATACCTATCATTCTGGTGGACTGCGATAGAGATATTTTTAACCCCCGACAAAAAAAAGAGGGGTGTTATAAGTTTAACGCGTGTATCTGTGTGTCTGTCTGTGGCATCGTAGCTCCCAAACGAATAGACCGATTTAGATGCGATTTTTTCTGTTTGAAAGCTGATGTAATCGAGATGGTTCTTGGCTATACTTTATGAAGATCTGTTCAGGCGTTTGAAGATCATCAGCTCATTTCCTACTTGAAATTAAACATTTAAAAAACCCCCGACTCAAAAAAGAACCCCAAAAAAGTAAAAAATAAAATATGTTTATTGGCCATTTAACTTTATTAAAAGTACATAATAATATTTTGATTCAAGCTTCGTCACGTCGAGGGACGGCTAAGTAAATTATCATTACCAAGCTTCTTTTTTAACCCCCGACGCAAAAACGACGGGGTGTTATAAGTTTGACGTGTCTGTGTGTGTGTCTGTCTGTGGCATCGTAGCTCCCAAACAAATAGACCGATTTTGATGCAGCTTTTTCTGTTTGAAAGCTGATGTAATCGAGATGGTTCTTGGCTATAAATCATGAAGATCTGTTCAGGCGTTTGAAGATCATCAGCTCATTTCGTACTTGACAAAAGGGGCTTTCCAACTTTCACAGGTCCGATTGATATGAAATTTGGTGTACTGTTACTTCGGTGGTATTTCCAAGACATGGCAACCATGAGCTAATGCTGCAGTATCAAGTAGTCTGCAGGATACCCAACCCCTCAGCAACTTACAGCAGATATAGCATGTTTGGGCTTCATAAGAATGGTCTCAATGATCAGATGTTAGATAGAGGATGATGTCTACTAGTAATTTAAAAAGGGTCAAATAAAAATTAAATTAAAAATTTAAATAACCCCCGAAAAAAAATAACCTCTAAAAGTAAAAAAATATTTTCTGTCTCGGGGATTTTTTTTTTAAATTAATTTTTTAATAAACATATCACACTCAGGCGCTGGTCTAGGTGTATTCAGCACTCTGACCCTGCCGCGCGGCGTACGCTTCGGTCCGTACTGTGGACAACGCACACAACAAGTTGACTCCATGTACTGTTGGCAGGTATGCAATTTTTCATTACCTATTTTCTTCATTTTAACTAAAATCATTTAATAATTTTATGCTTTTTCCTTGAAAATCTTTTATCTGTTTTTTTTTTCAACTTGCCATCATCAGGCCGTTTCTATACAAGGTTAGTCGGAAAGGGGGTACTAAGCCGAAAGGGTGTTAAAGTACCCATAATAAGGGATAACTTTTGTTCTACAACTTTTCCCAAAACTCGATAGTTTAAAAGAAATAGGTTTTCAAAGATTTCGTAAAAAATATGCTAAAATCTATCTGTCCATAGCTATGATCAGCTGTGTTTGCAATTTAGGTCATATTTGGGGTCACGGATTAGAAACTTAATTTTCTGAATTCATAACTGAAGCAGGAATGTTTCTTTTTTGAAAAAACTAAAATAAAAATCTTTTTGCATGCAAATAAAAATTATCGAATTTTGAAATTTTAACACTTGCTTTAAAATAGTCATCAGTGATACTTTAAGTGGCCCGCGGCTTAGTACCCCCTTTCCGACTAACCTTGTATAAGGTCCGGGTTTTAGTCTAAGTAGATGCGGCTGACTATTAATATTTTCCGCAACACAATTACTGTCATCAGACCTCCGCAACCGGTAGTAATCTCTAGTTTAACCCGGTTGTCAGTTTATTTGGTTTTATTTTATGACTGCCCGCATCTACTGGAAGAGATGGTTAAATATGCACTTTGAGACACGAAGTGGTCGGAATGTACAAGGCATAATCGATCCCAGGCCAGGTGTGCATGGCGTTAACAGAAAGCTGGTATTGCCGCCATCGGCACTCCTCCCCCCCATCATCATCATACAAACACTCTGCCCACGGGGATAGGTGACTTACAACTACGTCTCTGGACCGGTTGATATATGCGATATCCATTGAGCCACTAGCCCCTCTTGTCATTCTATACAACGACTTCGCTAGATATACGATCGCAACAACAAGCGGTCCCACGTGGTGGACGCGGCGGATGGCAACCGCTCCAACTGGATGCGCTACGTCAACTGCTCTCGACACTGGAAAGAACAAAACCTGCTCGCATACCAGTATCAAGGACAACTCTACTATCGGTATGTAACCTTCATCCTATCTTACAACTAGGGCTGTCCCACGAACTAGTTCATAAAAGTCCAATGCTGGACATAGGCTCCATAAGACTGTTAAAATGAACGCTCGTTAACGAATATTGTCACAATACCATCGCAATTAGCAAATGTGGTGATCGCAGTTATGGTGTTAGCGAAAAGGCGAATGGTGTCTATCCGCTTGATACTCGTACATCACCTGTTACGGCTGGGAGCCTATGGTTGCTTTTGGTAGTATAAATAAGCTAGTCTGGACAGCTGTTATTACCAAGCGTAGTACTGGGTATCATCAGTTTCATCATGATGTAAGCCTTGAAACAAGTTTGAAACAGCAGGTGCCATCTGAATTCGCGGAATTAAAGAAAAGATAGCAGAAGGCTGTGGTGATGCGGGCCTTCTTTGATCGCTAGATCAAAGAGTAGCTAAGTTGTTCCCACTGCCAACCATACGGATACGGCATGGCCTATGCTTTAAAATACGAGTACTTACTCAATCTACCTAGCCTTTTCCCAAGTATTTTGGTGTCAGCTTCAAGTCTATCCAGATGCGGCTGAATACCAGTATTTTACACGGAGCGACTGCCATCAGACCTCCGCAACTCAGTTACTGGACAATGCCGATATCCTAAGGTTAGACCAGTTGTCAGACATTTCGGGCTTTCGACTTCCCGTAACGACTGTCATAGGTATTCGTATGGCACCCGGGACCGACTGTTTAACGTGCTCTCCGAGGCACGGAAGGGTCTTGATGTGCAACGTACGGTCACCCATCCACGGACTGACCGCGGCAAGCGCAGCTTAACCTCGCAAATCGTATGATTCGCGCGGTTGGTAATTAGCCACGAACCCCTCTAAAATATGAGTAGTTACTGCACGTACCTAATGTTTCAGGACAATAAAAATAATTCCTCGCTTTACTGAGCTGATGGTGTTCTACGGCAGCGAGTTCGCAAATGCACTTCACATCAACCTTAGCAAGTACAACTCGCCGCCTGGATATGCTCAGAAATTCGGTAAATATCTCATACCTACTCTACAATTTAATCCAATAAAATTGAAATGATATTACTTACTGGTAAAATATAACTGGAAAAATGGCAAGAATAACCAAGCCTTTAGGAGAAGTACTCCATGCTAAGACACGGACCCAACATGGGCCTCGAAACTCTAGGCCTTGCACCAAAGTTGGCCGCTCTCCCTATCCTATGCGGCCGAAAAGTGGTAGGCGGCGGGGCCACTAACCTGACCCGTCGCAGGGGGACCAGGGGTGCCCAGACACGGGGTAGCCTGGCGCCCATGTGCCTGTTTGGTCCCCGGGGTGGTCACGGCGTGCCATGTGTTCTGGTGCGCCGGTGCTCCCCGCGCCTCTCAGGAGGTCTTGGGGTGGGGCCCCACAGTGCAGAGGTCCACCAGCAGTTGGTGGACCAAGACCTGCCGGGGTTGCGGTGCATGCGCGGGGCGAATTCCGCGTCGCAGGTCGGCGGTCAGTAGGAGGAACACCGTGGGTTTTTAGCCGGTAAGAGTCCGGCAGACCCCCTCGCCTACCCCGAGCGAGGGACATCCATGAGGATTTTCCCAAAGGCCTAGCACCAACGTTTGGCGTATAGTATCGTAAACGTATCCAATGTAAGCTGTGTAATATAGCAGTGATAACCTAGTGGTGTGACCGTCGGACTGCCAAATCATAGGTCTCGAGTTCGAACCCAAGGCACGGTCTTCGACTTTTCGAATTCATGTGCGTATTGTATAATTATCACTTGCTTAAAAACGGTGAAGGAAAACATCGTGAGGAAACTGGCATGCCTGAGAGATATTTCTCGACGGCATGTGAAGCCAAGTCAGAGGCCCATGGGCGGCATAAACTGTGACACCAGGTTAGTCACTAATCACACGAAAAGAAGCAGAAGATGTAAGCAAATTTTGAATCGAAAATTCATTTTGGTTTATTTTTTTGCAACATGCACAATTTGTATCATACACCTTAGATATGAATAGTTTTCAATTTAATGTGCGAAACGAGTACATCCGATTTGAAATTCACTTTCACTAACGTTATGTTTACGTTACTAACGTGGCATCATTCGTGCTAGATTTACTTGTAATTGAACACTCGACAGCCGCGTTAGTGACCACTAAAAAGATAATCGCCTTATTTTATTTTGAAATACATGCTTACATTTATATATAGGTGCACCTGCTGCGAAGAAACCTAAAGACACACGAAGTGAAAAAAACAACGATATAATTCCAACCAAGGATAAGACTAATGGACAAGTAGACACGAAAATTATAGATAAAACTAACAGTAGTAAGTTAAAATCTGTTAACAAACGTAAGAAACCTATTTCTAATAAGACTTCTATAAAAACTAAACTTAATAACAGTTCTAATAAAGAAAATTTGAAACAGACAAAATGTTCTAATAAGACTTCTATAAATGCCAAACTTAATAACAGTTGTAATGAAGAAAATATAAAAGAAACAAAAAAATCTAATAAGACTTCTATAAAACCCAAATTTAATAACAGTTCTGATAAAGAAGTTATAAAACAGACAATATTTTCTGACAAGACTTCTATAAAACTCAAAGTTAATAACAGCCCTATTAAAAAAAATATAGAAGAGACAATAATTCAAGATAATTCAGCATTATTGCAGTGTAATAATATTGACAAAGACGAATTTAAATGTAACGTTTGTAATTACAAAGGTATTAATAGAAATGATATACAGACGCATAGTTCGAGACACAGTAGTTTAATTAAAGAAAAGGATTATTTAACTATACATAAACGTATTCATATGGGACAAAAATCGTACAATTGTGATATTTGTCAGAAGAGGTTTAGCCAAAAGGGTAGTTTGAAAATACATATTCGTATACACTCTGGAGAAAAGCCGTATAAATGTGACATATGTGAAAGAAGTTTTAATCAGAAAATTAGTTTGAAAACTCACATTTACTCACATACTGGTACGAAACCATATAAATGTGATATTTGTCAGAGAAGATTTAGCCAAAAAAGTAAATTAAAAAATCATATTCGCACACATAGTGGAGAAAAGCCGTATAAATGTGACACATGTCATAGTTGTTTTAATCACAAAAGTAATTTGAATATTCACATTCGCACACATACTGGTATGGAACCATATAAATGTGATACATGTCAGAAGAGATTTAAGCAAAAATGTAATTTGAAAAGACATATTCGTATTCATACAGGTGAGAAACCATATAAATGTGATATTTGTCAGAGAAGATTTAGCCTAAAGAGTACTTTAAAAAATCATATTCGCACACACAGTGGAGAAAAGCCGTATAAATGTGACACATGTGAAAGAAGTTTTAATCAGAAAAGTAATTTGAATACTCACATTCGCACACATTGTTGAAAAGTCATATAAATGTGATATTTGTTTTAGTCGAAAACATACTTTGCCAAGTCATATTCGTACCTATTCATACTGGTGAAAAACCATATAATTGTCACAGAACTTTTACTGTAAAGGATTATTTAACAATACATAAACGTATTCATAGAGGCGAACAGCCATATAAATGTAGTGTCATATTAGTTTTAGCCGAAAAGGTAATCTAGAAAGACATTCGCACACACAGGTGTGAAACATATTCTTGTAATATACATATTACGTGAGAAGAGGTTTAGCCAAAAGGGTCTTTTAAAATAATTTTTCACACACACACACTGGTGACAAACCTTATAAATAATATGATATTTATCAGAGAAGACATTTAGTCAAATGAATCATTTGAAAATTCACATTCGCATTCACACTGGTGAAAAGCCATTTAAAATTTAAATGTGACATGCCAGTGAAGTTATAGTTATCAAACTCATTTTAAAAGACATGCGCACCCACACTCTTGATAGTTATAGTGATCAAACTAATTTTAAAAGACATGCGCACACACATTCTTGAAAGTTATAGTGATCAAACTAATTTTAAAAGACACGCGCACACGCACTCTTGGTAGTTATAGTGATCAAACTAATTTTAAAAGACATGCGCACACACATTCTTGAAAGTTATAGTGATCAAACTAATTTTAAAAGCCATGCGCACACACACTCTTGAAAGTTATAGTGATCAATCTACTTTTAAAAAACATGCAAGCGCACTCTGTTTAAAAGTTATAGAGATCAAACAAATTTTTATGCGCACACACACTTGCATATTTATATTTTAAATATAATGTACCTCAGAGTTATATGTCGGATTCACACTAGACTTACGTGTCGTGTCGTGACGCGTCAATAAGTGCATGTGACGCTATCGGATTCATATTATATTTTGTACTAGACTATTACCCGCGGTTTCACCAGCATTCTAGGGGAACTACTTGATGTACCCGGATAAAAAGTATCCTATATGTTAATCCAGGGCGTATCTGTGTGCCAAATCTCATCCAAATCCGTTCAGCTGTTTTTTCGTGAAAGTGTAACAGACATCCATACATACAAACTTTCGCGTTTATAAGTAATATTAGTAAGGATGAAGGTGTGCACACTAGACTTAAGTGCTTATTACACTATTCGATTTTTAGGAAATCTAATTAGGAACACTCTAACTAGGAAGTTAGAAGCTAGTGATCACACTACACTAAATTGAATTCTAAATCGGAGCGACGACTAGGGTTGCCACCTTTTTTTTGATCAAATATAGTATTTTTCCCAAAAATGATGCAGAAATATAGTACTTTTGAGAAATTCAGGGAAAAAAAATGTATGCATTTATTTTTTATCATTATGTACTTTTCCATATATACTTTTTATTGCTCTTCGCTTCGCTCAAGTATATACTCAAACCGCTGTAAATCAAATCCACAAATCCGATCTGGCAACCCTGGTCTAAATCGTAGCGATGCGATTACACTTACCTAAATCGTAAACAATTTAGGAACCTTCGATCGGGACCTTCCTAAATCGGAATCTAACTGTCTAACTCTCTAACTCCATCCACACCTTCCGATTTCCTAATTAGATTTCCTAAAAATCGAAGAGTGTAATAAGCACTCGTGTCGTGTTGTGTCGCGTAAGTCTAGTGTGAATCCGGCATTAGAAAGAGCATATAATCAGTACGTTTAGTTTAGTGAAATGTCTTCAAACGACATGGATGAATAGTCTTATAAAATATGATATAGGTAGTTAATTATAACAAATAATTTTAAGATCCAAGTAGTTTCAGGCGCCGTGTTTGTTTGCGTTACCTTGTCTCCTTTAACCTTTTGGACGCCATTGTCACATATACGTGACAAACGAAAGTTTACCCTGTACGGCAGCGTCACAAATGTGTGACAAAAACGATGGAATTACAGTTACCTTGGCGTGGGGGGTACGCCGATACATTTTTGCTCTGGCGTCCAAAAGGTTAATGATTAAAATATTACATACATTGAACGTAAAACAGTATATTTAAAAAAAAAACATTGGTCGCGTTTCTTGGTCCAAGAACGCAAACAATTTCAAGAGAATGAAATGTAAACTCACAAATTATGAAACTCCGTCACTTATTGGCTAGCTATTAATTAGGTAACCATTTGTTAATACTTTGCAAAGGCGACCTTATTTCTTGATGGTTTTAGTTAACTACCCCCGTAGAAGAACCTGATAGGACTAGTTAAGCTTTTTTGTTTAATTTTACTCTTTTATTGTGGTTATGATTAATTTATAAACACGTTGTTTGTTTACTTAAAGATTTATATTTCGTTATTTTTAATTTATTTTAATATAATTTATTTCTTGTTTTATTATCACATAAGGGAACGTACCCATACTACGTGACCCTTTTTTTTTACAATATTTTACCCCCCCCCCCCCTCGGTGACCACCCGTAGTAAATGCCAATACCCCCCTCTACCCCTCTAATTGTCACATAGTAATTAATAAATATGGTTTTAAACAATTTATTGGAAACAAAGATAAAAAACAAAAATTTTCTCATATGTGCGTTAGTGTTGCCACCTGTGAATTAAAAAGCGCTAAGCGCTGCGCGCCATATTTGAATATAGCTCGAAAAAGCGCGAGATTTTCCAAGAGGATATTGACTACGTGACGAAAACCTAAGTCCCCCCCCGCCCCTGTGACGAAGCGTGGTATTTTGAAGACCCTCCCTCCCCTGAACGGGTCACGTAGTATGTATAGGTACGTTCCCTAACGTCAACTCCGAAATGTCTTTAAATCACAATTTACTCATCAAACCTCTATACTTTAAACGGTCAGGCAGAAATGTACTGCTTTTCTTTGATGACGAAATTAAAGCCTTGGAATCCACTAAGGGACAAGTGGAGCAAAATGTCGCGGAACAATTCACTCACCCACACCCTCTCGAAGCGGCGGCTTGCAGCATATCCCGCGTCTCGTAGAAATGACGCACAATGTTGCGCGTCAGGTTGGGGAACATTTTGTCTCCTATTGAATCCAAGACTTTTAGACACACGTTATAAGAGAGGTAATCAACTAACAATAATAGTATAACGATCAAACGGTCGTGGTTGAGCTGCGGTTTTATGACAATTTTAAAACTTTTTTTTTTAAATTGCCTCCTCCTTACGTTAGTGTTCCCCGCTTGTACGGTCAGACATTGTTGTCTATTCTGTAGCACATTTTGACAGTACTAAACTAGACTAAACGCAACTGTCACTTTATTTTTGTATTGAAACAGAAAGAGACAAACACCCTTAGTTTAGTCTTGTCAAAGTGCGCAACAGAATCGACACCATTGATTGTTGAGCCACTTATCACCATTCATAATTCCAGTACAATAATGCCTTCAGGGTAATGTTGGGTTTGCCTCGCTACTGTAGTGCGTCTGATATGTTTGCACGTGCGCGAACAGACGATTTCTATGCTATATTGCGTAAAAGAGTCGCCTCAGTAATGAGCAGAGTGAGGGAGGGCCCCAACATTATCTTGAAGACATTGAGTGGCAAAGTCGACAGTCCCTTCCTTGGACATTGGGTGGATACTCATTTGTCTACGCGGTGTCCGTTTGTAGGGGTGCGGTCGGGGTGAAGTTGTGGTCGGTGGATGTAGCTCTGACCTACTTTAGTTTTAATTATTTATGTTTTTATAATTTACCAACATATGGATGTACCTTGTCCGAAATAAATTTGATTGATTGATTGATTGGTTGATAATTTGGCCGTGTTTTACAACTGTGATGAATGACACCTACACGTTTTAACAAATTACTATGCGTGCCAAATTAGAATAGGATCGCGCTTGCTACAACTTCACACGATAGCTGTCAAATTGGTACTGCCAGCAAAAAAATACTATGAAAAAAAAAAGTTATTTTTTTTTATTCATAGATTTAATTATTATTTACATTCATTTTTATAAAATATTATTTATTGAATTCCATAAATAAATAATTTTGAATAATTTAATAATATTTGAAAACAGTATTCATTAAAGAAATGAACCAATATATATAGTTAACTTCACGAAATGCTACTGGTCACCCTAATATGTCGCCATAATAATAATATAATTACTGTGTAATTTAATTTGGCGTAAAATTGATAAGAAATACCAAAAAAGTGAACAAAAATAATTAAACTGAATATAATTTCATTATTTACTTTTTTGCACACCTTACACTTTGGTAATGAAGTTCACGAGTATTGCGGAACAAAATGGCGTCTTGACAGTGCTATTCTTATTTGGCACGCGTAGTACATGTCAGTGTATAACCCGACAAAATTAAGAATAGTGAAGGTGGCTCAACAATCAATGTCTGTGTCCGTACCTTTTTTATTTACTTATAAGTTTTTATTATTGTGTACTTGTGATTTCGTTTTATTTAGAAGAAAAGATCTTTTGATTTTTATTAACAGTGGATAGTGATTTATGTTTTAATGAATGTCTTTTATCTCAAGTCTTTTGCTTTGGTATTTTGTTGACTTCTTATTTTGTTTTAATTATAGCTTTGATTCTTTTATACGAAATAAAATTATTTCTTTGACACTGTTGTTTTTCTTGATAATAATCAAACGAAACCATGAAGATATATGTAAAAATGGAGAGCACACTACAAACATCTACTGAACGTCAAAATATTTGGCCTTGAATATTTGCTTTGGAATTATCTCTTTCTATATAGGGTACTTAGAAAGAGACAGAATTCCAAAATAATTATTTAAGGCCAAATGTTTCGATTTTCAGTAGGTGTTCGTAGTGTGGTCTACATCTTTACATTTATATGTACCTTCATGATCAAAACTAAGATTATAATGGTAATAGGGGTTCTAACGTAAATTTATATTAACTGCAACTAGCTCATATGAATGACATTTTGCAAACTTTAATTAGACAAATGAAACACAAAAATCATTTAAAAAATGTATTGTAGACTTCCAGTAGACAAGTCGATCACAATATTAAGATATGTGTACACTGCATATAACATAATTATGTAAATATTTAAATCACAATATAACTGATAACTTAAAAACACCCTTCTTCATGAAAAAATTAGATAAATGTTTGATAAAAGCTCGACATTTATATACAAGAAATATTCCCCTATTTAAGTGTCCAGCATAAACAACGTATACTGAGAGTTTTTGGGTTCCTAATGATTAGACGGGCTGTTAGGCTGGTTGTAGTCACGCTGACCGTCGGCGCTGACAGCCGAAACGTATGAACTTCTAGGAAGCATTTTAGAGTAACGCGTAGATGTCAGCGCGTGCGGTGGTCTGCGACAGGTCAGCGGCCGTACGTATTTTTGTGCGTCTGTACTCCGGCATGATCAAGACGATACTGAAACGTCGCGCGCAGAACCTCAGCGCTGACAAGCTACGCGATGTCAGCACCGATGGTCAGCGTAACTCTAAAACCAGCCTTATTGATTTATAGTGGGATTATCAAGTGGTTCACATAAGAACATTTTCATATATCTTAAATAATCTAATAATTCATGATGAAAGATAAGGTTTTTCCTAAAAGTACTAAATAATTTTAAATGTTAAAGCAAAGTACTGGACCAAGTATTTTTAACATTTCTATAACCCCCAGTAATTTAATTGCGGAGGTCTGATTGCAGTCGCTACGCGGTATGTGTAAAATACTGATATTGAGCTTCAACTGGATATAAAAAATACTTAGGAGAAAGCTAGCACACTAAGACCTATACTTATAAACAGCGCCGATTTGAGAGATCTCTCTTAAGCATAGGCGTATTCAGGGTGGGGCAAGTGGGGCACACCCTAACTCAGGAAAGAATAGGTAAATGGTCTAGATTCAGTCAACTCAAACTTTTATTTGCTTTCCACAATGGTATTAATAGATGGTGAGTAAATATATATAGTACATCGTGGACCCTGTTGGGCACGCAAAAATATTAGGAGAGAGGAAGGAATTGGTAAGTAATTTTTAACCGAATTCAAAAAAGAAGGAGGTTTCTCAATTCGACCGTATATATTTTTATTTATTTATTGAAGTATCTAGGTAGATTTTCGTATTCCTAATTCAATATTGATAGTAAGTATTGTTGTGACTATTTATATTTATTAGTTTTTAATTACCTATAATTATAATGTACTTATCTGTAGTTTTAGTTTTGCCACCCATGTCCACAGAACAATTACCCAAAATAGGTTGACCAATGCCAGACTCAGTCTATACTTATTTGGACCTCAAAAATAAGGTTATGGGGCAAATTTGCCCCATAATCCCAGCCTGCAGTTCCAGATTTATTGAAAAGACAAATATTTACTGTCTGGCTGAGTTTTCCCCACTCTGGACAAAATCCTGATTACGCCCATGTAAGTGTAGTTTAAAAATCAATAGAAACGTATTTAAAAAAAATATGACGACATATGTATGGAATTCTAATTTATGGTAGATGTTATTGGAAGTCATTTTTTTTAGGTAGGACCACTCGCAATGCAACAACTCTCCGATGTTGAAACTGCTTAACTGGACAATCCTGTGGTGGCCAAAAATTACCTTTAAGGCCCCCAGCCAGCTATGGATTTAAATTAAATGGCTGAACACTAAGGGCACCCCCGTGGGGATCGGGCCTCGGCTTAGTGGGTCATTGAGGGGGGGGGGGGGGAACTAGGCTCAGCTTCGCGGGCTGGCTCGTCGAGCAAGGGTCGGGCTGTGAAGTTACAAGGGGGACGCGGTGGGCCTCGGCGGCGGGGCTGGAGTCGCGGTCGGTATTTACTGTTGGAAGTCAAATGAGAGCTGTTTATTAATACGGGCCTACAAATAATAGTACCACAGTGTAACTAACCAACTCCATACAGTGGTACATCGAGAGTTTGACATTGACAGTTGTTAAAGGCAGTTCGGGACATGACGTTACCGCGATGGACGACTGTATGGAATGGCTAGACTGTGATAGTACAGTACCCGGCAACATATACAAGGTTAGTCGGAAAGGGGGTACTAAGCCGAAAGGGTGTTAGAGTACCCATAATAAGGGATAACTTTTGTTCTACAACTTTTCCCAAAAATCGATAGTTTAAGAGAAATAGCTTTTCAAAGATTTCTTAAAAAAATATGCTAAAATATATCTATCCATAGCTATGATCAGCTGTGTTTACTATTTAGGTCATATTTGAGGTCACGGATTAGAAACTTAATTTTCTGAATTCATAACTAAAGCAGGTATGATTTTTTTTTGAAAAAACTAAAATAAAAATCTTTTTGCATGCAAATAAAAATTATCGAATTTTGAAATTTTTACAATAGCTTTAAAATAGTCATCAGTGATACTTTAAGTGGCCCGCAGCTTAGTACCCCCTTTCCGACTAACCTTGTATATTGCACATCGACCTTTAGAAAGAGATATTGGCTAGCTTCGGCATTATAGAGCGTCATCTCTGTCGCACGAAGCGACAAAACGTCACATAGGTGCGAGTGACGGAGACGACGCTCTACGAAGCCAAAGCTGCCCGATTGTCTCTTTCTGAAGCTCGATGTGTAACATTAACTGCCGGGTACCTACTGGAAATCATTATGATATCGGCAAATAGATACTTTCTGACCATTTGCCGAGTTAAGAAAAACATAAATTAAATATTTAGCACTTTTAATATCAGAAAATATTCATATGATTTTTTAAATAAGAAGTAAACAATTTGCCAATAAATAAGTATTAGATTCATTAGAGATCGCATTAAAAAAAGTCTTAAACCACGGTTGTTTCAAATGACAGATTTACATATTGTTACTTAAATGATGTACAATCGGCAAAACAGACAAGTATGCAGGCTTAATAAGTTTATGAGTGCGCTAGGTGGCCTAATCTTTTTCACCACCTGTGGATTAAAAGTTATCACATAGGTACACAATAACAGTGTCAGTAGGTCTATCACGAACGAAAATACAACGGTCCTATATCATTTTGTTTTATTTTTTTGCGAAATGCACAATTTGTAAAATACATAGGTATGAATAAAGTGATACTAACTCTATTGCTATCTGTACAAGTCATTCCAGACTGTGTAACATTTAAATTTACATTTCATTAAAATGCAATAATTAGTTCGTTTCTACCGTGACAAGTGTCGCGGAAATTGTCGACTTTTTTATATGAGATTCAACAAAATCAATGACATTTTTTCATTGTCGTGACGTGCATTGCATTACAACAACACGTCATTTGTAAACAACCGTGTTACAACAAAAATTCAAAGACTCATTATTCTTAAAACTATATATGGACTGGGAACAAAATTGACACAATGATAATTGATAATATCTTTATAATAAAAGTTATAATATTTTCATTTCTATATCGACGAGACGATTCGATAAATATCCAAGTAGGTACAAGTACTACGACATAATTTATACATCTCGGCAATCTCCGTTTCCGACTTTGTACGAATTATGCGACCAATTTTAAGAGACCCATCAGTCAAAAGTGACAATGATGTTGTAACAGGTCTATTATATATTGGATATCATCTTCGCGTGTTCGTATTTACGAACATAGACGAAGATTACCGAGGCGTTCAAATTAAGTTGTAGTACTGTACTATCTTATATTCAGATCTCTTAACTCAGGTTCAAATAAGAAAATATGACCCAAATAACCTATGGACTGAATATACTGAAATGAAGATATTTAAAAATATATACAAGGTGTAAAAAGACCCTTCACCAAGCCGTCAACCATGCATTCAGTACATCAAACTAAGTAACCCTACGCAAAAATTGTCGCTGGGAAACGACTTTTTTTTGGGTGTAAAATTTCGTTTTACTGTAACGCACTCAAAACACTGTGCTGATAGATGCAATGAGTAGTAAACGGGTAATGGAGGTATTTCAAGTACATGTGCAACCTTCAAAACTCGTATTTTAAAAAAAAAGTTGTGAAAAAGTTGGAACTTTGACCTCCAATATCTCCGTAACTAGAAGGTTCCCAGGCATAGTCCAGAACAAAAAAATGATCGCAATGACGTGGAGAATAAGTGCCTTTCGGCTTCGTTAAAGGTCTTTTTACACCGTTTATATGTAACATATTAAGCTGCACAGAAATGGTAAAATATTGAAAAAAGATCGTATAAAATCTTGTACAATTAATAATATACATATTATATCACAATGGAGATTGCTTTAATTATTACATCTTAACGCTTTTCCCATATGGGGTAGGCAGCCTTCGAATTAAATATATATGTACACATTATGCAATTAAAAAATACAATTTATCAGATGTCGTCTATGGTTTTTGTACAAAAATATCTGTTTGAGAGAGGAATGCTATGTAAAATAACAGTCAGCTATGTGTAAAATATAACATGAAACATGAAATTAATACATTTTGTGTAATATAATAATGCAAAACATTGCTTTTTCACGAAGGATTTTTCGCAAGTTCTAACCTAAATACCATTTTCAAAACATGAAAATGTTAATAATTCGGCGTTATTAGCCATTTGTATGGGTATAGTTTATAAAAACGCCTCAGGGCGCGCCCTACGTGAAAAATACAATCGTTTTTAAATAATAATTATGACAACTTGCACGAACCTTACATGAGATACCAATAAGCAATTATAATAATTAAAAAAAATGATAACGCTTACTATTAAATGGAAAAAAGTTCTATCAAAATCTGTATACCCTATTATTACTTGTAAAATGTATATGAAATGGTAAATATTTTTAAAAAACTGTGAATTTCCGAGACATTTCCTACAAAATTTGTGTTTATTATACAAAATTGATCCCTTATATTACATAAATATAAACATCACGACTTTTTCCAAAAAGGGGGGTAGTCAGAAAATACCCCACCTCGCGTGTTACTATTCTTACATACTCCTGTTTCATACACATTCATTCATCTATATGTCATATATCTATATTTCATATACATGCGCGCCGGCTGCGAGTACGCAGTTGACACAGATATCGAGTTAAATAGATACCGCAATTTTATCGGAAATATATGAAAATACATTTTTTGTTCCAACTAGCTACTTAACGATGGCAATTTAGTGCTGGGAAGTAGACATTGCGCACGCCTCACGCACGTCGACCAGTAAGAGGACGCGCACACGTATACTGTAAGCATTCGCGCTTGTAGAAACGGAAACAGTCGAGAGGGAACTGACCTATGGTCAATTATTAAAACGCTATTGCTGTTATCGCCCGGTTTCTGAGTATGCAACGCTAACCAAGAGATAAACAAGGTTTGAGCATGATTTTAAGTAAAACTATACAAAACAATTCTCAATTTTTACTTATCTTAAATTTTTTCAATCAGAAACCGGCCCTAATTCTCGTTCAATCACTGTCACTCTAAGGCGAAGTGACAGCGACAGCACGAAATTAACGGCAACTTTAAATTGAGCAGCGTTTAAGTGTGTTCACGCTACGCAACGCATCGTGGACAACACTAACTGGGGAGGGGTGAGGCGCGAGAGGCGCAGAGACCGACGCAAGCCGAGCGATCGCCTACTTCGCCCACAGCGCGACCACGTCCGACCGTTCTCGCCAACCTACCTAACGTTCTTGTTGCATTTTATTGTTACTTATTTTATAAGCTTACCTGCATTACATGTTAAATAGTGCAAAAAGTTGTTTGTTTGGAGAGTTCCCAACAAGTGCTTGACCATTAACAGTGTAACATGTAGGAGGATTGCTCCTACTTAATGGCACGCAAAGTACGTCAACATGCGTTATCTATTTAACTCTTTATCTATGGTAGCTGACCTTTTTGAAAGATAGCACCAATGAGGTTAATTTATGTCCTTTTAAAGTGATTCTTTTCCAATTAACACACTCTATAAAATTAAATATTATTTACATACATACAATATTTTCAAGACAAATGGCTAAGGGAGCGTTCAAGTATTACGTAACGAATTTGGGGAAGGGGGGGGGGGTCTTCTGAAACTTTACGATGTGTTACAGGGGAGGGAGGGGGGGTTTGATCTACGTGTTACGTAACATTGTTTTAACCCTTCAGAACGGTCGCGTAGAGATATTTTTTCTCACGCAATTTTTAAAACGTTTTTTTTCTCAAAATTTCACTAGGGGGGGGGGGGGGGGTACAGAAAAACGTTACGGTGCGCTACATGGGGGGGAGGGGGTGTTTAAAATCTCCAAAAATTGCGTTACGTAATACTTGAACGCTCCCTAAATACTCAAACGCTACTCTAATTTTAAGTTTTCGTTAATTTCGTGGTGCCACTCTCATTTCGCCTTAGAGTGACAGTGACAGCACGAGACTTAACGGCAACTTAAAATTTAGTAGCGTTTGAGTATTTGGCCGTTAGAGACTGGGTCGTGTAATCAAATTAAATAATTAGCCTATCAGACAATCTACCTTCGCGAATGATTAAAAATGTCATTTCTGTATATTATGACTATTTGAAGTGCCTTTTCGTTGGAGTAACTCCGTTCCTCGTTCCTCCACAGTTCTCATATGACGATCTTTACTTCCAAATATCTCAACAACGTGATACTTTAGGGCACCATATTGCTGACATTTTTCGTTTGTTTAAGTGTCCTCTGTCCATATACTGGGTGTAAAAATACCCTTAACGAAGCCGAAGTCTACGCATACTGTACATAAAACTAAGTAACATACAGCAAAAATAATTGCTGGGAAACGACTTTTATTTTTTGGTATTAAAAAACAGCTTTTAATTGTAGCGCGCAACGTAAGCGCGCGCGCAGCAGACTGCCTACATTTCAAAAATGTTGATATTGTTTGTAGAGAAGAATATTTAGTAATAACATTTAAACTTAGTTTTCGTGAAAAACGTACAAAAATATGGTGACTTTGACCTTCAATATCTCCATAACAAGTCGGTTCCCAGGTATGGCCCAATACCAAAAAAAAATCGTAAGGATGGGCGTGGCTCTCGGCTTAGTTAAGGATATTTTTACACCCGATATACAAGGTTAGTCAGAAAGGGGGTACTAAGCCGAAAGGGTGTTAAAGTACCCATAATAAGGGATAACTTTTGTTCTACAACTTTCCCCAAAACTCGACAGTTTAAGAGAAATAGCTTTTCAAATAATTCATAAATATATGCTAAAATCTTTCTGCCCATAGCTACGATCAGCTGTTTTTACAATTTAGGTCATATTTGGGGTAACGGATTAGAAAATTATTTTTCTGAATTCATAACTAAAGCAGGTATGATTTTCTTTTGAAGAAACTAAAATAATTTTTTTTTGCCTGCAATTTTTTTTTTTCGAATTTTGAAATAGCAACACTTGCTTTAAAACAGTCATCAGTGATACTATAGGTGGCCCGCGGCTTAGTACCCCCTTTCCGACTAACCTTGTATACCAGTTTCAAAGATAACTGGAACTTTTAAAAAAAAGAAATGGCTGCATGGTGGCTACGTAAGCTTCCATAGAAAAATATTAAAACCCCTTTAAAACTTCACAAGAAACGAGACACTAATTTTCTATCAGACATTTTACAAGGATGACGCACAATGTATAAATCATAATTATCATTACATTGGCTTTTTTAATTCAATTAATTTAATTTTATAAATATTCTCAAACGTCTCAGTCTCATTATTTTTGTATATTATAGAAGCCTTTTACACCTTGTACAAAGGTGACGCACACATAAAAAGTTTATACATGGAAAAAAAATCGATCACGTTTTTACCACTCTTGTAAATAAATGTAAGATTGTCTTTGACCGACAAGCCTCTAAATTCGAGCTACCTTTTTACCCGACTGCGAAATTGCAAAGGAGGGGTTATGATATGAAATTTAGTTTGAGATAAACGCAATACTGTGAATAAACTCCAACGCAGACAGTCGCGATCATAAACCGTGAGAACGGCATAAATGATATTGCGGTCTCACTCGCACGTACAAGCCTAAACCCGCTATCTATTACGCTAATTAGTTTAATGTTTTAACAGTGAAGGAAAACCTGCACGCCTGAGAGGGCTACATAAAGTTCTGAATGGCGTGTGTAGTCCGCCAACCCGCACCAGGCCAGCGTGGTGGACTAACACCCATATTCTAAGACGTTCCTCCAAAACTTACTCGACTCAAAACGGCCTCGAAAACACCTTCAAAATCGTATTCTTAGTCGCAATTTCGAGTGAACTTTGAGGTTCCTCGACGGAGTCATTACGTCATAATTTGAATTATCTGCATCGCGCAAATAACGCTGCGATAAATAATTCTAAGGATTATCGTAAGCATATTCGATAAAGTCTTCAAAATTCATTTTTGTTACATACGAACTTTGACACTTCCTTCCTTAAGGTAGGTTCCGAGGTACCTTGAGTTTGACAGACGATTCCTTACCTCGACTGAGGAAAAATATCGAGTCGAGGACGTTTATGTCAACTATAACTACCGATGGTAGTGAGAAAGGCCGAGTCGAGGTGGAGTCTAGTAGAGCAAGTTTTGGAGGAACGTCTTAGAATTATGGATGTAAGACCTAAACACTTTTCATTATGTGCAACGACCTGTGCCCAGCGGTGGGACAGTAATGGGTTACTATACTATAGTTCGTCCATCCTTCGAGTGTTTTATTTATATTCAGATCATAAAAAAAATCCCACAGTATTGCGTATATCCAAACAATTTACAGTAATAAAATGAACCTTATCTTAAACCCAATAAGGTCTTATTTCCTTTGAGTGCGGAACGCAGTTTCTTAACTAAAGCCGATGGTTGTATTAATATAGACACTTCTGTTCCGTGTTTGCTTAATCTATTCATGTCATCTTCTCCGCCCTGTAAAGATCAAATAAGTATTTTAAGTTAACGCCATCTAGCGGTGAGGGAAGGAAAATTAAATAACACAACATCACGCCTGTATTCCTCGAAGGGTAGGGCAGAGGTTTGTAGTAACACTCTCATTTCGTCGTCATGTTTAGTCCCATGTTATAGGGGGCGAGCCTATTGCCATCAACCGTGCGCAAATCCTAACTCCGGGCTGGTACTAAGGAATTCCACATGGAAAAACCCTATAACACTTTGCCCGACCTGGGGATCGAACCCAGGACCTCACAATCAGCAGTCACCACCACTAGATCAACGAGGCAAATATGTAAGCTAATTATACCTTGAGCAGGTTGATGGGCCTGTTGTTGATCTCTGTGAGTGCCCACGCGCCGGGCGGCGGCACTCCTGCGCGCGCGCACGCACTGGCAGGCTCCACGCGCGTTATATTGCACTCGCTGTCTAGCTTCAGACCTGCAGTACAACAAAACAATAATATTAATAATTTGGCGTGCCCAAAGGTTCCACATAATTTTTCTTTGTAATTTTCTTGGCTGTATTAAACCTTATTTGCTAATCTAAGATACGCTTTTTTTCTATAATTATTATTATCAAAAATTCAAATCCGTCCAGCCGTCACAAAGTCTATACGGCATAAGTGTAGATACTATAAAAAATAAACACAAATCTATATCGCGTGAATCTCGTTATACAATTTGTCCCAAGTACGTAATAATTAAACTTTAATATATACACAATTGTAACAACTAGGATGAACTAGAATGCTAGGATGCGAGTTAAACTGTGGGAAACAATTATTTAGAAATATGACCAGAGATGTACATTTTTATATGAAGAACCTATGACGGTATAATCTATACTAATATTATAAAGCTGAAGAGTTTGTTTGTTTGAACTCACTAATCTCAGGAACTACTGGTTAGAATTGAAAAATACTTTTTGTGTTGGATAATTCATTTATCGAGGAAGGTTATATGCTATTACGTATAACATCACGCTACGATCAACAGGAGCGGAGCATAAATGAAAAATGTTGCAAAAACGGAAAAATTACCACCCGTGCGAATCCGAGACGGGCCGCTAGTAACTACATATTATTCATAATGTCTATGATCATAGTTAAGATAAGATAATTTTTATTTGCTCAAACATGAGTGTACATACATACAAAAACAGTTGTCAGCATACATGCAAGATGTTAAAGTAACAATAGAGATCATCATGTTTGCCATGATCAATGGCATACAAATATGAATACAAAATAAAATTTAAAAAAAAAAAAAACTATTATTATTATACAAGGTTAGTCGGAAAGGGGGTACTAAGCCGCGGGCCACCTAAAGTATCACTGATGACTATTTTAAAGCAAGTGTTAAAATTTCAAAATTCGATTAATTTTTTTTCCATCAAAAATAATTTTTATTTTAGTTTTTTCGAAAATTCTTCATTCCTGCTTTAGTTATGAATTCAAAAAATGGGGTTTCTAATCCGTGACCCCAAATATGACCTAAAATGTAAACACAGCTGATCATAGCTGAGGATAGATAGAATTTAGCGTATTTTTTACGAAATTTTTGAACAGCTATTTCTCTTAAACTATCGAGTTTTGGGGAAAGTTGTAGAACAAAAGTTATCCCTTATTATGGGTATTTTAACACCCTTTCGGCTTAGTACCCCCTTTCCGACTAACCTTGTATAATTACATTAAATTATGTAGAATGTTGAAAACCTTCAGCCAAAAACTCATTAATATTATAATAGGCTTTATCTGCTAGAAAATACTAAACTTTATTTTTGAACGCTACATCACTTAAATGCTTCCAACTTTTTGGCAGTTTATTATAAATTTTTGGAGCCATGCAAAAGACACTTTTCCGCATAAGTGCAGTCCTATATTGATGTAAGCAAATCATAGTATTGTCACGCCTATTACGTGGAAATAGATCTGCCATGCGAGTATAAAGGTGAGGGTTGTACCGCAAGAACATTGCATTTTCTAAGATGTAAAGGGATGGTAATGTCAATATTTTATATTTTTAAAATATGGTTTGCAACTCTGTGTAGGGATCCTACTTGACAGCAATCGTACAAATATGATCATATCCGTCTACCCTCAAAAATGGCGTCAAAATGTAAGAAAACACGGCTAAATCGTTATCCATCTTGATTAAGTATGACGTCTTTAAGATCATAAGTGTAATATGTAAAAATGAATAACATCATCATTTAACTTAAAATAAAGAAGAAGAACTTAAGAATAAAGAAAAGGGGGGGTAAAATTATGTGGTGTATTTATTATTGTTATTTACCTAAGTTCTCTTGGTCTCTCTTGCTTATAACGTAGATTTTGCCGAGCGGCACTCGATGAAATAGTATGTCTACCTGGAAAATGTAATAAAAGTTATAACCCGACTGGAAATATGTGTACAATAAGTAGGGTTGCCACCTATTTTTTGCAGTTAAAGTACATTGGTTATTATAAGTAAGAAAAAAAAGTTAATAGTATCAAAATAAAGTAGAATAATTATCTTTCTTTATTGTTTAAAAATACTTTTTTTATTGCTTTTTGCAGTTTGTATGAAATTAGTATCTCCACTATACAAGGTTAGTCGGAAAGGGGGTACTAAGCCGCGGGCCACCTAAAGTATCACTGATGACTATTACAAAGCAATTGTTAAAATTTCAAAATTCGATAAATTTTATTTGCATGTAAAATTTTTTTTATTTTACTTTTTTCAAAAAAAAAACATACCTGCTTTAGTTATGAATTCAGAAAATTATTTTTCTAATCCGTGACCCCAAATATGACCTAAATTGTAAAAACAGCTGATCATAGCTATGGACAGATAGATTTTAGCATATTTTTTACGAAATCTTTGAAAAGCTATTTCTCTTAAACTATCGAGTTTTGGGGAAAGTTGTAGAACAAAAGTTATCCCTTATTATGGGTACTTTAACACCCTTTCGGCTTAGTACCCCCTTTCCGACTAACCTTGTATAATTGCACAGCACCTTTACAGTCTATATCGTTTCGTTCATTTCTTTTACCGAAAAAATACGACAAAATTTTCAAACTCCCAAAGAAATCAAATCATGCGAAATAAAGTATTTTCGTGTACTTTATTGTTCTCATAAAGTATAGAGTACAATTACCTGAAATAACGTACAATACTTTATTATAAAGTACGGGTGGCAACCCTAACAATAAGGAAATAGAAAAGGTTCGTCATTTTTCAAATTCATTCCTTTCCCACATCGCGGGCACATGTTACCTATCAAACTGTTGAACGGAACAGACCTTCGTTTTTTTTTCGTGTGGTTAGTGACTAACCTGGTGACTAGAGTTTATGCCGCCCATGGGCTTCTGACTTGGCTTCACATGCCGTCGAGAAATATCTCTCAGGCATGCCGGTTTCCTCACGATGTTTTCCTTCATCGTTTTTAAGCAAGTGATAATTATACATTAAACCCGAAAGTATCCCATCCAGTGTTAATCTATGTCAGCAGTACATCACGAGGTTTGAAGGAATTGTATGATTTCATTTACACCGTGTATATTATAGTATATGTTATCAGTATTACTGTATGCGTGTGCCCATTGGTGAGTAGCTGCCTCGCGTGCGCAGCGTGTAGGGGCGTGCGGCTCCGTAGCGCGGCCAGCCGGTCCCCGCTGCGGCCCGACACGCGCCCGCCCACGGCGCCCCACCACGCTATCCTACAAAATAAACTTGACATTACTTATTATATTTAGGCATTGAAAACATTATTGATTATAGATGTATATCTTTCTAGGACGCCCTAGAAGGACATACATCGATGTTATTAGTGATGTTTTTCACAAAGGACAGGTGCGTAGTACTCTCAATCGGCGTGCGTGTATGATAAGAAATATGAATGTAGATGAAACAAAAAGACTGTAAGGGTCGTGGCATGTGGCGTTCTATAGTTTCTGCCTACCCCCATAGGAAAAGGGCGGGAGTTTATGTAGGTATATATGTAAAAGCATCAAATAATGTTATATTATAATAATCTTTACATAGTATAAAACAAAATCGCTCCCACTGTCTGTCTGTCCCTATATATGTTTAGATCTTTAAAACTACGCAATTGATTTTGATGAGTTTTTTTTAATAGATAGAGTGATTCAAGAAGAATGTTTATATGCTCCACATTAGTATCTACATTGCACCCGTGCGAAGCCGGGGCGGGTCGCTAGTTGAAAATATAATATTTTGAATCTGTTAATCTGTCAAACAAGAATGTATCACGTAAATCGGTACAGAAATCTCAGAGAAATCCGTGTAAATACATAAAACAAAAACGCAGTGAATAGAGAACCTCCTCGATTTTTGAAGTTGATTAAAAAATTGTGTTCATATATGATGAGACTTCATGTACTCACCACACATGATTATCATAGTCGGTGAAGACGGGTGCGTCTCTGACGGACAGCGTGGCGGCTAGGGCTGCGCCCCGCCGCTGCTCGGCGCGTAGGGCTGCGGCCTGCCGCGCGCGGAGCGGGGTCAGCTGGGGCGCTGCGGGCAGCACGGGGGGCGACTGGCCTGGAACAAAATATAGGAGACATTTTTTTAATTATTTTTAAGCATTGGATACTAGTTTTTCTCCTGTATCGCAAGATTTGAAACAAACAAATATACGAAATGACGCTAATTAAAATCGTTTTAAAATAAACAAGTTTCTGAATGTATGGAAATTAGGTTTATACAGAAAATAAACATAACATCACGCCTGTATTCCTCGAAGGGTTGAGCAGAGGTGTATAGTAACACCCTCATTTCGCCGATATGTTTAAGTCCCGTGTAATAGGGGGCGAGCTTATTGCCATCAACCGGGCACAAATCCAAACTCTGGGCTGCTACTGAGGAATTCCACATGAAAAAACCCAATAACACTGCCCTACCTGGGGATCGAACTCAGGAGCTCACGATCAGCAGTCGCGCTTGCCATCACTAGACCACCGAGGCAATGGGGAAGGCAACGCAAAACTAAAGCAGATGGCAGCACCTCCATACTTAGTTATTTCCACCAATCAGAACCATCAGGGTGATATTAACAATAATGTCAAACACATTGCAACCAATAAGATTGCAGTGGAACAATCGAAAGTGGCGCCATTAGTTCCACAGTTGCCTACCCCATTACTGAAAATGTATAAGAATTTTATAAATAACTTCAAGGTTTACCATTACTAAGCGAGCTACTTCTTCTCCTAGTTGGGTCTACTCTGACTTCAGGTCTGGATCTGTGGACCACTTTGACTGGTGACGTCACACCCGGACTCCTGCTATCAAAAATATAATGTATGAATGTTTGTAGTTCTCCTCACAACGCCACGCACAAAGTTATGCGCGACGGCAATCTTCGCCTATCCTTGAAAATTTGGGACCCAGTGCATAATATCAGCAAGCACATTGGGTCACCCGCGCGACGGCGCAACGAGTATTCCCAAGGAGGGTTGATGTCAGGCAGGCGGCCGGTCATAAAACAATAAGCCAAAACCTCTAACAACACGGATTTATGAAATACATGTTGTGCCGACCCCACCTAGTGTGGGATAAGGGCAGGGAGAAGAAGAATCATTATGCGTTTATAATATTATGCTTTATAAAATTATGCTTCATTATTATTATGCCAACAGTATTTATGGCAATAAACATTATGGCAAATCATTTATGACTAATAACATTATGCGTAATGATCATTATGCTGAAATTCGTTATGCCAATATATTTTTTGCTTATCATAAGTACCTATCTATTTCTCATCTTCTTTTCGTGTGATCAGTGACTAACTTGGTGTCAGAGTGTATGCCGCCCATGGGCCTCTGACTTGGCTTCACATGCCGTTGAGAAATATCTCTCAGGCATAACGGTTTCCTCACGATGTTTTCCTTCACCGTTTTTAAGCAAGTGATATCATCATCAATCAAAATCAACAAAAAAATTTATTTCACATAAACCAATACAGGTGCTTATGAAACGTCGAATTTAGGTGCACGGTTCCAATTAGTCGTTTCCTATGGAGAAGAGCCGGCAAGAAACTCCATGGTTACTCTTTTAAAAATAATACCTTTAACAATTTCAGTGGATACAGTACAATGATTTAGGATAGTGAGAGAACAATGAGGTCCTGACCACAGACCAATGAGTAATATAGTACTAAAAGACTTGAGTACAAAAACTAACAAACAAAATAAAATTTAAAAAAAGTAATATGAATAATATTGTAGTAATTTACAAATTTATAGATGCAGGTCCACAAAGTTCTCACATTTACAAAAGTGAAAAGGAAGCTAAACTATATAAAACAATTGACATAATTAAATGTCATCAAAACTTAGCTAAAATATCATTGTAAAATAAGATAAAGATATCTTGAGAGTAATGATAGCAATAAAAAAAATAAAAAATATATAATCTTAATTGAGGATAGTTAGTAGACGTACACATATGTTTTTAATGAGGTTCAAACATCCCTGTCGTCAACGTAGTCCTTAGTCTTGTAATATGCTTTTTGAGTGAGGACACGTTTAATATAGGTTTTGAATTTTCCCTCGGTAAGATCAGTTACAGATTTCGGCAGCTTATTATAAAAACGTACGCCATTTCCTAAAAATGACTTACTAGTTTTACTTAATCTAAATTTAGGTACCACAATTTTATGTTTATGCCGTGTGTTTTTATCATGAAAATCGCTCCTGACATTAAACAAATGCAAATTTTTTCTAACATACAATATATTTTGAAAGATGTAAAGTGACGGCAAAGTTAGTATGCTAATATCTTTAAACACGTTTCGAAGGGACTCGCGGGAACCCAGGTTATAAATCGCACGGATTGCTCTCTTTTGTAAAATAAAAATCGAATCGACGTCAGCTGCTGATAGTTATACAATACGCACATGAATCCGAAAAGTCAGAAGTGCGTAGCTTGGGTTCGAACTAGAGACCTATGGTTTGGCAGTCCAATGGTCACACCACAAGGTTATCACTACTGTTGAAGATCTCATAGATTCGATATAATAAAACTTACCTATCATGATTTTCGTCTTGTCTAGTAGGACTCTGCTTCTTCACCTGTCCTATAGACTTTAGCCTCGTTAGTAAAGATAGCTCAGTCAGACCGCGTTTCCAAATAGGTTTATTTTGAATTTGCGTTTGTTCTGTGTTCTCTAAAATAAAATAAAAACATTTAAACTTATTAATTGCCTTGCGGTCGCAAGCGCGACTGCTGAGCATAGGGTCGAGTTCGATCCCCAGGTCGGGCAAAGTGATATGAGCTTTTCCATTAGGAATATCTCAGTAGCAGTCTGGAGTCTGGATTTGTGTCCGATTAATGGGAATAGGCTCGCCCCCTATTACATGGGACTTAAACATAACGGCGAAATGAGGGTGTTACTATACACCTCTGCCCAACCCTTCGGGGAATGCAGGTGTGATGTTATGTTTTTATGTTTATAGACAGAGTTTGAGAGATGGCATGACCTCCAACAACACTAGCGCCATCTGCTTTGAGCTTTTAAGATTACCTGCTATTCAGCAGCGTTTGAGAATTTGACCAATACACCCATGTTCTAAGACGTTCCTCCAAAACTTACTCGACTCAGGACGGCCTCGAAAACACCTCCAAAATTGTATTCTTAGTCGCAATTTCGAGTGAACTTTGAGGATCCTCGACTGAGGGGTCCTCAAATGAGTGGAGTTAGAATGGAGTCATTACGTCATAATTTGAATTATCTGCATCGCGCAAGTAACGCCGTGATAAATAGCAGGATTACCGTAAGCATATTCTATAGTCTTCATAATTCATTTTTGTTACATACGAACTTTGACACTTCCTTCCTTAAGGTAGGTTCCGAGGTATCTCGAGTTTGACAAATGATTCCTTACCTCGACTGAGGAAAAAACTCGAGTCGGGGACGTTTATGTCAACTATAACTACCGATGGTAGTGCGAAAGGCTGATTCGAGGTGGAGTCGAGTCGAGTAAGTTTTGGAGGAACGTCTTAGAATATGGGTGTTGGTGTTAGTTAAACTTACCATTCTTAATTTCTCTCTTCGGACTGCTATTTTCTGTTCTTCTAGGAATATTTTCTCTCGTTCTTGGAGACGAATCGTAAGCATTCTGACTTCTCGATCGTTCTACAGACCTTAGCCTTTCTATGGGATCATCAATAGGTTCTGAGTTAACTTGAACCCTATTAGAGTCTCCATTACAGTTTAGCTCAGGGGTCACATTAACTGAATTCGTATTATTATTACTAAGAAACAAATATTCGTAAGTCGAATCTCCGACTTCTAAATTCGGTAAAGACGACTTCCGACTTTTATCAACATTTTTTAACTTCTTCACTGGTAACGGAGACGGCTTTGAATTTGAAGTCGACGCCATACATAGCCTCTCGTACAGCTCTTCATTTTGATTGCCAGTCGGAAAAGTCGGAAGAGTCGACGGAGTCGGGAAAGTCGGGAATTCGGAGTCATTTACGCCGGACAAACTGACAGTTGTAGTGAGACTTAAATGTCCGTAGTCCGAATCGCTTTTCGCGAACGTGGTTCCGTAGTCATTTTGTTCGGTGTGCACTATGTTAACAAAATTAGGGTTTGGTGGATCAGTTATTGTCAGTTGCTGCTTAAATTCGAAGTCGAAGACGTTCGATTCCGGACCCATGACGGGTATGGCGGTGTGTGGCGGATCCTTGTTGGATACTTGAATCACTGTTATGTTTGTTGCTTGACGATTGCTGAAATATAAAGTGAACATTTATATTTTATTTGTTTGCAAAAGGGATCGTTTCTGAATGGGATGATTTGGTAGTGGGACCGTTTGAGAGTAGGATCAGATGCGAATGGACGGAGTTGCGAGCGGAACCGTTTGCGAATGAGATTAGCTGGGATTGATATGATTTGCGAGTGGGACTGTTTACGAACGAGAGTAGCTGCGTTTGGGACGATTTGCGAGTGGGATCGTTCGAGAACGGGGCCGTTTGCACGTGGGACTGTTTGTGAATGGGACTAACTGCGAGTGGGGACTATCTGTCAACAGGACTAGCCGCGAATGAGACAATTTGGGAGTGGGGACTATTGATCAACGGGACTAGCCGCGAATGGGACAATTTGCGAGAGGGGACTATTTGTCAACGGGGCTACTTGCGAATGGGAAGATTTGCGAGTGGGACCGATAGAGAACGCGAGTAGCTGCGATTGGGACGATTTGCGAGTGGGACCGTTTTAGAATGCCACTAGTTAGGATTGGGACAATTTGCGAGTCTAGTTGTGAATGAGACCAATTACGAGTTCGAAATAGAGACGACTTGCTACTGATACACCATGAGTTTCTGAACATACAAAAAAAAAAAAAAACAAAACCTTAGAAGACACATACCTTGTACTCTCACCAACCCCATCCTTATCTCCATTACTGACAACCACCCTCTGTTTATACTCGCCCTCCTCATCACAAATCCGGTCAATCTCCGCGAAGAACTCCTCATCGCTATCCGTAACACTTGCTCTATTGAAGATGGAGTCATCTAAACATATATTCTGTCCACAGATCTTCGCTACGTTCTTCCTGGTGTCAGACTTAGCCTGACTGGTACTTGGGAGGGAGGAAAAAGGTGTGTCCCAGTTGGATATGTCGATGTCTTGGTCTGGGGTGGTCGAGGTTGTCGGTTCGATGTCTGGTTGTGGTTCAGTGCGTGGTGGGTCGGGACGTGGTGTTGGCTCTGGTGGTCGTGTTGGGTTTAATTCTATGCCTGGTACTCTGAAAAGAAAAAATGTAACATAACATCACGCTTGTATTCCCCGAAGGGTTGGGCAGAGGTGTATAGTAACACCCTCATTTCACCGTAATAGGGGGCGAGTCGAATGCCATCAACTGGGTACAAATCCAAACTCCGGGTTGCTTCTGCGGAATTCCACACGGAAAAACTCAATAACACTTTTCCCGACCTGGGGACCGAACCCAGGACCTTACGATCAGCAGTCGCGCTTGCCACCACTAGACCAACGAAGCATTTGGTAGTAAAAGAGATGTTGCTGTAAATTCTAAATACTAAAACTAAATTGAGTAAGAATTACTTATCGTATCACACGATTTGCGAGATTAAACTGCGCTTGCCGCGGTCAGTCTGTGGATGGGTGACCATTCGATACACATCGAGACCACTCCGTGCCTCGGAGAGCACGTTAACCAGTCGGTCCCGGGTGTCATACGAATACCTATGACGAAGCCTGAAAGCTTGACAACTGGTCTAACCTTAGGATATCGGCGTTGCCTAGTAACTAGTCCTGGGTTGCAGAGGTATATGGCAGTCGCTCCGTGTAAAATACTGGTATTCAGCCGCATCTGGTTAGACTGGAAGCTGACCCCAACATAGTTGGGAAAAGGCTAGGCAGATATATATTGCTATAGTCTGTTAGTTACCTGTCGGGCGGTGTGGGGGGTGTTGGGGGTAGCGGCGACGTCGGGTCCCGTGCGGCCGCGCGGGGGAGCGGCGGGGGCGGGGCGGGGCCCACACAGTACACGTTCTCACCACGACTCAGTATCTTTAACTCGTGGAGAGTGTTCCGAAGCGTCGTTACCCAATCCTGCATTGATTCCCTGGAACAATTAGAATATTATAAACACTCCCCCTTGTGGTCGAAACAATCTACATTTTAAGTTAAACGGTTTTATCTTGCAGTACCCCGGCAGCATCAGGATTTGGATATTGCAGGTTCAAATTCTTATAATGTTGTATTGTCATGGGAACTGAATTTGTGTGCGAACTTTCAGGAGAATCGGTTAAGCAGAAGTAGTTGGAAAATCTGTCGCAAGTTTCGAATCAAACAAATATACGAATTGAAGCTAATTAAAACTGTTTCAAAACAAAAACCAAAAACTTCTGATCTTGAGTGAGTATATATTTACTTAAGAGGACCTTGAGTTAGTATAAACTTACTTGAGCCGGTCTTGAGTGACGTGTTTGCGACTGTTCTTCATATGACGCTGATATGAGAAGCTCACGTTACACATCAAACAGTAGGTGGGTAAAAAGATGATTAAAACCGTTGGTTTTCACTTAAAAACTTACCAGTCCGGGGCCAGCATCCTGACGGCGCCATTGTCAGTATCCACCAGGAAGTCATACTGGTCCCCACAATGAGGCTTCACGCTGGCGGTGACGTGACGCGCTGATCGTAAACACGCTCGCCATATCGGCTTATGCGTGACCGTGGCTGAGCTGTCAGCATCTGGGTACTGTTCCAAGTATGGTGTTCTGCCATTGTGTACGCAGAACTGCGTCCACATTGGTTTTAAGGGAACTTTCTGGAAGGAAATGGAAGACAACATAACATCACGCCTGTATTCCCCGAAGGGTTGAGCAGAGGTGTATAATAACACCTTCATTACGCTATGTTTAAGTCCCATATAAAAGGGGGAGAGCTGAATGCCAACAACTGGGCCCAAACCCAAACACTGGGCTGCTACTGAAGAACTCCACATGAAAAAACCCAATAACACTGCCCGACCTAGGGATCGAACCTAGGATCTCACGATCAGCAGTCGCGTTTACCACCACTAGACCAGGGATGCATAGACCGCGTTCTGCAGATGCATACGGCTCTTCGTCAATATACGTGCCGCCGGCCAGCGAATTAATGCGTTTGTATGTCAATAGTGCAATGTTTTTATTAATAGTACTCGTTTTTCGCTGATAGTCTGCCCATGTAGGCCCTAGTCCTAATAAGTCTGTGCATCCATGCACTAGACCAGTCTTTCTCAAAGTGGGCGATAACACCCCCTTGTGGCACTGGAGGCCTAGAAGGGGGCGGTAAGGGGCCCAGAAATTTCTTTAAATTAAATTATTAAAGTAATGAATGTCATTGTGGTTTTTAAGATGTGGTAAAGTAAAAAAACCGGCCAAGTGCGAATCGGACTCGCGCACGAAGGATTCCGTACCATTATCTATAAAAACGGCAAAAAAATCATGTCTCTTATATGGGAGCCCCCCTCAAATATTTGTTTTATTTCATTATTTAGTTTTAAAGTGAATATATAACTTAATATTCTGTGAATATTTCAAGCGTCTACCTGCTGCCGTTATCAATATCGAGCAAAAACGATAAAAAAAATCACGTTTGTTGTATGGGAGCCCCCTTAGATATTTATTTTATTCTATTTTTTTGTATTTGTTGTTATAGCGGCAACAGAAATACATCATCTGTGAAAATTTTAACTGTCTAACTATTACGGTTCATGAGATACAGCCTGGTGACAGACGGACGGACGGACGGACGGACAGCGGAGTCTTAGTAATAGGGTCCCGTTTTACCCTTTGGGTACGGAACCCTAAAAAATTGGGGGGGCGCTGAAAATTAATTGATTTTCAAAGTGGGCGGTAGATGAAATAAGTTTGAGAACCTCTGCACTAGACCAAGCCAATTACACAAGCTAGTCAAAAATATAACAAAAGGAACAAGTAGCTAATGTTATCAATTATCATAACTTATGCATGTGTCATACTACAGCAGTACATGGCGACCAATTTATTGCATCTTAAACCTTATCAATAACATTAAACATAATGGGAGTTCCTATACATGACTGCTTTGTTATTTCAAAACAGAACTTAGTATATTTTTTTAACAATAGAAATATTCAAGTATACTTTGCAGTGCGGATCATATGATTTGCAAGGTTAAGCGGCGCTTGCCGCGGTCAGTCTTTGGATGGGTGACCGTTCGTTGCAAATCGAGACTCCTCCATGCCTCGGAGAGCACGTTAAACAGTCGGTCCCGGGTGTCATTAGAATACCTATGACAGTCGTTACGGGTAGTCAGAAGCCCGAAAGTCTGCCAACCGGTCTAACTCTAGGATATCGGCATTGCCCAGTTACTAGGTTGAGGAGGCAGCGGAGGTCTGATGGCAGTCGCTCCGTGTAAAATACTGGTATTCAGCCGCATTTGGTTAGACTGGATGCTGACCTCAACATGGTTGGGAAAAGGCTTTCGGACTTTCGGTTTCTGACTACCCGTAACGACTGTCATAGGTATTCTTATGACACCCGGGACCGAAGGTTTAACGTGTTCTCTGAGGCACAGAGGAGTCTCAATGTCCTTGCAGATTGTATGATCGGTGAGGTTGTAAATTATGAGCTCCATGAGCTCTCCGTAGCAAGGTGCTATTATACATAACCAATGACCCCCCCCCGGCTTCGCACGGGTGCTATGTAGATACTAATGTGGGGCATATAAACCTTCCTCTTGAATCACTCTATCTATTGCTGAAAACTGCATTAAAATCCGTTGCGTAGTTTAAAAGATCTAAGCATACAGACAGCGGGAGCGACTTTGTTTTATACTATGTAAAGATGACAAGAAGTGACTGGATCATACCTTACTCCCCAGAGGTCTGAGTTTGCTACCACCAATGTCATTTGGTATCCGCTTAAGATACGCATTCTTCTGAATCTCCCTGTAGTAGACGGGACCTTCATCTCTGCTAGACGCCATTTTGTTTTAGCTGTCATTCAGCTGCTGAAAATAGTAATTAGATATTTATAATTATATATTTAACACATGAAATATGGTCTTATAGAAATTACTTATATTCACCAAAGGGTTGTGCAGAGGTCTATAGTAACAAGCTCATTTCACCATTATATTTAAGTCCCATGTAATAGGGGGCGAGGCTATTGCCATCAACTGAGGAATTCCACACGGAAAAACGCAATAACACTTTGCCCGAACTGGGGATTGTCCACAGGACCTCACGATTAGCAGTTGCACTTGCCGCCACTAGACCAACGAGGTATAGAAAATTACCTAAATGATAAATTAATCTTATTTCTGTAAATAAATCTGTTACAGACACTTTTACAAGTCAATGTAATGTTTTTTTAAGAGTAGATGGCGCCTTCCTTTCCTGTCTCACTAGCTCTGAGAAGTCCTGGCCTCTGATTCAGAATGGTTCTATAAGGCAGTTATTCAAACATTCAGTTTGTTTTTTATTCTCAATATGAGAATCATATACAAAAGAAGATAACAAATCAAATTGTTTGACAACTACATAATAAACATACATACATAAAGTCACGCCTTTTTCCTATGGGGGTAGGCAGAAACTATTGAACGCCAAGTGCTACGATCCTTACATACTCCTTTTGCTTAATCCACATTCATACATCTTGTCATACACGCACGCCGGTTGAGAGTACTACGCACCTGTCCTTTGTGAAGAACATCACAAATAACATCGATGCGTGCCAAATAAGAATAGCACTGTCAAGACGTCATTTTGTTCCGCAATACTCGTGAACTTCATTACCAAAGTGTAAGGTGTGCAAAAAAGTAAATAAAGAAATTATATTCAGTTTAATTATTTTTGTTCACTTTTTTGGTATTTCTTATCAATTTTACGCCAAATTAATTACACAGTAATTATATTATTATTATGGCGACATATTAGGGTGACCAGTAGCATTTCGTGAAGTTAACTATATATGAGGCCTATAAAATTAGAGGCAGCTAAATCCAAGTCTGTCAAATATTCAGGAAGCTACAAAAACTGATATTTTTGTCAAGGTAGCGAATGCCAATATCGGTTTTTGGACTGAATTTCTAAGGGACTTAGCTGCATTTGTTAGTAAAATGAATACACCTAAGCCTGTCAAACTAACTAAACTAGATGGCGCCATAATTAACTAATGTTAACTTTAACTTTGTAACTTTAAAGTGCCGATTTCACCAACGTCGGATAACTTTAATCGAGGAATAAATTTAACGTTTTGACAGCTTTTGCATAGAAATTCTGTCAAAACGTCTGCCTTATTCTTTGGATAAACGCTATCCGACGTTGGTAAAATCGAGCCTTAGGCGTTTAGCTGCCTTTGATTTTATAGGTCTCATATATTGGTTCATATCTTTAATGAATACTGTTTTCAAATATTATTAAATTATCCAAAATTATCTATTTATGGAATTCAATAAATAACATTTTATAAAAATGAATGTAAATAATAATGAAATCTATCAATAAAAAAAATATAACATTTTTTTTTTCATAGTATTTTTTTGCTGGCAGTACTAATTTGACAGCTATCGTGTGAAGTTGTAGCAAGCGCGATCCTATTCTTATTTGGCACGCATAGTAGGTCCTACTTATTGAAAGGGTTCTGAATCAGGAGACAGGTCTCTAGAATGATTATCAACAAGGGATTTTTCTAAATGCTATTCCGAAACAGTAAATTCTATGACTAATAGAAAGTCTGACAACCAGTCTAACATTAAGATATCAGTATTGCCCAGTAACTGGGTTGCGGAGGTCTGCTGGCAGTCACTCCGTGTAAAATACTGGTATTCAGCCGCATGTGGTTAGATTGGAAGCTGACCACAATATAGTTGGGACAAAGCTAGGCAGGATAAACTCTATGACCAATAGATTGAGTTATCACTAGATTACTGAATCAATTTCCACGGAAATCACTTGATTTATCACTTATCCAATGAAAATATTGAGTCATGATGAGAAACCAGTCCCTTTTATTTACAAAAAAATTTACGGCAAGTAATAATTAATATGAAATACATACTTAACTTATATAAAATTCACTTCTTTTTTATTTATTTTTCATGATTGAACATGCTAAAACATTTTAATTACATCAAATCTGTTTCTATGTTATGTGACATACTAAATGATTTTGTTAATATTGATTATTATTGAATTATTATTAGTGACATTATTATTTATATTTTGAGTTTTTTGGTTCCTTTTACTTTATTTAACTTGACATTTTAACAATAATTTTATCTAAATTTGACATGATTTATAATGATTGTGATTGTACCGACTTTTAAATCTCTAAAATGTTTTGTTTAAAAGAAACCTTTGGTATATTGTATGCTTTTTGGCGGGACCCAGCTCAGAGCTCATATATTATAACATCTACTGCATGTAACCTGTGTTCACGAAATAAATTAAAATTAAAAAAAAAAAAAAAAAAAAAAGATTTTTGGCTTTAAATAATCCCTTAGAAAACTTTTAAGTTAAACGGTTGTATCTCACAGTACTCCTGCAGCATCAGGATTTGAGGATTGAAGGTTGAAATTATTATAATATTGTATTGTCTTGGGAATTGAATTTGTGTGTGAAGTTTCAGGAGAATTGGTTAAGCAGACAGTTTAAAAACCTGTTGCAAGATTTCAAACAAAGAAACAAATATATGAAGTGATGTTAATTCAAACAGTTTAAAAACAGAGTGTTATTAGGAAAAGTCTACTTCCAACTGAACAGTAACAAAATTATTGGATTTAAATAGGTTTGTTAGTATATTAGAATCAGATTGTTACCTTGATCTCAAAAATAACCTAGTTATAATAATATTTGTTCCACTAACTATAAACGTTTAGACCCACCAGAGATAAAAGCAATTAACAGAAACTGGTTAATGGGATAAATTTCATACATGAACTGTGTTTGTGGTAGTTTTATACACATATCTACAGTTACGATCAACAATTGTCGCTCGAATTAATTACGGAGGACATACGGGGCAACAGAACCGGTGACTCAGTCACAAACTATGCGGGAACATCCTTAAAAAGACATAACTGTCCAAAAGATGATCGCCTATGGTACGCTGAGAAAACTTTCGTTTTTCTCACAACATAGTATAATAACCCGGAAATCTACACATGTAAGACGTATATAAGGTTGTGGTGCAGTCGTTAAATAACAATTATGTGTACTAATGCAAAAGAAAGTGCAAAAAATGATTACCTTTTGTCGAAGAGCGTTGTACTTGCACCTTTCTCTTCAGTTCAAAGCTGATTTTTAACGTTGACCTTCATGCTATTTTATATAGCCTTGGTTACGCATTGATAGTGTTGTTGCGAATTATATAGCACTCGATTTATATCACTATACAAATATTTGACAGAAAACACGCACAATGAACACAACACAAAGCAAAGACGCCATATTTATTATTTATGACATTTCCGCTTATTATTGCCATTATGCAAACACAACGTCGAACACATGAAGCTATAGGTAAAAATGGAGAGCACACTATTGCTACTGAACACCTACTGAAAGTCGAAATATTTGGCCTAAAATATTGATTTTTGAATACTGTTTCTTTCTAGATACCCTAGTATTCAGAAAGAGACAGAATTCCAAAGTAAATAAATATTTAAGGCCAAATGTTTCTATTTTCAGTAGGTGTTCGTAGTGTGATCTCAAAGCTTACGACATATTAGTAATCTGTGATCTCCATCATTCATCACTCCATCATCTTCATGGTTGAACATAATATTATTAGTCCGACGTTGAACATAATTATAAAATTAGACAAGATTAAAAACTATATATTATAATTTGTGGAAGCTTTTAAATGGCAATTGTAAGTGCTATTGTACATGACTTATAAAGATATTAGACTGTAAGCTTTCTGAAGAATAAATAAATAAATAAATATATTTTCGGAAATAGAATCGTCGTGGCGTAAAAAGGAACTAACATTAAGATTGTAATTACATACCTAATTAAGTTTACTACAAATAAGTTAACGTGTCAAATCGTATAGTTTAATTATATTTTTTAATATTTCCCTTTGTTTCCCGTTTTATTCGTATGAAAATATAGAAATACATATTAAATCGGTAAATAGTAAATTCATAGATAAAATCAAACGACAGTAATTTGTTTTTTTCGTGTGTTTGCATTACAATGAGAATTGCAAATGGCAACAAATTCAACATAAAATTTATAGTCTATGAAATGTACTTGACGTTTATCGCGGTACCTAACTGGTGAAAAACAAATAGAAAACTACGAAAAACGTAAGTAAACATACTTTCATTGAAACAGTCAAAAGTGGTTCAATTGACCTGCCTTTTAGAAACATTTTGTTCAACAAAAAATATTAAGATAACGCCTTGATTTTCAATTATCATCGTCGCTGTCAAAATATTTTAAGTTTTTAATTTTAGTACGTGTCATTTCCACCGCAGCGTTGCAGTCAACACTTATTTTGATCACGTGATCATTTCAACCGCCAAAATAATTGTCATTTTTTCGCCGACCCACAGATTTTTCTGTCGTTGGTAAAAAACGGTTATTTCCTCCGACTTTTCGCAGTTTTTATCACCGAAATTAATCTAAAACGTGTGCTATTCATTTGTCTGAAGTGAAATAACAAATAAATCATACAATCATGGCTAAAGTCCACATAACCAATGTCGTTGTATTGGACAACCCGAGCCCGTTTCTAAACCCTTTCCAATTCGAACTAACCTTCGAATGCATTGAAGAACTAAAGGAAGACCTAGAATGGAAGATGATATACGTTGGATCAGCGGAAACAGAGGAGCACGACCAGGTTTTAGACACAATTTATGTAGGTCCGATACCGGAGGGAAGGCACATGTTTGTTTTTCAAGCGCCGCCTCCGGACGTCACACGGATCCCCGAAAACGACGCTCTCGGCGTCACAGTGGTGCTTCTAACATGTTCTTACCGAGGACAGGAGTTCGTTAGAGTAGGTTACTTCATTAACAATGAATACTCAGAATCTGAACCGGAATTGAGAGAAAACCCGCCAGCGAAGCCCCAGTTTGACAAAGTGGTGAGAAATATCCTCGCTTCTGAACCTCGTGTGACCAGATTTAAGATTAACTGGGCCGAGCCTGATGCGGCAGCGGCTGCTGACTCTGGAGATGGAAATTTAGAGACGTCTCATGCACCGAGTAATGATTCATATGGAGCGTCCTTCAATGCTGATAGTCAGATAAGCGGTATTGAGTTCCAAGGCAGCTTGAGTGGTTACGGAGATAATTCTAATTCTATCGCTCCTATGGAGTGCTGAGGTAAGCCAGTTTTTGATAACCAATTAATTTATTTTATGATTTCAGTAGGCCTGGCACAAATGCTGTAGAGTTACTAACGTAAATATAACATTAATGTAAGTAAGTGAATTTAGAATCGGAAGTACTCATTTTGCACATACTGGTGTCGATTCTGTAGCACTTTTTGACAGTACTAAACTAGACTAAACGCAGCTGTCACTTTAATATTCTATTGAAACAGTGAGAAACAAACACCCATATTTAAACAGAAGTTAGTAACAGCGGTGATAGCCTAGTGGTGTGACCATCGGACTGTCAAGTCATAGGTCTCGAGTTCGAACCCAAGGCACGCACCTCTGACTTTTAGCATTCATGTGCACATTGTATAATTATCATTTGCTTTAAAACGGTGAAGGAAAACATTGTGAGGAAACCGGCATGCCTGAGAGATATTTCTCGATGTCTTGTGAAGGTAAGTCAAAAGCCCATGGGCAGCATAAACTCTGACACCAGGTTAGTCACTAACCACACGATAAGAAGAAGACCCTTAGTTTAGTCCTGTCACAGTGCGCAACAGGATTGACACTATTATTTATGAAATTGAAAACTTCATATCTATGTATGATACAAATTGTTCATGTTGCAAAAAAGTAAACCAAAATGTTATAGGACAGTTAACAAAATTTGCTTACATTTATATTTACAATACTATACATCAAACAATTGTACTAAGCCTACTGGTTTATAATTAAGTGACAATATCTTAATGTCTAAGGCAGGGTTAGCGATCCTTTACGTATCAACGTGCCATTTTTCTAAAGAAATGTTTAATGAGATCATAGACCTGCCATCAAATAATTTTGACTTTGTGATTATTGGGGATTATTGGGTCATATAATACCTACTTCACAATTTTTTTCATAGTGCATAATGAATTTTGTGATCAGTGATGTGCCCAAAATATTGTGTCGCGTGCCGTTGGTTCGCCATCCCTGGTCCAAGGTGTAGGACTGGTATTCAAGAGTTTGTGAATTCAAATACAACTATTGCACTATTGAAGTCAAATTAACCTACTCCCAGCTCAAAGATTCAAGTAGGGTCTCATTTGAGGGATTACCAAATGAAGTTTGTTTCTTTCATAATCAACAACATTGTACCATCTACTGCTGGGTTTAAACCTCTGTGTGGCACTCACATTACATTTGAACCACATCTGCTCATCTTACATCAGTCTCTTATCATGGCCTGATATGATGACTAAATTGTTTTATTAAATACCAGCTTTTGCTTGCAGCATCGCTTGCATCATTTTTTTCACCTTCTTAGAGAAGGAATTTTGAAAAATCCTTAGTGGATGCCTATGTTATACAAGGTACCTACTGTCTTAATTTCAAGTTTCTAACCCCAGCAAGCATAGGTTGTGTGTTGATAGATCAATCAGTCAGTTTCTCCCTTTATTCATAGAATATTAATTCATTAATTTCTAAGAATTACACCGAGTTATCATTGTTAGTTACTCATTTCTGCAATTATCCTGTGTAGAAATAGTCTATAGAGAGAGACATGTTGAAACATTCATGAGGAAACCTGGACGTATTTCCCTGAAAACCCCTCAGTGAGCAAGAGTGATGATCAATGTTCCGTCTCTATATGAGATGAGGCCTTTCCCCTCCAGTGAGACAAAATTAGACCAGTACAGTAATACCTCGACTTACGCTACCCCGTTTTACGCGAATTCGGAGATACGCGGTTTTTCTTATTGATCATCGCGCGCATCGGCGTGTTCGGTTTACAACAAGTTCGAACGTGTTCCGTGTGGAATAACAATTCCAATTCCGTAAACCATTACGTACGCAGTGCAGATTCGGTTTATGACACAAACTTTATACGTATTTATATGCAAGGTTGAACCCCGACTTACGCGAATTCGACTTACACGGCTATCTCTTGGTCCCACCTATCGCGTAAGTTCGGGGTATTACTGTAGGTACTATTAATAAATGCCAGTTTGCGAAATTCTTTGAACTAATCAATAAGGTGTCTCGACACCGGCTACTTGCCACCACTTGCAGTCTTACTTTTCCATACATTACGCAGGGAATAGCTACTCATGTTGGCTGTTAAAATGTGGCCTATAAGGTCCGTATTACAGAACATTCCTCAAGTCCAGTTTGATCTTTAATCAGTTGATCACTGTTTAAGTATAGAATCAGTACTTGAGCATCAGTCTTATTGCAGAACGGCAATCAATCTATACTCAGATGAAACGAGACTCAAATCGAGCCAATCGATTGGTTGATTACAGATCAAATCACTGCTTGGGGTCGAATCTACGAGCTGAGTAACAATCTAGAATAAAGCCAAACTCCGCTGAACTATGATTTATGAATCTATGCTTGAGGAATGTTCTAAAATTAAAAGTCAACTCAAAACTAGTTTTAAACAGAGATTAATGCTTGAGTTTCGTTCTGTAATACAGACCTTAGAATGTATAGAAACAACTTGTGGTCAGCGATTTGTTGCTGTGGTGAGTGGCCTGTCTGTGGGTGCCCTTATTGTAAACAAACTTTCAATTAAGATTTAAATGTCTGTACAGGTTTTATTTTAGACAAAAAACTCAATTTATATGTCTAATATTATCCTTAAAGACTGAGTGCTCACATGTTTATAAAACAACTTGTTTACAGGTGATTTTCCACTTATAAAAATGAGTCATGCTTGTGAACTTTATGTATGTAGTATACTTTTGTTCTTTTTAAGAGCAAGCATTTAAAGAATATCATGTAGATATAGTCGCCGGCACGTAACTTGGCAAGGTTTAAGCGTAGTGGGAGTAACTATGCGCATTTACACTTAGTGTAACAAAAAAATGGTCACGTTTATTGCTTGTCATTATTCCATGGTTAATGCCATGATTTGTATTTAAATTTAGAAAACAACATTCAAAGCTGGGTCTACGCTAAGCGAGTCGAGCACGAGCGGAGCACGAATTCGCGTAGCGTGGACGGACTTGGGAGCCGTCTATGCTATGCAAATTCGTGCTCCATCCGTGCCCAGCTCGCCTAGCGTAGACCCAGCTCAACGTTACAGCATAATATTGGGAAACATTTTGTCCCTTAGTGAATCGGCTTTAGAAACACACTTATTACACATTGCATCGACAAGTATGTTTTTAAATCATCCACTTTCATAGAAAATGTTTGTATTGCCACTTCTGGTTACAATGTTTACCTTCACGTTAAGGCAAGTGATAATCAAATTCTATTAATACATTCACAATAGTTCAACAGTGTGGTATTTGAACTCTGAACTTTTTCTTTACCTGTGTGCCAGTTCCCTGTTAACCTTAAACATTGGCCTTTTGGTGTTTAAGTTTCTTTTTATAGTATTTGTATTAGGTCAACTTCTTCAGTTATCATATCAATTGGGGGGCACGGGCCCCTCAGACGATTCACATGTGCGCCCCCAGATGTTTGACACGTGCCCCCTAGATGATTGACACATGCCCCCCAGACCTTTAACATGTGCCCCCACGATTGACATGTGCCCCCCAGCCGATTGACATGTGCCCCCCATGATTGACACGTGCCCCCGAAGGTCAACACCTAGAAACACAAACTTCCTAATATCTTAAAAGGACACACCTTACCGGTCTGTTCTTAGTGCCCCCCCCCCGAAATAGCACTATATCACATTATTATTTTGTTTCAGATAACCAAATACTAGTTTAATGAAATTAATATCCAGTGTATGGAACATGAAGTTGACGAAGTGGCTCGACACTTTTCGATGGGACTTGTTAATTTGTATAGTGTGACAACAATAATGGACTGAACGTTTGTGACGGTCAATGTGATTACTAATTTATAAAAACTTGTTTAGTATTAACTTACGAATGTTATTTAGGCTGCGTTCAGACTGTCGTCTGCTAAGCGCACGCCACGCGCGTCAATAACCGCGTCTAACTCGCTTTATTTTTTTTTATATATAATTTGAGTCTTATGACACATCAATAGACCTCAAATTGCATTTATCGAAGTCCAATCGCACACGCCAAGCGCCCGCCTCATGCCATTCTTCGATAAATGCAATTTAAGATCGATTGATGTGTCACAAGACTCAAATTATATACAAAAAATTTCAAAGCGAGTTAGACGCGGCTGTTGAGACGCGTGGCGTGCGCTTAGCAAGAGCGTGTCGTCTGATCGCAGCCTTAAGGATTATTATTGTAAGATTTAGGTCTGTTTTGGTATTCTGAGTAGATTTTAATTTATTTTACAACTGTATGCCTTGGCGCAAGCCGCGCGGGCTACACAGTTCTTTTTTCTTCTACCTGCCCTTATCCCACACTAGTTGGGGTCGGCACAACATGTATTTCATAGATCCATGTTGTTAGAGGTTTTGGCTTATTGTTTTATGACCGGCTGCCTGCCTGACATCAACCCTCCTTGGGAATACTCGTTGAGCGTTCGCGCGGGTGACCCAATGTGCTTGCTGATATTATGCACTGGGTCCCAAAATGATAGTAAATGTCTAAAAAAGCCGTTAATGTCGGGCGATGGTACTGCCCGTGAAGGCATTGTCCAATTGTATGAATTGTAAAACTGAATAAACTGTATTGCAGGGTTCACCAATTAGTTTCGCTCGGGGTCCGTTTTAAGAAATGAAATAACCATCGCGGTCCGCATAACATTTTATAGATTATTTTTTTTCAAATTGACTTCAGCAAAGATAATGCGGGGGATACATTTTTATTTAATTACGTACTCTGTAGCGCAAGTTGCTGTTTTCGCGGTCCGGATGCGGACCGCGGTCCGCCATTTGGCGACCCCTGCTGTATTGCCTGCCCGGCCTCCGTAAATGTCTAGGCTAACTGGTTTAGATTTTAAAAACACAACCCTTTATTTTTAATAACTTTCATTTCAGTCTAATTACATAACTCTATAGTTTTAACACTAATAACATAGTTTAACATCTAAAAAAATATGTATCAAACATTCTTCATTTAATAACTTATCTATAATTATTTTCTTTTGGTTTAAACACTTGCTGAGCATGAAACATAAATAAAAAAACAAGTTTTTATTAAATAGTAACATTGTAATATTGACTGAAAAAAGATAGCTGTATTTTGTAATTAAGCTTTATTTAAAATAATGTAGGTGTAATTTTATATCAATATTACAGTCTGAAGATATAATATCTGCCTATCAACGGTTTTAAAATCGCCAGTCGTGCAGCTTCTGTTGTGCACTAACTAAACTTAATTTTAGACTATTGCTAGTGATGGGCGAGTCGAGTTAAATAACCCGGATAACCTAGGCTTTTCATCCAATCCGTTGACCCGAGTTGACTCAGTCGTTAAACTACGGCGACGCGACGGCCCGCGAGCGTGACTCCATGTTGTTTACGTAGCTACGCGAGTCGGTCGTCGGGTAGGACTCGGTATCTACGTTACCTCACACCCACCGGAGATACGGCAAAAAAAATAATATTTTAGACATCGCATCGCATGACGCATCGTCGAATCAACTCAACCCGAGTTAGAATTCATTTCAAATCGAGTGACCCGAGTTAATATAATTGCGACCCGTTCCAATCGCTAGCTATTGCCATCTTTTTCACTGTAATAAAATAAGATAGAGACGGACGTAAATAAGAGCTGTCAAATTCGATTGAACTATTTAGACGACACGCAGAACGTGTCAACTAAAAACACGGTGAAGTTCAAGGCGTAAACTAGTTTGACATCTCTAACTTAGTTCTTATCTATCACCGTCTTTTTCTCGCGCCGTCTGTTGGTAAAAGATAGCAATACTCTAATTTTAGTTTAGTTGAACAAGAGAATCAGCAGCATTATGTGCCTAGGTTTTAAAATCGCCAATAATAGCTATCTGACCCAAGCTACATGAATGAATATGTCACTACGAATAATACGACCATCTCTTCTATATTGACGGTCGGCAGTGAAAACCACGTAAAAACCGTGTAAAATACAATTTTTTACAAGAGATTGAAAAAACTGTCTCCTGAAAATACGATGGCCGATATAATGTTCATACAAGCTTGTCATCTTACGTCATAGATAGCTTAGAAGTAATTGAATTGAAAGTTTGTTGAACTAGTACGTGTATGACGAGTTTATTATTCTAATGAAAAAATAGAACGCTTTTGAAGAAAATTGGATTTACGAGGTTTTCACTGCTGAGCATCGATATGTATGGGTATACTGGGTGTAAAAATACCCTTAACGAAGCCGAAGTCTACGCATACTGTACATCAAACTAAGTAACATGCAGCAAAAATAATTGCTGGGAAACGACTTTTATGTTTTGGTATTAAAAAACAGCTATTAATTGTAGCGCGCAATGTAAACGCGCGCGCAGCAGACTGTGCCTACATTTCGAAAATGTTGATAATGTTTGTGTAGAAGAATGTTTAGTAATAGCATTTAAACTTAGTTTTCGTGAAAAACGTTAAAAAATATGGCGACTTTGACCCTCAATATCTCCATAACCAGTCGGTTCCCAGGTATGGCCCGATACCAAAAAATCTTCGTAATGATGGGAAGAATACGTGGCTTTCGGCTTCGTTAAGGGTATTTTTACACCCGATATTTATCCGTTCTGTCCATAGTCAGGTAGCTATTGGTACATATTCTTAAATCAGGTCTGTTTATTAATATGGGCCTTGGAGCTCAACAAGGGCTACTCTAAGCTCAGAGCGGCCATTTTTGACTGACGGCTGATCACAATAAAAGATCTTAATCCAAAATCTCTGAATTGATGTAGGATTTTTGACATCGGATCTATATTTATCAAAGGGAGGAGCAGAGTACTAATTTGCCGCCCTCTAGGCAAACATTTTTCAACAAACAAAATAGGTACCTACAAAATTTAAAAAAAAATGTTTATTATAGTTTTAAAATTATAAATAATCCTAAAAAAATATTCTTAACTAGCGTCCCGCCCTTGCTTCGCACGGGTGCAATGTAGATGCTAATGTGGGGCATATAAACCTTCCTCTTGAATCACTATCTATTGCTGAAAACTGCATTAAAATCCGTTGCGTAGTTTAAAAGATCTATGCGTACAGATAGTAGGAGCGACTGTTTTATACTATGTAAAGAAAAGCGAGTCCAGCATAGTACAGACAGCGAGGCTGGCTGGGGGCGGGCCGCCCCCTCATCTTCGCCGCCAGGGACAAGTGCCAGTAGAACCGGGCCTGCTTCTATTAAATTTCTGTCAAAAACCAATATCAGTCCAGAAATTTTGAATTGAGATTGGCTGTAATTTGATGCCTGTAGAAAGAATAATTATATTACAAAATTAGGGGATTATTAAAATGAAGTTGACATTAAGGTGACCAGGACATATAATAATTATTAAGAGGAGTTATTACCATGGAGGTATAGGTAAAGAAGGAGACAACACTACGAACACTTACAGAAAATAGAAACATTTGGCCATGAATATACAGGGTGTAAACGAAATCATGTAATTCCTTCAAACCTCGTAATGTACTGCTGACATAGATTAACCCTGCACGGGATACTTTCGGATTCAATAAAAACAAAATTACAAGACGTAAACATGTGTTCTTAACGTGGGGCATTTTAGCGCCCCAAGTTAAATGACCGCGCGGCGAGCTATAGCCGCGCAATTCGCTCGGGGCGCTAAATTTTTTTTATCGAATTCAAATTTATCCCTTGTAGGATTAATCTATGTCAGCAGTACATCACGAGGTTTGAAGGAATTACATTATTTCGTTTACACCCTGTATATTAAAGTCCAAATGTTTCGAATAGGTTGTGAAAGTCAAAATATTTAGCTTGAATATTATTTTGGAATTCTGTCTCTTTCTTATACAATTTAGTGCCAATTTCACCAACGTCGGTTAACTTTTGTCTCAAGAATAAACTTGACGTTTTCACAGCTTATGTATAGAAATTGGTGTCGATTCCATTGCGCACTTTGACAGGACTAAACTAATCTAAGGGTGTTGTCTCTTTCTGTTTCAATAGGAAAAGAAAGTGACAGTTGCGTTTAGTTTAGATTAGTACTGTCAAAATGTCCTACAGAATCGACAGCATTGTTAAAACGTCTAACTTATTCCTTGGATAAACACTATCCAGCGTTGGTGACATCTGGCCTTATAAAAGGATAGATTGCCAAACTAAATATTCTATCTTTTTCTTAGTAGAATATTTAGAAAGAGACAGAATCCTAATGTCAATATTCAAGGTCAAATGTTTTGACTTTTAGTAGGTTTTCGTAGTGTGGTGTATATTTTTTCCTATAACTTCATGGTTATTACACGTGCGGAACATTATGAAAGAGGTTGTTATTAAAAGATAGGGAATAATAATTATACTAATGGAGGCATTATTGCAACATTAGGTGTATTGCTGTAAAACTTTGTATGAAAGAATAGATAGTATTGCAGAGTGGGGTTTTAAGGATGATGTGTCCACCAAACGGCTCGCATCGCATTGGATCAGAAAGGATACGAACGGGTGCGGCGACAGCCGATCGCGTCCGGCAGGATGTCGACGCATACGATCGGCTCCGTACCGTCGCTTGCGATCGTACGCATTTCTGCGTCTAGTCAAATAGTTTCATACCTACCGTGTTGACAGCTGAAAGGATCCGATCGGATACGACGACAGGCGAACGGAGCCGATCGCGCGTCGCAGCATACTTTCGGCTACGATCGCGTGTCGCGGAAGACGCCCGCGGTCAAGCTGCTGTGCGCGGCTTGGTAATATAGACTTTAAATACTGTGTACACGATTTAATATCGTTTAAAGATTGTAAAAATCCGTTCCGATCCGATGCGATGCGAGCCGTTTGGTGGAAATCATCCTTTTAACACAGAAGGGGGTTACAGAGTGGAGTAATTAAATCTCGAAAACACTACATCCGAACATTTTTTTAATTAAAATGTGTTTTAGTTAATTTTTATTAAGTTGTATTAATGACATGTTTTTAAATTGTTATAATAATTAAACTTTTGAACGCCATCGACGGCTTTAGACGTCTAATGAAAGGGTGCTCGGCCGCCAACGATGAATTTGTAGCGTGGAGAAAAGTGCTCCTACGTCTATATCAGGAGTGGCCAACTTGATTCGACCCAAGATCTTACTGAGTAGACTCTGTGCGATCTACCAATTACATAATCAGTACCTCTTCATTCAACTTATATTAAACTTATATTTTTCTTTGCCTTGCCATGATCGACTGGATTAAGAGCCGCGATCGACTGGTTGGCCACCCCTAGTCTATATCGTGGCTATCAAAAGATTAATATGAAAATGGAAGAGTTAATTAAAATAATAAACTGGACTAAGGAGGCGAGGCTCTGACCATATCTACATAACATCACGCCTGTATTCCCCGAAGGGTTGGGCAGATCGATCGATCAGAGAAAGTGAGGGGCGCGTCTTCGTGGATTGAACTATCTGTACGTATATTGACAAAATGGGAGGAGTCCCGCTTAGTCTTGCCCAGCTCAAGTCTCGCTGAAGTTTTAACACGACAAAATGTTGTACCTATCATTAGAAATAAACCTAACATATTTTTAAATTAAGTTTTAATATAATGTTTCAACAGATATTCACGTTATTACGGGCTTTTTGTACACTTCTTTCCAAAAGCGCTAAATCCGCCACCAAGTTCAAATGCGCAAGGTGACTTCCGCAAGTTAATTTTGCTGTGAACAAGTCGCGGCAAGTCGACTTTTTGCCACAAGTTTCCCGTGAAGGTTTTGACAAAACTTGCTTGAATAACTTGTAAATGGATTTAACGTTTAATATGTACAAGGTTAGTCGGAAAAGGGGTACTAAGCCGCGGGCCACCTAAAGTATCACTGATGACTATTTTAAAGCAAGTGTTAAAATTTCAAAATTCGATAATTTTTATTGGCATGCAAAAAGATTTTTAATTTAGTTTTTTCAAAAAAAAAATAACATACCTGCTTTAGTTATGAATTCAGAAAATTTATTTTCTAATCCGTGACCTCAAATATGACCTAAATTGTAAAAACAGCTGATCATAGCTATGGACAGATAGATTTTAGCATACTTTTTACGAAATCTTTGAAAAGCTATTTCTCTTAAACTATCGAGTTTTGGGGAAAGTTGTAGAACAAAAGTTATCCCTTATTATGGGTACTTTAACAACCTTTCGGCTTAGTACCCCCCTTTCCGACTAACCATGTATATTCAAATAATGTAAAGATTTCTCTGTGTTTATGCGACATTCGGATATACACATGGGCAGCGCCGGTCTTGGGGTAGATCAAGAGGATCGGTGGCTCCATGCGCTATGTGGAAAGAGGCGCCAAAAATAGATATTTGAAGAACTTGGTAATTTTTATTTGTTAAACATAAAATGAAATACAATTTATGTAATGTGAAAGCATCGACCAAAGGGCGTTGAAAGACAATCTCGCTCTACACTGATCAAGGTCTAGGACCGGCGCTGCACTGGGCGTATCCAGAATTTTGTCCACGGTTGTGCAAAACAGTAGGCTAATTCAAGTATTTTTTTTGTAACAGAAAGCGACATAGCCACCCGAGATTCCTGGACATTACCTGCATCAAACAAATACTTGAATTAGCTTACATATCAGTCAAGTAGTAAATAATTATCTTTTGACAAAAGTGGTTGTGCGCAATGGTATTATCAAGCAATTTTGTCCATGCCCACACCTTTTGAAACCCAAATAAGTATTGTGGGGTAGAGATAAACTACGATAACTTGTCCCGCCCCGCCAAAATTCAAAACGCTTCAATGTATTTGTGAAAGTATTTATAAAGCACCACCAATACTCACAACGCATGTGTGCGTGTTGAGACAGCCGTCAAACAAAAACTACAACTACATACACACTCTTTCGTAACGATGTGACTAAATACATTGAAATAGTAATTTGGAGGGGCGGGACATGTTATCGTAGTTTATCTCTATTGGTCTAACTATATTAGTAGACATTTGCGTCAAGTTGACTGAATCTAAACCATTTAACTATAACTTCCCTATGCCAGGGAATGTCTTGGGCTCACTAAAGGACAATTGAAGCGAAATGCCGCGACACTTGACGCGGGACATCTACGTGAATGTCCTGGGAACAATGTCGCGGAACAATTCGCTCGCACACACCTGCGCCTGCTCTCGAAGACCGCTTGCAACATATGTCGTGTTATGTAGAAATGCCGCATAATGTTGCGCGTCATGTCGGGGAATATTTTGTCAATTAGTGACTCCAAGGCTTATGAAAACACGGTTATAATTTGTTTCCATTGTCGGACGTCACACTGGTTTGTCGGTAAATAACCGGGCGAGATATATTTTTTCTTGTGTATGTACTGAGATTATTATTTTCTGTATAAACTTAATACTTCGCTTCGGATTTAAAACCATATGTTCCCATTCTCGGCCTTTTCCAGCATTATGAGCCGGCGCAAATCTGGCGAGATTTAGCGCAGATAATTTTGCACTGTCAAACCAATATCGACTTTGCTACCGTTAAAATAATATTCAAAATTAATTAACACGACTACTAGTCCCCGAAAGCATCGAAGCGGCTAGAGGCGAAAGCTGATTTTCAACATTATTTAAAAGCTAGCAAAGTCGATAATGGTTTCACAATGAAAAATGCTCTGTTCTCCGGCCCTATAGATGCTAAAGTATTGTTTCAACTCTACCAGAAGTGCCTAAACAATTTTATTGCATGTGATATCTTTGATTCTTCTCTATAAACCTTTCCAACGTTAAAAAAATAACTTTATCTATTTATCAGCCATAATTGATTCAAATCTCAGTTTCTACAGCATCTTGATACGTCATAGCTTGCTTTCAAAGGCTAAAAGCAAAAGCGTTTCAATTTTAGTAAATTTTACGCTAGGTGCATACAAGGCGTGTGCCCCTCCAGGTGGCTCACCGCACAAAGGGAGTTTAGGTCCTAGAATAATTCCAGTAGCTTATGAGGCAACTCCTTGCCCGTCTGATTCTAGTAACACTCCCCCACCCCCCAGATATCGTCGCTCAAGTTCTAACAGCGAGTAACTCAAAATAATCGGGGGGCACGGTAGTGTCCCCGCCAAGTCGAGCGCGAAGCAAACACTGCCGTACCATCCTTTACTGGAACCATTTCGCCGCATTTTCAGGCCCCTATTTGAGAACCTCTGGATAAGACCAGAACGCAGAAATTTTCGTCATCCAGTAAGCTATAATCACATACTTAAAATCCAAATTTTCAAGTCTGTAGGTCATTTAGTTCCGAAGTTAAGCGAAAGCACAGTTTCGCATTTATGACACTCACTCACTCACTCACTCATGATCATCAGAATAGAACTAGTACTTCCCATAAACTCAGAGAGCTGAAATTTGGTATAGAGTTAGGGTTTAACGGCCACATAAAGGGAAAACTATAAAAACTAGGATAATCGAAGATCTGGAGTACCTGGTGACCCTGATTAGAAAACACATATCTAACACATAACTGGCCAAGTCACACAACATTAACTATAATAATAAAGAAATCGCAGTAAGGAACCTTAGACTTGGCACGACTTTGTCTAGATTTCATTACTTTTTAGAGAAAACAAGCAGCTCCATCGAGACTTGGCTAGTTTTTTACTGAATGTTTTTGGTGGGATTAACTTTTCAGGAGAGCAAAAAATAGATTTTTTTCTACTTATCATATAATTGTTTTTAATCTACAATATTATATTTTATTTTGGTTTTTTCAACAGAGCACTTTCGCGACACGATCCAATATGGAACTCGCCTGACTTCACGCTGTTTCGCTGTGTTCGTGTTACACACGAAAAAATATTATATACGCGGTGGATTTTGTTTTTTAAATAACGCGTTGCTATTGGATCTAACCATTGATTGTGATTGGTCAACGATGCGTTTTTCGATTTCCTATCGAATGACGTGCATAACTCAAAACTACTATTTTTCGAATTACGCGGTGTACTTAAGCGACGATATCCTGATTCCGCCCTTGGTTCTCTATTTCACGTCTAAGGTGTACTTGACTGGGTGCAATGTCCATCAATGGAAACAAACAGTATATAATGTATTATCAATATTTAAACAATGATTGTCGGCTACCTATATATCAAATTGTAAATTGTTGTAAATAATTGTACTCTCATCTGATAAGTGTAAAATTAGCAATTATCTCATAATATATAGTATAATTACAAGTTTTTTATTTTATTCAACTCCTATTTTGTTAATCAACTCTGCTAACCTCCTTGGAGTATTTAGCTGCGCGATAATTCGCTATAGCCCAGTCGCAAAAAAGGGGTTTACCTTGCAAAGGTTCCGCCAGTTCTGATTATGTTCTTGCAACGGCTAAACCGATTTTCATTAAACAAAGCCTATAATCATCTTAATTGAACCAGCTTCCAAACAAAAGAAACAACATTGAAATCGGTTCACCCGTTTTGTAGTTACGATGCCACAGAGAAACACAAACTGACAGACAGATACACTTTGGATTCAAACTTATAAATCGCCCCTCTTTTTGAAACAGGCTTCAAAATGATAACACCCCTCTGCGTCGCAGATTAAAAATAAGATTTTGTAATAATTGTACAAGTTCGCTGTAATGTGTTCCCCGTGTAATCCGAGTTCGCATGGTTTAATAATTTTTGAATTTCCCTTGACTATGTAGTACTCCCACATCGAAATAACCTTTTGTTCAAAAACCCCCACACTGCATCTACGCCCACAATATTAAAGGTCGGATGTTTCTGTGGCAAATTGTCATTCAGAAATAGAATAGGTAGGTATCAACTTGATTTTTTTATAGGAATAGGATCTTTTGAATCCAGTCATAGAGGTAAATAGAACCAATCCGCATAATACTTGTGTTTTAGAATCAAGGAGCTCGTCCTATAGTAAAATATCAGTTTACTTTTTGTAGTTGCTACTTAGTCAAGTGCACAAAACATTTTGATTTTTTGAAAAACCTGTTATTACTGAAGTTATGAACAGATATATTTTGTAAGCATCGCACACGACACACAGTAGGAATTTTATGAAGTGCTCACTGTGTATACCTATTACTTCCGTGTTTTTTGAAATATCGATAACTCATTTTTAACCGACTTCCAAAAAGGAGGAGGTTACTATGTTCGTCTGTATGTTTTTTTTTGTGTATGTTCATCGATATTTTCGTCAATTGTGAACCGATTTTGATGATTCTTTTTTATTGGATAGGGTATACTTCGAAGTTGGTCCCATTTAAATTTGGTGAAGATCTGATGAAGAACTTCGGAGATAGACAATGGAACTCCTCAATGACGAACAGTCCGCATATTGTGATGATGTGATTATGTTACGAGCAGCGCCTTTAGTAGGTCCAACCACTTTAAGGCCACTAAAATGAAAAAAATAAAAACATTTTTTACAAAAAATTTAAACCGACTTCAAAAAAGAATAAAATAATTACCATATAAAATTAATAGATTCAGAAGTCGGTGCCTTCAATTTGGTTGAGCGTGGATCAGCACCGACTTCTGAAACTGTTAATTTTATATAGTAATTATTTTATTATTTTTTGAAGTCGGTTTTTACCATTATTATCAACTTTTAAAACTTGCTTGATTTTCTTAATAACTTAAATTTTGGAGACGAGCTCAGTTTGATGAAGGTACCCTATCCGTCAAAGTTCTAAACTAATCAAAAACTTCTCTTCTGTCAAAAAGAACAAAGTAATAAAATCGTAACGGATAGTTGAGCCTTGATGATAACTAATATGTTACTTATGAATCTGGCTCAAAGGTACAGAAACTTCGTTGATTTCTTATTACGAAAAAAAGACCTTACCGGCAGAGCAATCTTTCGATAAAACCTTAAAAGAATTATATTTAGCGACCCAATTGTTTCCAGTTGACCTACTCGCTCTCGATACAAAAGGCTGAATCGATGTTTTGTTATATCGATATATTGTTAATTATAAAAGGAGACGGGAAAGGTGCCAGTCGATACACAAAATAAAAAGTAAAGAAGGTTTACTTCGAGTAAAGTGCGAAGACCAATAATTGGGTACCTAATACTTCTTAACTTCCGCGACAACAAATCTAAAGGATGATTTCCACCAAACGGCTTGCATCGCATCGGATCGGAACGGATTTTACAATCTTTAAACGATATTAAATCGTGTACACAGTATTTAAAGTCTATATTACCAAGACGCGCACAGCAGCTTGACCGCGGGCGTCTTCCGCGACGCGCGATCGTAGCCGAAAGTATGCTGCGACGCGCGATCGGCTCCCTACGCCTGAAATCGTATCCGATCAGATCCTTTCAAAAATTAGAACACGGCAATATGGTAGGAATGAAACTATTTGACTAGGCGCAGAAACGGATACGTTCGCAAGCGACGGTACAGAGCCGATCGTATGCGTCGACATCCTGACGGACGCGTTCGGCTGTAACCGCATCCGTTCGTGTCCTTTCCGATACTATGCGTTGCACGCCGTTAGGTGGAAATCAGCCCTAAAGCGCCAAATAAATTGTGCAAGTTATTACAATAAGTAACTGCTAAATCTCTTTCTAAATACCTTATTTAGAAAGAGATGTTTCTTTTTTCAGTAGGTGTTCGTAGTGTGGTCTTCATTTTTACCTATAGCTTCATGATTGCAACATAATTATTATGAAAGGAGTAATCTTTGTTGTATTGTCTATTTTATCATTTATCAGACACGTTTTCTACACTAATATTATAAAGAGGAAAGATTTGTATTTTTGCATGTAACGAATAAACTTAAAAACTACTGGAGTTTTCAAAAAATCTTTTGCTGTTAGAAAGCTACATTATCACTGAGTAACATAGGCTATATAAGGTCTAACCAAAATACCTGGACAAACTTTTACACAGTGTTCAATACGTTTAACTAATCACATCTATGTAAAAAAAACGAGTTCCAAGTGTTTTTTTCTAACAAAAAAATAATAAAGTTTTAAATTGCCTGTACTCTCTAAGAATAAACTCATCCATTTCTTATGCATCGACCGCCATTGGGGTGCGTGCTAATTCCGTGCCGTGTTTTACCTAAACAGCGAAGTGAAAAATGTAAAATAAAAAAAAGTAAAATTAAAGTTGAAAAAAAATTTTGGTTAGAAAATAAAACACTTGGATCTCGTTTTTTTTGCATAGATATATTCAGTTACAGTTACTGAACACTGTGTAAAAGTTTGTCCAGGTATTTTGGTTGGACCTTATATTTATTACCTACTGGAATAAAACTTCATACGCGGGCGGAGCCGTGAGGACACAGCTAGTAGTAAATAATCTAGTTTAACTTTGTGTTGGTACCTAATCATTTTGAATAGTACCCAATATCGTCGGTCGGCAGTGAAAACCACGTCTATGTAAAATACAAATTTTTAAAAGAGATAGAAATAACTGTCTCCTGTAAAAAAATGGCCGATCAAATGTTAATACAAGTTTGTCATCGTACGTCATAGATAGCTTAGAAGTATTTGAATTGAAAGTTTGTTGAACTAGTACCTACGTGTATGACGAGTTTATCAATCTAAAGAACAAATAAAACGGTTTTGAAGAAAATTTTATTTACGAGGTTTTCACTACCGAGCGTCGATATTGAGTTGGGATTTTTAAATGTTATTCTTGGTCGCTTTTGACTTTTTGTATTTAATGTTCCCCTCGTTTTAGGAATAGATTGTTAAACGCAGTATTATAGTCCGCGAGCAAGTTCTAGTCACCTCCTGTGGCATGGGAGCGGCAGGAGGGGGGTGTGCGCGGTAGACAAGACAAAGGAAACTAACAGAGCGCGTCTATTCGACGATGACTAGCACTTGCGCGTAGACTATAAACACACAGCAAGATGCTATTGCAATAGCAGATATGTAAGCCTTTGTTCCCGCTTGGTGGCGCTAGTTTTGTTGGGGGTCATATCATTGAATTGAGGTTAAGTTAGAGCTAGGTAAATAGAAAAATACATCTGTGGATTGCTATTTGGTTATATACAGGGTGTAAACGAAATCGTGTAATTCCTTCAAACCTTGTGATGTACTGCTGACATAGATTAACCCAACATGGGATACATTTGGATTAAGTAAAAAAGAATACAAGTAAACATGTGTTCTTAAAGTGATGCATTTTAGCGCCCTGAGCGAATTGCGCGGTCATTTATCTCGGGCCGCTAAAATGCCTCACGATAAGAACACATCATATTTACTTCTTTGTCATTTTTTTTCCAAATGTATCCCGTTCAGTGTTAATCTATGTCAGCAGTACATCACGAGGTTTGAAGGAATTACATGATTTCATTTACACCCTGTATATGAAGTGAAGATAATTAAAACCGATTAAAAGTCAAATGAAACGAGGGAAACCGATAATAAAATAATAGTATTTATTATCTACTAGCAGCCCGTCCCGGCTTCGCACGGGTGGACATTTTTCCCGTTATTGCCAATTTTTCATTTATGCTCCGCTCCTATTGGTCGTAGCGTGGTGTCGTATAGCCCATAACCTTCCTCGATAAATGGACTATCCAACACAAAAATATTTTTTCTATTCCAACCAGTAGTTCCTGAGATTGGCGCGTTCAAACAAACAAACTCTTCAGCTTTATAATATTAGTACCTATAGATTACGCAATCTTTACATCATAACGTTGAACCTTTAGTATTATTTTATCTGTGACAGCGTGCAATCGTGTAAGTAAATAAATACCTAGATAACGACTAAAAAAGTAATTAAAATAATAAGTGTTCATTTCTTTGCACTCCAATAAAGTTCTAGCTTGTTCAGAGTTGTGATAGTATTGCTATTTTTTTTTCGAAAACGCCAGGCTGCTCTATAAGGTATGATTTCCACCAAACGGCTCGCATCGCGGATGCGGCGACAACCGAACGCGTCCGTCAGGATGTTGACGCATACGATCGGCTCCGTACAGTCGCTTGCAAACGTATCCGTTTCTGCGCCTAGTCAAATAGTTTCATTCCTACCGTGTTGACGTGTTCTAATTTTTGAAAGGATCCGATCGGATACGACTACTTACGAACGGAGCCGATCGTGCGTCGCAGCATAGTTTCAGCTACGATCGCGTGTCGCGGAAGACGCCCGCGGTTAAGCTGCTGTGCGCGGCTTGGTAATATAGACTTTAAATACTACCTAGTCTTGCCATAAATATTATCACGAAGAATTTTTTTACTTTTACAGTGTGTTAGTTCAATACATAAATATAAAACAATTTAAAATATAAAAAGCTTATTCGAAGTGGTCTCCATTGGCTGCAATACAGTCCTTTAAACGTTGAGGCCAGTTATCAATGGAAGCACGCACTCTTTCCATGGGAAAATTCATCACTGCCAATCGTATGGATTGTTTTAGGGACTTCAAATTATCATGGCGTTTAGAGCAAGCCGTACTCTCTAAAACTGACCATAAATCATAATCCAGCGGATTAAGATCGGGACTAGACGACGGCCAGTCTTCAGCTCTGATGAAGTCCGAAACGTTCACTTCCAACCAAGACTGCGTGGAGCGAGCTTTATGACCCGGCGCCGAGTCTTGTTGGAAGGACCATACTTGGTTATTGAACATGGTGTTGTTAAGGGGCTTAACTACATTCTCAAGAATGGTATCTTGTTCTTGATACACTTGTGCCGATGTTTTGATACCTTTTTCACAAAAATATGGCTCGGTCACTCTTTCATAGCTAACATCCCACCAAACCATCACTGAAGTCGGATAATGCCCACGTTGCACTCTGTCGACTAATTGGCAAGCTTCCTTAGAGTTTTGAGCATAAATACGGTCATTTTGTTTGTTAAAATGTTGCTCAATTGTAAAGATGTTCTCATCCGTAAACAAAAATTTTCTGTGACCTCCCTTTGCGTACCGCTTCAGTAGTTGTTTCGATTTTGCCACCCTATTCTTTTTTAAATTATCAGTTAAAAAATGACCAGTGCGTCTCTTATAGGCTGCAAGTCCTAAGTCATCTTTTAAAATACGCGACATGGTTCTGGGTGCTATCTTCATCTCCCGAGATAAAATCTTTTGCTTTCGGACAGGATTTCTTCGAATTCTTTCCCTTACTGCTTTGACCACCTTTTTCGTACGAACACTACGTGGACGGCCAGATCTTTTTCTGTCACAAACAGAGGAGGTCTCATTGTACCTATTAATAGCCCGGTACACAAACATTTGACTAATACCAAGCGTATGGAGAGTTTTAAAAATTGCATTTGGCTCCATCCAACTTTGTGTAATGCAATCACAGCGATTCGGTTCTCTTTATCACCCCACTTCATTTTAATATCGCTAAATATTGTATAATGTATTGGCGCCAAAATTAGAAAACTCAATGAACAATCGTATAAAAATGACAGATTCCAAATTCAAATGTAATATCTTTCTTATTTTTAATTGTAACAGTATTTATGGCCAGACTAGGTATGTACACGATTTAATATCGTTTAAAGATTGTAAAATCCGTTCCGATCCGATGCGTTGCGAGCCGTTTGGTGATATTATCCCTTAGGCTTCGGGTTCTGTTGTCAAACTTTTTTGTTATTGGCGGGAATCCTGTACATCTATCTACCTAACAAAATTATTTATATGGTATCAAAATTCAATTAATTTATGGTACCATTTATTTTTGTATCTGTACTAGCGGTATTAAAATTGGAACCATGTTTATAGTGATAGGTCTACCAGAATCTGATGGCAAATAGGGAAATTAATTTTTTTTGTGGGTAACACAAGGGTAATTTGAATAAAAAGTCTTGATACTTGTAATTTTATTCTTTAATTTCTTCTTCATCTTCTTCCTGGCCTTATCCCACACTAGATGGGGTCGGCACAACATGTATTTCATAAATCCATGTTGTTAGAGGTTTTGGCTTATTGTTTTATGTGACCCAATGTGCTTGCTGATATTATGCACTGGGTCCCAAAATGATATGCTGATATATGATTTTTTGCAATTTTATTGTAATGGAAAAGGAAACCTTGTTAAAATAAGTATGTTTATTAAAAATGTTTGAACAAGAAAACATTAATCAGAACTGGAAAATGTATCAACTACAGTCATACTCGTTTTGACAAGTGACATTTTGACATTGCCATATGAAAACCACTATTTGTTATTAATTTTTAATGCCATGAGATTCTGGTTGACCTATAAGTAATAGTATTTGAAAAAGTAGGTCACAAAATAAAGTGTCAATAGTACATAGACAAGTTACGATAATGTTATTTTGAACTTTAATGTCTTCAGCTAGAGTTTAAAATAGCGTGCAAGTTGCTGGTGTATTGTATAAAATCGTTCTTCCATAATATTAAAATAAAGACTTGTTCACATCGTTCCAAAATAGCACAGGTAAAATTACTTTTTTATAACATCAAAGCTGTCTGGGATATTGTACGAGACGAGAGTGTTTTTGCTGAAGGCTGCAACTTCAACATTTCAACCAAAGATATAACTATCCTTTATGATGTGAGACATCTAATGCGGCGGTACGCGTGTGAGAGCGGCTGTTGCGTGGCGACGCTCGCGCGCGATGTCAGACACGACGGCAGACCCTCGTAACTCGTCGGCTCTCTTCGGTTTGTTTCGGACAGTTTTTTTTTTACAAAATGTGTTCCTGTTTCACATCTGCCAAGCGTACCGCGACAGCTTCATGTTTTTCTTTATAATAAAATTCGCCAGTCCTTTCAATAAGCATAGTTATCAAAGTTATCCCAACATCAAGGTCTGCCGCGATGGTGCTAAGTATTTACAATTATAAGGTTCTTTTAGCTCACAGCTCATCTAAAATATGACAGACATATCCAAGCCAGCTCTACTTAAAATCATCTTCTTTTTGAGTTTAGCCAATCATCTATACCTACTAATATTATAAAGAGGAAAGATTTGTATTTTTTAACCGACTTCCAAAAAGGAGGAGGTTACTATGTTCGTCTGTATGTATGTTTTTTTTGTGTATGTTCATCGATATTTTCGCCAATTGTGAACCGATTTTAATGATTCTTTTTTAATGGATAGGGTATACTTCGAAGTTGGTCCCATTTAAATTTGGTGAAGATCTGATGAAGAACTTGGAGATAGACAATGGAACTCCTCAATGACGAAAAGTACGCATATTGTGATGATTATGTTACGAGCAGCGTCTTTAGTAGGTCCAACCAAGTCTTAATTAAGGACACTAACATGATAAAAATAAAAACTTTTTTACAAAAAAATTAAACCGACTTCAAAAAAGAATAAAATAATTACCATATAAAATTAACAGTTTCAGAAGTCGGTGCCTTCAATTTGGTTCAGCGTTGATCAGCACCGACTTCAGAAACTGTTAATTTTATATGGTAATTAGTTTATTCTTTTTTGAAGTCGGTTTAATGTATGTAACGAATAAACTTAAAAACTACGGGATCGATTTCAAAAATTATTTCGCCGTTAGAAAGCTACATTATCACTGAGTAACATAGGCTACGGGCGGAGCCGTGAGGACACAGCTAGTCTTACATACAGAGCGAAAAATTGTGTCATAGTACGGTTCATCTCGTTGACATATGTCAAGTATATCGGTTCTCCGTTGAAGGGTGCTAAACCAAGTTTGATTATTAATTAAACTTTGGAATGTGCTTCCCCTTGATATTAAAAAGGCTCCCAACAAATTTTTGTTTAAACGCAAAGTCCGTGAATACTATCTGAAATCGCTGCTTCCCTAGTTGACGTTTACAGTTTTCGTCATAATTATAATGAGTATTTATTAGATATACCTACACATTGTTCTTACTTTTTTATTTATTTTTTTGCTTATATACACATTATAGTAATATTTTATATATATATATATATATATTATATATTTATATATGTATTTATAACTTATGTCCTTTATTTATAGTTGTTTAGTTATCCATATAGTTAATTATGTCGCAAATATCCATTTTTTTTTTTTTTTTGTGCCTCTCTTTTCAATGCTTTTCTCTTTGACCCAAAGGTTGACTGGTAGAGAATGCCTTGTGGCATTAAGTCCGCCTTATGTACCACCATTGTGCATTGAAGTATTCAATAAATAAATAATAAATAAATTATCAACTATGCTAGTCCAAAGCTTCCGTTTGTTACAAATAGGGTTATTTTTTAATAATCTTCGTCGTTCAGCACGTATTTAAGGCACTCCTCTTGGTGCGTTGTGCGGAGTTTTTATTTTGTCTCGTCTGAAAGGCGACTACTGGCAAAGGTACACATAAGCCTGAATATAAAAAACTACACTCTTCAGTCATCTTTGTTATTTTTAATTAGTTGATTTTATCATTATCATCATCATCTTTGATAGTCTTTTATACACGATAACAAATCAAGCTATACATTTCCAGTTTAAGCTCCGTACAAAGAGAGGTGTGTTGTTGGGTATTTACCACCCAATGCTGGGTATAGTCTTGTCCCATTTGTGCCATACTTCCCTGACACTTTTTGGGTTGCTTATTTTATGGCGCAATACTCAAACGCTACGCAATTTTAAGTTGCCGTTAGTCTTTTGCTGTCCCTGTCACTCTATGGCAGTGACAGTGAACACGAAGTTAACGTCAACTTAATACTGAATAGGGTTTGAGTGTGACAAAAAAAATACAGTGTAGGCTGAGCGCACCTTTATATGCTGGTATTGTATTCCTATTCCGAATTTCAATTATCTGTAGACGTGCGCCGTTTTCGAACGAGTTGAAAGTTGGCGCGAATCTTGGTGACAGTTGACAATTTGAAATGTCGTTTAGTTAAAAAATATTTTGTTATTTATACCTACTTCGATTTTGTTAATTGAATAATAAATACGTTATTCGGCGTTTCAAGTTTTATTAGATATGTGGCAAAAGTGTGTGATATTTTTAAATATTTCTATGTGAGTAAAATACATTACATCGTAAAATTTTATTCCTTTTGTTAACAAGTTGCTTAACGCAACAAAATAATAGTTGCAATTTAATTTTAAAACTTCTAACTTTAAAATCAGTGGTTCGCACTATAATAAATCAAAAACCATTTGTTTCTGAATGCAACCTTTAAAGGAGTGGTGGAAAGTGATCGGCAAATCGTTTCTGATCATTTCTGGCTCTAGCCAGCCGCCGTCGCGGCACCGCTCGCTTCGCTCGCTCGGCTCGTACGTTGAATGGTCGCAGTTCTAACATAACCTACCTTTCAGGTATCTGTTTATCATTTTATTTCTTATGGCTTTGAAATTAGAAGCATTAAAATTATATTGCAAATAATTATTTTTAAACTTCATTTATATATATACAGATTGTAAACAAAATTATGTAATTCCTTCAAACCTCGTGATGTACTGCTGACATAGATTAACCCTGCACGGGATACTTTTGGATTCAATGAAAAAAACAAGAAGTAAACATGTGTTCTTTACGTGAGGCATTTTAGCGCCCCTAGTTAAATGACCGCGTGGCAAGCGATCTCGCGCAATTCGCTTGGGCCGCTAAAATGCCTCACGTTAAGAATTCATGTCTACTAATTGTTTTTTTTTATAGATGCTTAAAGTTTCCCATTCAGAGTTAATCTATGACAGATACATCACGAGGTTCGAAGGAATTACATGATTTCGTTTACACTCAGTATATCCCTTATCTAAATATAGTCTTATAGAATACACACATTGATAATTTTGCCAAAACACAAAACTACTGGGTATGCTTCAACCCTCATTGACGAACGCCTCTTGTGTAATAGATAGATCTTAAACTTAAGTTTTGATAACCTATTGAGACCTTTCAACTATGATTAATAAACGAACCTGTTACCAAATGTATGATTATAACATAACATTATGATTTTGAGAAGGACTTAGGATTTCGTTTCCATTTCCCATATTTAGATCTGTTTTTAATATATAACCGTAAGGGATAAGGCTTTTGATTGTGTCAATCACAAAATTCTACTGAGTAAGCTTAATCTACAATACTTATATGAGCAAACTATGCTCAATCTCAAAAATAGTTGTAAGTTACATATTCACAAAATATATTAGCTTTACTATATCGTTCATTCGGAATAATTAAAGATGGTGTACCCCAGGGTAATGTTCTCGGTCTACTTTTATTTTTACACAGTAACGATGGTCTGCGTGTTGAACAGGACAACTAAATACCGATATTGTTATGACTTTTTATTTTATTAAATATTACTAGTAACCGCCCGTGCGCAGTACGATACCCGCACTGTTGCGGTAAGGTCGCCCTTAAGGTTTAGTGTGTAACGAATATTTGTGGAAGGGCTCGTAACTAATTACCAACCGCGTGGATCATACGATTTGCGAGGCTAAGGTGCGCATGCCGCGGTCAATCTATGGATGGGTGATCATTCGTTACACATCGAGAGACCCCTCCGTGTCTCGGAGAGCACGCTAGACTGTCGGTCCCTGATGTCTTATGAATATCTATGACAGTCGTTATAGGAAGTCAGAAAGTCCGGAAGTCTAACAACTGGTCTAACCTTACGATATAGGCATTGCCCAGTAACTGGGTTGCGGAGGTCTGATGGCAGTCACTCCGTGTAAAATACTGGTATTCAGCTGCATCTGGTTAGACTGGAAGCTGACCCGAAAATAGTTGGGAAAAGGCTAAGCAGAACAGTGTAACGAATATTTGTATGCTACATGTCCCGTATTTCAACCTTTTACCATTAGTAATTGGACAAGTAATAGTAATTACGAAATTGATCGTGCTAGCGCTGACAAGTACCTACGCACTTTTCATATACGATTAAAATCAAACGTAAACATGTTAAACAACAAATAATACGAATGTATGTACATTGTTCATATACGTATGTTTTTCATTTGACCTGAGAAAAAAAAATACACGCTTTTTTTGCCAAATTCTGCATTTGTCCAAATCAGGCACAAAAAAAAACTGACAAGCCAACCCTAAACAGGACAGATGCATGTATATGTAATGTAACACAATAAATACCTGTGTAAACATTTTGATTCATTAATTTATTGAAAAACACATTACTTGTCACAAGACTATGTCGATATAAAACGATATATTTATATACAACAACAATCCTAAATCTTGCTCATTATTACAGTATTGTATAGCAACTCCTCGTGTTCGTTCTACCTAGCCTTTCCCCAACTATGTGGCGGTCAGCTTCCAGTCTAACCAAAATTTTACATGGAGCGACTGCCATCAGACCTCCGTAACCCAGTTACAGGGCAATGCTGATACGCGGTTGGTAACTAGTTATGAGCGGTATGAGCCCCTCTCACATTACTATGTCGATATAAAACGATATTTATACACAACAGCAATCTTAAATCTTACTCATTATTACTGTTTCAAATAGCAACTCGTGTATTGTAACTAATTGTATTGTTCTTTACAGTTTCGCCGTTCTATCGTATGCGCGTACGCATGAAGATAGCAAACAATCTACCGTAGATAAAGGTAAATAGTTGAATTTTATTATTTTACGTCTATAACTTTTTACTTTTATGTGTAACGACATAAATACTGTTAATGTACACGAAGAATTTGTATAGTACGGGATATGTATCGCAACTCTCTAGTAAAAAGATGTGGCACATGTGGATCGCAACTTAGGGCGACTTCTTGCAGCGATGCAGACGCGTGTGTCATGAGCGCGCGTGTACATCGCTACTTTTGGCCGTTGGACGCATCTGCAACGCGCGACTGTATCGATTCAGCATCGCGTCTGCATCGATACATACGCGCGACTGTATCCAATGCAAACGTGCAACTGTATCAATTAAGCATCGCTTCTGTATTACGTTACCCACGCTTACTCTGTGTCTGTAGCTGCTTCCGTAAAGCAGCAGCAAAGATAACGCGACCAATGTCGTCTCGACCGAGTCCATCTTAAAACTGTAGCGTCCACAGGCATTTACAGATCGTTACTACAGCGTGTCGAATTGCGACTCTAGGGATGTTGCATCGCGTCTGTATCGATGCTGTATCGCGTCCGTATCGATGCTGTATTGGTTAGTCGCGATGCAGAATCGAAATTACGCGGGCGATGGTATATGATCCACGATAGCATAGCGACTGTATCGCGTTTGTTAAAAGTCGTCCGCCCTTATGCCCGAGTACTTGCGGGACATGTACCGCAATTGACGCGATGCATTGAAGATCAGTATTTTACACGGAGCGATTGCCATCTGTAGACCTAGTGTGTGTCTTAAATATAATAGGCCCGTTTTGACAGCTGTCAGATCAGTACATTTTGTGTCGAAATTGACATAACATGTTCTAATCTGACAGCTGTCAAAACGGGCCTATTAAATTTTAGCCACTGTAGTACGAACGTTTGACGTATAGTATCGTAAACGTATCGCTAATGTAAGAGAATTTTGAATCGAAAATACAACTGTCCTATAACAGTTTGTATTATTTTTTTGCGGCATGCACAATTTGTATAGATGTGAGTTTTTTAAATTTAATTTAATAGTATGTGTGAAACGAGTATTTCCAATTTAAAATTTACTCATATTAACGTTACTAATGTGACGTCACTCGTGCGGGCCTACAGGTTTCCACATGATGTTTTCCTTCACTGTTAACGCAAGTGATCAAATTGCGACCTGTACATGAATTCGAAAATACTGAGGCATGGGCCGTGGTCGAACTCAGGCCCTCAACTGCCCTCAAAGACAGGTTAAGTCAAACCTGCTATGGCACTTTCTTCAAAAGACCATTCCAGACGTTGCCCTACATTATTGCACTCACATAGTTTTTTATACCACAATGCCTGGACTTTGAAAGAGACCTTGATGACTGAGTTTGTTTCGGCTTTTCTTCTCAGAACTAGTCAGAAAGGAAATGACGGCTCCATCTAGTCTTATAAGAACATTACGTTGACTTGTAAAAAAAAAAAAAAGGGTTGGATGATTTAACCAGGTTGGGTCTTTATAGTTAATAAAAAGAACATACCTACCTAATATGTGGTTTGGTTCTCTGTCACAAAAAATGTATTTGTTTTGTTTATTTCTTGGATCTTTTTTGATGAATGAAAGGCCCTACCTTACAGACCATTTTAGTACCAATTCATTTTCATTTCATTTTCGACAATTTTGTGGATTGAGTCCTTTCTGCTAAACTACGTCCAATTTAAACAAACAAAAAAGTTTACTAAAAAGAAAAATGGTTTGGGCATATAATAATATTCAGATATCTTAAGCTGGCCTCTATTGTTAAAATATTGCAGTATTTTCATACGAATGCATAAAAGAGTTTACTTCGCGGGTGGGCCGCACGTAGGTATATTAAAGAAGAGCTGCATGCGGCTCGCGGGCCGCGGTCTGTGCTTGCTTGCCTTAAAGTGATAGTCACAGAACATTTTTTTTTTATTGCTTATTGTTTTGAGTATTTGGCTTTTAGGCTTGTATTAATAAAGAACTCTCAACGTGGCAGCTTGGGCGCAAATTCCCAAAAGGCGCTGTTATAGTGTAGAACTAGTTTTTGTCCGCAGCTTGCCTTTTTTTTCGTAATAACTTTCATCCCCTATTTTACCTCTTTTAAGGTGAAATTATAAAAAAATCTTTCCTTAGTGGATATTTATCAAATTTTCAATTGCAATTGCTAACCCCAGCGACTGTGCCTGGATAGATCAGTCAATTTCTCCTTTTATATATACAGATTTCATACATTTTATAACTTCATTTTTATGTTTTTGTATTATAACTTTCGTGAGACACTTCTTCTTCCTGCCCTTATCCCACACTAGGTGGGGTCGGCACAACATGTATTTCATAAATCCGTGTTGTTAGAGGTTTTGGCTTATTGTTTTATGACCGGCCGCCTGCCTGACATCAACCCTCCTTGGGAATACTCGTTGAGCGTTCGCGCGGGTGACCCAATGTGCTTGCTGATATTATGCACCAACATAATAAACTAAGTAGACTATGTTCTCCTTGGTGGGGTATACTTGAAGTTCCTCAACCCTCTCAATCAGTTTTACTAGGGACTTTGGTTCTGACACATCGTAAACTAATGTAGCACCGTGAGCGTCTCTGTAAAACTTGAAACTTTTGGTAATTCGTATTTGTCATCGTTTACTATAGAAATAAACGGCGGTTTATACAACAAAACCTATTTTTTTTTTAAATACTCGGAAAATAATTATTATAAAAAATATCATTGATATTCGGTTGCCATGGGCGATGACAGATTTCTTGAGACACATTCATTTTTATGGTTCGGTACCCAAAGGGTGCCAAACGGGACCTTATTACTAAGCCTTCGCCTTCTGTCCGTCTGTCCGTTCGTCTGTCGGTTACAGGGCTGTATCTTTTTAACCGTAATAGGTAGCTACCTCAACTACCTAAGCTAGCTAGCTTGAAATTTTCACAGAATATGTGCATATATCATTTTGGGACCCAGTGCATAATATCAGCAAGCACATTGGGTCACCCGCGCAACAGGCGCAACAAATATTCCCAGGGAGGGTTGATGTCAGGCAGGCGGCCGGTCATAAAACAATAAGCCAAAACCTTTAACAACATGAATTTATGAAATACATGTTGTGCCGACCCCACCTTGTGTGGGATAAGGGCAAGAAGAAGAAGAAGGTAGCTAGCTTGTAATTTTCACAGAATATGTGTTACAATGGCCTCTATCATGGCATGTATAAAAAAAAATTAAAGTTTAAATCCATAGGGGGGGGGGGGGGGGGTTACGCATACAAGAAACATCGAAAAAATACTTTTATTCGACTTTTTTTGTTCCTGCTCTATCATACAAGCGTGAAACTTGGCATGATTGTAATGTATACTGTATAGTTAAAATAAAAAATAATAAAAAGTAGGAAAACTAGTAGTGGTACGGAACCCTTAGTGCGTTTATTTGCATCTCGAGTCATATTGAAAGTAGACTCAAGAGGGAGATATCAAATGAGAGTCGTTTATTAAGGCTGGACATCCACCAGAGCTGTGCGAGGAAAATGTGCGGTGCGAAAATGTGTAGCGAGGATGTGAAACGGTGTGACCCTTTCCACCAGAGCTGTGCGAGGAATGGGTAATGTGTAATGCGTAATGTGTTAATGTGTACAAATGAGAGGTGTGTGGATAGGTAGCGGACTCTTTTCTGACTGGTAGGCGCACATTTCTCGTAACACATTCCTCGCAACACATTCCTCGCAACACATATCGCTCGCATTTCTCGCTTGTTTTGTATGAACAAATACCTCGTTCCACTAAGCCCATATCCACCAGAGCTGCGCAGAGCGAAGCTAGGTAAATGAAGTGATTCTATTGGTGCTTACAAAACACATTCCTCGCTACGCAGCTTAGCACAGCTCTGGTGGATGCTCAGTCTAATGGTGTGTCCAGACCTGACGAATGCGCTGCGCGCGTGCATTTCATGTTCGTCGCCGCTCGCGCGCAAGCTACGCGCCATACGCGAGCGGCGCAGATGGTGCGCGCGTGCCGCTCGTGGAACCTGCCACCAAAGTCTTCTATTTTTCCTTTTAGTTTTTGTCAGTAATAAAATAGCCGATGCTGCAGCAATTATGCTAACGGCAGTCGTATGGTCCGACATCTTCGGAAGCAAATTCACAACTGAGGCTCATAGTTCAAACGCGAAAGAAGCTATGTGCGCACGAGCGGCGCGCCCCACTCGAGCCTTGCCGGAGTTGCACTAGAGCGGCGCACCAAACGTACGCTGTAACTGCACGCGAGCAGCACGCGCGCAGTTCGCAAACGGCTCGCGAGCGGCGCATTCGGCAGGTCTGGACGTACCATAATACAGGCCTCTAAGTTTTGTTAAAATGCCTTTTCCAGTAGGCTTAGCGCGAATGTTGTCATGTTACGTAAAGGTAACGTTAATGAAAGTGAATTTTGAATCAGAAATACTCGTTCCGCACATACTATTTAATTAAATTGAAAACTTTATTCATATCTATGTATGATACAAATTGTGCATGTCGCAAAAAAATAAACCAAAATGTTACAGGACAGTTGTGTTTTCGATTCAAAATTCTCTTACATTAGCGATTCGTTAACGATACTATACATCAAACGTTCGTACTAGGTCTTCAAATTATCTGCTATCCTGCTAAAAGGTAAACTTGAAACTATTTTCTCAGGGTCCTACAAGATGTCGCTTCAGCGGCTAACAGCGCTTCGGACGCTGATGGCCAGCCAGCCGAAAGCGCTAGCTGCGTACATCATACCGACTGCTGACGCTCATAATGTAAGTACTTTTGTTCGAAGAGTTCTATTTTCGAGTTAATGGCCAAATACTCAAATGCTTTAAGTTACCGATAAGGCCCCAATTACACTATCACCCATATTCTAAGACGTTCCTCCAAAACTTACTCGACTCGACTCCACCTCGACTCAGCCTTTCTCACTACCATCGGTAGTTATAGTTGACATAAATGTCCTCGACTCGAGATTTTTCCTCAGTCGAGGTAAGGAAACATCTGTCAAACTCAAGGTACCTCGGAACCTACCTTAAGGAAGGAAGTGTCAAAGTTCGTATGTAAACAAAAATGAATTTTGAAGACTTTATCGAATATGCTTACGATAATCCTTACAATTATTTATCGCGGCGTTATTTGCGCGATGCAGATAATTCAAATTATGACGTAATGACTCCGTCGAGGAACCTCAAAGTTCACTCGAAATTGCGACTAAGAATACAATTTTGAATGTGTTTTCGAGGCCGTCCTGAGTCGAGTAAGTTTGGGAGGAACATCTTAGAATATGGGTGTATGTGTCATTCACAAAGAGCGCGACATTACGTATCTGCAGTGCAATGGCCTTAAAAAAATTGTGTTGTCGCCCATATTACACTATCATAGTAATAGTACCTGGATGACCGATCTTCGCTCGGTTTTTTTTTGGTAAATCATGTTTTTTGGAAAGAAAAAAAAGGGGAAATAGAAAAAGAAGGAACTTGAAAACAAAAAGGGAAAAAAATATCCGTCTGGATTCGAACCGTAATTGTCTGGTTTTGGGACCGCCCTATTTCCCACCTGAGCTATTATAACCTTGAAGATGGTGGCGAAATTTACATTCATATTCTAATGATATTGTAGCAGTTTTTCATTGCCTGAAAACACGAATAAAACGACGTTTTCTAAAAATGAAACCTAGCTGGATCGATTTATCGCCCCCGAAATCCCCTGCATACTAAATTTCATGAAAATCGTTGGAGCCGTTTCCGAGATTCAGATTATATATATACAAGAATTTCTCGTTTAAAGGTATTAGATTAGATAGATGATCAGAGATGTATGAGTCATTATTATATGAAGAACCTATGACGGTGTAATAACTACATATGATTAATATATCTATGATCATAGTTATGGGATCCTATTTGACAGCAAGCATACAAATATGATCACATCCGTCTAACCTCAAAAATGGCGGAATTAAGTGATTTCGTTTACACCCTGTATTTCTACTTGGAGTTGTTGCCTCTGCAAGAGCGAGGCTCCGGGTCGGCCCTGTGTCTTATTCATTACTAGCTGTGTCCTCACTGCTCCGCCCGTAATTTATGTTACTCAGTGATAATGTAGCTTTCTAACGGCAAAAGATTTTTTTAAATCGGTCCAGTAGTTTTTAAGTTTATTCGTTACATACAAAAATCCAAAAATACAAATCTTTCCTCTTTATAATATTAGTATAGATTATTTTATCATCATTATTTTTCCCCTAGTCTGAATACATAGCACCAGTGGACGCACGGCGCGAATGGATATCAGGGTTCACGGGCTCAGCTGGTACTGCAGTGGTGACGTCAACATCCGCGCTGGTGTGGACTGACGGCAGGTACTACACGCAGTTCGAGAACGAAGCTGACTTGACGCTGTGGACGCTTATGAAGCAATGTGAGTTATCTTGATGATTTGAATATACAAGGTTAGTCGGAAAGGGGGTACTAAGCCGCGGGCCACCTAAAGTATCACTGATGACTATTTTAAAGCAAGTGTTAAATCTTCAAAACTCGATAGTTTTTATTTGCATGCAAAAATATTTTTATTTTAGTTTTTTCAGAAAAAGTCATACCTGCTTTAGTTATGAATTCATAAAATTAATTTTCTAATCTGTGACCCCAAATATGACCTAAATTGTAAAAACAGCTGATCATAGCTATGGACAGATAGAGTTTAGCATATTTTTTACGTAATCTTTGAAAAGCTATTTCTCGTAAACTATCGAGTTTTGGGGAAAGTTGTAGAACAAAAGTTATCCATTATTATGGGTACTTTAACACCCTTTCGGCTTAGTACCCCCTTTCAGACTAACCCTGTATATCTCTAGATCACATACCTGTCTGTAAGAATATCTTGTGATTTTTCAATTTCACACAGAAAAACTCAATAACACTTTGTCCGACCTGGGGATCGAACCCAGGACCTCACGATCAGCATTCTTGCCACCACTAGACCAACGAGATAGATAATTTATTTTTTGAGGTTATTAATAGTTACATTTTGCCTACAGCCCTCACCGAAACGCCTAGTTTAGAGAAATGGTTGGCGAGCCACCTCGCAGAGGGCGCTGCCGTCGGCGTCGACCCTCACACCATTACGAGAGACGAGTGGACGCCGCTGCAGGTAAGATAGTCCCACTGCTGGGCAAACGTGTGTTTGCGGAGCTACTATTGTTCTCGTTATTTCTTTCTCGCTTCTGCACGTTTCTCTGTGAGCGAAAGACAAATAGTGGATCCGCCACTTTTTTAAACGATAATAGTGTCGATTCTGTTGCGCACTGTGATAGGACAAAGCTTAACTAAGGGTGTTTTTCTCTTTCTTGTTTCAATAGAATAAAAACATATTTTACAAAAAATTTAAACCGACTTCAAAAAAGAATAAAATAATTACTTACCATATAAAATTAACAGTTTCAGAAGTCGGTGCTGATCCACGCTGAACCAAATTGAAGGCACCGACTTCTGAAACTGTTAATTTTATATGGTAATTATTTTATTATTTTTTGAAGTCGGTTTAAATTTTTTGTAAAAAATGTTTTTATTTTTTTCATTTTAGTGGCCTTAATTAAAACTTGGTTGGACCTACTAAAGACGCTGCTCGTAACATAATCACATCTTCACAATATGCGTACTGTTCGTCATTGAGGAGTTCCATTGTCTATCTCCGAAGTTCTTCATCAGATCTTCACCAAATTTAAATGGGACCAACTTCGAAGTATACCCCATCCATTAAAAAAAGAATCATCAAAATCGGTTCACAATTGGCGAAAATATCGATGAACATACACAAAAAAAAATTACATACAGACGAACATAGTAACCTCCTCCTTTTTGGAAGTCGGTTAAAAAGAAAGTGACAGTTGTGTCTAGTTTAGTACTGTCAAAATGTACAACAGAATCGACACCATTGTCAAATAATCGTAATTTGTCTACAAAGGGGATAAAACCCTTGTGTCAGTCATTTAAAATTTACTAATTACGTGTTTGTATTGAGCCGGTTCTTTTGTGCACAAACTAAACTTAAAAATAGGACTTACCTAACTTAACTTAACAAAAGGAATTTATAAGGCGGATATTATTGGGAACGCCGGTAGAGGATGTCCTAGAAGGACATACATCGATGTTATTGGTGATGTTCTTCACAAAGGTCAGGTGCGTAGTACTCTCAACCGGCGTGCGTGTATGACAAGATGTATGAATGTGGATGAAGCGAAAGGGGTATTTAAGAGTCGTAGCATGTGGCGTTCTATAGTTTCTGCCTACCCCCATGGGAAAAAGGCGTGAGTTTATGTATGTATGTATGTGTGTATGTATGTACTAAACTTAATTTGGGCTATTGTCATCTTTTTCACTCTAATAAAATAAGAAAGAGACGAACGTAAGTAACAGCTGTCAAATTTAGTTGAACTAGAATTTCCATATACCTATAGATTTAGACGACACGTTAGTGTCGGCTAAGAACACGGTGAAGTTCAAGGTGTAAACTAGTTTGACATCTCTAACTTAGTTCTTATCTATCACCGTCCTTTTCTCGCGCCGCCTGTTAGTAAAAGATAGCAATTCTCTAATTTTAGTTTAGTTGGTGAACAAGAGAATCGGGCCACTGTATTGTTTTCATATAGCCTTCAAATATCTCGACAACGTGACACTTTAGGGCAGGGATGGCGAGCCAATGGCACGCGACACAATATTTTGGGCACGTCACTGATCACAAAATTCAGTATGCACTATGAAAAAAAGTGTGAAGTAGGTATCTATGACCCAATAATCCCCATCATCTTCCTGCCCTGGTCCCAAGTTACTTGGGGTCGGCGCAATATGTTTTTCTCTTCCACTCTTCCCTGTCAGCCGTCTCATTATCATTTACTCCCTTATCTTTCATATCCTCCCTCACATAATCCATCCATCTTTTCTTAGGTCTCCCTCTCCCCCTCCATCCATCATCATTCATATTCATCACTCTCTTAGTCACATGTGTTTCATCCCTCCTCATCACATGCCCATACCAAGACAAACGCTTTTCTTTCAACTTTTCTGTCACTGGTGCCACTTTCAAACTTCCTCTAATATACTTATTTCTTACTTTATCCATTCGCGTCACTCCACACATCCATCTCAACATTCTCATCGCCAATAATCCCCAATAATCACAAAATCAAAATTATTTGATGGCACGTCTATGAACTCATTAAACATTTCTTTAGAAAAATGGCACTTTGATGCGTAAAGGTTTGCCATCCCTGCTTTAGGGCCATCATACAGGGTGTAAACGAAATCATGTAATTTCTTCAAACTTCGTGATGTACTGCTGACATAGATTAACACAGCACGGGATAAGTATAGATTCAATAAAAAAAGCGGTAAACATGTTTTCTTAACGTGAGGCATTTTAGCGCCCCGAAGTTAAATGACTGCGCGGCGAGCGATACCGCGCAATTCGCACGTGGCGCTAAAATGCCTCACGTTAAGAACACATGTTTACATCTTATAATTTTTTTTTTATTGAATCCAAAGGTATTCCGTGCAGTGTTAATCTTTGTCAGCAGTACATCACGAGGTTTGAAGGAATTACATGATTTCGTTTACACCCTGTATTGCTGACATTTTTTGTTTATTTAAGTGTCCTCTACCCATATAGTTTCAAAGTGCGCCACAACTTTGAAATAAAAATAATAATGGCGGCTACGGCCTTGCCAGCTTCCATAGAAAAATATTCGAACTCCTTGCAAAAAAATTCATTTTGTATTTGTTCACAGGCAGCGCTAACCAAAGCGAACGTGCAACTGATCCCAGTGGCCAAGAACTTGGTGGATGAAGCGAGACATCAGCTAGGTGACCTTCCTCCGAAGAGACCCAACAACACCATCACACCTTTACCTGTTAAATATACCGGTACGTACAGTAGGGGAATAAATATGTACTCGCCACCCGACCAGTAACAGCCCCGACAAGGCGGCGCGCTGTATTCCGTGCGCGCCTCCGGAGGACAGAGGAGAGGGGGGGGACCTGCCGGGGTTGCGGTGCATGCTGACGCGAATCCCGCGACTCCGGCCGTGCGGTCAGGAGGAGGAACACCGTTGGTTTTAGCCGGTAAGAGTCCGGCAGACCCCCTCGCCTTCCCCGGTCGAGGGATATCCATGAGGATTTTCTAACGATAAAAAAAGGGGAATAAATAGTTTCGTCAGTTTTCAAATTCATTCCTTCACCACATCGCGGACACATGTTACCTTTTCAAACTGTTGAACGGAACAGACCAATGCATGGAAAATTATGTTTATTTGGTAGCAAAGATCAAAATCGTTTTTTGCCTCCATATGACGTAGTAGTGCCATGTAATGTCTTTGATTTGATTTCAGGAGTTTTGTTATAAAAACCATTACATCAATCAATTCGATGATTAAATAAATTGTCATTACTAGTAGTTGTCATCATGTCATCATCATCTTCCTGCCCTGGTCCCAAGTTACTTGGGGTCGGCGCAATATGTTTTTCTCTTCCACTCTTCCCTGTCAGCCGTCTCATTATCATTTACTCCCTTATCTTTCATATCCTCCCTCACACAATCCATCCATCTTTTCTTAGGTCTCCCTCTCCCCCTCCATCCATCAACATTCATATTCATCACTCTCTTAGTCACATGTGTTTCATCCCTCCTCAGCACATGCCCATACCAAGACAAACGCTTTCCTTTCAACTTTTCTGTCACTGGTGCCACTTTCAAACTTCCTCTAATATACTTATTTCTTACTTTATCCATTCGCGTCACTCCACACATCCATCTCAACATTCTCATCTCCGCTACGTGTAATCTTCTTTCATCCGTCTTCTTCACGGCCCAACACTCTGATCCGTACAGCATTGTCATCATGTCAACATTATGATTTTTAATATCCTGTCAAAAAATACTTATATGTATTTTTATTTCTATAATGTTGGCAATACGTATATTATTCCAAATCCATAATTCAGATAATTTATGTATACAAAGAAACGTCAAGAAATGTCACTATCTAAATGACAGGACAGTGGTGCAAAACATTTTGTCATTAAATTTTTACTAAGTAATCATCTATAAAATTAAAGTTGATTAATTATAAGAATTATGCAAAGAAAATACTGCAGTCAAATAATGTTTGCGGCGCTCGAGCAGTACCATAAAATATTTTATACCAGAAAACCTCCTTTTTTTAATAACTTTGTTTAAAACCGAAAATTTATAAAAATAATCACGGCATAATAATAATTTTTAAAATCAGTACTTATAAAAAAAATCTAGCCTTTTTTTTCGCCATTTTTTGTGAATTACCATTAATAAGACATTTTTTTTTATATCCTTTGTTTACATAAATTATCTGAATTAGGGATTCAGGGTATAGTCGGTAAAATAGGTTATTTCTTATACTGTGCAAGCAAGAATAGACCTTGAGGTGTATAACATTTTCGTTCCCCGACTGTACATTTTTTTTAGGGTTTAATTTTGTTGTAAATTTGTTTTTTTTTCCATAATCATGATTAGTTAGTATGTCCCTTTTTTTTCTTTTTGTTATTAAATTGTGTATGTGAGTACCATGAAGGCTAGCTTTAAACACGACTTGTGTAACCATTTGGCGGTTTTGAGTGTCTTTTATTTTAACTTACGCTAATGTCCGGCTGATTGGTAGCGTCGTGCGTCGGGTTGTTGACCTCCCTAAAATAAGGTTTGAGCTACACGATGGCTGATGCATGCGTGCCGTCAGTTAGGACAGGTCAACTCAATCCTGCTATGACACTTTCCTAAAAAGGCCATTCCAGTCGTTGCCCTACATTGTTACACTCACATAGTTTTTATACCACAATGTCTGGACTTTAAAAGATACCTTGATCTCTGAGTTTGTTTAAGCTTTTCTTCTCAGAGCTAGTCAGGTAGGAAATGCCGCCGCCATCTAACACTAACATAATATCACGCCTGTATTCTCTGAAGGCATGGGCAGAGGTGTATAGTAACACTCTCATTCCGCCGTTATGTTCAAGTTCCATGTAATAGGGGGCGAGCCTATTGCTATCAACTGGGTACCATTCCAAACTCCGGACTGCTACTGAAGAATTCCACACGGAAAAACCCCAATAACACTGCCCGACCTGGGGATCAAATTCAGGACCTCACGATCAGCAGTTGCGCTTGCCACCACTAGACCAACGAGGTAGTTAGTTAGCCGGCGCCATCTAGTCTTTAAAAAAAACATTATATTGGCTTGTAAAGTGTCTGTATCAGGTTTATTTACAGAATTAAAATAATTTATCATTTAACAGGTAGATCAGCTGGTCAGAAGATAAATGAACTTCGTCAGAAGATGGCGGAGAAAAAAGCTTCATTGTTGATCATTACTGCTCTAGACGAAGTGGCATGTGAGTATACTATACAATGATAATCCAAAAAGGGATGAAAGTAGGATTAGTTGGAGTACAATGAAACGAAAAAAAGTTACTTTGAATATTAGAAAAATGGTGCGGGTTGGCAGACTACACACACCATCGAAAACTTTATGGAGCCCTCTCAGGTGTGCAGGTTTCCTCACAATGTTTTACCTTAACCAACGCAAGTGATGATCAAATTCTAATCCGCACATGAATTCTAAAAGTCAGAGATAAGGGCCGGGCACGGAGAGCGCAAACAGAAATTGCGATTAGAGTTAGGTACCGCAATTTTTTTCCACCACTCACAGTTAGACTGAATCACCTTCCCTGGTTACGTAATGATTCAAATCCTCATCTATTCCTCCCGCAGACACCCTCAATCTCCGCGGCAGCGACATCCAGTACAATCCAGTGTTCTTCTCGTACCTCGTCATCACCCCATCAGCAGTGCTACTGTACACTGCTAGTGAATTATCGGAGGCCGTGTGCCATCATCTGGCTGACGAGGCAGTGCAAGTCCAAGGGTGCCCTATAGGAGATGTGGAGGCCCATTTGCAGAATATGGCTGTAAGTGCTTTTTTTTTATAGAGTGGGTCATTCAATTATTACGTAAGCACGAAAGGGGGGTGAGGGGGTCTTTGCTTAGCTTATTTTTGATGACATGGGGGACGGGGGTGTCTAGATGATGATTACATCAGCAATTTTTATTTATTTACTTATTTTTCTAGACTTAAAAACTGTTGCTCTTCTTCTTCCTGCCCTTATCCCACACTAGGTGGGGTCGGCACAACATGTATTTATGAAATCCATGTTGTTAGAGGTTTTGGCTTATTGTTTTATGACCGGCCGCCTGCCTGACATCAACCCTCCTTGGGAATACTCGTTGCGCCGTCGCGCGGGTGACCCAATGTGCTTGCTGATATTATGCACTGGGTCCCAAAATGATATGCTTGTCAATCTTATTGCCGATAACTAAGCACTAACTATGTTCTTCTTGGCGGAGTACACCTGAAGTTGCTCGACCCACTCATTCAGTTTTGTTAGGGACTTCGATTCCGACACATCGTAAACCAATATAGCACCGTGAGCGTCTCTGTAAAAGCTTGATGTCAATGTTCTGTATCGCTCCTGTCCCGCTGTATCCCAAATACTAGGCATGACTTTCAACACCGTTCACGTCCATGAGTTTACATTATTTTGTAGTCAACTCCGATTGCATCGATAAAATAATTCAAAATATCTCTATGTAAAAAAATCGCGAAAAATATTTTTTATAAAATATTACTTTGATATACTTAATAATCACTTTTTAACAAATATAAAATCGACTTCAAATGGTCTATCTCCGAAGCTCTTCATCAGATCTTCACCAAATTTAAATGGGACCACTGCGAAAGAATACTCTTTCAAACAGAAAAAGAATCATTAAAATTGGTTCACAATTAGCAAAGATATGGCGGAACAAACATTCGAATTGAGAACCTCCTCCTTTTTGGAAGTCGGTTAAAAACTGTTGCTCATGAATAACAATAAAGAAACCTGATCAGTTTAAAAAAAATACCAATGTTTACGTAAGCATAGGAGGGGGGGGGGGGGGTAAAAGCTTTGCTTACTTTTGCTGACAAGGGGGAGGGGTGGGTCAAAAATTACTAAAATTCTGCTTACGTAACACTTGAATGGCCACCAGGGTGTATCCGAAGTAGTGTAATTCCTTCAAATCTCGTGTTCTATTGGTGACACAGATTAAAAAAAAAACAAATATTGGTGTTGTGGCGGCATCTATCGCGCCACATGCGAACAATCCTGCATCGCGGTATCAAGATTTGACACGCAGTTAGTATATATACAAGTTCCCAACATCAACCGTTGGGCAGTGGCCCGCCAGGCATAAAACCCGCCTGGTAGGAGGATCCTCCCGCCTCGTTGGCGGAACACAATATCTCTTTCCCCTTCAGTGTCCTCAACGTGAATTAGTGTAGCGCCCCAAGGTAACTGACTGCGCGGAGCAATATCGCGCTAGACTAGAGTGCGCGCAAGATAACTCTGCGCGCGGTCAAAATCGGAACTAATCATGGTCCACCACAATGTTGCCGTTTTATTAACTTTGTCACTAGATCTACCTGATTTTAGGAATAAAAGAAAATATAACAATAAATAAAGAATAAAGTAGACCTCATCAAACGATAATAATCATAATGCATTCTTATTCATTCACAGCACTATTGTAAGCTAAGATCTTTTCCTTTGCAAATTACTTAAAAATACTAATTAGCTTAATTGGTAGGTAGTAAATAACGTACATAACTTAGCTAAATTAAAATATAATAAACAGCAAATATAATAACCACAAAACCACCCAATTTTAATGCTCACGAATATATTACTTTTCCTTAAAAAGTTGTACTATGTATTTTTGCGACCATCGCAACATTTAGCACGCCCTCCGTCGCGCGCAGACTTATCTTGCGCGCACGTAGTCCGCGCGAAACTAGTTGGCCGCGCCTTAGGTATGAGAGCGGCAGGACCCCCCGGTGCGAAACAATAAACGCGCTCTGCCAGCTTGCTTTGACTTGTCTACCGTGCACACCCTCCTGCAGCTCAATTTTTTTTATCTTTGGAAAATCCCTCGCCCGGTGAAGGCGAGGGTGTCTGCCGTACTCTTACCGGCTAAAAAAACCAACGGTGTTCCTCCTCCTGACCGTACGGCCGGGGTCGCGGGATTCGCAAAAGCATGCACCGCAACCCCGGCAGGTCCGCTCACATACTTATGGCGCGGCCAACTAGTTCCGCGCGGACTTCGTAACTTGTCGGCTCACTTCGGTTTGATTCAGCCAGTATTTTTTACAATATTATTTATGTTTCACATCTACCAGGCGACCGGTAGTAAGGTCACGCTTGGTATTTGGGATACAGCGGGACAGGAGCGATACAGAACATTGACATCAACATTTTACACAGACACTCACGGTGCTATATTAGTTTACGATGTGTCAGAACCAAAGTCCCTAGCAAAACTGAATGAGTGGGTCGAGGAACTGCAAGTATACTCCACCAAGAAGAACATAGTCTGCTTAGTTGTCGACAATAAGATTGACAAGCATATCATTTTGGGACCCAGTGCATAATATCAGCAAGCACATTGGGTCACCCGCGCGACGGCGCAACGAGTATTCCCAAGGAGGGTTGATGTCAGGCAGGCGGCCGGTCATAAAACAATAAGCCAAAACCTTTAACAACATGGATTTATGAAATACATGTTGTGCCGACCCCACCTAGTGTGGGATAAGGGCAGGGAGAAGAAGAATCTACCAGGCGACCGGTGACGGCTTCATTTTTTTTTATTAACATAGAGTCTTTGTTACTTGAAATAAAGATTTATTATGATTATAGTTTTGCTTGCATCGTCGGCGGAAGAGTTGCAAGACATGGTAACTATGATGAATGGAGCATATAATATGAAAGGGATGAAAATTAATGTAAGCAAGACGAAAGTAATGGTTTTTGAAAGAGATGCAGATGTGTCTGAGTGTAAAGTAAAGATAGGAGATGAAAGTATTGAACAGGTGAATGAGATTGTTTATTTGGGAAGCATGTTTGCAAGAGATGGTAAGATTGACGAAGATGTGGAAAGGAGAGCAAATGCGGGAAATAAAGTAAATGGTGCTTTGCATGCGGTTGTGGCTAGCCGGTCGATGTCCAAAAAGGCACGACTGGCTGTCCATAATGGTGTGTTGGTACCTACGCTTATGTATGGAAGTGAATGTTGGTCGTGGCAGAAGAGGCATGAAAGTAGAATAAATGCCGTGGAAATGCGTTCCTTGCGAAGTATGTGCGGTGTAACTTTGAATGATAGATTGAGAAATGAAGAGATTAGACAAAGTTGCGGTTTAAAAGATGATGTAGTGACAAAAATTGAAAGGAGTATGCTTAGGTGGTTTGGTCATGTTGAGAGAATGAGTGAACGGCGATTAACAAAAGGAATTTATAAGGCGGATGTTAATGGGAACGCCGGTAGAGGACGTCCTAGAAGGACATACATCGATGTTATTGGTGATGTTCTTCACAAAGGTCAGGAGCGTAGTACTCTCAACCGGCGTGCGTGTATGACAAGATGTATGAATGTGGATGAAGCGAAAGGGGTATGTAAGAGTCGTAGCATGTGGCGTTCTATAGTTTCTGCCTACCCCCATGAGAAAAAGACGTGAGTTTATGTATGTATGTTGTAAATAAAACTTTAAACTATTGAATTGTTACAGAAACAACTATCTCTGACTGACGACGGTAAGCATTCCATCTGGTTGTCCAGTGATGCTAGCGAGGCGATACACAGAGCTGCTGCTGGGGTATGTACTACTAAAAAACAATATATACGTGTAAGTGTGTGTGATTAAGAGGAAACGCGGGCTGCAAAATATTAATAATTTGAATAGGTTTTTGCGATCTATTTCCGTCCCACCCCTCCCGCAAACCTTCCCGATTGAGCGCGAAAGAGACACCTGCATCTCGGACTGATTTCTCCTGTGCAATATTAGCGAAATCATATGTTCGTATTTCCCTGTTTCCTTCTTCTTCAAATCTGGACCGATTTTAATATTTTTTTCTGTAATAATTTAAGCAGGACTTTGGTTGTCTGTATGTTTTTCTTTTATTTTTTATATTCGTTAAATTTGTTTGCCAGAAACGGTGGTAAAACCGGTCGATTTTTGTAAAGTTTAAACGTTTCTAGTTCTTTTAATAATTAATTTATTGACAAATACAAAACATAGGGACATAGTGGTGGTAGATATATATCATATGGTAAAAAATATTTGCTCTAGTGACAGTATCCAAGGAGGAAACTGAGGAATACGATTGTATGGACTAAATGCCGACCGCATTTCCTCTTAAGCTTAAGCGGATTAACAGCAGTGATATCCTTGTTGTGTGACTGTCGGACTGCCAAGTCATAGGTCTCAAATACGAACCCAAGGCACGCACCTCTGACTTATCTGATTCATGTGCGTATTGTACAATTATCACTCGCTTAAAAACGGTGAAGGAAAACATCGTGAGGAAACCGGCATGCCTGAGAGATATTTCTCGACGGCATGTGAAGTCAAGTCAGAGGCCCATGGGCGGCATAAACTGTGACACCGGGTTAGTCACTAACCACACGAAAAGAAGAAGATGCGTGGATAATATGCTTTGCAAGGTTAAGCTGCGCTTAACGCGGTCAGTCTTGTTTATTGTCTTAATGTTCATTTTTCAGTGCTCTATCTATACTAATATTATAAAGAGGAAAGATTTGTATTTTTGTATGTAACGAATAAACTTAAAAACTACTGGACCGATTTCAAAAATTCTTTTGCCGTTAGAAAGCTACATTATCACTGAGTAACATAAGTTACGGGCGGAGCCGTGAGGACACAGCTGGTTATTAATATTTGAACGCCACGATATAGACTAGGGGGTGGCCAACCAGTCGATCGCGGCTCTTAATCCAGTCGATCATGGCAAGGCAAAGAAAAACATAAGTTGAATGAAGAGGTACTGATTATGTAATTGGTAGATCGCACAGAGTCTACTCAGTAAACAGTAGATCTTGGGTCGAATCAAGTTGGCCACCCCTGCTATACACGTATCAGCACTTCTCTCCACGCTACAAATTCATCGTATTTTTTTTATGGCTTTTGACGTGACGGCGGTACAGCACATTTTCGTATGACGTCTATAACCGTCGATGGCGTTTTAAAGGTTAATGGGGAAGGCAACGCAAAACTAAAGCAGATGGCAGCACCTCCATACTTAGTTATTTCCACCAATCAGAACCATCAGGGTGATATTAACAATAATGTCAAACACATTGCAACCAATAAGATTGCAGTGGAACAATCGAAAGTGGCGCCATTAGTTCCACAGTTGCCTACCCCATTGAGCTGCGTTGTTTTTGCTTGAAATATATTACACTAGCTGTGTCCTCACGGCTCCGCCCGCGTAAGAAGTTTTATTCCAGTAACAAATATAGCCTATGTTACTCAGTGACAATGTAGCTTTCTAACGGCAAAAGATTTTTTGAAATCGGTCCAGTAGTTTTTAAGTTTATTCGTTACATACAAAAATACAAATCTTTCCTCTTTATAATATTAGTATAGATTAAACCATCTTAATTTTGACAAAGGTAACTTACTGCCTCGTTGTTCTAGTGGTGACAAGGGCGACTGCTGATCGTGAGATCATGGGTTCGATCCCCGGGTCGGGCAGTGTTATTGGGTTTTTCCGCATGTAATTCCTCAGTAGCAGCCCGGAGTCTGGATTTATGCCCGGTTAATTGCAATAGGCTCGCCTCCTATTACATGGGAATTAAACATAAAGGTGAAATGAGGGTGTTACTATACACCTCTGCCCAACCCTTCGGGGAATACAGGCGTGATGTTATGTAATTTTGATAACACATTTTGTTTCAGACTGACGTCATCAAGAATCCTCTGAATTTAATATCTGAAGTGTCCCCCGTAGCATTGATGAAACTCATCAAGAACGATGTGGAATTAGAAGTAAGTACATAACCACTGGCTACATTGTACTGTGTGTGAAAAACTCCAGGATTAGAAGCCTTAATTCCGTTATATAAGGTCTAACCAAAATACCTGGACAAACTTTTACACAGAGTTCAATACGTTTAACTAATCACATCTATGTAAAAAAAACGAGATCCAAGTGTTTTTTTCCAAAAAAAAAATGTTTTAAATTGCCTGTACTCTCTAAGAATAAACTCATCCATTTCTTATGCATCGACCGCCATTGGGGCGCGCGCTAATTCCGTGCCGTGTTTTATCTAAACAGCGAAGAGAAAAATGTAAAAAAAAATAAAATAAAGTAAAATTAAAGTTGAAAAAATTATTTTGGTTAGAAAATAAAACACTTGGATCTCGTTTTTTTTGCATAGATATATTCAGTTACACTTACTGAACACTGTGTAAAAGTTTGTCCAGGTATTTTGGTTGGACCTTATATCGACGGTCCCTACGTAAACTACCGAAAGTCTAAAATTATTACTTTTGAGGAGAGCGTTTTGAAGTTTGTTCTTTGAATATTTTCAACTTGACGTTTTGAAAAACACGAAATAATATGATATTTTAAGTTTTTTACTTTATAACCTTTAAGATAACATAATTTCACACATTTTAAGCAAATAAAATAAAAACTGTGATTTTGTAGTTTCGATAGTAGGTATACTTAGGGACCATCGATATATCACACCCCAGGTGTCAAGTGGGACTAGGGTAAAACGCGAACAAGTCAATAAAAATAAAATAATAATAAAAATAAAATGCGTGAAGTGCGTTGGTCTAGTGGTGGCCAGCGCGACTGCTGATTGTGAGCTCCTGGGTTCGATCCCCAGATCTGGCAGTGTTATTGGGTTTTTCCGTGTGGAATTTCTCAGTTGATGGCCAAAGGATCGCCCCGTATTACATCTGACTTAAACATAACGGCGAAATGAGGGTGTTACTATACACCTCTGCCCAACCCTTCGGGGAATACAGGCGTGATGTTACGTTTATCTTCTTCTAGGGTTTCCGCCAATGCCACATTCGAGATGGTGTAGCAGTCAGTCGTCTCCTCAAGTGGCTGCACGATCAGATCGACAATGGTGTCACCATCACAGAAATACAAGCGGCTGATAAACTGCTGGAGTTTCGCAAGTGAGTCAAACATATTTTTAACCTACTTCAATTAAAGGTGGTACTTCTTTGCGGCGCAGTATTTTTTAAAAATCGACTTCTACGTCCTGCCCATTGCGTGTCTTATCAATTATGTTGGGGTCAGCTTCCAGTTTAACCAGATGCAGCTGAATACCAGTATTTTACACGGAGCGGCTGACATCAGACCTCCGCAACCCAGTTACAGGGCAATGCTGACATACTAAGGTTAGACCGATTGTTAGACTTTCGAGCTTCTGACTACCCGTAACGACTGTTATAGGTATTCGTATGACACTCGGGACCAACTGTTTAACGTGCTCTCCGAGTCACGGAGGGGTCTCGATGTGTAACGAACGGTCACCCATCCACAGACTGACCGCGGCAAGCGCAGCTTAACCTCAAATCAATGATCCGCGCGGTTGGTAATTAGCCACGATCCCCTCTATGGAATGGCTTAGACTGTGGTCTTCTTCTTTTCGCGTGGTTAGTGACTAACCTGGTGTCACATTATGCCGCCCATGGGCCTCTGACTTGGCTTCACATGCCGTCGAGAAATATCTCTCAGGCATGCCGGTTTCCTCACGATGTTTTCCTTCACCGTTTTTAAGCAAGTGATAGTTATACAATACGCATATGAATCCGAAAAGTCAGGTGCGTGCCTTGGGTTCGCACTCGAGGCCTATGACTTGGCAGTCCGACGTTCACACTACTAGGCTGTCACTGTTATAATAGATATATATATGTATATACAGGGTTATTTGTAAAACACTAACAACCTCTCAGGACCTTATTACTAACATCATAATCAACAACTTTTGTTCTATGACTTTTAAAAATTCATCATATTTTAGTTCATCAGATTTTCATACAAAAACAAAAATAGTTAAATTGAACTCTCTAATGCGCCCCCGCCGCTCTAACCCCGCTCCCCTCGCTATTTAACTATCGCTTTCTTTTGCTTCGCATACACTTCGTAACATTTAGACCGTTCAATTTAAATATTTTTATTTTTGTATGAAAATCTGATGAACTAAAATATGACGAATTTTTAAAATTCATATAACAAAAGTTGTTGATTATGATGTTATTAACATAGTCCTGAGAGGTTGTCGGTGTTTTACAAATCACCCTGTATATAGACTGTGGTAAAACTATGGAATATTCTGTGTTTTCAGAGAAGAAGCACTTTTTGTGGGCCCTTCGTTCGAGACCATTCCTGGGACTGGAGCCAATGGCGCCATTATACACTACAGCCCATCTAGAAACGGTGTCCAGAAGGTTATTGAGAAGAACGACATGTTCTTACTCGACTCCGGCGGACAGTACAAGTAAGTAGAAAGAAAGAAAGAGAAAGAAGAAGAAAAAAGAGAAAGAAAGAAATACATTTATGTGGGTAACGGAACGTAGGATTGAATGAAAGATGGAGGGAGCCATATTTAAAAGTTTAATTAAGATGCGGGCATGGCTATCAAGACGTAATATCTTTGGGTTTTAAAATAAATAGTTTTCGTTGGATGTTAGTTATAACTGACCCATTGGTCTAGTCATGGCCTGCGGTACTGCTGATCGTCAGATCTTGGGGTCGATCCCCAGGTCGGGCAAAGTGTTATTGTGGAATTCCTCAATAGCGGCCCAGAGTTTGGATTTGTGCCCGGTTGATGGCAATAGGCTCGCCCCATATTACACGGGACTTGAACATATCGGCGAAATGAGGGTGCTACTATACACCTCTGCTCAACCCTTCTCAGAATACAGGCGTGATATCTGTACATAGTATAAAACAAAGTCGCTCCCGCTGTCTGTACGCTTAGATTTTAATGCAGTTTTCAGCAATAGATAGAGTGATTCAAGAGTAAGGTTTATAATATTATTAATCACTCCACATTGGCCCACATTAGTATTACAAAACAGATAGGTATAGAAGTCAATCTACATACAAGTGCGCTCGAGCAACGCGCACATAGACACTGCTCACGGACACGATATCTCGGACTGTTTGGGACTAGAGTGCGAGTGAGTGCGAGCGCGAGTGCCATGCGCTTGAGAGAGATAGATATACAAGGTTAGTCGGAAAGGGGGTACTAAGCTGAAAGGGTGTTAATTTTGTTCTACAACTTTCCCCAAAACTCAATAGTTTAAGAGAAATAGCTTTTCAAACATTTCGTAAAAAATATGCTAAAATCTATCTGTCCATAGCATAAAAACAGGTGATCATATCAGCTGTTTTTACAACTTAGGTCATATTTGGGGTCACGGTTTAGATTTTTTTTTTTTTTGAAAAAACTAAAATAAAAATATTTTTGCATGCAAATAAAAATTGTCGAATTTGGAAATTTTAACACTTGCTTTAAAATAGTCATCAGTGATACTTTAGGTGGCCCGCGGCTTAGTACCCCCTTTCCGACTAACCTTGTATAGATAGAGCGACCGCCGACCGTAGGTATGAAAAGTGAAGTACATACATGTGATTGACTTCTGTACCTATCTGTTTTGTGGTAGTATCTACATTGCACTCGTGCGAAGCCGGGACGCGTTGCTAGTTATGTTATAATTGTGTGACAGGGACGGCACTACGGATATAACGCGCACGCGCCACATGGCTCGCTCCCCGACGGCTGCACAGATGTCTGCCTTCACAAGAGTGCTGAAGGGGCAGATGATGGTCGGCAGTGCACTGTTCCCTCAGGGAGTCAAGGTATGGTACACGCTTTATTCTACATCATTATATTGTGGTAGAACAAGGTTAGGTGCTCCTCCAACGAAAAGGATCTTCCAGCCAGGCGGTTTGGTGCCTGGCGGGCTACTGCCCAACGGTTGTATTTTTTTCTTTTTCTATATCACATCTTGTAGATGGTCTTGCGGACCGTTTCTACGTAACCGGGCAGTTATTGGTGAGACCTGAAGGGTCTCCAACCAATGAGGACGAGAGTAAAATACTTAACCTAAGCTACCTACTACTACTACTAACATCATGACTACTAGCAACAACATCACTAAGGGCGACCCCTAACGGGACTCGGACCTCGGCTTAAGGCGTTGCTGGCGGGAGGACTGGGAGGGAGACAGCTTGATGAGGGCTGAATTAACGGTGTGATCCTAACGGCTCATGTTGGGAAGTTGTATATATACTATCTGCGTGTCAAATCTTGATATCACCATGCAAGGTTTGTGACGTCACATCTGACAGCTGTCATTGTTGTCGCTGTAGTCTGCTAGACGTTCGTCGTGCTGCGTAGTTCTCACGTGGCGTGGTAGATGCCGCCACAACTTAATCACTGTTCAAATTTTCAGTACACCGTACCTTACACCCTGTATATTATTTAACGTCTACCTTCCATCCTCCAGGGCAATGTCCTCGACAGTTTCGCCCGCCACTCCCTCTGGGAAGTAGGGCTGGACTACGCGCACGGTACAGGCCACGGGGTGGGACACTACCTGAACGTGCACGAGGGACCCTCGGGGGTCTCCTGGCGGCCCTACCCGCATGACCCCGGTCTGAAGCCTGGCCAGATACTAAGCAATGGTGAGTGTTCTAGATTTAGTGTTGTAGATTTGTAGTGTTATAGATTTATAGTGTTGTAGATTTGTAGTGTTATAGATTTGTAGTGTTATAGATTTGTAGTGTTATAGATTTGTAGTATTGTAGATTTGTAGTGTTATAGATTTGTAGTGTTATAGATTTGTAGTGTTGTAGATTTGTAGTGTTATAGATTTGTAGTGTTATAGATTTGTAGTATTGTAGATTTGTAGTGTTATAGATTTGTAGTGTTATAGATTTGTAGTGTTGTAGATTTGTAGTGTTATAGATTTGTAGTGTTATAGATTTGTAATGTTATAGATTTGTAGTGCTGTAGATTTGTAGTGTTATAGATTTGTAGTGTTATAGATTTGTAGTGTTGTAGATTTGTAGTGTTATAGATTTGTAGTATTGTAGATTTGTAGTGTTATAGATTTGTAGTGTTGTAGATTTGTAGTGTTATAGATTTGTAGTGTTATAGATTTATAGTGTTGTAGATTTGTAGCAGTGATAGCGTAGTGGTGTGACCGACGGACTGCGAAATCTTAGGTCTCGAGTTGGAACCCAAGGCACGCACCTCTGATATTTCAAATTCATGTGCGTATTGTATAATTATCACTTACTTAAAAACGGTGAAGGAAAACATCGTGAGGAAACCGAGAGATCCTGAGAGATATTTCTCGACGGCATGTGAAGCCAAGTCAGATGCCCATGGGCGGCATAAACTGTGACACCAGGTTAGTCACTAACCACACGAAAAGAAAAGATAGAAGGTGGACTTTCGCAAAGTAACGTCCTGGTTTCATATTTTTTTTATGTTATTTCCAGAGCCAGGTTACTACAAAGTGGGCGACTTCGGTATCCGTCATGAAGACTTGGTGGAGACAATCAAGGTCACCAAGGACTCCCAACATCCCAGGGTCAGTATTTCACATACCAACATGTAACAGAAAGAACGCACAGACTCAAACACCCCAATGGTATGCTGGGCCCTTAGATTAGACTGGGTGTAAAAATACCCTTAACGAAGCCGAAGTCTACGCATACTGTACATCAAACTAAGTAACATACAGCAAAAATAATTGCTGGGAAACGACTTTTATTTATTGGTATTAAAAAACAGCTTTTAATTGTAGCGCGCAATGAATGCGCGCGCGCAGCAGACTGTGCCTACATTTCGAAAATGTTGATTATGTTTGTATAGAAGAATGTTTAGTAATAACATTTAAACTTGGTTATCGTGAAAAACGTTCAAATATATGGTGACTTTGACCTTCAATATCTCCGTAACCAGTCGGTTCCCAGGTATGGCCCAATACCAAAATATCATCGTAATGATGGGAAGAATACGTGGCTCTCGGCTTCGTTAAGGGTATTTTTACACCCGATATACCTCTAGGTAGAGTCTCCGCGTGGTCGCTCATGAGACAGCAATATAAGGCTAAATTACTGCATCCTCCCATTGTAGAGCATACAATATACACCAAATAGTTAACTAATGGAGTCTATTTCTCATAAATACAAGAATACAGGGAAACCAACGTTCTGTGACAGTGAGTTGGCTAACAATAAAAAGTTCGCCAAGCTAAAAAACGACACGTCATATGAAACAGAAGATATGATGCTTTGTCTCAATTTTCTTACTAATTTTGTATATATGCTTCTCGCTTTCACACTTCCTACTGTAATCATGGCTACATCTAGAGATATTTAAATTAAGGCTGGGTAAAGTATAGCGTGATAGCCTAGTGGTGTGACCGTCGGACTGCCAAGTTGTAGGTCTCAAGTTCGAACCCAAGGCACGCACCTCTGATTTTTCGGATTCATGTGCGTATTGTATAATTATCACTTGCTTAAAAACGGTGAAGGAAAACATCGTGAGGAAACCGGCATGCCTGAGAGATATTTCTCGACGGCATGTGAAGCCAAGTCAGAGGCCCATGGGCGGCGTAAACTGTGACACCGGGTTAGTCACTAACCACACCAAAAATGAAGGTGGGGAGAGAATACTTGGTGCAGCATATTATTATACCATGGTATGCATTTTTTTAGGCTAGCGGCTTAGAAGGTGATTACGACGGTCGCGGCGTGCTAGGATTCCACACATTGACTCTGGTGCCCAACCAGAAGGAATGCATTGATATCAACATGCTGACAGATTTTGAGGTATGTATACGGGGTGGAAGCAAAATCATGTAATTCCTTCAAACCTCGTGATGTACTGCTGACATAGATTAACACTGCACGGGATACATTTGGATTCAATAAAATAAATACAGGAAGTAAAGTAAACATGTGTTCATACCGTGAGGCATTTTAGCGCCCCGAGTTAAACGACCGCGCGGCGAGTGATAGTAAGCAATATAATATAATAGCAATACAGATATTAAAGCGGGTTAGGTTACGGGTACAAATTAAGTCACGCTATTAAGTGTGGGTGAAGAGCAGTAAACCTTGTTTCCGTAGCCAAAGCCGCGCGTACAGCTAGTAGAGAATAAGGAGGGCAAGAACCACACATTTAACCTTTTGGACGCCTATAGACGTAATTTATCCTTTTGGACGCCTATAGACGTAATTTATCTTTTTGGACGCCTATAGACGTAATTTATCCTTTTGGACGCCTATAGACGTAATTTAACCTTTTGGACGCCTATAGTCGTATTTTTTTTACGGCTATTGACGTTTATTCCTAACGGTAATTGACGTAATTTTTGACGGCTGCAGGCGTAATTTTTTGACGACTATTGGCGTTGTTGGCGGTACTAGCACATTATCGTTTAACCTCTATAGCCGTCGATGGCGTGCGAACGGTTAAATATATATAATATTATTTTGTTACAGTTGTCGTATTTAAATGATTATCACAAGCGCGTATTGGACACTTTGGGCCCTATACTGAAGCAACGAGGACTCACTGAAGACTTGGTGTGGCTTCAGAAGGAGTGTTCGGCGATGTCTAGAGCTTAAAGATGGTAAGATTTCTTTATAGAGCATCTATTTGTGAATGTTTACAAAGTTTACAAAGTTTAGTCTTAGTCGACTCGACTCCACCTCGACTCAGTCTTTCTCACTACCATCGGTATTTATAAGTAAGGAATCAGTAATCAATCAATGGGGTAGACAACTGTGGAACTAATGGCGCCACTTTCGATTGTACCTATGCCATCTTATTGGTTGCAATGTGTTTGACATTATTGCTAATATGAATATGATGGTTCTGATTGGTTCAAATAACTAAGTATGGAGGTGCTGCCATCTGCTTTCGTTTTGCGTTGCCTTCCCCATTGTAAGGAATCATCTGTCAAACTCAATGTACCTCGGAACCTATCTTAAGGAAAGAAGGGTCAAAGTTCGTATGTAACAAAATGAATTTTGAAGACTTTATCGAATATGCTTACGATAATACTTACAACTATTTATCGCGGCGTTATTTGCGCGATGCAGATAATTCAAATTATGACGTAATGACTCCGTCGAGGAAACTCAAAATTCACTCGAAATTGCGACTAAGAATACAATTTTGAAGGTGTTTTCGAGGCCGTCCTGAGTCGAGTAAGTTTTGGAGGAACGTCTTAGAATATGGGTGTTAGGTTCTGGATTCGATTCAATTGTCATTATTATATATATATATATATATTGCGTAATCATGATTTTTAGGAAATTATCAGTAATGAATATTATTAACAATTGACCCACATCTTTCAGCACGGAATCGCGGTTTTCATGGTCTATCCTTTTCTATCGCTTTAATAGAGCGAGAAAGACAGCGTGAGACCGCACGCGATAGCACGAGACCGCACGCGATAGCACGAGACCGCACGCGATAGCACTCACGCTGTCTTTCTCGCTCTATTAAACGACGTTCCCGAGCGACAGAAAGGGATAGAGCATGAAAAAACGCGATCCTGTGCTGACAGGTGTGGGTCAACCCTTACACTGCCAGTTTTCATAACTGCCTCGTCGGTCTAGTGGTGGCATGCGCGACTGCTGACCGTGGGGTCTTGGGTTCGATCCCCAGGTCGCGCAACGTGTTATTGGATTTTTCTGTGTGGAATTCCTCAGTAGCAGCCTGGAGTTTGGATTTGTGCCCGTTTGATAGCAATAAGCTCGCCCCGTATTACATGGGTCCTAAACATATCGGCGAAATGAGGGTGTTACTATACACCTCTGCCCAACCCTTCGGGAAATACAGGCGTGATGATATGTTATGATGAATATTATTTTTGTTTTGTTTTCAGATGCAAGTGAAGTTTGGAATTAAGAAGTTATTTTTATATATTTTATCGCTTTTATAATTATGAAGTACAATACGTATATATTATATGCCATCAATTGTTTTATTTGAATGTCATTTTTATATCCCTTCACTATAACAACGTAAATTTTAAAATAACCATGTTGGTAGATACTACTGCGATGTTGTATATTCAAGGTGTAAAAAGACCCTTCACGAAGCCGTCAACCATGCATTCAGTACATCTAACTAAGTAACCTTACGCAAAAATTGTCGCTGGGAAACTACTTTTTTTGGGTGAAAAATATCGTTTTACGATAAAGCTCAATAAAACGCACTCAAAACATTGTGCTGATAGATGCAATGAATAGTAAACGGGCAATGGAGGTATTTCAAGTACATTTACAACCTTCAAAATTAGTATTTAAAATAAAGTTCTGAAAAAGTTGGAACTTTGACCTCCAATATCTCCGTAACTAGAAGGTTCCCAGGCATAGTCCAGAACAAAAAAAATATCGCAATGACATGGAGAATAAGTGCCTTTCGGCTTCGTTAAGGGTCTATTTACACAGGTTATATTTATTATTCTTATCTTGGTCGCGTTTTACCCTAGTGTTGTCGCCTGATGGTAAGTGCAGACAGGTTCTAAAATGGAGAACACGAATCCAAGGAACAGAAATATAGAGTGATTCCCCTATACCCCTCTGGCTCTCACATACACACGACGGAACACAGTCAACTGCTTGGCGCTGGACTTTAATGTTCAGGTGGTAGCTAGCCAGGTGGACCGTATAGATCCTACCACGTCGCGTGCTGTGTTTTGTATAATCTTATAACACGCGTCTATTCCCAGCGTGCGGTGAGGAAGAATTATATTCTACCACCACACGGGTTAAAAAATGATGGTTTACATTTAATATAATAAAACTAAAAAGTTGTATTAAACTTATAATTAAATTATCTTTAACAAATTACACTATCTTCGGTTTCTGTTATACCTGTGAACAAAAGCAGAAATATTGTAGGTTATTATGCATTGGAGCAGTGGCTGATGACGTCAATCACAGAATATACAAAGTGATTGATTGAGATGGGTCAGTAGAGAGTTACGGTCGGTGCAGATCTGGCTAGGCGCAGCGTAGACCATTTTCGCTGCCAAAACATTATCGACTTTATCAGCGTTTAAATAATATCGAAAATCAGGTCGCCTGAAGTCGCTTCGATACTCTCCGGGACTAGTAGTTGTGTTAATTGATTTTCGATATTATTTATACGATAGCAAAGTCGATAACTGTTTGGCAGTGAAAAATGCTCTGCGATGCGCCTTGCCAGATCTGCGCCGGCCCCTAAGAGCCCTCGTAGACTGCAGACTAAACTATCGCCCGATAGCTGACCGATTCTCTTTCTATAAGGGAAACCGAATTGTTGTGTACACTTCCATACATCTTGACATATTATTATGGTGCACAGACTTGGTCATTGACCAATATCCAGAAGTCTAAACTCAAGGTTTGCCAAAGGGCCTATGGAGCGCAGTATACTTGGTGTTAAATTATAAATTTTTATTATATATAATTATAAATTTTTAAATTATAAATTTTAACTTGACATTATATCAATACTTTATGTGTGTACCTATATTGAATTCTATTTTATATGTTTTTTTTTTGTCTTTATTTTTAAAACATTTGACAATATATAATTAGTAAATTTTGACATGTCATTCATAAATAATTTATAGACATTGTTCTTGATACTTGAAATTTGAACTTGATATTGTTGGCAAAAAAATTACCTATTTATATTTCAAATTAATTTGTTATACCTACTCCAATTTTAATATTTCTACACCGGCAACGGTAGTATAAGTGAAACTGTTTTAATATTAAGATCTCAATGTACCGTATACTGAGAAATAAATAAATTAAATTAACAGATCGCGTTCGTAACACAATACTGCGCTCCAAAACTCAAATTGTAGATGTGGCTCAAAAGGCCGCCCAGCTGAAGTGGGACTGACCAGGACATGTCTGCCGTATGCCGAATGAGCTGTGGGCCCGTATAGCACAACACTGGAGCCCCGAGACAGCGAGACGAGGTCGCGGCAGACCGGACATGTCTGCCGTATGAGCTGTGGGCCCGTATAGCACAACACTGGAGCCCCGAGACAGCGAGGCTGGGTCGCGGCAGACCGGACATGTCTGCCGTATGAGCTGTGGGCCCGTATAGCACAACACTGGAGCCCCGAGACAGCGAGACGAGGTCGCGGCAGACCGGACATGTCTGCCGTATGAGCTGTGGGCCCGTATAGCACAACACTGGAGCCCCGAGACAGCGAGACGAGGTCGCGGCAGACCGGACATGTCTGCCGTATGAGCTGTGGGCCCGTATAGCACAACACTGGAGCCCCGAGACAGCGAGACGAGGTCGCGGCAGACCGGACATGTCTGCCGTATGAGCTGTGGGCCCGTATAGCACAACACTGGAGCCCCGAGACAGCGAGACGAGGTCGCGGCAGACCGGACATGTCTGCCGTATGAGCTGTGGGCCCGTATAGCACAACACTGGAGCCCCGAGACAGCGAGACGAGGTCGCGGCAGACCGGACATGTCTGCCGTATGAGCTGTGGGCCCGTATAGCACAACACTGGAGCCCCGAGACAGCGAGGCTGGGTCGCGGCAGACCGGACATGTCTGCCGTATGAGCTGTGGGCCCGTATAGCACAACACTGGAGCCCCGAGACAGCGAGACGAGGTCGCGGCAGACCGGACATGTCTGCCGTATGAGCTGTGGGCCCGTATAGCACAACACTGGAGCCCCGAGACAGCGAGACGAGGTCGCGGCAGACCGGACATGTCTGCCGTATGAGCTGTGGGCCCGTATAGCACAACACTGGAGCCCCGAGACAGCGAGACGAGGTCGCGGCAGACCGGACATGTCTGCCGTATGAGCTGTGGGCCCGTATAGCACAACACTGGAGCCCCGAGACAGCGAGACGAGGTCGCGGCAGACCGGACATGTCTGCCGTATGAGCTGTGGGCCCGTATAGCACAACACTGGAGCCCCGAGACAGCGAGACGAGGTCGCGGCAGACCGGACATGTCTGCCGTATGAGCTGTGGGCCCGTATAGCACAACACTGGAGCCCCGAGACAGCGAGACGAGGTCGCGGCAGACCGGACATGTCTGCCGTATGAGCTGTGGGCCCGTATAGCACAACACTGGAGCCCCGAGACAGCGAGACGAGGTCGCGGCAGACCGGACATGTCTGCCGTATGAGCTGTGGGCCCGTATAGCACAACACTGGAGCCCCGAGACAGCGAGACGAGGTCGCGGCAGACCGGACATGTCTGCCGTATGAGCTGTGGGCCCGTATAGCACAACACTGGAGCCCCGAGACAGCGAGACGAGGTCGCGGCAGACCGGACATGTCTGCCGTATGAGCTGTGGGCCCGTATAGCACAACACTGGAGCCCCGAGACAGCGAGACGAGGTCGCGGCAGACCGGACATGTCTGCCGTATGAGCTGTGGGCCCGTATAGCACAACACTGGAGCCCCGAGACAGCGAGACGAGGTCGCGGCAGACCGGACATGTCTGCCGTATGAGCTGTGGGCCCGTATAGCACAACACTGGAGCCCCGAGACAGCGAGACGAGGTCGCGGCAGACCGGACATGTCTGCCGTATGAGCTGTGGGCCCGTATAGCACAACACTGGAGCCCCGAGACAGCGAGACGAGGTCGCGGCAGACCGGACATGTCTGCCGTATGAGCTGTGGGCCCGTATAGCACAACACTGGAGCCCCGAGACAGCGAGACGAGGTCGCGGCAGACCGGACATGTCTGCCGTATGAGCTGTGGGCCCGTATAGCACAACACTGGAGCCCCGAGACAGCGAGACGAGGTCGCGGCAGACCGGACATGTCTGCCGTATGAGCTGTGGGCCCGTATAGCACAACACTGGAGCCCCGAGACAGCGAGACGAGGTCGCGGCAGACCGGACATGTCTGCCGTATGAGCTGTGGGCCCGTATAGCACAACACTGGAGCCCCGAGACAGCGAGACGAGGTCGCGGCAGACCGGACATGTCTGCCGTATGAGCTGTGGGCCCGTATAGCACAACACTGGAGCCCCGAGACAGCGAGACGAGGTCGCGGCAGACCGGACATGTCTGCCGTATGAGCTGTGGGCCCGTATAGCACAACACTGGAGCCCCGAGACAGCGAGACGAGGTCGCGGCAGACCGGACATGTCTGCCGTATGAGCTGTGGGCCCGTATAGCACAACACTGGAGCCCCGAGACAGCGAGGCTGGGTCGCGGCAGACCGGACATGTCTGCCGTATGAGCTGTGGGCCCGTATAGCACAACACTGGAGCCCCGAGACAGCGAGACGAGGTCGCGGCAGACCGGACATGTCTGCCGTATGAGCTGTGGGCCCGTATAGCACAACACTGGAGCCCCGAGACAGCGAGACGAGGTCGCGGCAGACCGGACATGTCTGCCGTATGAGCTGTGGGCCCGTATAGCACAACACTGGAGCCCCGAGACAGCGAGACGAGGTCGCGGCAGACCGGACATGTCTGCCGTATGAGCTGTGGGCCCGTATAGCACAACACTGGAGCCCCGAGACAGCGAGACGAGGTCGCGGCAGACCGGACATGTCTGCCGTATGAGCTGTGGGCCCGTATAGCACAACACTGGAGCCCCGAGACAGCGAGACGAGGTCGCGGCAGACCGGACATGTCTGCCGTATGAGCTGTGGGCCCGTATAGCACAACACTGGAGCCCCGAGACAGCGAGACGAGGTCGCGGCAGACCGGACATGTCTGCCGTATGAGCTGTGGGCCCGTATAGCACAACACTGGAGCCCCGAGACAGCGAGACGAGGTCGCGGCAGACCGGACATGTCTGCCGTATGAGCTGTGGGCCCGTATAGCACAACACTGGAGCCCCGAGACAGCGAGGCTGGGTCGCGGCAGGCGCGGAGGAGTGCGCGGGACGAGTTGGATGCCTTTCATGATAATTGGCATGAGACTGCACAGCAGTGGCGAAGGCTCCATACAACTCGATTCCTATCGGTTTCCCTTTCGAAATATGGCAAATACTAGTATCTGTTATTTTCAATTATCATTTAAACAAATAATTATTTACGAAGTTACATTGCAGGTATAACATTTGCTTATGAAGGTAACAATCAAAGAAATAAGTTATAATATATTTTGAGTTTGGTCCGGCTTCCCTTTTAAGAAAATTCACCCTTCGCCACTGCTGCACAGAATCGTGACAGATGGAAGGAATGGAGGGAGGCCTTTACCCAGCAGTGGGACAGTACAGGCTAATTATAATAATAATATAATAACTTGCATACATCTTCATACTAATTAAGAAACCGACTAAACTGTCGGCCTATAGAAAGACTCCAGTTTGCGGGGGCTCTTAGAGCTAGAGAAATTTCAGAGTTAGTATGACAATAGGGTATTTTACTACTATTAAAAATATACAACAATTTAGTATTATTTTAAAGAAAGTATAGATACAAACTGATACCTATGTGAAAAAATAAATAAAATCGATGAAATAAAAACTTTTTTACAAAAAATTTAAACCGACTTCAAAAAGAATAAAATAATTACCATATAAAATTAACAGTTTCAGAAATCGGTGCTGATCCACGCTGAACCAAATTGAAGGCACCGACTTCTGAAACTGTTAATTTTATATGGTAATTATTTTATTCTTTTTGAAGTCTGTTTAAATTTTTTGTAAAAAAGTTTTTATTTTTTGCTCTTTAGTGGCCTTAATTAAAACTTGGTTGGACCTACTAAAGACGCTGCTCGTAAAATTATCACATCATCACAATATGTGTACTGTTCGTCATTGAGGAGTTCCATTGTCTATCTCCGAAGTTCTTCATCAGATCTTCACCAAATTTAAATGGGACCAACTTCGAAGTATACCCTATCCATTAAAAAAAGAATCATCAAAATCGGTTCACAATTGGCGAAAATATCGATGAACATACACAAAAAAAAAAAAAAAAAACCTCCTTTTTGGAAGTCGGTTAAAAATAGAGGAGCTACACGCTTGCGAAGTTTGTGGAGGGGGCATTTTCTGTCCTTGTCGCGCGAAACGGATATTGTACGGAGTGATGTCAAATAACTATGAAGTTCTCAAGGTATGCCCAAGATATAGGTAAGCGATTTAAAATATTTAACTAGACAGAGACCGCACTATTGAAAGATGACGTCATTGTTCAAAAACTTCATAAGACTTGACATTACTCTGTACAGTGTCCGTTCCGTGCGACAAAGATAGAAAATGCGCCATTTAAAAACTTGTATCTCCTCCATTTTTAGATTGATTTTATTTATTTTTTCAGCGATCGTTTTCTTTCTATACCTTTTTTGAGATAATACAATTAAATACTTCCTAATTTTTTTAAAATAGTCACCTACCGTATTAGTTTTACGAAATAAAGGTGTTCTAAATTTTTTTAAAGTGTTTTTTAAACAAAGGTAAAATGTAATTGTTCTATACATACAGTTTCCTCCTCTCAATCTGATTTCTTTCTCTTAGAATAGTATTCTGTTCCGCCACCAAGTCACATAGTTTCTGAAAAATAAAGGATTCTGTAAATATTTATGTTACTAGCTGTTCTCCCGCGGTTGTGCCCGCTTAAATAATTTGACTACAGCGCCACCTATCGGATCCCAGCATAGCTACGAACCATCGTCTCAACAAAACAAATATATTGTGTAAATATGACGTCAGTCGGTAAAGTCGTTCTCAAGTTATGGCGTGACATCATTCGTTTTTATATACAAGGTTAGTCGGAAAGGGGGTACTAAGCCGCGGGCCACTTAAAGTATCACTGATGACTATTTTAAAGCAAGTGTTAAAGTTTTAAAATTCGATAATTTTTATTTGCATGCAAAAAAATATTTATTTTAGATATTTCAAAAAAATATCATACCTGGTTTAGTTTTGAATTCAGAATATTAAGTTTCTAATCCGTGACCCCAAATATGACCTAAATTGCAAACACAGCTGATCATAGCTATGGACAGATAGATTTTAGCATATTTCTTACGAAATCTTTGAAAAGCTATTTCTCTTAAACTATCGAGTTTTGGGGAAAGTTGTAGAACAAAAGTTATGCCTTATTATGGGTACTTTAACACCCTTTCGGCTTAGTACCTCCTTTCCGACTAACCTTGTATATACTAGCGATCCACCCCGGCTTCGCACGGGTGCGATGAAGATAGTAATGTGGGGTATATAAACCTTCCTCTTGAATCACTCTATCTATTGCTGAAAACTGCATTAAAATCCGTTGCGTAGTTTAAAGTATCTAAGCGTACAGACAGCGGGAGCGACTTTGTTTTATACTATGTAAAGATATAGATTAGCATTTCATTGGTATATAAAGCCCAGCACAGACGAGGAATGGGCGTTAGCGTATTTCTTTGTCTGTGAAAATAAAACACTTATAGGCCCCCACAGAGGTGCGTTGTAAAGGTCGATATAAGCGCCATACGATATTGCGATATCTGTTCTCAGTACATTTTATATTACTATGTGTGCAATCTTACACACGCTTGCTTTAATAACTCGGCACACCTCAGACACTCCATACAACCATGGACCATGATTTTTGGTTTGGTTTTCTCTATAAGTAGGTATACAGGTTGAAGGGCCTTCGACAAATGTTGACACAGAGCCCGTCTAGGGCAGGGGTCGGCAACCTTTTGAGACGGAAGAGCCAAAAGTTGCAATTTACAAAATTTCACAGTTTTTAAGAGCCACAAACAAATTTCGTCACAATATTATAATATTTGCTTATACAGGGTGTCCTGTAATTATTGGATAACCTTGAAATGGCGAATTAGCAAAAATAATTGCCTGTAAAAAAAATATTTAGATATAGTTACTATATCTATCTCTCAGTTATAGTCAGTTTATTTCAGTCATACTATATTATAGTACTCAATTATGGATCGATTGCACGATTTTAAGGGTGTTGATAGTAAAATAATAATTTTTTGCGTATAGAACTGGAAAGCCGCAACTTTACATCGAAAGAGCCGCAGTTTGCAGACCCCTGGTCTAGGGCAAGCTACGCCACTGGCTGATATAATCTAATAATGGCGCCGATTCTCTTGTTCACCTACTAAACTAAAATTAAAGAATTGCTATCTTTTACTAATAAGGTGATAGATAAGAACTAAGTTACAGATGTCAAATTAGTTTTCGCCTTGAACTTCACCGTGTCTTTAGTCGACGCGTTCCGACGTGTCTTCTAAAGGACATGTTATATTTTTGTATGGAAGCTGGGCTTTGGCTGTGAACAGAGAAGAGATATTTTTGTATGAAAGTACATAAAATATGGAGCTTTCGTATATATATATATATTTTTAAAAGCACCCTTCTATTGTTTTTTTTAATTTAAATAATTAGAATTAAAAAATAAAGTTGCAACCCACAGTTGTTAACCCATAATTATTAATTCTGGCAACACTTCTATTGGATAACATTTATTGTCATTGTCAAAAAGTCAAATTCAATTCTACTTATTCAACTGTTGTCTGTTATTGTGACTGTGGTTCCTGTGTTTTTGACTATGTTATGTACCATTGTTTTGAGTTATTTTTTATTTGACCTGGCTTTTAACAACAATAGATAGCGATTTTGTGTGACAACTTTGACATGATTAGACATTGATGACATTACTGACAATGACAAGTGACAACCTTGCTGACATACAGTAAATATTTTCTTTTATTCTATTGAGACCAGGGAATCAATGCCATACATCCAAACCATTGAGTTAATTCATTGATTTTATTTTAATTTCAGCCGTTTAATATTATTTTAATATTAGGATAAATACTATGCTTTTAAAAATGATATATATCATTTTTATTTCTAAGTTTTTTATCAGTTTATTAGTTTTTTAACAAAAAAAATATCAGGATTTTAATGTTTTATAATTAAATAATGGTGCTTTTAAAAAAAATGTGTTTGTAAGCACGTCCTAGACAGTTTTCCCTATCAGAAAAACCGCACATGATAGCGGTTCAAAAATAAAATTATTTTAAGCCCATTTCATAGCATGTCCTTTGACAACTCTTATTTATGTCCGTTTATTTTATCAAGAGTAAAAAAGATGACAATTGTCTTAAATTAAGTTTAGTTTGTCCAAAATAGAATCAGCACCATTGGTGTCGATTCTGTTGCGCACTTTGACAGGACTAAACTAAGGGTGTTTGTCTCTTTCTGTTTCAATAGAAAAAGAAAGTGACAGTTGCGTTTAGTCTAGTTTAGTACTGTCAAAATGTGCTACAGAATCTACACCAATGTATTCAAACAATAAAATGTTAATACTAACTTGTAATAGCGCATTCCTCTGGTTCTGTGCTTGTAACAAGTCTCCTCTGGGCACTGGTTCGGGAGGCAAGCGACGGCGGCGTCTGCGCACTGTCACGTATTTGACCTGAAAAGGTTAGTTGTTGCATCATTTAAAAATTTCAACTATCGTTTTCTTTCTCTACCTTTTTTGACGTGACAACGTCTAATAAAACGATGAACGCCGGCAGCATGCACGAAATAACGTGACTCATTGTCACGTTCCGTCTGAGGCGAGCGAGCGAGAGCGCGGAACAAGCGATAGAGAGGCACGATGTTTTGTTATGACGTTGTCACGTTAAACTATCGTTCGTAAACCGACTTTACAGACAACCAATTTTTTTGATATAAATATATTATGTATATTAAATTCTAAATACAATGCTTATACAAGGTTAGTCGGAAAGGGGGTACTAAGCCGCGGGCCACTTAATGTATCACTGATGATTGTTTTAAAGAAAGTGTTAACATTTAAAAATTAGATTATTTTTTTCTTCGTTAAAAATTATTTTTATTATAGTTTTTTTAATAATTCTTCATCCCTGCTTTAGTTATGAATTCAGAAAATGGAGTTTCTAATCCGTGACCCCAAATATGACGTAAAATGTAAACACGTCTGATCATAGCTGAGGATAGATAGAATTTAGCATATTTTTTACGAAATCTTTGAAAAGCAATTTCTCTTAAACATTCGACTTTTGGGGAAAGTTGTAGAACAAAAGTTATCCCTTATTATGGGTACTTTAACACCCTTTCAGCTTAGTACCCCCTTTCAGACTAACCTTGTATAATTAGTTTGTTGTAGTGGTCATTTCAAGACGTATTCTACAATGGATGCTTACAAGCTTATCAGAGAATAGAGTATGTAAGGAAAAAAAACATATAATTATGATTCAGACCATAATCCGTAACAATAATTAGCTCATTACTGTCCCACTGCGGGGCTTAGGCATTTTCTCAGAATGAGAAGAGTTTAGGCCTTAGTCCACCACGCTGGCCTGGTGCAGGTTGGCGGACTACACACACTATCGACAACTTTATGGAGACCTCTCAAGCTGCAGTCCTACGGCCTGTTTTTTTGACAGACCAGGCCGTGGGGACGTCGCGTCCGATGAGACCTGCGGCCTGTCGTTGCCCGTCCGTACCGTAGGGAGTCGGTAGGTTCAAAGTTGATCGACACGAGCCCGCGACAGGCCTCTACAGGCGTGGGAACGTGCGGTGCGACCGTGGGCCATGGAATCGCAGCTTCAGGTGTGCAAGTTTCCTCATGTTCACCGCTAATGCAACTGACAATCAAATTCTGATTGATAATTGGACGTAATTAAGCAGAAAGGACTCAGCCCACACAGAGTCACTTTTGAGTTATTGACGTTTTAAGTTCAGAGTGGTTTTCTTCAGTGATGCTGTATTCAGATTTTGTTACGTAATTACACATCATTGGTAAAATCGGTGGTTGATGGTTATATTGTGTATTTCTGAACTTATTTAGGAAAATATAGGGTTGTATGATTTAAGCAGGTTGGGTCTTTATAGGTAATAAAAAGAAAATACCTGCCTAATATGTGGTTTGGTTCCTCGTCACAAAAAACGTATTTCCTTTGTTTATTGCTTGGATCTTTTTTGCTGAGTGAAAGGCCCTACCTAATAGACCATTTTGATACCAATAACTCATTTTTGTCAGTTTTGTGGATTGAGTCCTTTCTGCTAAACTACGTCCAATAGTGATTCAGACAAACATATCCAACTTACTTCTCTAACAGGTGACTGCCGTGGGTGGATCTCAACATTACATTCAGGTGTGATTTCTGATGAGGTTTCATGTCCAATAGGGTCTAGTTCCACCTTAATGGTAGGAGCAGATACAACTGGGATGTGTTCCTCTTCTGCTGCAGCCCTAGCAGATGCATCTGCATTCTGTTTACGAGGCTTCCGTTTAACATCTCGCCATGTCTGGAAAAATAAAAAAAATTGAGAACATTTTACTTAACACTTCCTCAGGATTGATTTACACTACATAACATCACGCCTGTATTCTCCGCAGGGTTGGGCAGAGGTGTATAGCAACACCTTAATTTCGCCGTTATGTTTAAGTCCCATGTAATAGGGGCGAGCCTATTGCCATCAACCGGGCACAAATCCAAACTCCGGGCTGCTACTGAGGAATTCCACACGGAAAAACGCAAACACTTTGCCCGACCTGGGGTTGGAACCCAGGACCTCACGATCAGCAGTCGCGCTTGTCACCACTAGACCAATGAGGCAGTTCACACTACATAATAAAATAATCAACCTACTGCTGTCCCACGGCTGGGCGCATCCCTCTTCTCGGAATGAGAAGGGTTTAGGCCTTAGTCCACCACGCTGGCCTGGTGCGGGTTGGCAGACCACACACCATCGAGAACTTTATGGAGCCATCTCAGGTGTGCAGGTTTCACCGTTAACCCAAAAGGCTACAAATGCTGATAGAGAATTGTGGTTAAAACCAGAGGTAATGGACATACTTCTCTAACAGGTGACTCCGGTGGGTGGATCTCAACGTTAAAGTCGGGCGTGATGTCAGATGAGATCTCATGCCCGATAGTATCTAGCACTTTAATGGTTGAAGCAGATACGACTGGGGCATGTTCTATTTCTTCTGCTGCAGCCCTGGCAGATGCATCTGCGTTCTGTTTGCGCGCCTTTCGTTTAATGTCCCGCCATGTCTGGAAAAATAAAGTGTGACGAGTGCGTCGATATGTAACGAACGGTCACCCATCCACAGACAGATCGCGGCAAGCGCAACTTAACCTCGCAAATTGTACGATCCGCGCGGTTGGTAATTAGCGACAAGCCTCTCAAAAATGTCTAAATCTATCTATATAAATAAAAACGAATGGCCAAATGTGTTGCTAAGTGTAAAACTTGGGAACGGCTCGAGAATTCGGCATTTTTTTTTTTGTATTCCTTGAGGCACAAGGAAGTTTCTTATGGAGAGAAAAAACATAAAAAATGCGTGGAAAATAGTAAAAACAGCACTTTTCTTATCCCACTGCAGGCCAATAACTTTTGACAGAACGAAGTCTGTCCGAGCAGCTAGTAATTAATAAAAATCTCTGTCAGGTATACTTGCCTGTTTCCATTGGTCGACAGATTTATCTGGTCCGTGTTGCTTTAACAATCCACGAAGGTACGTCCACTGTTCGGCCATGTTCCTGGCCCCCATGGGGCCGGAATATAAGGCGTTAGCAAAATTCTTATGGGCAGACATATAGTTAATTAGAAAATTTATTTGAGCGTTTGTGCTCCGTATACTGTAAAAAAAAAAAAACATTTTTTTTTAAAAACCGGCTGAAGTAGGTCGAGTTTGTTGATGGAACGTACATATGGAAGTTAACAATAGTCACGTAAATAAATGTAAAGATGTACAAGTACTTACAGTTTCTTATGCTCCATTATAGCTAAATTCAGGTTATATTCATAGAAATAATATTTTTTAGGAACTTTTAATTGTTTATTTACTTTTAAGTAAATTATTTACTTTTGACAGTGAATACGTACATAAAAAAAAGACATTTCTGTCAGCTGTCATGTCAGTGTTGTCACTGTCATTGTCAATTAACCAACTGTCAAAAGTTCATTCACATGGTTCCATAGACATATACCATAGATAAATCAATGGGTTCACGGTTCACGTGCAAGTCTACTTCTCTACTGCTGAGCTCGCAACGCAACCATAGACTTGCGATCCGCCAAAACGAGTCCCACCCCGTTACAGTAGTACCTCCATTAAGGTATCGTAGAATTCTACTATCGGATTCACATAATAACAAAGCGTATTTCATGCGCCTCGGTATTATTTTCATGTTGATAATTTCACATCCATAAAATCATAAGTTTTCATGGTCTCGTGACTCTCTCTACAACAAAACACTGGGCGACAGCTCTAAAAGCACTGCCCTATCTGGGAATCGAACCCAGGACCTTAAATCTCGCAGCCAAGATTTACGACCAGATATGAAACAGTCAGACATTAGCTTCTGAAGACCCAAGAGCTCGTGACCCAGTGGCGTAACTATAGGGTGGGAGGGCTGGCAAAATGTCACGGGCCCCCGGCCCAACGGGGCCCACGGCTTTTGAAAATTAAATTTATTAGATATTTAATTAAAATGCACACAATATGGGTGCAATGTAGATACTAATGTGGGGCATATAAATCCTTCCTCTTGAATCACTCTATCTATTAAAAAAACCGCGTCAAAATCTGTTGCGTAGTTTTAAAGATCTAAGCATACAAAGGGACAGACAGACAGCGGGAGCGACTTCGTTTTATACTATGTAAAGATTCTATTGGGTAACTAGTTCAGTGATTTATTAAAATTAAATTACAATGTGACGATTTTTACTGGGGCCCCATCCAATACATTTGCCTTGGGCCTCTGATGATATAGTTACGCCACTGTCGTGACAGTATATCCATAGATAGTTTGTGATCGTGACCCTTCCAGTAAAGTCGGATTCCACTATTTACGTTACCTATCGTGAAGCATGGCTATAAAGTGACAAATCCACCATAGCAAGTTTTTGCATCCTATTGCTCGCTTAGTTCGTAAAACTTGCAGTAGTTGACTTGCTGCGGGTGTGTCCACTGTTTGAAAATCGGTTGCGCAAGTCGAGTTACGAAATAAAACTTGCAAGTGCATCTGGCGATTTAGGATTTAATAAAAAAGATCGTTTAGAAATGGCGTTCAGTAGCCTTTTAATTACACCAAGAAATAATATATTAGGAAAATTGACTTTACCGTAAAATGGGGTGAATAGGGATGCAGGGGTGAATTGGGACGAAACTTAAAAGGGATTTTAATATTGAAATAATATAGTTTGTTGTCAAAAAGGACTCTAATGTGTTTACTGCATTATAATTAACGATTAAGTGTCCGAGTTGGCAACAAACTATATTATTTCAACGATAGAATCCATTTTAAAGTTTCGTCCCGATTCACCTCTGTATCCCTATTCACACCGTTATAAGGTACTTTAGAAGTTGAAAATATTGTTAATTTATTTAAGAATTCGCCACATAATTCGAGAGGGAAGTCAATCTTCAACCAAGAGGGGTACGTCCCTTACATGGAGGTATGGGTAAAAATTTTACCTTGAAAAATTCTATCTCTTATAGATATCCTATTTAGAAAAAGATAGAATATTTCGTTTGGGAATGTATCTCTTTCTAAAAAGGGTAATTTTAAGACTCGTACACAGTACCGTGGGATGCTTCGGCGTGCCGCGGCGCGACGAAGCATCCCGCGGTATGCTAAGCAAATATGAGTGCTAATGGTATTAACAAGTCAAAGTCAAAGTTTTTTATTTCAAATAGACCAGATTTCAGGCACTTTTAAAACGTCACAACTAGGTGCACGGTTCCAAAAGGTAGGTTCTATGGAGAAGAGCCGGCAAGAAACTCCATGAATACTCTTTTTAAAATAGTAGTTCATTACAATTCCATTACAGTAGTGTGAGAAATAGAATGAGATTAATGCAGGTTAATGTAACAAATAAACTCACATAAGAGTAACAAATAGAAAAATATGCCTTCTAGAATTGCTATAGCAGTTAAGTATAATTATTTGAGCTTCAAAAATCCTTTGCCATGCTGTGCCGCCTGTGGGCGTAGTCACTTAGTGTCGTGGCCGGTAAGGCCTACGCAAACCGGGATGGCATAGCAAGGGATTTAAATTTTTAGTAATGGACATTCAAACGTATCGATATAGAAATACGACATAAATTGCTATGCTTTAAAATGATGCCGTGACATCGAAAGGGATTTCATTGCACGGCATTGAACGACGCGCCACGGGCTCCCGCGGCGGGATGCCGTGGCGTACCGCGGTATGCAACGGCATGCCACGGACTGCGGCGCTCGTTGTGACATACCGCGGGGTGAGGCGGGGGCAAAGAAGCGGGGAATGAAGACTAAAAGTGTATCGGGCAGCAGGAGCTGCCGAGGCGTGCTTTGTCGTACCGCGGCACGCCATGGCATGCCGTGGCAAGGCGCTGGAATGCCGCGGTATCTAAGCGGCTAGTGTGCGCTGACTGACGGCAAAATCCCTTGCCGTGCCGTCCCAGTCTGCGTAGGCCTTCATGCCAATGTATCTCTGCGAGTCTTCGTAGGCTATCGCTCTAAGGGGTAGGAGATAAATAATAAGCCCACATGATACAAATGATATTATATTAATTATGAAATAACTACCTAAGTTACAATAAGTAAGGCAAAATTGTTTTTTTTTTCAAAATGGCACTGTCACTCAATTGACATTAACAGTAAGCGCTTTATTTGATTCGTATCAATATAAACTTATAACTAAAATTTTAAATATTTAGGGAAGAATGTTTATTTCTATTTTGTAGAAAAATTCTTAATCTATTCATATAATAAATTAGGTCTATGCAAGAGACGGTTTTTATATCGATATAAATTCGATTAACGTTTTATACAATACAAAAAAAGTTAGAATGGGTGAACAATATAATATAAATAAAATTTATACTATAACTACTTTCTATTGAAATAAATAACAAAATACAGTACGCGGCAGTAAATATTACACATCGACCTTTAGAAAGAGATATTGGTTAGCTTCGGCATTATAGAGCGTCATCTCTGTCGCACGAAGTGACAAAACGTCACATAGGTGCGAGTGACGGAGACGACGCTCTACGAAGCCGAAGCTAGCCGATTATTTCTTTCTAAAGCCCGATGTGTAATATTGCCGGGTAATATATTGATGACACACTATTTAACCTTTCCATCGATATAAAAAACATCTCATATTATACAAAATGGTCTCAATCTGTTATTCCCTGTATATCTAATGTTGCTACAGAAAGTTCGAAATCTTTCTCGTTGTTATAAATGTTTATAATTATTAAAAATTGATTGAATCGATAACTATAACAAATGGTGTTCAATTTAAGGAAATACAATAATTATGTACAATATTTACTGATTAACAAATAAATAATTGATTAACGTTTGCTAGTTACACTTTTATTCCAATGCGGGTTACATTTTATGCGAGCTAAAGTTTTTATTCGAAAGTATTCTTAAATTTTCGATTTTTTATTCCAGCGCAGTTTTTTATGCGAATTACATTTTTATTCGAAATATACGAATTTTTATTCCAACGCATTTTTTTATTCGCATTACTGACACAATATTTTTTACTTTTTTTGTATAAAAATGTTATTATGTAGGGAATAAATACTGTGAAAGTGCTTGAGCACAGAACAGAGCTATAAAAATTAAATATTAATCAAACTTATTTAGTATAAAACCTATTTAGTGAGGTCCTCAATTTTTTTTATATCACAACTATAGTAGATACCACCCGAACCATTATTTACTTATATTTTACTTAATTATGTAGTTTTAAAACATGGATACATTGAAGCGAGAGAATTTATATTAAGGCAATATTCCTTTGCTAATGTGTGGAGAGGGATACCAAAGAATAGATGGATAGATTGTGTGAGGGATATGTAAGAAAAGGGAGTAAATGATAATATGACGGCCGGCACGCAATAATGAAAGAGAAAAACATATTGCACCGACCACAAGTAACTTGGGACCAGGGCAGAAAGATGATGATGATTCCTTTACAAATGTACATTGTACCGGATTATTAAGATGCCCATCTTCAGCAGTGAACTTTTACGCGCTGATGTTGACCTTAGTATACCGCTATCCCCACTATTTGTGGAGATTGTATAGCTTGGTTACGTACTTACATAAATTTCTGGTATTCAGCCACATCTGGTTTGCAAAAATATTATTCTTCGATGTATCCACATTTTAAAACTAAGTCTCTTATAAAAAATACAATTCAAATACGATTTTTAGTTACAATTTGACACTTTAACGTTGAGACAGACGAATTTGACAGACGACTGGTCGTAATTGTTCCCTAAGAGTTTATTGCTTCGCGAGGCCAGCTGATATTAATTAATAAATAGTATAAACAAACAAATATTGTAAAATTTCTGATATTTACATCGTCTTCTTGTTTTCGTGTGGTTAGTGACTAACCTGGTGTCAGAGTTTAGAACGCCCATGGGCCTCTGACTTGGCTTCACATGCCGTTGAGAAAATATCTCTCAGGCATGCCGGTTCCCTTCACCGTTTTTAAGCAAGTGATAATTATACAATACGCACATAAATCCGAAAAGTCAGAGGTGCGTGCCTTAGGATTGGACTCGAGACCTATGACTTGGCAGTCCGACGGTCACACCACTATGCTATCATTGCATTTACAGCGTTATCCACATCGTTGATGTATTTAGGGGGACGGGACTGCTTTCCAATCAATGGTATTTTTTGTCCTTTTTTCACAATATTGTTTTGTTTACATTGTTTCATGATTGTATCAGGATCAGATCAAGGCTGTAGCCAGGGAGGGGGGTTTTGGGGTTAACCCCGTCCCCAAAAAAACCTCAGACAGTTAAATTACTTTCAAAATGTATACACTCGTTATTGTAGTTGATTTTCTTGTTTAGGGGGGTTCGACCCCCCCGAACAAAGTTCCTGGCTACGGCCCTGGATCAGATACTCAGATGATAGGTAACATTAATAGAAACATGAAACTGCAGAAGTAGAGAATGACTCTTCACTTTTGATTCTAAACAAGAATTGGTATAGAAACAAAGACATTAAAACTATTGTTGTATATTTAGCTAGAAATAAATACATTTGAGACTGTGACAATTAACTGGCACACAACTGCTAAAATTACCGGTTGGTTACGTACTTACTGTATAAAATTATTTAAAAATTATAAAATGTTTCTTTTTTGTAGTCATAGTCTTTAGGTTCGTTTAAACTTTGATCAGCACTAAGTGTCTATTTAAAAAAATAAAACAGATAAAGTGTTAAGCGTGCTACACACCTTTAGTTTGAACTGTGCGATTTTGAACTGTACAGACAAATCGTTAGGTGTGTAGAACAAACAGCTGAACTATTTGTTCGACGATTTATATGCACAGTCCGACTGTACAGTTAAATCGCACAGTTAAAACTGAAGGTGTGCAGCGCGCTTTACTGCTTACAAAATTTTAATTTTTCATACTAGAAGGCAGCAGCAAAATTCTAAGATGAATGTTCATAAAAGTAGTTACTGTATTCTTGAATTATGGTTTATGGTAAACGGAGTAGAATACAGATATACGAATACGTATACTCGCCGTAACTTGACAAGAGTAGAGAAGAGAATTCCTCTCCTTTCTTTCTTTCTTCTAAACAGACATGTTTAATAATAAATTATGGCAATAACCATAGAATAACGACAAGCAATAAAAGTGAGCATTTTTTTTATTGCGCTAACACCCATATTCTAAGACGTTCCTCCAAAACTTACTCGACTCAGGACGGCCTCGAAAACACCTTCAAAATTGTATTTTTAGTCGCAATTTCGAGTGAAATTCGTGGTTCCTCGAGAAGTCATTACGTCATAATTTGAATTATCTGTACCGCGCAAATAACGCCGCGATAAATAGTTGTAAGGATTATAGTAAGCATATTCGATAAAGTCTTCAAAATTCATTTTTATTACATACGAACTTTGACACTTCCTTCCATAAGGTAGGTTCCGAGGTACCCGAGTTTGACAGATGATTCCTTACCTCGACTGAGGAAAAATCTCGAGTCGAGAACGTTTATGTCAACTAAAGGCTGAGTCGAGGTGGATTCGAGTTGAGTAAGTTATGGAGGAACGTCTTAGAATATGGGTGTAAGTGTACATGCGCAAACTTACTCCCACTGCGCCAAAACCTTACCAAGTTACGTGGGACTATACTAGATTTTGTAAAATATTTCATACTTTCTATCGTACCTATTAAGATGAAAATCTCGCATTTCTCTACATTTGGTACGTATATTTCTGCCGACTTGTGGCTTCTTAACAACCGCGCCGATCATATCATTTGCAAGGTTAAGCTGCGCTTGCCGCGGTCAGTCCGTGGATGGGTGACCGTTCGTTACACATCGAGACCCCTCCGTGCCTCGGAGAACACGTTAAACCGTCGGTCCCGGGTGTCATACGAATACCTATGCCAGTCGTTACGGGTAATCAGAAGCCCGAACGTCTGACAACCGGTTTAACTTTATGATATCGGTATATGCTCAGTAACTGGGTTGCGGAGGTCTGATGTCAGTCTCATCGTGTAAAATACTGGTATTCAGCCGCATCTGGTTAGACTGGAAGCTGACCCCAACATAATTGGGAAAAGGCTAGGCAAAACGATTTCAACCGACTATAAAATAAGTAAGTTCGCCACTACTTATGGACAGGACTGGAACTCGTGACCATTGAATCCGCAGGAAAAATGTATAAGTTTCTTTTACCAGTGTTTAGTAAATTAATTATCAAAGTATAAACTGAGTACTAGCCAGATAACTAATAAGAACTGGCTGTGTTCACGTTAGAAATAACATTAGAATTAGTATAAAAAAAATAATTATAGGTATGATTTGATTTTATTCCAATTATTCGAACTTGATTTAAAACTCCATTCGAATTCTTTAGTAAAATGTTAAAATTGATTTATTTATGTTATTAATTTAAATCGATTTGTAGTCAAAATTAAATCACAAAATAGATGACTGATTAATATAATATACCATCATTCATGATCAAATCTATATACCCGAAGGATTAGGCAGAAGTGTGGTGTTAAAAAATAGGGATAGTAAAAGCATTGTAGGTAAGGAGCGGCCACGGTATTTTCTCGTAGGTGTCTAATTAGAGGCGAGCGTAGGTGCTTGAAAATCTACTTAAAAATATTACTATAACTTGATTTTTATTCATGTATACAGTAAAAAAAAAATCTTTTGTGTAGTCCATGATTTCAATCGATTTTATTGAATCGATCTAAATAATATTTGCAAAGTACAAGGTTAGTCGTAAAGGGGGTACTGAGCCGCGGCCCACTTATGTATCACTGATGATTGTTGTAAAGAAAGTATTAAAATTTCAAAATTCGATTAAAAAAAAGAATACAAAACTATTTTTTAATTTATTTTTTTCAAAAATTCTTCACCCCTGCTCTAGCTACGAATTCAGAAAATGGAGGTTCTAATCAGTGACTTCCAATATGACTTACAATGTAAACACAGCTAATCATAGTTGAGGATAGATAGAATTTAGCGTATTTTTTATGAAATCTTTGAACAGCTATTTCTCTTAAACTAATGACTTTTGGGGAAAGTTGTAGAACAAAAGTTAACCATTATTATGGGTACTTTAACACCCTTTCGGCTTAGTACCTCCTTTCCAACTAACCTTGTAGAGTACTCCTAAAAATTTTAATCTGATATAATACAGGGATTATGTTGAAAAAATATAATTATAAAATTAGTTTAAAATATTGCTATAAGTGTATATAAAATTATTCCATAATTTATATGTATAGTATGCAGCTTTGTAAATTACTATAAGAATGAAATTATAATTCGATGACTGTTGTTTTTAGATTTACGTTACTAATAGACCATCTATTTCTGGATTATTGAATACGTCAATAATAATAATTATGAGGCTTGCTTAGACGTAAGCCATATAGCCAACCTACCACTTTGACGTAGTAACAACTAGTGTCCGTAGGCAAAGCCGAAGGTTTGTTCAACTTAGGAATCTTAGTTCAAAACTGAAAGTTCAAAAGATACTTTTGATGTGAAACATCTAATTCTACGGGTGTGAGAGCGGCTGTTGCGTGGCGACGCTCGCGACGGCAGACCTTCGTAACTCATCGGCTCTCTTTGGTTTGATTCGGCCAGTTTTTGTTTTTTACTAAATGATTATCGATGTTTCACACCTGTCAAGCGTTCCACGAAGGCTTTATATCTTTTTAACTGTATAATTAACGATTTAAATAAACTTTGAACTTGTTCCGGATTTAACAGCAGATTGTGGAAAAAAAGCCGGTTTTTTTAAAAGACTTTTTCGGTTTGTTATCGTCTGTTAGGACCTCGTGGCTAAGTACCAACTGCATGGATCATACGATTTATGACAGTCGTTACGGGAAGAAGCCCGAAAGTCTGACAACTGGTCTAACCTTAGGATATCGGCATTGCCCAGTTACTGGGTTGCGGAGATCAGATGGCAGTCACACCGTGTAAAATACTGGTATTCAGCCGGATCTGGTTAGACTGGAAGCTGACCACATGTTTGGGAAATATCTAGGGAGTCCCTATGCTATCTTTTAAATTTTTGATACGTTAAGCCCAATTGGGAGGCCATTTTCAGCTTGGAGATTAACGATTACGGCGGATATGAATTATAGCTGGTTATAGGGAAAGCCTATATTCAGCCGAATCTAAAGGCTTTTACGTATAATATAGACCGTTTTAGGAAACTTTGCCTTATAAATATGTGTAATTATTTTATTAATAATTATTAAAATCTATATGGAAGTAACCGGCCGTTATATTTTTTCTATAATTATAAAAATATACCCATACGTATATCTTGATATAAACAAAGTCTCTAAATCGTATTTTAGACCGTTCTGTGGCACAAAACAGAGAGGTACAGAAGTCAATCACATGTATGTACTTCACTTTTCATACCTACGCTCGGCGGTCGCTCTATCTATATATCTATCTCTCTCAAGCGCATGGCACTCGCGCTCGCACTCACTCGCACTCTAGTCCCAAACGGTCCGAGATATCGTGTCCGTGAGCAGTGTCTATGTGTGCGTTGCTCGAGCGCACTTGTATGTAGATTGACTTCTATACCTATCTATTTTGTGTCTGTGGTGTGTCCAATATATTGATGTCGATTCTGTTGCGCACTTTGACAGGACTAAACTAAACTAAGGGTGTTTGTCTCTTTCTGTTTCAATAGAAAAAGAAAGTGACAGTTGCGTTTAGTCTAGTTTAGTACTGTCAAAATGTCCAACAGAATCGACACCGTAAGCAGACACCGAAATAGATTTTAGTTACCTAAGTGCTTGGCCAGACTGCAAACGCGGGCGCGGGGCGGCCGCGGTACGGTGAATTCAAACAGAAGAACTTCATTTGAGTGTCCATAGTGGGCACGCGGGAGTGTCGCGGGGAGCGGCGCGGGCACGCGGGCGCGGGGAGCGCGCGGGTAGCTCACGCCATAGCTCGTTCATACAAGTGGCCGCAGTGAGAGCGCGGGCGGCAAGCGACAACCCGCGCGGGAGCGGGGTATCTCAAACTAGTTCAAACTGACCACGCACGTTGTTGTGATGACGTCTTCAAAATTAAATGTTGAAGAATTAATAAGTGCTATTCAAGCACGATCTGCACTGTGGATGTCGAAACATAGTTTTTTAGTAAGAATTTTCCAGTAAAAATAAATCTTCTTCATCCATATTATATTTTGACAAACACTGGACACGACAACGCTCAGAACGAAGCCACGCTCGACTGCGGACAGGTAAATCGCGCGCGTTCCCGCACCCGCACCGCTCCCCGCACCGCGCTGCCAGTCTGGACAAACACTAAGTATCTCGTGCAATTTTAATATAGGTATGTCAGCAGTACATCGCGAGGTATGAACGAATTGCATGTTTTCGTTTACACCTGTATATGGCCACTCCTTATGTCAGGTCCCGAGTTATAGTATGACGGCTCGAGACGGAAGCCCTGCCTTTGTTCCTCGTAATTATACTGTACTGATCTGATTATTTTGCTTATCAATCCGCCCGTCTAACTTGAATAATTAATATGACTATGATTATGTTACTAAAAACGTTTATTATTGCGGCCTAATGAGGTTACATCAGTATTGGTCATCTGTAACCTAATATGGAAGTGATCGGCCGCGAAATTCAAATACCTTCCGGTTTTTAATATTTTACGTAAAATATGAACATGTTTAACATTTTGAACGCCCTTGACGGCTATAGACGTCAAACGAAAATGTGCACGGGCCGCCAACGACGTCAATAGCCGTATAAAAATTACGATGTTTGTAGCGTGGTGTGGAGGGAAGTGCTCATACGACTATAGGCAAGTATTGAAATATATTTATACTAGCGACCCGCCCCGGCTTCGCACGGGTGCAATGTAGATACTAATGTGGGGCATATAAACCTTCCTCTTGAATCACTCTATCTATTGCTGAAAATTGCATTAAAATCTGTTGCGCAGTTTAAAAGATCTAAGCGTACAGACAGCGGGAGCGACTTTGTTTTATACTATGTAAAGATTTGTTTAACTTTAAACAATACATTTTACCGGTTTTATTTTGTTCAAAGAATACTTTATAACCATTAAAAGCTTATTTCAAAAGAATCACCGACACAAATACACGACCTCGCTGTCTATTACGCCTTATTAACTATCTCATCTTTCTTTTTCTGTTCCATTCTTCTTCTTCTATGTATAAAGGGCACGAATCCCCATAAGGCTGCACCAAATATCAAAATAAAACCCAGAGTCACAAATAATGACTTATAAGATTTTGTATGCTCGAACCAAAAACCACAAATCGGGGGACCCACTAACTGTAAAATACCGTTTACGAATAAACTAATACCATATGAAGACATTAGTCTCTCTGTACCTAACATCTCTGTCATAACTAGGGCTGTGACACCCACGTTAATACCAGAAGCGAGGCCGAATATAGAGCAAAATGCACTTATCGCTGAATAGCTCGACACTAAAGGTATCATCGCGAGACTGATACCAGATAACAAAAGACCGAATATGAAGAAATACCGCTTTGGTGTTAAAACTACATCAGATAGTGCTGACCCACCGATTCGGCCAACTAAATCTAACGCCGAAATTATCGACAACATGTACGCGCCTAAAGTTTTATCAAAACCGCATTCTTTCGCGTACGATGGTACTAGAATGATGAAATTAGTATACGAGATGGCGGAAGTACAGTTAGATATCAAAATTACTAAATATATTGGATCTTTCAACAGTTGTACGTCAAAGTATTTACTAGGTTCTTTTTTGGAATTGTCTTCTTTACCTCTCTTTTTGCAGCCGCAGCAATACGTTATAGGCGCGAGACTGTCTGTCACAGATTTCAAACTAAACTGCGAAGCAAACTCGCTAGGTTTCTCAAAAGCTGACAACGTGGACCCATGAAAAGGAGTCGACATGTACTGAAAGCTTGACGTTGAAGGACTCCGTTTCGGCGTTTTTGGTACGCCCAATTTCTTTCCAAACGCTTCTTGTGAGTTCACACGACTGCCCTTACCTTCCGGTACTGATTCTAGCAACGAAGGATTGCTCGGCAAATGGTTTTTACTAGATATGTGCTGCAGACCGTGTCGAGACGATACCGGTGTCGTTTTTCGGTTTCTATCGACATCTTTTACCTGGACAGCACTAGCGGAGCGGGCGAAGTCTTTGGAGTTTTCGTCCAAGTTATTGTGAGATGGGTTTTGGAAAATTGGGGGTGATCCGTTGGGGTGTTTCTCGGGGGTAGGGGTTGGTTCTTCAGGGGTGAACATTAGTTTGGGGTGGCCGCAATCTTCTAGCTCTCCCGCGTCTTCTTCTATGAAGGGTTCCAGCTGAAAGAAAACATAGATTATATTCACGCTATTCTTTAGTTTAGCTCTTTGCGACATTGTAGCGTTTTTGTTCGTGAGTTATAAGAAAATCGATATCGACTGTGAAACAGGGGGGCCTGCTCCGGAAATAGAACTACGAAGTTTCGGCTGACGTATCGCACGTATTCCAACTACGAAAGTGTTTCGGATCCGACAATCGATTCGATTTTCATGATTTGAAATTGTCTTTCATTCACTCTACTCCTAAATTTTAATCGAAATCTTGTAGTCCGTTGTTTGACAACACTTTGATCGTATATTTATAAGCTCGACGTTCGTTGTTGTTTCGTTTGGATCCGAAACTTCAATATTCGTTTTTCGGAGCACGCCCCCAGGCTGCAAAGATCGATCGCTATGAAATAAAAATGACAATAAAATGAATTGGATCCAAATCAGATTGTAAAATACATTTTTATTTCTTGGTGATAGAAGATTGTAGATTTATTCACATGACGACGACACAGGTTTGGGCGTGCGTTTTCACTTTCTTTTTCTATTGAAACAGAAAGAGACAAACACCCTTAGTTTAGTTTAGTCCTGTCAAAGTGCGCAACAGAATCGACACCAATACCCTATATTGTTATACTTGCATAGTTTTTATACCACAATGGTGTCGATTCTGTTGCACATTTTGACAGTACTAAACCAGACTAAACGCAACTGTCACTTTCTTTTTCTATTGAAACAGAAAGAGACAAACACCCTTAGTTTAGTTTAGTCCTGTCAAAGTGCGCAACAGAATCGACACCAATATCTGGACTTTAAAAGAGACCTCGATCTCAGTGTTAGTTTCGGCTTTTCTTCTCAGAGCTAGTCAGAAAGGAAACGCCGGCGCCATCTAGTTTAAAAAAAAACATTACATTGACTTGTAAAAGTGTCTGTAACAGATTTATTTACAGAAATAAAAATCATTTATCATCTCTTTGTCTTCAAAATTTCTAAGAACAATATTTTCCACGTTTTTGCTTATTACTCAAAATTATGTTTACTAACTTAAAGGTCTTTTAGAAATCGGATAGCAGAGCGTGTCTCCATAAATGCTCTATACATAGTCATATACAGGGTGTAAACGAAATCATGTAATTCCTTCAAACCTCGTGATGTACTGCTGACATAGATTAAACCTGCACGGGATACTTTTGGATACAGTAAAAAAAATTACAAGAAGTAAACATGTGTTCAGAGTTAAATGACCACGCGGCTATCACTCGCCGCGCAATTCGCTCAGCTCGCCAAAATGCCTCACGTTAAGAACACGTGTTTACTTCTAATATTTTTTTATTGAATCTAAATGTATCCCGTGCTGCGTTAATCTATGTCAGCAATACATCACGAGGTTTGAAGAAATTACATGATTTCGTTTACACCCTGTATAAACGAGGCCTAAGAAAATCTGTTAAGTGGATCTACAATAAAACATTATTTTTTTTTACAAAAAAATACATAATTTATTTATTTAAAAAAAATACATTTAATTACTTACCAACTAATATTTGCTACTTAATACAAATTTAACGTTTAAAACTATATTTTTGTAAAGAAAATTCATTTATTTTTATTTTGGAATTAACTTTATTCTAGAAAATATAAGGGAATGGATGTAAGGAATAAAATTAAGATTTTTGTACAAAATGGTAATGTTAGGTACACCCAATGATGTTGAAATAAATAGACACGCTATCTCGTCTAGTCTCGTGTGGTTAGTGACTAACCTGGTGTCAGAGTTTATACCGCCCATGGGCCTCTGACTTGGCTTTACATGCCGTCGAGAAATATCTCTCAGGCATGCCGGTTTCCTCACGATGTTTTCCTTCACCGTTTTTAAGCAAGTGATAATTATACAATACGCACATGAATCCGAAAAGTCAGAGGTGCGTGCCTTGGGGTTCGAACTCGAGATCTATGACCTCGTCTAGTAACGCGTGTCGTGTTCTTACATACATACATACATAAACTCACGCCTTTTTCCCATGGGGGTAGGCAGAAACTATAGAACGCCACATGCTACGTCGTGTTCTTGTTTAGCAGAATTTAAAACATTTTATTTATTATGTAACAATTTTCTTGTTAGCTCAACCAAAAGATCAGTGGTCGCCAAACTGTGGCCAAGCCGTATGCAGTTCTTTAGCCTATTGATTACGGCAAAAAATAGACACCTAAAAAATTTGCACCTCAAACAAATCTTAATCTTGCTGCAAATATTCACCTCTTTGGACTAATGAGTTTGCCGACCACTGAACTAGACAACATAACATCACGCCTGTATTCCACGAAGGGTTGTTCAGAGTTGTATAGTAACACCCTCATTTCGCCGCTATGTTTAAAGTCCCATGTAATAGGGGGCGAGCCTATTGCCATTAACAGGGCACAAATCCAAACTCTAGGCTGCTACTGAGGCATTCCACACGAAAAAACCCAATAACACTTTGCCCTACCTGGGGATCGAACTCAGGATCTCACTACACAAACCTAAGCTAAATATGGTTATGTTAAAAGTGCTTCTGCGTCAAGTTCGTAATTTACAATTAATTATTCGAACCCACGTTCTTACGTTGGCCAGTCCAACGTAGTAACTGTTGGGTTTATTCTTTTGTTATATCGGCCACATTAACCATAATAATTATAAAATAGTTATACATTAAAACATAATTTTGTCAGTGATAATATCGAAAAAGAAATAATTAAGTAAGTGAACACTCCTTATACATAAAAGATTAAAGATAAGAAAAAAGAAATAAAAAAATTAAAACATTTGGCAAGAAGTTGTAGGGAAGAACAATTTTCCTTTTTTTTTGTATAAATTCGTCATATTACTAGAAGCCGAAAAATATAGATCGAATACGACAATTATGATCCATAATAGGATGAGTTTACACTAATATAGTTATAGCCTATAGTATGCTACCCAAGGTTGAGAACCACTGGTTTTTTAGCAAAATAGCAAACCACAGTAATTCAGTACTTTTATTTATTTTTATATTAAAAGTTATTTGTAATTTTATATTATTTAATTAAAAAAACAAAATAAATAGAAAAGCCAATTTGAAATAAATAACTAATTTTATTAAAATAAAAATTAAATTAATAATTTTCAAAGCCTCTTAAGGTAACTTTTGTTCATTTAAACTAAAAAAATAATTATTGATAAAAAAAAAACAACAAAAATTTGTAAAAAAACCAGAAAAACTTTTGTCAAAGACAATAATATACACAATCTATGTTTCATAATTATAAACAATTATATAGGGTGCCCAGTATATTTTTGCAGTTTATAATTATACAGGGTGTTTGCACAGGGAAATGTAAACATTATGTCAAATTCATTACATTTTATAGTAGTTTATTTCGCCGCCTATCAAAATATAATGGGCACAATGTTAATTACTGTCATTCTTTCATGGGAGGCGTTAATATTAAAAGAACATTTAATTTAATTAAAAATATTATAACACATTAAAATGCTTATAATTCAGACTAAAAAGGTAAAGAAATTCGTAAGATGTCAAATATTTAAAAAATTATGTTGTATATAAATCTAATGTAAAGAAGAAAATACAAATATAATTGTAATAATTCTAATAACCCGAATATCGTGAACGCGGAATGCCCGCCTTTTGTGCTAGCACGCGGGTTCAACTCTTATAACGGATATTTGTAGCGCCTACAAACATTTGTTCCAAGACTGCATACTACAATGGTCCCACCAAATAAACGTGCAACATAAAACGTCTAGTTAATAGAATAAAAAGTCTAAAGCTAATAAAACACTCAGTATAAAACAAGGAATATTTAAGTGTAGAAAAAACGGGCTTCAACTTGCTCGTTTATTTGGTGCGAGTGCAACCAGGGCCGTCTCTACCCGGGGGTGCAAGGACTGTAGGGCACCCGGGCGCTGAGGCAAAAAGGGGCGCAGAGGCCGAAACGCCAGCCTCTGAAGGAGGGGTAATGAAGCTAGCTTAAAGACGCCGAGGCCTGAGAAATTATTTTAATCAACAGTCGGCTCCTTGTAGCTGCTACACACAGACCAAATATTATTGTAATGGTTGGCACACACTGCGCTCTCGTAAGGGCGGGGGCATGCTACCCGCCGCCCGACCAGTATCAGACCCGAGAAGGCGGCGCGCAGTGGTCTGTGCGCGCTTCTCAGGAAGATGTGGGGCAAGGCCCCACAGAGGAGAGGTCCGCCGAGGGATGGCGGACCGGGACCTGCCGGGGTTCTCTAGCGACCCTGGCCGAACGGTCAGGAGGAGGAACACCGTTGGTATTTAGCCGGTAAGAGTCCGGCAGACAGAGGGACATTCATGAGAATTTTCCAACGATAAAAAAGGGAGGGCATGCTGAAATGGCTAGGGGGCGCCTGAGCTGGGTTCGAACTCCGGCGCTAGATAACCTAGAGACGGCCCTGCGTGCTACCGTCGATTTGTTTGTGTGATGTGTATGTAATAAAACCTATAATTGCCTTGTTTTTATACACTGACAGTACAGTAGTTTTTTGCGTATACACTTTGTATACAAGTAAAATAAATTAATCATGGTAATTTAAGTAAAATTCTAAGTTGCATTGCTTAGTTTTAGCAATTATTAGTAAAAAGTAAATAATACTTATTGCTAACATTTTATTCTTCCTGTGGGTATCATAAAGGCAGCACAGGGAATGTAACAAGAGGATAAGCAGCAGCATATAAGTGTGTTGGTTATGGCAATATTCCCAAGACCATTCACTTAAGCGGTCTATTAAGTCACTCATGTTTAGCATTGGACGTTTACGGGCTTTAATTGTGAAAACAAACAGAAAATTAGATTTCAAACCTTAAGGGTTACTTTTGTGCATGTTTGTTACGTAACCCTACACATACAGGGTATAAAAAAATTTTTTTTTTACACCCTGTATAATTTTTTATTTGTAAATTCATAATATCTTTCTTCGTTTCATATTCCATAAGAATCTGTGAATTTTTAATATCATTAAATAAGAATTACTTTACTTATACCTAATTTAAAAAGTATTGCTGAAATATAAAGAAATTGATAACAATATACTGTGACCACAAATCTGTTTGTCCAGCTTTGTGATAATTGCGATACAAGGTGTAAACGAAATTATGTAATTTCTTCAAACCTCGTGATATACTGCTGACATAAACGGTGTAAATAGACCCTTAACGAAACCGAAAGGCACTTATTCTCCACGTCATTGCGATATTTTTTTTGTTCTGGACTATGCCTAGGAACCTTCTAGTTACGGAGATATTGGAGGTCAAAGTACCAACTTTTTAAAAAAATACTAGTTTTGAAGGCTGCAAATGTACTTGAAATACCTCCATTACCCGTTTACTATACTCATTGCATCTATCAGCACAGTGTTTTGAGTGCGTTACATTGAGCTTTACAGTAATACGAAATTTTTCACCCAAAAAAAGTTTTTCCCAGCGATAATTTTTGCGTAGGGTTACTTAGTTTGATGTACTGAATGCATGGTTGACGGCTTGGTGAAGGGTCTTTTTACACCTTGTATATTAACACTACACAAGACATTTTTGGATTCAATAAAAAAAATTCAAGACGTAAACATTGTTCTTAACGTGAGGCATTTTAGCGTCCCAAGTTAAAAGACGGCGCAGCGAGCGATAGCCACGCAATTCACTCGGGGCACTAAAATGCCTCACGTTAAGAACACAATGTGTTATGTTTATAACATGTCATGTTTACGTCTTGCATTTTTTTTTATTGAATCCATAAGTGTCTTGTGTAATCTATACTAATATTATAAAGAGGAAAGATTTGTATTTTTGTATGTAACGAATAAACTTAAAAACTACTGGACCGATTTCAAAAATTCTTTTGCCGTTAGAAAGCTACATTATCACTGAGTAACATAGGCTACGGGCGGAGCCGTGAGGACACAGCTAGTGTTTTATGTCAGCAGTACATCACGAGGTTTGAAGGAATTACATGATTTCGTTTCCACCCTGTATGTTTTTATAACCGTTTATAGTTGTGGTACAATTGATTATGATATCGAGAACTTTTTTCAATAAACTACAGTGGAATCTGCTTATAACGACGACGAAGGAACATGCGATATTTAGTCGTAAAAAGCGACCGATGTTATAAGCATCTGTACATATTTCGCTATGTTGAAATATCGTGTATAACAATTTAGAAAATATAAAAATATTTTCCATTATGTCTCTAAAAGTTGAATGAGAATAGTCATTTCTAACATCGATTTATATGTAAGTTAGTTAATTTACTAACAAAATAAAGGACGCGTCGTTGTAACCAGAAGATTTTTATTTTACCTAGAAATTACGTCGCTAAAAGCGGTTTCGTCGCTATATCCGGGGTCGTTTGGTCGTTATAAACGTCCTCTTCTCTTGACAATTTCAATGGAAACCAAACTAAACGATGTTCGCTAGCCGCTATAAGCGGATCGTCGCTTTAAGCGAAGTCGTAATAAACCGATTCCACTGTAATTCGCTTATTCATAATTGATTTTGCACGTAATGAACGATTCAATTCTCACACCAAGACAAATCTGTGTGGCCTTACCGAGGGGATTTAATAGATTTCCTGTAGATATTTATTCCGAGTTTGTATATTTTGTGTACTAGACGCAGTTTTTTAATGAGAAAGGATAATATTTACATTGAACATTTGAAGAATTGTATGAAATTTTGCTAATTTGCAATATTATTCGCTATGGAGAATATTTTTACTTTCACAAAAGAAAATAAAAAAGAACTAAATTTAAGTGTGACAATGTCATCACATGGTACCAAAAACACGTATGAGTATGATACATCGAGTATATTCGGGAAACATTAGTATTTGTGAAAAAAAATATTTTCATTTTCCCGTCAGTCATTCTAAGTAAGCTCTCTAAAAAAATTGCATTATACTTTTTGATTTTTCTCCGCCTCCTTCCTTGCTTTTTCTTTTTTATGCTTATTAATAAACGGCATTAAAAGCCATAGAGCAGCCCCTGCTATAAAAATAAAACCGAACGTCACAAACATTTTCAAGAAGTTTTTATCCCTTTCAAACCATAGACCACATATGGGCGGCCCTACTAACTGGAGTAATCCGTTTACGAATAAACTGATTCCGTATGTCGACATTAGTCTTTCTACTCCAAGTACTTCTGCCATAACTAGGGTAGTAACACTGTTGTTAACCCCCGAAGCCAGGCCAAATAACGCGCAAAAAATACTAATAGTAAGATAAGACTCTAAAAACGGTATAATAGTTAACGTGATTCCCGAAAAAAGCAACCCGCCAACAAAATAAAAACTTTTCGGAATTAAATTCAAATCGCAGAGCGCTGAGCCGCCAATACGTCCGACTAAGTCGAGAGCTGAGACCGTACTGAGTAAATAAGCACCCCTAGCTTTATCGAAGCCTATATTTTGAGCATGTGAGGGTAGTAAAATAATAAAATTTGTGCACGAAATAGCAACAGTGCTACTTGAAATTAAAATTACTAAGTACGTTGGATCTTTAAGGAGACTTAGGTCAAAGAATTTGTTAGTCTCAACTTTTTTTGAAGGCTTCTTTTTGCAGCAGAAGCAGCAGTAAGCAACGTCTGCCACACTCTCTGACATAGACCTAAGTGAAAACTGAGAAGCGAACTCGTTCGGTTGTTCGAAAGCTGACAGAGTCGACCCGTGGAACGGCGTCGCAGATACATGAGCAAAACTCGACGTCGAGAAATTCCTCTTCGGCCCTGTGGTGGCCGTACTCAATTTTCTTCCGAACCCTTCTTGAGAACCTAGTTTTTTCAAGACTCCATCACTAATAGATGACGAGCTATACGTTGATTTCGGTATAGGGCGGCTATAAGACAGCTTTCTCTTTGACGGATTATGACGCAGCTGCTGCGATGACGTCATGCTCTGTATGTTACTTTGTGACAGCTTCTTGTCGGGCGTGTGACCGTTTTCGATCTTTTCTGGCGTCGTGACCGTCATTTCGTACGATTCGACGGGTTCTTCTTCCTCAAATAAGATGTCGTCCTGAAAGGTATTGGGTATTGGAGTTACTAAATTCGTGGTGAAAATGTTTATAGTAGGATTAAGGTCAAAACACACATATCAAATCGGAAAGGGATCGTCACCGTATCAACTCAAGCCGTTCAGTATTCTTTATATGAAACTCCCTACTGCAACGCACATTAATCGGAATCGTAGGTAACGTAATCGCCTCGCCTCGGGACAAGTTCACGAACCGCGGTGCGGTGTGTGGTCAACGTGGTTCCCGCGCTCACGGCTTGTCGTCCCCGCGCTTACGTCTCTCCGTACCCGAGCTTACGTCTCTTCGTCCACCCTTGCCCCCCTCACCCCTCCCGCGGCCTGCCTGCAGCACACTACTGTTACTGCGAGCCGTAAGCGCGGCGTCGCCTAGCCGTAGCCGAGTCGACGTATCGGAGCTGCTGATCCGGTTTGGTTACGTGCTTACGTTAGGTTGACGCCTGTTTGACGGCGAGGCGAAAGGCGATACGGTTACGATCTCTTTCCGAGTTGATATGTGTGCTTTGACCATTAACCGTATACGTGATACAGATTGACCCTGCATTGGGAACAAAAAACGAATTTCAAAAAGAAAACATGGTGTTTTTAACGCGAGGCATTTGCGTCCTAAGTTAACTGACTGCGTGAAGCGATAGCGCGCTAGTCGTGCCCGCCAGCTATCTCGCCGGGCTTCCATTAATTTAAGCGTGGCACTGAAATTTTATACAAGGTTAGCCGGAAAGGGGCTACTAAGCCGCGAACTACTTAATGAATCACTGATAACTGTTTTAAAGAAAGTGTTAAAATTTGAAAATTCGACAAAAAAAAATGATGCATAATTATTTTTATTTTAGTTTTTTCAAAAATTCTTCATTTCTGCTTTAGTTACGAATTCAGAAAATGGAGCTTCTAATCCGTGACCCTAAATATAAACTAAAATGTAAATACAGCGGATTATAGCGCAGGATAGATAGAATTTAGCGTATTTTTTATGAAATCTTTGAACAGCTATTTACTTGTTGACTTTTGAGGAACGTTGTAGAACAAAAGTCATCTATTATTATGGGTTCTTTAACACCCTTTTGGCTTAGTACCCCCTTTCCGACTAACCTTGTATAACAATTCGTTTTTATTATCTTATATATTTTTTTGTTTTTTTGTACTATTCTTATAACAAGGTTTAGTTACGATCACTAACCACTATCACAAGACAAAAAGATTAATATTATTATATTTTTAACTGAGCTATATCCCGTGCAGGGTTAATCTATACCAGTAATACAATTTGGTTTTAAGCAATAACACTAATTTGTTTATACCCTGTATAATCCACAGATTATTTTTTTATTTACTATCTACTTATGGTTCCTATATTCAATAGTACACGTTGAACACTTTAAAACATTCCTTATGTAAGTATTTATATAAACAATTGATGTGATGTCTTCAACATGTGCTATTTGTACAGGTTCCATTATATAATCTATGGTTTTGTCAGGCTCAAATATGTTTTTTTAAAGCATAATATTTTAAAAAGAATAATATATTTTAATCGTTATTATAAGCCCAACACAATTATAACATGCATTTTAATTAGTCAGATACGATAAAAAATAAAAAAATATAAACGTTATTTAATTTTTTACTAAATACCAATTTAATATGAGCTCTGGCAACACCATCGCAAAACGTTATTAGCGCATAATCACTTTCGTTATCAACCAGTTATTTAACGTTATTTATAGCGTTAGCACGTTAACGGTTATTTTATATTTGAAATGCGCATTTTTGAAAATGAAACAAAATCTCGACTATGTGAAATACAAGCTCCTGCACAATAAACCATATCGGCAAGGTTATAAGATGCTTACTGCTTTTATGTACACCGTGTGGTTAAGATTACTTTCAGAATCAAATATACTCGTCATAAGGGATGGATTGAGATGGAAAAAATACAAAAAAAGATGTTACTTAATAACAAAATATCAATTATCTTTGCACAAACAACAATGAATGATAAGAAAATACAGTGGAATCCGTTTAATACGACTTCGCTTATAACGACCAGCCGCTTATAGCGACTTAAGAGCAGCCTTTAGTTAGGTTTTCTTATCTGGTATTTACTGACGTTTATAACGACGTCCGTTTAGTACGACCAAATATCGCCGTCCCTTTGCTGTCGTTATAAGCGGACTCCACTGTATTTTTTAAAGTTTGTTCTTAGCGTAAAAGTACACGGTGTATATTTTTTTTATCATCAAAATGTTTGTTTGCCAATATAGGTCATTGAACGCAGGAGTCATAAAGAAAGTGATTATTTTTGAATTAATGAAAATGTTAGTGAGAGGCCTTGAAAGCAAAGCATAGATGATAGTAAAGATGGTTTCTAGCAGTAAGTTTCGACTAACACAACAATCAAGGACGGACATAATACACTGGCCTGCAAAAATAAGTATCACACTTTTAAAATTTCAATTTTTTCTAAACTATAGAAGTTAGAGATTTAAAATAAAAAACGATTTATAGCAATTTTTATCAGCTTTCTTTGAAACTATAGTAACAAAGTTAAACTCTTTTTTGAGTCCTTTTTGCTTCGAAAATATATTTTGTGTACTTAAAAAGTTATTGCAATTTTAAAAGTGTGATACTTATTTTTGCAGGCCAGTATATTTGTTCTGGGGGGGCACTTGGCACGCCAGATTGGCAAGGAGTATCCTTCTAAGTTATTAGAAACCGTTTTTGTATGGTCGGTTTCTACCGCCGGGGGGGGGGGGCATGTGCCCCCCGTGCCCCCCTTTAATCCGCCCTTGACTGCAATGTTGCGATATCCATATGTAACGAGAGAACTATTTTTTAAATCGCTACGTCTTTTTATACCAAATGGATAAGCAGAAATTGTGGCATATAGGTAGGTAGTAGGCAAAAATCCAATTTAATTTATAACCCAAGCTAGTGAATAAAATCACAGATATTATAATACATCCAGACCAATACAGACTCTCAATAGACCAATAACAACTGAAAAAACAATGGAAGCACTAACCCTAGTTCAATCCAGGAAGACGCGCCCCACTCTTCGTCTAAATCGCGTATTCTCTCTCATTCTTCATCTTAGAGTGAGAAAGAACACGCGATTTCGAGACGTTACATTTTGTCGTGTCGTGCCGTGTAGCCCCACATAACATCACGACTGTATTCCCCGAAGTGTTCGGCGGAGTTATATAGTAACACCCTCATTTCGCCAGTTATGTTTAAGTCCCAAGTAATAGGGGGGCGAGCATATTGCCATTAACCGGGCACAAATACAGACTCCGGGCTGCTACTGAGAAATTCCTAATGATAAAACCCAATAACACTGCCCGACCTGATGATCGAACCCAAGACCCCATGCTCAACAGTCGCAACCAACAAGGCAGTCAATGATGATTATTTATAATAAGCAAATGGTTACCCCCAATTTATTCATAAAATTTTAGCCTAATTTGAGAAACAAGACAACGGAATGATCCATTTAGGCAATGTTGAAAATTTGGCAATGTTGCCGAATTTACGTCTCTCAAGTGTTTGAAGGAAAAAATCTTCAAAGAGTGCATCAGGATATGCGGTGCCAAAATGCGTAGAAAGATAGTCAGTAGACCAACGAGCAACGATGCCTAATGCGGGTTGGCAGACTACACACACTACCGAAAACTTTTTAGGAGCCCTCTCAGGTGTGCAGGTTCCCTCACGATGTTTTCCTTCACCGTTAACGCAAGTGATAATCAAATGCTGGTCCGCACATGAATTCGAAAAGAGGTTAAACTGTGCTTGCCGCGGTCAGTCCGTGGATAGGTGACCGTTCGTTACACATCGAGACCCCTCCGTACCTCGGAGAGCACGTTAAACAGTCGGTCCCGAGTGTCGTACGAAAACCAATGACAGTCGTTACGGGAAGTCAGAAGACCGAAAGTCTGACAACTGGTCTAACCTTAGACTATCGGCATTGTCCAGTAACTGGGTTGCGGAGGTCTAATGGCAGTCGCTCCGTGTAAAATACTGGTATTCAGCCGCATCTGGTTAGACTGGAAGCTGACCCCAACATAGTTGGGAAAAAGCTAGGCAAAACAGAGAGGTACGAGCCAGATTTCAACTCAGATCCTCCTGCATGGACGGCAAACATCCAACCAGTACATTATTACTGCTTCATAGCATGGTTGGAGAAAAAATCTGAAAGAACTATAGGCGATAAAGGAACGGACCCATACTACGTGACCCGTTCAAGGGGGTGAAGGGGTCTTCAAAATACCACGCTTGTTCACAGGGGGGGGGGGGGGGCTTAGGTTTTCGTCACGTGGTCAATATCCTCTAGGGAAATCTCGCGCTTTTTCGAGCTATATTCAAATATGGCGCGCAGCGTTTAGTGCTTTTTAAACTCACAGATGGCAACATTGACGCACATTGAGCCAAATAATTTTCTTTTTGCATTTTTTTTTATTTAAAACCATATTTATTAATTACTACGTGAAAACTAGAGGGTGAGGGGGGTATGAGCATATACTACGGGTGGTCACCGAGTGGGGGAAGGAGGTAAAAAGTTGGAAAAAATGGGTCACGTAGTATGAGTACGTTCCCTAACTATCCCAGTGCAGAAATCAAACCATCTTTTCTCTCACTCTCTCCTATCGCAATGCAACAACGCAAGAAGCGATGAAACGAGGCAACATAATTAATATTAATGCTACATTTTGTTAGTAAATTGTTCTAACAACAATACTAAACCACTAACATATAGACGGACAAACAAACATTCTACGAACACAACATACAAGTCATAGTTTCTCAAAATTTTTAAGACCCCCAACATATAACACTAAGAGCGTGCAAATTACAAACTTTCTATCGGCCGATTTCATTGGTTTTTTCACTGTTGCTTACCATTTTTTAAATAATTTCGAGATTTCTAATTAAAAAAAAATAGTCAAATACCCATTGACGCTCTGGTTAACATTCTCAGAACTAAAGAACAAACATTTTTTTTGAAAACTAAAATCTTGTGATCATCATACAAGTACTATTTGTAAAGGCTCATTTACACGGTGCAAGTTTCTTGAAGCAAGTCTCATGCTATCTTTGTCTTTCTCTCCGACGAAAACAGAGATAGCATGAGACTTGCTTCAGGTAACTTGCACCGTGTAAATGAGCCTTTATACAATACAGGCAACATTTTTGCTTATAACTCGATCAGTTATATTTTATAGGCAAGCCTGTCAGAAACCAAGTTATCGTTTTTATAAGGTGAAAGTTATCTTCTTTCAACTTGACGCCTCTTTTAAGTTACATAATTATGTTCCTTTACGCCCTTTGAAGCTATGACCCACATTTAAACACATGGTGGATACTACCGTATACAGTTTCTCCTAATACACCCCTAAAATACAGGGCAATTGAAAAAACACTTGAAAACTCTTAGTACTATCTTCGTATCATGATCCTGAACAACGTTTGTTCTACGAGTTTGACCAAAATAAAATAGGGCAGGAAAAAAAAAATTGCAATTTTTTTTTTTCTTTTTGCATTTTTTTTTTCCTTTTTCCTCTTGCGCCCTTTGTGCTAACCGCGCAGACCCGGCTTCTCGTCGGCAGTCTCAAAAAAATGCAAACTACAGAGTATTTTCATAATTTTGTATGAAAAAAAATCCAAATTATGAAAAGTCGCAGAACAAACATTGTTCACGGTCATAATAAGAAGCTAGTGCTAAGAGATTCAGAATATTTTTTCAGTTACCCAGTATAAAAAAAAGAGTCGTGTTAAAATGTCAATATAAAAAACGCCCACTACGCCCACAAAGTTAGGAAACTATGACCAACATATACAACATATAAACACATAATAAAATGGATTTGCTTACTTTATGCTTTGATGCCACCATGAAGAGCTCACGTGAGCAAGTTTCATTTTCAAAAAGACACTCTTTTTCTTAAAAATATTTCGGAAATCGCGGGTTTACGGTTAAAATTAAAAGGATTATAGACAGAAGCGTGTATTTGTGTTTCAAAATATGAACCGTTGCATTAGAAACGAGTCTTACAAAATCAAACGTAACTTTTTTTTTCAATTTTCGCACTTTACCATTGAGAATGTTTATGGCCTGCGCTCACAGGCGGCACAACATGGCAAAGGATTTTTTAAGCTCAAATAATGTTACACCTTATTGTAATACTCTTTAGGACTCGTATTTACATGTCTACTGTGCTGCATGACGAAGCATCCCGTGGTACGGTAAATACGAGCCCTAAAGAGTATTAAAATAAGGTTTAAAATTAATTGAGGTTAAAAAATCCTTTGCCATGCTGAGCCGCCTATGGGCGCAGGCCCTATGACAGGTGGAGTCAAATAACTGCACGAAAAAATATTTTTTTGACATTCCTATTCTTTGGTAAACAATACTAAAGTGTGTAAAAGAAAATTAAATATTTAATTAAAAGTAAGATCAGTTTCAATGCATCATATTTTCGCGGGAATATCAGTAATTATTTATTAAACACAAATAATATTAAGGTGTTAAAAACGGAGGCTTTGAAATAAAGTTTGACAGTCACTGTCTTTTGGATTTAGCCCCCCAGAAATATAAAAAGAACAAAATCTCTTTTTTTAATATGGTTGTTGCCACTAATCGGGTACAGATCCAGACTCTGGGTTGCTACTGAGAAATTCCTGATGGAAAAACCCAATAACACTACCCGACCCGGGGATCGAACCCAGGACCCATGTTCAGCGGGCGCGCTTGCGACCACTAGACCAATAAGGCAGTCTGCTAGACACCTCAGTATATGTCGTCTAAAACACGGCAATGTTTAACAAATACAGAGCGCGTTAAATAACTAAAACCAAGATGGCGTCGACTGCCAAACTTGAGGGGTTTACTAGTAGCCACTGAAGAGTTCCACTATCCACCTCTTACCTCCATCATCAGACTCTAAACACCAAGTGCAATCTATTGGACACATCAAAACGAATCATATGCCCCGAACCTCACATACATCACGCAGTGGACGCCATCTTGGTTCTAGTTATTTGGCGCGCACTGTAAACTAGTTTGACAGGAAAAATTCCGTCTCTTTCTTGTTTCACATGTTAATAAAGGATAGCAATAATGTTTACTTAAGTTTAGTTCTTGCGCAAAAGAATCAGTATCACTGGCAAAGATGTCAACTCTACTCATGGGAACTTTGCCACCATAGCGCCGGCGCAGATCTAACGAGGCGTAGTGCAGAGCATTTTTCACTGCCAAACCATTATCGACTTTGCTACCGTTTAAATAATATCGAAAATCAATTAACACAACTAGTCCCCGAGAACATCGAAGCGAGTAGAGGTGAAAGGTGATTTTCTATTTTATATTCATCATCCTCCTGCCCTTATCCCAACTTATTTATGGTCGGCGCAGTATATCTTCTTCCATACATCTCTATTAGCCGTTATTTCAGTAGTCACCTTTCTAGCCATATCATCTTTCACACTATCCATCCATCGCTTCTTTGGTCTTCCTCTACTCTTATAACCATCCACATTCATACTCAATACTTTCCTCACGACATGTTCCTCGTTCCTCCGCATCACATGCCCATACCATGACAACCGGTTTCCACACAACTTCTCAGTCACCGGCGCCACTTTCAGGGTTCCTCTTACATACTCATTTCTAATTCTATCCATTCGCGTACTACCACACATCCTTCTTAGCATTTTCATCTCAGCTGCATGCAATTGCCTTTCATTTATCCTTTTTGTGGCCCAACATTCCGATCCATACAAGACTTTCTATTTTATATTAACGCTAATAAAGTCGATAATGGGTTGGCTGTGAAAAATGTCCTGTGTTGCGCCTCGCCAGATCTGAGCCGACCCATATTGACATCAGAACCTATTGGCAGTATTATCTCCAAATATACAACAACAATATTTAGTGTAAATTTCGCCAAACAGTTGATCAAGCTTGGGTGCAGTATGTACCGCTGTCCCGCCAGCAAATATATGCAAATGCAGAAGGTGCGATTTAGAGAGATTTTTTAAGCTCAAATTATTTTATATTATAAGTTAATACCATTAACACTCATATTTGCTTAGCATACCGCGGGATGCTTCGTCGTGCCGCGGCATGCCGAAGCATCCCGCTGTACGGTAAATAGGAGTCCAAAAGAGTATTACAATAAGGTTTAAAATTATTTGAGCTTAAAACAATCCCTCTAAATCGCACCTTCTACATTTGTATATATTTGCGGGCGGTGCTGCATGCTGCATACAAGCTTGATCAACTGTTCGGCGGAATTAACACTAACACCCGTATTCTAAGACGTTCCTCCAAAACTTACTAGACTCGACTCCACCTCGACTCAGTCTTTCTCACTACCATCGGTAGTTATAGTTGACACAAACGTCCTCGACTCGAAATTTTTCCTCAGTCGAGGTAAGGAATCATCTGTCAAACTCAAGGTACCTCGTAAGCTACCTTAAGGAATAAAGTGTCAAAGTTCGTATGTTAACAAAAATGAATTTTGAAGACTTTATCGAATATGCGTACGATAATCCTTACAACTATTTATCGCGGCGTTATTTGCGCGATGCAGATAAACAAAATTATGACGTAATGACTCCACAGTACCTCGACTCATTTGTGGACCCCTCAGTCGAGGAACCTCAAAGTTCACTCGAAATTGCGACTAGAATACAATTTTGAAGGTGTTTTCGAGGCCGTCCTGAGTCGAGTAAGTTTTGGAGGAACGTCTTAGAATATGGGTGTAAATATTGTTATTGTGTGTCATGGATTTCCTTCCCCAAAGTAACGCTTGATTTTATCAATTATCTGGCAATATTATCGTCAAAACTAACCTGTGGTCCATCCTCGTCTTCTTCAGGTTCTTTGTACTTCCTCACCATATGTTCTTCGACGGGCTGGAAGAGCAACGCTGCAGCCCACACGTTCAGCATTATGCCGCCTAGGATTAACACTGCGCCCCTGAAACGTACGAGATATGGTATATGAATAAATAAGTAATAATAAAAACAGCACTGATAGCCTAGTTGGTGTGACCGTCGGACTGCCAAGTCATAGGTCTCAAGTTCGAACCCAAGGCACGCACCTCTGGTTTTCGGATTCATGTGCGTATTGTATAATTATAACTTGCTTAAAAACGGTGAAAGAAAACATCGTGAGAAAACCGTCATGCCTGAGAGATATTTCTCGACGGCATGTGAAGCCAAGTCATACACCAGGTTAGTCACTAACCAGACGAAAAGAAGAAAATAAAGTAATAATAAACTCCTTTCTGCGTGTTCCAAACCCTACGTTCCTCCCTCAAACTTTTTTTTTTCGTGGAAATGTCCTCATCGCTGTCCCTCGCTCAGGGAAGGCGAGGGGGTCTGCCGGACTCTTACCGGCTATAAACCCACGGTGTTCCACTTACTGACCGTCGGCCGGGGTCGCGGGATACGCATAAGCATGCACCGCAACCTACTCCCTCAGCCCTGCCGCCCCGTGACAGCACACGGATGTACCAGAGCCGGAGGGCTGACTGCCTTACCCGTCGCCCCACCAGTAACAGGCACGTGGCGGCGCGCGCCTCTCAGGAGGCCGGGGGTTAAACCAACGCCAGACTACTGTCTATTATTGTAGCAGTCCGAAGTTTGGATTTGTGCCTGGTTGATAGCAATAGGCTCGCCCCCACATGGTGTTACTATAGACCTCTGCCCAACCCTTCGGGGAATACAGGCGTGATGTTATATTGACTCACTTGTATCCATACTCTTCAAGCAGATATCTCAGCACTGGCGGCAGTATGATGCTGCCGAAAGCGCTACCTGACATGCAGATGCCGTTCGCGAGGCCCCGAAGACGCACGAAGTATGACGTCACTATGTACACAGTCGGTGGAAACGCGAGACCAGCTCCCGTGCCCACCATTGCGCCGAAACTGGAAGAAGAAAGGAATGGTTAAAAAAAATGAAATTTTGACGGATCTAGGGGTCTTCTTCTTCTTCTTCCTGCCCTTATCCCACACGAGGTGGGGTCGGCACAACATGTATTTCATAAATCCATGTTGTTAGAGGTTTTGGCTTATTGTTTTATGACCGGCCGCCTGCCTGACATCAACCCTCCTTGGGAATACTCGTTGCGCCGTCGCCGCGTCGCCGTCGCGCGGGTGACCCAATGTGCTTGCTGATATTATGCACTGGATCCCAAAATGATATGCTTGTCAATCTTATTGCCGACGACTAATTAGACTATGGTCATCTTGGTGGAGTATACTTGAAGTTCCTCGACCCACTCATTCAGTTTTGCTAGGGACTTTGGTTCTGACACATCGTAAACTAATATAGCACCGTGAGCATCTCTGTAATAATTTAAAACTTCTCGTAATCAAAATTCGACATCTTTTACAAATTTTACAATAGAAATAAAACGACGATTTATACTAACGATTTGTACTCTCCACCGCTGTGCGTGTATGACAAGATGTATGAATGTGGATGAAGCGAAAGGGGTATGTAAGGGTCATAGCATGTGGCGTTCTATAGTTTCTGCCTACCACCATGGGAAAAAGGCGTGAATTTATGTATGTATGTATGTTATACTAACAAAATCTAAAATTTACCAGTAATCTAAATAGTTTACCATTTCAAAACGGAGGTATGCCTGTCTAGAGTAGGTACCTTAAATGACAGATTTTACAGAAAAATGCCTGTAGATCTCTCTCTCATCGGTAAGAGAATAGCTCATGCCGTGTCGTGAAAAGATTAGGCAGTTAGCAAGGTTGGTAGCGGGGCTGACTACACAGTGTGCTCCGTACGTACCTACTTAAGTATCGTCACTCATAGAGGCTTTTTGAGCTATAAAACAGTCCCTAATTAATCTAACCCAGCCCGACCCTTGTTCATTCTCATATCGACGCACTAAGCCGAGGTTCTAACCCCGCAGGGGGTGCCCTTAGTGTTCGGTTGATATTCTCATTAGTTTTTAAGCCCTGGCTGGGGGCCGTAATTTTGGCCACCCACAGGAATAGTCCGGTTAAGCATAAACAAAGCTCTCGGAGCTTTAATTGCGAGTGGACTTTTTGAATGCACCCTTATACCTGTCTCAGAGTAATGTCGGCCACACGCCTGTCTAAACCTTAAAATGCCTGTCAAATGCGGCAAATGCCTGTCATATGGTAACCCTAGACCAGAAGTCCCCAAACTTTTTTGTCTCATAGACCACTTGCCATGTTTTTCAGTTTTGTGTAGACCGAGATTTTTCCTCAGTCGAGGTAAGGAATGATCTGTCAAACTCAAGGTACCTCGGAACCTATCTTAAGTTCATATGTAACAAAAATGAATTTTGAAGACTCGCGAATATGCTTACGATAATCCTTACAACTACATATTTATCTCGGCGTTATTTGCGCGATGCAGATTAACAAAATTATGACGTAATGACTCCACTCTACCTCGACTCATTTGAGGTTCCCTCAGTCGAGGAACCTCAAAGTTCACTCGAAATTGCGACTAAGAATACAATTTTGAAGGTGATTTCGAGGCCGTCTTGAGTCGAGTAAGTCTTGGAGGAACGTCTTAGAATATGGGTGATAGAGTAATCTCATAGTTATGGCACGCGCATATGATTTGGGAGGTTAAGCTGCGCTTGCCGCGGTCAGTCCGTGAATGATCATTCGTTCCATATTAGACCCCTCCGTACCTCGGAGAGCACGTTAAACCGTCGGTCCCGGGTGTCATACGAATACCTATGACAGTCGTTACGGGTAATCAGAAGCCCGAACCTCTGACAACCGAAGTAACCTTAGGATATCGGTATTGCTCAGTTACTGGGTTGCTGAGGTCTGATGGCAGTCGCTCTGTGTACAATACCGGTGTTCAGACGCATCTGGTTAGACTGGAAGCTGAGCCTAACATAGTTGGGAAAAGGCTAGGCAGAACAGTGATACGGTTAAGTCTTTATCTAAATTAATCTATACGTACTAATATTATAAAGCTGAAGAGTTTGTTTGTTTGTTTGAACGCGCTAATCTCAGGAATACTGGTTGGAATAGAAAAAATATTTTTGTGTTGGATAGTCCATTTATCGAGGAAGGTTATACCAAAAAACAGATAGGTACAGAAGTCAATCACATGTATGTACTTCACTTTTCATACCTACGCTCGGCGGTCGGTCTATCTATATATCTATCTCTCTCAAGCGCATGGCACTCACACTCTAGTCCCAAACAGTCCGAGATATCGTGTCCGTGAGCAGTGTATGTAGATTGACTTCTGTACCTATCTGTTTTGTGGTTATAGGCTATATAACATCAAGCTACGACCAATAGGAGCGGAGCATAAATGAAAAATGTTGCAAAAACGGGAAAAGTCCACCCGTACGAAGCCGGGACGGGCCGCTAGTTTACAATATTATTGCGAAAACACTTACCTGAAATACAAATACGTGATTGAAAACGCGCAGCTACTGAATATCATGCCGAAGGCTGCAAAACTGCCTCCTATCAGCGTTACCGTCCTATACGACCATTTTACTGACAATATCGATGACAATGGACCTGAAACGGAAAGTATTTTTATTAGCAATAAGAATCACAGATGGACAATATGGGAGGGGCGCGTGGATACGATTTGCGAGGTTAAGCGACGCTTGCCACAGTCAGTCCGTGGATGGGTGATCGTTCGTTACACATCGAGACCCCTCCGTGCCTCGGAGAGCACGTTAAGCCGTCGGTCCCGGGTGTCATACGAATACCTATGACAGTCGTTACGGGAAGTCAGAAGCCTGAAAGTCTGACAACCGGTCTAACCTTAGGATATCGGCATTGCCTTGTAACTGGGTTGCGGAGGCCTGATGGCAGTCGCTCCGTGTAAAGTACTGGAATTCAGCCGCATCTGGTTACACTGGAAGCTGACTCCAACATAATTGGGAAAAAGCTAGGCAGAAGCAGGGCACGGGCCTCTTCTCAGAATGAGAACGGTTTAGGCCTTAGTCCACCACGCTGGCCGAATACACACCAAGGTCGTAGCCGGGGGTTGGGGTTGATCACCCCCCCCCCTCCCCGAAACCACCGACAGTTAAATTACTTTAAGAACGTTATGGTACGCAGCAAACACATTCTGGATTGGACCACTACTTCCTCCTAGCCTTTTCCCAACTATGTTGGGGTCAGCTTCCAGTCTGACCAGATGCGGCTGAATACCAGTATTTTACACGGAGCGACTGCCATCAGACCTCCGCAACCCAGTTACTGGGCAATACCGATATCCTAAGGTTAGACCGGTTGTCAGACTTTCGGGCTTCTGACTACCCGTAACGACTGTCATAGGTATTCGTATGACACCCGGGACCGACTGTTTAACGTGCTCTCCGAGGCACGGAGGGGTCTCGATGTGTAACGAACGGTCACCCATCTACGGACTCACCGCGGCAAGCGCAGCTTAACTTCGCAAATCGTATGATCGGCGCGATTGTTAACTAACCACGAGACCCTCGGATTGGACCACTACTGTACATGACTAAATTCTTAGTCTAACGTAGCTTTTTGATAGTCTTTGTCAATCAAGAGTTGAGAGCGGCGGCGTAGCTACCGCCGTATCAATGATATGGGGCACACAACGTGCAACGTCTTTTGTGAATGAAAAATCATTACCCTCCATTTGTACGCACGCACAGATAACGAAAGTCTGCGTGAGGGACGATGTTGATGCCACGAAATGTTGCTATATTTAAATATTATATAAGGTCTAACCAAAATACCTGGACAAACTTTTACACAGTGTTCAATACGTTTAACTAATCACATCTATGTATAAAAAACGAGATTCAAGTGTTTTTTTCTAACAAAAAAATAATAATGTTTTAAATTGCCTGTATTCTCTAAGAATAAACTCATCCATTTCTTATGCATCGACCGCCATTGGGGTGCGTGCTAATTCCATGCCGCGTTTTACCTACACAGCGAAGTGAAAAATGTAAAAAAAAAATTAAAGTAAAATTTAAGTTGAAAAAAAAAATTGGTTAGAAAAAAAAACACTTGGATCTCGTTTTTTTTGCATAGATATATTCAGTTACACTTACTGAACACTGTGTAAAAGTTTGTCAAGGTATTTTGGTTGGACCTTATACATATATCCTACACTTTCACATAATTCTGTTTATTGCGTATTTTATCTATTTTCATATATTGAGTTTATTTATATCTTTTTACTTGCTGCACCGGTGGACGTCATCATGTCAACGCCGGCTGTCGCTGAAAACCAGCGCTGTGGCTCTGTCTCGCACGTGAGACACAGCATTATGCTGAGCGATGGCCGTTTTGCGCGGATGTGACGCATATTTTTCCCCAAGCTTCTATTCAGTTTGTTACTTTTATTTTATTTTGTGCGTCATGTTGGCGCGAATAAATAACTTTTCTTTCTTTCTTTCTTCATTTGGGCTTCGCCGCAGTCGGATAGAACCCTTCACAAATTTTGAACAGAGGCCGTCTAGGGTAAGGTACGCCAGCGGTTGAGAGTACACCGTTTACGCAAGGTTTACTTTCAGGCAACCTGTAGGCCAAGTACGAGTGCTGTCGAGTTACTAACATGGAGTAAAGATAACATTAATGTAAATGAACTTTGAACCTAAAATACTCGTCTCCCACATACCATTTAATTAAATTGAAATCTTTATTCATATCTATCATCATCATCATCAGCCTATAATGTTCCCAGTGCTGGGACACAGGCCTCCTCTCTGTGAGAGGGAATGGACCGTAATCCACCACGCGGGCCCAGTGCGGGTTGGTAGATGTCACATGTCTTCGAATTTTTGGTTCTAGGACATGCCGGTTTCCTCATGATGTTTTCCTTCACCGTTTTGAGAGCAGTGGTGATGAAATAAATTACACAAAGTAATGCGCCTGGCTGGGTACGAACCCACGACATACAACTTGTAAGTCGGGGCCGTTACCACTGGGCCAACACTGAACGAGCAATTCTTGTATATATATATCCTGAATCTCGGAAACGGCTCCAACGATTTTCATGAAATTTAGTATGCTGGGGGTTTCGGAGGCGATAAATCGATCTAGCTAGGATTCGTATTTAGAAAACGTCGTTTTATCCGTGTTTTCAGGCAATGAAAAACTGCTACAATATCATTAGAATACGAAGGTAAATTTCGCCACCAACTTCAAGATTATAATAGCTCAGGTGGGAAACTGGGTGGCCCCGAAACCAGAAGGCCCCGGTTCGAGTCCAGATGAATTATTTTTCGCTTTTTTTTTTTCAAGTTCCTTCTTTTTCTTTTTCCCTTTTATTTTTCTTTCCAAAAAACACGATTTACCAAAAAAAAATACCGAGCAAAGCTCGGTCATCCAGGTACTTCATATCTATGTATGATACAAATTGTGCGTGTCGCAAAAAAATAAACCAAAATGTTATAGGGCAGATGTATTTCGATTCAAAATTCTCTTACATTAGCGATACCATACATCAAACGTCCTTGCTATGCGTACTGAGGACATGGTTACATTCCTTCCCCTACTCAAAAGCAAAAAAATATATATTTAAAGACTCACCCAAACTGCTGTACAAAAAGTAACACAACGCCACAATTCCTGACGACGCAGACGCACTCGATTGGAAGACGTCATTGAACTCCACCAGTAGTACTCCAAAAGACTTGATGGTACCAGGAATCAAGATGTTCACGAGCGTTGCACCTGGAAGTACGTTCACCATGTAGGATAACTGTCTGTGACCACAAGATTTTTAGACAGAGATGTACTTTTAATTTTATATTCGTCTCACTCTACCGCTTAGGCGAGCGCCGGTCGCACGAATACGCTGTTTATGTATTTTTTTTCTATTAGACTGCATCTAGATCGTGTTGCGTAGCGTTTCTACGTAACCGGGCAGTTACTGGCGAGACCTGAAGGGTCTCCAACCAATGGGGACGAGAGTAAAATACTTAACCTAAGCTTACTACTAACATCATGACTATTAGCAACAACAGCATTAAGGGCGACCCCTAATGGGATTCGGACCTCGGCTTAAGGCGTTGCTGGCGGGAGGACTGGGAGGAAGACAGCTTGATGAGGGCTGAATTAACGGTGTGGCAGCGGAATCAGAAAGGACGACGCTCCGCAGCGACGGGTGAGCACGGTGGATCAGGGAACACGATCATATGATGATCGCATCGTATTAATCGCTCTGAAGCTCCCGGGAATAGTTCGCACGACCATAAATTCAATTAGGACACTCAAAAATGATTAATTTGTGTCACATGCAAAACTTCTGGGGGTAATTTTTTTTTGGTTTATCGAAAAAATCTGAAAAAAATATATGTTGAGATACTAATTAGGTACTAAATTTTAACGAAAAGATAAACTAGTTATAACGCCTACAAATAGGCGAAGCCGACGTGGTCTAAGCATTCTGACGTCAGAATGGCTGGCCACTTTCCTCGTAATATTTTTCCCTCTTTAACGAGGTACTAACTATTTGATGTCTGGTACCAAATAGGTACAAAAACAGAGTATTACTAAAACTACCAAAATCTCTTTTGGTCCAGTCATCCTGACGATCACATGATACTCAACCTTTTTTTTCTCAGGCCCTATACGCGTTACATTATTGCACATAGGCCGCAAAATAAGTATTAATAAAACTCTTTTTAACAATCTCATTCAGAACAAGGAATGAAACTGACATAATCACGCTATTCTTAAAAAAAATGAAAGCCTTTACCAGGCCAATAACCATGGTAGGCCTAACGCGAATGTTGTGATGCTAGTAATATAAATGTAACGTTACTGTAAGTAAATTTTGAATCGGTAATACTCATTTTGCACATACTATTTAAATAAATTGAGGCCACGAGGGCCAGAATGGCCAAACGGATTTTTTAAAAATTGTGTTGATATTTTTTTACTGTCGTAAATGATGAAAGTAATAGAGCTACAATGGCTTAAGTGTGCGTGAGAGTTGTGCCATCTATTGAAAAATTATAGAATCACTTTTAGACCATTGTGGCTCTATTAAGGTGGACGCACACTTATCAGAGCCGAACGCGCCGAAAGAATCAAATTTTAGAATTAGTTGTATGAAATCCTATGAAACCTCGCACACTTATCCGCGCCGAATCGTCCGATTCGGCCGATTCGGATAGGTGTGCGAGGTTTCATAGGATTTCATACAACTAATTCTAAAATTCGATTCTTTCGGCGCGTTCGGCTCTGATAAGTGTGCGTCCACCTTAACTTTCATCATTTGCGACAATAAACAAAATCCGTTAGGCCGCTCTGGGCCTCATGGCCTCAATTAAAAACTTAATTCATATCTAAGTATGATACAAAATGCAAATGTTGCAAAAAAAAAACTTGTATTTTCGATTCAAAATTCACTTACATTAGCGATACGTTAACGATACTATGCATCTAATGTTCGTGCTAGGCCTATTGGCCACTCACAATAGATAGGCGGACCGCAGGTTGAGTATGAATGTTCTAGACCTAACAGTCTCTTTTGTCTTCTTCATTACAGCAAAATTATGTAAAAGGGCAAATCTTTTATTTTTTTATGTTACCGCTGCAGTCAACACATTTGCCGCCAACATACTTTTTTTTTATCGTTGGAAAATCCTCATGGATGGCCCTCGCCCGGGAAAGGCGAACTCTGTCGGACTCTTACCGGCTAAAAACCAACGGTGTCCCTCCTTCTGACCATTCAGCCAGGGTCGCGGGATTCGCAAAAGCATGCACCGCAACCCCGGCAGATCCTGGTCCGCCAGCCGGTGGCGGACTCTCCTCTGTGGGGCCTTGCCCCACGTCCTCCTGAGCCGCCAACATACTTGACGAACAGCTATTTATCCCCTAATTTTAATTCCATACATGCCTAACCCAAACCTACTTCGAAAAAGTTCAGTAATCCTTTTTCGTGTCCACTAAGTTTACAGGGGCCACTCGTGGCAGTTTACCTACGAGAACGCACCAGCCCCACTTGCCGTCGGGTGGGACCATCTCCCAGTCCCGCTCCGGCGCCGGACCGATGGTAAACCGACCGCCGCCGACCACATTGGAGTCTTCCGGCAACTTCACTGTAAACAAAGAGAAAGAATTTATTAGTTTTGAGATCTATAAACAACATATTTTGTACAAGCGCATGGCGAACCGGGGGCCGCGGGAGAGGCGCGGGGAACGAGGAGCGGCACGGGGGCGCTCGCGCAAGCCGCAAACCCCGCCGGGCGCCGCCGCCATTCGGACGACAGCGAGGACCGAGTGTGTGTGTCGAAATAAACTCATAGATAATACACTATATAAACTGTATTCGGCTATCCTATCAAATATATTTTATATTTAAAAAAGGCTGAGTCCGTTTCAATCATCTCACAAACATATTTATACAGGGTTATTTGTAAAACTCTGACAACCTCTCAGGGCTATGTTAATAACATCATAATCAACAACTTTTGTTTAATGAATTTTAAAAATTCATCATATTTTAGTTCATCAGATTTTCATACAAACATAAAAAAATTAACTCTCTAAAGCGCCCCCGCCGCCCTAACCCCGCTCCCCTCGCTATTTAACTATCGCTTTCTTTTGCTTCGCATACACTTCGTAACATTTAGACCGTTCAATTTAAATATTTTTATTTTTGTATGAAAATCTGATGAAATAAAATACGATGAATTTTTAAAATTCATAGAACAAAAGTTGTTGATTATGATGTTATTAACATGGTCCTGAGAGGTTGTCGGTGTTTTACAAATCACCCTGTATATTCAGGGTCTAAGATGGAGCACACGAATCCAAAGAACAGAGATATACAGGGTGTAAACGAAATCATGTAATTCCTTCAAACCTCGTGATGTACTGCTGACATAGATAGACGACGCACGGGATAGTATTGGATTCAATAAAAAAAATTACAAGAATATGTATTCTTAAAGTTTATCATTTTAACGCCGAAATGACGACGCGGCGAGCGATAGCCGCGCAATCCGCTCGAAGCGCTAAAATGCCTCACGTTAAAAACACATCTTTCCTTATTGTGTTTTTTTTTATTGAATCCATAACTATCCCTTGCGTCGTATATCTATGTCAGCAGTACATCACGAGGTTTGAAAGAATTACATGATTTCGTTTACACCCTGTAGAGGGACTCCCCTATACCCCTCTGGCTCTCACATACACACGACGGAACACAGTAAACTGCTTGGCGCCGGACTTTAATGTGAGGGTGGTAGCTAGCCAGGCGGACCGTATAGATCGTACCACCAAGCGTGACGGGTATTGTTGAATTTAACAAAACGCGTCTATTCCCGGCGTGTGAAGTTTTATATTCTAACCCGTCCCCCACACGGGGTTAAATCTTATTTATTCTGCCTAGTCTTTTCTCAACTATGTTGGGGTCAGCTTCCAGTCTAACCAGATGCGGCTGAATACCAATATTTTCCATGAAACGACTGCCATCAGACCTCCGCAACTCAGTTACTGGGCAATGCCGATATCCTAAGGTTGGACGAGTTGTCAGACTTTCGGGCTTCTGACTACCCGTATCGTCTGTCATTGGTATTCGTATGACACCCGGGACCGACTGTTTAACGTGCTCTCCGAGGCACAGAGAGATTTCGATGTGTAAAGAATGATCACCCATCCACGGACTGACCGCGGCAAGCGCAGCTTAACTTTGCAAATCGTATGATCCGCGCGATTATTAATTAGCCATGAGCCCCTTATGTATCTAATTTTTTTTTTTATGTAAAATCCCTTAAAATTTTTTTAAAGTTAAACGGTTTCATCTTGCAGTACCCCTGCAGCATAAGGATTAGAGGATAGATGGTTGAAATTATTATAATGTTGTATTGTCATGGGAATTGAATTTGTGTGCGAAGTTTCAGGAGAATCTGTTTAGCAGAAGTAGTTGAAAAATCTGTCGCAAGATTTGAATCAAACAAACAAATATCGTCGCTGTGAAGTAAAAACCTCGTAAATCACAAATTCATTTTTAATCGACTTCCAAAAAAAGGAGGAGGTTCTCAATTCGTCTGTATGTTTTTTTTTTTTTTTTTTTTTTTTAAATGTTTGTTACCGCAATACACCTTCATTTATGAACCGATTTGAAAAATTCTTCTTTTGTTTGAAAGAGTATTCTTTCGAAATGGTCCCATTTAAATTTGGTGAAGATCTGATAAAGAATTTCGGAGATAAACAATGGAACTCCTCAATGACTAACAGTACGCATAATGTGATGATGTGATTATGTGTACGAGCAGCGTCTTTAGCAGGTCCAACCATGTTTTAATGAAGGCCACTAAAATGAATGAAATAAAAAACATTTTAACAAAAATAAAACCGACTTCAACAAAACGAAAATGTAATAAAATAATTACCATATAATAAAAGTAACAGATTCAGAAGTCGGTGCCTTTAATTTGGTTCAGCGTGGATTAGCACCGGTTTCTGAATCTGTTACTATTATTATATGGTAATTATTTTATTACATTTTCGTTTTGTTGAAGTCGGTTTTATTTTTGTTAAAATGTTTTTTTTATTTTTTGTTATTCATTTGTTGGGTAAAAATCCTTGTAATGCATATTTAGAACGAACGTGCACAGCTCTAAGATGAAATAGATTGATGAATAGATAATAAAACAGAAGACCCTTACATTTACACTTCATAGTTTTTTTAATAGACAGATATTATCTCCTGCTGTATAATTACGTGCATTGCAATTACGAGGTTTTCACTGCACAGCGACGATATACAAAGCAGTACTGCTAATAAAAATTTCTCGATACCCCGCGTCAGTGTTGTCGATTCCCCGAAATTCCCCGCTTCTTTTCTATTTTCATCCCTGAGCGATAGTCGGACGTCCTTTTTTTTAGCGCTCTCTTGTGTCTTTGATGCATTTACGAACACAAAACCTACAAAATATTGGAACTGCTCGAAATTCCACGATTTTGTTCATTCCCCGCACGGACCCCCAATTCCCCGCAAATCGGGGATTTTCCCCGCAATTGGCAGCATTGATACGAAGTGAATCTAATGAAAACCGTTTAAAAATATGAAGAGTAGAAAATAAATAACAATCTGTGACTCATAAAAAACCTATTTAATAAAAATGATAATATTGCGTGAGTTTTGGCAATCACTTCCAACCTACTGCCCTAAATTCCATATTACGGAATCTAGTTCGCCTATTTTTGGCACTTAAACCTACTTGTCTGGACCTATTTCATCCACTCCTACCCTTTTTCTTTTTTACGTGGGTAAATCCTCATGGACTGTCCCCCGTCTGGGGAAGACGGGAGGGGTGTGCCGGACTTTTACCGGCTAAAACCCCACGGCGTCCCTCCTTCTGACCTAAGGCCGGGGTCACGGGATTCGCTGTTGCATGCACCGCGACATCCACTCCTACCCTAGACTGGAGGGCATTGCTCGAGACAATAATCATCACCCGTAATTACTGTTGCCAGACCCAAAAATAGAAAAGCCGGACACAGATTCATATTTCACTGGACATTTTGGCTTAAAAGCCTGGCACAAATGTTATTTAAAAGAAAAAAAAATTGCTACTTTTATTTGTCTACTAGCGGCCCGTCCCGGCTTCGCACGGGTGGACATTTTTCCCGTTTTTGCAACATTTTTCATTTATGCTCTGCTCCTATTGATCTTAGCGTGATGTTATATAACCTTCCTCGATAAATGGACTATCCAACACAAAAATATTTTTTCAATTCCAACCAGTAGTTCCTGAGATTAGCGCGTTCAAACAAACAAACTCTTCAGCTTTATAATCTTTTTATATATAATTCGACTGTACGTGTGTATGTCACTGAACTCCTCCTAAACGGCTGGATCGATTTGAATGAATTTTTTTGTACGCGTTTGGGTGGCGCCCTAAATGGTTTAGATTCACAATTGGACCCGGCAGGTGGCGCTGCTGTCGGTATGTCACCATATTTTTAGGGCAGGACGACGTCTGCCAGGTCCGCTAGTATTAGTATAGATTTATTACTCTTATTCATTTGAGACTTACTCTACTCTTAATTATATGTTATTATGAATCATGGTCATCTTTTGGCGGGCCGGGGTTGACCAACAGCCTAACAAAAGCCGGTCAGGCCGGGCTCGGAAACAGGATGTAAACGAAATCATGTAATTCCTTCAAACCTCGTGATGTACTGCTGACATAGATTAACACTGAATGGGATACTTATGGATTCAATAAAAAAATAATTCAAGAAGTAAACATGTGTTCTTAACATGAGGCATTTAAGCGCCTTGAATTAAATGACCGCCCGGCAAGCGAGACGTTAAGGGCGCTTACAATTTAGATCGTGTCGGACCGTTGCGGTGCCGAAAAGTTGCGTTTGTAGTATTGCGCGCGCACGGTCGTTTGTTTTCATACAGAGCACGCGGTGCGGCGGCAGTGCGGCGTCGGTACCGCGAACGCTCGACAACACGCACTGTTGCCGCACCGCGTTCTCTGTATGAAAACAAATGACCGCAGCGGTCCGACACGAAACGTCTAAATTGAAAGCGCATGTTTCCATACATACATAAACTCACGCCTTTTTCCCATGGGGGTAGGCAGAAACTATAGAACGCCACATGCTACGACCCTTACATACCCCTTTCGCTTCATCCACATTCATACATCTTGTCATACACGCACAGCGGTTGAGAGTACTACGCACCTGACCTTTGCGACGCATGTTTACTTTTGTATATTTTTTTTATTGAATTCTAAAGTACCTATCCCATGCAGGTTTAGTCTATGTCAGCAGTACATCACGAGGTTTGAAGGAATTACATGATTTCGTTTACACCCTGAATATTTGGCCGGACACGACTGTAAAAACCCGGACACCTGGTAAACCTACCCGTAATCGCTCAAACGCACGCCATTAGCTTGCCCAAGTTAAAAATAATATTTATAGATGTTTGCACCCAAGACTTGGCGGGGCGCCAATTTTTGGAACTGGAAGTCTGAAATATATGGAGACGTAGTTGTGTAAGCTTGCTATGAAGTTGGCTGAATATGGCAGGTATCTACAATAATTATTACATAACCATAACATCACGCCTTGTATTCCCAGAAGGGTACAACAGAGGTGTTTTAGTACACCCTCGTTTCGCCAATTATGTTTAAGTCTGTGGCGGCATCTATCACGGCACATGCGAACTACGCAGCACGACGAATTTCTAGCAGACTACAGCGACAATGACAGCTGTCAAATGAAATGTCACAAATCCTACATCGCGATATCAAGATTTCGCACGCAGATACTACACATGCAACTTCTCAACATCAACCGTTGGCTCCTTCCTGACTCCGCAGTCACACCGTTAATTCAGCCCTCATCAAGCTGTCTCCCTCCCAGTCCTCCCGCCAGTGACGCCCTAAGCCCAGGTCCAAGTCCCATTAGGGGTCGCCCTTAGTGCTGTTGTTGCTAGTAGTCATGATGTTAGTAGTAGTAGTAGTTAGCTTAGGTTAAGTATTTTACTCTCATCCCCATTGGTTGGAGACCCTTCAGGTGTCGCCAATAACTGCCCGGTTACGTAGAAACGGTCCGCAAGACCATCTACAAGCAGTCGAACAGAGAGAAAAAAAAAACAACCACTGGGCGGTAGCCCGTCAGGCATAAGACCGTATGAAGAATCATTATTTTTCGTTGGAAGAACACCATACTTCGTTCCTCCAAAAACATAAGTTAATCGCAAGTTTAGATACTTTGTAGATAAGGTGAAGTGTCCCACTTCCAGAATGGCCTACACTAGAGGTAATAACCATATACACATACTTTATAGTAGTAATAAATAATAGCCTGGCTGTGAGCCAAATTTGGAACAAGAGTTGAAAAATTTACGGGAACAGAATTTGAGGAACAAATACATACATACATAAACTCACGCCTTTTTCCCATGGGGGTAGGCAGAAACTATAGAACGCCACATGCTACGACTCTTACATACCCCTTTCGCTTCATCCACATTCATACATCTTGTCATACACGCACGCCGGTTGAGAGTACTACGCACCTGACCTTTGTGAAGAACATCACCAATAACATCGATGTATGTCCTTCTAGGACGTCCTCTAACAAACATGAACAAATATTTTATTCATATTCTATAAATATTTTATTATATATTTTATAAATATTTTATTATATTCATAGACAAAAGATTACAATGTCAAAAGAAGAAGAACATAGTCTGCTTAGTTGTCGGCAATAAGATTGACAAGCATATCATTTTGGGACCCAGTGCATAATATCAGCAAGCACATTGGGTTACTCGCGCGACGGCGCAACGAGTATTCCCAAGGAGGGTTGATGTCAGGCAGGCGGCCGGTCATAAAACAATAAGCCAAAACCTCTAACAACATGGATATATGAAATACATGTGGTGCTGATCCCATGTAGTGTGGGATAAGGGCAGGAAGAAGAAGATGAAGAAGACAAAAGATTACAATGACGCCGATTCTCTTGTCCACCAACCAAACTAAAATTAGAGTATTGCTATCTTTTACTAACAGACAGCGCGAGAAAAGGACGGCGATAGATAAGAACTAAGTTAGAGATGTCAAACTAGTGCACGCCTTGAACTTCACCGTGTTTTTAGTTGAGACGTTCTGACGTGTCGTCACAACTAAATTTGACAGTTCTTATTTACGTCCGTCTCTTTCTTATTTTATCAGAGTGAAAAAGATGGCAATAGCCTAAAGTTTAGTTTGTGCACAACATAATTCGTATGAATGGCATGTTTTTGGGGTTAAGAGGTCAAGAGTTGCGTGCGTATAGAAGCCATACAAGGCAATTACGAATTGAATTCATTGTTACATAGATTGAACGGAAAGATCTAATTCTGATTGACACTAGAAAAATCTATACTAATATATACAAGGTTAGTCGGAAAGGGGGTACTAAGCCGAAAGTGTGTTGAAGTACCCATAATAAGGGATAACTTTTGTTCTACAACTTTCCCCAAAACTCGATAGTTTAACAGAAATAGCTTTTCAAAGATTACGTAAAAAATATGCTAAAATCTATCTGTCCATAGCTATGATCAGCTGTGTTTACAATTTAGGTCATATTTGGAGTCACGGATTAGAAACTTAATTTTCTGAATTCATAACTAAAGCAAGTACTTTTGTATTTTTTAAACTAAAATAAAAATCTTTTTAAAAATTACCGAATTTTGAAATTTTAACACTTGCTTTAAAATATTCATCAGTCATAATTTAAGTGGCCCGCGGCTTAGTACCCCCTTTCTGAGTAACCTTGTATAAAGCTGAAGAGTTTTTTGTTTATTTGTTTGAACGCGCTAATCTCAGGAACTACTGGTTGGAATTTTAAAAAATCTTTTTGTGTTGGATAGTCCATTAATCGAGGAAGGTTATAGGCTATATAACATCACGCTACGACCAATAGGAGCGGAGAATAAATGAAAAATGTTGCAAAAACGGGAATAATGTCCACCCGTGCGAAGCCGGGACGGGACGCCTGTGTTAAATAAAGGACTAGTATTGTCATTATTGTCAATTTGATTCGAGAAGTAATTAAAAAATAACTGGAACCAAGATGGCGTCGACTGCCAGACTGGGGTTTACCAGTAGCCACTGAAGAATTCCACTATCCACCTCCTAGCTCCATCATTAGCCCTTGAACACCAAGGGCAATCTATTGGACTCATCAAAACGAATCATATGACCCGAACCTCACATACTATGCGTGCCAAATAAGAATAGCACTGTCAAGACGCCATTTTGTTCCGCAATACTCGTGAACTTCATTACCGAAGCGTAAGGTGTGCAAAAAAGTAAATAAAGAAATTATACTCAGTTTAATTATTTTTTGTTAATTTTTTTGGTATTTCTAATCAAATTTGCGCCAAATTAATTACACAGTAATTATATTATTATTATAGCGACATATTAGGGTGACCAGTAGCCTTTCGTGAAGTTAACTATATATATTGGTTCATTTCTTTAATGAATACTGTTTTCAAATATTATTAAATTATCCAAAATTATCTATTTATGGAATTCAATAAATAACATTTTATAAAAATGAATGTAAATAATAATGAAATTTATGAATAAAAAAATATAACATTTTTTTTTCATAGTATTTTTTTGCTGGCAGTACCAATTTGACAGCTATCGTGTGAAGTTGTAGCAAGCGCGATCCTATTCTTATTTGGCACGCATAGTACATCACGCAGTCGACGCCATCTTGGTTCTATTTATTTGACGCGCACCTATGAACGTAACATATCTTGTGTACAGTATCATTGAAAGTCTAAATCCTTAGCCTATTTAGAAACAGCAGATATCTCAGTATATTCTTGACCTTCGGAACAGATAAAATACACGCGACTGAGAAAAGTAAAATCATATACAGAGTGTAAACGTAAATACTTTTGCAATGTTTGTAAATATGTGAGCACCATGTATCTATCACATAATTAATTTGTCATTGCTTCATTTTAAATTCTTTTTACCTATTAATTTTATTCTAGGTGCATCGTCTTCACATATAATTGTATAATTAATGTACCTATACAAAATATTGTAAGACATTTTAAAAGAGTAACGGTGGAGTTTCTTGCCCATTCTTCTGCATACGAAACTATCTTTTGGAAGGGACGACTAGAATCTTTTTTTATTTCTTTTTTTAAATTTTAACGTTCAAAAGTACCTTTTATGTGCTTAATTGAAATAAATACTTTGACTTTGAACTAAATCATGTAATTCCTTCAAACCTCGTGATGTACTGCTGACATAGATTAACACTGCACGGGATACTTTTCGATTCAATAAAGAAAAAATACAAGAACTAAACATGTGTTCTTAACGTGAGGCATTTTTGCACCCCGAGCGAATTGTGCGTTATCGATCATTTAACTCGGGGCGTTAAAATGCCTCACGTTAAGAACACAATATGGTTACTTCTTGGTTTTTTTTATTGAATCCAAATGTATCCCGTGCAGTGTTAATCTATGTCAGCAGTACATCACGAGGTTTGTTGGAATTACATGATTTCGTTTACACGCTTTATAGGTAATTTATACGTAACTGGTTTATATTATATAGTCTCTACTGACATAATGAACTAACCTTCGCGTCTTATACAAGGTTAGAGGTAAACTGTCCTATTTCATTGAATCTAAATATGAATTTTTCTTTTTAGCCTTTTCCCAACTATATTGGGGTCAGCTTGATCCGAAACACTATCGTCGTTGGAAAACGTGCGATCCGACAGCTGAAACTACATAGCAGGGTCAGCAGACCGAGACAAGAGAACGCTAGTTAAATTTAGTCTCTTGCGTCGGGGTCTCTTGGGTTGACCTCGCTCGCGAACTGAACACAGTACGAAACAAAGTCAAGTAGCTGTCTCGGTCTCCCAGTTTTTGTTCCGCGTCTCGTTCTCTTGTCACAGTCGCGCCACGAACCGCTAAAGTCTCCACACACAAAGCGATGGCGGGAGCGGAGGCGGTAGATAGTCATGTCAGGCTTATGGGCCGTCCTGCGTATACGACAAACGCGATAAACGCGATCAAGACAACGGCATTCCCTACTAGCGGCCTATGTAGCGAGATGCGACGTAACGCGTATTTGTTCCACGTCGTGTCACGTCGCGTCGCACCGCGTCGCGTTTGTCGCTTACGCAGGACACCCCGTAAGTCACCGCTCCCGATTGTGTGTGTAATCTTTCTAATTCTAATAATATAAAAAAACCACGTTCGCCTCCGCTTTCTGTGTGTTAAGACTTTTAGAGAGAATGGGTTTTTGATTAGCCATCAGCAGGCATAACATGACCACCGTATACAGGGGTTTTGCCGACTGAACAATCGCCAAAATGACACTACCATTATGTTAATGTCATTTTGTCTATTATAACATAACGTCACGCCTATATTCCCCGGAGGGTTAGGCAGAGGTGTACAGTAACACCCTCATATCGCCGTTATATTTAATCCATTGTAATATGGAGCGAGCCTATTGCCATCAACCGGGCACAAATCCAAACTCCGAGCTGCTACTGAGGAATTCAATACGGAAATCTTCAGTAACACTTTGCCCGACCTGGGGATGGAATCTAACCTCATAATCAGCAGTCGCGTTCCCACTACTAGACTAACGAGGCAGATGTCTATTATTTTGTCGACAAAACCCTTGAATACGGTGGTCAAGCTACATGTGCTGTTATTATCCTTTGATTAGATCTTACACGATTGTATATATCCTCGACAAAGTCATCAGTTCTTCTTTATCTCTAAACGACTCATAAAACCAATTCTGACTCGCTTTATGACTGTCTAATGATGAATACATACATAAATAGATATCTTTACATAGTATAAAACAAAGTCGCTCCCGCTGTTTGTACGCTTAGATCTTTTAAACTACGCAACGGATTTTAATGCAGTTTTCAGCAATAGATAGAGTGATTCAAGAGGAAGGTTTATATGCCCCACATTAGTATCTACATTGCACCCGTGCGAAGCCGGGGCGGGACGCTAGCTAACTCTAAACGACTCATAAAACCGATTCAGACTTGCTTTATGACTGTCTAATGATGAATATATACATAAATAGATATAGTACAAAGAATTAATAAGAATTTAGTAATAATACGTTGATCTTAACGACGCGACGTGAAGAAGTTTTAATGGGCTGTGAAATAATATTCGTTTAATGGCTTCTTCATGGGCTCTGTCAAGGTCAAATTCGCTCATGAGACTACGTTTCCCCACCGCTATAACTCGTGCGGGCGTAATGTGACCACCATAAACAATGGTTTTGTCGACAAAATAACATATCGTCGCTGTGCAGTGAAAACCTCGTAATTACAATGAACGTATAATTTTAGCGACGTTAAGTTGCGCTTGCTGCGGTCAGTCCGTGGATGGGTGACCGTTCGGTACACATCGAGACCCCTCCGTGCCTCGGATCCCAGGAGTCATACGAATACCTATGACAGTCGTTACGGGTAGTCAGAAGCCCGAAAGTCTGACAACCGGTCTAAGGATATCGGCATTGAACTGGGTTGCGGAGGTCTGACCGCAGTCGCTCCGTGTAAAATACTAGTATTCAGCCGCATCTGGTTAGACTAGAAGCTGACCCCAACATAGTTGGGAAAAGGCTAGGCAGTACAGATTCTGAATTAATAATCCTAGTAACAACTAACACAGCGTCAAAAGTTCGACGCTCAGTTCGACACAATAAACTCTCGTATGTTTCCAAATATGAAATGACGTATTATTTTTAGCCACCATTTAATTGACTGGATTGCTCCAGTCTTTAATGCAGAGACTGGACAACGTTTAGAAATAGCTTCAAGCCGAGTTCTTTGTGAGGTAAACAAAGAGTTGTTGACGTTTTACATAGCAGAGTGAATTTGTTCTTATTACGTGTCTAGGCGACCATGATATGAAGAAATAGAGCGCTATATGATTTAACTGGTGTGTGTAAACTTTCCGTTGCTAGGTCGATAAATTAAAAATTTAAAAAACCCCCGACGCAAAAAAACGAACTTTTAAAAAGTCAAAAATAATAGTATCGTTGAGCCATCAAATTCGATTGAGTAACACCTATATGTATTTTAATTACAGAAATTGATGGATGGCACGATAAGGTTTGCTCGTTGAAATCGCGATATAATATCGCGTCGGGGTACCGCTAAAGTAAGTCAAAACCTTCATTTAATTGACCATCTATTAATTTACTAGCTAGCTAATTTACTTAGCGGTACCCCGACGTGATATTATATAACTTACTTTTGGCAATCAAATACTGATCGAAACGAATCCAAACACGACATATATCTGCTATTATTTATTCAAGAGTGTACTAGTGTGCTGGATATCCTGGCTGCAGCATCAGCTCATCATGTCGCTACCATTGAATTGCATGTAGAATCAAATACTGATCAAAACGAATCCAAACACGACATATCAGCTATTATTTTTTCAAGAGTGTACTAGTGCACTGGTTATCCTGGCTGCAGCATCAGACCAAGAATTTCATAATCTTGCATAGTTATATAGCATACATGAATGTTTCAAATTTTATTTCGCTCATTTGGTGCAACAATGGCATAATTACACTTTTAGAAATTTTACAGGAGATGTTTCTCTCGATCAAAATAGTCTATCCGCACATTTTGATATATTTAACTTGTTTTTAAAAAAAAGTGTAATTACGTCATTGTCGCACCAAATGAGCGATTTCACACGTATGTTAGAAAGTAAAGTAATACACATTATGCGTCTAAGAACCCTACCGCAGCTAACAAAACAGCTGATAACCTTGAAATGGCTGAACCGATTTTAATAAAACATATCTAAGATCACTCGCTAGAAAACCAGCTTTCAAATAAAAAAAACTGCACTCAAATCGGTTCACCCGTTAAGAGCTACGGTGCCACAGACAGACACACATAGCGGTCAAACTTATAACACCCCTCTTTTTGCGTCGGGGGTTAAAAATATTGGGGGTCAAGTATGGAAATTTCGGTTCTTCATTAGCTTTACCTACATAATTATTAGTTAACATATTTTACTCAAAAATGCTTGTAATGTGGTCATTATTTTGACAACCTTCTTTGAGCAAAGTCGACGTTTCCGAGCTACTTGAATAGGCGCCAGCAAAGTTGTATGGAATTTCATTGCTGGTGAGTTTTAGTCACCAGCAATCTCCTTTGAAAATCCATCATTGTCGAGTTTTGTTTCAGAAATAGTCTGGTGCAAAGTTTTTATTCAGAATTTGGCTGCATAGGTACAGGCAGTACAATCATTAAAGACTAATTTAAAAAAAACAAAGCACAGGCAAGAAACAAATGGTTACTTTAAATAAATTCTTACTATACTAAGCTGGTTTTATTTAAATTACTCGCATTGTTTGAGTAAAGCACTATACAAGCCTTGGTCCGCAATGACTGCGCTGCTGGCCAAGCTATGATGGCCTCGAGCTTAGTTTAGCTACGCTCTCGGCCTTCAAGCTTGGTCATCATTGCAGCCCTTGCTGAGCTTGTCTATCAAGAACTGCAATGCTGACCGCGCTGTGATGGCCTGGAGCTGCGCTACACTGCGCTTTCGGCCATCATCAGTGCTGCCAGCAACGCAGTCATTACAGACCGCGGCAGTAATGTACTATAAATTCAACTGTCTCGTTGGTCTAGTAGTGGCAAACGCGAGTGCTGATCGTGAGGTCCTGGGTTCGATCCCCAGATCGGGCAACGTGTGAATTTCTCAGTAGCAGCCGGGAGTTTGGATTTGTGCCTGGTTGACGGCAATAGGCTCGCCCCCTATTACATGGGACTTAAACATAACTGGCGAAACGAGGGTGTACTAAAAACACCTCTGCCGAACCCTCCGGGGAATGTAAGGCGTGGTGTTATGTTATGATCGCGGTATTTTCCACAACTACGTTTAATAAATAATAAGTTATTATTAATAATAGCTCGTAACAGCTGTTTGGTTAGTGATTCAGTGGGTCATACAACTCTAACGAGTCAATGTACGCACTCTCAAATCAACTGAGATCTTGTACACACAACTTGTTTAAGGCCATCGCACTGCAGACACGTAATGTCGCGCTCTTTGTGAATGACACATACACCCATATTCTAAGATGTTCCTCCAAAACTTACTCGACTCAGAACGGCCTCGAAAACACCTACAAAATTGTATTCTTAGTCGCAATTTCGAGTGAACTTTGAGGTTCCTCGACGGAGTCATTACGTCGCAAAAATAACGCCGCGATAAATACTTGTAAGGATTATCGTAAGCATATTCGATAGTCTTCAAAATTCATTTTTGTTACATATGAGCTTTGACACTTCCTTTCTTAAGGTAGGCTCCGAGGTACCTTGAGTTTGACAGATGATTCCTCACTTCAACTGAGGAAAAATCTAGTGTCGAGGACGTTTATGTCAAATCGAGTAAGTTTTGGAGGAACGTCTTAGAATATGGGTGATACATCACATAATAATCAGCCCATTACTGACCCACTGCTGGGCACGGGCCTCTTCTCAGAATGAGAAGGGTTTAGGCCTTAGTCCACCACGCTGGCCTGGTGCGGGTTGGCAGACTACACACACCATCGAGAACTTTATGGAGCCCTCTCAGCCTCTGCAGATTTCGTCACGACGTTTTTCCTTCACCGTTAACGCAAGTGATAATCAAATTCTGATCCGCACATGATTTCGAAAAGTCAGAGATTCGGGCCGGTATCGAACTCGGACCCTCCTGCATGGAAGGCAAGCGTTAACCGCTAGGCTATCAATGACACATTAAACTAAATGTTACCAGTCAAGTAACTGCCTACTGGTGGCAAGTGCGACTGGTGATCGTGAGGTCCTGGATTCGATCCCCAGGTCGGGCATTGTTATTGGGATTTTTCGTACGAAATTCCTCAGTAGCAGCCCGGAGTTTGGATTTGACGATGTAAACTGCTAGATCATCGTCGTATGTATACAGGGTGTAAACGAAATCATGTAATTTCTTCAAACCTCGTGATGTACTGCTGACATAGAATAAACCAGCAAGGGATACTTTTGGATTCAATAACAAAAAAAAATACGTAAAGCAAACAATGTGTTCATGACGTGAGGCAATTTAGCGCCCAGAGCGAATTGCGCGACTATCGCTTACGCGCGGTCATTTAATTCGGGGCGCTAAAATGCCTCACGTTGAGAACACAATGTTCACGTTTTGTAATTTTTTTTATTGTATCCAAGGTTATCTCGGACAGGATTAATCTGTGTCAGCAGTACATCACAAGCTTTGAAGGAATTACATGATTTCGTTTACACCCTGTACTTCGTATGTGGCGTGATAGATGTCACCACAAATTATTTAGAAAAAAAACCATGTGTGTCACGACCATACACAATAAAAACGGATAGTTCGTAATCTTGATTAAATGGAGTATTTCCCGTAAACTGGCTTTATATTGGCTGTGATTACGCCATGGAAATGACTCATTGCAAGTCAATATACGGACACAATGAGTTTAATTAGATGTGGAGATACGCAATGTGTATTGTTAAAAGTAGGTCACTACAGACACGATCCACGAGCCCACTGCTGGGCAAAATGCTCTTAATTATGTAGCTGTTGATGGTCGACTCTAAGCATAATTACAGACCGGCCATTATTTTTCAAATTAAAGGTACACAAACTTCAAAAAATTGTAAGGAGTATGCTTAGGTGGTTTGGTCATGTTGAAAGAATTAGTGAAAGGCGAGTAACATAAGGAATATATAAGGCGGTGTTAGTGGAAACTTAGAGGACGCCCTAGAAGGACATACATCGATGTTATTAGTGATGTTCTTCACAAAGGACAGGTGCGTGGTACTCTCAATCGTCGTGCGTGTATGACAAGATGTATGAATGTGGATGAAGCAAAAGGAGTATGTCAGGATGGTAGCATGTGGCGTTCTATAGTTTCTGCCTACCCCGAGTTATATTATTCTACTATGTTATGTTAAGTCGAATAATACACAATTTTCAAATTAACTGAAATAATAAGTACATATATCTTATTCCTAGCGTTTTCATAATTATGTTGGGGTCAGCTTCCAGTCTAACCAGATGCGGCTGAATACCAGGTTTTTACACGGAACGACTGCCATCAGACCTCCGCAACTCAGTTACAGGGCAATGGCGATATCCTGAAGTTAAACCTGTTGTCAGACTTTCAAGGTTCCGACTTCCCGTAACGACTGTCATAGGTATTCGTATGACACCCGGAACCGACTGTTTTACGGCCTCTCTGAGGCACGGAGGGTCTCGGTGTGTAACGAACGGTCATATCCACGGACTGACCGCGGCAGGCGCGGCTTAAAATCGCAAATCGTATGATCGGCGCGGTTGCTAGTTAGCCACCATCACCCTCCACTAAGTACAATCGAGAAAACGGACAGCCTTCCACCTTAAAGTTGCTTTTTGTATACACTGATTCATTGAAAAAACTCTAACCCTATACAGATTGCAAACGAAATCATGTAATTCCGTCAAACATCCTGATGTACTGCTGACATAAATTAACCACAGACGGGACACATTTGATTTCAATAAAAAAATAATTACAAGATGTTTGACAAACATGTATTCTTAAGGTGAGGCATTTTAGCGCCCCGAGCAAATTGCGCGGCTATCGTTCGCCGCGTGGTCATTTAACTAGGGGCGCTAAAATGCCTCACCTTAAGAACACATGTTTACATCTTCTAATTTTTTTTTATTGAATTCAAAAGTTACTCGTTCTGGATTAATTTATGTCAGCAGTACATCACGAGGTTTGAAGGAATTACATGATTTCGTTACACCCTGTATATCCTTTGTTTTTATCTACAAAGACGGAACGGCACAAAATTAATTATTCATTTCATTCTTAACATAAAAACGGTATTCTATGTATAAGTTCTTTAACGCAACATTTGCGCAACATTTGCCAGTTATAAACAATATAGTTGTCCACATGTTTAGACCAAAACTAATAAAGGGCGGAGCTTGCACAATTGCAGATGCAAGCAAAATCGTTCCGAGACTAGAAAGTCGTGACGTTTGTCGATTGTACATAATGATTACAATGACTATGAATTTAATTATTTATTTATCGCTTACATACCTTCCTCTTCTTTACAAATATTATCATTATCACACATTGCACTGACTGTATAATACTAAACAAATTCTGATGAAATCTTAATAAACAACTCGTTGTTTAAATATCGCGTGCGTTCTAACAATTTTGTTGATATCCTTGCATGCTTACGTTAAGGGCTGGCTTAGACGGCGTTAGTTCTATGAATTGCATCGTCTAGACGTAATACACTACAAGACGAATTTTTCTTCTTTTTTTACGCCCGTACGTAGGTATATTTAACTGGGTAGTTGACAGTTTTTTTTCATTCATTCGTCACGAAACTGTTCAAAAAAACAGGCAACAATGAAAAAACCAATGCAATATTTATATACTTAAGGCGATTAGAGTCCTCAAATCCCAAAAACGCCGTATGTTTAAAGAAGTTTGTAGATGAATCCTTTTGCGCGTTTTTCCACTAATAAATATAGCCTATGTTACTCAGTGATAATGTAGCCTTCTAACGGCAAAAGAATTTTTGAAATCGGTCCAGTAGTTTTTAAGTTTATTCGTTACATACAAAAATACAAATTTTTTCTCTTTATAATATTAGTATAGATAAAATGTCCAAGTTATAAGCGATTTAAAATCTATACTAACATTATAAAGCTGAAGAGTTTGTTTGTTTGAACGCGCTAATCTCAGGAACTACTTACTGGTTGGAATTGAAAAATTATTTTGTGTTGGATATTCCATTTATCTAGGAAGGTTATAGGCTATATAACATCACGCTACAACCAATAGGAGCGGAGCAAAAATGAAAAATGTTGCAAAAACTGGAAAAATGTCCACCCGTGCGAAGCCGGGACGGGTCGCTAGTTTGATATAGGTACAAGTAATAAAAATTACATTAAACTTTTCCTTATTTTTTAAGTCAATTACCGAATTTCATGTTGCAAGTCATTATAGGTCAATATATTAGGTCCCCACCTATGAAATCAGCGTTTTGTATGGAGAATTTTAAAGAAATTGCATTTTTCATACTAACATTTTCTTAATTTATTTAACAACTATGAACACTAATGTTTTAAAACTTTTATGCACTAATGTTTAAAAAGTAAGATAACGTACGCCACTTAGATTATGCGACAAAAATAAGTTCTGGCTAAGTTAAAACAAAAATAGTGGTCATTTCTGCTAACAAAAAGAGGAGTCATTTTAAAGGTATTTTTTATGTTTAGAAAACTATAAGTAATGAGGTTTTTTTACCATTGGTAGTTGTTTATGATGGTCATTATTCAATATAGTATCAAGCAATTGATGAATATTTTAAATCATAGAAGTGACGAGGTTTTCTATTGGTGAGAAAAAAACGCCAATTTCATAGGTGGGGACCTAATAATTAAAAAAATTGAAAAACCCGATTGCAAATAAAATTATTTAAAAGTCTTCCTCTTAGCCTTTTCCCAATTATCTTGTGGTCAGCTTCCAGTCTAACCAGATGCGGCTGAATACCAGTATTTTACACGGAGCGACTGCCATCAGACCTCCGCAACCCAGTAACTGGGCAATGCCGATATCGTAAGATTAAACCGTTTGTCAGACTTTCAGGCTTCTGACTACCCGTAACGACTGTCATAGGTATTCGTATGACACCCGGGACCGACGACTTAACGTGCTCTCCGAGGCACGGAGGGGTCTCGATGTGTAACAAATGGTCACCCATCCACGGACTGACCGCGGCAAGCGCAGCTTAACCTCGCAAATCGTACGATCGGCGCGGTTGTTATTTAGCCACGAGCCGCTCAAAAAATTTTTATTTAAAAGCAATGCACTAAAAAGACCGAAACAAGATTGAGAAGAGAAAACAAAATATTCAATTAGATTCATAATTTGCAATTGGGTCCCGCCTGCTACTAAACTTAATTTGGGTATTTAACTTAGGCTTTTTATTTTTCAAACACCTATCAACGGACACTTGGGGTTTTAAGACGAATATAGCGATACCTTAACTGTCGAAATCCATCCAGCCGCTTGGAAGATACGGGGTAATAAATAAATAATTTACAAACATACATACAAGATACGCGCGAAAAACATAACCCTTCCTTGGCACTCCGGTAAAAATAACGTACAAATAAATAAACATTATTAAACATTACGCATAGGTACGTTGATAATGAGACTACGCCTACTTTTGCGTAAAAAATTAAATGCCCATGGAATTTTCCATTCAATTAAGTAAGACTTGAATTTACCATCAACACCTCTCACAACGAGGCAGAAAATTCCTTCAAAACTGAAGATAGTGTCCAAACTAATCATAACAGCTCAGCCATCAGATTCACAATAGTACATTACTGCCGCGGTCTGTAGTGACTGCGTTGCTAGCAGCACTGATGATGACCGAAAGCGCAGTTAGCGCAGCTCCAGGCCATCACAGCGCGGTCAGCATTGCAGCTCTTGATGGACAAGCTGGAATAAAGGCAGAGACCGAAGGTCGAGGCCTTTATAGCGCGGACAGCAAGGGCTGCAATGCTGACCAAGCTTGAAGGCCGAGAGCGTAGCTAAACTAAGCTCGAGGCCATCATAGCGCGGCCAGCAGCGCAGTCATTGCGGACCAAGGCTTGTATAGTGCTTTACTCAAACAATGCGAGTAATTTAAATAAAACCAGCTTTGTATAGTAAGAATTTATTTAAAGTAACGATTTGTTTCTTCCCCGGTCTTTAGCTTTTTTTTTGTCTTTAATGATTGTGCTGCCTGTACCTATACAGCCAAATTATGAATAAAAACTTTTTGCACCAGATTATTTTTGAAACAAAACTCGAGAATAATGGATTTTCAAAGGAAATTGCTGGTGGCTAAAACTCACCAGCAATGAAATTCCATACAACTTTGCTGGCGCCTATTCAAGTAGCGCGGAAACGTCGAATTTGCTCAAAGATGGTTGTCAAAATAATAACCACATTACAAGCATTTTTGAGTAAATTAACATTATTATGCTAGTTAAAATTATCACTACACTTTTTAGGCAAGTAAAGTTAGCAAGTCGCTAATAGAGTGTGAACACGACTTAATAAGCAGATGTTCTCGGTACGCTACGCTAGTCGATGCACCTCATTGGTTAATAATCGCATGCTTGTAAACACAATGCAAGTGCGTTTAGATGATAGGTAACGTTTATATTATCTGACACGTAAAACCAATAAACTTAACCTAGACATAAATCATTATCATCTCCCTGCCCTTATCCCACACTAGGTGGTTTCACAATATGTATTTCATAAATCCATGTTGTAAGAGGTTTTGGCTTATTGTTTTATGACCGGCCGCCTGCCTGACATCAACCCTCCTAGGGAATACTCGTTGCGTCATCGCGCGGGTGACCCGATGTGCTTGCTGATATTATGCACTGGGTCCCAAAATGATATGCTTGACAATCTTATTGCCGACAATTAAGTAGACTATGTTCTTCTTGGTGGAGTATACTTGAAGTTAAAGTAGACATGAATGATGCGATACAATACTTGCCATGTGGTTTCCGATAAAAAGTCGGCCACCCCTACTCTATCCGTGGGTGTCGTGAAAGGCAACTAAAGTCTGATTTACACAAGGATAGTTTCTCGTGTTGGGATTTGATAACCAATGTAAAACACAGTGATAATTTATTCTAATTAATTTATTATATCTTTATTAAGCAGGTGTGGGTGCGATCTCCCTTGGTCCAGACGGAACACTAGTTTCTTTTTTTTCCATTCGACTGCTTGTAGGAGACCGTTTCTACGTAACCGGGCAGTTATTGGCGAGACCTGAAGGGTCTCCAACCAATGGGGACGAGAGTAAAATACTTAACCTAAGCTAATTACTACTACTAACATCATGACTAGCTAGCAACAACAGCACTAAAGGAGACTCCTAATGGGACTCGGACCTCGGCTTAGGGCGTTGCTTGCGAGAGGACTGGGAGGGATATAGCTTGATGAGGGCTGAATTAACGGTGGAATACTAGCGTCTAAACTACATCAAAGTTATGGACAATGTAAATATGTATGAAGGAGAAAGACTCTCAAACTACTTAAGTGGGACAGATATATCTTGTTGTATTCCAAGATCTCGAAGAAAGACTTGATCTGTCTTTGTCTTTCTCTATGAAGAAAACAGAAAAAAAAACGATTTAATTTTGGAATTGGTATGACGCATCATGAAGAAACAGAAGATTCAACACAAAAAATGCCAATTTTGATAACAGTGTACAGTAGGGTAATGAACATGTATGTGCATCTCAAGGTCTATTTTTGCTTACACAGTGCAAGAAATGTACTATTTTACCTACTACGCATTGCCAACATTATGCAACGTTAGTCGGAAAGGGGATACTAAGCCGAAAGGGTGTTAAAGTACCCATAATAAGGGATAACTTTTGTTCTACAACTTTCCCCAAAACTCGTTAGTTTAAGAGAAATAGCTTTTCAAACATTTCGTAAAAAATATGCTAAAATCTGTCCATAGCTATGATCAGCTGTTTTTACAATTTAGGTCATATTTGGGGTCACGGATTAGAAAATTATTTTTCTGTGTTCATACTAAAGCAGGTATGTTTTTTTATTTTTTGAAAAAGCTAAAATACAAATCTTTTTGCATGCAAATAAAAATTATCGAATTTTGAAATTTTTACACTTGCTTTTAAACAGTCATCCTTAGTACCCCCCCTTTCCGACTAACCTTGTAGAAATGAAAATACAAGTATTTATTGACAGGACATTATGGTGACATGGTGACAGACACACGTAATGTCAATTTATTTAATCATCGATTTGATTGATGACATGGATTTAAAACTTCTTAAATCAAATCAAAGACATGTCATGGCACTACTACGTCATATGGAGGCAAAAGGCAATTTTGATCTTTGCTACCAAATAACATAATTTTCCATGCATTGGTCTGTTCCGTTCAACAGTGTGAAAAAGGAATTTAAAAAATGAAACTTTCATTCCACTACTGAACTTTAAAAATCTCGCAATAAAAATTGTAATGAAGTAGAAATATCACTAACGTGCGACAGTCCAGTACAATGGTGAGTCACAATTTCCCTAACGATGTGTGAACACGCCGCTATAACGAGATACAAACATACATAATCTTTGTTAGCACGTACTTGTTAATTGATAAATCATATGCTCCTGAACGTATATTTAGATTGTGTTACCACAAAATAGATAGGTACAGAAGTCCATCTACATACAAGTGACACTGCTCACGGACACGATATCTCGGACTGTTTGGGACTAGAGTGCGAGCGCGAGTGCCTTGCGCTTGAGAGAGATATACAAGGTTAGTCGGAAAGGGGGTACTAAGCCGCGGGCCACCTAAAGTATCACTGATGACTATTTTAAAGCAAGTGTTAAAATTTCCAAATTCGATAATTTTTATTTGCATGCAAAAAGATTTCTATTTTATTTTTTTCATAAAAAAATCTTGCCTGCTTTAGTTATGAATTCAGAAAATTAATTTTATAATCCGTGACCCCAAATGTGACCTAAATTGTAAAAACAGCTGATCATAGCTAAGGATAGATAGAATTTAGCTTATTTTTTATGAAATCTTTGAACAGCTATTTCTCTTTAACTATTGACTTTTGGGAAAAGTTGTAGAACAAAACTTATCCCTTATTATGGGTACTTTAACACCCTTTCGGCTTATACCCCCTTTCCGACTAACCTTGTATAGATAGAGCGACCGTCGAGCGTAGGTATGAAAGGTGAAGTACATACATGTGATTGACTTCTGTACCTATCTGTTTTGTGGTATTACGTAATCATAATAGTAGGTAGGTATAGGGAATTGTTGATACACTGAGAATTTATAAATCATCTGAGTAGCATGTCGTCTGTTTGACGTATAATATCGTAAACATATCGCTAATGTAAGCTAATTTTGAATCGAAAATACAACTGTTATATAACTTTTTTTTTTTTTGCGACATGCACAATTTGTATCAGACATAGATATGAATAAAGTTTTTAATTTAATTAAATAGTATGTGCGGTACGAGTATTTCCGATTCAAAATTCACTGAAATTACCGTCACGTTTACGTTAATAAGGGCCGGTTGTTTCAAGACTACATTACTAACGGGTAACAGTTAAAAACGGCGTTAACGATGGTTAAGTAAAAATAAGCGTTGTTTCACGCTTTGTCATTCTTGATATACGTCAAAAGACATACAACGCTCTGCGTTTGACGGACGTTAAACACCCTACGTAAAGGCTTTGTCAAAAAGAACGTGTTATTATCGCGCGTCAGGGCGCTAACCTAAAGCAGGCCATACACGCTAGGGTTTACCTCACAGGTTTGCCTGTACAGTTCAACCGTACAGGTAAACTTGAGCTGGGTAGAGACCATACACGTAGCGATAAACCTGTACAAAAACTCAGTTGAAACCATGGCCCCGCCAGCGGCGCTTAATCTCGACACAATCGCGTTAACAGGTTTATTGTTTGTTTTATTAAATAAAAGGAAATATAAACGAAAACACCGTGAACAGTGGTGCAAAGCATGGTTACTGGAAAGAAAACAGTTCTCTTATGTCAACTTATTGAAACAATTGAAATTTGAGCCGCAAGTTTACTGCAATTATCTACGAATGGACGAAAAGACGTATCTCAAACTGTTATCAACTGACGCCTGCTCAGGCGACCGCCACACACGCTCAGTTTTACTTGCTCAGTTAAACTGTACAAGTATACCCACAGGCAAAAAATATCAAAATTCATATTTTCTTACTTGCCTGTACAGGCGTTGAAACCTGCACAGTTGTGTGACATACACGCTCCGGTTTACCTGTACAGTTAAAATGTACAGGTAAACCTGTCAGGTACACCCTAGCGTGTATGGCCTGCTTAACGCGACGGTATGACGCCGAGCTGTGTTGTACTGCGATGGTGATGTACCGTCAAACAGAGCGCCAGCGCTAGCATTACGCAGCGCCTTTGCTCTGTTTGGCGGTACATCACCATCGCAGTACAACACAGCTCGGCGTCATAGCGTCGCGTTAGGTTAGCGCCCTGACGCGCGATAATAACGCGTTCTGTTTGACAAAGCCTTTATAGTTAATATTTGACTAACGTAACATCTCGACGGTCCCTACGTATACTATCGAAACGACAAAATCTCAGTTTTTATTTTATTATGTATGTACACCGATTACGCTGAGATTTATAATCCGATTTACGTGATTCATCTTTAGTATGATGCAGAATAGTTGCCATTTGGTCCCATAAAAAAATATTATTTTATAACCTTTAAGATAACTTAATTTCACACATTTCAAGCAGTAAAATAAAAACTGAGCTTTTGTAGTTTCGATAGTATACGTATGGACCCGTCGAGATGTTACGTTAGTCAAATATTAACTATTACGTAAGATGTTTAACGTCCATCAAACGCAGAACGTTGTATGTCTTTTGACGTATGTCAAGAATGACAAAGCGTGAAACAACGCTTATTTTTATTTAACCATCGTTAACGCCGTTTTTAACTGTTGCCCGTTAGTAATGTAGTCGTGAAACAACCGGCCCTTATTAACGTAAACGTGACGGTAATTTCAGTGAATTTTGAATCGGAAATACTCGTACCGCACATACTATTTAATTTAGTAGGGACCGTCGATCTGATCGTTTGAAACAACCGGTCTTAACTCGACAAAATTCGTGGTAGAACTACTGTACTGAAAAGTCCAAACCGCAATCACTTATCTGTTACCCAAGAGTGATGATTCCGGGGCCTTGATAATCATAATCAAAGTGAACTGTCCTTTGAACTAGTTCTATAAAATGGCGCGCACTAACCGCGTCTAATTACGCCTTCAAATAGCAAGAAAAAATATTCATGTCTCGAGTTTATATCGGAAAGTCTAAGGCTCAGTTGCACCAATTAACTATAACTGTTAACTTGCCATATTTATGTCAAATTTGTACTGATTTGACAGACATTTTGGTATGATTACGGTTAGTTTTTTTAAACGCGCCGTTGTCGCGCGTTAATGTGAAACTCCATACTTAAAAAATGTGTGTATTGTTTTTTATGTATTGAGTTTGACGTAAACGCGCGTCGTCGTCGCGTTTAAAAAACGTGGTGTGATAGGCCCTTAGTTGCTGTCTATGGCAATGTGTGGGTATGCGCATACGTGCTCGTCATGAATACTATACATAAAAGAAGCTCCATCCGAAGTGATTATCATCAACATAACATCACGCCTGTATTCACCGAAAGGTTGGGCAGAGGTGTATAGTAACACCCTCATTTCGCCATTACATTTAAGTCCCATATAAAAGGAGGCGAGCCTTTTGCCATCAACCGGGCACAAATACAAACTCCGGGTTGCTACTGAGGACTTCAACACGGAAACCCAATAACACTCTGCCCGACCTGAGGATCGAATCTAAGACCTCACGATCAGCAGTCGCGCTAACCATCACTAGAGCAACGAGGCAGCTATTCGTTCTGCCAAGCTTTTTCCCAACTATGTTGAGGTCAGCTTCCAGTCTAACCAGATGCGGCTGAATACCAGTATTTTACACGGAGCGACTGCCATCAGACCTCCGCAACCCAGTTGCTGGGCAATGCCGATATCCTAAGATTAGACCAGTTGTCAGACATTCGGGCTTCTGACTTCCCGTAACGACTGTCATAGGTATTAACGAGGCAGCTATTATGATGATAAAATATAGCTAAAAACCAATCCGATAAAACTAGATTTGAACGAAAAAAAATCGTATGTAAATCGGTTCATCCATTCGACCAAATATCGAAATACATTTTAGTTGGATTTACGAAAACTAACACTAAACTTAGTCCTAATCCTACCTATTAGCTTCTTATATCTGCATTTAGCCATTTTTAGCGCACCACGAAATAACACAACACTTGTAATTTATCACACCAAAGAGTATAGTAACATAGGGTATCACACACTGAATAGAAATGTTCCTACCGAAGTAAGGTTAACAAAAAGTAAAGTACCCACATTTTTATTTTATTGCTTTAAGTTTTTTAATCGGGATAAGAGTCTTTTAGACCTGGCATGCACAGACCACGACCACGACCACGACCTTCGTCTATATACGTGCGGCCCGCCCGCGAATTAAACTCTTAGCCTTTGGCCAGACTGCAAACGCGGGCGCGGGGCGGGCACAAACGGTTCAAACAGAAGAACTTCATTTGAGTGTCCATAGTGGGCACGCGGGCGCGGGCTACTTGGCGCGGGGAGCACGCGGGTAGCTCACGCCATAGGTCGATCATACAAGTGGCCGCAGTGAGAGCGCGGGCGGCAAGCGACAACCCGCGCGGGAGCGGGGTATCTCAAACTAGTTCGAGCTGACCACGCGCGTTGTTGTGATGACGTCTTCAAAATTAAATGTTGAAGAATTTATAAGTGCTATTCAAGCACTGTGGATGTCGTAACATCGTTTTTTAGTAAGAATTTTCCAGTAAAAATAAGTCTTCTTCATCCATATGATATTTTGACAAACACTGGACACGACAACGCTCAGAATGAAGCCACGCTCCACTGCGGACAGGTAAATCGCGCGCGTTCCCGCACCCGCGCCGCTCCTCGCACCGCGCTGCCAGTCTGGCCAAACACTTATGCGTTCGTATAAAAATATTTCAATATTTTAACTATAAGGGCCAAATTTTAAGATCAGTGAATAAATGTTTTTTTTTTTAATGCCTTGTATCCGTTTTTTTTTTCATTAAACTTTATATCATCTTTTTTGGTTGTTTTTAATTATGTTGGCCCGCTTTTAACTCTTAGTCTATCCGAGTGGGCTCTTGTCCTAATAAGCCTGTGCATCCCTGTTTTAGACTGATGCAACATTGAAATCAGTGGGGGGACGAATCAAGAATATAACCTTGAAAATCATATGATCCGCGTACAGTATGAGGTGAGTCGTGGAGGAAGGGACGCCCCGCACGCCCGCGCCATCTTAGTCTTAGCGCTGCACGAGCCCACATCGACCGCGTTTATCGACGATATCGATCTCGCTCACGTTGTTGCTTGTAGTTGTGTATTGAAAATGACTAGAAAATTGCCATGTCGATGTGTTGCGGACTGTAGCGTCAAGCCCTGCAAACGTGAAGAAGTTACATAAGAAAAAACAATGAAAACTCACCTTTCTTCGAAGACTTGACAGCCACTAGCCCCCCATCCTGATTATGTGTTGAAGCCGGCACTATCAACACCTGATTCTCTTCTAGAAGCTTCTCTTGTGCTTCATCTCCTTCATTCTCTTCTATAACCGATTTGACAGGAGTCGCCATCTTGTTTATCGCTGCACAAGACGTGGGCCAATTCTCATAATATTAAGTACCAAGTTAGTACATTATTGGAATGTAGTATAAATCTAAATTATGTAAAAGTTTGCTACATAGTTTTATGTAGATTCAGTCTTGTTTGATTGGCTGGCTTGAATCTGTAACAAAAGAAAATGGCGGTTAGTAATTTGACCACTGACATTCATTATAGAGTGCGCGCAACAGTGCTGCCAATCATTCATCCCGGAGCGATAGTCGTACGACCTTTTTTTAGACTTCCCCTCATTTCTGTGGTGCAGGTACGAACACGACATTTTTTTTTAGCGGTCTCTTTTGTCTTAATTGCATTTACAAACACGAAATCATAAATATTAGAACTGCTCCCAATTCCCCGATTTTGTTCATTCCCCGCTCTTTCCCCGCACGGACCCTCAATTCCCCGCAATTGGCAGCACTGGCGCGCAAGATAACTCTGCGCGCGACGGAAGACGTGCTAAATGTTGCCATGATCACAAAAATACAAAGTACTACTTTTTAAGAAAAAGTAATATTCGTGAGTATTCAAATTGGGCAGCCCTCTTTTGCGGTTTATTATATTTTAATTGAGCTAAGTTAGTACGTTAAAATTTACTACCTACCAATTAAACTAATTAGTATTTTTACGTAATTTGCAAAGGAAAAGAACTAAGCTTATAAATGTGCCGTGAATGAGTAAGAAAGCATTATGATTATTATCGTCTGATAAGGTCTACTATAATCTTTATTATTATATTTTCTTTTATTCCTAAAATCAGGTAGATCTAATGACCACGTCGCTGCCTAGTCTTACACCAAGTATAAAACCATTGGATATTTCCATACCAGCTAATCCGCAGAGCAACAACAAATGTTTTTAATCAACCAACAAAGATTGGTAAAACATAAAAAAGCCATTAAACAATACTTGAACTAAGTGTGTATAATTACTAATCAATGTTTCACGGTAGGTAAAGCACACTGCCAAGACCCAAGGCCGGGACCGCGAAATGTAACTCTTTGAACGGCCCAACTTCCTTATTTAAAACTAGAGTCCGACTGAACCTTCGGCTTAGGCCCTCTTCGGCCACCCTCGGCCCTCCTCGGCCACCCTCGGCCAAACCTTCGGTTTCAGCCAAAATGAGCCGAAGTTTTGGCCGAAGCCGAAGGTTTCTAGCAACTGCCGAAATTTAACGAACTGTTACGAATGCGCGATGGAAGAGGCGACGCGCGAGGGAGCAGGAGTAATATACAGTCAACATAAACTGTTAAAAAAATCTTTATTTTATTAACTTCTAGCCAAACTTGAGCTGAATTTATTATGGTTGTAATATTTCGGCTTCAGCTTCGGCCGAAGGTTGTGGCGACAGCCGATTAATCGGCTTCGGCTTCGGCCAGAAATCGACCTTCGGTCGGGCACTATTTAATACTATTGGCTATAATTAGACTATTTCCGGTAATAATTAGTTACGGCAAGGTGTTGTAAGAGATAATTCATTAATAAGGATGTAATTTTATTAAATCATATTCTTCTTCCTAGCTTTTTCCAATTATCTTGGGGTTAGCTTCCAGTCTAACCAGATGCGGCTGAATACCGATATTTTACACGGAGCGACTGCCATCAGACTTCCGCAACCCAATAACTGGGCAATGCCCAGTTAAACCGGTTGTCAGACTTTCGGGTTTATGACTACCCGTAACAACTGTCATAGGTATAGGAATTATGAATCTTCAAAGACCTGTCACCAGTAGGCATGACTTCGTAGATAAACAATGTAAAAACATAGTAACGATGTCATCAGCACGGCAAATTATACATTTTAATCTTTTTAAATATTATTCCATGACGCAAAGGTATTGTCGAGTGCAATCACCTCTTATTTATATTAACTTAACACGTGCATACATGATAATCATTAAAATCATAAACAGGTTTTTTGTTTCCACCTGATAATATATAAGATAGGTATTTAAATAAATATTTTATATGTAAACTCCAGTTAACCCATTTCAAAATAGCTTTCAGTCATTGTCAACACTGATTACTTGTTCGTTTTACATAGCTTTTTTCCCAATTGTGTTGCGGTCAGGTTCCAGTATAACCAGTAACAGGGTTGCGGAGGTCTGATGGCAGTCGCTTCGTGTAAAATACTGGTATTCAGCCGCATCTGGTTATACTGGAAACTGACCTCAGTATAGTTGGGACAAGGCTAGGAGGAAGAAATGCCCGTATGTAAGCCTTATTAGATGTATTGATCAAAAAAATCGATAATGGCTCCGATTCTGTTGACCACCGACTAAACTTGCATACTAGATTGTTGTCGACCGACTTCATCAATCAATCATCTTATCGACGAAATTAAGTAATCCTCTGTAAGCTGTACTTCATAGCTATTTTTAATAACAATATTTTGTTGCTAACGTATAATTGATAGATTGAGGCATGATGTGATTAGACAAAGTTGCGGTTTAAAAGATGATGTAGTGACAAAAATTGAAAGGAGTATGCTTAGGTGATTTGGTCATGTTGAGAGAATGAGTGAACGGCGATTAACAAAAGGAATTTATAAGGTAGATGTTAGTGGAAACGCCGGTAGAGGACGTCCTAGAAGGACATACATCGATGTTATTGATGATGTTCTTCACAAAGGACAGGTGCGTACTACTCTCAACCGGCGTGCGTGTATGACAAGATGTATGAATGTGGATGAAACGAAAGGAGTATGTAAGGATCGTAGCATGTGGCGTTCTATAGTTTCTGGGTACCCCCATAGGAAAAAGGCGTGAGTTTATGTATGTATGTATGATTGTGATTAAGTCTAAGCGTTTGTTCAGATTAAGCGTTTTACGATCGGATTTGCCCGTGCGATTAAAAATTCATATTAGGTCATTTTGTACGATAACAGGTGGTTTGAGGGGATATAGCTTCGAACTGTTGCACGTCCATCACCACAATCAGTTCCCTCCAGTCGATAACTGCTGAAGAATGGAATATTTCCTCCGATCCTTTTCCCAACTATGTTGGGGAAGCTTCCAGTCTAACCAGATGCGGCTGAATATTAGCATTTTACACGGAGCGACTGCCAGGCAACCCAGTAACTGGGCAATGCCGATATCCTAAGGTTAGACCGGTTGTCAGATTTTCGGGCTTCTGACTTCCCGTAACGACTGTCATAGATATTCGTATGACACCCGGGACCGACTGTTTAACGTGCTCTCACAGGCACGGAGGGGTCTCGATGTGTAACGAACGGTCACCGATCCACGGACTGATCGCCGCATACTCGCAAACTTATACTCACAAATCGTATGATCCGCGCGTTGTTAATAAGCCACAAGTTTCTGCTTGCCAGACCTGGATCTAGGAGGGGTCGGGCGGCGGGCGGCGAAGATTAGGGGGTGGGCCGCCATCAGCCAGTCTCGCTGTCTGTACTATGCCGGACCCGGTTATATATCAATAAACCTTTACAATTATGTATTTATCATTTTATTACTTACTATAATAAACAATTTTTAAAAAGACTTAGTAGGCACTTATTTTATTTGTTGAAAGATTTTGCCTAGATGGCGGCAAATTGATACACTGCACCCCCCTTTGAAAAATGTAGATCTGGGCTGATGTTTGCGGGTAGGGTTGCCATCCGTCCGAATTTCTCGGATTTGTCCTAGTTTAGAGGGCATCCGGGGAGCGTCCGGGCGGGGCTTCATTTGTAGTCCGGGTTTAAAAATTTAGTCATGGGCCGCCCGCGACACACGCACTGTGCCCGCATGCCGCGACATTTTCAACTGTTTTTTATTACACCGACTATGTTTAAAAAACCTGTTGACATATCCGGGTCCTGGGCTCTAAAATCCGAGGTTTTCACGCGTCTTGCCCTGGTTGCCAAATTTTAGAGATGGGCAACCCTACTTGCGGGCAATATTACCATGTCTATTGTTGGAAGAACGACTTCAGTAGGTACTTAAAAACGTACATTTATATATTAATCACGCTGTTTTTCACCGACAACCTGCTATCTGTCTGTAACCTCTTAGAATTTATCTTTGAACATAATCTTCAGATTACACTAGACTTTATCAAATAATTTCTATAATCAAATCGGCGTTAGACAGTTTCTACTTGAGATTGTAGATTTATCTTCGACTTATTATACCTTCCAATTTCTAAATGATCATATCGGCCCGTGAACATTCAGTGCTAAACATGCTCTTTTCGAATGTAATTACTCGATTTTCATATCGATTTGGGTAATCGATTATATCCCTGCACCCGTCATCAGCCTAGCCTTTTCCCAACTTTTTTTGAGGTTATCTGTGGGTAGGGGTGCCAGGTGTCCGGCTTTTTACAGTCGTGTCCGGCTAAATAATACAAGTCCGGCTTTTGTTAGGCTTTTGGTCAACCCCGCCCCGCCAAAAGATGCCGTACGAAAGGGCGCGAGCGAGACATACGGATACGCATGACTCACGATTTTTTTTTTTTATCTTTTAAAAAACCTTTTTGTCAGTCTTTCAGGGCAAAATGACCCGCTAAATATGAATCTATTCTTAATCTGGCAACCCTAATATGCATGTCCATTCGCTGGAAAAGCATGCTCGTAACCTCCTGACCATGCCTGGCCGTACGCTAATAGTGGCTTTCACAATACATTTGTTTGTCACAAACAATTGAATGTGTTCGTAGTGGGCTGTCCATTTTTACACGCTTTATATTAACTTCACTTGTAACTAACTAACAATGTAATAAAATCTTGGAAGTCCATTTTAACCTACTTCTAATTGTCCAATCGAAATTAAACTTTGTATGAATATGTAGTTCGGATGACAATACTATAATTTAGTATCTTGGAGCTGATCTGATGATGGAGTCAGGAGTGGAACTCTTCAGTGGCTACTAGTAAACCCGTCGAGTTTCGTGTCATATGATTCGTTTTGATGAGTCCAATAGATTGCACTTGGTGTTCAGGGTCTGATGATGGAGCCAGGAGGTGGATAGTAGAATTCTTCAGTGGCTACTAGTTCTATAATTTTTAGTGCATGACAAAAGCGTGTTATTTTTTTAAACTAGTTTTTTTTAACCGACTTCCAAAAAGTAGGTTCTCAATTCGAATGTAAGTTTTTTTTTGTATGTTTGTTCCGCGATACCTTTGCTAATTGTGAACCGATATTAATGATTATTTTTTTGTTTGAAAGAGAATTCTTTCTAAGTGGTCACATTTCAATTTGGTGAAGATCTGATGAAGAACTTCGGAGATAGACCATTTGAAGTCGGTTTTATTTTTGTTAAAAAGTTTTTTTATTTATATGTACCTTAATGTTGCATACCTACATTTCGTGTAGCGATTTGATTATTATTATTGTGTCAATGGTTCATCGAATACTTTCTGGATAGTACCTACTAATTTATTCTTATTAGTGTCATTACATAGCAACACATAATCGCTTAAGTACAAAGTGAATCGTGATTTTGAGTACGTACCTAATATTTTGTCACCAAAATAACTATGAGTAATTCATCAGGACCTAATAGCATGATTTTATACAGGGTGTATTTTAGAACGAAAGAAATGGTAGTTCGCGTCTATTTGACGAATAATGTCAAATATAAAGGTGCGTGTGAGTTTTTTTTTAAACGAATTTGAAAATTTTAATACTTTTTTAAAAACAATTATCAGTGATGCATTAAGTGGCCCGCGGCTGAGTACCCCCTTTCCGACTAACATTGTAGAAGTACTGACTTGCAAAACTTGCCGCAAGCTGCCGTTTGTTTTAACAAAAATTTTAACAAAACTTGCTTTTAGTGTAAAGAGGTACGCAAGCATTTGCTTTAACTTAAATAACTTGCGCCATTTAACTTGGATTTTAAGCTGTGAGAGGTGTGACGGTGGAGCGGCTCAAGAAGGAGTGGGGTCTTGCGAGCAGTGTTGAAACCGCTGAAAGAGACATCCTCTCCGTTAAAAGGTATGTACCTACTTGTAAAAATTTTTGCGCGTTAGTTATAGCTTATAGCACGAAAAACTTTAAAATGTAACAAAAGCGTTCTTTTAGTTTGGTTCCGGAAAAAATTACAAAAACTGAGTACTTATTAATATAAGTACTAGCTTCATGAAAAATTGGTTAAAATTGTAGGTTAGGCTTTTTGGTACATTTGAAACGAGAATCTATTAATAGAGTAGTTTAAGTCCCATGTAATAGGCGGCGAGCCTATTGCCATCAACCGGGCACAAATCCAAACTCCAGGTTGCTACTGAGAAATTCCACACGGAAAAACCCAAAAACACTTTGGCCGACCTGCGGATCGAACCCAGGACCTCACGATCAGCAATCGCGCTTGCCACCTACCTCGTATAAAAAGTCACCCTGTATACAAAACGTGATGTAGGCGTATAAACTTTTACTATGTACTGATAAAAGACGTATCTTATCAGCTTAGAGTGTGAGATAAACGAATCGATATCTTGAAGTAATTACTACAATAAATATGTAATTTCATGTTTATTTTTATTCTGTTAGAATATAAATAACTAGCGACCCACCCCAGCTTCGCACGGGTGCAATGTAGATACTAATGTGGGGCATATAAACCTTCCTCTTGAATCACTCTATCTATTAATAAAAACCGCATCAAAATCCGTTGCGTAGTTTTAAAGATCTAAGCACACATAGGGACAGACAGACAGCCGGAGCGACTTTGTTTTATATTTATACTATGTAAAGATAAAGAAGATGAAATCGGGCGTTACTTTGCGGAAATCTATGACATACAAATCTGTTCTGTCTATCCTTTTCCCAACTATGTTGGGGTCAGCTGCCCATCTAACCAGATGCGGCTGAATACCAGTATTTTACACGGAGCGACTGCCAGCAGACCTCCGCAACCCAGCTACTGGGCAATGCCGATATCGTAAGGTTAGACCGATTGTCCGGTTCCTTTTGTAACGTAGGCATCCATTGAGAAAGGATTTTTGGTAATTCTACCCCTAAGGGGGTGAAACAGAGGATGAAAGTTTGTATAAAAATTCGTCACATTTTAAGTAAAAACAATGAAATGAATGAATGTTCAAGACGTTTTTGGAAATTCTACCCCTAAGGGGATGAAATAAATGTTGAAGATTTTTATGAGAAATCTGGTACTTTTGAAATAAGATAAAACATCATTTATTTGTCCAAAACATGAGTATACACACACAAAGCATGCAAGATGTACGTAAGTACCATGGAATTAAATATTAAGGCTTCTGATTTTTTAAGTTAAAAGCATGAATTTAAATAATAGGGTTCCTGGTCTTTACATAGTATAAAACAAAGTCGCTCCCGCTGTCTGTCTGTCCCTATGTATGCTTGGATCTTTAAAACTACGCAAAGGATTTTGATGCGGTTTTTTTTATAGATAGAGATTCAAGAGGAAGGTTTATCTGCCCCACATTAGTATCTACATTGCACCCGTGCGACGCCGGGGCAGACCGCTAGTTAAATAAATGGACTAAATGGACACATGTTTGAGCGTTTTGGAAATTCAATCCACAAAGGGGTGAAATAAAGATTGAAAATTTGTATGAGAAACCTGGTACTGAAGATAGTGTATTGAACATGAATAATTAGATTATTTAACACAAATAAAGAAATACGCGTTGTATTCCCATTTCGGGTGGAAAAGGGTGTTGTTTGTATAGGCAAGTCCGAAATTCACGCGAACGAAGTCGAGGACATAGAGCTAGTCTATACTAATATTATAAAGAGGAAAGATTTGTATTTTTGTATGTAACGAATAAACTTAAAAACTACTGGACCGATTTCAAAAAATCTTTTGCCGTTAGAAAGCTACATTATCACTGAGTAACATAGGCTATAATTAACTTTATTTATCCCAAAATGTTTAAAAAATAATGTCCACACGTGCGAAGCCGGGACGGGCCGCTATATCTTATTACACAGAAACTTACCGAGCTGACCGTCTCAAGCCTGAAGGTATCTCGCAGCTCGCAGTCCACCGATACACGTAAAAATCTTTTGAATCCAAGTTGAAATACAAACTTATTTCTGGCAAAAAAATATTTGTGTGGTATTATAAAAACTATACCAATAGATTTTCTTGGTGATTCTGAATAAAATAGTTTCAGATTAAAAAAATATTGTGAATACTGTCCGCGCGATTGCGTAACGTCTAAACAACACTTATTTACTTAGATACTCGTGATTATATAATTCCGATAGTTCTTATCTATGTATAAAGACGAACATGACGATGTATGTGTAGAATTATAGATAATTAATGTAGACATGTACGATTCCAGACACGTAAGCCAAATTCAAAGTCTACACCAAAGGTCCCCAAACTTTTTTGTCTCATAGATCACTTGCCATATTTTTCAGTTGTGGGTAGACCCCCTACTTAGCTAATACCTTTTTCAGTTGTGAGTAGACCCCCTACTTAGCTAATATTGCATTTTTCAGTTATGGGTAGACCCCCTACTTAGCTAATATTGCATTTTTGCAAATTCATCGACTTCAAATGTGTTTTTGACTGATATCTAACTGTAGAGCGAAAAAACAATAAAAAAATACACGTTAAATTTTATTAATTTATTAAACCTACGACAGTAGGTACTTCATATAGGTAGTACTATCGTCGTCGGTCTGTTTGTTACGTTTTTAGGTAAAAACTAAACAACAAATCATCTGTGTATGTGGGTTATTGCATTAATGGAAACAAAGTCACGACCTGCTTAAATGAGATCCACTATTGTGGACCCCCGATTACATCTCACACACCCCCAATTATTTTTTCACCCATATGGACCTTTTATAGGTCGCCACTTTTTCTAACTATATTAGGGTCAGCTTCCTCTTGCCGGAGTTGCGGTGCATCCTTATGCGAATCCCGCGACCCCGGCCGACGGTCAGGGGAAGGAATACCGCGGGTTTAGACGGTAAAATTCCGGCGGCCCTCGCCTTTCTCGGGCGAGGGCCACACATGAGGATTTTACCACGATAAAATAATGTTCAGCTTTCTAACCAGATGCGGCTGTATACCAGTAATTTACACGGCCTGAAAGTCAAACCATTTGGACTTGAATATTTACTTTGAAATTCTGTCTCTTTCTAAATACCCAACTAAGAAAAAGATAGAATATTTAGTAGGTATGGAAATCTATATCTTTCTAAATATTTTTTATTTAGAAAGAGACAGAATTCCAAGGTATACAAGGTATAAAAAGACCCTTCACGAAGCCGTCAACCATGCATTCAGTACATCAAACTAAGTAAGCCTACGCAAAAATTGTCGCTGGGAAACGACTTTTTTTTTGGGGTGAAAAATTTCGTTTTACTGTAAAGCTCAATGTAACGCACTCAGAACACTGTGCAGATAGATGGAATGAGTAGTAAACGGGTAATGGAGGTATTTCAAGCACATTTGCAACCTTCAAAACTTAAAAAGTTGTGAAAAAGTTGGAACTTTGACCTCCAATATCTCCGTAACTAGAAGGTTCCCAGGCATAGTCCAGAACAAAAAATTATCGCAATGACGTGGAGAATGAGTGCCTTTCGGCTTCGTTAAGGGTATTTTTACACCCGATATATTCAAGGCCACATATTTCTATATTCAGTAGGTCTTGGTAGTGTGGCCTCCATTTTTGCCTATACCTTCATGGTTAACTTTAAAACTAGTTTTATTTCAGGCAGTTAAAGTCACAGTTTTATTTCTTTTTAAGTATGTAAACCTTGTAAACTTATATGAGTACATGTTCAAGGAAACGTGATGTTTATAATAGCATGTGTTAGTTAGATGTTTTATGGACTTACTAGCGGCCCGTCCTGGCTTCGCACGTGTGAACATTTTGCCGTTTTTCAACTATTTTCATTTATGCTCCGCTCCTATTGGTCGTAGCGTGATGTTATATAGCCATGCCGCCCATGGGCCTCTGAATTGGCTTCACATGCCGTCGAGAAATATCTCTCAGGCATGCCGGTTTCCTCACGATGTTTTTCTTCACAGTTTTTAAGCAAGTGATAATTATACAATACGCACATGAATCCGAAAAGTCAGAGGTGTATGCCTTGTGTGCGTACTCGAGAATTATCACCGATATCTAAGACGTTCCTCCAAAACTTACTGGTCTCAGGACGGCCTCGAAAATACCTTCAAAATTGTATTCTTAGTCGCAATTTCGAGTGAACTTTGAGGTTCCTCGACGGAGTCATTACGTCATAATTTGAATTATCTGCATCGCGCAAATTACGCCGCGATAAATAGTTGTAAGGCGTATCGTAAGCATATTCGATAGTCTTCAAAATTCATTTTTGTTACATACGAACTTTGACAGTTCCTTCCTTAAGGTAGGTTCCGAGGTACCTTGAGTTTGACAGATGATTCCTTACCTCGACTGAGGAAAAATTTCGAGTCGAGCACGTTTATGTCAATTATAACTACCGATGGTAGTGAGAAAGGCTGAGTCGAGTCGAATAAGTTTTGAAGAAACGTCTTAGAATATGGGTGTATGACTTAGGAGTCCGACGGTCACATGAGTGCTTTATGAAAATATTCCATTCGCATGTAACTTCAGTAAGACCCGATCAAATGACTGCTCGTATTCATTAATTGCCTTACTGGTACACACTCGGGCTTACGAACTAATGACTGGGAATTTAGGTCAATCCTTGGTACTGTTTCTACATCTAACTAGGAATAACTTGTGCCATATACATAATATCTATACGAGGTTAGTCGGAAAGGGGGTACTAATCCGCGGACCTTTTAGTGTATCACAGATCTGATGATTGTTTTAAAGAAAGTGTTAAAATTTCACAATTCGATAAAATATTTTTTTCAAAAATTCTTTATCCCTGCCTTAGTTACGAATTCAGAAAGTGAAGCTTCTGATCCGTGACGACAAATATGACCTAAAATGTAAACACAGCTGATCATAGCTGAGGATAGGAAGAATTTAGCGTATTTTTTATGAAATCTTTGAACAGCTATTTCTCTTGAACTAATGACTTTTGGAGAAAGTTGTAGAACAATAGTTATCCATTATTATGGGTACTTTAACACCCTTTCGGCTTAGTACCCCCATTCCGACTAACCTTGTATAGTCGCCGGCAAGTAACTTGGCATAGTTTTGGTGTAGTGGGAGTAAGTTCGCGCATGTACACTTAGTGCAACAAAAAATGGTCACTTTTGTTGCTTGTCATTATTCTATGGTTATTGCCATAATTTATTTTTACTCAAAAATGCTTGTAATGTGGTTATTATATTGACAACCTTCTTTGAGCAAAGTCGACGTTTCCGCGCTACTTGAATAGGCGCCAGCAAAATTGTATGGAATTTCATTGCTGGTGAGTTTTAGCCACCAGCAATTTCCTTTGAAAATCCATCATTGTCGAGTTTTGTTTCAGAAATAGTCTGGTGCAAAAAGTTTTTATTCAGAATTTGGCTGTATAGGTACAGGCAGCACAATCATCAGTGCCTAATTTAAAAATAAATATAAATCTTGGAAAGGCGGTCCTGAATTTTAGTAACTATATTTATAACAATAATTGCTACTTAAAATAAAATTTAGTATACTAAGCTGCTTTTAATTAAATTACTCGCATTGTTTGAGTAAAGCACTATACAAGCCTTGGTCCGCAATGACTGCGCTGCTGGCCACGCTATGATGGCCACGAGCTTAGTTTAGCTACGCTCTCGGCCTTCAAGCTTGGTCATTATTGCAGCCCTTGCTGTCCGCGCTATAAAGGCCTCGATGTTCGGTCTCGGCCTTTATTCCAGCTTGTCCATCAAGAGTTGCAATGCTGACCGCGCTGTGGTGGCCTGGAGCTGCGCTACACTGCGCTCTCGGCCATCATCAGTGCTGCCAGCAACGCACTCATTACAGACCGCGGCAGTAATGTACTATTAAACATGTCCATTTAGAAGAAAGGAAGAAAAGGGAGGAATTCTCTTCTCTACTCTTGCCAAGTTACATGCCGGCGGCGACTAACACCCATATTCTAAGACGTTCCTCTAAAACTTACTCGACTTAGGTCGGCCTTGAAAACATCTTCAAAATTGTATTCTTAGTCGCAATTTCAAGTGAAATTTGAGGTTCCTCGACTGAGGGGTCCTCAAATGAGTCGAGGTAGAGTGGAGTCATTACATCATAATTTTGTTTATCTGCATCGCCCAAATAACGCCGCGATAAATAGTTGTAAGAAATATCGTAAACATATTCGATAAAGTCTTCAAACTTAATTTTTGTTGCATACGAACTTTGGCACTTCCTTCCATAGGGTAGGTTCCGAGGTACCTCGAGTTTGACAGATGATTTCTTACCTCGACTGAGGAAAAATCTTGAGTCGAGGACGTTTATGTCAACTATAACTACCTATGGTAGTGAAAAAGGCTGATTCGAGGTGGAGTCGAGTCGAGTAAGTTTTGGAGGAACGTCTTAGAATATGGGTGTAAGTATACATAAAAATTAAAATAATCAATTGCCGTGCATTAGTCTCGGAAAAATGCGAAAATGGCTCGATAGATTTGATTTTTTTTTTGTTCGCCTCAATTCTGGGTTGGTTAAGGAAAAAAGAATATAAGGAAAAATTAAAAAAAAAACAAATTTGCTACGAAGTCCACCGTGTCGTCTAGCAGGTAATATCTATACTAATATTATAAAGAGGAAAGATTTGTATTTAACGAATAAACTTAAAAACTACAGGACCGATTTCAAAAATTCTTTTGCCGTTAGAAAGCTACATTATTACTGAGTAACATAGGCTATATTTATTACTGGAATAAAACTTCTTACGCGGGCGGAGCCGTGAGGACACAGCTAGGTAATAAAATCGTAACGATACTAAAACAGTAGGTACATTAAATATTTTTGGAAAATAGTCAGTGCAACGTATCTTAGAAACGATAGGTACTGATGATGCCAAAAATGTGCTATTCAAAAACTTGAAAAACGTGTATCCCCTCCATTTTTAGATTGATTTTATTTATTTTTTCAATGTTCCATAACTATACCTTTTTTGATATTAAAAAATTCAATTAAATTCTTCCTAATATCTTAAAGTACTCAACTACCGAATTTTCAGAACAGTGGAAACGCAAGAAAATTTATCATTTTCACAGATGATTAATACAATTTCAAGAAAACTATACACAATAATCCTAGTGAGTTATTTACACAACTGGTTAGCAATAGAGGCATTTCTTGGAAGTATGATAGAAACAAATATTAATTTTTGTGTGAGGTTAAACAAATATTAGTAGCAACATTCAGTAGTTAGAGCTTAAGCCGGCCATACATGCCTATAGCAGTTAGGCTCCGTTCCCACTATGTCGTGACGATAAATTTATCGTTGGACGACTGTCGTCTCTAGCTGTTCCCATTAGAACGACTGTTTGTCGTCATTTTTTTTTATCGTTTAGCGACTATCGTATCTAGCTGTTCCCATTGGATCGCGACGACATTTTATTGTTTCATGACAGTCGCTTTGTCGTTTGCACATCAGTAGCAAGCTACGACGAGACGATATTTTTATCGTGGCCATGACAGATAGTCGTGACAACGATACATTACGATGTCGTGACGATACATTTATCGTTGGACGACTGTCGTGCTAGCCGTTCCCATTGACTCGACAATCTGTCGTCACTGCAAAAACAAGTCGTGAACGACAGTTAATCGTGCCGTCTTATATGTGAACACCTCCATTTAAATACACAAGCCACGACACTTTAAACGACACGAAAATCTGTCGTCACGAAATAGTGGGAATGGGGCCTAAGACCGCGTTCCCACTTTGTCGTGTAGTTTTAAGTGTCGTGGCTTATATATTTAAATGGAGGTGTTCACATATAGGACGCCACTATTAACTGTCGTCCACGACTTTTTTGCAGTGACGACAGATTGTCAAATCAATGGGAACGGCTAGCACGACATTCGTAAAACTATAAAAAAACGTTACGACTTATTGTGGCGGCAAATCATGTGTCGTTATTGCTACTATCTATCGTAGCCACGATAAAAATATTGTCACGATCCAATGGGAACAGCTAGATACGACAGTCGTTCAACGATAAAATATTTCGACGACACAGTGACGATAAACAGTCGATATAATGGTAACAGCTAGAGACGACAGTCGTCCAACGATAAATTAATCGTCACGACATAATGGGATCGCGCCCTAAGTCAGTGATCAAAATACACGGACCGCTCGTTCAGTCAACGTCAACTGCTCGACAAGTCACAATTTCAAATCAATGGAGTAGCACACTGGGTAATTTATTTACACATAGTGGCAGCCAGGCCCAGACTGGCCATACGGGTAAATCGGGCAAACGGCCGATGGCCCGGTCACACAGTCGGAGAAATCGAAAGAGTGAGGGGAACGTCAAAAAAAAGGTAGTCCAACTATCGCCTATCGCTTGAAAAAGAAGCCGCAAATCAAATATCGTTTATTTGTCAATGTAGATATATTACAATAGATGGTAAGTAAGAAATTAGTTCGCTACATTGTATCCATACAGATATACAAATTAGTTTGGTTTTTGTAATTCTAATCTAGGTACTTAACGCTAGTGAATTTATAATTATAATATCTATTAACACCAATTATGTCTATCCTTGTAATTATTATATTAAACATATCATTATAGAAACATAAATATAATTGTAACAGTTTTTCCATATTTATATATTTATTCTATCTCTATCAGTCATAAATTCAGTCCTAGTATAGTAACACTTATTTATTAAAAAATGTTTTAATTTCTTTTTGAAGAGAGGTAAGTTTAAAGTTCTAATTTCCTGAGGTAATCTATTATATATTTGTGGAGCTTTCACAAAGATACTTTTACTGAAAAGAGCTGTATTGCCATGTTTCACCTGTTCCGCAAATTGTTTGTGTTTGTAAATGCACCCAAGATACAGGAGAAAGATCCTATGGCAAAACGTGTAAAAAAGATAATAAATAGCAATATTTGAGCGTTAACATAGTTTTTAAATGGTTACATTTAATGAGCTATAACTCGATAAATACTAATAATTGACAGTAGCTGTAATACAAAAAAATGTTCTACTTAAAATAACCCTTCTATTGATATATCACTCATTGCTAGAGGAGGGGTAGACCAAAAGGCCCACTCTCCTTTCATTCCCAAGCGATTAGACGGACGACGTTTTTTTTCTTTTTTAGACGCTCCCCTCACTCTTTCTCCCGTATCTTGGGTGCATTTACAAACACAAACAATTTGCGGCTTCTTTTTCAAGCGATAGGCGATAGTTGGACGACCTTTTTTTTTGACGTGCCCCTCACTCTCGATTTCTCCGACTGTGTGACCGGGCATTTGCCCGTATGACCAGTCAGGGCCTGCCCTGGACGATCAGTCAGACAGTAGATTCGGTTATATCTATGACAATCACGATCTCTATAACATATCCCACCTGTTTGTATAATCTATGGCACATGACATTGATACGAGGTGCGTCATCGGTACACAATCACGTTATCCTCAGCCGAGTTCCACTTACAACTACATACAACAGGTGGCCAGTCACGTGATCAATCGAATGTTGTTGTGATCACTGTATACAAGCTGTAAGAAGAATCGAGATTTTGACCTTCATTTTTCAGAAATGCATGTTGTTTTGTTTTTTGAGGATTCTAGTTTGACCGGGGCTCCTGGCTAATAACTAACCGCGCGGATCATACGATTTGCGAGGTTAAGTTGCGCTTGCCGCTGTCAGTCCTAGGATGGGTGAACGTTCGTTAAACATCGAGACCCCTCTGTGCCTCGGAGAGCACGTTAAACAGTCCGTCCCGCGTTTCATACCGGTTTAACCTTAGAGTATCGGCATTGCCCAGTAAGGGAACGCACCCATACTACGTGACCCATTTTTTACTATTTTTTATCCCCCTCCCCCCTCGGTGACCACCCGTAATATATGCCAATACCCCTCCCCCCTCGCCGTCTAGTTTTCATGTAGCACCATATGGTTTTAAATCATTTTTTGCAAACAGAAAGTTAAACATTTTTTTTAACTCGTATGTGCGACAGTGTTGCCACCTGTAAGTTCTAAAAGCGCTAAACTCTGCGCGCCATATTTGAATATGAGAGAATATTGACTACGTGACGAAAACCTAAGACCCCCACCCGCCCCTGTGACCAAGCGTGGTATTTTGAAGACACCCCCCCCCCCCCCCCCTGAACGGGTCACGTAGTACGGGTACGTTCCCTAACTGGGTTGCGGAGGTCTGATGGCAGCCGCTCCGTGTAAAATACTGGTATTCAGCCGCATCTGGTTAGACTGGAAGCTGACCCCAACATAGTTGGGAAACTATACCTTAAGGTGTATTACCTTTTCATTCCCTTACTGTACCAATGTACTTATGTTTTGAACGTGACAAGATAGGTAAGTACTCATTTAATCCGTACAGTGAACGCCAGTCGTCGGTGTACTCCGCCAAGAATAAGATTGACAAGCAGATCATTTTGGGACCCAGTGCATAATATCAGCAAGCACATTGGGTCACCCGCGCGACGGCGACGCGGCGACGGCGCAACGAGTATTCCCAAGGAGGGTTGATGTCAGGCAGGCGGCCGGTCATAAAACAATAAGATAAATACGGTCGCTATTATACCTATTGATAATATTATATTGATATTATTGTAATATATAGATATATATATAAAGTATATATTTTGTTAGTACTTATGTATTATTTTGTTTTTAATAATTTTTATTTACCTTTTCAATATTTGTTTTAAATTCTTTTTTGTACCTTTTTCGAAGTGCTTAATTTTTGACCCAAAGGTTGACTGGCAGAGAATACCATGAACATTAAGTCCGCCTTATGTACCACCAATTGTACATGAAGTTTAAACAAATAAACAAGCCAAAACCTCTAACAACATGGATTTATGAAATACATGTTGTGCCGACCCCACCTGGTGTGGGATAAGGGCAGGAAGAAGAAGAAGACCCTCATTGATCAGACTGAAGTTAAACAGCGTTGTAACTTCAAGTATTAGTAAATCGATATGTATGTACATACTTATGTTTTGAACGTAACAAGACCTGTAAGTACTCATTTAATCCGTACAGTGAAGGCCAGTCGTCATATAATTTTCATACAATTTATCATTTTATAGCGAGCTCCGAGACCGCTTATCAAAAGTAATTAGGTCGACAAACACTAGATGATGTTTGCAAATGTCTGTCAAGAGTATTTGTTTGATGTTTAGAGATAATTTTATTATTGTTCCGCTTGGAAACAGTTCTAGGAATGACACATTTTTATTACGTTTACGAAATTGTATTATGTGGTTTGTAACTTGTTATTGTAGTTTCATACACTACCTAAAATATGTTTAAATACGAATATTTTCTTGACTCACTAGTATTATATTCTAGGGCTATTTTCAGCCTATTGAAGGTTTGATAGTTATTCATAACTGTCTATACACATACATACATTCACGCCTTTTTCGCATGGGATAGGCAGAAACTATAGAACGCCACATGCTACGATCCTTACATACTCCTTTCACTTCATCCACATTCATAAATCTTGTCATACACGCATACGGCTGAGTGCACTACGCACCTGTCCCTTGTGAAGAACATCACCAATAACATCGATGTATCTTGTAGTCTAGAACAGTGTTCCGCAAAGTGTGTGCCGCGCCACACTGGTGTACCGTGGTCATTAATTGGTATGCCGCGGGAAAAATCTATTTATTGATGAGAGCAGCCCTGTCAACGATTTCTCCAAATTTGGATCGCCTTTGCCCAGGGCCGCGCCAACCCCCCACAGCGCCTGTGTGCGAAACCTATGAAGCGCCTCTTTTTTTCACGAAACTTCATGTTTCAACTTATTTTTATTTTTATTATTTGTTAATTTTGACCGAAATAAATGTCCTCCAGTTTTATATACTTAGATAATATTTTCGTAAATAGGTAAAACCAGTTCGCTTCCGCTTGCCAATTTTAATATATATTCTTTTTTTACTATCACTCATCGTGAAAACACGTTAAAACAATCATTAACACACAAACTATATATTGTTTTTAGTGCTAGAACTTAATCTTATTATAAAAAAAATCAATGCGCACCTTGCACACACTTTCGATTGAATGATTGTTCAATTGTTTTGGCTCTCTCGTTTCTTATGGTGCGTCCAGACCTGACGAACGCTCCGCGAATGCGCAGCACGCGCGCGGCGCGCGAGCCGTGCGCGAGCGTCGCGCGGAACTTTGTACGAACATGAAATGCACGCGCGCAGCTCGCGAGCGGCTCGCAAACGGCTCGCGCGCTGCGCGCGATCGGCGCGCGAGCGGCGCATTCGCGGCGCGTTCGTCAGGTCTGGACGCACCATTAAAGTCGGGGAATCCCCGTGATCCCACCCCGCTTGCGCCGCACGCATCGCATCGGGTTGCGTTCATAAACTCATTCAACTTTTGATTTTAACGCTGAGCTCGTAACTAATGTAAACTAAAACCCAAAGCGTAATTAAACCACAAACGTGCATAGTATCTTGGGAGACTTGTACAATAAGCGCAATATATATTTTGTTATTTACAAGGCATATGTTGCGCCTATTCTACCTAGTTACTTATCGATACTCCACTACAAAGACTATGTTGTTGTGTAAGTGTAACAAAAATAATTTCGATGGCGGCGCCCCTATTGTCTTGGCGCCTGTGTGCGCCGCACACTCCGCACATAGGAGCGGCGCGGCCCTGCCTTTGCCCAATAAAACAAGCTTGTTTCGCATTAAATACAACTTATGCTTTAAAATTAAGTGTAAGTTACTAAGTTGATCAAAATTTAAGAATAAACGATAATTATATGATTAAAATTTGATTTTTTATTTATGGTGTACCTCTGAAATTGCCTGATTTCGTTCCAAGGAACACCCTTGAACACAAAAAGTTTGCGGAACACTGCTCTAGAGCGTCCTCTACCGGCGTTTCCATTGACATCCATCTTCTATACGTAGGTATAATCTAATCTAATCTAATACCTTTAAACGAGCAATTCTTGTACATATATATATTCTGAATCTCGGAAACGGCTCCAACGATTGTCATGAAATTTAGTATGCAGGGGGTTTCGGGGGCGATAAGTCGATCTAGCTAGGTTTCTATTTTAGAAAACGTCATTTTATCCGTGTTTTCAGGCAATGAAAAACTGCTACAATAACATTAGAATATGAAGGTAAATTTCGCCACGGTGTAAAAGCTTAAAATGTGTCAGGTGGGAAATCGGGCGGTCCCGAATTCAGAAAACTCAGTTCGAATCCAGGTGGTTATTTTTTTCCTTTTTTTTCCCCTTTTTTTCTTTCCAAAAAACACGATTTACAAAAAAAAAACCGAGCAAAGCTCGGTCATCCAGGTACTACTCATTATATGAGTGAGTATAAACCCTTCTTTTCGGGATTCTAACATGCAAGGCTTATTGAAGGCACCACAAACAGGCTGAATAACCCGTAAATTAAGATAGTTACCTTTAAAATACGGTATGACGTCATACCCCTAAACTCTGGTTACCTGAATATTACAATACTTAAATATATTTCGGTACCGAAATGTAGTCTGTAAATGCGAATCGGTATGTTCCGGTATCGGTACCTAAACCTTTATAAATAACGGTTTTCATTGATGAACCGCCGCGCCAGCCTGTCCTTCGCTATGAACGCTCCAGATGGCATTAGTATGATTCATTCATCATTCGATGTTTTTCGGTACCGAAATAGTCCTCTTACTTCCTCTTAGCCTTTTCCCAATTATCTTGGGGTCAGCTTCCAGTCTAACCAGATGCGGCTGAATACCAGTATTTTACACGGAGCGACTGCCATCAGACCTCCGCAACCCAGTAACTGGGCAATGCCGATATCCTAAGGTTAAACTGTTTGTCAGACTTTCGGGCTTCTGACTACCCGTAACGACTGTCATAGGTATTCGTATGACAACCGGGACCGACGACTTAACGAAATACCGAAAACCGGGTACCGACATAGTAAAAAGGTTAAATAAAGGTATGGCCCAACCTTTATAAGAAAACGGTATCCTAATGGTGCGTCCAGACCTGACGAACGCGCCGCTCGCGAGCTGCGCGCGTGCATTTCATGTTCGTACAAAAGCTATCGCGCCGTCCGAGCGGCGCATTCGCGGCGCGTTCGTCAGGTCTGGACGCACCATGATATTTTAAATGATAATGATTTTTATTTCTGTAAATAAATCTGTTACAGACACTTTTACAAGTCAATGTAATGTTTTTTTTTTAAGACTAGATAGCGCCGGCATTTCCTATCTGACTAGCTCTGAGAAGAAAAGCCAAAACAAACTCAGAGGTCAAAGTCTCTTTTAAAGTCCAGACATTGTAGTACACGAACTATGCGAGTGAAACGATGTAGGGCAACGTCGGGAATGGCCTTTTGAGGAAAGTGCCAAAGGAGGTTCGAGTTGACCTGTCCTAACTGACGGCACATCTGCATCAGTCATCGCGGAGCTCAAACCTTCTAGGGAGCTCAACAACCCGACCGCTGCACGACGCAATCAATCAGTTGGACATTTGTGTGGGTCACAAAAAAATATACACTCAAGAACCGCCAAACGTTTACAAAATTCGTGTATAAAGCTACCCTACATGGTACTCACATTCACAATTTATTAAAAAAATAAAATAAAGAATAAGGCGGTGATAAAATAATAATAATCATTGAAAAAATAATTAAATTGTAAAATGTCAAAAGGATAAAAAATAATAATATCATGTAAAATAATTTCAATAATTACAATGATGTGTCTGTGACAACAGCGAGCGGCTCAATTCTAAGCATTTTTATCGTCCATATAATCTTTAACTTTATAGAAACCCTTTTCGCATAGTTTCTGCTTTACATAGGACTTGAATTTATTAAGACTTAAGTCTTGAATATTGCTTGGAATTTTGTTGTAAAAGCGTATACTTTGGCACCTAAATGAGTTACTAATTTTTTGGAGCCTAGTCATTGGTAGGATAAGCTTATTTTTATTTCTAGTATTGACGTTATGGATGTCGCTATTCTTAGAGAACAAACTGAAACTAAAGGTATCGTAACCCCGAATCGTAACCACTTTTATTCCCTGCCACAAATATTTTTATTGTAATCCACACTTAAGCAACAAGTCAATTGGACATAATTGTCCGTTATAATACCAGTGATCATTGTTAACAATACCGACCTACATCGGCCTAGTAGGGCTGTCACCCGACACAGCCGACACCGGACAACGATATCAAAAACCCCGGACATTTGCTCGAAATCGGGTTTTTTCCCCGGACGTCCTAGATAACGCCGGGGCTCGTGATTAATTACCAACCGCGCGGGTCATACGATTTATGATGGGTGACCGTTCGTTACACATCGAGACCCCTCCGTGCCTCGGAGAGCACGTTAAATTATCGGTCCCGGGTGCCATACGAGTACCTATGACAGTCGTTACGGGTAGTTAGAAGCCCGAAAGTCTGACAACATGAGTATCGGCATTACCCGGTAACTGGGTTGCGGGTCTGATAGCAGTCGCCCCGTGTAAAATACTGGTATTCAGTCGCATCTTGTTAGATTGGAAGCTGACCCCAACATAGTTGGGAAAAGGTGTACGCCCTAGAAAAGATACGAATTTTTTTATGTAAGTACCTAAGTACTAAAATACTTAACTTAAAAAATTCGTACCCATGCCATATACGTGTATGTATTAGGTCCCCACCTATGAAATCAGCGTTTTGTATGGAGAATTTTAAAGAAGTTGCATTTTTCATACTAACATTTTATTAATTTATTTAACAACTATGAACACTAATGTTTTAAAACTTTTATGCACTAATGTTTAAAAACTAAGATAACGTATGCCACTTAGATTATGCGACAAAAATTAGTTTTGGCTAAGTTAAAACAAAAATAGTGGTCATTTCTGCTAACAAAAAGAGGAGTCATTTTTAAGGTATTTTTTATGTTTAAAAAACTATAAGTAATAAGGTTTTTTTACTACTGGTAGTTGTCTATGATGGTCATTATTCGATATAATATCAAGCAATCGATCAATATTTTAAATCATTGAAGTGACGAGGTTCTCTATTTGTGAGAAAAAAACGCCAATTTCATAGGTGGGGACCCAATATGTGCTGCGTAAAACTAATTGCTGAAATAGTTAACGAACGAAACTGCCAACTTGACGTGCGCCCGGGTTTCACTCGGACACTTTTTGAGAACCCCCGGACGCCCACCCAATCTCGGACAAATCCGGACGCCCACCCAATCTGGGACAAATCCGGACAGTTGGCAGCCCTAGTTTGGTGTTACAAATGTCTTATTTATGACGCCGTTAAGACATAAACGTCCGACATAAAAACATGTTGTTTCGATATCTATCTAAGTATTGTGCTATCAAAACGTGCACGCCAAATTTTATGTGTTAGTTGCGACGGATTGGCGACCAAAATAAGATAAAAATCTTTTTTACAAAAAATTTAAACCAACATCAAAAAAGAATAAAATAATTACCATATAAAATTAACAGTTTCAGAAGTCGGTGCTGATCCACGCTGAACCAAATTGAAGGCACCGGCTTCTGAAACTGTTAATTTTATATGGTAATAATTTTATTCTTTTTTGAAATCGGTTTAAATTTTTTGTAAAACGTTATTTTTTTCATTTTAGTGGCCTTGATTAAAACTTGGTTGGACCTACTAAAGACGCTGCTCGTAACATAATCACATCATCACAATATGCGTACTGTTCGTCATTGAGGAGTTCCATTGTCTATCTCCGAAGTTCTTCATCAGATCTTCACCAAATTTAAATGGGACCAACTTCGAAGTATACCCTATCCATTAAAAAAAGAATCATTAAAATCGGTTCACAATTGGCGAAAATATCGATGAACATACACAAAAAAAAATAAAAATAACGTACATACAGACGAACATAGTAACCTCCTCCTTTTTGGAAGTCGGTTACAAATAATTTCTGTTTTGTTCAATTAATAAGGAGCTCATGGCCGATTACCAACCGCGCGGATTATAAGATTTGTATAAGATTTGTGCGCTTGCCGCGGTCAGTCCGTCTAAGGGTGACCATTCGCTATACATCGAGACCCCTCCGTGCCTCACAGAGCACGTTAAACAGTGTGTCCCGGGTGTCATACGAATACCTATGACAGTCGTTACGGGAAGTCAGAAGCCCGAAAGTCTGACAACTGGTGGCTCAGGATATCGGCACTGCCCAGTATCTGGGTTGCAGAGGTCTGATGGCTGTCGTTCCGTGTAAAATAATGGTATTTAATCGCATCTGGTTAGACTGGAAGCTGACCCCAACATAGTTGGGAAAAAGCTAGGCAATGCCGATATCCTAAGGTTAGACCAGTTGTCAGGCGTTTAGGCTTGGTTGCGGTGCATGCTTTTGCGAATCCCGCGACCCCGGCCGAACGGTCAGGAGGAGGAACACCGTTGGTTTTTAGCCGGTAAGAGTCCAGCAGACCCCCCCGCCTTCCCCCGGCAAGGGACATCCATGAGGATTTTCCAACGATAGAAAAAAGGCGTTTAGGCTTCTGACTCCCCGTAGCAACTATCATAGGTATTCGTCGTACGACACCCGAGACCGACTGTTTAACATGCTCTCCGAGGTACAGAGCAGTCTCGATGTATAACGATCGGTCACCCATCCACGGACTGACCGCGGCAAGCGCAGCTTAACCTCGCGCCTGGTAATTAGCCACGAGCCCTTCAATGACGCAATAGAGAGTGGTATTACGTATTTTGATCACTAGCGGGCGATGACTCATCCATCACGCGGTGTTATCGACCACCACACACCCACTAAGCTCTTGTTATTATAATTCATTTGATTGATACGCGTACGCGTCGAGGACGCATTCTGATATGTTTTTGTAGGTATTATTATTCATTTGCGTTTTTTAGGGTTCCGTACCAAAAGGGTAAAACGGGATCCTATTACTAAGACTCCGCTGTCCGTCCGTCTGTCACCAAGCTGTATCTCATGAACCGTGATAGTTAGACAGTTGAAATTTTCACAGATGATGTACCTCATCATCAATCTACCTTGTTTTCCCTATCACATAATTATATAATATCATATATATATATTACAATATTTATAAATGTATAGTACCTGGATGACCGAGCTTAGCTCGGTTTTTTTTTTGGTAAATCTTGTTTTTTGGTTAGAAAAAAAAAAGGAATTAAATGGTCTAAAAAAAAGAAAATAAACTTTAAATTAAATCGATCCCATCAATTTATTACATTATACAACTAATTTATTAAAACAATATAAAAGTTTGTCGCGAGAAATACAATTTTATGAAGTACATAGGTACATTTTTTCTTAGAATTACTACACTTTACATTTATTAGTTATTGTACATACATATTGCATTCTTGTTTATTTAGTATCTCCCGACAAGCTTTTATAATATTTAAATAAATTAGTTGTATAATGTAATAAATTGATGGGATAGATTTAATTTAAAGTTTATTTTCTTCTTTTTAGACCATTTAAATAAAAGCTTGTTTTTAAAAATGTTTTTTGTACTATTCATTTATTTATTTTTTAGTCGGTATATCATGTTGAAATTTAGAACGGTCTTTCATAATTGAACGCGTATACAACATTTCATGTCTGTACTGCTAAACATTGAGGAGTTCCCTAGTCAGGACCCAACCCTGAGAGCAGCAACCATGTCACGGTAAAACGTAAAACCGGCTATCATAATAAAACGCGTACACAAAATTTCGTGTCTGTGCTGCTAAACATTGAGGAGTTCCCTAGTCAGGACCCAACCCTGAGAGCAGCAACCATGTCACGGTAAAACTTAAAACCGGCTATCATAGTAAAACGCGTACACAAAATTTCGTGTCTGTGCTGCTAAACATTGAGGAGTTCCCTAGTCAGGACCCAACCCTGAGTGCAGCAACCATGTCACGGCAAAACTTAAAACCAGCTATCACAATAAAATGCGTACCCAAAATTCGTGTCTGTGCTGCTAACCATTGAAGAGTTCCCTAGTCAGGACCAAACCCTGGGTGCAGCAACCATGTCACGGTAAAACTTAAAACCGGCTATCATAATACAATGCGTACACAACATTTCGTGTCTGTGCTGTTGAGCGTTGAAGAGTTCCTTTATCTGGAGCTAATCCTGGATGTCGATTCAGGTCATGCTTACCAAAAAAATGTATTGTCATCGGAAATGAACCAACATTTTTAAATTCAACTCCTTAGGATAAGAGGAAGTGATTCAAAATTCAGTTGCAAGATTTCAACCGAACATACATACATACAAACATTGCAAGTGAAATAAAAGCGTATAAAAAGAAAAATAAATTATAAAAGCTTGTAAAAAAAAAGAAGGAACTTAAAAAAAGGGAAAAAAATAATCAGCAGGACTCGAACCAGGATTTTCAGGTTTTCGTGACCGCCCGATTTCCCACCTGAGCTATTATAACATTGTAAACGGAGGCGAAATTTACTTTCGTATTCTAATGATATTGTAGCAGCTTTTCATTGCCTAAAAACACCGATAAAACGACATTTTTTTTAAATGAAACCTAGCTAGATCGATTTATCGCCCCCGAAACCCCTCTGCATACTAAATTTCATGAAAATCGTTGGAGCCGTTTCCGAGATTCAGATTATATATTATACAAGAATTGCTCGTTTAAAGGTATAAGATATATATACCTATATGTAAGTATTATGTCTATGTATGGTGTGTAGTATATATTTTGCAGCAGTACACCATGGACTACCCCCTCTATCTTATTCATTGACTTCCTGTTCATCCAAAGGTTGTCTGGTAGATATCGCTATCAGCGATAAGACCGCCATTGTACCCTTTAATGTTTGTTATTGTATAAGAGCTGTGTTACAATTTTGGTGTACAATAAAGTATATTCTATTCTATTCTACCTATTTATATTGCCGCTATAACAACAAATACTAAAAAAACAAAATAAAATAAATATTTAAGGGGGCTCCCATACAACAAACGCGATTTTTTTGCTCGATATTAATAACGGCAACAAGTAGACGCTTGAAATATTCACAGAATATTTAGTTATATATTCACTTTAAAAATTCGTGCGTTAGTCCGACTCGCACTTGGTCGGTTTTTATCGGCTTAAATCTTCAAAGGATTACAAAGAGGTGTGTTTTGATACCTAGACGTGACGTCACCAACATACTTTGAACTGCGGACACACCCACAGCAAGTCAAGTCAAGTTTTACGAAGTAAGCGAGCACTTGTTGTAATTATTTGCGCAGTTTAGGTTGCTGGTGGATCTGGCGCGTAATGGAGGATAGCCTATTGTTACAGACAACATGCACGCAATCATAGACGTCAACCTGCTTGTAGATGATCTTGCGGACCGTTTCTACGTTACCGGGCAGTTATTGGCGAGACCTGAAGGGTCTCCAACCAATGGGGTCGAAGTAAAATACTTAACCTAAGCTACCTACTACTCTCTAACATCATGACTACCTAGTAAAAACAGTACGGAGCACGTGTCGAACTGAAAATTTCCTCTAAGAAAAAAAATCGCACTTATAAGTAGTCCAACTATTTCTTCCTCTTTTTTTGTTTTATCGTTGGAAAGTCCTCATGGATGTCCCTCGCCCACGGAAGGCGAGGGCGTCTGCCGGACTCTTACCGGCTAAAAACCAACGGTGTTCCTTCTCTTGACCGTTCGGCCGCGGTCGCTGGATTCGCAAAAGCATGCACCGCAACCCCGGCAGAACTATTTCTTCCTCCTAACCTTTTCCCAACTATGCTGGGATTAGCTTCCAGTCTATCCAGATGCGCCTGAATACCAGTTTTTTACACGGAGCGACTGTCATCAGACCTCCGCAACCGAGTTACTGGACAATGCCGATATCCTAAGGTTAGACCGGTTGTCAGACTTTTGGGCTTCTGAGTACCCGTAACGACTGTCATAGATATTCTTATGACACCCGGGACCGACGGTTTAGCGTGCTCTCCGGGGCACGGTGCTCTTCATATCATGCTAAATTCAATGCCCACCAAATAAGTTTCTAAATTCAGCGTAAGCACGCCTAAGCATGTTATAGCAAGCTTTTGAATACGCAATCAAAATCTTTCACAGGATGCGCGTCTAACGTCTTTGGTCTGTTGAAGTACTTACATCTAAAACTTCTTCTTCTTCTTCCTGCCCTTAATCCACACTAGGTGGGGTCGGCACAACATGTATTTCATAAATCCATGTTGTTAGAGGTTTTGGCTTATTGTTTTATGACCGGCCGCCTGCCTGACATCAACCCTCCTTGGGAATACTCGTTGCGCCGTCGCGCGGGTGACCCAATGTGCTTGCTGATATTATGCACTGGGCCCCAAAATGATATGCTTGTCAATCGTATTGCCGACAATTAAGCAGAGTATGTCTTACATCTAAAACTATCCACCTTTTTGCGAATGATATATTACAACAATTCGGGAGTTGATTAAAAAGTTAGGAAGAATTTAATTCTTATTATATCAAAAAAGGTATAGAAAGAAAACGATCGTTGAAAAAAAAAATACAATCTAAAAATGAAGGAGATGCACGTTTTTCAAGTTTTTGAATGGCGCATTTTCTGTCCTTGTCGCTCGAAACGGACAATGTACGGAGTAATGTCAAGTTTCTATGAAGTTTTTGAAGTATGACGTCATCATTCAATAGTGCGGTCTCTGTCTAGTCAACCATTTTAAATCGCTTATAACTTGGGCATTTTATTATATACTAGCTGTGTCCTCACGGGTCCGCCCGCGTAAGAAGTTTTATTCCAGTAATAAATACAGCCTATGTTACTCAGTGATAATGTAGCTTTCTAACGGGAAAAGAATTTTTGAAATCGGTCCAGTAGTTTTCAAAGTTTATTCGTTACATACAAAAATACAAATCTTTACTCTTTATAATATTGGTATAGACTAGCGACCCGCACCGGCTTCGCAGGAGTGCAATGTAGATACTAATGTGGAGCAAATAAACCTTCCTCTTGAAGAATCACTCTATTGCTGAAAACGGCAAAATTCGTTGCGTAGTTTAATTTAAAATATCTAAGCGTACAGACAGCGGGAGCGAGTTTGTTTTATACTATGTTAAAGATTTCATTGGTTTTGTAATTGTTGCCTACATTTTTTGTAAAAGTTTCGAGTCAATTATAAAAAAAAACATCGTCAACTACCCTAGAACAGTTAATCACAATGAATAATGACTTGAGATAGGTCATCATACTCAATTCAACAATAATGGACCATTCAATTGTTTGTGACAAACGAATGTATTGTGAACGCCACTATTAGCGTATGGCCAGACATGGTTAGGAGGTCACGAGCATGCTTTTCCAGCGAATGGACATGCATAATAGGGTTGCCAGATTATGAATAGATTCATATTTAGCCGGACATTTTTCCCTGAAAGACTGACAAAATGATTTTTAAGGGAAAAAAATTTGATGCGTGAGTCGCTCGCGCGCTTTCGTTAGGCATCTTGTGGCGGAGCGGCGTTGACCAAAAGCCTAACAAAAGCCGGACTTATACAAGGTTAGTCGGAAAGGCGGTACTAAGCCGCGGGCCACCTAAAGTATCACTGATGACTATTTTAAAGAAAGTGTTAAAATTTCAAAATTCGATAATTTTTATTTGCATGCAAAAGGATTTTTATTTTAGTTTTTTCAAAAAAAGAACATACCTGCTTTAGTTATGAATTCAGAAAATTAATTTTCTAATCCCACTGACCCCAAATATGACCTGAATTGTAAAAACAACTGATCATAGCTATGCACAGATAGATTTTAGCATACTTTTTACGAAATATTTCTCTTAAACTATCCAAGTTTTGGGGAAAGTTCTAGAACAAAAGTTATCCCTTATTATGGGTACTGTAACACCTTTTCGGCTTAGTACCCCCTTTCCGACTAACCTTGTATATCGGGTGTAAAAATACCCTTAACGAAGCCGAGAGCCACGTATTCTTCACATCATTACGAAGATTTTTTGGTATTGGACCATACCTGGGAACCGAATGTTTATACAGATAGTGAAGGTCAAAGTCACCATATTTTTGTACGTTTTTCACGAAAACTAAGTTTAAATGTTATTACTAAAAATTCTTCTATACAAACATTATCAACATTTTCGAAATGTAGGCACAGTCTGCTGCGCGCGCGCTTGCATTGCCCGCTACAATTTAAAGCAGTTTTTAATACCAACAAAAAATAATATCGTTTCCCAGCAATTATTTTTGCTGTATGTTACTTAGCTTGATGTACAGTATGCGTAGACTTCGGCTTCGTTAAGGGTATTTTTACAACCAATATATTTGACCGGACACGACGGTAAAAAGCCGGTCACCACCCAACATGCATTACCTACGCCCTTTTTGAAATAATGCTATGACGTCATTTGACGACACACGGGTCTGTTCGATCCCCAAATCGGGCAGTGTTGTTGAGTTTTTCCGTGTGGAATTCCTCAGTAGCAGCCCGAGATTTGGATTTGTGCCCGCTTGATGTCAATAGGCTCGCCCCCTATTACATGGGACTTAAACATGACAGCAAAATGAGGGTGTTACTATACACCTCTGTCCAACCCTTCGGGGAATACAGGTGTGATGTTATGTTAATTTGAATAGCACCCATCATAGGCGTATTCAGGGTGAGGCAGAAGGGGCGCTTGCTCAACCCTGGCACCGGAAAGAACAGGCATTTTTATTTTTTATTTATTAGGGACAAAGAACAGTTATACATTACAGCATTTATAAATAGTAGTAGTATACAAGTTAAAAAACATATAACCCACACTATTGTCCACGGAATAATTGCGAAAATAGAAGAGATAAGAGAACGGACGCGTATTATGCAAAGGAGATGTTTCATTTTCGGCCATAAGATGTACATTTATCGAAAAAGGGGAAAAAAAACCAAGAATTGAGGAAAAATATTCTTTCGTGAATTTAAACCTGATTTGATGTGCACAAAATATCATAAGTTTTCAATTATTGCCATATTCTATTCAACATGGCGTCCTATAGTTTGCATAGCCTGCTTTCGTTCTGAAATTATGTCAAATCAAAACATAATTCACGTAGACGTTAAATATGAAAGGTGTGTTCTTGTACAATTAATAATAATTATTATTCTCTTAGCCATCTTTTTCGACTAATTCTAAGCTAATGTGACGATTTCATCGTTAGAAATATATTTATTCTTCTTTTTTGACGTGTACTTCTGAACGAAAAATTCAAAATGTCAGGTCACAGTCAGTCAGTAATTAACAAATATCAATTTCTAGGTTAGGTAAACGTCATCTTTACAACCTCTCACGGCTGTCATAACTCTCACGACAAACGTCAAACATTTTTAACTTTTACTTTGTGCATAAAAAACATTTGATATTATGAAAAAAAATGTTACTGTAAGCTATTCAGGGTTTAGTTTCCCAGCTTTTCTAAAAGGTACACGTTATGGCCGGAGTCCCATATAAAAATGAAACATCTCCTTTAGAAAAACAAAATATACCAACCCTTAGGGGGATGCCACCCCAAATAAGTTGATTAGCATCAACACAAAAAGAAAAAAAAGAATGCAGGAGCAAGAGGCATCCATCCCTAAGAGAGATTTGCAAGAAATTCGTTAACCATTTTTTTAAATTTATTATGAGATAGCGCGAAAATATCAAAATCTATGAAATGTGAGTTGTAGGTTACTAATAGACGACGGAGAGGTGCCCGCTCCCCAGCATTTGTTCTACACTTCTCCGTGTAAAACAAACGAGGTGCGCGCACCCCCCGCTGAATAACAGTCCTAGGTACTACATAACATAACTTGTTTGAGAGTTCAGTACAATTAAACTTATTATTGCATATACCGTGCATCATTACCATTATTAATGAACGTCTGGACTCCAAGCTCAGTATTTTGTAATGCTGCAACAAATCTGTATAATTAATGCCAAAAGGTCTAGATTCAGTCAACTCGTCACCTATGTCCATAGAACAGTTACCCAAAGTAGACAGACCAATGCCCGACACCGTCTATACTTATTTGGACCTCAAAAATAAGATTATGAGGCAAAATTGCCCCATAATCCTATTCTGCACTTCCAGATTTATTGTAAAGACAAATATTTACTGTCTGATTGAGTTTACCCCACCCTGGACAAAACTGGCTATGCCCACGACGCCAATCCGAATTACAGCAATAGTAAGTAATAGGAATATAAATACTATTGGTGCTATTCAAATTGATGCGCTAAATAGAACGGCTCTAAAAATCTGTTGAAATGTCTAAAGGTTTCTGTAATTTCATTAACACGGTGTATCTTCTATGTGAAGAGTTTTTGAACAAAACAAAATTATTTCAATTGTAAAGTGACAAACACATCTATTGCTCGCCTTAGAGGCCGCTGATTGGCCACAATTGTGCGTACATCCGGCGCCGGCGCCGATAACCGAGACTTTTATTAACTATTGGTAAACAAATAAGTTATGACAATAGGTGGATCCACGCTGGCCTGTAGGCATAGCACGAATGCTGTAGAGTTACTAACGTAGGTAATGTAAGTGAAAGGCTAGAATATTATACAAGGTTAGACGGAAAGGTGGTATTAAGCCCAAAGGGTGTTAAAGTAACCATAATAAGGGATAACTATTGTTCTACAACTTTCCCCAAAACTCGATAGTTTAAAAATAGCTTTTCAAAAATGTCATAAAAAATATGCTAGAATCTATGTGTCCATAGCTATGATCAGCTTTGTTTACAATTTAGGTCATATTTGGGGTCACGGATTAGAAGCTTAATTATCTGAATTCATAACTAAAGCAGGTATGATTTTTTTTGGAAAAAACTAAAATAAAAAAGCTTTTTGCGTGCAAATAAAAATTATCGAATTTTGAAACTTTAACACTTGCTTTAAAATAGTCATCAGTGATACTTTAAGTGGCCCGCGGCTTAGTACCCCCTTTCCGGCTAACCTTGTATAGAAGGTAGGTAGAAGATAGGTAGATAGAAGGTTAGAATATAAAACTTCCTCACCACACGCTAGGAATAGACGCGTGTTGTAAAATTGAACAAAACCCAGCACGCGACGTGGTAGGATCTATACGGTCCGCCTGGCTAGCTACCACCCTCACATTAAAGTCCGGCGCCAAGCAGTTTACTGTGTTCCGTCGTGTGTATGTGAGAGCCAGAGGGGTATAGGGGAATCTCTCTATATCTCTGTTATTTTGATTCGTGTCCTCCATCTTAGACCCTGTCTGCGCTTACCATCAGGGGAGACTAGGGCCAAACGCAACCAAGTCAAGCAAAGAATAAAAAAACACTGTAAATGTAAACAATTGTTGGTATTACTATTAAATAAATAAATAAATATCCATAATTGTCACACTTGATAGACGGGTTGTTTTTTTTTCTATTCGACTGCTTGTATATGGTCTTGCGGACCGTTTCTACGTAACCGGGCAGTTATTGGCGAGACCTGATGGGTCTCCAACCAATGGGGACGAGTAAAATACTAAACCTAAGCTTACTACTACTACTAACATATGACTACTAGCAACAACAGCACTAAAGGCGATCTCTAATGGGACTCGGACATAGGCTTAGGGCGTTGCTGGCGAGAGGACTGGGAGAGAGAGATTGATAAGTGCTGCATTATCGGTGTGACAATTATGTATGACACAAATTGCGCACGTCGCAAAAAAAATAACCAAAAACGATGAAAAGAATAAAATAATTACCACATTATAAAATTAACAGTTTCAGAAGTCGGTGTTAATCCACGCTGAATCAAATGGGGAGGGTCAGGCAAAGCTAATTTCAGATGGCGCCACCCTCGCTGGTACCAATTACAACCAATCGGAACGGGTTAAATTAACATTGGCAATAATGTCAAACAAATTTTAACTAATGAAATTGCGTTAGTACCAGCGATGGTGGCGCCATTAGTTACCCAGTGTGCTACCCCATTGAAGGCACCGACTTCTGAAACTGTTAATTTTATAATATGGTAATTATTTTATTCTTTCCTTCACCGAAAACGTTCTTGCTAGCTTTTCCCCGACTATGTTGGGGTCAGCTTCCAGTCTAACCAGATGCGGCTGAATACCAGTATTTTACACGGAGCGACTGCCATCAGACCTCCGCAACTGGGCAATGCCGATATATCATAAAGTTAGACCAGTTATATAAATTAAACGAGTCAAGTCAATCCTACGCCTATTCAATAAGCAAAAAAACGCGGCCATTTTTTTTCCAGAACAGTCTTTCCATCAACATAGCAACACATCACGATTCGTTTGCTCTGAACACTCTTTTGTTAAGCTACAGGTAAATAAACTTTACTATAACACTTCCCACATAATTAAATCAACTCTATTCTCATTAAAATAAGATTCAAATTAAACTGCCACAGTCCGGTTACTATGTATGAGAGTTATACTAAATTGGACTTTATTAGAAGAACATAAAGTAAGAATTTGTCGTTGTTGAGTCAAAGTATATAAAAACAACAGTTGACTTCCTAAGTGTTGTAGATTCAGATCTGTATCGGTATATCGATATGACGTCATTTTAATTGGAACAGAGATGCTATGTTTACTAAAGGAATAAGGAAAGTGATTATATTATTTCACTGTTGTGCCTAACCTTTTCCCAACTATATTGGGGTCAGCTTCCAGTTTAACCAGATGCGGCAGAATACCAGTATTTTATATGACGCGACTGCCATCAGATTTCCGCAACCCAGTTACTGAGCAATGCCCTTATCCTAAGGTTAGACCGGTTGTCAGACTTTCGGGCTTCTGACTACTCGTAACGACTGTCATAGGTATTCGTATGACATTCGGGACTGACAGTTTAACGTGCTTTCCTTGGTAATATATAACAGAATAAAATAAAACTAGTGGTCTAGTGGTCTCAAGCGCGACTGCTGATCATGGAGTCCTGAGTTCGATCCCCAGGTCGGGCAAAGTGTTATTGGGTTTTTCCATTAGGAATTTCTCAGTAGCAGTCTGGAGTCTGGATTTGTGCCCGGTTGATAGCAATAGGCTCGCCCCCTATTACATGGGACTTAACATAACTGGCGAAACGAGGATGTACTAAAACACCTCTGCCGAACCCTTCGGGGAATACAATCCGTGATGTTATATTACGTTACTATTTAACTATTCAACCGAACTTAACGAAATTCATATAGGACCAACTCGATAGTTCGCTGCTCATAACATAATACAAACATCGAAATCGCCTCTCACTACGGCCATGAAAAGAGATCGATAGAAACACGACATAAAAACAGATCATCGATATGTTTCAACATAAGAACATCACTATTTCACACGTAAGTATCATATTATGTTGCAAAAAAAGTTTACATAACTGGTTCCCCACTCAAAACAGTCGTTCGGACAATGCCTCCAAAAATAATAGTCCGTAGATAGTAGTAATTTATTTTTTATGATATAATCAATGGTCTCCCATGATTAAAAACTTTTTTCAAAATTTTTCCATGACTTGGCTCCTATACAAATTCGAAATGGTATACTTTTTTTTTATAAAAAAAAAGCAAGTATAAAAGCCTACAGTGAAAGCTTAGCGGTTGAACGGTTGCCTTCCATACAGGAGGGTTTGAGTTCGATTCCGGCTAGGGATGCCAGGTGAACCCCCCCCCCCCCTTGCGCCGCGGTCCGCGCGCGCCTCTCGGAAGGATGTGGGGCAGGGGAGCAACTGCCCCACCACAGGAGAGGTCCACCAGAAAAGCTGGTGGGCCGAGACCTGCCGGGGTCGCGGTGCATGCAATAGCGAATCCCGCGACCCCGGCCTTAGGTCAGAAGGAGGGACACCGTGGTGGTTTTTTTAGCCGGCAAGAGTCCGGCACACCCCCCCGTCTTCTAGTCCATGAGGATTTCACCACGTAAAAAAAAAAAAAAAAACGTGCCCTCCGGAGGGTTCCCGCATTTTCGTTGCGGGGGGGCTCAGTAGCCGTGGAGCGAATACCCACGGTGAAGCGAAGAGGAACCCGAGGAGGGACTGCTCGTCGGGGCTTGGGCCTGGATGCCCTCGACGTAGCGGCCAAGTAGGTTGCGGTATCACCTGGGCGACATCGCAACCGAGGTGGGCCGCGATGTCTCATGGGAGGCATCGCGGCTGAAGGACTCCGTCCTTCCCTTCACTCCCGCCGCGGCGGTATTGCGGTGCGCCGCTCTCCCTACCTTCCGCGGCCTTGACGGGGCCGCCACCGTCAGATGGCGGACGCGGTAGGGCCGCAGGGGGAGAGGAGTGTCGGTATGTCGTTGGCCGCCCTCCCTATCCTCTGCGGCCGAAAAGTGGTAGGCGGCGGAGCCTACCACTTGACCGAAACTAGAGTGCTTTCAATCCATTTCAGACGCCCCCCCACTCCTTTTTGTGGTCGGTACCCGCGTGGTGCGTACACACATCTCTTTATTATCAATCACTAGCGACCCGCCCCGGCTTCGCACGGGTGCAATGTAGATACTAATGTGCGGCATATAAACCTTCCTCTTGAATCACTCTATCTATTGCTGTAAACTGGGTTAAAATCCGTTGCGTGTTTTAAAGATCTAAGCGTACAGACAGCGGGAGCGACTTTGTTTTATAATAATAATTTTATTATTTTATACTTCTTCTTCTTCCTGCCCATATCCCACACTAGGTGGGGTCGACACAACATAATTATATTTATGAAATCCATGTTGTTAGAGGTTTTGGCTTATTGTTTTATGACCGGCCGCCTGCCTGACATCAACCCTCCTTGGGAATACTCGTTGCGCCGTCGCGCGGGTGACCCAATGTGCTTGCTGATATTATGCACTGGGTCCCAAAATGATATGCTAGTCTTGAAAATTAGAAACTTCTCGTACTCGACACTACACACTACTATGCGACATCGTTCACAATAGAAATAAACGGCGATTTATAAAAAGAAATCAAAAAGTTTAAAAAATACTCGAAAAATCAATTTTATAAAATATCAAATTGACTTTGTTTTTTACTATGTAAAGATAAAGAAGAAAGGATAATGTTGCACCATAGCGATTTAGATAGAATGGGGTGAGTCATCGTGGATTGGACAATTTGTATTCTGGCAATCCCGAAAAAATTCACGTGCGTAAACTGTAAACAATTATAAATATGAATGTGTCACCAAACTTCTATTCTAATATTACAAAGAGGAAAGATTTGTATTTTGTATGTAACGAATAAACTTAAAAACTACTGGAACGATTTCAAAAATTCTTTTGCCGTTAGAAAGCTACATTATTACTGAGTAACATAGGCTATATTTATTACTGGAATAAAACTTCTTACGCGGGCGGAGCCGTGAGGACACAGCTGTAAGTGATATAAAGATAGGAAAGGTAATACAATAATAAAAAAGTTAATGGTTTGATATGAGGGCCTATGATGGGAGGGGCTCGTGGCTAGGGTTGCCAGGCTCAAAAATCGAAAAGCCGGACACAGATTCATATTTAGACGGACATTTTGCTCTGAAAGACTGACACATTAGATTTTAAAAGAAAAAAAAATTCGCTCGCTCGATTTCGTTCGGCATCTTTTAGCGGGGCAGGGTTGATCAAATACCTGACAAAAGCCGGACTTTTATATATTTGGCCGGACATGACTGTAAAAAGCCGGACACCGGGTAACCCTATACCCGAGTGTCCGAGTGACGTCATCCGCGATAAGTGCAAACTTAACCCGGTTGTATACTTTTCACCCTATCCAAGAACTAATCTTACATCTAATCTATCATTACAGGGTAACCTATTGCGATAGTCTACATACATGTACAAAGTTATGTTAACTTATTATTAAAATTTAACATGTAACTTATAACTTATTGCAAACAATGTATTCTTTGTGAATTCGCTCAGACATCAATAGAATAGGTGCGTGTCGCTAGCTATGAGGTTGAGAGTGCGGAGTGCACGCGTCAGTGGCACCACACTTAAAAGATTGGTCGGAGCGCGCGGCTCCGCCAGCAGCCGTGGCTGTCGTCGTCGCCACACGTACCTGTCGGGTACACATAAACCTAAATGCTCTAACATGTCCGCATTACTCACACCGTTAATTCAGCCCTCATCAAGCTGTCTCCCTCCCAGTCCTCTCACAAGCAACGCTCTAAGTCGAGGTCCGAGTATCATTAGGGGTCGCCCTTGTTGGCGGACCGGGACCTGCCGGGGTTGCGGTGCATGCTTTTACGAATCCAGCGACCCCGGCCGAACGGTCAGGAGAAGGAGCACCGTTGGTTTTTAGCCGGTAAGAGTTCGGCAGACCCCCTCGCCTTCCCCGGGCGAGGGACATCCATGAAGATTTTCCAACGAAAAACAAAAAAAAAGGGGGTCGCCCATAGTGCTGTTGTTGCTAGCTAGTCATGATGTTAGTAGTAGTAGTTAGCTTAGGTTAAGTATTTTACTCTCGTCCCCATTGGTTGAAGACCCTTCAGGTCTCGCTATAACTGCCCGGTTACGTAGAAACGGTCCCCAAGACCATCTACAGGAAGTCGAATAGAAAAAACAAAGTCCGCATTATGTACCTTCCCCCTAAGTACTTTGAATATGTACGATTATATGTTGAACCAACATATATGTTGGTTGTATTATATCTTATAGTGAACGGCGATTAACAAAAGAAATTTATAAGGCGGATGTTAATGGGAACGCCGGTAGAGGACGTCCTAGAAGGACATACATCGATGTTATTGGTGATGTTCTTCACAAAGGTCAGGTGCGTAGTACTCTCAACCAGCGTGCGTGTATGACAAGATGTATGAATGTGGATGAAGCGAAAGGGGTATGTAAGAGTCGTAGCATGTGGCGTTCTATAGTTTCTGCCTACCCCCATGGGAAAAAGGCGTGAGTTTATGTATGTATGTATGTATGTATTATATCTTGTTGTTGTTGTTGTAGTAACTAATTAGTAGTTTAAATGAGTAAGTACTAAACACCATCTCACAATAGGTAATTCCGACTAACCAATAAAATTGTAACATTGTTGTATCAGAAACCAATTGAAAAATGTTCCATTGTTTTTTCTTCCTCATTATTGTTGCTTTGATTATTTTCGTTTATTCATTCTATATACATATAAATTATATTTTTAAATATTTCTACAAAAAATATAAAAAAAAAACATTTAAAAATATAAAAAATAGTAGCCCACCGGCATCGGGAACAGGGTCCAAGCTACCGGTGGTCAGGGCCTCAGAGAGAGGAACTTCCTGACAATACGTGCCATGTCCAGAAGTACCGCTTTCTGTATCAGGCCTTTGACCCAGCTGCCCAACGAGAGCCTCGTCAGATGGTGGTCGAGGCTCTTGGCTATTAAGCCATTGGCCGTAACGACTATCGGCACAATGACTGCTGAGTCAACCTCCCACATGTCGACAACCTCGTGTGCCAAGTCTTGATACTTTGATTATTTTTATTATTAAATTGTTTATACAAGGTTAGTCGGAAAGGAGGTACTAAGCCTAAAGGGTGTTAGTACCCATAATAATGGATAACTTTTGTTCTACAACTTTCCCCAAAAGTCATTAGTTTAAGAGAAATAGCTGTTCAAAGATTTCATAAAAAATACGCTAAATACTATCTATCCTCAGCTATGATCAGCTGTGTTTACATTTTAGGTCATATTTGGGGTCACGGATTGAAAGCTTCATTTTCTGAATTTGTAACTAAAGCAGGGATGAAGAATTTTTGAAAAAATTAAAGTTAAAACTGTAAGTGCCTTAGTCTAGTGGTGGCAAGCGCGACTGCTCGTGAGGTCCTGGGTTCGATTCCCAGGTCGAGCAAAGTGTTATTGGGATTTTCCGTGTGGAATTCCTCAGTAGCGGCCCGGAATTTGGAGATGTGCCCGGTTGATGGCAATAGGCTCGCCCCCTATTACATGGGACTTAAACATTACGGCAAAATGAGTGTTACTATACCTACACCTCTGCCAACCCTTTGGGGAATACAGGCGTGATGTTATGTGATGTTAATTTATTAAAATACATTAAACACAAATGTAGGTATAAAAGTAATTCGATGTAATTAATTATATAACATCACACCTGTATTCCCCGAAGGATTAGGCAGAGGTGTATAGTGACACCCATAATTCGCCGTTATGTTTAGGTCCCATCTAATCGGGGCGAACCTATTGCCATCAACCAGGCATAAATCCGAACTGTGTGCTGTTATTGAGGAATTCCACACAAACATTTTGCCCTACCTGGGGATGGAACTCAGGACCTCACGATCAGCAGTCGCGCTTGCCACCACTAGACCAACGAGGTAGTCAGTGATTTAGTCATGATGGACGTTACTCAAGTCTAGCTGACGCACCCTGGGTAGTCAGCCCTGATACTAAACTTGCTGACTGACTAATCTCTTCACAATGAGCTATTCTGATAAGATTAATGCAAACATGAGAGAATGCCCCCTCGTAAGGTTCAACACGGTGTGTTCTGTCTAGCCTTTTTCAAGGGGTCAGCGTCCAGCCTAACCAGACACGGCTGAATACCGGTATTTTACATGGAGCGACTGCCATCAGGCCTCCGCAACCCAGTTACAGGGCAATGCCGATATCCTAAAGTAAGACATGTTGTCAGACTTTCGGGCTTCTGATTTCCCATAACAACTACTACCGTAAGGTTTAATAAGATACCTTTGTTTAATTAGGAGTGAAATATTCTGCATAAAAAATTCAAGTCACACAATAATTTTGATGGTTTACAAATTTTACTTAAAAACCTACACAATACATACTAAACTTGGTTAAAAACTGTAGATGGTCCACCCACTAGTAACATTAACCTCATGTTTAAACAGACAGGTGAACGACCAGCAGACAGGGCATGGAACTTTATAATTACAAAGTAAACTCATATGGCATATGTGTTTGGAGTAAAAACATAATTGTCATGTTATTCACCCATTTATATTTACCATTTACAAAGGATTGGCTTCATGCCAGCGTCTCAGAGTGAATTTCCCAGAATTGTGAACTCCAATAAAAATATAATACTGAAAGAAGTTTCTTATCAAGGCTGTATATGTATGGATCTTGTGCCTATTCTTATATTATAAAAGAAATAAAAAAAGTATTGTCTATTGCCAAAAACAGCAAACAAAAATTGTCTGCTCTGCTTTTGAACCAAGTTTTGAACACAATGGATTTAAATCAATGAATGTCCATTGAGGAATTTTGATCGTGTTTGACAGATTTCATGGTACCTAATGTATGTTATTATAAAAGTTGTAATGCATCTCAATTAAAATACTTAATATTAAAAAAAGTTTTATTACAGAAACTATCTTGTAGCATCGACCGCACAGTCTGACAGCAATAGGTACCTACTACTTCATGGAAAAGTTGAAAGATTATGTATGTACACTATGTACTGAGAAATTATTATTTTACTACATAGGTATTACGTACAAATCTGTTGCACGCAACTTTTCCATGATAAACATAGAGAATGAAACGAGTTTCCATTGCCTGGCATATCGAATCGATTAATACATTTAATTAAAACTACAAACAAGCACTGTGTGTGTGTTTATAATAATAAAATTATATGAACAATGATAACTTACACTTGACTCAATGACGACTTTACCAAGAATCTTTTATTTTTCTCAAAGTTGACGTCAAGCATAAACAATAATATTTTTTTCATGGTTTTTAAATGGGCCGTGATCATGAACACATAGGTACGGGCGTGGTATTCCTACAATTACAAAATACCGATTACAGACTATATAATTACAACAATAGACGACTGATGACGATCTTTGTCCAACCAAATAGGTCTATGAATAATAAAACGCGAAACTAACTTTCCATTAATTTCGAGTCAAGAATATTAAGTCTAACAAAGGGTCCGTACAAAGTTATTTAAATAAAATACATACCAAATTACGTTGAGCAGCGGATACAGTGAAAAACGTTGTTCAAAATGAATATAAACACACAAATCGAACACAGACACACACGCGAACTCACTATGTCTTGTCACAAAATGTTTTCGTAACTAAAATAGTTGAACAAAATGGGTATTTTTGTGAAATTACGACAGACACCCATCATCTCCCATCATTTTATGAGGAATGAAATGAAGGAAATGGAATGAATGAAATGTCCAATACTCGCGGAGATTTTTTTCGCCATTCATGGGCGCGTTCCAGCGACTGAATACTACTATTAAATGATGCACCTACTATGCACAGACTAACAAGAAATCTAGAGATACATTATTTCACTCCCACAAGGCCACAAATAAAAACCCATACATGAAGCAAAAAAAGTTTACAAGAGTCCGAAAAATGAGGGCGCCACTAGTCATATATATTAAAATATAAAACTTCTCCGGTAGAAGTTTAGATAGTCTTAAATCACTATAATTCATTATAATTGAAAAACAGGAAAATAAAAAATAACCGCATATCGACTGTATAAACGATTTTATCTAGCAGTATCAGGATTTGAAGACTGAAGGTTGAAATTACAATAATGTTATATTGCCATGGGAATTGATTTTATGTGCAAAGTTTCAGGAGAATCGGTTTAGCAGAAGTAATTGAAAAATCTGTCTCAAGATTTTAATCAAACAAATAAAAATATATGAATTACATACTACATGCAGTTCAACAGGCTTTACTAGATGGCGCTGGGATATTAATATTGTTTTTAAAATCATGCAAACAAAATAAAAGATTATTATGCAAAGAGTAGAAATTCACGGCAACAATAATTATGACATACTATAAAATATTCATTCAAAATAAATCATTTGAGGTACCGATCATGTGAATTTAGAACGTCAATAACAAATTTATATGCGATAACAACAAAATGTAATGTGTAAAGTTTGTTTATTTCAAATAATATTTTCTTTGAAAACAATTTCAACTTATACTTACCTAGCGCCATCTAGTAACGCATGATAGACTGCATGTACTGATGTTTATTTTACTGACGAATATTGAGAGCTCAAACCTACAACAACCTACAAACTCATTATACATCATCCATGATATACTGCGCCATTTCCTTTGAAACTATTTTATATTGTTTTTTATACTGTAGGGGCTCGAGGTATGGTGTTCCTCCTACCAATAGGGAGGATCCTCGAACCAGGCGGGTCTTATTAAGTCTTATGTCTGGCGAGCCATTGCCCAACAGTTGATTTTATTTTCTATTCGACTGCTTGTAGATGGTCTTGCGGACGTAACCGGGCAGTTATTGGCGAGACCTGAAGGGTCTCCAACCAATGGGGACGAGAGTAAAATACTTAACATAAATGCTAATTACTATTACTACTGCTAACATCCCTAGGCGGGACTCGGACCTCAGTTTAGGGCGTTGCTTGCGAGAGGACTGGGAGGGAGACAGCTTGATGAGGGCTGAATTAATGGTGTGAGCCTAACGGTTGATGTTGGGAAGTTGTATATATACTAACTCCATGTCAAATCTTGATACCGCGATGCAGGATTTGTGCCATTACATCTGACAGATGTCATTGTTGTGGCTGTAGTCTGCTAGACATTCGTCGTGCTGCGTAGTTCGCATGTGGCGTGATAGATGCCGCCACAATACTTGTCTAAATCTAGCAATTAAATAAAAACTAGATGTAAGTAAGTAAATCCTAATATGAAGTTCTAGAACTAATTCCTCCTTGCGTACCTACCATGGCCCCAGTTCTACCTAATTATTATAGCCCTCCAGGTATTTGTACGAAGGGTCCCTGTGGTTTGGGACCCTTGGCACTGCCCTAGTGGTTGATACAGCCATGGTTTTTATAGACCTTAAAGGTCGTACCCAGTATTTTGTCCAGGGTGGGGCAAACTCAGTCAGACAGTAGATATTTGTCTTTTCAATAAATCTGGAAGTGTAGAATGGGGTTATGGGACAATATTACCCCAGAACCTTATTTTTGAGGTCCAAATAAGTATAGACAGACTCGAGCATTGATTTGCCTATTTTGGGTAATTGCTCTGTGGACATGGGTGGCGAGTTGACTGAATCTCGACCATTTACCTATTCTTTCCTGTGCCAGGATGGGGCAAGCGATCTGCCCCACTCGGAATACGCATAGAGACCTTTCCCAGCTGCTGCTGGGCTTGGTCATCCTCCTTCCTTACCCAATCCACTCCAACAGAGGACTGCAAAGCAAATTTAATTATATAACTAGGAGTAATCAATCTAACTCTTCGTCAGTACCTCATTTATAAAACACGCTCATTGTAACCCTAACGCACCTGATACAAATAAAACTGCAAAAACTTGTCGTTGAAAACGATAACAATGGATATCTACACTTTTTATTTTCAGTTTTTCAGTCATAACTAGAAGTCATTGGAATTGGTCGCAAATTCATTTAAATTAATGTTTCCATCACACATTCTTTTGTTTACATGTATTCTTTCCATAGTGATGTGCCATTTACTTGTGAAGCGCCATATTGATTTTCGAGAAAGATTTTTAGAACGGAAGCGGGAAAGACAAATTAAAGCGCAAAGAATATTAGTTCTTGACAAATATGTTTTGAGGAATTCTGAAACTCTGGACGACATCACGCATTATAGGATGACTAAGAGCAGCTCTACAAAATGGAAGAAAATTAAAGCGATCGAGTCAGATTTCCGGCGGTTGCTTGCAATGGATGGCATGAAGTATAATTATAAAAGGGACTTGTATTGGCGGACTTGGCGAAGTCTGTTGTCCGAGTCCGGTGTTGATGAGTTTGTTTGTTATAAATGCAATAATCCAATTGAGGTCAATGCTACAGGGTGTCAAAATTGCGGTATGTGGGTAAGTTTGCGCTGTCTGATAAGAATATTAAAGTATAGGCAGTGGCGTAGCGTGGGTGTCGGCTGCCCGGAGCGGAAGAAAATTTTGCTGCCCTCTTATTTAGGTATTTCAATTTAATGTATACTATACATTAGATACATTAATTATAGAGAACTTTTCGGCAAGAACAGTCATCATTATTTTGAATTGTACAGGTTAGATTTCAAATAAAAAAGTTTTTTATTATTTATTGTTAAACTTTGCCGCCCCCTAAAGAGTGCCGCCCGGGGCGGGCCGCCCCTGCCACTCCCACTACGCTACGCCACTGGGTATAGGTAAAAATGAGGACCACACTACGAAATCTTATTGAAAGTCAAAATATTTACTTTAGTTGTCTATCTCTTTCTAAATACTCCATTTAGAAAAAGAGAATAGACTCGATTCTGTTTCAATAGAAAAAGAAAGTGACAGTTGCGTTTAGTCTAGTTTAGTACTGTCAAAATGTGCTACAGAATCGACACCAATGTTTAGTAATACTTCAACTGCCTCGTTGGTCTAGTGGTGGCAAAGGCGACTGCTGATCGTGAGATCCTGGGTTCGATCTCCAGGTCGGGCAAAGTGTTATTAGGTTTCCCGTGTGGAATTCTTCAGTAGCAGCCCAGAGATTAGATTTATGCCGAGTTGATGGTACCTAATAGGCTCGCCCCCTATTGCATGGGACTTAAACATAACGGTGAAATGAGGGTGTTACTATACACCTCTGCCCAACCCTTCGAGGAATATAGGCGTGATGTTTATAGAATATTTTGTTTGGAAATCTGTCTCATTCTAAATAGGTTATTTTTTGGAGTTAGCTTCCAGTTTAACCTTCGGAGACCCTTCTGGTCTCGCCAATAATAGCCCGGTTACGTAGAAAAGGTCCGCAAGACCATCTACAAGAGTCGAATAGGAAAAAAAAACCCAGTTTAACCAGATGCGGCTAAATCGGTGCGGTATTTTACACGGAGCGACTGCCATCGGTCTTCCGCAACCCAGCAACTGGGCAAATGCTGATATAATAAGGTTAGACCGGTTGTCAGACTTTCGGGCTTCTGACTACTCGTAACGACTGTTATAAGTATTCATATGACACCCAGGACCAACGGTTTAAGGGGCTCCGAGGCATGCGCCGCTGTCACTCCGTGGATGGATGACCGTTCTTTACACATCGAGACCCTTCCAAGCCTCGGAGCCCCTTAAACCGTCGGTCCCGGGTGTCATAAGAATACTTATGACAGTCGTTACGGGTAGTCAGAAGCCCGAAAGTCTGACAACCGGTCTAACTTCAGAGTATCGACATTGCCCAGCAACTGGGTTGCGGAGGTCTAATGGTAGTCGCTCTGTGTAAAATACTGGTATTCAACCGCATCTGTTTAGGCAAGAAACTGACCTCAACATAATTGAGAAAGAGGCTAGGAGGAAGCGAGAAGAACTTATTAGGTAACTTTTTGAAAGCTGGGCCCGTCTAAGGGCCAGTCATTTCAAACGATCAGTTTAAGTATGTTACGTTAGTCAAATATAAACTACTAGAGGCCCGTCCCGGCTTCGCACGGGTGGATATTTTCCCCGTTTTTGCAACATTTTTCATTCATGGTCTGCTCCTATTGATCGTAGCGTGATGCGGAACCTTCCTCGATAAATGGTCTATCCAACACAAAAATATTTTTTCAATTCCAACCAGTAGTTCCTGAGATTTCAGCTTTATAATATTAGTATAGATTACGTAGGATGTTTAACGTCCGCCAAACACAGAGCGTTGTATGTCTTTTGACGTATATCAAGAACGACAAAGAGTGAAATAACACTTATTTTTATTTAACCATCGTTAACGCCATTTTTAACTGTCACCCGTTAGTAATGTAGTCGTGAAACAACCGGCCCTTAAGGGATCACAGGGCGGTTGCGACTTTTAAAAAAGCGTAAAATAATTTCCTCTTGCCGCCGCAATGGGGTAGCACACTGGGGAACTAATGGCGCCACCATCGCTGGTACCAACGCAATTTCATTCGTGAAAGTTTGCTGTAAATTATTGCTAATGCTAATTTAAGAGCTCTGCCTCATTAGTGCGTTGAGTTGCGTCGTCGCAACGTCAATTTCCATATATTTTAAATGACATGCCACATTAAAGCGTTGTGTCGTCGCACGCGACGTTTCAACGGATCGGCGGACGAGAGACGAAGCGAGAGGAAGGTGATGCTCTGCGCTGTTGGAGCTCCGGTGCGACGACGGACAGTGTTTCACTCCTAGCGGGGCAAACAAGGCTGACTGAGGTGCGTGCGTCGTCCTCCTGCGCTGCGACGTCGTTCGGCGTCGCAACGTAGGTGTGGCATACAATGCGTTGATCCGTTGCGACGACGCAACGCAACGCACTAATGAGGCTTCGCCCTAACCCGTTCCGATTGGTTGTAATTGGTACCAGCGAGGGTGGCGCCATCTGAGATTAGCTTTGCTTTGTCCCTTCCCATTGTAATTCTGCCTTTACATCACTAATACCTTTAACCGTTCCAGTAGACGATCGAGGAAAGACCTCCGCCGTGTCCCTACGAGTTTTTTTCACTTATAAACGACGAGAAGCTATGCGGAGTGAACTACACCCAATATAAAGATGTGAATAGTACTTGTCCGTCAGTTATTAAATTCTCGGATATGACGGCTTCGTGCGACAACCCTATTGAAACTATGTGGAGGTTCAGCAAACTGTATGGCGTAGAAGATACTGGGAATATAATATGCGACGGCAAGGATTTCTGCGAGATTTTCACGTCGTATGAGGTAGAGAACTGTATATTTATTTTATTTGGAAAAAACATTATTGTATCTGCGTCGTTGATCTGACGGGGTGTCCTGGGTAAGCGACAAACGCGATGCGACGCGACGCGACGCGAAAGGATGCGATGAAAAGTACGCGTTACGTCGCTTTTTTCCGTAGACTGCTACATAGGCCGCCAGTAGGGAAGGCCGTTGTTTTAATCGCGTTCTTTGCGTCCGTAGCATCGCGTCGCGTCGCGTTTTTCGCTTACGCAGGACACCCCGTGATGGTGGCAAGCGCGACTGCTGATCACGTGGTTCTATCCCCAGGTCGGGCAAAAGTGTTATTGAGTTTTTCCGTGTGGAATTCCTCAGTAGCAGCCCTGAGTTTGGATTTGTGCCTGGTTGGGGGCAATAGGCTCGCCCCCTATTACATGGGACTTAAACATAACGGCGAAATGAGGGTGTTACTATACACCTCTGCCCAACCTTTCGGGGAATAAAGTCGTAATGTTTATAGAACATTTAGTTAGGAAATCTATTTCATTCTAAATAGGGTATTTAGAAAGAGACGGAATTGTAAAGTTAATATTCAAGGCCACATATTTCGATGTTCAGTAGGTGTCCGTCTCCATCTTTAACTACCCACACCTTCATGGTGCTAAGCAAGACCACCAAGAAAGTTTAAGGGGGTATAATCTCTCGTGTCCCGTCTACCACCCGTGTCGGGGACCTTTTGATGAGTTGCCCCGTTTCGTGCCCCTTATTGAAAAGGGGCAAGACCTCTTCCAACAGACCGATTGCTGATCACAGTTTGTCGTTGTTAATATGGGGACGCTTCTGCCTACCCTCTTAACGTAATCCCATACAAAGGGAGACCAGACTCGGTGTAACGTGATCTAGTCCATATGAAATACAGGGGTAAACGAAATCTTGTAATTCCTTCAAACCTCGTGATTTACTGCTGACATAGATTAACCCTGCACGGAATACTTTTGAATTCAATAAAAAAATACTACAAGAAGTAAACATGGTGTTCTTAATGTGAAGCATTTTAGCGCCCCGAGTGAATTGCACTGCTATCGCTCGCCGTGTTGTCATTTAACTCGGGGCGCTAAAATGCCTCACGTTAAAAACACATGTTTACATCATGTAATTTTTTTTATTGAATCCGAAGTGTCCCGTTTCACGTTAATCTATGTCAGCAGTACATCACGAGGTTTGAAGGAATTACACGATTTCGTTTACACCCTGTATACGGGGCATTATGTCATCCTTGTCCGATTAAGGACCTACTCCGAAAATCGAACTTCGAAGTTTAGGCTGACAGATCGCACGTTTTCCAACCACGAAAGTGTTTCGTATTCGACGATCGATTTGACATTTTATCTTTCGTTCCAAAATGTTTATTGACATCTAGTAATTCGTTGTTTGACAATAGGTACTTTGATAGTGTATTTATAAGTTCGATGTTCGTTGTTTCGTTTCGATGCGAAACTTCGGCGTACGTTGTTTAGGGTCCGTACACAAAACTGCGATGCGACGTCACATCGTAGAAATATAAGAGCTCGCAGGATGCATCGCAAGAACTTACAAATTGATTCGCGTAATTGATTTTTCCTATATCTTCTTAGGTTTCAGTAACAGCAGTGCGCAAATCATTTTTACGCTAATTTATTCTTCCGAGGTAATATAAAATACGTTCAATACGGTTGACGATCGTCGAGGGATTGGTCACCCGAACCTTGGAAGGAAAACGCCTGGCCGCACGAACTCGCATCGCAGCAATTTGCGTCACAGTTTACTGCGTTTCGAATCCACATCGCAGTTTTGTATACGGTCCCTTAAAGTAGGTCCCCGAAGACCTAAGACGCCCTTTGATTTAGTTTTTCGATAAGTTAGTTATCGAACGATTCGAATTTTTATCTCGTTTTCTTTTGCTTATTTTTCAGATAACACCAGCACACGTAATATTCAGAATAATAAATTCAACAAACGATGTCATGTATTCAAGAATTATGAAACCGAATAACACAAACTACATCTGTATCGACGACTGCGGCCGATTTAATCCAAACTCGAGGAAAGTTAGAAAATCCGACAAACCTTTGAAATTAGACCTTCTTTCTCCAAGTAAAACTAAAAGGGAAGATAATATCATGTTGAATGAAATTATTGAAGGAGTACATATGCCTACACAAGCCACGAAGCTCTGGAACGTTTTAAAAAAAACTACACTGTCAATGTCAAAAGTTGGCGGGAAATATGTATTTGAACAGAAAAGTAAATTAAATAAAATGAAAGGACAGCATAAAACATTAGATTTTCACAAGGGTTTGTTTGAGGAGTTTATACTTGGATTTGCAAGTCCCACTTCACCACAACCAAGTGAACCAACGGAACCAACCTTTTTCTCATTATCAAAAACTACCGAGGGAAGCAGACCACATAATACTATCGTCGCTTAAGTTCTAACACAGCCTAGGTAACTCAAAAAATAGTAGTTTTGAATTACGAACGTCATTCGATAGGGAATCGAAAAACGAGTCGTTTGGCAAATCACAATCAATAGTTAGATCCAATAGCAACGCGTTATTTCAAAAACAAAAACACCGCCTATGCAAATTTTTACCATCAAGCTACGTTAACAGCTAATAAAACAACGCGTAAGTCAGGTGAATTCCAAACTGGATCATGTCGCGAAAGTGCTCCGTCAAAAATACCAAGAATAAAGATAATTATTATGATTTGTATAGATATTATTTAAATGAAATAATGTACATACTTAGATTAAAAACAATTACCTATACAGGCTGTAAACGAAATCATGTGTAATTCCTTCAAACCTTGCGATGTACTGCTGACATAGATTAACGTGCACGGGATACTTTTGGATTCAATAAAAAAAAAAAACAAGAAGTAAACATGTGTTCTTAACGTGAGGCATTTTAGCTCCCCGAGCGAACTGCGTGGTTATTTAAGTCAGGGCGCTAAAATGCCCTGCGTTAAGAACACATGTTTACTTCTTTTAATTTTTTTTATTGTGTTCCAAAGTATACCGTGCAGGGTTAATCTATGCCAGCAGTACATCACGAGGTTTAAAGGAATTAATCACTGTGAGATTTCATTTATACCCTGTGGCGTGAACGAAATCATGTAATTCCTTCAAACCTCGTGATGTACTGCTGACATAGATTAGCCAAGCAACGGATAATTTTGGATTGTATAAAAAAAAACAAGAAGAAACATGTGTTCTTAACATGAGGCATTTTAACGCCCCGAGCGAATTGCACGGCTACCACCCGCCGCCGCCGTGCGGCAAGCAATTTAACGGGAGGCGCTAAAATGCCTCACGTTAAGAACACGTGTTTACTTCTTGTATTTTTTTTTATTGATTCCAAAAGTATCCCGTGTAGAATTAATCTATGTCAGCAGTACATCATGAGGTTTGAAGGAATTACATGATTCCGTTTACAGCCTGTATTTTTAGTAATTGCCCGTGTTGTATTAAAATTTTAATGGTTTTAGGATATAATGGTACGGCTAGTGTTACCAGACGTTAGAATTGGTCCTAACATGTCAGGATGTTTTGGCACCGGTCAAGATTCCGGCCGGACTTTGAAAATGTCAGGATTTTTGATTATTTAATAAAATACTGGTTAATTATATATTGTTTCGTGGGGAGTCCCATGAGGCCAGGCGGCGGCTTATTAGAGATCCCAAAACTTAGTAATATTTAGGATAAGGTATTTTTAAAATATTTTTTCTACATGTAGGCAAGGTATGAAAAAAAAATTAACTAGAGGTAGAGGTTTAAATAAATACAGTTATAGGTAATAATTATAAGTTTTTATTAACCCCATTTACGGTAGGTAGTAAAGTTTTTATGATACTATAACAATATGTAGGTATAGGTATATTTATCGTCGATGGGCAGTGAAAACCTCGTAAAGCACAAATTCATTTTTATTTTTTGTTATTAATTTGTTGGGTAAAAAACCTTGTAATGCATATTTAGAACGAACGTGCACAGCTCTAAGATGAAATAGATTGATGAATAGATAATAAAACAGAAGAATCTTACATCTACACTTCATAACTTTTTTTTAACAGACACATATTATCTCCTGTAAAATTACTTGCATTGCAATTACGAGGTTTTCGCGGCACAGGTGGCTTGACCGTTATGTTGCAGATTACGACCAACAATGAGTTACAATACAGTTGTACTGCATGTAAGGTAACGTACTCATACTACGTGACCCGTTCAGGGGGGGAGGGGGGTCTTCAAAATACCACGCTTGGTCACAGGAGCGCGGGGGGGGGGGTCTTAGATTTTCGTCACATAGTCAATATCCTCTAGGGAAATCTCGAGTTTTTTCGAGCTATATTTAAATATGGCGCGCAGTTTAGCGGTTTTTGAACTCACAGGTGGCAACACTGTTGCATATGAGTCAATTTTTTTTCTTTTTTAGCTTTCGTTAGCAAAAAATGATTTAAAACCATATTTATATATTACTACGTGAAAACTAGAGGGGGAGGGGGGTAGGTATTGGCATATACTACAGGTGGTCACCGAGGGAGGGGGGGAGGGGTGAAAATGGGTCACGTAGTATGGGTACGTTCCCTAACCTGCATTCTGTTTTGTAGCTTATATGCAGTCTGTTAAGTTTGTATACACTCTTACACTCTTATTACGAGACATGAACTAAGAATAACCCCGGTTTTAAAATAGCCCCGTCTCTTTTTGTTATATGACGTTAGAAAATGATGGGTATAGTATAAATCTGGGTTTACCTCAGTCTTGGTTTAAACCATCTTTTGTAATAAGAGCCTTAAGGTCTATCCACACATATCAGGGCCGTGTCAGGGCTGGGACAGGGCCGGAGATCACCATCGCATACATTTTGTACCGTCGCAAGACCTCAGTCGCTCAGTGCTGGTTATTGAGCGTCAGTGACCAGCCTTGCTTCGGTACACAATGTATGCGATGGTGATCTCCGGCCCGTTCCGGCCCTGATATGTGTGGATAGAGCTTTAAGCGTCAAATCCAGTAACAAGGTAAATTGCGCAAGATTTCTGAACGTTTTAGAGACTTGCTCGACTTCCTGAAAACTACCCGCGAAGATTTTAACTAAACGTGCTTTCAGTGTCAACATGTAAACAAGCACTTGCTTCAATAGCTTCTGCAATTTAACTTCCAAGTGGATCTAACGATTTACATAAATTCGTACAATCTTCAATCTAATAAAAACATGTAATACTTAATAATTAACACTTTTTTAAAGTTGTGATATTATTATAAAAAGTATTTAAGGCACAATCGTAAGTATTTAAATGTATATTCATTTATAACATGCAATTTTTTTGTAAAAATATAATATATTTTGTAAAATATTGAAAGGTTTCTTTAAAATTTGACACATCGTTTTTTTAGCTATTATTAAGTATTTAGTTGCTGGCACGTAACTTGTCAAGGTTTTGGCGTAGTGGGAGTAAGATCGCGCATGTACACTTAGTGCAACAAAAAAATGGTCAGTATTATTGCTTGTCATTTTTCTATTGTTAAACATTCTATTTAGAAGAAAGAAAGAAAGTAGAGGAATTCTCTTCTTTACTCTTGCCAAGTTACGTCAGTGGCGTAGCGTGGGTGTCGGCTGCCCTGGGCGGAAGAAAATTTTGCCGCCCTTTTATTTAGGTATTTCAATTTAATGTATACTATACATTACATATATACATTAATTATAGATAACTTTTCGGCAAGAACAGTCATCATTATTTTGCATTGTACAGGTTAGATTTTAAATAAAAAAGTTTTTTATGACTTTTGTTAAACTTTGCCGCCCCCTAAAGAGTGCCGCCCGGGGCGGGCCGCCCCTGCCGCCCCCACTACGCTACGCCACTGAGTTACGTGCCGGCGACTATACACAAAGTTGTAACACACTTTGTTCTATAAATTTTACCATAGATGTATACAAGATTAGTCGGAAAGGGAGTACTAAGCCAAAAGGGTGTTAAAGTACCCATAATAATGGATAACTTTTATTCTACAACTTACCCCAAAAGTCATTAGTTTAAGAGAAATAACTGTTCAAAGATTTCATAAAATATATTCTAAATTCCATCTATCCTCAGCTATGATCAGCTGTATTTACATTTGAGGTCATATTTGGGGTCACGGATACGAAGCTCCATTTTCTGAATTCGTAATTAAAGCAAGAATGAAGATATTTTGAAAAAACTAAAATAAAAATAATTTTGTATAGTTAGTTTTTTTACTGAATTTTGAAATTTTAACACTTGCTTTAAAATAGTCATCAGTGATACTTTAGGTGGCCCGCGGCTTAGTACCCCCTTTCCGACTAACCTTGTATAGAACAGACATTTATTTAGATAATCATAACATAAAATAATCAGCCCATTACTGTCCCACTTCAGGGCATGGGCCTTTTCTCAGAAAAACAGATACTTATATAAGAATATACAGGGTGTAAACGAAATCATGTAATTCCTTTAAACCTCATGATGTACTGCTGACATAGATTAACCCTGAAGGGGATGCATTTGGATTCAATAAAAAAAATACAAGAAGTTAACTTCTTCTAATTTTTTTTATTGAATCCTAATGTTATGAAACTACATGTTAACTTCTACTAATTTATTTTTATTGAATCCAAATGTTTTTTTTGCTGGGTTAGTCTATGTCAGCAGTCCATCACGAGGTTTGAAGGAATTACATGATTTCGTTTACATCCTGTATAACATTTAAATAGATATCATTATCATCTCAATATACGAGTATTAATACATTTATCGCCTCATGAAACACTGACAAAGGTTGAAAATCAGTTTCTTTATAGACTTTTTTGTCTAGCCGTCTGACGCAGAATTAGTTACACAGTTACCTATTCCAGCCTGCTTTGATTAAATATAAACTATATAAGAATTTGTTAATATAGAAGGCATACCTACTTGCAGTGCCGGCTCTAGGTAGCCAGGCGCCCCGGGCGAGATATTCATTTTCAACTGTTTAATTCGTGGGTTAAGGCGCCAAAATTGCGCGTGGCGCCCCGGGCGACCGCCACTAAAGCCAGCACTGCATACTTGCTTCAGTCTTAATTTGTGGAGTCTTAAAATCTAAAATATTGGCTACTTCTCAAATTGTCTTAAAAATATATTTTTTATTTGCTTTTTACAGTGCACCCAGTATATTTAGCCACAAGTTGTTTATATACAGTGCGGCGAGTCCCTGCCTAATGTATGGAAAAGTTATTTCACAGCTTGTGGGAAGTGGACAGTGTGGCCCACACAAAGACCATCCGCACACGGGCCAAACGCCACAGCCACGAGTGGCCGGCCAGAAGCTGTTTCCATACATTTCGAGTGGATGCCACCGGACACATGTGTAGCGTGTCCCTGCATAATGTATGGAAAAGTAAGTCCAGAGATTGTGGCGAGTGGCCAGTGAGATTCACCGTAAATGACAAAAAACAACAAATGCCAACTACAGGCACAGAGGTGTGGCAACAGAAAACTTAACTTAATAATAATTATTTTAGGTAATAAAACTTCAACTAATGCCCTGGGCTGGGTTATCTAAAATGAAACCAGTTAATACTTCGACAATTGAAAAAGATGACAATCGCTTAAATTATGTTTAGTTCGTTCACAACGGAATTAGCACCACTGGCAATTACCAGTTGTCTCAACTCTCTGCGTAATAATCTATTCTATCTATATAAATAAAAATGAATCGCCAAATGTGTTGCTAAGCGCAAAACTTGAGAACGGCTCGACCAATTCGGCAATTTTTTTTTTATATACAAGGTTAGTTGGAAAGGGGGTACTAAGCCGCGGGCCACCTATAGTATCACTGATGACTATTTTAAAACAAGTGTGAAAATTTCAAATTTTTTTTATTTTTATTTGCATGCAATAAACGTTTTATTTTAGTTTTTTCAAAAGAAAATTATACCTGCTTTAGTTATGAATTCAGGAAATTAATTTTCTAATCCGTGACCCCAAATAAGACCTAAATTGTAAAAACAGCTGATCATAGCTATGGACACAGATAGATTTTAGCATATCTTTTACGAAAGCTATTTCTCTTAAACTATCGAGTTTTGGGGAAAGTTGTAGAACAGAAGTTATCCCTTATTATAGGTACTTTAACACCCTTTCGGCTTAGTACCCCTTTTCCGACTAACCTTGTATATTCCTTAAGGCACAAGGAAGGTTCTTATGGAGAGAAAAAACATAAAAACACTTTTCTTTTCCTACTACAGGCCAATAACTCTTGAGCTAGTTTATAAACAAATAAATCAAAATAGGTAAAATTAACCCTCGTGTTATATTACCTACTTATCTAGATACTTTTCAAACTTAAAATATCCAACTGGAAGACCACAAATTGTGCTTAAATAATTAACTAACAATAATAGTTTAATAACCTCATATCTAATAAACAACCGCACGGATCACACAATATGCGAGGTTAAGCTGAGCTTGCCTCGGTCAGTCCGTTGATGGGTGACTGTTTGTTACACATTGAGACCCTTCCGTGCCTCAGAGAGCATGTTAAACTGTCGATCCCGGGTGTCATACGAATACTTATGACAGTCGTTACGGGTAGTCAAAAGCCCGAAAGTCTGACAACCGGTCTAACATTAAGATACTGGCATTGCCTGGTTGCGGAGGTCTGATGGTAGTCGCTCTGTGTAAAATACTGGTATTCAGCCGCGTCTGGTTAGACTGGAAGCTGCTCCAACATAGTACTGGACACTGTCCCTTCAAAAAGGAGACAAACCTTTGGCAAGCATGCAAAGATTGATGAGTATAGAGCCAGTCACCTCCACAGCCAGCACATAATAATAAATAATACTACGTACAAAAATCTCACTCGTCAAATACATACTCAAGTCTGCTCCTTGCATGAAAAATTGAACTTTATTGTGAGGTGACAGTGCTCCCAGTCCACTGTGCATTCACGCTCATATTACATGTTGGTTCGGTTGTGCACTAACATTTGGTTCAGTTTTCTTTCGTGTTCCACTCTGGAGGCACAGCAAATATATTTAAAATACAGTAAAAAAAGAACTGCCTCATCGGTCTAGTGGTGGCAAGCGCGACTGCTGCTCCTGAGGTCCTGGGTACAATCCCCAGGTTGGGCAAAGTGTTATTGGGCTCTTCTGTGTGGAATTCCTCAGTAGCAGCCCGGCGTTTGGATATGTGCCTGGTTGATGGCAATCGGCTCGCCCCCCTATTACATGGGACTTAAACATAACGGCGAAATGAGGGTGTTACTATACACCTCTGCCCAACCCTTCGGAGAATACAGGCGTGGTGTTATGTTAAGTAAAATGAGGAGATTTCAGAAATATAGTAGCATCTTAGCCTTGTAGCTTGATTCATCTCAACGGATTTACAAGAAATGTTATTTCTTGACCCTTTTTTTAAATTTACCACAAATATGGTTTACCATCTGGTAATGACGACTAAAACTCTCTTTACACTCTTCGCATTTAAACTTCCTTATTTTTAAATGTCTCTCTCTAATATGCGCTTGCAAACTTTTTTTCAACATCTCCTTATTGCAATAATCACATACAGCCTTTGAATACTGAGATCCGTCTTTGCTTGCGATTACCGAAGACATGTATTCGTTGAATTTTGATGTTTCAGACTTCTTGAGATCAACCTCTTTGTTGGTTTTTAAACTTTTTTTTATATTAATAATATTGTTGTTGACTTTGGTCATTTCGACGCAAATTTCTGATTCCATGACGCGTTCCACCCAGGTCTCATTCAACTTTTTCATTACATATGTAGGTTCTTTTTCTTTGAAATTAAAATGTTTTTTTCTTATATGGTATTTCAAAAGTCTTTCTTCGCAGAAATTGGTCCCGCATGCGATACATTTGTATTGTGCCTGTTGTTGCGTGAAATATTCGTCGTGAATTTTCAAATGGATGATTAAGTTACGTTTCTCGACAAATCCTCGATCGCAATGATCACAAATATGAATTTTTCGTTTACCTGTGTGCGCTGATAGGTGTTTCTCATATACATCCCGCCTATAATACTCTTTTGAGCAATACGAACATTTAAATCGAGATTTCACAACGCTGTGTTGGTATAAATGAGATTTGAACTTGAAAGAACTTCCGATTATAATTTTATTGCAAAATTCACACTCGTTTTTCTTTTTATACTTCTTCACTTGTTTTGTCTTAGTTTTCATTCTGAACTAATAAGTTACTGAAAAATATGTAATAATTGCTTTTCTTTATACACTAAAAATAAGAGAAAACAAACTTAAAAACAGAAAACAACACAGCGTCTGTCACGGCGAGTTGCCAACTTGACACCTGTTGTCCGCTGTCATTTGTCATTCCATAGAGCAGGAAAGTATAGTAGTTTTTCACAAGAGTGAGGGAGATAGCATACCTTTGTATGCTTTAATTATTGCTTTGAGTGTTTAGTTGGACCGCAATTTTAGCCATTCATTTTTTTAACATATTTGAAACTTTGCATTTTAAGCTCTCCATTCCATCAATCAACTCTGCTTAATACGTAGAAAGGTCTTAACTTAGACCAACCCTAACTGCGCCACGTCCCATTAGATTAGCAGGCCAAAGCTAAAGGTAGTAGTAGGAAGACCATGGTGGTTTTAGAGAGTCTGACATAACCCTTCGTCTTCCACAGGCGGAAGGGATTTCCTCACGTAAACAAAGCCCCCAGTTGAGCTTTGATAGACGCTTATCTATTGAAAACTATCATAAAGAGTGAAGAAGCAAGTGGTAGAATGAAAACTATTTATTTTTACAAAACATATTTTATTCTTGAACTTTACAACAAAACAACACTTAAGTATATTTAATAAAAATAAAAACTGTCTTTAATTACTGTATAAAACCCCTATAATATATAAATAGCCCCATGTAAAAGTAATGTAGGTAATGTACTAATTAACTACTTAATTTATTTCAACGTTAAGGGCCTGTTTCACAATTGTCGCGTCTCGCGTCGATATTATTAAGAATTTGACAGTCTCACCATAAAAAATATGTCCAACTATAAAATAAAAGTTACCCGAGGATTGTGAAACAGGCAAATCAAAACCGTTTACAACGGGCTTCCTATGGCGATTTTTGGGAGAGTCAAGCGGTAGACTGTCATTGGTGTCGATTCTGTAGCACATTTTGACAGTACTAAACTAGACTAAACGCAACTGTCACTTTCTTTTTCTATTGAAATAGAAAGAGACAAACACCCATAATTTATTTTAGTCCTGTCAAAGTGCGCAACAGAATTGACACCATTGACTATCAAGCATCCTCTCGACAGAAAAACATGCAAAGATACGGCGACGGACCTTCAAATCAAGGCCGGTAGGAGAAACGAACGGTACCTATTGAACCACCATTACTTCCTATCCACAAGCAAGCCCGGGCTTGCCTTCTCTTAAAATCGAAACAAGTAAGTGATGTGTCTGCGGAATTTGAATATTCCCGGGAAATATTAAGTCGTTAATTACGCTTAATTAATGCACACTGCGCTCCATAACGCAAGTAGCAGATGTAAAAAACAACCAGGCATAAGTGGGAGTGGGCCGGTCATGTCGCTGAATGCACCCGGAGAGATGGGCAAAGATTGTCACACACTGACGCCTGAAGGAGGACGTCGCCGCGTCGTCGTCGAGGTCGGCCGCGGAGTAGGTGGCGTGACGATCTAGACGTCTTTGCGAGGCTAACATGGTTAGAAACGGCATAAAATAGAGAAATTTGGAAGGCAAAAGGGAGGCCTTTGCTCAGCAGTGGGACACAGGCGCGGATCCAGCTCTCAAAAAAGGTTGTGGTCACAGCCACCCGAAAATCGGCCAAGTGCGAGTCGGAGTATAAACTCGCTCATGATCGATATAGTGCATTCCTACAAACGAGATGTTTACAAAATATATGACGCCCTAACCACGCTTTTGTACAGTGTATAGTTCCACGTGGGCAAAGCCGTGGGGCGAACAATAGTAAATTAATAAACCTGTAAAATGTTTGTTCGCTCAATATAATTACACATCACAGTGTCACACTTAGACTCTTAAACTACTATCGACCTCAATAGAAAATGAAAGTGTGACGTCACAAGTCTATAGGGTTGTGGGCAGGCCCATCGTACCCACAACGGTGGATCCGCTCTTGGTGGGACATACCATAGGCTATTAAAAAAAAAAGAAAAAAAAAAGGTCTTCGATTCAACAAACGTTCTACTTTCTATTCTTGTAGTGCAAATCATCGCACTCCCGTAGCTTCTGGGCAGCTTGTTCTGGAGTTAAGTCGCGTTGGGACTGCGCCAACATCTCGTAGCCAACCATGAATTTCTTCACGGTTGCTGATCTTAAGAGAGGTGGTAGGTAAAGGGCGTGGAGTAGCCAGTGGGGCGAGTCGCCTGGTGTTTTTGAGGCTCCGGTTGGTGCACCTGGAAGATAATATAATATCACGCCTGTATTCACCGAAGGGTTGGGTAGAGGTGTATAAGTAATACCCTCATTTCGCCGTTATGTTTAAGTTTAAGAGCCTAAGAAGAATTCCACACCGAAAATCCCAATAACACTATGCCCAACCTGAAGGTCGAACTCAGGACCTCACAATTAGAGGTCGCGCTTGCAACCACTAGACGACACGTTTGGTGCAGTGGCTAAGCGATCGGCTTCTGCGCTACGGGTCGTGGGTTCGATTCCCGCACGGAACAAATATTTGTATGGCCTACAGATAGTTGTTCCGGGTCTGGATGTTTGTGCGTGTGAAGATTTGTGTCTGTAAACGCACCCACGATACAGGAGAAATCCTAGTGTGGGGCCACGTTTTTAAAAAAAAAGAAAAAAAAAGAAATTGGACCAACGAAACGAGGCAGTTACGTCAGTTATCTCCAAAGAATAGCCAGTGTTTTACCATGGACTAGAAATAACTTTTTGGTTCGTATTTTCTTCATAGAAAATGGCAATTTTGTATGAAGATTCGTCTACATACTTTATTCTTTTCGCATCAAAATGAGGTATCTGAGGTAAAGCCTTGGATTCACTAAGGGATAAACGGAGCAACATGCCGCATGCCGCACGCATCGGCCGGGCTTGACGCAGGACATCTCCGTAAATCCCGGGGACAATGTCGCGAACAATTCGCTCACGCTCTCGAAGCGGCGGCTTTGCCCGACCTGGGGATCGAACCCAGGACCAGCACCAGGACGATCAGCAGTCGCGCTTGCGACTACTAGACCAACAAGGCAGTTACCGAATATAGTTTTCCACTATACCACAAAACAGATAGGTACAGAAGTCAATCACGTGTATGTACTTCACTTTTCATACCTACGGTCGGCGGTCGCTCTATCTATATATCTATCTCTCTCAAGCGCATGGCACTCGCACTCGCACTCACTCACCCTCTGGTCCCAAACAGTCCGAGATATCGTGTCCGTGAGCAGTGTCTATGTGTGCGTTGCTCGAGCGCATTTATATGTAGATTGACTTCTGTACCTATCTGTTTTGTGACTACATAAACTCACGCCTTTTTCCCATGGGGGTAGGCAGAAACTATAGAACGCCACATGCTACGACTCTTACATACCCCTTTCGCTTCATCCGCATTCATACATCTTGTCATACACGCACGCCGGTTGAGAATACTACGCACCTGACCTTTGTGAAGAACATCACCAATAACATCGATGTATGTCCTTCCAGGACGTCCTCTACCGGCGTTCCCATTGACATCCGCCTTATAAATTCCTTTTGTTAATCGCCGTTCACTCATTCTCTCAACATGACCAAACCACCTAAGCATACTCCTTTCAATTTTTGTCACTACATCATCTTTTAAACCGCAACTTTGTCTAATCTCTTCATTTCTCAATCTATCATTCAAAGTTACACCGCACATACTTCGCAAGGAACGCATTTCCATGCATTTTGTGACTATAGGATATCATTAACAACGTCCGACTACACAAAAATATCTTACCATGAAATCCCATACTATACGGGAAACTGCACTTAAACAAGTTATCATATTTCGTGGTCAGCTGCTTCATGATCTCCGCTAGCGACCTCTTCTGGACATCGTTCAAGTCTGTCATTCTTTGCGGCTGACCATGTATGGGTAACAACATGGTCTCGTACGGCCAAACAGCCCAGTATGGTACTAAAGCCACCCATTCGGCGTTTTTGATGACAATCCGGTCCTTAAAATAAGAAAATAATTGATCAATACTAACATAACATAACGCCTTACATTCCGCGAAGGGTTCGGCAGAGGTGTTTAAAAACACTCTCGTTTCGCCAGTTATGTTTAAGTCACATGGATTAGGGGGCGAGCCTATTGCCATTAACCGGGCACAAATCCACACTCCAGGCTGCTACTGAGAAATTCGTAATGGAAAAACCCAATAACACTTTACCTGACCTGGGGATCGAACCCAGGACCCCATGCTCAGCAGTCGCGCTTGCGACCACTAGGCCAACGAAGCAGTCAATCATCAATACTATGTACTAGCTAATAGGCTTAGATCTTTCTCAGTCTGAGAAGGCCGTGCCCAGCAGTGGGACAGTCTTCTTCTTCCTGCCCTTATCCCACACTAGGTGGGGTCGGCACAACATGTAATTCGTAAATCCGTGTTGTTAGAGGTTTTGGCTTATTGTTTTATGACCGGCCGCCTGCTTGACATCAACCCTCCTTGGGAATACTCGTTGCGCCGTCGCGCGGGTGACCCAATGTGCTTGCTGATATTGTGCACTGGGTCCCAAAATGATATGCTTGTCAATCTTATTACTGAAAACTAAGCAGACTGTGTTCTTCTTGGTGGAGTATACTTGAAGTTCCTCGAACCACTCGTTCAGTTTTGCACCCGTAGTAAAAGTCGTTCATAATGATAAGTACTATGGTTGTATACATAGGTACTGCAACATTTAATTTTCTTTTTGTCAAGTGTTTTAAATGCGACATTTAATTTTACCTTCTTCTCCAATTCTTGCTTCAAGTAATCCATTAGCATAGGCCTTTTGTATTTGATGAAATACTCCTTCTGACATCTGAAAAAGAAACATTTTTCTTTTTAATATTCTCTCGTGACAATACTATTTAGCACATCGAGGGGCTCCTGGCTAATTACCAACTGCGCGGATCGTACGATTTGCGAGGTTAAGCTGCGCTTGCCGCGGTCTGTCCGCAGATAGGGGACCGTTCGTCACACATCGAGACCCCTCCGTGCCTCGGAGAGCACGTTAAACCTATGACAGTTGTTACGGCTATTCAGAAGCCTGAAAGTCTGACAACTGGTTTAACCTTAGAGTATCGGCATTGCTCTGTAACTGGGTTGCGGAGGTCTGATGGCAATCGCTCCGTGTAAAATACTGGTATTCAGCCGCATCTGGTTAGACTGGAAGCTGACCCCAACACAGTTGGGAAAAGGCTAGGAGTATGTATGTAGATAATATACTGTTTAGTACGTTAGACGGCGTTATCATCTCGTCATACCTTTCCTTAACTCTCGGCTCGTTCGGCAAGTAGCTGGAAGCCCATATCTGACAGTGCGGGTGAGGGTTGGAGCACCCCATGATGGCTCCCTTGTTCTCGAAGATCTGCACCCAGGTGTAACGACGACCCAGTTCCTTCAGCTGGTTAACCCATCTGCAAGAGATGGTTGAGTCTGTAGTTAAAGTAAGATTGTCAATAGTACCGATTATTTTGTTCACCAACTAATGTACCTGGATAACCGAGCTTTGCTCGATATTTTTGGGTAAATCGACGTTTTCTAACAATGAAACCTAGCTAGATCGATTTATCGCCCTAGAAACCCCGGCCATACTAAATTTCATGAAAATCTTTGGAGCCGTTTCCGAGATTCAGATTATATACAAGGTTAGTCGGAAAGGGGGTACTAACCCGAAAGCCACTTATAGTATCACTGACGACTGTTTTATTGCAGATGTTAAAATTTTAAATACGCATATTTTTATTTCCATACAAAAGTAAATAAGTATTATTTATTTCAAAAACTCCACAACCCTGACTTTTTTATCTATTCATAAATGGCCGCGCACGTGGTCGTCGGTGCCTAGCCGCTCGGCGGTAAAATACAAAGCACCGGTAGGTGCCTACGAATGCCGCTAAAATCGTAGGTTACTTACTATGTGTGAGGATGTGTGCATGTGTGTGTGTCGTGTGTCGGAACATATCCTTATTATCTAGGAACTTACCATTTCTGATGTTGACGCTGTTCTTGGCCAACGAAAACGTCACACACGTGTCGTCTTAATATCAAATAGGTACTTAAAAACGCAAGAAGCACTTTGGTTTATTAGTTACTACTGTTATGTACGTATGTACCTAACCTACCTACGAATGAATCTATCACCAGTTTTATGTTCTTACGTTAACACCTACGAATTAAACTATCACCACGGACACTACAAGAAGGGTTAATTTCGAATTGAAACACAAGAAGCACTTGGTTATCACTGTTTCAAGGCATAGCCACCACGAATGGATCACCACCGCTACAAAAGGGGTTCAATCTGCCTCACTTATCGCTCGTTTTACAAGGTCGCGCGCCGATGTATCTACGGATGCAATCGCGTTATCTACCATAACATCTACGGATTGCTCATGATGCTCTCAAACGGAGATGCTACTCTTAGCCGCATCTCGTCTTCATTGTTGTAATCGTCAGCGTAAACCATAATAATATCCTTAACGTGACTCATCAACTTACAAGCAAAAGTCCACGGACGGTAATGAGAAACTTACTCTTCAATAACAGCCAGGATCTCGTCGATCGTCATCAGCGGAATGGTCGTGGTTGAGTTTGGATGGAAACACATCACCCTGGAATAAGAGTAGAACAGAAACCAGTTGTTGATTACTATAATATCCATAGGTGTATTCAAGGTGGGGCAGATGGGGTGCTTGCCCCACCTTGACACAGGAAAGTATAGGTAAATGGTCTAGATTCAGTCAACTTGCCACCCATGTCTACAGAACAATTACCCATACCCATAATTCTCTTTTTGTGGGGCCTAGTCCAAGTCCTGAGAGGCGCGCGTGGATCACACCGCGTTGCCTTCTCGGGCCTATTACTGGTCGGGTGACGGCTCCCCTAACCCGCTGCCCGCAGTCTACTCACTACGGTGGCCGGAGATCGTCACGCGCCCTCGCACGGTGCGTCTGGCGCGGAAAAGGAGACGGGCTGACACCTCCCTCTCTCTCTCCGCTTTCAATTTGGTTGCCACCACCTCCTCACACAAGGAGGCAACGGAATTACTTACTTAGCTCCCCCAAGCTCACCTAACTTGTCCATGTCTTTCGTGGCAATATCTTCTCTTTTGGCAGACACTTGTTTAGCTATGGGCTGCTTATAAAATCTGGTTATTTGATAAAAACACACCTGCAAGTCCCCTTTGCAGCTGAGGACTGGAACAGCGGGTGCTCAGAAGGTGGGGGATCCGGCACTCGTTCTAGTAACGCCGGGAAGTCGTTCGGGAACACGTATGTAGACGTGTAGGATGGGTTGCGCTGAAAACAATAATAGTGTTGTCGCCTTTATTTATTGGAAAACTAGCTAGGCCCGCGACTTCGCGCGGATCCATATTTGTTTTTTTTTAATAAAAGTAGCCTAAGTTATTCCTTATAACATCAGCTATCTACCAGTGAAAGTCCCGTGAAAATTAGTCCAGCCGTTTCGGATATTAGCGATTAGATCCTGAAAATAGCGTGAATGATTATAACAATCTGTCTTAGATTCCAAATATCCGGTCCTTTGCAATCGTCCCAGGATTATCGCAAAGATCCGATTTTTCCGATTATCCTACGACATACATTACACGTAGCGGAGATGAGAATGGTTGTGTGGAGTGACGCGAATGGATAAAGTAAGAAATAAGTATATTAGAGGGAGTTTGAAAGTGGCACCAGTGACAGAAAAGTTGAAAGGAAAGCGTTTGTCTTGGTATGGGCATGTGATGAGGAGGGATGAAACACATGTGACTAAGAGAGTGATGAATATGAATGTTGATGGATGGAGAGGGAGAGGGAGACCAAAGAAAAGATGGATGGAGGATATGAAAGATAAGGGAGTAAATGATAATGAGACGGCTGACAGGGAAGAATGGAAGAGAAAAACATATTGCGCCGACCCCAAGTAACTTGGGACCAGGACAGGAAGTTGATGATCCTACGAGATACATTATGTTCAATGTGATACGATCATCTTATGACTATGATCCTTACTGACTTCTACGACAGTTCCAAGTCCTATGGCTGATAACGACAAAGAATTATTTACCTGCCCACTTGACCTCGTGGCTCCGGGCAGCAATGGGTTGTTAGGGTCGGGCGGCTGATCCTCTGGCTCGGCCTCTGTCTGTCCGCTCCAGGGTCGAAGGCAGCGGTGAGGAGAGACGAGCACCCACTCGTCTTTGAGCGGGTTGTAGCGGACATGCTGATGCTCTGAGGATATGAGGAGTAAAAGTTTTTGGATAACTCGTCAACTACGTCACTTATCTTTTGTATTTCTATACTAATATTATAAAGAGAAAAATTTGTATTTTTGTATGTAACGAATAAACTTAAAAACTACTGGACCGATTTGGAAAATTATTTTGCCGTTTGAAAGCTACATTATCACTGAGTAACATAGGCTATATTTATTACTGGAATAAAACTTCTTACGCGGGCGGAGCCGTGAGGACACAGAGTGATCTTTGATAAAACCTTGCCCCACACTAGGATTTCTCCTGTATCGTGGGTGCGTTTACAGACACAAATCTTCAAATGCACAAACGCCCAGACCCGGAACAACTATTTGTAGGCCATACAAATATTTGATCCGTGCGGGAATCGAACCCACGACCCATAGCCCAGAAGCCCATCGCGCAGCCACTGCACCAAACGTGTCGGCACGGGGGTTGATAGGGTGGCTTATACAGAGTGTAAACGAAATAATGTAATTCCTTCAAACCTCGTGATGTACTGCTGACATAGATTAACCTTGCACGGGATACTTTAGGATTCAATAAAAAAAATTACAAGAAATGTTCTTAACGTGAGGCATTTTAACGTCAGAGAGCCAGAGGGGTATACCCCTATACCCATGGGCATGCATCGGCATGGGGCATGTGAAGCCAAGTCAGAGGCCCATGGGCGGTATAAACTGTGACACTAGGTTAGTTACTTACGTCACGAAGAGAAGAAGACTAAATTTTACCCCGTGTGGGGACAGGTTAGAATATAATAATAATAATCATTTTATTATCAGGCAACTGAGGCCCATAGAAAAAAAAATACATAAAATAATCTTGTACAATAATAAACTAATACATATTTAAACACAAAAACCTTATTAACTAAACACGTAACGTAGTCGGCGGCGTCGTGTTTCGCTGCGTGGTGTCGCGTAACCGACCTCGGAAACGTCGATATACGACACCCTTTGGCCAAAAGTCCTCTTTCAAGAAGGTCTGTAGCTGGTGGGTTGGAACCCGTACCACAAACGACTTAAAGTTGATGTTGTGGCGCGATTCCAACCTTCCGACCCTTCGAGTCCAGTTGCTCTTCACTCTTAAATACTCCACGACTTCCTCAATCTTCGTGGTGTGATGCAGACGCGAAAGATACAGCTGCGTCGTAGGCACAGCAGGACGCAGCAGCATGTTGGGTCCACTCGGTGCGGTGCCGCACTGGTTACGGGAACAGGGCTTCTTCTTCTTTTCCAGTTTAATGAAACCCTCTTCATCAACTAGGCCCGTTTTTGGTAAGGTGGTACGGACCGCAGACAGGGCAGGTTGAGCACCCTTTTTCAGTTTATAAAACCTCACCACACGCTGGGAATAGACGCGTGTTGTAAGATTATACAATACACAGCACGCGACGTGGTATGATCTATACGGTCCGCCTGGTTAGCTACCACCTGAACATTAAAGTCCGACGCCAAGCAGTTTACTGTGTTCCGTCGTGAGTATGTGGGAGCCAGAGGGGTATCGGGGATTCCCTCTATATCTCAATTTACTATTTTTAGATCCCGATTCCAAGTTGAGTGTAAAAATTGTTATACCAGGTACATCAATACTGTTGAGGAAAGTATAAAGGTTAACGCTAATTACTTCTGGAAATTTATCTCTAACCGAAAGACATCTAGAGGCATTCCCTCAACTGTGCGCTTCAATAATCAATCCTCGACCAACCCCGACGAAATCTGCAATCTTTTTTCCATTTTTTTTAAATCAGTATATGAACCTTCTACTTTAACTAGTGATACGTGCACAAACGCAGAATGTTCAGAAAATTGTACTGTTGTAGATAATATTCAGTTTACAGTTGATCAGGTATTGAAGAACCTCCAGTCGCTGGATATCTCAAAAGGGCCAGGTCCCGATACACTCCCTGTAATATTTCTTAGAAACACTGCAAAAAATATATGCACTCCCCTACAAATTATTTTTAATCGATCCCTTTCAGAAGGTGTCTTCCCTGAAGCCTGGAAACAAGCCAACATAACACCTGTTCACAAGTCTGGCCCTAGAGACGACGTTGAAAACTATCGCCCAATATCAATATTGTCGGCCTTGTCGAAACTATTTGAAAGACTTGTACATAGTGAACTATATCCTTTACTTCATAGTGCTATTGTTCCACAACAACACGGTTTCGTCAAAAGAAGATCCACTATAACAAACCTTATAACGTACACAGATTATATTTTGAATAGTATGGATGCTGGTACTCAAGTAGATTCAGTTTACACTGATTTTCAGAAAGCTTTCGATAAGGTCGACCACGAACTGCTGTTGAGTAAAATCGCATTTAATGGCATACGTGGGAACTTATTGAGGTGGTTTTCTTCGTATGTTTCTAAAAGAACGCAGCGTGTAGTGATTAATGGCTATCACTCATCTAGTATAGTTGTAACGTCTGGTGTTCCGCAAGGATCGATTTTAGGACCCCTTTTATTCATTTTATTTATCAATGACATAGATATATGTTTTCAAAATTCAAAATTCCTTTTGTATGCAGATGACTTAAAATTTTTTAGGCCGATTAAACATTATAGTGATTGTCTTGCTTTACAATGTGATTTAGATAGACTTACCGAATACTGCTTGTGTAATAAACTCAAACTTAGCGTTCCCAAGTGTTGTTGCTTAAGTATTACCAAAAACAAAAACATTTACAAATATAACTACTCCCTAAGTGATGCAATATTAAACAGGGTAAGCATGGTACGTGACCTTGGTGTAGTTATTGACGATAAGCTCCATCTTGATATACACATCAACACGATTGTTAGCAAGGCTTGGCGAATGTACGGTTTTGTTATGAGATCGGCCACTGAATTCATACGCCCCCAGACCTACCTACATCTATACAAAACCCTAATTAGATCTCAATTGGAGTATGCAGTTGCGGTGTGGAACCCCTTATATATTAAATACTCTGATTATATTGAAAAGGTACAAAATAAATTTTTGAGATCCATGCATTACAGGTGCTTTCACTCTTCTGTGTCTTACGTCGATTTGCTAAGGAAATATAACCTTCTTAGCCTTGCTAGTCGGCGGACATTTCTTGAGACCATGGTTCTGTACGACCTCTGTAGTAATGCTTATGACTGTTCGGAGGTATGCAACAAAATATGTTACTTAGTTCCCAGAAGAGCTCATATACGTGGAGTGCGTAAGCAACCATTGTTTGCGGTTAGAGCGTGTCGAACTAATGCCGGTGTACGAGCACCATTGCGACGTCTTACCGACAATTACAATAAGTATTTTCTTGACATCGACTTATTTTGTGCAACTCCCGGAAGATTTCGAAATTCTGCCCTCAAGGCCATCAAAGAATCAGACATCTTATTATCCTAATATAATAAAATAAAATCTTGTACAATTACATTACATTCATAAAAAAAAAAAACACTGTTTGAATAATTTTTAGCTTATGTCATTTGTTTCTAACTTTTTCTTTTCTTCGAAGCGTGTTATTAATATATTCCACTTGTATGCTGTGAATAACGCTGTTGATTACATAATTATTAGTTTTAAGTCTCATTGTCTGTATCTTCTATTATGTAATTGTTTGTTGTTCCAAATAAAATAAAATAAAATCTCTGTTCCTTGTACTCGTGTGCTCCATCTTAGACCCTGTCTACGTACTTACCATCAGGTGAGACCAAGACCAAGGTTATTTATTCAAGAATAAATAAAAAAGAGTCCCAGTGTGAGATTTCATGAAACTCTACTAAAGTCGTCTTCTCCTTCATCAAATAACTTCCGGATCCTTTGACGTAGCCAGTATTTTGTCCAAGGTGGGGCAAGCTCAGTCAGACAGTAAATATTAGTCTTTTCAATAGATCTGGAAGTGCTGAATGGGATTATGGGGGAATTTTGCCCCATAACTTTATTTTTCAGGTCCAAATAAGTATAGACGGAGTCGGGCATTGGTCTGCCTATTTTGGGTAATTGTTCTGTGGTCATGGGTGGCGAGTTGACTGAATCTAGACCATTTACCTATGCTTTCCTGTGCCATACGCCTGTGGCCCGATCTAAATCACTATAGCGTTGAGATAATGACCGAGGCGTTCTGATAATCTAACAACAAATATCACTCGTACTTAGCTATACTAGTTGTAAAAATAGCCTTAACGAAGCCGAAGTCTACTGTACATAAAACTAAGTAACATACACCAAAAATAATTGCTGGGAAACGACTTTTATTTTTTGGTATTAAAAACAGCTTTTAATTGTAGCGCGCAATGTAAGCGCGCGCGCAGCAGACTGTGTCTACATTTCGAAAATGTTGATAATGTTTGTCAATTATACTTAGAAGAATGTTTAGTAATATTAACATTTAAACTTAGTTTTCGTGAAAAACGTTCAATAATATTGTGACTTTGACCTTTAATATATCCGTAACCAGTCGGTTCCCAGGTATGGCCCAATACCAAAAAAACTTCGTAATGATAGGAAGAATACATGGCTTTCGGCTTCGTTAAGAGTATTTTTACACCCGATATAGGTAGATAGGTAAATGATCTGCAATATAATAGGTAAATTAATTCATTAAATTGCGTTAGCCAACTCGAACGATATTTCTATCTGATTCCCAGATAAGAATAATGTTATGTTATGTCTAGAGAATGGTTACATAACAAAACATCACGCCTGTATTCCCCGAAGCGTTGGGCAGAGGTGTATAGTAACACCACAAAACAGATAGGTACAGAAGTCAATCTACATACAAGTGCGCTCGAGCAACGCACAGATAGACACTGCTCACGAACACAACATCTCTGACCGTTTGGGACCAGAGTGCGAGTGAGAGTGCCATGCGCTTGAGAGAGATAGATATATAGATAGAGCGACCGCCGAGCGTAGGTATGAAAAGTGAAGTACATTCATGAGATTGACTTCTGTACCTATCCGTTTTGTGGTAACACCGTCATTTCGCCGTTATGTTTAAGTCCCATGTAATAGGAGGCGAGCCTATTGCCATCAACCGGGCACAAAACCAAATTCCGAGCTGCTACTGAGGAATTTCACACAGAAAACCCAATAACACTTTGCCCTACCTGGGGATTGAACCCTGGACCTCACGATCAGCAATCGCGCTTGCCACCACTAGACTATTGTGCCGATAGTTGTAACGGCCAATGGCTTAATAGCCAAGAGCCTCGACCAACATCTGATGAGGCTCTCGTTGGGAGGCTGGATCAAGGGCCTGATATAGAAAGCGGTACTTCTGGATACGGCACTTATTGTTAGGAGGTTCCTCTCCCTTGTGGCCTGCGGGCGGTGGGTTAGGGGACCCGCCACCCGACAGTAATAGGCCCGAGAAGGCGGCGCGCAGTATTCCGCGCGCGCCTCTCTGGAGGACGTCGGGCAAGGCCCCACAGAGGAGAGGGCCACAAGAGGCTGGCGGGCTGGGACCTGCCGGGGCTGCGGTGCATGCCTTATGCGAATCCCGCGACCCCGGCCGACGGTCAGGTGGAAAAACACCGTTGGTTTTTAGCCGGTAAGAGTCCGGCGGACCCCCTCGCCTTCCTCGAACGAGGGATATCTATGAGGATTTTTCTACGATATAAAAAAGAAAAAGGAGGTTCCTCTCGCTTAGGCTTTGACCACCGGTAGCTTGGACTCTGTTCCCGATGCCGGTGGGCTACTATTTTGTATATTTTTAAATATTTTTTTATAGATATATTTAATAATGTAAATTGATATGTACCTATAGGGCATGAATAAACGAAAGATCATAATTCTATGAATACTTAAGCAGTTAAGTTGTCACCACTGTTTACACAAAATAGTGCAAAATATTAGAAAGTGTAAACCTATCTAAGGAAATCTATACTAATATTATAAAGAGGAAAGATTTGTATGTAACGAATAAACTTAAAAACTACTGGGCCGATAATAAAAAATATTTTGCCGTTAGAAAGCTACATTATCACTGAGTAACATAGGCTACGAGCGGAGCCGTGAGCTAGTACTTATTAAACTTATCAATTAAAAACAACAATAATATGAAACTAGGTATACTTTCACACAAACAAATCATAATATTTTCAATACAATGACATAATCATATCCGTGCCTCGGAGAGCACGTTAAACAGTCGGTCCCGGGTGTCATACGGATACTTAGGACAGTCGTTACGGGTAGTCAGAAGCACGAAAGTGTGACAACCGGTCTAACTTTAGGATATCGGCATTGCCCAGTAATTGGGTTGCGGAGGTCTGATGGCAGTCGCTTCGTGTAAAATACTGGTATTCAGCCGCATCTGGTTATACTGGAAACTGACCTCAGTATAGTTAGGAAAAAGTCAGGCAGAATACATACATAGGTACATAAACTCACGCCTTTATCCCATGGGGGTAGGCAGAAACTATAGACCGCTACATGCTACGACCCTTACATACTCCTTCCGCTTCATCCACATTCATACATCTTGTCATAAACGCACGCCGGTTGAGAGTACTACGCACCTGTCCTTTGTGAAAAACATCAACAATAACATTGAAAGATGATGTAGTGACAAAAATTTTAAGGATTATGCTTAGGTGGTTTGGTCATGTTGAGAGAATGAGTGAACGGCGATTAACAAAAGGAATTTATAAGGCGAATATCAGTGGAAACGGTAGAGGACGCCCTAGAAGGACATACATCGATGTTATTGATGATGTTCTTCACAGAGGACAGGCAGAAAGACATAACGTCGTTGAAGTTTTAACACCGCGTAAGTAACTCAAAATAGTAAACTCTTCAGGAGAGCAAAAAATAGAATTTTTTCTATTTATCATATAATTGTTTTTAATCTACAACATTCTATTTTATTTTGGTTTTTTCGACGGATCACTTTCGCGACACGATCCAGTATGGTACTCACCTGACTTCACGCTGTTTAGGTACATAGCTTGATGGAAAAAAATATAACAAACGCGGTGGATTTTGTTTTTGAAATAACGCGTTGCTATTCGATGTAACCATTGATCGTGATTGGTCAAACGATGCGTTTTTCTATTTCCTATCGAATGACGTGCGTAACTCAAAACTACTATTTTTGAGTTACGCGGTGTTAGAACTTCAACAACGATAAATAACATTTAAAAACATACCGGTAGGTTTAAATTCTTGCATTTTGTCGATAATATATCACGTTTAATTGAACACGACCGTTCTGTGCCGAGTCAAGGGCACAACTAGCTGTATAGCTGTTTATATATGGATTATTATTAAACTGATAAAGACTGTTATGCGTCATTGACGCATTGTGTAGACTCGGAGTTAGGTATAACCTCGTACTCTCACCGCACTCAACGAACTCTTGGATTGTAATCCGAACTATGAACTGTTTGCGGATGATTGGAAGAAGATTTTATTAGTATGCCTGAAGTATTGCGAGAGAGATTCATGAAAGATGTCTAATTCACTATGTATTTTATATTTTGTTACTCTATCTTTAATTATTGTAATTGGTCCAAGGCCGTTGTAATTAAAGTAAAAATAAATAAATAAATAATAATAACATTACATCAAGCCTGTATTTCCCGAAGGGTTGGGCAGAGGTGTATAGTATCATTATATCGGTATATATCATAGGGTTGCCACCTTTTTTTTAAACAAATATAATATTTTCCCAAAAAAGATGCAAAAATACAAGGTTAGTCGGAAAGGGGGTACTAAGCCGAAAGGGTGTTAAAGTACCCATAATAATGGATAACTTTTGTTCTACAACTTTCCCCAAAAGTTAGTAGTTCAAGAGAAATAGCTGTTCAAAGATTTTATAAAAAATACGCTAAATTCTATCTATCCTCAGCTATGATCAGACGTGTTTACATTTTACGTCATATTTGGGGTCACGGATTAGAAACTCCATTTTCTGAATTCATATCTAAAGCAGAGATAAAGAATTTTTGAAAAAACTAAAATAAAAATATTTTTTCATGGATTTTTATTATATTTTATTTTTATCGAATTTTGACATTTTAACACTTTCTTTAAAACAATCATCAGTGATACATTAAGTGGCCCGCGGCTTAGTACCCCCTTTCCGACTGACCTTGTATATTCCAGGCCAAAGGTTTCTATTTTCAGTAGGTGTTCGTAGAGTGGAATCCATTTTTACCAATACCTTCTTGGCCCAAACAACCTATCTGCATTAATTCTTAATCTATGCCGCTCATATAACATCAGTTTAATAATTTAACAACACGTCGTAAACACAGCGTTATCTGCAAGTCCATCGAACGATATTTTACTGATCATTAGTAAAAGACATTTTAGCTAAAGAACTATGTACAATTTTATTACGAGCTCATGGTTACGGATCATACGATTTGCGAGGTTAAACTGCACCGGCCGCGGTCCGTCCTAGGATGGGTGACCCTTCGTTACACATCGAGACCCCTCCGTGCCTCGGACAACACGTTAAACCATCGGTCCCGGGTGTTATACCTATGACAGTCGTTACGGGTAGTCAGAAGGGTAGAAGAATATCGGCATTTCCCAGTAACTGGGTTGCGGAGGTCTGATGCCAGTTGCTCCGTGTAAATACTGGTATTCAGCCGCATCTGGTGAGACTGGAAGCTGACCACAACTAGTGTTTATTTATTTATTTTATTAGGGAAAACAAACAATTGCATTTTGTCTTGCATCTAGGTATACAATAAAGTAGATCAACGTACAATCAACAACGTTTCCACATATCACTATTAGTATTATTTACTTACATACAGTATGGATGAAAGAAAGGGCTAATTTTAACAGTAGGTATACTAAATTGTTAGGCTTTAAGTATATTAACTAATTCATTTCTAAATACGTTATGAGGTAATGCAAATATGTCTATCTTAACAAAATGTAGGTTATATATTTTGACTAATCTGTGGAGAGGCGCCCGCTCACCCGCATTCGTACGACTAGTGGTTGTAGCGAAGAGCGGGCAAGCGCGCACCTCTCGTCTTATAACAGTTCTGGGCACTGTAAACAATATATTGTTCACAAGTTCAGGGCAATCAAACTTGTTGTGTATCAGTCCACGGAGCATCATGGCTTGGGAGTAACAGACGCCTTGAATGTAGTGTTAGTAATTTAAATTTCTGCAACGACTCCTCATATGGCAGGCGCTCCAAGTGACATTTAAACTGCAATGTTGCCGAACAATCGATAGTTTCACTAAAAGTTTAAGTTGAAAATCCGCTACTCCATCGATAGTATCGACACTATCGATACTATCGATACTATCGATAGCATGGTTCACGTCAATACTATTGACATGCATCAATAGTATCGATACTATCGAAGCTCCTAAAGATAATACTATCAATCGTATCGATACTATCAATAATATCGATACGATTATTTCGATAGTATTGCTTTTCAGAACTTTGATACTATCAATAGTATTGCACTCTGACAATACTATTGCCACCTTTTTAGCTATCGATACTACAGATAGTATCGATAGTCATAATATCGTTGAACTATCGATAGACTATCGTACCTACTGCTATCAATATTCGCCCATCCATCGGAAACACTAACTCTATATTATAGTTGGGAAAAGGCTAGACAGAATCGTACAGTTTTAGTAAGTACTTTATTGTGCGATTTACGACAAATAATACATGGATCTATCTACACACATACCTACGTAGAAATTTACTTTGTTCACCAACTATACTAAAATTAGAGTATTGCTATCTTTTACTAACAGACAGCGTGAGAAAAGGACGGTGATAGATAAGAACTAAGTTAGAGATGTCAAACTAGTTTACGCCTTGAACTTCACCGTGTTCATAGTCGACATGTGGAGCTGACTGCACGTTCAAAAGTGCCTTTTATGTGCCTAATTGAAATAAATACTTTGACTTTGACTTTGACTTCTCCCTTCCCGCGCCAGACGCACCGGGTGCGACCTCCAGCCACCCTAGTGTGTGGTCTGCGGGCGGCGGGTTAGGGGACCCGCCGCCCGACCAGTAACAGGCCCGAGAAGGCGGCGTGCTGTATTGCGCGCAAACCTCTCAGGAGGACGTGGGGCGAGGCCCCGCAGAGAAGAAGTCCGCCAAAGACTGGCGGACCGGGACCTGCCAGGGTTGCGGTGCATGCTTATGCGAATTCCGCGACCCCGGCCGACTTTCAGGAGGAGGAACACCGTTGGTTTTTAGCTGGTAAGAGTCCGGCAGACCCCCTCGCCTTCCGTGGGCGAGGGACATCCACGAGGATTTTCCCACGGAAAAAAAAGGTCAACTCACACCTGCTATGGCACTTTCCTCAAAAGGCCATTCCAGACGTTGCCCTACATTGTTATACTCGTATAGTTTATACCACAATGTCTGGAGTTTAAAATAGACCTTGATATCTGAGCTTGTTTCGGCTTTTCTTCTCAAAGCTAGTCAGATAGGAAATGCCGGCGCCATCTAGTCTAAATAAAAACATTACATTGACTTGTAAAGTGTCTGTAACAGATTTATTTACAGAAATAAAAATCATTTATCACAACATTGTTTAATAAGGCTACATAAAAGTATTCTAACTGTATTATAGGATGACACACCTAAGAAGTCGCTTTGACAAACTTCGTAAAACCGATCACTACCGAGCTGAATGCGACTGCAAAACCACGAATGTTTATTAGTACTGACTGCAGTAAAAAATGATCTTTACACTGACGCAATAAAGCGCAGGCCATACCGCCAGCTGGCGGGCGGGCGAACCTCGTTTCACCTCTTTTCATACTTCGATTCACACCGCGAACTACAGATATAAGCTACGTCAGCGATACAAACGATGCGAACGAAATATCCGACGATGCCAGCGATGCTATCGTTCACCTCGTTAGCGTAGCTTATCTTTGTAGTTCGCGGTGTGAAAGTATGAAAAGAGGTGAAACGATACTCGCCCGGCTCGCTCGCTCGTTCGTGCGCTATGCACGCGAGTGACAAAGACGGAACGCTACCCTGGCTCCCCCGCTCGCTCGCCCGTCTGTCCGTAGTTTTCGGTGTGAGCACACATAGTTTAGCTCGCCAAAGCTTCGCTTAGTTTATATAGTTTCCCTCTCCTCAATTCGTCCGCCAGCTCGCTCGTCTGCTCGCCAGTTGGCGGTGTGGCTTGCGCTTAAGTGTGAGTGGCACGAAAATCAGCGCCTGCCATTGGTTGTTCAATCAAGTTTGCCGATGCAACTTCTTAGTTGAGTCGTATTGTACATGTTGTTCAAGTATGCATCTTCAGAGTCCAATCTGTTTAACTCCCTTCTATCGTCTTTTTTCTTCTGCTGTCGTCGACCTTACGTCGTCGTGACCTATTGAAAACAGAATTAATATCTGAACTATAACGGTCACCCATCCACGATTTAGCCGCGGCAAGCGCACCTTAGCCTCGCATTTTTTCTACATCTATGATGTGCAGCAGTGATATCCTAGCGGTTAACGCTTTTCTTCCATGCAGGAGGGTCTGAGTTCGATCTCCACCCGTACGTACCTACATCTGACTTTTCGAATTCATGTGCGGATCACAATTTGATTATCACTTGCGTTAACGGTGAAGGAAAAACATGGTGAGGAAACCTGCACACCTGAGAGGTACCCATAAAGTTCTCGTTGGTGTGTGTAGTCTGCCAACCCGCACCAGGCCAGCGTGGTGGACTAAGGTGTAAACCCTTCTCATTATGAGAAGAGGCTCATGCCCAGCAGTGGGACTGTAATGGGCTAATTATGTTTTACATTACATAACATCACGCCTGTATTCCCCGAAGGGTTGGGCAGAGATGTATAGTAACACCCTTATTTCGCTGCTATGTATTGTAATGGGGGGCGAACCTATTGCCATCAACTGGGCACAAGTTCAAACTCCGGGCTGCTACTGAGGAATTCCACACGGAAAAAACCCGACCTGGGGATCGAACCCAGGACCTCACGATCAGCAGTCGCGCTTGTCACCACTAAACCAACGAGGTAGTTGTAGATACTTATTTCTTACTAGCTGTGTCCTCACGGCTCCGCCCGTAGCCTATGTTACTCAGTGATAATGTAGCTTTCTAACGGCAAAAGAATTTTTGAAATCGATCCAGTAGTTTTTAAGTTTATTCGTTACATACAAAAATACAAATCTTTCCTCTTTATAATATTAGTATAGATAATAAATTACCTTTTTCTTGATTTCGTAAGTGCTGTGACATTAGATGGCTGTTTCACGGAGTCCCGGGTTGAATTCCCGTGCATAGAACTAAAAGACGAATATTATTATTAAACATATTTTATTTTAAACTACATGGTTGTGTTTGAGGCGTCGCCTATCTCCAGTGGCGTAGCGTGGGTGGGGCAGACGGGGCGCTTGTCCCACCCTGGCACAGGAAATAATAGGTAAATGGTCTAGATTCAGTCAACTCGCCACCCATGACCATAGAACAATTACCCAAAATAGGCAGACCAATGCCCGACTCCATCTATACTTATTTAGACCTCAAAAATAAGGTTATGGGGCAAAATTTCCCCATAATCCCATTCTGCACTTCCAGATTTATTGAAAAGACTAATATTTACTGTCTGACTGCGTTTGCCCAACCCTGGAAAAAATACTGGCTATGCCCATGCAGTAAATGGTATTCAAATAAGGTTTAAAATTATTTGAGCTAAAGAGCATATAGCAGTGACAGCCTAGTGGTGTGATCGTCGGACTGCCAAGTTGTAGGTCTCGAGCTCGAACCCAAAGCACGCACCTCTGACTTTTCCGATCCATGTGCGAATTGTATAACTATCACTTGCTTAAAAACGGTGAAGGAAAACATCGTGAGGAAACCGGCATGCCTGAGAGATATTTCTCGACGGCATGTGAAGCCAAGTCAAAGGCCCATGGGCGACATAAACTCTGACACCAGGTTAGTCACTAACAACAAGAAAAGAAAACAAGCCATCTCACTCTAACTTTAAGCTTTTTTTAAAGATTTAAAGAGATTTCAGGTGATATGCCAAGCACTGTGTTCCGTCGTGTGTATGTGAGAGCCAGAGGGGTATATGGGAATCCCTCTATCTCTGTTCCTTGGATTCGTGTGCTCCATCGTAGACCCTGTCTGCGCTTACCATCAGGTGAGACTAGGGCCAAACGCGACCAATTCAAGAATCTATACTAAAATTATAAAGCTGAAGAGTTTGTTTGTTTGTTTGAACGCGCTAATCTCAGGAACTACTGGTTGGAATTGAAAAAATATTTTTGTGTTGGATAGTCCATTTATCGAGGAAGGTTATAGGCTATATAACATCACGCTACGACCAATAGGAGCGGAGCATAAATGAAAAATGTTGCAAAAACGGGGAAAATATCCACCCGTGCGAAGCCGAGACGGGCCGCTAGTAAAAAATAAAAGAGTCAGAGAGGTAGTGTATCATAAATTATACTTACTCTACATGAGTCTTGAGTTTCCGTGAACTGTTGAAGCGAACCCCACACACATTACAAGAGAAACCGTGCTTCCTCATCATGTGAATATTAAACTTGTCTTTATCACTGAAAAAGAAAAAGATAATATCCACATACAAAACATCTATGCATACTGTTCAACCAACTGTTCTGTGAAATGGAAAATTTACGAATATTGGTGTCTATTCTGTAGCACATTTTGACAGTACTAAACTGGACTAAACGCAACTGTCACTTTCTTTTTCTATTGAAACAGAAAGAGACAAACACCCTTAGTTTAGTACTGTAGGGGAACGAGATATTGTGTTCCGCCTACGAAAAGGAGGATCCTCCTACCAGGCGGGTCTTGTGCCTGGCGGGCCGCTGCCCAACGGTTGATGTTGGGAACTTGTATATATACTACGTAGGCAGAGTGATAAGTCTGGTAAAAATTAGACAAGGAATATATATTTTGTAAAAGTTATTATTTATTTTTCAACATAGTCTCCCCCTAGCACCATACACTTCATCCAACGTTTCTCCAACTTTTCGATCCCTTCAATATATTACGATTTTGTAAACCATTCAAAATAGGCATTAGTTTTGTGCATGATCTCTTCATTGGAGCTTTAATTTTCGAACCAGCCATTTTTTTTAAATTCGGGAACAGAAAATAGTCGCAGGGGGTTAAATCCGAAGAATATGGTGCGTGAGAAAGTAACTCATAGTGTAACTCGTGGAATTTGGCCATGGCGATCGCGCAGGTGTGCACTTGTGCATTGTCTTGATGGAAAAGGCTTTTCTTTTGAGACAAATGCGGCCGTTTTTCCTTTAAAACTTTGTTGAAATGGTCCAATAAATTGACATAATATTCGCCGGTAATCATTTTACCCTTCTGTAGATACTCAATGTGGACTATACCACGTGCATGCCAAAAAATTGTGGCCATCACTTTGTTGGCCGATAAAACTGCTTTAGCCTTCTTCGGCGCAGGTTCGCCACAAGCAATCCACTGTTTTGACTGTTCCTTGGTTTCTGGTGTATAGTGATGGATCCACGTTTCGTCTACTGTTATGAAACAACGCATAAATTTCATTTTATCCCGTTGAAACAACGCCAAGCCTGCCTCTGAAGTGGTCACACGCGTGTGTTTTTGTTCCAGAGTGAATAAACGCGGCACTCAATACGCGGAGAGCTTCTTCATGCTTAAACGTTGGTGTAAGATATTGCGCACACGTTCGTCTGAGATGCCTACTATCTCAACTATCTCACGCACTTTTCCTCGTCGGTCATTCAATACGATGTTATGGATTTTGGCGATCATCTCTGGTGTCGTGACCTAAACAGGGCGTCCTGGACGTTCAGCATCACTTGTGTTCGTACGACCACAACGAAAATCGGAAAACCACTTGTGAATCATTTAGATCGACGGAGCGGAGTCCCCATATTATTTGTCGAGCTTTTGTTTCGTTTCCGTAATAGTATTTTTACGCAAAAAATAATGTTTAATCAACACACGAAATTCACTTTTCTCCATGTTTGCGAAAACTTAAGTAATTGTTTTTATTTAATGGCTGTCAAAAAAAAGATAACCGACATAACTGGCTAAAAGTTATCATTTAGATTCTCAAAAGAGTGTTAAACAAAAAGACTATGTGCAATTTGCGATAACTTTATTCCTAAGTTGATTTTTACCAGACTTATCACTCTGCCCTCGTATCTGCGTGTCAAACTCTGATATCGCGATGCAGGATAGTTCGCATGTGGCGCGACAGATGCCACCACAGTACTGTCAAAGTGCACAACAGAATCGACATTGTCACATTTAATTTATTTTTATCCCCCGAAGGGTTTGGCAGAGGTGTATAGTAACACCCTCATTTCGCCGTTATGTTTAAGTTCCATGTAATAGGGGGCGAACTTGTCGCCATCGACCGGGCACAAATACAAACTCCGGGTTGCTACTGAGAAATTCCTGATGGGAAGACCCAATAACACTTTGCCTGACCTGGGGATCGAACCAAGGACCCTATGCTCAACAGTCGCGCTTGCCACCACCAGACTAACAAGGCAGTTTAGTACAGTATACACGGCATTACAAAAAAAAACCATTTTTTTAAATTTTGTGTTCTGTTTGTTCCGTCTAATCTCCGAAACGGCTGGACCGATTTTGACGGGACTTTCACTGGCAGATAGCTGATGTTTTAAGGAGTAACTTAAACTACTTTTATTTTAGAAAAAAGTAAAGGTTCCGCGCAAAAATATAAGATGAAGCCGATTAAGTAGCAGGCGCAGCTAGCATCATATAGTTAGAATATAATATACTTTATTGTACACCAATATTGTAACACAGCTCTTATACAATAACAAACATTAAAGGGTACAATGGCGGTCTTATCGCTGATAGCGATATCTACCAGACAACCTTTGGATGAACAGGAAGTCAATGAATAAGATAGGCGGGGTAGTACATGGTGTACTGCTGCAAAAAAATATACTACACACCATACATAATACTTACATATACAAGGTTAGTCGGAAAGGGGGGTACTAAGCCGAAAGGGTGTTAAAGTACTCATAATAATGGATAACTTTTGTTCTACAACTTTCCCCAAAACTCGATAGTTTAAGAGAAATAACTTTTTAAAGATTTCGTAAAAAAATTGCTAAAATCTATCTTTCCATAGCTATGATCAGCTGTTTTTACAATTTAGGTCATATTTGGGGTCACGGATTAGAAAATTAATTTCTTGAATTCATAACTAAAGCAGGTATCTTTATTTTTTGAAAAAACTAAAATAAAAATCTTTTTGCATGCAAATAAAAATGATCGAATTTTGAAATTATAACACTTGCTTTAAAATAGTCATCAGTGATACTTTAGGTGGCCCGCGGCTTAGTACCCCCTTTCCGACTAACCTTGTATAAGGTCTAACCAAAATACCTGGACAAACTTTTACACAGTGTTCAATACGTTTAACTAAACACATCTATGCAAAAAAAACGAGATCCAAGTGTTTTTTTTTTCTAACCAAAAAATAATTACGTTTGAAATTGCCTGTACTCTTTAAGAATAAACTCATTCATTTCTTATGCATCGACCGCCATCGGGGCGCGCGCTAATTCCGTGCCGTGTTTTACCTAAACAGCGAAGTGAAAAATGTAAAAAAAATATAAAAAAAGTAAAATTAAATTTGAAAAATAATTTTTGGTTAGAAAAAAAAAAACACTTGGATCTCTTTGTTTTTTGCTTAGTTATGTTCAGTTACACGTACTGAACACTGTGTAAAAGTTTGTCCAGGTATTTTGGTTGGACCTTATACAAGGTTAGTCGGAAAGGGGGGTACTAAGCCGCGGGCCACCTAAAGTATCACTGATGACTATTTTAAAGCAAGTGTTAAAATTTCAAAATTCGAATATTTTTATTTGCATGCAAAAAGATTTTTATTTTAGTTTTTTCAAAAAATAAAGATACCTGCTTTAGTTATGAATTCAAGAAATTAATTTTCTAATCGGTGACCCCAAATATGACCTAAATTGTAAAAACAGCTGATCATAGCTATGGACAGATAGATTTTAGCATATTTTTTACGGAATCTTTGAAAAGCTATTTCTCTTAAACTATCGAGTTTTGGGGAAAGTTGTAGAACAAAAGTTATTACTTATTATGGGTACTTTAACACCCTTTCGGCTTAGTACCCCCTTTCCGACTAACCTTGTATATACATAAATACTTACTGAGTCATGTAAGGGCACAGGTGACACTTTTCTAAATTAGCGTGTTGGCGCTTGTAATGGTAGATGGCTGCGTCCTCCTCGTGCAAACCAAACCGTTTACCACACGAACAACACTCCCATCTAAAAATATTTTTTATTAAATATTAAATCTAAAAAATACAAAAACGAAAATATTAAACGCAAATATGATCATGTGTCAAAAGTTCGTGCTAAACTCAAGTGGGTTCCAATACGCCTTCGTCGGAATGCTCATATTCTTTCCCTACTATACAGTATTCTGTTCAATGTTCATGCGTGATTCACATTCACGATCCTTGAGATCAACGGAGAACTTGAAACTGAAGATGCCTATGCATTCCACAAGATTATTTGACCATTCCTTCACTGTTCAGGCCATACGCTTGTGGAATGCACTACCTGTACCTGTAAGGCGTGCTCAGTCGTTGGTTTCTTTTAAAAGAATGGTTAAAGAACATTATCTTGCTCTATAGTGGTTTATATAGGTAAATTATCTGTATGTATAATTATGTATGTACCCTATTTGAGTGTATATATATATATATTTAAAATATGTATTGTTATAGTATGTATTTATACCTATTATTTAGTTGATTCCCGATTTTTAGTTGGTTACATATTTGTACGCTGCAAACTGCCCTTTATATTTTTCTTAACAATTCTTTCCGTCCAATGGTTGTCTGGAAGAAATTGCTTTAAGCGATAAGACCGCCATTTGTACTGTTCTTAATTATGTGTATTCCTTGTTTTATTTCTTTTAGTGTGCAATAAAGTATATCTATCTATCTATACTAATGTCGCTGAAAAGCAGCGCTGTGGCCAGGGGCGGCCTTTGGGGGTGGCGAGCAGGGCAACCGCCCGGGGCCTCGCTCCTGGTGGCCTCGCGCACTGGCGAAACAACCCAAGTAGAAATACATTAGGTACTAATAGTAGGTACGTGTAGTGTACGTTATGTGAATTTCGCGCCTTATACCGCGGATTATAAAAATTTGCATTTCTCGTCAAGCATTATTATTAAAACTAATTCCACAAAGACAAGGGCCTCGCAAAGATCTACCCGTCCGGAGCCTCGCAATAGCTAAGGCCGCCCTTGACTGTGGCTCTGTCTCGCACGTGAGACACAGCATTATGCTGAGCGATGGCCGTTTTGCGCGGATGTGACGCATATTTATACAAATAATCGATTAATAATCGATTTTTTTAATAATCAAAAATCAATAATAACCGATTTTTCATCTGACACCTCCCTACATTAAGTCTGGTGTGCTATGCTCGGAGCGAGGGTGAAACGCCTAAAAAAGAAACAGCTCGTCCGGTTATAACTTGGGAATGAAATCAAAAAACAAGCTGGGAATTTATCCAACTCATGTCTAATTGGCAAATTAGGAAAAATCGATTAATATAACAAAATCGATTACTTTTTTTAAGAAAAATCGATAATTTATCAATCGATTTTTCATGCTAAAAAAAACAATCGATTTATTAAAAATCGATTTTTTATGTACAATGTCACATCCCTAATGTGGATGAAGCGAAAGGAGTATGTAAGGGTCGTAGCATGTGGCGTTCTATAGTTTTTGTCTACCATCATGGGAAAAAGATATGAGTTTATGTATGTATGTATATTTTAAAAGGAATGATAGCTTATCTCTTATCTCTCTGTCCATGCAGGACGGTCTGTGTTCGTTCCCAGCCCTCTGACATTTCAAATTCATGTTCGGATCAGAATTTGATTATCACTTGCGTTAACAGTGAAGGAAAAACATCGTGGGAAACCTGCACACCTGAGAGGGCTCCATAAAGTTCTCGATGGTGTGTGTCGTCTGCCAACCCGCACCAGGCCAGCGTGGTGGACTAAGGTGTAAACCCTTCTCATTCTGAGAAGAGGCCCGTGCGTAGTGGGTCAGAAATGGGCTGGTTATGTATCCACACAGTGGCGTAGCGTGGGTGTCGGCTCTGCTCGGGGTGGAAGAAAATTTTGCCACCCTCTTATTTAGGTATTGTAATTTAATGTATACCATACATTACATACATTAATTATAGAGAACTTTTCGGCAAGAACAGTCATCATTATTTTGCATTGTACAGGTTAGATTTTAAATATTTTTTTTTTTATTATTTATTGTTAAACTTTGCGGCCGCCTAAAAGTGCAGCCCAGGGCGGGCCGCCCCTGCCGCCCCCACTACGCTACGCCACTGATCCACAAACGAGTGGTTACCCGGCTTATACGACACCCATAGGTGTCTATTTTTTGCCCAGAACTGGGTCATGATGAGGATGACTATACCTTGTATAATGGTGGTAGGTATGCTGGGAGTAACTCCCCGGTGGGTGGAGTACTTGAAGACAGACATCACAGACTCTACTGTCATATTTCTGAAATAAAACAAATTTTATTTTACATGGAACGACAGCCATCGTCCTGTTGAGATGAATGTGTGGTGTGACAAGAATGGATAAGATCTTCTTTTCGTGTGGTTAGTGACTAACCTGGTGTCACAGTTTATGCCGCCCATGGTCCTCTGACTTGGCTTCACATGCCGTCGAGAAATATCTCTCAGGCATGCTGGTTTCCTCACGATGTTTTCCTTCACCGTTTTTAAGTAAGTGATAATTATACAATACGCACATGAATCTGAAAAGTCAGAGGTGCGTGCCTTGGGTTCGAACTCGAGACCTATGACTTGGCAGTCCGACGGTCAAACCACTAGGGTACCACTGCTATACATAATAGTTAGTGTACTTACAGGTGTGTGTTTCCTTTTCATATGATCATCATAATTTTCTTCATAATTAAACGCGAGGACACAACTGGTGCAGCGGTACACCGATCCGGTGTACAATTTTGACTTCGCTGCTAAATACCTCTCCTCCATCAACTCCTCCTTGGTTATGTTAACTATTTTTATGTCAGTACTGAGCTTGACTTGGGTTTCTGTAAATAAGAGTGGCATACATCTGTAATCTGGTAATGACGTCACACGTGGGGACTGAAAGCGGTCATGGTACAGGGTTGAGATATCTTTAAAATATAAGGACTTTATTCCTCAAAAGGTTGTGCAGAGGTGTATAGTAACACCCTCATTTCGCCATTATGTTTCAGTCTCACGTAATTGGGGGCGAGCCCATCGCCATCAACCGGGCACAAATCCAAACTCCTGGCTGCTACTGAGGAATTCCACACTGAAAAAACCCAATAATTGCCCGACCTGGTGATCGAACCCACGACCGGAACTCACGATCAGCAGTTGCGCTTGCCACCACTAGATCAAGGAAGCAGTTCGTACCTTAGATCATAAATATAATACACATACACACATACATAAACTCCCGCCTTTTTCCCATGGGGGTAGGCAGAAACTATAGAACGCCACGTGCTACGACCCTTACATACTCCTTTCGGTTCATCCACATCCATACATCTTGTCATACGCCCACGCCGGTTGAGAGTACTACGCACCTGTCCTTTGTGAAGAACAGCACCAATAACATCGATGTATGCCCTTCTCGGGCGTCCTCTACCGTTTCCATTGACATCCGCCTTATAAATTCCTTTTGTTAATCGCCGTTCACTCATTCTCTCAACATGACCAAACCACCTAAGCATACTCCTTTCAATTTTTGTCACTACATCCATAGGTGTATTCAGGGCGGGGCAGACGGGGCGCTGGCCCCGCCCTGGCACAGGAAACAATAAATAAATGGTCTAGATTCAGTCAACTCGCCACCCATGTCCACAGAACAATTACCCAAAATAGGCAGACCAATGCCCGACTCCATCTATACTTATTTAGACCTCAAAAATAAGGTTATGGGGCAATATTACCCCATAACCCCATTCTGCACTTCCAGATTTATTGATAAGACAAATATTTACTGTCTGACTGAGTTTGCCCCACCGTGGACAAAATACTGACCACGCCCATGCACATCATCTAATGAATTACATAGTAACAAAAATAAATTAAATTAAAAATTTAAAAATCCCCCGACACAAAAAAAGAACCTCTAAAAAGTAATAATATTTTGATCCAAGCGTCGTCACGTCGGGAGACCGCTAAGTAAATTATCATTACCAAGCTTCTTTTTTGTATCGTTTTTTTTTAATTTATTTATTGTCAAGTAGGAAATGAGCTGATGATCTTCAAACGCTTCATAAATTATAGCTAAGAACCATTTCGATTACATCAGCTTTCAAACAGAAAAAAAACGCATCTAAATCGGGCCATTCGTTTGGGAGCTACGATCAGGGCCGCCGTAAGCGGGCGTGCAACGCGTGCACCGCACGCGGGCGGCACACCCAGGGGGCGGCAAATCTAGCGATTCATCTAATTGAGACCAATTTAATCGGTTTTGTGTCACTCAAGATACAGAAGTAATCGAAAGAGGGCAACGTCTAAAAATAAAAGCTCGCACGCGGGCGGCGAAACAGCTAGCGGCGGGCCTGGCTACGATGCCACAGACACACAGATACACAAACACAGATACACGCGTTTAACTTATAACACCCCTCTTTTTTGTCTGTGGTTAAATATAAATTAGTAAATGTTAAACTTACCATTTATTGTTGGATCACTTATCAACATATTACTATCGTTACCAGCTTCTGTGGACGCTGTAGTATTTATTTCTGATAACTGAATTCCTTCTTCTATAACATCAATATTAGAAATTTCATTTCTTATTATATCACTTGAAACATTTGTACCTTCATTATTTAAGTTGACCATATCATCAGATACACCTGTAACACCATCAGATTCCACTGTAACTGTCTCTGGCAAGTTTCTTACATCTTTTTGATTATTTTCAGTCATTATTATATCATCAGTAGCTTCAACCAGCATTTTAGCATTATCAGGGATACCTTTAGTCTTATTAACCATGATAGTATTACTAGAAACTGCTGTGACGTCATCAGAATCCAGTATAACTGTCCCTGGCAAGTTTTTTTCATCTTTTTGATCATTTTCAGTCATTATTATATCATTAGTAGCTTCAATCAGCATTTTATCATCATCTGGGATATCCATAGTCTCATTTAGTATGATAGGATTATTCGACACAGCTGTGATGTCATCAGAATCCAGTATAACTCTCACTGGTAACTTAGTTTCATCTTTATAAATATTTTCAGTCATCATTGTGTCTTTAGTGGCTTCGATCAGCATTATAACATCATCTAGGATATCTGTAGTATTATTTAGCATGCTAGGATTATTTGAAACACCTTTGATGTCATCAGAATCCAGTATAACTCTCACTGGTAACTTTGTTTCATCTTTATGAATATTTTCATTCATCATTGTGTCTTTAGTGGCTTCTATCATCATTTTAGCATCATCTAGGTTATCTGTAGACTTAGTTACGATGATAGGATTATTAAAAACAGCTTCAATATCATCAGACTTGACTTTAACTGGTACCTTTGTGGAATCTTTAACAATAGTATGACTTATAACTGTATGGTTAGGTATAGAATTATAAATTTTGGTTAAACTATGACTATCTTTACTTTTATTTGTTATTGCATTGGAAACATTACTAATGCCACTGAATTTTTCAGTATTACCTTTTGAAACAGGATTGTTATCTATTTTAAAATCAATGGGAGTTTTTTTATAGTCATTTAATAAGACTTTAGTAAGACTATTCAATTGAGTGCCAGCAATACTTTGCAGGGATGTGGTTAAGAGATTAATGCAGTCATTATTTTTATTGTTACTGTTAATAATCTTTAAAGCATGTTCTATGTTTTTAATTTTTTTGTCTCTCATACTCTTTGGTGGGATACTCTTTGTTGTTTTTTGTTTAGTTTGTTCATAGACAAATTCAGAATTGGTTTTATTTTTATGATTGTTTTGTTCAGGATTTGTTTGTTGATAACTTTCTTCAAAGTTTTTTTGTGGTATGTTTATGTTTACTATCCTGTGTGCTTCTGTCAGGTTGTTTCTTCTTATGTTGCAAGACTTTGGGATGTTTTCCTGAAATACAGGCATTATTATGTATGGTTAGCAGCAGTGATAGTCTAGTGGCATGACCGTCGGACTGCCAAGGCATGTATGCACGAATTTCCAAGGACAATATGTTCTATGCTTATGCTCATCACTCAAAATTAGGTTTACTTACTTAATGGTTTTTAAGAAATCGGGCAACAGTAGGGCTTTGCCCCCTCTCATTCTGAGACAAGGCCCATGCCCAGCAGTGGGACTGTAATGGCTTGATTATACTATGCTATCATCACATTTGGCAATTGTTTATACATAAGGGAACATACCCATACTACGTGACCCGTTCAGGGGGGGAGGGGGGGTCCTCAAAATACCACGCTTGGTCAAAGGGGGGGGGGTTATCTTAGGTTTTCGTCACGTAGTCAATATCCTCTAGGGAAATCTCGAGATTTTTCGAGCTATATTCAAATATGGCGCGCAGAGTTTAGCGCTTTTTGAACTCACAGGTGGCAACACTGTCGCACATAAATGAGTCAATATTGTTTTTTAAGTTTTTGTTTGCAATAAATTATTTAAAAACATATTTATATATTACTAGTGAAAACTAGAGGGGGAAAGGGGGGGGGGGGGTTATTGGCATATACTACGGGTGGTCACCGAGGGGGGAGGGGGATAAAAAATGGGTCACATAGTATGGGTAAGTTTCCTAAGATCTTGTTGATAACTTTAATGTCAACTTACTTGAGCTACCAACAGCTTGAAGCTATCCTCAACTTGCAGCTTAAACAGCTTAATTTTCTTCAGCATTTCATGACATTGATGGCATACTACTTGGTTCATTGGTTTCAACTGAAATTAATGAAAGAATATAATTGATTTAAATAATAACATAAAATCACACCTGTACTTTTTTTTTTTTTTTTTTTTAAACATTGCCCCACTAGGATTTCTCCTGTATCGTGGGTGCATTTACAGACACAAATCTTCACACCCAGAACCACTAACTAACTAAAACATCCAGATCAGGAACAACTATCTGTAGGTCATACAAATATTTGTTCCGTGTGGGAATCGGACCCACGACCCGCAGCGCAGAAACCAATCGCTTAGCCACTGCACCAAACGCGTCGTATTCCCCGAAGGGTTGGGAAAAGGTGTATAGTAACACCCTCATTTCGCCATTATGTTTTATGTTCCATATAATAGGGGCGAGCCTAATGCCATCAACCGGGCACAAATCTAAACTCCGGGCTGCTACAAAGGTATTTCTACATGGAAAAACCCAGTAACACTTTGCCCGTCCTGGGGATCGAATCCAAGGCCTTACGATCAGCAGTCGCGCTTACCACCACTAGACCAACGAGGCAGTCAGAGATTTAAATAATTACTTTAAATAAATTGTTTTATTTTAAGAGTATTCATTGTCAAGGTCGTCTGCGACGTGTTCAGAGATAGCAATGAATAAGCAAAAACCAATCAGAAGAATGACTTTTGTAGCGGACAGTCCATTCAACAGTACAATATGCTAGTCAAATGATCAAATCATAAGTGAATATTCACTTCGTTTTAGACTTTTCTAAGACAAACAAACACATTTGGGAAGTTTATTTAAGCAAGCTTTGTCTGTACAAAGGCTTGCCTTAATATAACAACAATAAGTACCTCTAGTACCGCAAAACTATTTAGAAAATCTGCATGAGTACATGTCAACAAATTGATGTAAGAAACATTTTTTTTAAGACAGCATATGCAGAATACTACTTGTGACTGTATCGTCTGTGTTATATCTTGGTTTAGATCGAAGTCGTCTCCATATAATTTCATGAAGCTAGCCATTTTCATTCATTTATGTGTTTTTTTTCATATTATATGAACCGACCAACTATCACCTCAACTTGAAAACTGTTGAAAACTGTCAGTATCAATGTCAACACGTCGCGAAGAATCTTTTTCCAGACAGACGTCCACTTGACACTGACAGTAGCAGTGTTGCTAGATAACCGTCTTGAATTCTCCCCAACTCTTCCCCACAATTCAGTTTTTGAAGAAAAATACCCCCACAAAAAGCAAAATATTAATTAATTAATTAAATACAATTTTATACAATTTCAGCAACAGTTTCCATTACTGGATCACCATCTTCATACGCAGAAGTACTTCTGCAGTTCCGTACATTATTTCCGAGTTAATTTTTTTTATTATCTTTGAACTTGGTTTAAAATGAAAAAAATCTTCTATTCAAAATTCAGTTTTTTCCCTCTAAATATCCCCCCTATTGTCCCCCATAACTATAAAAACTCCCAAATTTGGAGGGATTACCCCCAATCTGGCCTAACTATCGCTGTCGACAGGTCTTGACACTCAACTGTCAACTCTGTCTTTCGTTTTGTTTTAATTACGCTGTAAGAATACTAGGCTTTTAATCACAGCCACAGAACACTATGACTCCTCACAGCCAAGTGTGTCGAAGTGGTAGCGGTACGCTGCGTTTTCCCACAGCCTCACACAAAGACGGCATTACCGTGCCGCGGCCGCCCGGCCGTGCCATCGCGCCTACAGTGTAGGGCTACGTTTAGTGTACGCCCTACACTAAACGTAGCCGTCGCCCGTTCAAAGTTATGCAAACGTTAATTATTTACGCATAGCACCGCATTTTGCTCTGCGCGTGCCTGTTTATAGCCTTGTTATAAACCGATTTGATTTTGTTTTAAGGACCGTATATAATCTATGATAAGGCGTTTTAATCATTGAGATATGTCTATGGTTTTTATTTGCAGAACACGTTTGACATTTTATGTCAAATTACCAATCAAATGTCAAACAAATGTCAATGTGGTATGTCCAGTGCTGCCAATTGCGGGGAATAGTGGGTCCGTGCGGGGAATGAACAAAATCGGGGAATCGGCAGCAGTTCCAATATTCCAGGTTTTGTGTTCGCAAATGCAGCCAAGACACAAGAGAGCGCTAAAAAAAAAAGTCCGACCAGAAAGAGCTGGACAAAAGGGTAAATAAAGGGAAACATTGAGGGGAGCTCCTAAAAAAAAGCTCGTCCAATCGTCCGACTATCGCTTAGGGTTGAAAAGGAATCGACAACACTGACGCGGGGAATCGCGATTATTTTATTGGCAGCACTGTGTATGTCATCAATGTCATCCACCGCGTAAAAGTGTATCAAAATATTATTGCAATAAAATGAGAAATAATAAAAATGAGTGTGAATTATCTTAAAGTACGGCGATGTCTGCCCGCGAATACGAAATTAAGATGTCTCACTTGCCTGTGCCTAGACAGGGATTTAAAACCTTTAAAAGAAAGGAGTCTAATGGCTATGGTGTGTCCTGAGTTATATTTGAATAATACGGTAATATACGTTTTATATTTTTCAACAAATCAATCAGTATCTCAAGTAAAAAGACACATCATACATTAAGTAAAGTTTAATTTAACAGACCTTTCCAAAAATTAAAACAATAACCCCCTCCCCCCCTCCGAGAGGGGGTGTTCGCCAGATTTATTGATCAGTTAGACTCGAATCACCATCCAACTTATTTCCCGAAGATCTTTTCAATTTACAGTGGAATCCGCTCATAACGACATCAAAGGGACAGCGATATTTGGTCGTACTAAACGGACGTCGTTACAAGCGTCCGTAAATACCAGATAAGAAAACCTAACTAAAGGGTGTTCTTAAGTCGCTATAAACGGCTGGCCTTTATAAGCGAAGTCGTAATAAACAGATTCCACTGTAAATTGAAAAGATTTTCAGGAAATAAGTTGGATGGTGATTCGAGTCTATTCCACAGTTTTTCAGTTAACAAGTTAGATGAGCCTAGAAAAAGACAATAATTCAGTTTCCATAACATCACGCCTTGTATGCCCTAAAGGGATCGGCAGAGGTGTTTTTAGTACACCCTCGCTTCGCCAGTTATGTTTAAGACCCATGTAATAGGTGGCAAGCCTATTGCCATTAACCGGGCACAAATCCAAACTACGGGCAACTACTGAAAAATTCCTAACGGAAAAACCCAATAAAACTGCATGACCTGGGGACCGAACCCAGGACCCCATGCTCTATGTCAATTGTTTGTGCTAGGTCTACTTCTTCTTCTTTTCGTGTGGCCAATGACTAACCCGGTGTAGAGTTTATGCCGCCCATGGGCCTCTGACTTGGCTTCACATGCCGTCGAGAAATATCTCTCAGACATTTCTCAGTTTCCTCACAATGTTTTCCTTCACCGTTTTTAAGCAAGTTATAATTACACAATACCCACATGAATTCGAGAAGTCAGAGGTGCGTGTCTTGGGTTCGAACTCGAGACCTTTGACTTGGCAGTCCGATGGTCACACCACTGGGCTATCACTGTTAGGTTTACTGCACATCTATTATAGAATCAACACATTAATCACCGTCTAACTATCTACTCCATATAGTGGTTCAACAAGCATTCAACATTAACAGTTTTAAAAGTAGCTTGGGACATCACAATCTCATATTTTACAACTGCATAAGAGTGTTTAGACAGTCACTTCAGGCCAAAAGCGTCCCAAGCCCCTTTCCATTATTTTACAACTGCAAAGAGTGTTTAGACAGTCACTTCAGGCCAAAAGCGTCCCAAGCCCCTTTCCATTATTTTACAACTGCAAAGAGTGTTTAGACAGTCACTTCAGGCCAAAAGCGTCCCAAGCCCCTTTCCATTATTTTACAACTGCAAAGAGTGTTTAGACAGTCACTTCAGGCCAAAAGCGTCCCAAGCCCCTTTCCATTATTTTACAACTGCAAAGAGTGTTTAGACAGTCACTTCAGGCCAAAAGCGTCCCAAGCCCCTTTCCATTATTTCCCAGTCTACGTACCTATTAGGGGCCATCTGTTAAAAAAGGTGTGCCTTTGTGTATTTTATTTTTAACCAACTTCCAAAAAAGGAGGAGGTTCTCAAATCGTCTGTGTTTTTTTTTTATGTTTGATACCTCATAACTCCGCCATTCATAAACTGATTTAGATACATTTTTTTTATTTGGAAGGATATACTTCCAGATTGGTCCCATTTAAATTTGGTGAAGATCTGATGAATAACTTCGGAGATAGACAATAGAACTCCTCAATGACGAACAGTACGCATAATGTGATGATGTGATTATGTTACGAGCAGCGTCTTTAGTAGGTCCAACCATATTTTAATTAAGGCCACTAAAACGAAAAAAATAAAAAACATTTTAACAAAAATAAAACCGACTTCAAAAAAACGATGAAAAGAATAAAATAATTACCATATTATAAAATTAACAGTTTCAGAAGTCGGTGCCTTCAATTTGGTTCAGCGTGGATTAGCACCGACTTCTAAAAGTGTTAATTTTGTAATATGGTAATTATTTTATTCTTTTCATCGTTTTTTTGATGTCGGTTTTATGATATTTATCTTTACCTGCCTCGTTGGTTAGTGGTGGGAAGCACAAATGCTAAACGTGAGGTCCTGGGTTTAATCCTCAGGTCAGGCAGTGTTATTGGGTTTTTCTGTGTGGAATTCCTCAGTACAGCCCGGTTGATGGCTATAGTCTCGCCCCCTATTACATGCAAAACATAATTTGGTGAAATGAGTGTTACTATACACCTCTGCCCAACCTTGATGTTATGTATTTTATGTTGTTTTCTTTTCAGATTACTACCCAAATGATATGTTGGGAATGTCAAGCTATGATTTTAAAGATAAAACATTTCAAAGCCAGGGTATCGAAGGCACAGGCTGTACTGAAACTAACCGTAAAAGGAAATAGCGTAAGAATATTTAAATTTACTTGTACTTCTCCTTTTTTCCTATATTGTTTTAAGGGCCTGTACACAAAACTGCGAATCGGCGCTATGCGAATTCGCAACGCAGAAAACTGCGATACGAATTGCTGCTATGCGATTTCGTGCGGCAAGGCATCTCCCTTCCACGATTTGGGTGACCATTCCTTCGACGACCGTCAACCGTACTGAACGTATTTTGTAAACTAGACTAGGTCGTGACATGGATAGTAAAAAGGAGTGCTCACTTCTATTATTTGGAAATAAACTTTTACATACGTTCTTCCAAGCTTCTTGTTTGATGAATTTATTTTTGTAATCCTCGTTACTAGTGTCCCAAAGAACAGGGCGCTCCTCAATCAGTGATATAAAAAAATGTACGTCCTAGTCTGCCATTTTTTTACATTAAATTTGCATGCGTCTTGCCCACACGCTGTCTCAGAGCGGACTAAAATGGCGTCAGCAAGTGTGACTTAACATCGCAGGAATGCGCGATGCGAATCAATTCGTGATGTGATGCGTCGCGCGAGCTCGCAGATGTTTACGATGCGACGTCGCATCGCAGTTTTGTGTACAGGCCCTAAAACGGGTTCGTAACAGATTGCGATAAACAATAGATACTAAACGAATATAAAAATTATACGCACTGCTTAAAAAATACCTGTAGAATCCGGCTTATCAAGATGCGTTTTATGAAACTGCGACATTTCATGAGACAGGCTTCTTCTGGGTAAGCTCACTCCATCGTAGACTTTGTCTCTGTCACCTCTGACTTAGACGAGTCAAGAGCAAACCGACTCAAAAATAAATAAATAATGTTACTATTATCAATCACTAGCGACCCGCCCTGGCTTCGCACGGGTGCAATGTAGATACTAATGTGGGGCATGTAGACCTTCCTTTTGAATCGCTCTATCTATTGCTGAAAACTGCATTAAAAAACTGCTATCAGCGATAAGACCGCCATTGTACCCTTTAATGTTTGTTATTGTATAAGAGCTGTGTTACAATTTTGGTGTACAATAAAGTATATTCTATTCTAAAATCTGTTGCGTAGTTTAAAAGATCTAAGCGTACAGACAGCGGGAGCGACTTTGTTTAAATGTCAGAAGAAGAAACATAATTTTGACTGACAAAAGATATTCTCTTTCAGTTCTTCGAAGGATTTTCAAACCTAAAATCAACGGGTGTAAAGACAGTTACTATATCACCGCAATACATTGTTCCCACTCCAGTGGTCCCAATACCCACTCAAGAGCCAACTGAACTGATAGAAGTAAAAGTCGAACCGTATACTATGGTGGAGGTTAAGCACGAAAAAAGAGAACGATCTCTTAGCGGTGATTATGATGAACTTATACAGCCGATGACTATACAGCAGACTTGCACTGGTGAGTCTACTGATACCGCTAGTGAACCTGACATTATATTGTATTTTTAACCGACTTTCAAACAAGGAGGAGGTTCTCAATTCGACTGTATGTTTTTTTTTTTGTATGTTTGTTCCGCGATATCTTTGCTAATTGTGATTCGATTTTGAAGAGTGAGACAATTTGAAGTCGGTTTTATTTTTGTTAAAACTTTTTAACAAAAATAAAACCGACTTCAAATTGTCTATCTCCGAAGTTCTTCATCAGATCTTCACCAAATTTGAATGGGACCACATCGAAAGACTACTCTTTCAAACAAAAAAAGAATCATTAAAATCGATTCACAATTAGCAAAGATATCGCGGAACAAATATACAAAAAAAAAACTTACAGTCGAATTGAGAACCTCCTCCTTTTTGAAAGTCGGTTAAAAAGTGATTATATTTATTCACCTTGTCTTAATATGACGCGCTTGAGTTTTTTTAACTACCGATTTTTTTTACCATTCTGATCGGCTGCTCTAAACGCACGAACCTATATGAAGGGTTCATGTATGGTGGGGGTACTTAATAGGGTGCAGTGTTTCCCCCCTTATGTCATTCTGCTAGGCTTGAGTAAATCCCAAAATCCCCGCTAGGGCTCCCCTACTATAAGAAACAAAGCTGTCAAATTGTCAAATTCATTCTACAGATAAATATTATCAGATGTTTGTTGGTACTAAGCTACGTCGTTGGTCTAGTAGTGGTCATGAGGTCCTGGGTTCGATCTCCAGGTCGGGCAAAGTGTTACTGGGTTTTTCCGTGTGAAATTCCTCAGTAGCAGCCCGGAGTTTGAATTTGTGCCCGGTTGATGGCAATAGGCTCGCCGCCTATTACGTGGGACTTAAACATAGCTGGCGAAACGAGGGTGTTAATTCAGGGTGTAAACTAAATCATGTAATTCCTTCAAACCTCGTGATGTACTGCTGACATAGATTAACTCTGAACGGGATAATTTTGGATTCAATAAAAAGAAAATTACAAGAATTAAACATGTGTTCTTAACGTGAGGCATTTTAGCGCCCCGAGCGTATTGCCCGGCTATCGCTCACCGCGCGGTGATTTAACTCGGGGCGCTAAAATGCCTCACGTGAACACATGTTTACTTCTTGTAATATTTTTGTTTATTGAAACCAAATGTATCCCGTGCAGAGTTAATCTATGTCAGCAGTACATCACGAGGTTTAAAGGAATTATATGATTTCGTTTACACCCTGTAGGTATACACCTCTGCTAAAACCTTCAAGGAATATAATGTTGGAATAATGATTTTATTCTATCTTTGATATCTTTTTACGATTTTAGATCCATTAGAAAAACTCAAAACATTTGTAAAAACTGAATTGAATACGCAAGAAGAAGTGAAACATGCGTTCATAGCTCCGAATATAAAACTTAATAGGCCTCAAAGAGTTTTTATAAATATACCAATACGAGAAACAAGTGCCCCTAGAGGATTAAAAGAAATGGTAAAAGTTACTGTGGGTGTCCCGAACGTATTAAAAGGCAAGACGAGTGCTCAACCTGTAGAAACTGGCAAAGAGAGTGTCTCAACTGTGGTAACAGTTAAAGAAAGTGTTCTGACTGAAGTAAAAGGTAAACAAATTGTTCCAACTGAAATAAAAAGAGCAGAATTCGTCCCAACTATAGTAAAAGATACAGATGAAACCCAGCTAGGTATCTACGGTTTCGAAGAAGAAGAGATAAACTGCAAGATGATGAACAAAACTGAAATGCTGAAGTTTAGAGATGATAAGCGAAATAATCCGATTTTTAGTGGGTATCGGTACAAATGTATCAAATGTATAGAGAGGTTTACATCTCAAGAGTTTTTGGATAATCATAATAAGAAACATGATTTGGTAAGTTGCTTTTTTGTACATAGCCTTTTCCTGATTATGTTGAGGTCCAGTCTAATCAGATACAGCTGAAAATCAGTAATATACACGAAGGGAGTGTCATCTAACCTCTGCAACCAGCGCAGGCCCTGGGGTCAGCGCCGTAGCGTGTATTTCTTCCACCCGGGGCCAACCCTTATGCCGCCCCAAACCCTATTTTCGCAACTAAGTAAAAAAACGGTGAAAATTCTGTGAAACTCTGTTGCTGTGTTGATTGCAAAAGGATTCAAAATAAAACGTCTATCTATAATCTTGCAATTCGATTTTGAACAACTTCCACTTGACTTGAAATTTTGCGTAAATAAGTACCTATGTAGTTCCGATGACAACACAGTTGTCTGATGACTATGACCTGACGCTGCAGCCAGGCCACCCCCTAAGTCTGCGCCGCCCGATGCTATGGCCCCACTTTCCCCCCTTCCCCCACGCTACGCCACTGCCTGGGGTAGAGCGAGAGGAGCGGTCGCTCTAGGCGCCAAAACTTGATTTTTGGAAAAGTTGGTAATGTTTATTTATTAAACACTAGCGACCCACCCCGGCTTCGCACGGGTGCAATGTAGATACTAATGTGGGGCATATAAACCTTCCTCTTGAATCACTATATCTATTGCTGAAAACTGCATTCAAATACGTTGCATAGTTTAAAAGATCTAAGCGTACAGACAGCGGGAGCGACTTTGTTTTTAACCGACTTCCAAAAAGGAGGTTATTAACCGACTTCCAAAAAGGAGGAGGTTACTATGTTCGTCTGTATGTATGTGTTTTTTTTTTTGTGTATGTTCATCGATATTTTCGCCAATTGTGAACCGATTTTAATGATTCTTTTTTTAATGGATAGGGTATACCTACTTCGAAGTTGGTCCCATTTAAATTTGGTGAAGGTCTGATGAAGAACTTCGGAGATAGACAATGGAACTCCTCAATGACGAACAGTACGCATATTGTGATGATGTGATTATGTTACGAGCAGCGTCTTTAGTAGGTCCAACCAAGTTTTAATTAAGGCCACTAAAATGAAAAAAATAAAAACTTTTTTACAAAAAAATTAAACCGACTTCAGAAAAGAATAAAATAATTACCATATAAAATTAACAGTTTCAGAAGTCGGTGCCTTCAATTTGGTTCAGCGTGGATCAGCACCGACTTCTGAAACTGTTAATTTTATATGGTAATTATTTTAGTCTTTTTTGAAGTCGGTTTAATTTTTTTGTAAAAAAGTTTTATACTATGTAAAGAAAGAAGATAAACTGAAATACAATTTATGTTATGTGAAAGCGTCGACTAAAGGGCGTCGAAAGACAATCTCGCTCTACCCCGATAGGGTCTAGGGCCGGCGCTGCCTGCAACCATATAACTAGAGAATCCGGATATCCAAGTGTTTTACCTAACATAGTGGGGAAAACGCTTAGTTCATCATCACTAAAGAAATATACAAGGTTAGTCTGAAAGGGGTACTAATCCGCAGGCCACTTAAAGTATCACTGATGGCTCCTGGGAAAAGTTGTAGAACAAATTATTCCATTTATTCATTTACTTACATACTATTTATAAATATTAAAAATAGAAGCCCACCGGCATCGGGAACAGGGTCCAAGCTAACGGTGGTCAGGGCCTCAGAGAGACGAACTTCCTAACAATACGCGCCGTGTCCAGAAGTACCGCTTTCTGTATCGCGCCCTTGACCCAGCCGCCCAACGAGAGCCTCATCAGATGTTGGTCGAGGCTCTTGGCTATTAAGCCATTGCCCGTAACGACTATCGGCACAATGACTGCTGAGTCAACTTCCCACATGTCGACAACCTCGTGTGCCAAGTCTTGATACTTAATTTCTTTATCGTTCTCGGCTTTCACAATATTCTCGTCATGTGGGACAGTGATATCAACAATCATTGTGAGACGCTCTGATCGATCTATCACCACTATGTCAGGCTTATTGGCAACAATAGACCTGTCGGTGATGATAGATCGATCCCAGTACAATGTGATATGACCATTTTCGAGAACTGGGTCGGGCACATACTTGTAGTAAGGTACTTCTACGTCCACGAAGTTGTATTTCAGAGCAAGTTGCTGGTGGATAATCCTAGCCACTAGGTTGTAACTGTGCAAATACTTGCCGTTAGCAAGACTAGAACAACCAGAAATAATATGTCCCTCTACATGCATGACTGCACATTTGTCCACACCAAATTCCATCCTGATGGAATTACTGAAAGTTTCAGTCACTTTCAGTAACTTCACCAGTTGCAAATTGTTGGGGGCAAAGAGTTTCAAATTGTCCATGTAAAGGAGGTGGGATATTACCTGACCACCTCTTCTCAACCGGTAGCCTACCCTTGAACCCTCCAGCAATGTGCTCAGAGGACTCAAGGCCAAACAAAACCACAGCGGGCTCAGACTATCGCCCTGGAATATACCTCGCTCAATCCTTATCGGTTCTCCTCTCCCTTGAATTTGCCGACATCCTGGATAGTGAAGGACTCTTATAGGACATACATGACGTCAGGAAGGCGCATAGAGTTGTATTTACTTTATACAACTCCAGCACCCTCATGAGCCATGTGTGTGGCACCGAATCGTAGGCCTTCTTATAGTCTATCCAACATGTCGACAGATTCTTTCGGGATCGGCGAACTTGTTGGCTAATGGCCATATCAATGAGGAGTAGCTCCTTAGTACCGCGGAACCCATTCTTACAGCCATTTTGAGAAGCAGACATTATAGAACTGTTTGCAATATGACTATTAATTTTGGATCTCAAAATGGACGTAAGAAGCTTATAGACCGTCGGCAAACATATGATCGGTCTATAATTCTTGGGTTCCGCAATACTACCTGATTTATGGAGCAGGTGGGTAACTCCTTTCGTAAAAATACTGTGGAAGCGACCCGAATTGTGACGCCAAACGAGCATGTGAACTGCGTAACCACTTTAGCCAAAAGTTGTGCAGTCCGTCTGGGCCAGGGGATTTCCAATTCTACATTGGGCGGACTGCACTGGTTACGTCTTGGGGAACAATAAACTTGTCCCTCATTTCCTCCATCGATTCACATGCTCGCTGGACCTCCTGCATCCAGTCACCTTCAGTGTGAGTAACAGGCATCGACCAGTCCAGACATTGTAGTATAAAAACTATGCGAGTGCAACGATGTAGGGCAACGTCTGGAATGACCTTTTTAGGAAAGTGCCATAGCAGGTTTGAGTTGACCTGTCCTAATTGACGGCACGCATGCATCAGTCATCGCGTAGCTCAAACCTTATTTTAGGGAGCTCAACAACCCGACTGCCGCACGACGGGGTATGCGTGGTCTAACGTTTGGCGGAGTGAACCGATACTCCCGAATCGCAAGCTCCAAAGCGCTCCTCAGTTGTTCACTGCACTGGATACTTACATTCGTAACCCTATCATCGCTCTCCTCGTCAGCGTGAATAGGCCGCGACGCAACCATATGTTGAACTTGCGGTTGGGCTGCAGTCTGCGACTGGAAAGAAATGATATTGTTACTCTGTACTTCAGAGCGTAGCCTATCAAGTGCGGCGTCATTTAACCTCTGATCACGTTGAATGACTCGCACCTGATCCGACAGTCGTTGCGCCGAGACGTTGACAGCAGGCTCAAGTACCTGAAACAGAGAGAGCATCCGACCACGGTATACGCGGTCAGGTTAGTTCCCCCCCTCTGTAGCCCCAAAGTGTGCGCGCATGCAGTTCTCGTTCATGGCTTGAGTGCAACGCATGCGCTGCACACATCCACCGCAAGTGCGAACCCTGTCAGAGGCCGGTGGGCCTCGAGGTCCCAAGCAGGCGCCCGGTCGGCCTCTTCCTCGCCGTCGTGGTGGTGGTGACGTCGGCGGCGAGAAATATTCGTCGCTCGAGCTCGGCGCAACTGCAGCGGCCGGTGTTACATCACTCACGAGTGAGGAGTCCGGCGGCTGCGAGGCGGAGCTGAGTGACGCGGCCGAAGGTCTTGGGCGTGTGATATGGGCTATGTCTTTCGCCCGGCTTCTGTCAACATGTCAATCGATTTTATTGGGCCATAATCATCCCACTGCAGGGCGAAGGCCTCCCTACCCTCCTTCCACTCCTCTCGGTTTAAGGATTCCTTCGGCTAGTCCTTGCAATCGGTGTCTAGTCTAATCTCATTTTCAGCGTTTAAATATTCTAACATTGCCTAGCATATACATACTTGTGTTGATAGTTAATTTAAAAAAATATAACCATGAATACGAGTCTGAGGAAGAAAGAATAGTCAGGGAATATACTCGTAGAAAGGACCTTTTAAGCGCGTAGCTAAATATCAATTGCCGTGCCCCTAGCGCGCGACTACGAATCGATAAAATAATACTTACAATAAATATATTAAGCTTTTTCAATACTTAGAGCTATGAAACAATTTTAAGCAATTGTTGTAAATCATCTCTATTGAATAATCGTTTTAGTTGTACCACGCAGTTCATAGGACGAAAATAGAACAAAAAAACCATGCATGTTCTCTGTCGCAGAAATACGACACGCGCGGTAGGGGCTCGGAAATATTTGTCGCAGAAATGCGACTCAAGCGGTTAAAAGGTTAAAATAAACTTGTACCTAATATTAGCATTGACAAGCATAGCTCTCATTACCAAGCTGTAGAAATCTATATATATAAAAGGAGAAGCTGACTGACTGACTGACTGATCTATCAACGCACAGCCTAAACGGCTGGGGTTAGAAACTTGAAATTTTGACAGTAGGTTCATTTTGTGACGTAAACATCCACTAAGAAGGGATTTGTCGAAATTCAACCCCCAAGGGGGTGAAAAAAAATCACGCAAGCGAAGCTGCGGGCAAAAGCTAGTATTTAATAGACTGCCAGCGGATTTAATAATTTTGATATACACTAGCTCTTTTAAGGCCAATCTCTAATTATTTCTGTTAGATAAACACTTGTACTCAATAGACGAGCTGTAATTTAATATCAATATTCCAATTTTCTATTTAAAAAAAAATGCTATTTATTATTGTTTTTAGTAATCATGTTTTTATACAAGGTTAGTCGAAAAGGGAGTACTAAGCCGCGGGCCACCTAAAGTATCACTGATGACTATTTTAAAGCAAGTGTTAAAATTTCAAAATTTCGGTATTTTTTAAATGCATGCAAAAAAAAAATTAGTTTTATCAAAAAAAAACACACCTGCTTTAGTTATGAATTCAGAAAATTAAGTTTCTAATCCGTGACCCCAAATATGACCCAAATTGTAAAAACAGCTGATCATAGCTATGGACAGATAGATTTTAGCATATTTTTTACGAAATCTTTGAAAAGCTATTTCTCTTAAACTATCGAGTTTTGGAGAAAATTGTAGAACAAAAGTTATCCCTTATTATGGTTGCTTTAACACCCTTTCGGCTTAGTACCCACTTTCCGATTAACCTTGTATATAAAACAAAAAGTTTGCTGTCTACATGTTGTTTAAAAAAAACATAAATTTAAATAAGTATTATTTACAGGAACAAGGTCAATCGGTATGTGATATATGCGATCAAAGATTTCCTGATAGTAGCACCAAGGACCTGCATTATAAGGCTCATTTTATGTAAGTATACAACCGGCGTGCGTGTATGACAAGATGTATGAATGTGGATGAAGCGAAAGGGGTATGTAAGGGTAGCATGTGGCGTTCTATAGTTTCTGCCTACCCCCATGGGAAAAAGGCGTGAGTTTATGTATGTATGTATGTATACAGCGTGTTACATAAATCCTCATGAAAAAGAAAATATTTATTAAACCGAAAAAAGTGCTAGCCCTAATAACCTGTCACGTCAATGAAACTGAATTTTCATAGATTATTTTAACAGAAGATAATAACTGTTTATTGCCTACTTTAATAATCAAAAATCAAAATCAAAATTTTTTATTTCACATAAACCAATACAGGTGCTTATGAAACGTCGAATTTAGGTGCACGGTTCCAATTAGTTGTTTCCTATGGAGAAGAGCCGGCAAGAAACTCCATGGTTACTCTTTTAAAAATAATACCTTTAACAATTTCAGTGGATACAGTACAATGATTTAGGATAGTGAGAGAACAATGAGGTCCTGACAATATTTTAAAAGGTTGGAAAGCTCAATAAAAGAAAATCAAACCGCTTTAAATACTGGCGCCTTAAGACAAAAGAAAAAATATGGTGTCAATTACAAGTCATGTCAATAAATCTTCATCTTACATTTCACAACTCTATTTTGTTCCAATTCGTCATAAATTGAGAAACATGAGCATGTGTGAGCAAATTGTGAAACCTCTGTTTAGACTCCTTTATTCATTTAATATACAGTACCTGGATGACCGAGCTTTGCTCGGTTTTATTTTTTTGGTAAATCGTGTTTTTTGGTAAGAAAAAAAAGGGAAAAAAGTAATCAGCTGGACTCGAACCGAGTCTTCTGATTTCGGGACCGCCCGATTTCCCACCTGAGCTATTTTAAGGCTGTAGATAGCGGCGGAATTTACCTTCATATTCTAATGTCATTGTAGCAGTTTTTCATTGCCTGAAAACACGGATAAAACGACGTTTTCCAAAAATGAAACCTAGCTAGATCGATTTATCGCCCCCAAAACCCCCTGCATACTAAATATATATATATATATACAAGAATTGTTCGTTTAAAGGTATTAGATAGATAGATAGATAATTGATTAGGTACATTTTTGAATATTTCTATAAAAAATTAAAAACATTTAAAAATATAAAAAATAGTAGCCCACCGGCATCGGGAACAAGGTCCAAGCTACCGGTGGTCAGGGCCTCAGAGAGAGGAACTTCCTGACTGGTGAAGCGTCAATGCCTTTTTCAGTATAAAAAAAAATTAAATAATAATATTTTAGGATTCTTCCATACAATATAATGGGTTAGTATTTCAAATTGAATATTTTAACTTCTCAATTGATGAATCCTCGCACCAATAATTGTTGACGCAGCGCCCATGTATCGAAACTTCCTTGAAACGCTCGCAGTTGACCAATAGATGGCGTTCTCCGCAAAGAAAAAGGTAGTTAGTTTCCGCCGTCATTCAAAACACTGTGTTTTCGCACCGCTCCGCTTTGAAAATTCCAATTTTGGTGAAACCTTGAAGATATTCGTAAAATAAATGGACCTGCATCTGTGCTTCATTGAGAACTTATAGTGCAGTGTTGATTTTTGGAGTTTTAACCATCCCACCGGTGGATTTAAGAAGATTTTGCTAGCCGGCCGGCAGCCCATACCTACAAGACATCACGCGCTCATGAACGAGGTATCTTCCCATCTCCCTGGGTCTGAAGTGGGATTTCTGGATTATTAAGGTATGTGGGCACGTTTGCTGCTATTAATTTCTTTTGGTATTGGTTTCTCGAGGATTCATCAATAGGGAAATTGGTTTTATGTTGAGGTCCGCCATTACACTTGATAGGTTCTTATTTCAAAACGTTTGGTAGTTCTTAAAAACACCAACAATAAGGTGCAGGCTATTTACACGCCTTATCACTGACAATACGTGCTGTGTCCAGAAGTACCGCTTTCTGTATCAGGCCCTTGACCCAGCTGCCCAACGAGAGCCTCGTCTGATGTTAATAGTAATAATAAACCTCTGTTTATTATTACTATAAATAATCAAATAGTCTTTTATGGTTGTTGTCATTTACCTCTCAGAGGAAATTAGGTAAGAATGTAAATAACTTTCTGGGTAGTCTACTCTTTAGTTTTGTTTTCAGGGTTGCGTTTTAATGATGATTATTTTATGTTTCATCCAATTTTGCGTCATACTACGGTTTTTAAATATTGCCAATAGACTCTTTACAAGAGACCTTTTAACCCCTTTTCGGCTTTAGGGTTATTTTTGTAACACCCTAGGTACTCCGGCCAGTATAACTTGATACGCGATGAAGTAGGGGATTGAATGAAAATATATTTAACTAGCTTTTGCCTGCAGCTTCGCTTGCGTGAAGTTTGAAATCCTCGTTAAGCCCATTTTAAAGTGACATTTTAAAATCCAAAACGTCTGACTTTTAGGCTGTGCGTTGCTAGATTAGTCAGCCAGTCGGTCAGTTTCTCCCCATGCTTCTTACTTCAAAAGTACCAGATTTCTCATACAAACTTTCAACACTTATTTCACCCCCTTAGAGGTTGAATTTCCAAATATGTGTACATTTATTCCTAACCAGAAACCTTAATATTTAATTTCATCTTTCTTACTTCAAAAACGACGGACTTACATACAAACTTCAACCCCCCATTTCACCCTCTTAGGGGTGGAATCTCCAAAAACCCTCAAACACATACGTTTATTTCTAACCAAAAACCTTACTATTTAATTTCAAGCTTCTTACTTCAAAAATGACGGACTTACATACAAACTTAAAAACCCTATTTCACCCCCTTAGGGGTTGAATTTCGAGAAATCGCTTCTTAGTGGATGTTTACGTCACAAAATGAACCTACTGTCAAAATTTCAAGTTTCTAACCCCAGCCGTTTAGGCTGTGCGTTGATAGATCAGTCAGTCAGTCAGTCAGCTTCTCCTTTTATATATATAGAAGATTTGACGTTTTGCTTGATTTGACGCTTTAAAATGTCAAGTTATACTTGGTACACTGTAGTCGAAACTTTCATTGACCTAGAGGTCGTAGGTGTATCTGCGAGCGCGAGGTCCCCAACCTAGACATTTTTTTTTTGCTATCCTTTTGAGAAATTCTTAGGGTGGGAATGATCGGTCAGCCCGGGGAAAATAGAATTTCGTGAGCCGACCAATCGCTTCCATTCCATTCGTGGATGCCTACGTCACAAAAGGAACCTACTGTCCAACATGTTTCCAACTTCAGTGGTTTAGGCTCTGCGTTGACGAATCAGCAGTCAGTCAGTCAGGACAAGTAATTATAAACAAGGTGTCCTGTAATTAATGGATAACCTTGAAATGGTGTATAGCAGAACTAACAACCTTTAATACAAAAAATATATATTATCCCAAGTAGTACTTCTTTTCTTTTTTAGCTTGTGGTAATCCTCATGGACTATCCCCCGTCTGGGGAAGACGGGGGGGTGTGCCGGACTCTTACCGGCTAAAACGACCACGGTGTCCCTCCTTCTGACCTAAGGCCGGGGTCACGGGATTCGCTATTGCATGCACCGCAACCCTCGCAGGTCTCGGTCTACCAGCTTCTTCTGGTGGACCTCTCCTGTGGTGGGGTAATTGCTCCCCTGCCCCACTTCCTTCCGAGAGGCGCGCGCGGAACACGGCGCGCCATCCTCCCTGGGCCCGTCACTGGTCAGGCGAAGGGTCCCCTAACCCGCCGCCCATCCCAAATAGTACCTAATTTCTGTTTTTTTAACATATTATAAGTTCTTGTACGCCAAGACCATTAATGTATGAATTTCATCGGTTTTATGTTTTTATAATAATTTACCTATAGATAAGCAGTAAATAGTACAAGATAATACAAATTTAAAAAAACACGAATTAATTGTTTAATTCCAAAGTTTCTTAAAGGTTTTTTTTAAAGGTCTTTAGTTCTGATATACGCCATTTCAAGGTTATTCATTGATTACGGGACACCTGTATGTATAGATAGATTGCTAGTACGCCCCCATCTACGCACTCGTTTTTACAGAGCTGTACATAACACTGCTTTCTGTCGGTTTTATACTATATCATCAAAAAGATTATCTTCTTTTCGTGTGGTTAGTGACTAACCAGGTGTCAGAGTTAATGCCGCCCATGGGCCTCTGACTTGGCTTCACATGCCGTCGAGAAATATCTCTCAAGCATGCCGGTTTCCTAACAATGTTTTCCTTCACCATTTTTAAGCAAGTGATAATTATACAATACACACATGAATCCGAAAAGTCAGAGGTGCGTGCCTTGGGTTCGAACTCGAGACCTAGTTACTCGAGGCTATCACTGCTTTTACTAAAAGATAAATATTTATGTAAATTTTTCAGAATATTCGAATGCATAAAATGTGGACTTAAAAATCACGACAGATTAAGAGTATCTGAACATATTCGTAGAACACATCAAATATCAGACTTCGAATGCAAACACTGTGATGCGGTTTTCAAGTAAGTAGTAGTAAGTAGTTTTCAAGGTGTTTTTTAAAAAAAAAAACATACCTGCTTTAGTTATGAATTCAAAGGTTGTCTGGAAGAAATCGCCTAGTGCGATAAGACCGCCCATTGTACATCTCTATTTTTATAGTAATGTTTCTTGTTTGTTTTGTGTACAATAAAGAGTATTGTATTGTAAGTACCTAATAACAATCAAAACTTTTATTTACTCAAAACCCTTTAACTTTCGCGGAACATACATAGGGGTCTACAGGATAGCCCATGGGGTCCCGTACCCATGGTTTTTGTTTGGACCATGACTAAAGCGACACCTGTACAAGGTTAGTCGGAAAGGGAGTACTAAGCCGCGGGCCAGTTAAAGTATCACTGATGACTATTTTAAAGCAAGTGTTAAAATTTTAAAATTCGATAGTTTTTATTTGCTTGCAAAAATATATTTAATTTAGTTTTTTTTTTTTAAAACTTATCTGCTTTAGTTATGAATTCAGAAAATTAAGTTTCTTATTCGTGACCCCAAATATGACCAAAATAGTAAACACAGCTGATCATAGCTATATACAGATAGATTTTAGCATCTTTTTTATGATATCTTTGAAAAGCTATTGCTCTTAAACTATCGAGTTTTGGGGAAAGTTGTAGAACAAAACTTATCCCTTATTATAGGTACTTTAACACCCTTTCGGCTTAGTACCCCCTTTCCGACTAACCGTGTATAGATATCACACTTTTTATCTGTTGTGTATCTTTGTGCTGTGTCCAAATAATAGTTTCATTATCTTTTTATCTTTACTTAGAGAGCATTATTGGTGGATTCATTGCCAATTTAAAATAATAACATCAGTTTACTATTTCAGAACGTACAGAGAAAAAAAAAGGCACAGAATGAAAGTTCATTTTAAAAGACCAGCGTGCAAAGAGTGCGGTAAAACATTTTATAGTGTACAATTCTTGCGAACACACGAGGCGGCGTAAGTATTATATAATAACACAACTACACAAAAAAAAATTGTTCAGCGGACTAGACCATGTCTATCTTGTGTTTTTGAGGTCGCTGAGTCCGAATCTGTGGTTTGTTTGACCCTATCAAGTCAGGGTTCAAAACCTCCAAAAATTTGACCAGACATTTCTTATCAGGAAGGCGAGGGGGTCTGCCGGACTCTTACCGGCTAAAAACCAACGGTGTTCTTCCTCCTGACCGTTCGGCCGGGGTCGCGGGGTTCGCAAAAGCATGCACCGCAACCCGGCAGGTCCTGGTCCGCCAACCATTGCAGTGATAGCCTAGCGGTGGAACGCGGCCCGCACCTCTGACTTTTCGAATTCATGTGCGGATCAGAATTTGATTATCACTTGCGTTAACGGTGAAGGAAAACATCGAGGAAATCTGCACACCTGAGCGGGCTCCATCTTTTTCTTTTCATGGGGTTAGTGACTAACCTGGTGTCAGATAGTTTACGCCGCCCATGGGCCTCTGACTTGGCTTCACATGCCGTCGAGAAATATCTCTCAGGCATGCCGGTTTCCTCACGATATTTTCCTTCACCGCTTTTAAGCAAGTGATAATTATACAATACGCACATGAATCCGAAAAGTCAGAGGTGCGTGCCTTGGGTTCGAAATCGAGACCTATGACTTGGCAGTCCAGCTGTCACACCACTAGGCTATCACTGCTGTTAACGTTTTTGATGATGTGTGTAGTTCACCAACCTGCAGCAGGTCAGGGTGGTGGTCTAAGGCCTTAGACCCTTCTCATTCTGAAAAGAGGCCCGTGCCCAGCAGTGGGACAGTAATGGGCTAATAATGGTATGTTGTATTGCAGTACGCACAGGGGCGAAAGGGTAGAGTGTACTGTCTGCAACAAGAAAATTAAAACCCAAAGTCTTAAATCTCATATGAAGACCCATGAAGATAGCGTAAGTGAACAAGTTATTTTATTTTTAGAATAATATTATTTAACTGCCTCATTGGTCTAGTGGTGGGAAGCGCGACTGCAGATCGTGAGGTCCTGGGTTCGATCCCCAGGTCGGGCAAAGTGTTATTTAGTTTTCCTGTGTGGAATTCCTCAGTAGCAGCCTGGAGATTTGTGCCCAGTTGATGACAATACGCTCGCCCCTCATTACATGAGACCCCTATTAGTGAGCATATTATTCGACATATTACACTCCCCCAGAAGGCGAGTAAATCGACCAACACATTAAACGTAGCCCGCCGCCGCCCGGAATACCGTCCTCGCCTGCGAGGTCCGTTGCGACGACCCCCCCCCCCCCCCCCCCCCCCCGATCCACCGTGCTCACCCGCCGGAGCCGCGGAGCCGGTCATCCTTTCTGACTCCGCAGTCACACCGTTAATTCAGCCCTCATCAAGCTGTCTCCCTCCCAGTCCTCCCGCCAGCAACGCCCTAAGCCGAGGTTCGAGTCCCATTACAGGTCGCCCTTAGTGCTGTTGTTGCTAGAAGTCATGATGTTAGTAGTAGTAGGTAGCTTATAATTTTACTCTCATCCTCATTGGTTGGAGACCCTTCAGGTCTCGCCAATAACTGCCCGGTTACGTAGAGACGATCCGCAAGACCATCTACAAGCAGTCGAATAGAAAAAATAAGTTTTGTGGTACTTGAACGCGTCGACTCATGGAACGTAAACATTTGGGCCGCCATTTTGAAGTAAGTTCACGCTGACGCTGTCAATGCTGTCATTCGAGTTTCGAATGCGTCTCAGTTTGTTTGCGCTGTTTTCGCGGATTAGGTTATATTGTTTGTTATTGTTGATTTTATATCTCTATTTAAAAATAAAAATCATTACAAAACTGCTTTTTTATTTGATCCAAAGGTTGCGAACCCCTGAATGTGTGTTTACAAAATTTATAGCTTCTCGTGACAGTGGCTATACAGGGTGTAAACGAAATCATAATACAAAAAGTAAACATGACAGTTGTGTTCTTAACGCGAGGCATTTTAGCGCCCCGAGCGAATTGCGCGGCTATCGCTCGCGGCGTGGTCATTTAACTTGGGGCGCTAAAATGTCTTACGTTAAGAACATTTATGTTACTACTTGTAATTGTTTTTTATTGAATCGAAAGGTAATCCGTGCAGGATTAATCTATGTCTGCAGTACATCACGATGTTTTAAGGAATTACATGACTTGTTTACACCCTGTAGAGACAGTTTTGTACGACGTACGACGAGACGCACTTTAGTATCTCGAGGCCCAATTTCGTCACACCAGCGATCGAGACGGCACAATTTTCAAAATTACCAAAACAACATCACGCCTATATTCCCCGTAGGTTTCGGCAGAGGTGTTTTTAGTACACCCTTGTTTCGCCAGTTATGTTTAAGTCCCATGAAATAGAGGGCGAGCCTATTTCCATTAACCGGGCACAAATTCAAACTTTCCGGGCTGCTACTGAGAAATTACTAATGGAAAAACCCAATAACACTGCTCGACATCGGGATTGCACCCCATGCTCAGCAGTCGCGCTTGCGATCACTAAACCGACACGAGTAAGGAAACAAGAGGTGTGTTCCGCTTGAAGAGCTGATCAATACTGAAGTTTAATTGTTTTTAATTCCTTATATCTAGGTTTACAATGAGACAACGGAGCATTGTCTTTATGCTTGTTGTTTTCTGGTATGAAGTACCAGGAAGTTAGTGGAATATAATCTTAATGTTCTAATTACACTGAAGGTTTATTATCTATTATCTATGTTACGTCTATATAACTCACGGCGGTAATAATTTTTGAATTTGAGTACTTAAGGAACGTACCCATACTACGTGACCCGTTCAGGGGGGGGGGGTCTTTTAAACACCACGCTTGGTCACAGGGGCGCGGGGGGGCTTAGGTTTTCGTCACGTGGTCAATATCCTCTAGGGAAATCTCGCGCTTTTTCGAGCTATATTCAAATATGGCGCGCAGCGTTTAGCGCTTTTAAAACTCAAAGGTGGCAACATTGACGCACATTGTGCCAAATAATTTTCTTTTTGCAATTTTTTATTTAAAACCATATTTATGAATTACTACGTGAAAACTAGAGGGGGAGGGGGGAGGTATTGGCATATACTACGGGGGGTAAAAAGTTGTAAAAAATGGGTCACGTAGTATGAGTACGTTCCCTTATAGCATTGAAGCCATTTTATTTGGTCTAATAATGACTTTACTTAATTATTTTCAGCGGGATGACGCTCTGTATTGCGTAGAGTGTGGGTCTACATTCAAAAATAAATATGGCTACACGAAACACTTCAAAACTAGCCTTAAACATAACCCGATTGAAAAACTAGGGTATGTATATACCTGTATATTTCATCTATTACACACATACATAAACTCACGCCTTTTTCCCATGGGGGTAGGCAGAAACTATAGAACGGCACATGCTACGACACTTAAATACTCCTTTCGCTTCATCCACATTCGTATATCTCGTCATACACGCACGCCGGTTGAGAGTACTACGCACCTGTCCTTAGTGAAGAACATCACCAATAACATCAATGTATGTCCTTCTAGGGCGTCCTCTACCGTTTCCATTGACATCCGCATAATAAATTCCTTTTTTAATCGCCGTTCACTCATTCTCTCAAAATGACCAAACCACCTAAGCATACTTCTTTCAATTTTTGGCACTACATCATCTTTTAAACCGCAACTTTGTCTAATCTCATTATTCCTCAATCTATTTCATCTGTTTCACTCTAGCTTTTCGCCAAGTATGTGGTGAGGTCGGCTTCGAGTCGCCGTTGTAGTTCCCCCCCCTCCTGAATCCGCCTTACCGAAGTATTATTACGTCTTCTTTTCGTATGGTTAGTGACTAACCTGGTGTCAGAGTTTGTGTCGCCCATGGGCCTCTGACTTGGCTTCACATGCCGTCGAGAAATATCTCAGGCATGCCGGTTTCCTAACGATATTTTCCTTCACCGTTTTTAAGCAAGTGATAATTATACAATACGCTCATGAATCCGAAAAGTCAGAGGTGCGTGCCTTGGGTTCGAACTCGAGACCTTTGAGTTGGCAGTCCCGACGGTCACACCACTAGGCTATCACTGCAGTTAGTATTAGCAATATTCCTTTATTCATTTAATATACATATTTCATTACATTTTTAATATTTCTATCAAACATTTAAAAATATAAAAAATAGTAGCCCACCGGCATCGGGAACAAGGTCCAAGCTACCGGTGGTCAGGGCCTCGGAGAAAAGAACTTCCTAACAGTACGCGCCGTGTCCAGAAGTACCGCTTTCTGTATCAGGCCCTTGACCCAGCCGCCCTACGAGAGCCTCGTCAGATGTTGGTCGAGGCTCTTGGCTATTAAGCCATTGGCTGTAACGACTATCGGCACAACGACTGCCGCGTCAACCTCCCATATGTCGATAACCCCGTTTAGTGTTGGTGTTATTACTGTTTCTATGAAATAAAGTCTTTTTTTCTCCACAGATTCAAGTGTGACCACTGTGGCAAATATTTAGCAAGTAAAATGACGTTGATTGACCATATAAAGGTCGAGCACACTAGCGCGGATAGTTATTACACGTGTAGTATTTGTAAGAAGGTGAGAACGTTATATTTTACATTACCATTTTTCAATCAGTCTGTGATGGGTGACCGTTCATTACAGTTCGATACCCCTCCGTACCTCGGAGAGCACGTTAAACAGTTGGTCCCGGGTGTCATACGAATATCTACAACGCCGGAATGCTCATATATTATCATTGCTTTACAGTGTTCTGTTCATCCCTGCAACCCCCCATTATCTCAAAGAACGTTTTAAGTTCCCTCATGACACTCATACTAGAGACTTAAGATCATCGGAAAATCTGAGACTTTCGATGCCCTCGCATTCTACCAAATTCTATGACAAATCGTTCACAGTCCAAGCTGTACGCTTGTGGAATGCGTTGCCGATGTCAGTAAGACAAGCTCAGTCACTGGATTCTTTTAAAAAATTAGTTAAAGATCATTTCTTCTCTCAACAAGTTTCTAATTCCTCATAAATTAGTATCTCATCATCAATCTACCTTGTTTTCCCTATCACATAATTATATAATATCATATATATATATATATTACAATATTTATAAATGTATATATATATACCTATATGTAAGTAATATGTCTATGTATGGTGTGTAGTATATATTTTGCAGCAGTACACCATGGACTACCCCCTCAATCTTATTCATTGACTTCCTGTTCATCCAAAGGTTGTCTGGTAGATATCGCTATCAGCGATAAGACCGCCATTGTACCCTTTAATGTTTGTTATTGTATAAGAGCTGTGTTACAATTTTGGTATACAATAAAGTATATTATATTCTATTCTACAACAGTCGTTACGGGCAGACAGAAGCCCGAAAGTCTGACAACTGGGCTAACCTTTGTGTATCGGCATTACCCAGTAATTGGGTTGCGGAGGTCTGATGGCAGTCGCTCCGTGTAAAATACTGATATCCAGCCGCATCTGGTTAGACGATGCTGACCCCAACATAGTTGAGAAAAGGCTAGGCAGAACGAACCATTTTTCTTGTAGAATGCATCCTGAGATGTTTCTATGATGATACAATAGCATACATTCATAGGTAGAGCAATAACATAACTTTTATTCCAAAAATAAGTAGGTACTTAAATGAACAATTAATATTCCGTTTATTCATTAACTTGCATACTAATTACATCTTAAAATATTTCTATAAAAAAATATAAAAAAACATTTAATACTATGTACATTATGATAGAAGTGTGCTATGTTGGTCATTACGGTCGAGGCGGTATTGTGCGCGCGAGCCGCAGACGAGTGCGATACGTGAGCCGAGATTGTAATGATCAGTGCACACGCGTTTAATACGACGTTTTACAACACACTTGCGAGGAAAAGTACAGACTTTAAGTCTTTAATACAAAAGAATTTGTGAAAAATGGCGCGTGGATTTCTTTGTAAACATATATAATTAATCTGTGGTGCCCATGGCCGACATAGCTATGCGCGCGCAGGTGAAAGACCACAGAGCATAAGCAAAACAGCAGGATGCAATGAATGGTAGCGAAATAGGCGAGCGAAAAAAATTACTGAAAAAATATGACAGTACCAAATGTGACAACAATGCCGCGGGGTGGCGTGGCGCGACGGTCGCCCATCGTCACACATTAAAGCATATAATTTTTTGCGTCGCCTACATTAATTAATGTTAATTTTGTTGGGATCGGGTTAGATATAGGAATACAGCAAGATGTTTGAATTAAATAATATTTATTGTAACGAGAATAACTAAAACAAACAGTGACAAGAGACAACAGTGTCGATTCTGTAAGGAGATCTTATAAGAACATCATAGACACAGAACTTAGCATTCAATCTATGAACTTATATTTATTTCTCAACAAATTTGCTGACAAAAATAAATAATTTAATGAAATGTTTGTTTATGATATTTTAATTTACATAGTTTATTTGTTTATTCTATTTTTATAATAAAAAAAAATACTATTAAGTATACTAAAATTGAAAAAAAAATGTAAAGTGAAATTCGTAGATATACATATATCATTGATCTGTGGTTCATTTCAGCGGACTAGTCCGTAATAAGCTACATTACGAACCTACAAGCGGTCCAATAAGAGCCACTTTATGTGCAAGTGTGTTGAAAAAATATAAACAATAGTAGCCCACCGGTATCGGGAACAGGGTCCAAGCTACCGGTGGTCAGAACCTCAGAGAGAGGAACTTCCTAACCATACGTGCCGTGTCCAGAAGTACCGTTTACTGTATCAGGCCCTTGACCCAGCCGCACTTTTTTTTTTTTTTTTTCTCATTGGAAAATCCTCATGGATGTCCCTCGCCCGGGGAAGGCGAGGGGGTCTGCCGGACTCTTACCGGCTAAAAACCAACGGTGTTCCTTCTCCTGACCGTACGGTCGGGGTCGCGGGATTCGCAAAAGCATGCACCGCGACCCAGCCGCCCTACGAGAGCCTCATTAGATGTTGGTCGAAGCTCTTGACTATTAAACCATTGGCCGTAACGACTATCGGCACAACAACTGCTGAGTCAGTTAAATCCCTGCGTAACTAGTGTGGCAGGGGCTCACGCCGAGGCAGGAGTGTGGTTTTAGCCGGTAAGAGTCCGGCACTGCCCACACTGACTCGTGAACGAGTCAGTGTGGGAGTCCATGGGGATGCCCCACTCCTGCCTGAAAAAAAAAACTGCTAAAAAAAAACTACTTCTGAGTCAACCTCCCACATGTCGACAACCTCGTGTGCCAAGTCTTGATACTTAATTAAATGAACAATTATTATTATTTTGTGTATAACTTGTACCGCATAGCTTTTTCCCAACTATGTTGAGGTCAGCTTCCAGTCTAACCAGATGTGGCTACATACCAGTATTTTACACGGAGCGACTGCCGTCAGACCTCCGCAACCCAGTTACTGGGCAATGCCGATATCCTAAGGTTAGACCGCTTGTCAGACTTTCGGGCTTCTGACTACCCATACCGACTGTATGACAATCGGTACGGGTATTCTATGATACTCGTGGCCGACTGTTTACCGTGCTGTCCGAGGCGCGAAAGGTCTGCGTAACTTAATTAAACAAGATGCCACCTTACATAACATAAACATAATTAGCCCATTACTGTCCCACTACTGAATTAGAAGGTTTTAGGCCTTAGTCCACCAAAATGGCCTGGTGCGGGTTGGATGACTACACACACCATCGAGAACTTTATGGAGCCCTCTCAGGTGTGCAGGTTTCCCTACGATGATTTTCCTTCACCGTTAACGCAAGTGATAATCAAATTCTGATCCGCACATGAATTCGAAAAGTCAGAGGTACGGGCCGGGTTGAACTCAGACCCTCCTGCATGGAAGGCAAGATTTCAACCACTAGGCTATCACTGCTTAAGCTATGCCACCTTAAGTTTTTATTTTATTTATCTTTTTGTTTTAGGAATTTAAAAGCAAAAGGGGAATCGCAAAACACATCAAGTATACTCACGAAGGTATAAAACCCAAGGAGACGAAAATAATATGTGAAATATGTGGTAAATCATTTAAAGTAAGTTAATAGTACATTACTGCTGCGGTATGTAATGACTGCGTTGCTGGCAGCACTGATGATGGCCGAGAGCGCAGTGTAGCGCAGCTCCAGGCCATCACAGCGCGGTCAGCATTGCAGCTCTTGATGGACAAGCTGGAATAAAGGCCGAGACCGAACGTCGAGGCCTTTATAGCGCGGACAGCAAGGGCTGCAATGATGACCAAGCTTGAAGGCCGAGAGCATAGCTAAACTAAGCTCGAGGCCATCATAGCGTGGCCAGCAGCGCAGTCATTGCGGACCAAGGCTTGTATAGTGCTTTACTCAAACAATGCGAGTAATTTAAATAAAACCAGATTAGTATAGTAAGAATTTATTTAAAGCAACGATTTGTTTCTTCTCTGGTCCTTAGTTTTTTTTAGAAGTCTTTAATGATTGTGCTGCCTGTACCTATACAGCCAAATTCTGAATAAAAACTTTATGCACCAGACTATTTTTGAAACAAAACTCGACAATAATAGATTTTCAAAGGAAATTACTGGTGGCTAAAACTCACCAGCAATGAAATCCCACACAACTTTGCTGGCGCCTATTCAAGTAGCACGAAAAAGTCGACTTTGCTCAAAGAAGGTTGTCAAAATAATGACAACATTACAAGCATTTTTGAGTAAAATAATATTCTTCTTCTCTTCGTGTGCTCATAAAGCAACTATTGGTGTCGATTCTCTTGCACATTTTGACACTACTAGACTAGACGCAACTGTCACTTTCTTTTTCTATTGAAATAGAAAGAGACAAACACCCTTATTTTAGTTTAGTCCTGTCAAAGTGCGCAACAGAATCGACACCACTGATTGATTGGTTATGAATTGACAGTACCCATCTGTCACTAGAGAGTGCTCAAATGTTTTTTTTTTATTGGTGTATACAAGGTGTAAAAAGACCCTTCACCAAGCCGTCAACCATGCATTCAGTACATCAAACTAAGTAACCCTACGCAAAAATTAACGCTGGGAAACGACATTTTTTTGGGTGTAAAATTTCGTTTTACTGTAAAGCTAATTGTAACGCACTCAAAACACTGTGCTGATAGATGAAATGAGTAGTAAACGGGTAATGGAGGTATTTCAAGTACATTTGCAACCTTCAAAACTAGTATTTTAAAAAGAAGTTGTGAAAAAGTTGGAACTTTGACCTCCAATATCTCCGTAACTAGAAGGTTCCCAGGCATAGTCCAGAAAAAAAAAATGTTCGCAATGACGTGGAGAATAAGTGCCTTTCGGCTTCGTCAAGGGTCTTTTTACACCGTTTATAGTCTGCCTGCCAACAACACGCATCAGGCCAGCGTGCCCACCTATAGAACGACACAGGCTTGATTTATAAGTGTGTTTGTTTTCAGAACAAAATTTCCTTGGTGCATCATATCAACAGTCATCTGGGCCGTCGGCCCTACAAATGTCAAGACTGTGGACACACATTCTCATATTCAGCCGCTTTGTATACGCATCGCAGACTCGTCCACAAGGTGAAGAAGAAATCTGAAATGAATATAAAATAAACCGCAAATACGCAAAAATAAATCCTTATCTGTATTGGCCCGTTTTGTCAGATATTTATTTTTTCTAATCGTTCGGAACCGTTGTTAAATAAAGCAAGAAAAACGTTGATCCAATTTTTTTAATTTTAATTGTTTTTTTACTATTTTCAAGCTTGACTTTAACACCGTTCACGTCCATGACTTTACATTAATTGTAGTCGACTCCGATTGTAGCTAGGAATGATGGATTTTAGTCTCCCGTTATTGGATTTACCCACACCGCACTCGTCAATAAAATAATTAACAATTTATAAGTGTAAAAAAAAATAAGACAAAATAAAAGGTTTAAACTTATTTACAAGAAAGGAAATATCAGATTTTTTAGAAATTGCACTGCGGCAGTTCCATTGAAACCTTTTGAAATTGTATACGTTGGCTGGACTGTCCATTAAAATTATTTGAAAAATCGAGAAACTGCATCTAATACAGGGGCAGCGTTAGACGGTGAGATTAAATTTGATTGGGACAAAGAGCTAATTAAAGCAATTATTAAATCAGTAATAGATATGTTAGATAAATTATCTTTGGGAATGAGAGCACAGCCATCCCTTATATTTGAATTGTTATAATCCTTAACAAGATCTTTATGGGACTGCTAATCATAGCCTTTTGTAAAACTGGGAGAAGAATGAGGTTTAATAAAAACTGTTTTCATAAATGAAGTTTTATTTTGTTTAGTTGGTGAATAATCTTGTGGCAATGAAGTGGTGATATTGTTGGAGATTTCAGGGGAAGAAAGGAAGGCATCAGCATAGGAAATTTTAGAAATGATTGGATGTAATTTGGATGCCTCAGTATAGGAGATACATGATTTGGCCCTTGATTCTTTAATGGATTTTTGCCGCTCAAATTCTAGGCATTTCTTACTAGTAGCTTCATAAAAGCCCTTGCACAAAATACAAGAAAATGACTCTTCAGAGACTGAGCAAGTATCCCCAGAGTGACCTTGACCACATTTAAAACATCTAGGTTTGGACCTACTTAGGTTTTTACATGACCATAATATCTACAACAATTGTAACATTGAATAGCGGGGAAAATATATAAATCTACTGGTAATGCAGAATAACACATAAAAATGCGTTTGGGCAAAATTTGACCATCAAAAGTTAAAATTACAGTTTCTGTGTTCTTCAGTTCAAATTTACTATCTAACGCAACCTTCCTTTTTATCCTCCTAGCTTTTAAAATATTTCCATACCCTATTGGGACAGAGATATTATCAAACACCTCCTCTTCTGATCAATCTGCAGGTAGGTACACCTCTTAACACACCCATTAGGGTAACAGAATGAGTTGGAATGAATGCTTTATATTTTTCATTCTCTAAATACTTATCTACTATTTATAAATAAATTAGCATCCTGATAATGCGAAAACGATAAAGAAAGTTATGAGGAAGAGTTGTCTCAGGGTATGGAAATTGGAAACCACTCATGATTTGAATAGCACAATAGGTACACAGCCTAGATCTATTATTATACTTAATTCGCGTGATATTAGGGCTCGCGGCGGCAGCCGCGGTGTAAAAGAGGTGACGTGCGCACAGCATAGGGTAGTATATTATCTATGGCATAGGGCTCTGCGTCGGACTGGCGAGCCCGTGGCGCCGCGCGCGCCTACAGTCAATCGTTCCGTTAGCGGCGGAAAAGGGAGGTCACTATGCGAGTGATAGAGACGACGCACCGTCTAGGTAACGCGCGCGGGAGGCTCGCATAGGGCGAGCGGATGTGTGGGTTGCTATAAAGTCGATTTCGACCAATGTTTTTCAAACTGCCATTAATTATGTTATTAAAAATATTTCTTTTTAAAAAACGTCCAAAAGAAATAGCATTCAAAAATACATTGTCAGACGCGGAACTTTTTTCTCGTTTTACATGGACAACATATAGACTAGCATCTGTAGAATTATATAAAAGTCTAGCTACTGAAGACTGTGGACATATATTTTGCCTTTCTGGATGTTTATTTTGGTGAGTGGATGAATTATGTGGGGGATCAGACATCTCTATTTCCTGCGCACAATTGCAGTCACTGACTTTCTTCCCGCCATTTTTGCGTCTCTTTTTATTACAGTGTTTACAGATCGTAGGACGAGCAGATAATCTTTTTCTTTTGACATTATTCACATGAACTGACCCATCAGTATCCACACACTATTTGAAATTGTGACGTAATGAGCAATGTTATCAGGGATAGTCCCCCCAGGTTCCTCTGGAGGGACCATCGTCAAGGAGCATAAAAACTAAAAAAACTTACCTAGCATTCGATGAAAATACTACAAATAACTAAATATATACACACACTAACACTAAATATTTATATAAAACAGATCCAAATCAATTAATAAAAAATAAACTTTCAAAAACACGACCGCCAAATTGAAAGTTTCCCGCGCTTTTTCCAAATTTCCAAACGAATGTTTACGATTTTTTCCAGAAGTCACTTGACACTGACAGATGATAGTACCAGTGTTGCTAGATGACCGTCTTGAATTCTCCCCAAATCTTCCCTAAAATTCAGGTTTTGAAGCAAAAGACCCCCATAAAAGGAAAAATATTTATTTATCAATGAAATACAATTTCAGCAACAGTTTTCAATAGTAGATCAGCATCTTCACACGCGTCGTCTGCAGTTCCGTACATTTTTCCGAGTTAAATCTCTTTAGCATCTTTGAACTTGGTATAAAATAAACAAATTCTTCTATTCCAAACCCAGTTTTTCCCCTCCAAATATCCCCCATAACTATAAAAATCTCCCAAATTTAGAGGGATTCCCCAATCTGACCTAACTGTCGTAGTCGACAAGTCTTATCACTCAACTGTCAACTCTGTCTTTCGTTTTGTTTTAATTACGCTGTAAGAAGACTAGGCTTTTAATCACAGCCACAGAACACTATTTCTCCTCACATAGTTATCCCTATATAGTTTGTGCTCCTCACAGCCAAGTGTTTCGAAGTGGTAGCGGCACGCTGCGTTTCCCACAGTACACATAACCGTGCCGCGGCCGCCTGGCCGTGCCAGCCATCGCGCCTACAGTGTAGGGCTCTGTTTAGTGTAGGCTCTACACTAAACGTAGCCGTCGCGTCGCCTGTTCAAAGTTATGCAAACTTTAATTATTTACGCATAGCACCGCATTTTGCCTGCGCGTGCCTGTTTACCTAGCCTTGTTATAAACCGATTTAATTTCGTTATAATTAACATTGAGATCTATGTCTATGCGTTAGGGCGTTAATATTTGCACAACATGTTTGACATTTTATGTCAAATTATCGATCAAATGTCAATATGTTATGTCAATGTCATGCACCGCGTAAAAGTGTTTTAGCAAAATATTATTGCAATGAAATGAGAAATAATAAAAATGAGTGTGAATTATCTTAATGTACGGCGATGTCTGCCCGCGAATACGAAATTAAGATGTCTCACTTGCCTGTGCCTAGACAGGGATTTAAAACCTTTAAAAGAAAAGAGTCTTTTGGCTATGGTGTGTCCGGAGTTATATTTGAATACTACGGTAATATACGTTTTATATTTGTCAACAAATCAATCAGTAATTGAAGTAAAAAGACACATCACAAATTAAGTACCTATAGTTTAATTAAACAGCCCTTTCCAAAAATGAAAACAATACCCCCCCTCCCCCGTGGAGGGTGTTCGCGTGAGTTATTGATTAGGGTAGGCTCGAAGCACTTCTTCTTCTTCCTGCCCTGCACTACGTGGGGTCGGCACAACATGTATTTCATAAATCCATGTTGTTAGAAGTTGTTTTATGACCGGCCGCCTGCCTGACATCAACCCTCCTTGGGAGTACTCGTTGCGCCGTCGCGCGGGTGACCCAATGTGCTTGCTGATATTATGCACTGGGTCCCAAAATGATATGCTTGTCAATTTTATATTCTTCTTAGTGGAGTATACTTGAAGTTCCTCGACCCACTCATTCAGTTTTGCTAGGGACTATTCAGTTTTGGTAGGCTCGAAGCACTATCCAACTTATTTCCCGAATATCTTTTCTAATTATTAAACAGTTCTTCAGTTAACGAATTAGATGATACTAGGAAAAGACAATACTTCAGTTTTTTAAATAAATATTTCTTTTTCTATTTTATGGTGTCCGTAGAAAAAATATTTAGAACGCTAGTTAGTAACCCTAGCATGAATACTGTCAAGTTACTCATGTAAATGTAAGTGAATTTTAATCAGAAATACCTGTTTCACACATACTATGTTTTCCCACTAAATCAAATTATGCATGTTGCGAAAAATAAACCAAAATGTTATAGGACAGTTGTATTTTCGATTCAAAATTTGCTTACATAAACTATATGTTTCTACGATACTATATATTGACGGTTGAAAGGCTAATTGGTCCGAACAACATTTTTTGCGATATTAAGTTATGATATTTGGAATCAGCAAATCTTTCTGCATCTATACTTAATTTGCTCTCATTTTGGAAATGATCATATCAACTGACACAAAATTTGACAATTTTTTCTCATTTGTCTGTTGAATAATTTTTCCTGATACTATTTTGAAGATCGAATTTGCGTTAAGGCATTTAGCTTTTTGTATAAATACTTGATTCTGTCACTTGAAACATTTTGCATTCCATCAGAATAATAGATAGTATTGTTTGAATTGTTTTGTCCCATCACAATAATAGGTTTAGTTGTTTTAATATTTGTGCTTTTATTTTAAAAATAGTGACCCATCCCGGATACTCTCGGGTGCAATGTAGATACTAATGTGGGGCATATAAACCTTCCCGGCCGTTTAATTTAAATATTTTTATTTTTGTTTGAAAATCTGATGAACTAAAAGATGATGAATTTTTCAAATTCATAAAACAAAAGTTGTTGATTATGATGTTATTAACATAGTCCTGAGAGGTTGTCGGTGTTTTACAAATCACCCTGTATAAGGTCCAACCAAAATACCTGGAGAAACTTTTACATGGGGTTCAATAAGTTCAACTAAACAAACTATCTATGCAAAAAATAAACGAGATCCAAGTGTTTTTTTTTTGTAACCATAATTTTTCTCTCAACATTAGTTTAAAAATTTTTTTTTTAAGCTTTTTCAATTCGCATTTTAGGCAAAACACGGCGCGGAAGTAGCGCGCGCCCTGGTGACGGTCGATGCATAAAAAATGTATGCATTGATTCTTAGAGAACAGGCAATTTAAAACGTTATTATTTTTTGGTTGGAAAAAAACACTTGAATCTCGTTTTTTTTGCATAGATATGTTCAGTTAAACGTATTGAACACTGTGTAAAAGTTTGTCCAGGTATTTTGGTTGGATCTTATACAAGGTTAGTCGGAAAGGGGGTACTAAGCCGAAAGGGTGTTAAAGTACCCATAATAAAGGATAACTTTTGTTTTACAACTTTCCCCAAAACTCGATAGTTTAAGACAAATAGCTTTTCAAAGATTTCGTAAAAAATATGCTAAAATCTATCTGTCCATAGCTATGATCAGCGGTTTTTACAATTTAGGTCACATTTGGGGTCATGGATTAGAAAATTAATTTTCTGAATTCATAACTAAAGCAGGTATATATTTTTTTTTTAAAAAAACTAAAAGAAAATCTTTTTGCATGCAATTTTTTTTTCCGAGTTTTGAAATTTTAACACTTGCTTTAAAATAGTCATCAGTGATACTTTAGGTGGCCCGCGGCTTAGTACCCCCTTTCCGACTAACCTTGTAGTGTTTAGACAGTCTCACATCAGGACAAAAGCATCCCTTTCCATTATTTCCCAGTCTACATAGCTATTTAGGGCCGATCTGTTAAAAAAGGTACACGGTAAACGGAGTAGGATACCCTTTGTGTATTTAATTTAGATATTTATCTTTAACTGCCTCGTTGGTTAGTGGTGGGAAACACAAATGCTAAACTTGAGGTCCTGGGTTTAATCCTCAGGTCAGGCAGTGCTATTGGGTTTTTCTGTGCGGAATTCCTCAGTACAGCCCGGTTGATGGCTATAGTCTCGCCCCCTATTACATGCAAAACATAATTTGGTGAAATGAGTGTTACTATACACCTCTGCCCAACCTTGATGTTATTTATTTTATGTTGTTTTCTTTTCAGATTACTACCCAAATGATATGTTGGGAATGTCAAGCTATGATTTTAAAGATAAAACATTTCAAAGCCAGGGTATCGAAGGCACAGGCTGTACTGAAACGAGCCGTAAAAGGAAATAGCGTAAGAATATTTAAATTTACTTATTCTTCTCGCCCTTAGTTTAGTTTACCTGGGCTGTATCCGCACTTAGCCTCTTGATTGGGCCATTGTGGGTGTTTCGTCTTACCTTCTTACTCCAACCAACCCAGGTCGTCCCAGAAGGTTAGCAGCCTTCTCAGGCTGCTGCAGGCCTCCGGGAGCGATGCTGGAGATTGAAGAGTCCGTGCCCGTTGTTCGGCCACGCTCCTGCATTCCATAAGCACGTGCAGCGGCGTTTCTTCTGTCTCCATGCATCCTCTGCACAGGGGACTATCTGTTACACCTATGGTAAATAGGTGCTTTCTTCTCGCCCTTTTCCTACTGAGAAAATATCTTGATATGGACCTTTTCACCGCCACGGACTTCAATAGAAGTTCCAGATTTTCGTGCTTCCAGCGCCACAACTTCATTAGAAGCTCTTCATTTTAACTATGTTATAAAAATAAGTTTACTGTATTTAACAGGTCATCAGCTCATCACTACTGTTTACATTTATGTTTCGTTATACATTTATAGCTTGGCGCTGGCGAGGCATCGCGTTCTGTGTACGTTGGCGGTGAAAAAGTTAAAGTAAATTTTAACAATGTGGTTGCGATAGAGACCAGATTCTGAAGTCTAACAACTGTAAAAATTATCCGCACTGCTTAAAAAAATATCATATAAGATGGGTTTTATGAAACTGCGACATTTCATGAGACAGCCTTCTTCTGGGTAAGCTCACTCGATCGTAGACTTTGTCTCTGTCACCTCTGACTTAGACTAGAGTCAAGAGTAAACCCATCTGAAATAAAAAAAAAGATGTTACTAATATCAATTAAGCATAATTTTGACTGACAAAAGATATTCTCTTTCAGTTCTTTGAAGGATTTTCAAACTTAAAATCAACGGGTATAGAGACAGTTACTATATCACCGCAACACGCTGTTCCTACTCCAGTGACCCCAGTAGCCCCAGTGGCCCCAGTGGCCTCAGTGGCCCCAATACCTACTCAAGAGCCAACTGAACCGATAAAAGTAGAAGTTGAACCGTATACTATGGTGGAGGTTAAGCAAGAAAAAAGAGAACGATCTCTTAGCGGTGATTATGATGAACTGATTCAGCCGATGACTATACAGCAGACTTGCAGTGGTGAGTCTACTGATACCGCTAGTGAACCAGACATGGCGATCTCCGATGACTGTAACTTGGGTCAGTCCTATTTTTTTATCCTATTTTCACCAGCCCGTACCTCTGACTTTTCGAATTCATGTGAAAGAAAGAAAGAAAATTATTTATTTTGGACTCACACAGGCAGTTACAGAATCAAAAACAATATTTACAAAAAAAAAGAAAGGATAAGAATTTATACTACCTGCACAAGGCCAAAAAGGGCTCCTATCTCAGCATAATGCTGCGACATTTAAAAAAAAAACTGAATGTCACAACGCTGGTTTTCAGATAGGACCATAGTGATGCCACGGGCAATAACGACACAAATAAATAAATAAACATGTTACGTAAATATTAAATTAGAATACTACTAAATAAAAGCAATAAATAGAATGTGCGGATCAGAATTTGATTATCATTTGTGAAGGAAAACATCGTGAGGAAACCTCCACACCTGAGAGGGGTCCATAAAGTTCTCGATGATGTGTGTAGTCCGCCAACCCGCACCAGGCCAGTGTGGTGGGCTAAAGCCTAAGCCCTTCTCATTCTGAGAAGGAGGCCCTGCTCAGCAGTAAGACAGCAATGGGCTAATTATGTATGTTTCGTTATGGCTGGGAACATGTCACGTTTGATGCACTGGCTGATCGATTGACTTCAGCGGCGCAGGTTGTGGGTTGAATTCTCGCACGGATCAAATATTTGTATGGCCTACAAATTGTTGTTCCGGGTCTGGGCGTTTGTGCCCGTCAAGATTTGTGTCTGTAAACGCACCTACGATACAGGAGAAATCCTAGTAAGGAGAAACGTTTTAAACAAAAAAAAGACCAAATTGCTTTTTATTTCTAGATAGGCTAGGAGCAGCTAGCATTCTTAGCTAGCTAGCAGAGAAATATGTTGATGTTAAATAAAATTAAGTACTATGCGTGCCAACTAAGAATAGTACTGTCAAGACGCCATTTTGTTCCGCAACACTCGTGAACTTCATAACCAAAGCGTAAGGTGTGCAAAAAAGTAAATAAAGAAATTATACTCAGTAAAATTATTTTTTGTTCACTTTTTTGGTATTTCTAATCAATTTTACGCCAAATTAATTACACAGTAATTATATTATTGTTATGGTGACATATTAGAGTAACCAGTAGCATTTCGTGAAGTTAACTATATATATTGGTTCATTTTTTAATGAATACTGCTTCCAAATATTATTAATATATCCAAAATGATCTATTTATGGAATTCAAGAAATAACATTTTATAAAAATTAATATAAATAATGATGAAATCTATGAATAAAAAAATATAACATATTTTTTCACAGCTTTTTTTGCTGTCAGTACTAATTTGACAGCTATCGAGTGAAGTTGTAGCAAGCGCGATCCTATTCTTAGTTGGCACGCATAGTACTAATTATTTAGTCTAATTTGATTAGGGTCGGATTTTATCAATACAGGTAATCAGGTAAAAGGACAATGCTCATGAAGTATGGGAAAAGAACCCAGGCTCGGCGCAAATGAAATGTATCTCAGATTTTTAGTATTTATACGTGACAAATTAATAAGTAGGTGGAGTTGTCAAAATATTTTTCCAAATGTCATAAATTGCTCGTTGTTTTTTGTAAGGAGCTATACTGAAGAGTAAAACAGTGGGAAAAGCTTTCTTCCTTTCTTTACTCTTGTCCTATGTATGGCATTTAGTCATATATTTTGACTACGCCACCTACATAATCTGCAATGTAAATAGTTTATTTGACGTATTATATTCCGTTTATTCATTATCTATACATAATGTTTACATTTTTAAATATTTCTATAAAAAATATTAAAAAAACATTTAAAAGTATAAAAAGTAGTAGCCCACCGGCATCGGGAACAGGGACCAATCCGACGCCGTTAGGATATCTTAAGAGGAAACGCGGGCTGCAAAATATTAATAATTTGAATAGGTTTTTGCGATCTATTTCCGTCCCACCCCTCCCGCAAACCTTCCCAATTGAGCGCGAAAGAGACACCTGCATCTCAGACTGATTTCTCCTGTGCAATATTAACAAAATCGTACTTTCGTATTTCCCTGCTTCCTTCTTCAAATCCGGACCGATTTTAATATATTTTTAACCGACTTCCAAAAAAGGAGGAGGTTCTCAATTCGACTGTATGTTTTTTTTGTATGTTTGTTCCGCGACATCTTTGCTAATTGTGAACCGATTTTAATGATTATTTTTTTGTTTGAAAGAGTATTCTTTCGAAGTGGTCCCATTTAAATTTGGTGAAGATCTGATGAAGAACTTCGGAGATAGACAATTTGAAGTCGGTTTTTTTTTGTTAAAAAGTTTAATTTAAAAAAACTTTGTTAAAATTTTTAATTTAAGATAAAGTGGGACTCGGGTATGTCCTTAAAGGAACCGGGTATGTCCTTAAAAGACCCGGGTATGTCCTTAAACTACGTCCAGTACCACCGCAGGACGGGCAGCAGCGTCCTCTACATAACGGTGATCGTTCTGCGATTCCCAACCCGCCTGCCAAGCGTGGGAATTATGGCAACCCCCCCCCCCACACACACACACACCCAAATGATAGACACAACTTTGCCATGGCTACCAGTCCCCGGCAGCTCCTCTATTCCTGGCCTAGGTAGCGGGTCAGGTAACGGAGGAGCAGGGGGTGCGAAGAATCCCCGGCAGATGCCCCGCTACCACCCCCAAAAGACTTTGGGCCCTGGCAACGCACAACATACGCACACTTAGGACCGACGAGAAGATTGTCGAGCTGCAGGAAGAATTGAGCAAGATGCGATGGGACATCATGGGATTGTCTGAAATCCGACGAGAGGGACAGGATACGATAATCCTAGATTCCGGCAACATGCTCTTCTTCCGGGAAGGAGAACAATAATCCCAGGGTGGTGTTGGGTTTCTCGTCCACAGATCCCTCATCAACAACGTAGTAAAGGTCGATAGTGTGTCGTGCAGGGTAGTGTACCTTACACTCAGCACCGATCGGTATTCGCTGAAGGTCATACAGGTATATGCGCCGACCACGACGCACCCTGACCTTGAAGTAGAGGCATTGTATGAGGAGATATCCAAAGCCATACATGCCTCCGAAACTTACTTCACCGTTGTTATGGGAGATTTTAACGCGAAAGTGGGCTCACGGAATTTCGATGAGTTGAGAGTGGGGTCGTATTGGTATGGACAGCGGAACCAGAGGGGCCAGCGGCTGGTCGACTTAATGGAAAAGGATGAACTCTATTTAATGAACTCCTGTTTCCAGAAGCGACCATCCAGGAAGTGGATGTGGATAAGCCCCGATGGTTCAACCAGAAATGAGATTGACTTCATCATGACGACCAAGAAGCGAATATTCAATGATGTCTCCGTGATTGGCAAGGTGCAAACCGGTAGCGATCACCGTATTGCCAGAGGCACATTGAATATCAATGTCAAGCTTGAAAGCTCACGTCTGGTGAAGTCTACGCTCCGTCCTGGTCCTGCACAGATGCAGAACCCCATAAACTTTCAACTCGAACTTCATAATCGCTTCCAGAGTTTAGCCGAATGCGAAACTGTGAACGAGATAAACAATGGGTTGGTGGAAAGTGTCCAAGCAGTGGGGTCCAAGTTCTTCAAGACCCCACGCTGGAATAAACCTCAGAAGCTCTCAGACAGAACCATCAAGTTAATGGCAGACCGGACTGAGATGAGACTGCAATCTTCAGCGGATATAAGTCGGAATATGGCAAACTTAATATATGGATCTCGAAATCTATGCGACACGAGCTGCGTTCCTATAATACAGCATGTATTAAGGTCGCAATTGAGCGGAACTTGGGCTCGAAAGTGTTCGCAAGGAATTGGTCTATTGGACAAAGCCAAATGACGAAGCTGAAGATCGAAGATGGCAGTACTATTTCATCGAAGCCGGAGATTCTGAGAGAGCTTGAGAGGTTTTACGGGAACCCATTGTCAATACAGCTCAGGACACCAGAGCCAAACTGACCCGACACTACACTGAGGACCTCCCAGACATCAGCCTATACGAGATTAGAATGGCTCTCAAACAGCTCAAGAACAACAAGGCGCCGGGTGAGGACGAAATTACGGCAGAACTTCTGAGAGCGGGTGCAAAACCGGTACTTTTAGTCCTCCAGAAGTTATTTAATTCCGTCATACTCGAAGGTACTACGCCAGAAGCATGGCACAGGAGTGTGGTGGTGTTCTTCTTCAAAAAAGGTGATAACACCTTATTGAAGAATTATAGACCCATCTCACTCCTGAGCCATGTGTATAAGCTGTTTTCGAGAGTCATTACGAATCGTCTCGAACGTAGGTTTGATGACTTCCAGCCTCCCGAACAAGCCGGTTTCCGTAAAGGCTTTAGCACCATAGACCACATACACACGCTCCGCCAGATTATACAGAAGACTGAAGAGTATAATCGGCCATTATGTTTAGTGTTTGTGGACTATGAAAAAGCCTTCGATTCAATCGAGACCTGGGCTGTGTTGCAATCCCTCCAGCGATGTCATATCGACTATAGGTATATCGAAGTGCTGCAATGTTTGTATAGAAACGCCACCATGCCAATCCGATTGCAGAACGAGAGCACGTAACCAATCCAATTGCAGAAACGCGTGAGACAGGGAGACGTTATTTCTCCGAAACTGTTCACGAACGCATTGGAGGACGTTTTCAAGCTCTTGGACTGGAACGGATTCGGCATCAACATAAATGGCGAATACATCACTCACCTTCGTTTTGCCGATGATATAGTCATCATGGTAGAGTCGCTGGAGGATCTCAATAATATGCTCAGCGACCTCAGTATCGCTTCTCAACGGGTGGGTCTTAAAATGAATTTTCGTCTTTAAATAAGACGAAAATCATGTCCAATGTCCATGTTGTACCCGTGCCGGTAGTTGTTGGGAACGATACTCTCGAAGTTGTTGACCACTATAACTACCTTGGACAGATTGTCAAGCTAGGTAGGTTCAACTTCGACAAAGAGGTCGCCCGAAGAATCCAACTCGGATGGGCAGCGTTCGGGAAATTACGTGGTATCTTCTCGTCCAAACTTCCGCAGTGCCTGAAGACAAGGGTCTTCAACCAGTGTGTGTTGCCAGTGATGACATATGGATCTGAGACGTGGTCCTTGACTGCTGGCCTTTTGGAGAAACTCAGAGTCACCCAGCGGGCAATGGAGAGAGCTATGCTCGGAGTTTCTTTGCGCGATAAAATCCGGTACGAGGATATTCGCCGAAGGACCAAAGTCACCGACATAGCTGTCACAGTTTGCAAGCTGAAGTAGCAATGGGCAGGCCACATCGCTCGAGGGACCGATAACCGATGGAAAGAAAGGTTCTTGAGTGGCGACCACGAATCGGAAAGCGCAGCGTAGGTAGGCCTCCCACTAGGTGGACCGACGACATTGTGAAAGTCGCGGGCAACCGACAGATGCAAATGGCGGATTGTCGTTCGAAGTGGCGGTCTAAGGGGAAGGCCTTTGTTCATCAGTGGACGTCTTCAGGCTGATGATGATGATGATGATGAATAATTTAAGAAAAACTTTGGTTGTCTGTGTGTTTTCATTTTTTTTATTCGTCAAATTTGTTTGAAAACGGTGGTAAAACCGGTGGATTTTTGTAAAATTTAAACGTTTTTAGTTCTTTTAATAATTAATTTATTGACAAAAACAAAACATAGGGACATAGTGGTGGTAGATATATATCAGACGGTAAAAATATTTGCTCTAGTGACATTATCCAAGGAGGAAACTGAGGAATACGTTTGTATGGACTAAATGCCGACCGCATTTACTCTTAATACTGTACATAACAGTATGCAGCGGGATAAGTTAACAAAAGTCGGTTATATTATAAAAAATAAAGCGCACATATGTCAACGAAGTATAACAAAGGACTGCGCATCGCATAGGCTCGCGTAGACTATAAAAATAATTCTATGTAAAAATTACTCCTGCTAAAAAAGAATTAGCAGAATCTTACGTTTAAAAAAGAATTTTGACTATATTTTTTATTTAGTATTAAATTATTATTTTTTACATTAAATATGAGATATGTTTCGTTTGCGCCGGGACTGGGTTGTTTTTGGCATAGGCTGAGCATCCACCAGAGCTGTGCTAAGCTGCGTAGCGAGGAATGTGTTTTGTAAGCACCAATAGAATCACTTCATTTACCTAGCTTCGCTCTGCGCAGCTCTGGTGGATATGGGTCTAGCAGTGCGAGGCTCTTGTTCATACAAAATAAGCGAGAAATGTGTTGCGAGGAAGGTGTTGCTAGGAATGTGTTGCGATGAATGTGTTGCGATGAATGTGTTGCGAGGATTGTGTTACGAGGGATGTGTACCGCTCCCGCCACGCCACCCTATTCGAAAAGAGTCCGCTACCTATCCTCGCACGGCTCATTTGTACACATTAACACATTACGCATTCCTCGCACAGCCCTGGTGAAAAGGGTCACACCGTTTCACATCCTCGCTACACATTTTCACAGCGCACATTTTCCTCGCACAGCTCTGGTGGATGTCCAGCCTAATCCTTTATTTGTAGAATATATTCGACAATTTGACAGATCTTCTATATAAAACAAAGCTGTCAAATTCGTCACTTGAGTTCTAACACCGCGTAACTCAAAATAATAGTATTTTTGAGTTACGCACGTCATTCGATAGGGAATCGAAAAACGCATCGTTTGGTCAATCACAATCAATAGTTAGATCCAATAGCAACGCGTTATTTCAAAAACAACCGCGTATGCCATATTTTTTCCATTATGCTACGTAAGCAGCTAAAACAGATGAGTTCCATACTGGATCGTGTTGCGAAAGTGCTCCGTCGAAAGAACCAAAAACAAAGATAATTATGATTTGAATATATATTATTTAAATGGAATATTGTAGACTAGCTTTTGCCCGCAGCTTCGCTTGCGTGATTTTTTTTCACCCCCTTAGGTGCTGAATTTCGAGAATCCCTTCTTAGTGGGTGTTTACGTCACAAAATGAACCTACTGTCAAAATTTCAAATTTCTAACCCCAGCCGTTTAGGCTGTGCGTTGATAGATCAGTCAGTCAGTCAGCTTCTCCTTTTATATATATAGATTAAAAACAATTATATGATAGGTAGGCGAGCAGTGGTGGCCCAGTGGTAACGGCCCCGACTTACGAGTTGTATGTCGTGGGTTCGAACCTAGCCAGGCGCATTACTTTGAAAACATCGTGAGGAAACCGGCATGTCCTAGAACCAAAAATTCGAAGACATATGACATCTACCGATCCGTACTGGGCCCGCGTAGTGGATTACGGCCCATTCCCTATCACAGAGAGGAGGCCTGTGGCCCAGCAGTGGGAACATTATAGGCTGATGATGATGATAATATCATAGGTAGAAACATTTATTTTATTTGCTCTCCAGAAAAATTAACTATTTTGAGTTACTCGATGTTAGAAATGTTTTCAAACTTTCGCGATTTGTACACATTATAAAAATACTAAATCGGGTCTAATCGAGTAGAAATTTTTTATAAGGCATACGATGAAGTTCGATGTTAGAATTTAAGCGACGAATTGTCAAATTTATTCTACAGATAAATATTATCAGGTGTTGTTGGTACTCAGCAGCCTCGTTGGTCTAGTAGTGGTCATGAGGTCCTGGGTTCGATCCCCAGGTCGGGCAAAGTGTTACTGGGTTTTTCCGTGTGGAATTCCTCAGTAGCAGCCCGGAGTTTGAATTTGTGCCCGGTTGATGAGACATAAACATAACTGGCGAAACGAGGATGTTAATGGGAGAATATTCAAAAATTATTAACAAAAATTGAGAACGTCATTAGCATCATCCCAAAGTTAAGAATGCAGATGTTTAATACTATAATTATGATATTGAAAACTGAAACTATACCGCTGCCGTCAAGCAATAAGACAAGAATAAAAACAATCTGACAATACTATAACGTTAACAACCCGGGAGAAGAATGATTTGTTAATATAATGTTAAAAAATTACGAATATTCACCCTGATATACATCTCTGCCAAACCCTTCGGGGAATATAGGCGTAATGTTATGTTATGTCCGAATAACGACTTTATTATATCTTTGATATATTTTTTACAATTTTAGATCCATTAGAAAAACTCAAAAAATTTGTAGTAACTAAATCGAATACGCAAAAAGAAGTAAAACATGCGTACATAGGTTCGAATATGACACTCCTTGATTTAATTAAAAGGCCTCAAAGAGTTCTTGTAAAGACACCAATACGAGAAACAACTGCCCCTAGAGGATCAAAAGAATTGGTAAAAGTTACTGTGGCTGTCCCGAACGTATTCAAAGAAAGTGTTCTGACTGAAGTAAAAAGTGCACAAAGTGTTCCGACCATAATAAAAGATACAGGTGAAACCCAGCTAGGTATGTACGGTTTTGAAGAAGAAGAGGTAAAATGCAAGATGATGAACATAACTGAAATGATGAAGTTTAGAGATGATAAGAGGAATGAACCGATTTTTAGAGGGTCCCGGTACAAATGTATCAAATGTATAGAGAGGTTTCACACTCAAGAGTTTTTGGATAATCATAATAATAATAAACATGATTTGGTAAGTAGCTTCATGTACACCCATATTCCAAGACGTTCCTCCAAAACTTACTCGATTCGACTCCTCGACTCAGTCTTTCTCATTACCATCGGTAGTTATAGTTGACATAAAAGTCCTCGACTCGAGATTTTTCCTCAGTCAACGAGGTAAGGAATCATCTGTCAAACTCAAGGTACCTCGGAACCTACCTTAAGGAAGGAAGTGTCAAAGTTCGTATGTAAGAAAAATGAATTTTGAAGACTTTATCGAATATGCTTGCGATAATCCTTACAATTATTTATCGCGGCGTTATTTGCGCGATGCAGATAATTCAAATTATGACGTAATGACTCCGTCGAGGAACCTCAAAGTTCACTCGAAATTGCGACTAAGAATACAATTCTGAAGGTGTTTTCGAGGCCGTTCTGAGTCGTGTAAGTTTTGGAAGAACGTCTTAGAATATAGGTGATAGCCTTTTCTTGATAATGTTGTGGTCCAGTCTAACCACATACGGCTGAAAATCAGTAATATACACGAAGGGAATGTCATCTAACCTCTGCAACCAGCGCAGGCCCTAGGGTCAGCGCCGTAGCGTGTATTTCTTCCACCCACCAACCCTAAATTTACCGCCCCCATACTGTATTTTCGCAACTAAGTAAAAAATCGGTGAAAATTCTGTGAAATTCTGTTGCTGTGTTGATTGCAAAAGGATTCAAAATAAAACATCTTTCTATAATCATCAATATTGCAATTCTATTTTGAACAACTTTCACTTGTCCCATTGACTTGAAATTTTGTGTAAATAAGTACCTATGTAGTTCCGATGACAACACAGTTGTCTGATGACTCTGACCTGACGCTGCAGCCAGGCCACCCCCTAAGTCTGCGCCGCCCGATGCTGTGGCCCACTTTGCCCCCCCCGTCTCCCCTCACGCTACGCCACTGTCTGGGGTAGAGCGAGAAGAGCGGTCGCTTTAGGCACTAGGTGGTAAGAGACGCCAAAACTTCATTTTTGGAAAAGTAGGTTATTTTCATTTATTAAACATAAATTGAAATACTATTTATGAGATGTGAAAGCGTCGACTAAAGTGCAGGCCACACCGCCAGCTAGCGAGCGAGCAACGTTTCACCGCGCCAGCTACTTTAGTGACTCAAACGATGTGACCGATGTGAACCAGCTGCGGCGGTGCCAGCTGGCGCACAGTGGGAAAAAAATGACTTTTTTGTTCAAAAATCTGCCTACACCACAATTTTGGACGTATCGCTGCCATTTTTATTTATACACTCCTGAGATAACACACTTTGGTGCGTCACTGCCACTTTTCCTTCGATATCAATACCATAAACGTTTCAATTTATATGCAAAAAAGCAAAATAAAGCAACAAATTTTTTTTGGGCCGCCATTTTGTGTCCGCCATTTAGATTTTTTATAAACAGACAATAAATTTATGACCAGGGACCTGAAAAACCCCTGGAAACTGATTTTTGTTAAAATATTTTTTTTAGAAATTATTTTTGCTTCATTGCCCGATTTTTTGAGGTTATGGTATTGACTTTTAAGGAAAAGTGGAAGTGACACACGAAAGTGTGTAATCTCAGGAGTGTATAAAAAAAATGGCAGCGATACGTCAAAAATTGTGGTGTAGGCAGATTTTTGAACAAAAAAGTCATTTTTTTCCCACTGTGTGGCGTTGTGGCCTGCGCTTAAAGGGCGTCGAAAGACAATCTCGCTCTACCCCGATAGGGTCTAGGGCCGGCGCTGCCTGCAACCATATAACTAGAGAATCGGGATATCTGAGGGTTTTACCTAACATAGTGGAGAAAAGGGTTAGTTCATCATCACTAAAGAAATATACAAGGTAAGTCGGAAAGGGGGTACTAATCCGCAGACCACTTAATGTATCACTGATGACTCTTGGAAAAAGTTGTAGAACAAGTTATTATTCCGTTTATTCATTTACTTACATACTATTTACATTTTTAAATATTTCTATTATAAATAGTAGGCCACCGGCATCGGGAACAGGGTCCAAGCTACCGGTGGTCAGGGCCTCAGAGAGAGGAACTTCCTAAAATACGCGCCGTGTCCAGAAGTACCGCTTTCTGTATCGCGCCCTTGACCCAGCCGCCCAACGAGAGCTTCATTAGATGTTGGTCGAGGCTCTTGGCTATTAAGCCATTGTCCGTAACGACTATCGGCACAACGACTGCTGAGTCAACCTCCCACATGTCGACAACCTCGTGTGCCAAGTCTTGATACTTAATTTCTTTATCCTTCTCGGTTTTCACAAGGTAGAACAAATTATTATTGGACCATGATTATCCCACTGCAGGGCAGAGGCCTCCCTACCCTCCTTGCACTCCTCTCAGTTTAACCCGTCAAGTGTCGGGCGCACATACGGGTGTGCATAAGAAATTCGGGCGCGAAGTGTCGGAGGCACACACGGGTGTGCGTAAGGAACGCGCTCCTATGGTAGCGGATTTTGTACGTTTTATTTTACTGTTTACACGAACCGAATTTATAGGAGCGCGTTCCTTACGCACACCCGTGTGTGCCACCGACACTTCGCGCCCGAATTTCTTACGTACACCCGTATGTGCGCCCGACACTTGACGGGTTGTTTTCTGCGGCCAATCCTTCCAATAAGTGTCTACCTCGTCCCGCCATTTCCTTCTGGGCCTGCCGCGACGTCGTCTGACGTTGTGTGGGTTCCACTCGGTGATGAGTTTTGCCCACAGCTCGTCCGACATGCGGTAGACGTGACCAACCCAGTTCCACTTTAAGCTTGCGGCTTTCTGTACAATTAAAGTTATTCCTTATTATAAGTACTTTAACACCCAATCGGATTAGTACTCCCTGTTCGACTAACGAGTACATGTTGTTTAAAAAAAAACAAATCGGGGGGCACAGCAGTGCCCCCGCCAAATCGAGCGCGAAGCAAACACTGCCGTACCATCCTTTACTGGAACTATTTCGCCGCATTTTCAGGCCCCTATTTGAGAACCTCTGGATAAGACCAGAACGCAGAAATTTTCGTCATCCAGTAAGCTATAATATTATTTACAGAAACAAGAATCAGTATGTGATATATGCGATAGAAGATTTCCTGATGATAGAGCCCATGACCTGCATTATAAGGCTCATTTTATGTAAGTATATACTCCGCCCAGTATAACTTGATATGCGGTGAGGTAGGGGATTGAATGAAAATATATTTAATTTGACGTTTTGCCTTCACGGGCAGCGCCGCTTTAAAATGTCAAGTTATACTTGGTACACTGTAGTCGAAATTTTCATTGATCTAGAAGTCGTATGTGTATCTGCGAGCGCGAGGCCCCAAACAAGACATAATTTTTTTGTTTTCCTTTTGTGAAATTCTTAGGGTGGAAATGATCTGCCGGGGTTGCGGTGCATGCTGTTCAAATCCCGCGACCCCGGCCGAACGGTCAGGAGGACGAACACCGTTGGTTTTTAGCCGATAAGAGACCGGCAGACCCCTTCGCCTTCCCCGGGCAAGTGACATCCATGAGGATTTTCCAACGATAAAAAAAAGGGTGGAAATGATCGGTCGGCTAGGAAGATATAGAATTTCGTGAACCGACCAATCGCTTCCATTCCATTCGTGGATGCCTACGTCACAAAAGGAACCTACTGTCCAACATGTTTCCAACTTCAGTGGTTTAGGCTCTGCGTTGCCGAATCAGCAGTCAGTCAGTCAGGATAAGTAATTATAAACAAGGTCTCCTGTAATTTTTGGATAACCTTGAAATGGAGTATAGCAGAACTAATAACCTTTAAAAAAATACAAAAAAATATACCGGGTGTAAAAATACCCTTAACGAAGCCGAGAGCCACGTATTCTTCCCATCATTACGAAGATTTTTTGGTATTGGGCCATACCTGGGAACTGACTGGTTATGGAGATATTGAAGGTCAAAGTCACCATATTTTTGAACGTTTTTCACGAAAACTAAGTTTAAATGTTATTACTAAACATTCTTCTATACAAACATTATCAACATTTTCGAAATGTAGGCACAGTCTGCTGCGCGCGCGCTTACATTGCGCGCTACAATTAAAAACTGTTTTTGAATACCAAAATATGAAAGTCGTTTCCCAGTAATTATTTTTGCTGTATGTTACTTAGTTTGATGTACAGTATACGTAGACTTCGGCTTCGTTAAGGGTATTTTTACCCTGTATATCCCAAGTAGTACCCAATTTCTGTTTTTTTTACATCATTATAAGTTCTTGTACGCGAAGACCATTAATGTATGAATTTCATCGGTTTTATGTTTTTATAATAATTTACCTATAGATAAGCAGTAAATAGTACAAGATAATACAAATGAAAAAAACATGAATTCCTTTTTTAATGCAAAATTTTCTTAAAGGTTTTTTTTAAAGGTCTTTAGTTCTGCTATACGCCATTTCAAGGTTATTCATTGATTACGGGACACCTGTATGTATAGATAGATTGCTAGTACGCCCCCATCTACGTACTCGTTTTTATAGAGCTGTACATAACACTGCTTTCTGTCGGTTTTGTGCTATATCATCAAAAATATCGTCTTCTTTTCGTGTGATTATGGACTAACCTGGTGTCAGAGTTTATGCCGCCCATAGGCCTCTGACTTGGCTTAACATGCCGTCGCCTTGGGTTCAAACTCGAGATCTATGACTTGGCAGTCCGACGGTCACACCACTAGGCTATCACTGCTTTTACAAAAAAATAAATAGGTATATGTAAAATTTTCAGAATATTCGAATGCATAAAATGTGGACTTAAAAATCACGACAGATTAAGAATATCTGAACATATTCGTAGAACACATCAAATATCAGACTTTCGGTGTAAAAACTGTGATGCGGTTTTCAAGTAAGTACCTAACAGCATAATATACAGGTCAACAGGATACTGTTGACTCGTATATAAACGGTGTAAAAAGACCCTTAACGAAGCCGAAAGGCACTTATTCTCCACGTCATTGCGATATTTTTTTTGTTCTGGACTATGCCTGGGAACCTTCTAGTTACGGAGATATTGGAGGTCAAAGTTCCAACTTGTTCACAACTTTAAAAAAAAAACTAGTTTTGAAGGTTACAAATGGTACTTGTAATACCTCCATTACCCGTTTACTACTCATTTCATCTATCAGCACAGTGTTTTGAGTGCGTTACAATTAGCTTTACAGTAAAACGAAATTTTACACCCAAAATAAAAAGTCGTTTCCCAGCGACAATTTTTGCGTAGGGTTACTTAGTTTGATGTACTGAATGCATGGTTGGCGGCTTCGTGAAGGGTCTTTTTACACCTTGTATGTTCCGCTAAAGTTAATACATACACACATATTCTAAGACGTTCCTCCAAAACTTACTCGACTCGACTCCACCTCGACTCAGTCTTTCTCACTACCATCGGTAGTTATAGTTGACATAAACGTCCTCGACTCGAGACTTTTCCTCAGTCGAGGTAAGGAATCATCTGTCAAACTCAAGGTACCTCGGAACCTACCTTAAGGAAGAAAGTGCCAAAGTTCGTATGTAACAAAAATGAATTTTGTTAACTTTATCGAATAAGCTTACGATAATTCTTACAATTATTTATCGCGGCGTTATTTGCGCGATGCAGATAATTCAAATTATGACGTAGGTAATGACTCCGTCGAGGAACCTCAAAGTTCACTCGAAATTGCGACTAAGAATACAATTTTGAAGGTGTTTTCGAGGCAGTCCTGAGTCGAGTAAGTTTTGGAGGAACGTCTTAGAATATGGGTGATAGTATTCGAGTTTTTTTTTTCTTATTTCTTTTTTTTTTTTTTCGTCTATTGTAAGTTTATAATTATGTCAGTCTGATATTTTATTCTAAGGAACACAATATATATTCACATCTCGGAAAAAAATCTCGGCCCTTATTTTTTGTAAATATTATTGCTAACTCATCAAATAATCCAATATTTTATTTACTCAAAAACTATTAACTTTCGCGGAACATACATAGGGGTGTACAGGATAGCCCATGGGGTCCCGTACCCATGGTTTTTGTTTGGACCATGACTAAAGCGACACCCTGTATACAGGGTGTAAACGAAATCATGTAATTCCTTCAAACGTGCCTAGTTAAATGACCGCACGCCGAGCGATAGCCGCGCAATTCGCTCTGGACGCTAAAATACCTCATGTTAAGAACACCATGTTTACTTCCTGTATTTTTTTATTGAATCCAAAAGTATCCCTTGCAGGGTTTAAAATATGTCAGCAGTACATCACGAGGTTTGAAGGAATTACATGATTTCGTTTACACCCTGTATGTCGTCACAACATTTAGTAGTATCGACTCGGGAGCCGTGGGAGTACATTTTACTAAATCCATACTTAATTATAAATTAGTACACAACTACATTAACACACACATATACTACTCATATACACACACATGTTGGTCTAAGTGAACGGGCATGACCACTGACTGACATCCGTGGAGCACAAAGGTTCCACACGAAAGCCAGCGTCAAGTACTTATTCTGCTTGACATTAAGCTGATCTGGACACCTTTTTGGTCCAGCCGTGAGACACATACCCAAGACTTTTATTTTTTACTAGCTGCCCGGACAGACTTCGTTCTGTCAAAAGTTGCCTGTAGTGGGAAAAGAAAAGTTATTACTATTTTCCACGTAATTTTTATGTTTTTTCTGTCCATAAGAACCTTCCTTGTGCCTTAAGGAATATATAAAAAAAAATAGCCGAATTGCTCGAGCCGTTCTCAAGTTTTGCGCTTAAAAACACATTTGGCGATTCATTTATATTTATACAAGGTTAGTCGGAAAGGGGGTACTAAGCCGAAAGGGTGTTAAAGTACCCATAATAAGGGATAACTTTTGTTCTACAACTTTCCCCAAAACTCTACAGTTTAAGAGAAATAGCTTTTCAAAGATTTCGTAAAAAATATGCTAAAATCTATCTATTCATAACTATGATCAGCTGTTTTTACAATTTAGGTCAAATTTGAGGTCACGGATTTGAAAATTAATTTTCTGAATTCATAACTAAAGGTGTTTTTTTTTTTGAAAAAACTAAAATAAAAATTATTTTGCATGCAAATAAAAATGATCGAATTTTGAAATTTTAACACTTGTTTTAAAATAGTCATCAGTGATACTTTAAGTGGCCCGCGGCTTAGTACCCCCTTTCCGACTTACCTTGTATATATAGATATCACACTTTTTATCTGTTGTGTCTCTTTGTGCTGTGTCCAAATAATTGGTTCATTATCTTTTTATCTTTACTTAGAGAGGATTATTGGTGGATTCATTGCAAATTTAAAATAATGGCATCAGTTTGCTATTTCAGAACGTACAAAGAAAAAAGAAGTCACAGTATGAAAGTTCATTTTAAAAAACCAGCGTGCAAAGAGTGCGGTAAAACATTTTATAGTGTACGAATATTGCAAACACACGAGGCGGCGTAAGTATTATAATAATAATAAATCATTTATTTGCATAAAAACATGAATATACAAGGTGTAAAAAGACCCTTCACCAAGCCGTCAACCATGCATTCAGTACATCAAACTAAGTAACCCTACGCAAAAATTGTCGCTGGGAAACGACTTTTCTTTTTGGGTGAAAAATTTCGTTTTACTGTAAAGCTCATTGTAACGCACTCAAAACACTGTGCTGATAGATGCAATGAGTAGTAAACGGGTAATGGAGGTATTTCAAGTACATTAGCAACCTTCAAAACTAGTATATTATAATAAAAGTTGTGAAAAAGTTGGAACTTTGACCTCCAATATCTCCGTAACTAGAAGGTTCCCAGGCATAGTCCAGAACAAAAAAAATATCGCAATGACGTGGAGAATAAGTGCCTTTCGGCTTCATTAAGGGTCTTTTTACACCGTTTATAACATGGGCCCGTGCCCAGCAGTGGGACAGTAATGGGCTAATTCATTATCATCATTATCCTCCTGCCCTCATCCCAACTTATTTGTGGTCGGCGCAGTATGTCTTCTTCTTCCACACATCTCTATTAGCCATCATCTCAGTAGTCACCTCCTTTCTATCCATATCATCTTCCACACTATCCATCCATCGCTTCTTTGGTCTTCCTCTACTCTTATAACCATCCACATTCATACTCACTACTTTCCTCACGACATGTTCCTCGTTCCTCCGCATCACATGCCCATAATATGATAACCGGTTTCCACACAACTTCTCCGTCACCGGCGCCACTTTCACGCGAATTATGGTATGTTGTATTGCAGTACGCACAGGGGCGAAAGGGTAGAGTGTACTGTCTGCAACAAGAAAATTAAAACCCAAAGTCTTAAATCTCATATGAAGACCCATGAAGATAGCGTAAGTGAACAAGTTATTTTATTTTTAGAATAATACTACCGACCCGCCCCGGCGTCGCACGGGTGCAATGTAGATACTAATGTGGGGCATATAAACCTTCCTCTTGAATCACTCTATCTATTGTTGGAAATTGCATTAAAATCCGTTGCGTAGTTTAAAAGATCTAAGCGTACAGACAGCGGGAGTGACTTTGTTTTATACTATGTAAAGATTATTTAACTGCCTCATTGGTCTAGTGGTGGCAAGCGCTACTGCTGATCGTGAGGTCAATAGGCTCGCCCCCTATTACATGGGACTTAAACATAACTGGCAAAATCAGGGTTTACTATAAACACCTCTGCCTAACCCTTCGGGGAATACAAGGCGTGATATTAGCCTCCGGGCTGCTACTGAGAAATTTCTAATGGAAAAATCCAATAACACTTTGTCCAACCTGGGGATCGAACCCAGGACCCCCGTGCTCACCAGTCGCTCTTGCGAACACCAGACCAACACGGCTGTAATATTTTTTTAAATTTTAGTGCTTAGGGGCCATTCAAGTATTACGTAAGCACGAAAGGGGGGTGAGGGGGTCTTTGCGTAGCTTATTTTTGATGACACGGGGGACGGGGGTGTCTAGATGATGATTACGTCAGCAATTATTATTTATTTACTTATTTTTCTAGACTTAAAAACTGCTGCTCATGAATAACAACAAAGAAACCTGATCAGTTTAAAAAATATATACCAATGTTTACGTAAGCGGAGGGGGGTCAAAGCTTTGCTTACTTTTGCTGACAAGGGGGAGGGGTGGGTCAATAATTACTAATATTCTGCTTACGTAATACTTTGTAGGGGAATGAGATATCGTGTTCCTCCTACCAGGCGAGTCTTGTGCCTGGCGGGCCACTGCCCAACGGTTGATGTTGGAAACTTGTATATACCTACATAGGTATACTAACTCCGTGTCAAATCTTGATACCGCGATGCAGGATAGTTCGCATGTGGCGCGATAGATGTCGCCACAACTTGAATGGCCCCTTATAGCATTGAAGGCATTTTGTTTTTATCTAAACTTGACTTTACTTAATTATTTTCAGCGGGATGACGCTCTGTATTGCGTAGAGTGTGGGTCTACATTCAAAAATAAATATGGATACACGAAACACTTCAAAACTAGCCTTAAACATAACCCGATTGAAAAACTAGGGTATGTATATACATTTATATTTCATATATTACAAACGTACATAAACTCACGCCTTTTTCCCATGGGGGTAGGCAGAAACTATAGAACGCCACATGCTACGACACTTACATACTCCTTTCGCTTCATCCACATTCATACATCTCGTCATACACGCACGCCGGTTGAGAGTACTACGCACCTGTCCTTTGTGAAGAACATCACCAATAACATCGATGTATGTCCTTCTAGGACGTCCTCTACCGTTTCCATTGACATCCGCCTTATAAATTCCTTTTTTTAATCGCCGTTCACTCATTCTCTCAACATGACCAAACCACCTAAGCATACTCCTTTAAATTTTTGTCACTACGTCATCTTTTAAACCGCAACTTTGTCTAATCTCATCATTCCTCAATCTATTTCATCTGTTTCACCCTAACTTTTCGCCAAGTATGTGTTGGGGTCGGCTTCCAGTCGCCGTTGTAGTTCCCCCCCCCCCCCCCTCGTGAATCCGCCCTTGCAAAGTATTATTACTTCTTCTTTTTGTGTGGGTTAGTGACTAACCTGGTGACAGAGTTTATGCCGCTCATGGGCCTCTGACTTTAAGAACCCTATTATTTAGGAAATGTAAGTAAAAATGTCGTAAAATGTGAGCAAAGTGGGTCCCCCTTTAGAAATGTGTTATTAATTTATTTATGTAGGAATGGAACACGATGATTAATAAATGCATAACGTGTGAAAGAGAAACATTTATAGGTGAAAGTGAGACAGCGAATAAATGCTAAAGATGTACGCTTGTGATGGATATAAGGTTTTATAAATATGTAAATATGTGAGCACCATGTATCTATCACATAATTAATTTGTCATTGTTTCATTTTTATTTATTTTTAACTTTTGTGGTATAGTAATTTTATTCTAGGTGCATCGTCTTCACATATAATTGTATAATTAATGTACCTATACAAAATATTGTAAGACATTTTAAAAGAGTAACGGTGGAGTTTCTCGCCCATTCTTCTCCATACGAAACTACCTTTTGGAAGGGGCGACTAGAATCAATTCTATTTTCTTTGTAACTTTAACGTTCAAAAGTGCCTTTTATGTGCCTAATTGATATAAATACTTTGACTTTAAAAATAGATTTGAATTTTTTGGTGACGTTAACAATATCAACACGACAACGCAGATAAACTAAATAACTATACTGGCCTGCAAAAATAAGTATCACACTTTTAATATTGCAATAACTTTTTAAGTACACAAGATATATTTTCGAAGCAAAAAGGACTCAAAAAGAGTTTAACTTTGTTACTATAGTTTCAAAGAAAGCTGATAAAAATTGCTATAAAACGTTTTTTATTTTAAATCTCTAACTTCTATAGTTTAGAAAAAAATGAAATTTTAAAAGTGTGATACTTATTTTTGCAGGCCAGTGTATATAGCAACACAACAAAGAAAGAGTAAAATATAACTTCAATTGACAAGACAATCTACGCTCAAGCGTGGTGTCGACCATACTTGGGTGATTACAGATCAAATCACTGCTTGGGGTCAAATCTATGAACAGAGTAACGATCTAGAATAAAGCCAAACTCAGCTGAACTATGATCAATGAATCTATGCTTGAGGAATGTTCTAAAATTAAAAGTCGACTCAAAAATAGTTTTAAACAGAGATTAATGCTTGAGTTTCGTTCTGTAATACGGACCTTAGTGATAAATGATTTTTATTTCTGTAAATAAATCTGTTACAGACAATTTTACAAGTCAATGTAATGTTTTTTTTAAGACTAGATGGCGCCGGCATTTCCTATCTGACCAGCTCTGAGAAGAAAAGCCGAAACAAACTCAGAGATCAAGGTCTCTTTTAAAGTACAGACATTGTGGTATAAAAACTATGTGAGTGTAACAATGTAGGGCAACGTCTGGAATGGCCTTTTGAGGAAAGTGCCATAGCAGGTTTGAGTTGACCTGTCCTAACTGACGGCACGCATGCGCAGTCATCGCGTAGCTCAAACCTTATTTTAGGGAGCTCAACAGCCCGACTGCCGCTCGACGCTACCAATTAGACGGACATTTGCGTAGGTCACAAAAAAAAAACTCAAAACCGCCAAACAGTTAAAAATTCGTGTATAAAGCTAGCCTACATGGTACAGTCAGCATCAAAAGTAAGTGATGATTGCTCAATGTTTCAAAATTGTTTAATGAATGAAAACTTTCAAATTATTATTTTTGTTAACAAATAACGATAGAGGGGTGAATTCTTCAAAGAATAATATTATGGTAATATAGACAAGCGATTAACTCCTGAGATAATTAATATTGAAATTCCAAAATGATCATCGACTTTTGCTGTTGACTGTACTCACATTCACAATTAGTAGTAGTGTTGGTATTATTACTGTTTCTATGAAATAAAGTCTTTTTTTCTCCACAGATTCCAGTGTGACCACTGTGGCAAATATTTTGCTAGTAAAATAACGTTGATTGACCATATAAAGGTCGAGCATACTAGCGGCGATAGTTATTACACGTGTAGTGTTTGTAAGAAGGTGAGGACATTATATTTTACATTACCAATTGGACCTACTTATGCAAAAAGGAACCAATCCACACACGTGCTATGTGTCAGTTGTCAGATCATTTTGGTCCTTACAGGGCCGATAGAAGGTGCATTTTGAAAGCTTTGTACATACTTAGCTCCATTTTGGCATGTGTGTGGATTGGTTCCTTTTTGCATAAGTAGGTCGAATTGTCAGTCAGTCTGTAATGGGTGACCGTTCGTTACTCATCGAGACCCCTCCTTTATTTAAGCATGCTATTTTTAACCGACTTTCAAAAAAGGAGGAGGTTCTCAATTCGACTGTATGTTTTCTTTTTTTGTATGTTTGTTCCGCGATATCTTTGCTAATTGTGAACCGATTTTAATGATTCTTTTTTTGTTTGAAAAAGTATTCTTTCGAAGTGGTCCCATTTAAATTTGGTGAAGATCTGATGAAGAACTTCGGAGATAGACAATTTGAAGTCGGTTTTATTTTTGTTAAAAAGTGATTATATTTTATCTATTTGGAACTGGTTTACATCAGTTACGTCACAATGGGTTCAGTTGAAAACCAGCGTCAGGCGCTAGTGGTCTGACATTTATGCTGAACTGAACCTATTTGGCGCAGCCGCTAGACACACAGCTACTTTATTTTGGTTTATTATTATATATTTTTTTGTATTTTTTTTATTTTCTCTCTTGTGTATTTTTTTGTCTGTGTGTCTGACTGCTTACGTGCCAAATTTCTTTCTTTCTTTCCTCCGTACCTCGGAGAGCATGTGACGGCATCTGTCACGCCACATGTGAATTACACAGCGCGACGAATGTCTAGCAGATTACAGCGACAACAATGACAGCTGTCAGATGAAATGTCACAATTCCTGCATCGCGATATCAAGATTTGACAAGCAGATAGTATATATCACACCCTTAGTAATGTAAGGGCACAAGCCCCCGATCCACCGTGCTCACCCGCCGCAGTCGCGGAGCCGGTCGTCCCTTCTGACTCCGCGCAGTCACACCGCGATTAATACAGCCCTCATCAAGCTGTCGTATCCCTCCCAGTCCTCTCGCATTCAAAACCCTAAGAGGTTCGAGTCCCCCCTTGGGGACACCCTTAGAGGTGTTGCTGCTATAATAGTCAGTCATGATGTTACAGTAGTTAGCGTAGTTAGCTAGGTAGTTAGTGTAGATATTGGTTCGGAGACCCTTCTGGTCTCGCCAATAATAGCCCGGTTACGTAGAAAAGGTCCGGAAGACCATCTACAAGAGTCGAATAGGAAAAAAAAATGTAAGGGCACAACTCGAAATATTGAGTTTTTCAGTTTCTGTGTTAGATGGTCTCAATATCAACTGTTCTACCACTTGGCTTTCACAGAAAGAGATAAAAGACAATATTAAAGCAAATACTGTAATTATACTGTGAAAACATTGGGTTCCCTGAATCTTTTAACACGTTTTCCCAAAAGTTGATATTTTCGAGTTGTGCCCTTACATTACTAAGGGTGCGATATACAAGTTCCCAACGTCAACCGTTGGGCAGTAGCCCGCCAGGTACAAAACCCGCCTGGTAGGAGGATCCTCCCGCCTCGTTGGAGGAACACCATACCCCCTTCCTCCACAAACATGTTAAACAGTCGTTCCCGGGTGTCATACGAAACTTATTATAGTGTTAAAGAATTTATAGACGACAAGATAATATAAAATAGGTGACATGTTTTTGTAATTATATAAAATTGTGTGTATTAATTTATGTAATATCATTTTAACTATGATTAACTTCATTTAAATTTGCACGCCGCATAATATGGCAGAATATGTCGGAATTTATATCACTGCAAGATCACTGTACATACCATGTTCTAGCAAATAAACGATTTGAATTTGAATACCTACAACAGTCGTTACGGATAGCCAGAAGCACGAAAGTCTGACAACTGGGCTAACCTTTGTGTATTTGTACCCAGTAACTGGGTTGCGGAGGTCTGATGGCAGTTGATCCGTGTAAAATACTGGTATTCAGCCGCATCTGGTTAGACGAAGCTGACCCCAACATAGTTGAGAAAAGGCTAGGCAGAACGAACCATTTTTCTTGTAAAATACGTCCTGAGATGTTTCTATGACGATATAATAGCATACATTCATAGATAATAAGGAAAAGGTAGGTAGGAGTAATTTTATTGAAAACATAAGTAGGTACTTAAATAAATCTATACTAATATTATAAAGCTGAAGAGTTTGTTTGTTTTAACGCGCTAATCTCAGGAACTACTGGTTGGAATTTAAAAAAAAAAAATGTGTTGGATAGTCCATTTATCGAGGAAGGTTATAGGCTATATAAATAACTTCACGCTACGACCAATAGAAGCGGAATATTAATGAAAAATGTTGCAAAAACGGGAAAAATGTCCACCCGCGCGTAGCCGGGACGGGCCGCTAGTAATTAATATTCAGTTTATTCGTTAACTTGCATACTAATTACATTTTTTAATATTTCAATGAAAAATATTAAAAAAAAAACATTTTAAAATACAAACAATAGTAGTCCACCGGCATCGGGAACAGGGTCCAAGCTACCGGTGGTCAGGGCCTCAGAGAGTGACTTCCTAACAATACGCGCCGTGTCCAGAAGTACCGCTTTCTGTATCAGGCCCTTGACCCAGCCACCCAATGAGAGCCTCATTAGATGTTGGTTGAGGTTCTTGGCTATTAAGCCATTGTCCGTAACGACTATCGGCACAATGACTGCTGAGTCAACCTCCCACATGTCGACAACCTCGTGTGCCAAGTCTTGATACTTAATTAAATGAACATTCATTATTAGGTCCCCACTTATGAAATCAGTGTTTTGTATGGAAAATTTTAAAGATGTTGCATTTTTCATACTAACCTTTTTTTTAATTTATTTCAAATCAAATCATTTATTTTGTGAACATAAGTAAAAAATAGGTGGAAAAATGTGTAAAATTCAGAGACTGTCTATGTTCCGCCGTTAAGCATACAAAATGTTAACAAACAATTAAATTACATTAAAATCAACAATTCATTAAATTACATAACATCAAAATGTCAGAAGAATAAAATGTCAGTACAAGTAAATTCAATCAAATATGCGAATAGAAATAATTAATAAAAAAATAAATGTCAACATTATAATTTGTCACTTAAAAAATCGCTAACAGAATAACACACTTTGTCAGTCAATAATTGTTTAAGTCTGCTTTTAAATTCATTGAGGTTGTTACACTCTTTAATTTTTTTAGATATTTTATTGTACAACCTGGGTGCCATTGCAAATACACTTTTATACATAAACTCTGTTTTAGTAGGCAATGTGTGCAGTTTATCTGAGCGACGTAGACTTTCAACCGATTTATATAAATACATATTAACAACTGACAACAACTATGAACACTAATGTTTTAAAACTAAGATAACGTATGCCACTTAGATTATGCGACAAATATAAGTTTTGGCAAAGTTAAAACAAAAATAGTGGTCATTTCTGCTAACAATTAAACCGACTTCAAAAAAGAATAAAATAATTACCATATAAAATTAACAGTTTCAGAAGTCGGTGCTGATCCACGCTGAACCAAATTGAAGGCACCGACTTCTGAAACTGTTAATTTTATATGGTAATTATTTTATTCTTTTTTGAAGTCGGTTTAAATTTTTTGTAAAAAAGTTTTTATTTTTTTCATTTTAGTGTCCTTAATTAAAATTTGGTTGGACCTACTAAAGACGCTGCTCGTAACATAATCACATCATCACAATATGCGTACTGTTCGTCATTGAGGAGATCCATTGTCTATCTCCGAAGTTCTTCATCAGATCTTCACCAAATTTAAATGGGACCAACTTCGAAGTATACCCTATCCATTAAAAAAATAATCATTAAAATCGGTTCACAATTGGCGAAAATATCGATGAACATACACAAAAAAAAAAACAAAAAAAAAAAAAAACATACATACAGACGAACATAGTAACCTCCTCCTTTTTGGAAGTCGGTTAAAAAGAGGAGTCATTTTTAGGGTATTTTTTATGTTTAGAAAACTATAAATAATAATGTTTTTTTACTATTGGTAGTTGTCTATGATGGTCATTATTCGATATAATATCAAGCAATTGATGAATATTTTAAATCATAGAAGTGACGAGGTTCTCTATTTGTGAGAAAAAAACACCAATTTCATAGGTGGGACCTAATATTGTTTTATGTATAACTTGTACTACATAGCTTTTTTCCAACTACGTTGAGGGCAGCTTCCAGTCTAACCAGATGAGGTTGAATACCAGTATTTTACAAGGAGCGACTGCCATCAGACCTTTGCAACCCAGTTACAGTGCAATGCCGATATCCTAAGGTTAGACCGGTTGTCAGTCTTTCGGGCTTCTGACTATCCGTACCGACTGTCATAGGTATTCTATTATACTGTGGCCGACTGTTTAACGTGTTGTCCGAAGCACGAACCGTCTGTGTAACTTAATTAAACGAGATGCCACCTTACATAACATAATTAGCCCATTACTGTCCCACTGCTGGGCACGGGCCTCTTCTCAGAATGAGAAAGGTTTAGGCCTTAGTCCACCACGCTGCCCTGGTGCGGGTTGGCAGACTACACACACCATCGAGAACTTTATGGTGCCCTCTCAAGTGTGCAGGTTTCCTCACGATGTTTTTCCTTCACCGTTAACGCAAGTGATAATCAAATACTAATCCCCACATGTAGCCAGCCATGTAGCAGGTACGGGCCGGGATCGAACTCAGACCCTCTTGCATGGAAGGCAAGATTTCTACCGCTAGGCTATCACTGCTTGAGCGGCAGTGCGGAGGCTTCAAGCCAAGAACACCGCCCCGGGCCCTGACGGCATACCTGGCCGTGCGTGGATCCTGGCTCTCAGGGCTCTCGGGCCTCGACTGGTGGGGCTCTTTAGCGCGTGTTGCGAGCGGGGCCAGTTTCCTCTCCGGTGGAAAACCGGCAAGCTGGTCCTGCTCAGGAAGAAGGGGCGCCCGCAGACTCACCGTCTGCGTACCGCCCCATCGTGTTGCTGGATGAGGTGGGCAAGCTCTTTGAGAGAGTAATTGCAGACCGCCTCGTCACGCACATGACTGGGGTGTGGCCGGATCTGGCGGAGAACCAGTTTGGTTTCCGCCGAGGGCGCTCCACCGTGGACGCAATCATGCGCGTGAGGGCTCAGGCGGAGGAAGCAGTTGCCCAGGGCGAGGTCGTCTTGGCGGTGTCTCTCGACATCGCCAACGCCTTTAATACCTTGCCCTGGAGTTGCATTAGGGCGGCACTCGAATACCATCGAGTGCCGACCTACCTCCGCCGCATTGTAGGGGCCTATCTCACAGAGAGGGCCGTCATCTACCCGGGTCGGGAAGGATGGGGTCGGCGAGAGATGTCGTGCGGTGTCCCACAGGGTTCGGTCCTGGGGCCGCTCCTGTGGAACATCGGATACGACTGGGTGCTGCGCAGTGCGTTCCTCCCCGGAGTTGGCGTGACTACTACGTGACTAGTGACGGCGCGGGGAGAAACGCACCGACAGGCGGCCATTTTGGCCACAGCTGGGGTTGCGCAAGTCGTCGAAAGGATCCGGCGGCTGGGTCTCGAGGTGGCTCTGCAGAAATCCGGGGCCCTGTGTTTCCACGGGCCCCGGAGGGGACCACCCTCGGGATCCCACATCGTGGTGGGAGGGGTTCGCATCGGTGTCGAGTCGACGATGAAGTACCTAGGACTCTTCCTCGACAGCCGGTGGAACTTTGGGCCTCACTTTCGCCAGCTCGCGCCGAAGTTGATGGGCGCCGCGGCTTCCCTGTCGCGTCTGCTGCCCAATCTAGGGGGGCCCAATACCTCCTGCCGGAGGCTATATGCGGGGATCGTACGGTCCATGGCCCTTTACGGGTCGCCTGTTTGGGCGGACACCCTGACGGCCCGCAATGTCGCTATCCTGCGGAGACCGCAGCGGGCGATGGCCGTCAGGGTGATAAGGGGGTACCGTACGATCTCCTTCGAGGCGGCGAGCCTCTTAGCCGGATCCGTGCCCTGGGATTTGGAGGCGAGAGCCCTCGCGCTGAGATATCGTCAGCGCGAGGACGCACCTGGGCGGAGTGAGCTCCGCCAGATCCTAGTAGCTGAGTGGAAGGAACGACTTGCGCAACCCAGCGCGGGGCACGTCGCAATTGCGGCGGTAAGACCCGTGATGGAGGAGTGGCTGGAGAGGCGGCATGGCGCCCTCAGCTTCCGGCTGACGCAGGTGCTCTCGGAACATGGTTGTTTCGGGAAGTACCTGTGTCGCATAGGCCGGGAGCAGATGCCCGGTTGTCACCACTGCGACTGCCCCGAGGACACGGCGCTGCACACTTTGCAGACGTGTCCAGCTTGGGGGTCGCAGCGCCGCGAATTAGTCGCGGCGGTCGGCGGTGACCTCTCGCTTCCGGCTGTGGTTCTGTCCATGGTCGGGAGCGAGACTGCGTGGGAAGCCATCGCCTCCTTTTGTGAGGGGGTGATGGCAACCAAAGAGGAAGCGGAGAGGGAGAGGGAGCGGTGTGCTCTTCTCCCTTCCCGCGCCAGACGCACCGGGCGCCGGAGGGCGCGTGTACGCGATGATCTCCAGCCACCCTAGTGTGTGGCCTGCGGGCGGCGGGTTTGGGGGACTCGCCGCCCGACCAGTAACAGGCCCGAGAAGGCGGCGCGCCGTGTTCCGTGCGCGCTTCTCAGGAGGACGTGGGGCAAGGCCCCACAGAGGAGAGGTCCGCCATGGGTTGGCGGACCGCGACCTGCCGGGGTTGCGGTGCATGCTTTTGCGAATCCCGCGACCCTGGCCGTACGGTCAGGAGAAGGAACACCGTTGGTTTTTAGCCGGTAAGAGTCCGGCAGACCCCCTCGCCTTCCCCGGGCGAGGGACATCCATGAGGATTTTCCAACGAGAAAAAACAAAAAAAAAAAAAAAAAAGACTATCACTGCTTAAGCTATGCCTTATATGCCTTATAATATATGCCTTAAGTTCTTTTTTTATTTATCTTTTTTGTTTTAGGAATTTAAAAGCAGAAAGGGAATGGTATCACACAAGAAGTATACTCACGAAGGTGTAAAACCCAAGGAGAAGAAAATAATATGTGAAATATGTGGTAAATCATTTAAAGTAAGTAAAAATCCCATCAAAAACATAAATGTGAAAATGGGAGCCAAGTTCAATAATAAGAATATGCGTGGTTGTCGACTTCGCCGACAAAAGAATTGAGATCTAAATGGGTGCCAAGTTCTGTAGATAATCCCGAAATTTATTTACACAAAGCAGATAACTTAGGATAAATTGAAGCTCAAGTTTGACTTGGCTAGTTTATACCAGCAAACCAAATTTCTGGAAGAGTAAGATAATTATGTTGACCTTACAATATAAAAACAGTAACTTGCGTATAACATAAAGATAAGTTGATTAGCCAAATATAAGATAACTTGTATGTGAAACTAGTCAAATCAAATCTTGAGCTTCAATTTATCCTAAGTTATCTGCTTTGTGTAAATAAATTTCAGGATTATCTTCAAAACTTGGCACCCATTTAGATCTCAATCCTTTTGTCGGCGAAGTCGACAACCACGCATATTCTTATTATTGAACTTGGCTCCCATTTTCACATTTATGTTTTTCATGGAATATCATTACCTTTTGTAAAGAAATTATTATTATTCATCATTCAAAAGTAATCTTTTAAACGTTTACGCTGTTTAGTTTTCTTTTTTGTGCTATTTTCTACATTTTCTTGAACGTTAGAAATACAAAGTCCCCCCTTTACTCTTTTTTATCATTTGCCTGTTAGGTATATTTTTATTTCCCACTTGAATCAAATAATCTGGTATACAAAACGATAAAAGCGACCTTTCATCATGGTATTATGGAACCCATTCTCCTGAGAAAGAAAAAGATTGTTGCTGTTATAATTTCGAAAGGCGCTAGATAATAAAAATCGATTGCTTGAAAAATATTTCAAATCGTAACAATTCACTGTTTTCTGACTTTTTCCTTTGTATACACACAATTACTCAGCTGAACACTAAATTTCAACTTTCTAGGTCATCTGGAAGTGGGTTAGGTTTTTGATCTATATGTCAGTCAGTGTTAAAAATGCCGATTTTTAGACGTTAATATCTCAATAACCGTTTGTGCTGTATTTATGAAATTTGGGGTTATTGTTAATCTAAGGGGTTTTAATAAATAAACCTAATTTCATGTGTTTATGTTAAATAGATTTTGAGTTATTATGGGGTCAAAAGTGGCTTCAAATGGTTCGTGTAATATAACACACGGCTGCTGTGTCGCCAGTTCGATTATCCTTTGAACTTGGCTTGACACGCTGCCGCGTGTCTAGATATTCTTCTTCTTATCGTGTGGTTAGTGACTAACCTGGTGTCAGAGTTTATGCCGTCCATGGGCCTCTGACTTGGTTTCACATGCCGTCGAGAAATATCTCTCAGGCATCCCGGTTTCCTCACGATGTTTTCCTTCACCGTTTTTAAGCAAGTGATAATTATACAATACGCACATTAATCTGAAAAGTCGGAGGTGCATGCCTTGGGTTCAAACTCGAGACCTATGACTTGGCAGTCCGACGGTCACACCACTAGGCTATCACTGCTAAAATAATATTAAAATATTATTATATAAGTCCCATGCAATAGGGGGCGAGCCTATTGCCATCGACCAGGCACAAATCCAAACGCCGGGCTGCTACTAAGGAATTCCACGCAGAAAAACCTAATAACACTTTGCCCGACCTGGGGGTCGTACCCAGGACCTCACGATCAGCAGTCGCGCTTGCCACCACTGGACCAACGAGGCAGTTAAACAGTCTTAAACATAACGGCGAAATGGGGGTGTTACTATACACCTCTGCCCAACCCTTCGGAGAATACAGGCGTGATAAAATGTTATGTTTTATGAACATAAAAAAAATTAATATTGTCTATGAACATTGAACAAGATGGCGGCAAATGTTGTCAGCGACTGGCTGGCTAGATGACTTTTTGTGTTTTTTTTTTACTATTGGCTATTGGTGTCGATTCTGTTGCACATTTTGACACTACTAAACTAGACGCAATTGTCACTTTCTTTTTCTATTGAAATAGAAAGAGACAAACACACTTAGTTTAGTTTAGTCCTGTCAAAGTGCGCAACAGAATCGACACCACTGATTGATTGGTTATGAATTGACAGTACCCATCTGTCACTAGAGAGGGCTCAAATGTTTTTTTTTTCATTGGTGTATATAGTCTGCCTGCAACAACACGCATCAGGGCAGCGTGCCCTTCGAAGGACACAGGCTTGATTTATAAGTGTGTTTGTTTTCAGAACAATATTTCCTTGGTGCATCATATCAACAGTCATCTGGGCCGTCGGCCCTACAAATGTCAAGACTGTGGACACACATTCTCATATTCAGCCGCTTTGTATACGCATCGCAGACTCGTCCACAAGGTGAAGAAGAAATCTGAAATGAATATAAAATAAACCGCAAATACGCATAAATCAAATTAAATCCTTAAATCTATTGGCCCGTTTTGTCAAATATATTTTTTTTTAATCGTTCGGAACCGTTGTTAAAGAACGCAAAAAAGGTAGCTCCAATTGTTTAAATTTTAATTGCCTACTGACTATTTTCAAACGGCCATCATTTTGGCGGGCTTACGTCATGTCATGTGACGTCACAACTGTGTTCAAAGAATGATGGCCGTTTCGTTGGGTTTGAATTTCCTTTGATTGTAGAAATTTACAATTTGCTGTTTCTAAAGGATTAAATAACTACTAAATGAGTCAATTCTCTATGACTTCGAACCGAAAAACAATAGATTTCGGATCACATGAATTATTTCATGGGGTATTCGTCTCAGTTGGAGGTTAACAAGAATATCTTTCTAGTAAACTGAAACCCATATTTCTATAGTAATCTTATTAGAAATAAAAAATAAGCCATGGATTGTACATTGTACCATTATTTTAAAGTGATACGTCTAAAGCCGGGTACAGACTGCTGTAACGTAACATGCTATGTAACATGAAAGGTACGTAGTACGCACGGTTCGTGCGCGCAAGGCGTCCACACCATGAGAACTCTGTTACATTGCATGATACTTTGCGACAATGTGGACGGCAAATTCTTTCATTGCGTGTTACATTTCGTAAGTCTATACCCGGCTTAATCTCGCCAATGCGGTAACCTCTCTAATTGTTAGGTGACATAAAATGACAGCTAGTTGAAGCAAAAGAATGTTTCATGACACGCCATTATCACGAATTAATGATAATGTCTACGAGCCGGTAGTGTCCAGTTCCAAAAGAGTTCAAGACACACATGTCGTGTCATCAGTTATTGAATTAAAATTATTAAGTACATTTATATTAATCTTAAAATGAATTAGCAATAAGTTAATAAAAAGAAAACAAATAATTAATATTGGTGTTTTTTTTATCCTCGATGTGACGCTAGACTTGTCAGTAAAAATCAAATCCTATTGCGGATAACACGAGACGCGTGTCTGGGTAATAACACAGATTTTTGTTGGCAAACTTAGCATGTCATCTGGATTTGCCATGTCGTTTCCTTGCCGATTTTACGTTACTTTACAATACAACAGACTGATCCTATTTTTATTTGTATTATGAACAGTGCTGCCAATTGCGGGGAAAATCCCCGATTTGCGGGGAATTGGGGGTCCGAGCGGGGAATGAACAAAATCGGGGAATTGGCAGAAGTTCAAATATTTCAGGTTTCGCGTCTGCAAATAGCTACAGGCAAAACAGAAGAGAGCTAAAAATCGTCCGACTATGTTAAATTCAACGGAGACCACACAGATGCTAACCTTTTAAAAAAAAGTCGTCCGAATTAACGCTTCGAAACCAGCAACTGCCCACAAGCAGGATATTGCAAGAAAGCAAGGCGAACGTCTAAAAAGATCTAAAAAAAAGGTCGTCCCACTTACAGACAAACGAACAGAAGAAAAATCAAGCGAAGCGGGGAATTGACAACACTGACGCGGGGAATCGATAAATTTTAATTGGCAGCACTGATTATGAAGGTGAAAAAGATTAAAGATTGCAAAATAATTTTGTTATAGGAATTTGTTAATTTCTAAGTTTGATAATTTGAAATAAAAACACTGTAGGTACTTAAATATTTTTGTATAATTAACTGTTGATACTTAAATGTCACGGATATTATTGTAGATGAGTGGAGCAGTGGAGCGTGGCTTCGTTCTGAGCGTTGTCGTGTCCAGTGTTTGTCAAAATATAATATGGATGAAGAAGACTTATTTTTACTGGAAAATTCTTGCTAAAAAACGATGTTTCGACATCCACAGTGCAGATCGTGCTTGGATAGCACTTATTAATTCTTCAACATTTAAGTTAGAAGACGCCATCACAACAACGCGCGTGGTCAGCTTGAACTAGTTTGAGATGCCCCGCTCCCGCGCGGGTTGTCGCTTGCCGCCCGCGCTCTCACTGCGGCCCCTTGTATGAACGACCTATGGCGTGAGCTACCCGCGCACTCCCCGCGCCAAGTAGCCCGCGCCGACGTGCCCACTATGGACACTCAAATGAAGTTCTTCTGTTTGAACTCGTCGCACCGCGCCCGCGTTTGCAGTCTGGCCAAAGGCTAAGAACTACTCAGTATTTTTCTGTTATTAATTTCAATCAAATTATATATTACGATAGTCCATAATTATCTAGAAAATATTAAAAATCATTAATAATAACGGCTCACAGCCGTTAAATGGAAAGGTTAAACAATTTTAGCTATAGCAACACTAGGCAGTGTCGGCAACTTAACGGATTTCCCGTCAGATCTAGCGGATTAGGAGGTCAAAACGGGAAAAAATATTTTTAACGGGGAACGATAAAAAAAAGAAAGGTCACCCGACTATCGCTTGGTCACAACGTGATGATGGAATGAGTCAAACTCAAAAAGAAGCTGGCAATTTCGGGGATTTGACGGAAATATACTACAAACTCAGCGGAAATTCAAAATTCTAGTTGGCAACACTGACACTAGGTAAAGAAGCCATTTTGTGGTGTCCACAAACTTTAAAGGGATATACTATCCAACAGTTGGATAGTACACGTAGTTGGATTCCAACTACGTATTACTGTTTTACGGTTGTACAATATGTGTTACAATTTGAGTTGAAATCAAGTTCCATAGTGAAAAACTCATAAATGCAGCTTTAACTCTTTTTTATGTATGGCTTAATATTTTTTCACGAATTAGAATAAATAAACACAAGGCTTAAAAGACATTGCATCAAATAAAATGTCAGCTGTCAAACCATCCTATGTCAGAAGACAAAAATAACAAACTATTGTTTCATGTTTTGATTGCTAATTTAGTTCAGTTTACATAAATATTGATGTAAATAAAACAACAATAATGAAGGATACAATAAATATATGTTTAACATGTTTAAGCACGGATCGCCGCTTAGTTCCTATACATAGAATTACGTCGATACTACAAGAAATACATTTCGTTGAGGTTAGTTATTTTGATTAATTAAAAACAAATACTATTATACCTATTCTTTACTAACTCACGAATACTTCAAGAGTGCTACCATTTTTCATAAATTTGTGATATCATTTAGTACTACAGAGGATTCCCTATCTGAAAAACTCACTAAATTGCTTAACTTGGGAATAGAACCCAGGACCACACGCTTCAACGCTACTGATCACTAGACCAATTAGGCTGTCATACAATCTATGCTGTTTTAGCCTCTAACCATTCAGTACTGGCAACAGAAAATATAATTATCAGAGCCCATTATCCAACAAAGAGGATAACTCCTCTCCTCTCAAGAGGAGATACCTTAATAACCAATAGGATTGCCTTATTTTTACATCTCACTGCTTAACTTGTCGTATCCTACACCTAACGCAATCTTATTAGTTGTTTACAAGACATCTCCTCTCCTCTTTGAAGGATAACAGCCCGTACACTATTAGTAACAGATTTATTTATTTTCAGTTGAAGGATGCCACTGGTGGAGTATGTTGGGAATGCTGGAGTATTATGCTGAAGTTCCATAAGTTTAAGGAGATGACTCAAAGGGCTCAGTTGACTCTATCACGGAGTATGAAGGTATTACAGCTTTTCATACTGTATCCCTAGTATGATTACGCAAAGGGGATAGATTCTTTATGGCAGTCTTTCTCAAAAGTGGATGATAACGCCCTCATGTGGGCACTGGGGGCCTAGAGGGGGCGGTAAGAGGCCCAGAAATTTATTTAAATTAAAGTAATGAATGTCATGATGGTTTAGATGTGGTAAAGTAAAAAAAATTGGGGGACGCTGAAACATAATTAATTTTCAAAGTGGGCGGTAGATGAAATTAGTTTGAGAACTTCTGCTTTATGGAATGGCCACCCTGCTGCCATTTTGTGTTTCTTCAAAGCTGCTGCTCACATCGTAAATGGTATACATTGGTAGAGGACACTTAAACAAATAAAAAATGTAATCAATATGGTGCCCTAAAGTGTCACATTGCCGAGATATTTAGAGGTAAAGATTGCCACATGAGAACAATGATAATCATTAAAAATGAACTATTTATGTATAGCGACACACTTCTGTCCAACCCTTCAGGAAACACAGGCTTGATGTTATGTTATGTTATAAAACGAATTCGGTTAGAGTAATTAGTTCATTTTTAATGGCAGAATGGCTATGCTATCATATAGAAAAATGTATGGACCCCTTTCGAAAATGGCTGAGGGCGGTGCTGCATACTGCACCCAAGCTTGATCAACTAGTTCGACGGAATTAACGCTAAATACAGGGTGTAAACGAAATCATGTATTTCCTTCAAACCTCGTGATGTACTGCTGACATAGATTAACCCTGCACGGGATAAGCTGGGATGCAATAAAAGAAACAATACAAGAGGTAAACGTGTTCTTAACGTTAGGCATTTTTGCGCCCCGAGTTAATGACCGCGCGACGAGCGATAGCCGCGCAATTCGATCGGGGCGATAAAATGCCTCACGTTAAGAACACACATGTTTAATTCTTGTATTCTTTTTTATTGAATCCAAAAGTATCCCGTCCAGGGTTAATGTATGTCTACAGTACATTAGCAGGTTTGAAGGAATTACATGATTTTGTTTACACCCGGCATTTGTTTGTCATGGATTTCCACAAAGTAAAGCCTGATTCCATTATTTACATACATACATAAACTCACGCCTTTTTCCCATGGGGGTAGGCAGAAACAATAGAACGCCACATGCTACGACCCTTACATACCCCTTTCCCTTCATCCACATTCATACATCTTGTCATACACACGCACGCCGGTTGAGAGTACTACGCACCTGACCTTTGTGAAGAACATCACCAATAACATCGATGTATGTCCTTCTTGGACGTCCTCTACCGGCGTTTGCATTGATATCCGCCTTATAAATTCCTTTTGTTAATCGCCGTTCACTCATTCTCTCAACATGACCAAACCACCTAAGCATAACTCCTTTCAATTTTTGTCACTACATCTCATCTCCATTATTTATCTATCTCATCCATTATTTATTTTAAGATAAACTTTCTACTATTTTATGTGACATTTCTTTCAGCTTTGCAATCTGAAATCTCTTACAACACTCACATCAACAATCAACACTAATTATAATTACCAATACAACTTCAATTCTGATCCTCTAACTACTACCCAACCAAAACCTGAACCAGAATCTATTAAACAAGAATATATAGATCAAAGCGATGACAATATAGACCACACATTTGATGTTAATGAAAAACTTAAGAGAGTACCTGATAGAAATGAAAATGGATATCCAGAAGTTATGGAAACAAAACAAAATAAGTTTTTGTTAAGAAAAGCAGTGAAAAATACTCAAAATGTAGAAGAAAAACAAAGTTTTATTGAAGTAATTCTCAATGAAGCAGTCGATGATACACTTAGCGAAATATCAGACAATGTGTATGTAGAAAATATTGAAACAAAACCCAACAAACGTTTACTAAGAAGAGCCATGAAACGATTTAAAAAAGAAGTTAAAAGTAATAAGAATTTAGTAGAAAAAGCTGTTAAAAGTAATGCAGAAGAAGAAAAAGAATTTCAAGAGAAGTTTGTTGAAGTTGTTTTGAGTGAAGAAGAGATGTTAAGTCTTAGAGAAGAGAAAAGAAACCATCATAATTTCAAAAAGATTCCTTTTAAGTGTGACACGTGTGTGCTGGGGTTTACAAGGAAGGAAACTTATACTATACACATGGAAAAGAAACATGATGAGGTGGGTTTGTATCTTTTCATCTTAATTTCATTTGACAATCATCTTTCCCAAGTGTTTGACTAATTCAGGTATTTTTTTGACGTGACAACGTCTAATAAAAGGATGAACGCCGGCAGCATGCACGATAAAGCGTGACTCTTTGTCACGTTCCGTCTGAGGCGAGCGTGACACAAGCGATAGAGAGGCACGATGTTTTGTTATGACGTTGTCACGTTAAACTATCGTCCGTAAACCGACTTTACGGACAACCAATTTTTTATTTGATGCAGGAATTCTGTAGACCTGGCACGAATGACGTCATGTTAGCAACATAACCTGCCTCGTTGGTCCAGTGGTGGCAAGCGCGACTGCTGATTGGGAGGTCGTGGGTTTGATCCCCAGGTCGGGCAAAGTGTTATTGGGTTTTTCCATGTGGAATTCCTCAGTAGCAGCCCGGTGTTTGGATCTGTGCCCGGTTGATGGCAATAGGCTCGTCCCCTATTACACGGGAACACAATGGCGAAATGAGGGTATTACTATACTGCCGCGCGATTCATAAACGCAGTAAGTAACATTTTGGAAAAAAATAGTTAAATATGTATTCGTAATCACCATAGGATTGTGATTACGAATATATATTTAACTCATTTTTGCCCAAAATGTTACTGCGTTTATGAATCGCGCGGCAGTATACACCTCTGAGTAACCCTTCAGGGAATGCAGGCGTGATATTATGTTAGTAACGTTACTGTGAGTGAATTTTGAATCGAAAATACTCGTTACGCATACACTATTTAATTAAAGCAAAATCTTCATTCATATCTTTGTATGATTGCATAATATTGAAGGAAAAAAATCGTGAGGAAACCTGCTCACCTGAGACGGCTCCATAAAGTTTTCAATGGTGTGTGTAGTCTGCCAACCTGCACCGGGCCAGCGTGGTAGACTAAGGCCTAAACTCATCTCATTCTGAGAAGAGGTCCTTGTCCAGCAGTGGGACAGTAATGGGCTGATTATATTTTTATGTTTTGTATGATACAAATTGTGCATGTCGCAAAAAAATAAACCGAAATGTTGTAGGACAGTTGTATTTTCGATTCAAAATTCGCTTACATTATGTAGCGATAGATTTACGATACTATACGTCAAACGTTCGTGCTAGAACTAGAGTGCGCGCAATATAACTCTGCGCGCGGCCAAAATCGGAACTAATCATGGTCCGCCATAGTGTTGCCGTTTTATTAACTTTGTCACTAGATTTACTTGATTTTAGGAATAAAAGAAAATATAATAATAAAGATTGCCTCACCAGACGATAATAATCATAATGAATTCTTATTCACTCACGCCACATTTATCAGCTTAGTTCTTTTCCTTTGCAAATTAGGTAAAAATATTAATTTAATTGATAGGTAGTAAACTTAAACGAACATAACTTAGCTCAATTAAAATATAATAAACTGCAAGAGGGCTGCCCAATTTTAATGCTCACTAATATATTACTTTTCCTTAAAAAGTAGGACTTCGTATTTTTGCGATCATGGCAACATTTGGCACGCCCTCCGACGCGCGCAAAGTTATCTTGCGCGCACTCTAGTTTCTTTAATAGTACAGTTTTATTTAACAAAACTGTCAAATTGTTTGACAGCAAAATCAAACGCTTTGTACTACTTATTAAAGAAATAAATATTCCTGCACATTCCCTACTACAAAAAATACTTGAAATACGCTACTGCTCATCTCCAGTTTAACCCTGTTTCAAAGTCTAGGTCTTTTGGTCTTCGTTGGATAACTGAAGTAACCGGTCAGTTAGATTGATATTAAAATGATTTATGTTCGTTCTGCCTAGCCTTTACCCAACCATGTTGGGGTCAGCTTCCAGTCTAACCAGATGCGGTTGAATACCAGTATTTTACATGGAGCGACTGCCATCAGACCTCCGTAACACAGTTACTGGGCAATACCTATATCCTAAAGTTAGACCGGTTATCAGACTGTACCTTTCTTTATTCCAGAGCATCGGTGACCATATTTGCGATGTCTGCAGTGTCCGGTTTCCCAAAAAGCTGTCAGTGACAAAACATAGAAGAAAACACTATGTTTGTTATAGATGTAGGCTTTGCAAATATGAAGTTCACGAACTGTGGTCTGCGTTGAACCATTGTAAGATTAAGCATAGTGCTGATCGACCGGATAGCATACATTGTTCACAGTGCGATGTAATTGTCAAGTAAGTATTCAATCTTGAACCACACGGTGTTCAGGTGGGGTTGCCAGATGCCCGGTCAAGTAAATCTTGGTAAACGGGACTAACTTAAAGTTTTTATGATCTTCAGGAAAATCAGATAAAAATGCATGTCCGGTTTTTTTTTTTCAACACATCTGGCAACCCTATACAGAGTGTAAACGAAATCATGCAGTTCAAGGGGGGAGGGAGGTCTTCAAAATACGACGCTTGGTCACAGAGGCGGGGGGGGGGGGGGGTCTTAGGTTTTCGTCACGTAGTCAATATCCTCTAGGGAATTTTCTCGAATTTTTCGAGCTATATTCAAATATGGCAGAGTTTAGCGCTTTTTGAACTCACAGGTGCCAACACTGTCGCATATATGACTCAATTTTTTTTTTACCTTTCTGTTTACAAAAAGTGATATAAAACCATATTGATATATTACTACTTGAAAACTAGAGGGGGGGGGGGGGTATTGGCATATACTACGGGTGGTCACCGATGGGGGGGGGAATAAAAAATAGTAAAAAATGTGTCACGTAGTATGGGTACGTTCCCTAAACGAAGCCGTATAATTGCTTAAACGTATATTCATGATCTACTACTAGTATAGATTACCCCTACACGAGATGTTGCCAGGCTAATAATAAAAAATATATGTTTTTGACTTACAATACTAGGTAGACAGCAAAAAACTTAGTAGGCTAAAAGAAAAATCGCAAATAATCACTTTTTAACAAAAATAAATCCGACTTCAAATTGTCTATCTCCAAAGTTCTTCATCAGATCTTCACCAAATTTAAATGGGACCACTTCAAAAGAATACTCTTTCAAACAAAAAAAGAATCATTAAAATCGGTTCACAATTAGCAAAGATATCGCGGATCAAACATACAAAAAAAAAACAGTCGAATTGAGAACATCCTCCTTTTTTGGAAGTCGGTTAAAAAATGAATTAAATGTGATTAAAAATTTAGTGCCACGCATAAACTAATGGAAGCGCTCCTGGCTCCTGCGCTACGGATCGTGGGTTCGATTGCCGCACTTAACAAATATTTGTATAGCCTACCGATAATTGTTCCGGGTCTGGGTGTTTGTGCGTGTGAAGATTTGTGTCTGTAAACGCACCCACGATACAGAAGAAAACATAGTATGGGCGAAGTTTAAAAAAAATCTATTTGTTGTCAGGACGCCAGAAGATTTAGAAGAACATATACAGACAGAACATACACTGTATTGTAACGAATGTGGTGTCAAATTTAAAGGAAAGAGCACTTTGAGACGGCATATGGCGTAAGTATGTCATGAAGGTAATACTCATCAACCTAGCATTATATATACAAGGTTAGTCGGAAAGGGGGTTAAAGTACCCATAATAAGGAATAACTTTTGTTCTACAACTTTCCCCAAAACTCGATAGTTTAAGAGAAATAGCTTTTCAAAGATTTCGTAAAAAATATTCTAAAATCTATCTGTCCATAGCTATGATCAGCTGTTTTTACAATTTAGGTCATATTTGGGGTCACGGATTAGAAAATTAATTTTCTGAATTCATAACTAAAGCAGGTATGATTTTTTTTTGAAGAAACTAAAATAAAAATCATTTTGAATCCAAATAAAAACTATCGAATTTCGGAATTTTAACACTTGCTTTAAAATAGTCATCAGTGATACTTTAAGTGGCCCGCGGCTTAGTACCCCCTTTCCGACTAACCTTGTAGAAGTAACAAACAACCTAAACAGATCCTCCATGGAGGAGGACGAAACGAATATGTTTGCTAAGGTTATTAACCGTTCGAACGCCATCGACCGCTATAGACGTCGTATGATAATGTGTTTGGGCCACTAACGACGTCAATAAGTACGATGAATTTGTAGTGTTGCGTGGAGGAAAGCTAAAATAATGTTTATAATTATTTGAACTTAAAAACTCCTTTGCCGTGCCATCTTAGAGCACCGGCCATTTATCGCCTTTTAGGTAATCCACAAGTTGGAGGAGATGGCCAATGTTAAACATTTTACCTACTCCCATTGAAAACATTTTTTTTTATCGTTGCAAAATCCTCATGGATTTTCCTCGCCCGGGGAAGGCGAGGGTGTCTGCCGGACTCTTATCGGCTAAAAACCAACGGTGTTCCTCCTGACCTTTCAGCCGGGGTCTATAAGGAAAAGAGGAATTTATAAGTAAAAGCTGCAAGTCGCCCTAAGGCTTAAATCCTTCTCATTCTGAGTAGAGGCTCGTGCCCAGCAGTGGAATAGTAATGAGCTGATTATGCTAAGACAGAAAGAAAACATAATTAACTTAGGTACAGTCCGACCGGATAACTCAGTCTTCGCCCGCGACGTTACAGGGACGCGGGGGATGACGACTAAAAGATGATTTCCAACAAATGGCTCGCATCGCATCGGATCGGAAAGGATACGGACGGTTGCGAGCCGTTTTTTGGAAATCATCTTTTAGTCGTCATCCCCCGCGTCCCTGTAACGTCGCGGGCGAGGACAGAGTTATCCGGTCGGACTATAGCTTCACTTCGAATATTTGTTTGTTTGATTCAAATCTTGCGACAGATTTTTCAACTACTTCTGCTTAACCGATTCTCCTGAAACTTCGCACACAAATTCAATTACCATGACAATACAACATTATTATAATTTCAACCTTCAATTCTCAAATCCTGATGCTGCAGGGGTACTGCAAGACAAGGCCGTAGCTAGGAATTTTATTCGGGGTGTTGAACCCTGAACAAGTAAATCAATTACAATAACGAGTGTATACATTTTAAAAGTAATTTAATTGTCTGAGGATTCCGGGGGGGATTGAACCCCCAAACCCTCATCCCTGGCTACAACCATACTGCAGGTAAAACCGTTAAACTTAAAAAAAGGATTATTTATCTATGTCTTGATCTAGTAGTCGCAAGCGCGACTGCAGAGCAAAGGGTCCTGGGTTTGATCCCCAAGTCGGACAGTGTTATTGAGGTTTTCCATTGAGAATTTCTCAGTAGCCGCCCAGTGTCTGGATTTATGCCCGGTTAATAGCAATAGGCTCGCCCCCAATTACATGGGACTGAAACATAACTGGCGAACCGAGGGTGTATAAAAAACACCTCTGCCGAACCCTTCGGGGAATATAAGGCGTGATGATATGGATTATTTATTTATTTCTCTTTATTTCAGCCGAATACACTCCGTCGCACGCGACTTTATATGTGATATTTGTACTAAAACATTTAAAACTAAAACTCGCTTGGAATCTCACATGGTGAAACACAACGCTAATATTGCCAAGAGGCTGGCGTATTGCCACCTTTGCGATATTCAGTACAAGAATATATATGTGTATAGGAACCATTTGAAGTCCAGCGCTAATCATTCGGAGAGAACGTGAGTATTTTATTCTTCAAGGTGTAAAAAGACCCTTCACCAAGCCGTCGACCATGCATTCAGTACATCAATCTAAGTAACCCTACGCAAAAATTGTCGCTGGGAAACTACTTTTCTTTTTGGGTGAAAAATTTCGTTTTACCGTAAAGCTCAATGTAACGCACTCAAAACACTGTGCTGATAGATGCAATGTAGTAAACGGGTAATGGAGGTATTTCAAGTACATTTGTAACCTTCAAAACTAGTTTTTTTTTTTAAAGTTGTGAAAAAGTTAGAACTTTGACCTCCAATATCTCCGTAACTAGAAGGTTCCCAGGCATAGTCCAGAACAAAAAAATTATCGCAATGACGTGGAGAATAAGTGCCTTTCGGCTTCGTTAAGGGTCTTTTTACACCGTTTATACTAGCTTTTCCCCGCAGCTTCAAATACGTGTTTTTTTTTCACCTCCTTTGGAGAGGAGTTTTGTAAAATTCTTCCTAAATGGATGCCTGGTTACTTACCGTCAAAATTTCAAGTTTTTAATTAGTCTGTCAGTCAGTTTCTTCTTTTATATACAATATGTAACATAATTAACGCACATCCTGAAAGTAGTTTGTTCAGAGTCGTTTACTGAATCGATTTATATCATTTTTAATATAGGTGATTTTATATCCCAAAAATAATTAAAACTACGGAAATTAGTCATGTTACCCCTGTACAGTCACAACAAACTGAAATTGACCGTAAATCAAGGCAAAAAGACTTTTACAACTGCATTTTTATTTGTATTAATACAAATTCCGTCATTCAATACAAAATAAAGAACAATAAACCTTATTTCAAGAACGTTAATTTATAAATATACAATAAAATATTTAGTGTTAATTCCGCGAAAAAACAGTTGATCAAGCCTGAATGCAGTATGCAGCACCGCCCTCCCGCCCGCAAATATATGCAAATGCAGAAGGTGCGATTAATAAATAACATGCAACACACAAGCAAAACACACCGATACGACACGTGTTTCGCCCCTCCACGGGGCATCCTCAGGTGATGTTGACTCGTCGACCGCTTGGACGCGAATGGCACGACTGCGTAGCGCGCGCCCCTTTATACATCGCCTCGACCTGTTGTTTGTGTCCAACTACCCACACAAATACGTAATAATGGGGATGAAACTAAATTAGTTTGGTCATTCAACAGTGTATATCTATCTGTATTATGTTTTAATATTTCCAACTGTTCCAACACACACAACCGGAAACTTTTATCACATACATTGGAACAGTTGGAAATATTAAAACATAATACAGATAGATATACACTGTTGAATGACCAAACTAATTTAGTTTCATCCCCATTATTACGTATTTGTGTGGGTAGTTCGACACAAACAACAGGTCGAGGCGATGTATAAAGGGGCGCGCGCTACGCAGTCGTGCCATTCGCGTCCAAGCGGTCGACGAGTCAACATCACCTGAGGATGCCCCGTGGAGGGCCGAAACACGTGTCGTATCGGTTTGTTTTGCTTGTGTGTTGCATGTTATTAATCGCACCTTCTGCATTTGCATATATTTGCGGGCGGGAGGGCGGTGCTGCATACTGCATTCAGGCTTGATCAACTGTTTTTTCGCGGAATTAACACTAAATATTTTATTGTATATTTATAGATCATGGATTTCCGCAAAGTAACGCCTGATTCCATCATATAACGTTAATTTAGTAAATAACAATGCATATACATGTTAAACTAAAATTTCAGTGTATGTAAATATTATGATTAGAACATAATATTCTAATTGAGGTGTTTGGGGGTGTGCGTTAATTACGTTACATGTTGTATACAGATAAACTATATCGGGTGTAAAAATACCCTTAACGAAGCTGAGAGGTATTCTTCCCATCATTACGACGATTTTTTGGTATTGGGCCATACCTGGGAACCGACTGGTTATGGAGATATTGAAGGTCAAAGTCACGATATTTTTGTACGTTTTTCATGAAAACTAAGTTTAAATGTTATTACTAAACATTCTTCCACACAAACATTATCAACATTTTTTAAATGTAGGCAAATACCGCTGCATGCGCGCTTCCATTGCGCGCTACAATTAAAAACTGTTTTTTTAATACCAAAAAATAAGTCGTTTCCCGGCAATTATTTTTGCTGTATGTTACTTAGTTTTATGTACAGTATGCGTAGACTTCGGCTGCACTAAGGCTATTTTTACACCCTGTATACTGCAGGTAAGTATCCCTAGTTTGCAACTTAGGAAAAAAGCAATAGTTGTCGTGAGCTCACTAAACCAAATAATATATTTGTCTCTTTTCCTCGCGGCTATAGAAGAGAGATAAAGAACAATTGCCGTTTTCTTAATTTACAAGCTCGTACTAGTCATTTCTGACACACTAACAATAACACAATAATTAATTACACTTTTCAAATTTTGGAGCAAACACCGGGGCAAAGTAGCCTCATTTTATGGTAATTCATTTTTTTTTAATTCTTTATCTGTTGCACTCACCTGACTCACCGGGTACATGTACATGTACCCAATGCATCATAATAGCGCAACATGGATTCTCACTGATGACCTTCAAAATGCCGTTGACGCTCCCACGCACTCTGCGCATCATGGACGCCATCCTTTTTCGCAGGATGGTATTAAACCCATCATTATGTGCTTCGGCAAACATTCCTGATGCACTGCAGTAACGTGGAAGCCTCAACAACATTCTAGAGGCATTATTATATTGAACTCTGAGGGCGATGTATGCCCTTTGTGTACAGAGTGTAAAAATAGCCTTAACGAAGCCGAAGTCTACGCATACTGTACATAAAACTAAGTAACATACAGCAAAAATAATTGCTGGGAAACGACTTTATTTTTTGGTATTAAAAAACAGCTTTTAATTGTAGCGCACAATGGAAGCGCGCGCGCAGCAGACTGTGCCTACATTTCAAAGATGTTGATAATGTTTGAATAGAAAAATATTTAGTAATAACATTTAAACTTAAAATTGATGACTTTGACATCTCCATAACTAGTCGGTTCCCAGGTATGGCCCAATACCAAAAAATCTTCGTAATGATGGGAAGAATACGTGGCTCTCGGCTTCGTTAAGGGTATTTTTACACCCGATATATCGAACCCACAGAGTGCAAGTGTATAGAGATTGGCAAAAAGCCTTAAAAAGAGTCAGTTTATCTTCTGGTGTACAACGTGCAAACCCGCGGGCCAACAGACAGTCGGACAGCCAACGCCCTCCGTTATCTTTCCATATCAGCATTATCTTTTAAGTCCTCAGTAACTATGGACCTGCATCTATAAATTTGTAAATTTATTTTTGTTAATTTTTTGTACTCAAATCTTTTAGTACTTCATTACTCACTGGTCTGTGGTCAGGACTTCATTGTTCTCTCACTATCCTAAATCAATGGTGCCGATTCTGTTGTGCACAAACTAATCATAATTTAGACTGTTACCATCTTTTTCACTCTGATAATATAAGAAAGAGACAGACATAAATAAGAGCTGTCAAATTTAGTTGAACTAAAATTTCCATTCAAATTTAGACGACACGTCGGCACTTGTCGACTAAGAACACGGTGAAGTTCAAGGCGTAAACTAGTTTGACATCTCTAACTTAGTTCTTGTCTATCACCGTCCTTTTCTCGCGCCGTCTGTTAGTAAAGGATAGCAATTCTTTAATTTTAGTCTAGTTGGTGAATAAGAGAATTGGCGCCATTGTACTGTATCCACTGAAATTGTTAAAGATATTATTTTTAAAAGAGTAACCATGGAGTTCCTTGCCGGCTCTTCTCCATAGGAAACGACTAATTGGAACCGTGCATCTAGATTCGACTTTTCATAAGCACCTGTATTGGTATATGTGAAATAAAAAAAAAAAGGTTTTTTTTTTAAATTTATGTGTCCTAAGTATAAAGGAAATTATAAATTTTAGGTATCCATGTCCAGAATGCAATAAGAAATTTGCATCAAAAGTGTATTGGACGAAGCACTACAACTTCTATCATTTACAGAAGTCTCAATATAACTGCGAAATATGTAACAAGGTATGTACATTATTTATTAACCTTAGGATATCGGCATTGCCCAGTAACTGGGTTGCGGAGGTCTGATGGCAGTTGCTCCGTGTAAAATAGGGAACGTACCCATGAGGGAGAGGGAGGCCGCTTCTTCTCTCCCTTCTCGCGCTAGACGCACCGGGCGCCGGAGGGCGCGTGATGATCTCCGGCCACCCTAGTGAGTGGCCTGCGGGCGGCGGGTTGGGGAACCCGTCGCCCGACCAGTAACGGGCCCAGGGAGGATGGCGCGTCATGTCCTGCGCGCGCCTCTCGGATGGATGTGGGGCAGGGGAGCAACTGCCCCACCACAGGAGGGGTCCACCAGAAGAAGCTGGTGGACCGAGACCTGTCGGGGTCGCGGTGCATGCAACAGCGAATCCCGTGACCCCGGCCTTAGGTCAGAAGGAGGGACACCGTGGGGTTTTAGCCAGTAAGAGTCTGGCACACCCCCCCGTCTTCCCCAGACGGGGGATAGTCCATGAGGATTTCCCCAAGTGAGAAAAAAAAAAAAAAAAAAAAAAGGGAACGTACCCATAGTACGTGACCCGTTCAGGGGGGGGAGGAGGGTCTTCAAAATACCACGTTTGGTCACAGAGGCGGGGGGGGGGGGGGCTTAGGTTTTCGTCACGTAGTCAATATCCTCTAGGGAAACCTCGAGTTTTTTCGAGCTATGTTCAAATATGGCGCGCAGAGTTTAGCGCTTTTTGAACTCACAGGTGGCAACACTCGCACATATGAGTCAAATATTTCTTTTTTTATTAACTTTCTGTTTGCAGAAAATGATTTAAAACCATATTTATATATTACCACGTGAAAACTAGAGGGGGAGGGGGGGGGGGGGTATTGGCATATACTACGGGTGTTCACCGAGGGGGGGGGAGGGAGGTAAAAAATGGGTCACGTAGTATGGGTACGTTCCCATACTGGTATTCAGCCGCACCTAGTTAGACTGCAAGCTGACCCCAACATAGTTGGGAAAAGGCTAGGAAGAAGATAATAGATACATACACATACTCACGCCTGTAATCCCGAAGGGGTAAGCAGAGTTGTTCTCCTATTACAGTAGTCCGTATACCCACGTTTCGCCTCTTAGAGCTCTGCCTCATTAGTGCGTCGCGTTGCGTCGTCGCAGCGTTAACGCTGCGTCGTTTTCCATATATTTTAAATGACATGCCACATTAAAGCGTTGCGTCGTCGCACGCGACGTTTCAACGGATCGGCGGACGAGAGACTAAGCGGGGGAGGGTGATGCGCTGCGCTGTTGGAGCTTCGGTGCGACGACGGACAGTGTTCCACTGCTAGAGGGGCGGGCGAGAGACGAAGCGGGGGGAGAGTGATGCGCTGCGCTGTCGGAGCTCCGGTGCGACGACGGACAGTGTTCCACTACTAGAGGGGCGGACGGGAGACGAAGCGGGGGGAGAGTGATGCGCTGCGCTGTCGGAGCTCCGGTGCGACGACGGACAGTGTTCCACTACTAGAGGGGCGGACGGGAGACGAAGCGGGGGGAGAGTGATGCGCTGCGCTGTCGGAGCTCCGGTGCGACGACGGACAGTGTTCCACAGCTAGAGGGGCAAACGAGACTGACTGAGGTGCGTGCGTAGTCCTCTTGCTCTGCGACGTCGTGTCGTCGCAACGCAGGTGTGGCATACAATGCGTCGATCCGTTGTGACGACGCAACGCAACGCAACGCATTAATGAGCAGTGATAGGCCGAATAAGGGTTTCACCGAATACGAATAATCGGCCGAATGTTCGGTTAAAAGTTTACCGAACCGAACATTCTGCCGAATATTCGGCAGGATTTGGCGCGCTTTATCGTACCGTACATTGCAAAAATTCAAGTCTGTACGATTTGTAGAACGCATTAAATCGCGTGACCCTTACGACCTCTGACGCTGCTACCCCCGGACTGTTATTGCGTCATCTAGTTAGCGACACAAAATTAACACGTGAATTTGCTTTTGTGTTCAAAATCGTTAAAACTCAGTAAATTGCCAAAAAAATTAATGAAATAAATGGAAGGAAGAGATCGAACATTTGGGCATTTTTCTATGAAACATAATAAATGATAAGACACGCTTGATATGGATACAATTATTTAATTATACTATTTCATACAAGCATAGAGGCAACTTTTTAACGCAAAATTATTCGGTAGAATATTCGGCATTTTTGCCGAATACGAATGTTCAGTAAACCTGCCGAATACCGAACATAAAACGAATATTCGGCCCATCCCTACTAATGAGGCATCGCCCTTAAAATCCTATGTGGTGGCGAAACTATTGCCATTGTCCGGACACTATGATGATGCCAGGAGTGGGCCAGGATCGGCTTGAGACCCTCCTGCAACAGCTAGACTGTCACAGATTTTTTTTAACATAACAACAAAACATAACATCACGCCTTTTATTCCCCGAAGAGTTAGGCAGAGGTGTTTTTAGTACACCCTCGTTTCGCCGTTATGTTTACGTCCCATGTAGTAGGGGGCAAGCCTATTGTCATTAACCGCGCACAAATCCAGACTCGCCTGCTACTGACAAATTCCTAATGGAAAAACCCAATATCACTTTGCCCGACCTGGGGATCGAACCTAGGACCCTATGCTGAGCAGTCACGCTTGCGACCACGAGACTCTTTGTGCTGTGTCCAAATAAATGTTTATTTATCTTTTATTTCTTTATCTCAGCCAAATACCAGCTTGAGGCGTTGGAGTCCATTGAGAAGCGTGCCAAGAAGCTCATCAGCAACGATCCCCTTGTTCAGACCAAGCTCCAAAGTCTTGAGCATCGGCGCAAAGTTGCTAGTCTATCGGTTTTTTATCGGACACATTTCGGAGAGTGTGCTTCAGATCTGCATGATCTAATACCCCCCTGCCCTTTTTTCTATCGGACGGCCAGAAGCACGAAAAAGCGCCATCGGTTCATGGCTGATATACCAAAAACCCGAACGAAGCGTTTTGATTCCACTTTCATTGTGAAAACCGCCAAACAGTGGAATGCGCTGCCCGAGTGGGTGTTCCCCGACAGTTACAATCTGGGTGTCTTCAAGTCACGAGTGAATCGGTTTCTTCTGGGCAAGCGTGCGCCATCGTAGACCGCATCATCGCTTAACATCAGGCGGGATGGCGGCCAAACGCAGGCCCAGTAAGAAATAAAAAAAAAATACTTTCAGTAGGCATTCGAAGTGTGGTCTACATTTTTACTTACACCTTCACGAATTTGTTGCAGCTATTCATATCAGATTGGCGCTTAAAAAACCACAAGCAGAAACACCATGGTCTGAGCAGGTCAAGAGATCATTCTTGCAATATTTGTAGCAAGAAATTCTTTGTAAGTATTACTATGTACTGTTTAAGGGGGGGGGGGGGGTCAGGTTAATTCGTACAAAAAACGCCATGTATTTTGTGATTTTTTTGTGTCCACACAGTTAAAATTTCTTTATTAAAATGGTACATTAAAGTATGACATTCGAAGAATATTGTGTAAAATTTTCACGAAGAAATATTAAAAAATACGGCAATGGCAGCAATTATTCGGACGTGTTTCGGAAAAAACTAGAATTGCGGTGCCCCTCATAACTTGGTGCTGGATCATCTGAAATCAAAATATCAAAGTTCATTCGTTAGATAATAGTTTTCCCCAGGTAACGCTGGGAGGGTTTTTCGAAATTTCCATTTTTCACTTTTTTGGAACACTGAAGGGATAAAATCAGTTTTTTGCCTCGCGTTTTTCCCTTCAGTGTGCCCAAAAAGGAAAAAAAAATTTTTTAGAAAAACTGTCCCAGCGTTACCTGGGGATACTATTATCTAACGAAGCAACTTTGATTTTTTGATTTCAGATGATCCAGCACCAAGTTATGAGGGGCACCGCAATTCTACTTTTTTTTTCCGAGACACGTCCGAATAATGGGGAAGGCAACGCAAAACTAAAGCAGATGGCAGCACCTCCATACTTAGTTATTTCCACCAATCAGAACCATCAGATTGATATTAACAATAATGTCAAACACATTGCAACCAATAAGATTGCAGTGGAACAATCGAAAGTGGCGCCATTAGTTCCACAGTTGCCTACCCCATTGCTGCCATTGCCGTATTTTTTAATATTTCTTCGTGAAAATTTTACACAATATTCTTCGAATAACATACTTTAACGTACTATTGGTTTTAATAAAGAGATTTTAACAGTGTCGTCACAAAAAAAAATCACAAATGCTTGCCTTTTTTTTTTGTATGAATTAACCTTACCCCCTCCTTGAGTATACAGGGTGTAAACGAAATCATGTAATTCCTTCAAACCTCGTGATGTACTGCTGACATAGATTAACACTGAACGGGGTACATTTGGATTCAATAAAAAAATTACATGAATTAAACATGACGTGTTCTTAGAAAGAAAGAAAGAAAGAAATTTATTTGGCACGAAAGCAGTCAGACACACAGACAAAAAAAACCATAGGAGACAAAAAATAAAAAATAAATAAAGTAGCTGTATGTCTAGCGGCTGCGCCAAATAGGTTCAGTTCAGCATAAATGTCAGACCACTAGTGCCTGACGCTGGTTTTCAACTGAACCCTTTGTGACGTAACTGATGTAAACCAGTTCCAAATAGATAAATAGCGTGCTTAAATAAATAAAAAAATAAATACTGTTGACCCGTAATTACGGTTCTTAACGCGAGGCATTTTAGTGCCCCGAACGAATTGCGCGGCTATCACTCACCGCGCGGTCATTTAACTCGGTGCGCTAAAATGCCTCACATTAAGAACACAAGTTTACTTCTTGTCATTTTTTTTATTGAATCCAAAATTATTCCTTGAAGGGTTAATCTATGTCAGCAGTACATCACGAGGTTTGAACGAATTACATGATTTCGTTTACACCCTGTATACAAGGTTAGTCGGAAATGGGGTACTAAGCCGCGGGCCACCTAAAGTGATGACTATTTTAAAGCAAGTGTTAAAATTTCAAAATTCGTTAATTTTTATTTGCATGCAAAACGATTTTTATTTTAGTTTTTTCAAAAAGAAATCATACCTGATTTAGTTATGAATTCAGAAAATTAAGTTTCTAATCCGTGACCCCAAATATGACGTAAATAGTAAACACAGCTGATCATAGCTATGGACAGATAGATTTTAGCATATCTTTTACGAAATCTTTGAAAAGCTATTTCTCTTAAACTATCGAGTTTTGGGGAAAGTTGTAGAACAAAAGTTATCCCCTATTATAAGTACTTTAACACCCTTTCGGCTTAGTACCCCTTTCCGACTAACCTTGTATACCTCTGCCCAACCCTTAGGGGAATATAGGCGTGATGTTATGTTTGCAGACATTAGCAACGCTTAGAAGTCATCAGTTAACGCATTCCGATCAGCGCTCGTATATGTGTGAAGATTGTGGCGACACTTTCAAGCAACGTGCAGCTTTATATACACACACGCGACTCGTACATAGAGGCGGTGGGAAACGCAAGTAGCGCAACTGTAGCGCCATAGTCGGGCAACTGTGGGGCAACTTTAATTTGCAACGACAGTGGATGTAATACCAACGACATAAGTAGCATAGCTGTGGCGCAATAATCGGCAACTGTGTTGCAACTCTGTTGAGCAATGATATAGTTGTACTACTGTATTGAGAGAGCAGAGACAATCAATCAATATCTTTATTGTGGAATATCAATATCTTCATAGGTAGGTATATAATACAGGTCTTAAATAATTAAATTGAGCTCAGCTATGTCCCGCCCATACAATAGTCACTTACATGAAAGTAAGACGTATATGGCTTTCAAACAAAACGCACACGCCGCTTGTTAAATAATGATGTTGTGGCGCGACTGTTGACCAACTGAGGCGCAAGTAATTTTGTGAGACTCCCAAGTATTTCCAAAAATTATTGTGATAATAATTTATTATGTAAATAAATGTTCGCAACTGAAATTTATAGTTGTTTTATTATTAACGTTCAAGCTTCGCTTGATTATTTTTTTGGACAAAACTACAAACTAAGTACAATTCCAAAATTAACTTTCAAATTATTTTCCGTAATAACTGTTTCCCTGCAGTTTCACTCCTATGTGGCAACATCGCAATCCACTCCGCAACATCATAACGCATCGGGCAACATCGTAATCCATCTGGCAACGTCGCAATCCACTCGGCAACGTCACAACGCATCTGGCACCATCACAATTTACTCGGCAACGTCGCAAACCATTTGACAACGTCGCGATCCAAACAACGACTTCGTGATCCATCTGGCAACGTCGCAATCCACTCGGCAACATGACGACGCATCTGGCTCCATCACAATCCACCCGGCAACGTCGCAAACCATTTGACAACGTCGCGATCCATCCGACGACATCGTGATCCATCTGACAACATTGTGATCCGACAGGCAATTTCATAATCCATCTGGGAACGTCTCAAACCATTTGACAACATCGCGATCCATCTGACAACAATTCCATCCGTCAGGCAATTTTATAATATATCCTGGCAACATCACAATCTATCTGGCAACGTCGCAAATCATTTGACTACGAAGCGATCCATCCCACAACATCGTGATCCATCTGACAACATTGCGATCCGTCAGGCAATTTTATAATCCACCTGGCAACGTCGCTAATATCTCACTGTTGCCACTGCGCACGTCGTTTGCTCTTCATATGTATATACTTGACGTGAGACAACATTGACGTTCGCTGAGTGAACTTAGCTGAGCAATATTCACACTCATACGGTCTCTCTCCTGAGTGCGTTCTTATATGGTTCATAAGAGTCCGATTTGCCTGAAACAAGAAAAATATGACGTGTTCTTTTTATCAATAGTACCTGGACGACCGAGCTTTGCTCGGTTTTTTTTTTGTAAATCGTGATTTTTGGAAAGAATAAAAAGGGAAAAGGATAAAGAATAAACTTGAAAAAAAAAGGGAAAAACAATCATCTAGACTTGAACCGGAGTCTTCTGGTTCTGGGACCGCCCGATTTTCCACCTCAGCTATTATAACATTGTAGATGAAGGCGAAATTTACCTTCGTATTCTAATGATATTGTAGCAGTTTTTTATTGCCTGAAAACACGGATAAAACGACGTTTTCTAAAAAAAAAACCTAGCTAGATCGATTTATCGCCCCCGAAACCCCCTGCATACTAAAAATCATGAAAATCGTTGGATCCGTTTCCGAGATTCAGATTATATAAATATACAAGAATTGCTCGTTTAAATGTATTAGATAGATAGATATTCCAGTCAGATGAAGCCTTGGATTTACTAAGAGCCATACTCGTACATCTGTGATCATATTTCTATGATGGTCTAATATTTACGAGTAATAGTTTATATTATATTATATTTACGAGTCATTTTTATATGAAAAGCCTATGACGGTATAATAACTACATATGATTCATATTGTCTAAAATCATAGTTAAGAGGAAACGCGGGCTGCAAAATATTAATAGGTCTTTGCGATCTATTTCCGTCCCACAACTCCCTCAAACCTTCCCAATTGAACGCGAAAGAGACACCTGCATCTCGGTCTGATTTCTCCTGTGCAATATTAGAGAAATCTTACTTTCGTATTTTCCTGTTTCCTTCTTCAAATCTGGACCGATTTTAATTTTTTTCTGTAATAATTTAAGAAAGACTTTGGTCATGTCTGTATGTTTTTCTTTTATTTTTTATATTCCTCAAAATTGTTTGCCAGATGTTCGAAAGCGGTGGTAAAACCGGTCGATTTTTGTAAAGTTTAAACGTTTCCAGTTCTTTTAATAATTTGTTTAGTGACAAAATCAAAACATAGGGACATAGTGGTAGATATATATCATATGGTAAAAAATATTTGCTCTAGTGACATTATCCAAGGAGGAAACTGAGGAATACGTTTGTATGGACTAAATGCCGACCGCATTTCCTCTTATGGGATCCTATTTCACAGCAAGCGTACAAATATGATCATATCCGTCTAACCTCAAAAATGGCGTCAAAATGACAACGGAATACACGGCTAAAGGTCAAAGCACACATATCAAATCGGAAAGGAATCGTCACCGTATCAACTCGAGCCGTTCAGTATTCTTTGTATGAAACTCCCTACTGCAACGCACACTAATCGGAATCGTAACGTAATCGCCTCGCCTCGGGACAAGCTCACGAACCGCGGAGCGGTGCGTGGTAAACTTGCAGTTCCCGCGCTTACGGCTCGTCCCCCCCGCGCTTACGTCTCTCCGTACCTGAGCTTACGTCTCTTTGTCCACCCTTGCCCCCCTCACCCCTCCCGCGGCCTGCCTGCAGCACACTACTGTTACTGCGAGCCGTAAGCGCGGCGTCGCCTAGCCGTAGCCGAGTCGACGTATCGGAGCTGCTGATCCGGTTTGGTTACGTGCTTACGTTAGGTTGACGCCTGTTTGACGGCGAGGCGAAAGGCGATACGGTTACGATCCCTTTCCGAGTTGATATGTGTGCTTTGACCTTAAATCGTTATCCATCTTGATTAATTATGACGTTTATATGATCATAAGGCTGGACATCCATCAGAGCTGTGCGAGGAAAATGTGTAATGTGTATAAATGAGCCGTGGCGGGAGCGGTACACATTCCTCGTAACACATTCCTTGCAACACATTCCTCGCAACACATTTCTCGCTTGTTTTTTATGAACAAAAACCTCGCACTGCTAGACCCATATCCACCAGAGCTGCGCAGAGCGAAGCTAGGTAAATGAAGTGATTCTATTGGTGCTTACAAAACACATTCCTCGCTACGCAGCTTAGCACAGCTCTGGTGGATGCTCAGCCTAAGTGTAATATGTAAAAATGAAGAACAGCATCATTTAACTATGATCATAGAATTTGACAGATATGAAATCTATACAAATATTATAAAGCTGAAGAGTTTGTTTATTTGTTTGTTTGAACGAGTTAATCTCAGGAACTACTCTGGTTGGAATTGAAAAAATATTTTTGTGTTGGATAGTCCATTTATTGAGGAAGGTTATACGCTATATAACATCACGCTACGACCAATAAGAGCGGAGCATAAATGAAACATGTTGCAAAAACGGGAAAAATGTCCACCCGTGCGAAGCCGGGACGGGCCCCTAGTCATTTATATGTATGATAAATATATGATAGTGTAATTGGGGCCTAAAGGACAAGTGGAGCATGCCGCGACACATCTACGTGAATGTCCCGGGGACAATGTCGCGGAACAATTTGCTCGCACACACCTACATCCGCTCTCGAAGCAGCGGCTTGCAACATATTATGTCGCGTCATGTCAGGGGCGTAGCTACCGCCGTATCTGCCGTATCAATTATACGGGGGCCCCGGGCCACGGGGGCCCCCAACGTACGTAAGCAAAAATTAATAAAAACTGTGAGACCTGTTACTATTGTCCATAGAGGCAGAAACTTTAGAAAAACTAAAGTCATCATCAGCTATAAATGATTTAATAAATCGGTTTGCCGAAAAAAAGGCAAGGAGTGTATATTTAGTTTGAATTGTTTGTAAACATTTTGGAAAAAGTGACAGATAATTATGATGAATAAATATTTCTTTTAATTTTATGCAAACATTTTTTTCTTTTGTGAGAAATCTTTACCCTTCCTAAGGGCCCCCAAACAAATTTTTATACGGGGCCCCGCCAAGGCACGCTACGCCACTGCGTCATGTAGAAATAACGCACAATGTTGCGCGGTGCGGGGCAGTGTGCAACGTTGCAACGTTACATAGATACAATGTTGCACGTTGTTGGGGAACATTTGGTCTCCTAGTGAATCCAAGGCATTGGAATGTTTGTTTGTTTGGACGACACGTTTGGTGTAGTGGCTGAGCGATTGGCTTCTGCGCTGCGGGTCGTGGGTTTGATTCCCGCACGGATCAAATATTTGTATGGCCTACAGATAGTTATTCCGGCTCTGGATGTTTGGCATGTGAAGATTTGTGTCTGTAAACGCACCCACGATACAGAAGAAATCCAAGTGTGGAGGCAACGACGGAACACAGTAAACTTGGCGCCGGACTTTAACCTTTTGGACGCCATTGTCATACATATGTGACAAACGAAAGTTTACCCTGTACGCCAACGTCACAAATATGTGACAAAAACGATGGGATTACAGTTACCTTGGCGTGGGGGGTATGACGATGCATTTATGCTCTGGCGTTCAAAAGGTTAATGTGAGGGTGGTAGCTAGCCAAGCGGACCGTAAGGGATGGTTTCCACCAAACGGCTCGCATCACATCGTATCGGAAAGGATACGTACCTACGGATGCGGCGACAGCCGATTGCGTCCAGCAGGATGTCGACGCATACGATCGGCTCCGTACCGTCGCTTGCGAACGTATCCGTTTCTGCGCCTAGTCAAATAGTTTCATTCCTACCGTGTTGACAGCCGAACGGATCCGATCGGATACGACGACAGGCGAACGGAGCCTCACGCGCCCCGCAGCATACTTTCGGCTACGATCGCGTGTCGCGGAAGACGCCCGCGGTCAAGCTGCTGTGCGCGGTGCGGTAATATACACTTTAAATACTGTGACACGATTTAATATCGTTCAAAGATTGTAAACCCGTTCCGATCGGATGCGATGCGAGCCGTTTGGTGGAAATCATATTTAAAAGTGCTACCATCAAGTGTGCTATTCATGGCAGCTTTTGGATGAATTAGAATACTTACAGCGAATCCTCTTCCACAGATGTTGCACAGTTTATTCTTCTCCTTCTTTATACCCTCGTGATTGTACCTCATGTGGTCCAAGTATCGTGTTCTGTTGAGAAAATGCTGGAACAAAATGGCAACGCTGTCTATACAACATATCTATACTAATATTATAAAGCTGAAGAGTTTGTTTGTTTGAACGCGCTAATCTCAGGAACTACTGGTTGGCATTGAACATTTTTTTTGGTGTTGGATAGTCCATTTATCGAGGAAGGTTATAGGCTATATAACATCACGCTACGACCAATAGGAGCGGAGCATAAATGAAAAATGTTCCAAGAACGGGAAAATAGTCCACCCGTGCGAAGCCGGGACGGGCCGCTAGTGTCATAATAAACATATTAATAATAAAATAATAAACGCACACACCTAGAGATTTATCGACTTGTGAATTTCCATAAATACATAACATCACGCCTTCTATTCCTCGAAGGATTGGGCAGAGGTGTATAGTAGCACCCTCATTTCGCCGTTATGTTTAAGTCCCATGTAATAGGGGGCGAGCCTATTGCCATTAACCGGGCACAAATCCAATCTCCGGGCTGCTACTGAGAAATTCCTAATGAAAAACCCAATAACACTGCCCGACCTGGGGATCGAACCCAGGACCCCATGCTCAGCAGTCGCGCTTGCGACTACTGAGCATGAGAATGTTTAGTAATAACATTTAAACTTAGTTTTCATGAAAAACGTACAAAAATACGACTTTGACCTTCAATATCTCCGTAACCAGTCGGTTCCCAGGTATGGTCCAATACCAAAAAATCTTCGTAATGATGGGAAGTATACGTGGCTCTCGGCTTCGTTAAGGGTATTTTTACACCCGATATGGAAGACAATTGTAGTTAGTGCTGCCAATTGCAGGGAAAATCCCCGATTTGCGGGGAATAAAGGTCGCCCGACTATCGCAAGAAAGGGAAGGAGCGAGGGAAAGGCCCAAAAAAAAGGTGCCCAACCATTGCTGGACAAAAGAAGCGGCAAATAAAGGGAAACATTGAGGGGAGCTCCTAAAAAAAGCTCGTCCAACTATCGCTGGAGGAAGAAGAAGTGGTACATTTATCGTATTCGCACCTGCACCAAAGAAATGAGGGGAGCGTCTAAAAAAATAAAGATCGTCCAACTATCGCTCAGGGATGAAAAAAGAAAAGAAGCGGAGTATCGAGAAATTGGTATTGGCAGCACTGATTGTAGTACTTACACGGTCACATTCTGAACAGTAGTGTTTAGACTGGTTCATATGTACATGTCTGTAGTGGTTCATCATGTAAGTTCTTCTGGAATACGTGTTACTGCATTCAGGACATGGAAACTTCTTGTTGACACTGAAACAATATTTAGTTCCATACATACGTACAAACAAACTCACGCCTTTTTCCCATGGGAGTAGACAGAAACTATACAACGCCACATGCTACGACCCTCGCATACTCCGTTCGCTGCATCCGCATTCATACATCTCGTCATACACGCACGCCGGTTGAGAGTACTACGCACCTTTCTTTTTTTTTTCTCGTTGGAAAATCCTCATGGATGTCCCTCGCCCGGGGAAGGTAACGGTGTCCGCCGGACTGTTACCGGCTAAAAACCAACGGTGTTCCTTCTCCTGACCGTTCGGCCGGGGTCGCGGGATTCGCAAAAGCATGCACCGCAACCCCGGCAGGTCCCTCCCCCCCTCCCCTGTGGAGCCCCACGTGCCCCTGAGGCGCGCACGGAACACAGCGCGCCGCCTCCTCGGGCCTGTTACTGGTCGGGCGGTGGGTCCCCTACCCCGCCGCCCGCAGGCCACACACTAGGGTGGCTGGAGGTCGCCGCGTACGCGCGCCCGGTGCGTCTGGCGCGGGGAGGGAGAAGAGCACACCGCTCCCTCTCCCTCTCCGCTTCCTCTTTGGTCGCCATCAGAGTACTACGCACCTGTCCTTTGTGAAGAACATCACCAATAACATCGGTGTATGTCCTTCTAGGACGTCCTCTACCGGCGTTTCCATTAACATCCAAGTTCAATACATACTTAGAAACAGTTATTACAGATGAAGCTAATATAAGCATGTTAAGAATAGATCCTACGCAACGGATTTTGATGCAGTTTTCAGCAATAGATAGAGTGATTCAAGAGGAAGGTTTATATGCCCCACATTAGTATCTACATGCACCCGTGCGAACAATAATAATAATAGGTTTATTCATCAAAAAGTAACATTACAATGTGACATATTCGGTGAGCCACAAACTAAGCGTCGCTTATATCTTATGGCTCTGGGGTGCAAATTTCCAAAGTTACATTACAGATTGACATAATTATTATAAAAATAACTTAAACCATAGAAGGGTGAAAATAAAATAAACATTCATGCGATTCTGAACACAAATAAAATGGCCAACGTTAACCATTGCATTAACGTTGCGCTTGTGGTGTTGTGTATGCGTTTGTTTGTGAGTGTGTGGGTGTGCATGGGTGTGTGTGTGTGTGTATGTGCGCGGGCGCGGGTGCGTGTGTAGGTGCTATATCAAGGCTTCGGTGGCATCGTATGATAATTTTAAAATAGCTGAAGTTAGGGTTTTCTTACAGGTCGAGGTTGAGCAGTCCTTTAGGTCGCAGATTTTCAAAACTTTGTTGTAAGTGTTTGGATGGGAAAATAGGTACCTACAACGTCTAGCTAGTTCAGATTTGGCATTTGGTATGGGTACTCTGAAGACGCGCCTATTTATTATGTCACTGTAGTCGGGCCGTTTTTTAATGTTGCGTGATATTTAAGCGTTGTTTGAAGTACGAATATTTGTCGTACCCTGAGAACTTGAAACTCATGATAGACAAGGTTTGTAGGGAATCTGAAAGGTTTTAGTGCAACCTTGATTAGTGCTCGTTGCGCCCTCTCTAGCGTTATAAAGATGCTTTTACCAGCGCGTCCCCAGATGCGGATACAGTACTGTATGTACAATGTGAACAACCGTGCGAAAACTGCATTAAAATCCGTTGCGTAGTTTAAAAGATCTAAACGTACAGACAGCGGGAGCGACTTTGTTTTATACTATGTAAAGAAGATGACCGACCCGTCAATCGAACCATGTGGCCATAGCTTGACCACCGTAGTCAAGGGTTTTGTCGACTGAAAAATGGACAAAATAATATATTTCCATTTTGTTCGTGTCATTTTGTATAACCCGCGCCAATAAAGAAACGAATCTAAAATGGCGGTTTGTACTTGTAATGACAGATCGGACCGTCAGCAAAACTATTTCCGGATAGGTGATATTTTTTCATTTTTCTTTTTTTTTTTAAACGTTGCCCCACACTAGGATTTCTCCTGTATCGTGGGTGCGTTTACAGACACAAATCTTCACATGCACAAACACCCAGACCCGGAACAACTATCTGTAGGCCATACAAATATTTGTTCCGTGCGGGAATCGAACCCACGACCCGCAGCGCAGAAGCCAATCGCTTAGCCACTGCACCAAACGTGTCGTCATTATAGACCTTTGTTTGAAAGTAGTAAGTTAGGAAGCAAGTTATTTAAAAAAGCCGACCAAGTACGAATCGGGCTCGCGAACCGCAAGTTCCGTACTTTCCTCGAACGTATAAAACCTAACATCTAATTCGGAGCACATATTTAAAATATAATATTATATTGAATAGTGGTTGCAATTCTTTGGGTGAGGCAGACTCACACTTAGTCGTCAAATGGATGATATCGTTCGGTTCAAGATTATTTTCTTCTTCAAAGTATTTTATGACATTTTATACGATTTCGAAGAATCTTTCCTCGTTTACGCGAGCTCATTTCTTTAACGTAACCACCAAATATGTTATTAATAAACAACAACGAACGTCAATAACAACGAGAAAACTTAACAGAAAATAAAGAATAGTAACAAATAACCATCAGATCAAGCAGATCTAGAGACAGTTTTTTTTTGGGTGCTGTACCGATGTGTGTGACTAAAGACAGGAATAATGAACGAGTGAGAGGGAATGATTAGTGCCGCCATTTTAGATTAGTTTCTTTATTGGCGCGGGTTATATATTCTTAGTGCGTGCGTGCATGTGTGTTTATGTGCGCGCACACTAATGTGAATGCACACACGCTTGATTGTGTGTGCACACGCTTGTGTGTGTGCACGCTAGTGTGTGTGTTATGGGCAAAGTCCGCAATCTGTTAAGAGTCATCACTGTACGTGTATTCCCAATTTTAGGCTGAGCATCCACCAGAGCTGTGCTAAGCTGCGTAGCGAGGAATGTGTTTTGTAAGCACCAATAGAATCACTTCATTTACCTAGCTTCGCTCTGTGCAGCTCTGGTGGATATGGGTGCGGGGTTTTTGTTCATACAAAACAAGTGAGAAATGTGTTGCAAGGAATGTGTTACGAGGAATGTGTACCGCTCCCGCCACGGCTCATTTGTACACATTAACACATTACGCATTCCTCGCACAGCTCTGGTGGAAAGGGTCACACCGTTTCACATCCTCGCTACACATTTTCGCATTACACATTTTCCCCGCACAGCTCTGGTGGATGTCCAGCCTTACTAAGTTCCTTCAGGTAGACCACGCCAAAAAACTCATTTTGTAACTAATTTATTGTTAACTATTGTAGAATGGGGTGACTTTGATTCCTGGGGGTTACTTTGATCAAAATTTTGTTTCATAACAAAATTCAAACTGTACGAATTCTTCCGATTATTTTTTTACGGTTGGCAGCATTGAACGTCATTGTCAGCGTGTGATTAGACGTAGTGGGTGGATCATTGCCGGTTGATGAAACAATAATAATAATATGTCGGTAATAGTTTTGTCAAAGTCAAAGTATTAAAGGCACTTTTGAACGTTAAAGTTACAAAGAAAATAGAATTGATTCTAGTCGCCCCTTCCAAAAGGTAGTTTCGTATGGAGAAGAATGGGCAAGAAACTCCACCGTTACTCTTTTAAAATGTCTTACAATATTTTGTATAGGTACATTAATTATACAATTATGTGAAGACGATGCACCTAGAATAAAATTACTATACCACAATAGGTAAAAAAAAATGAAACTGACAAATTAATTATGTGATAGATACATGGTGCTCACATATTTACATCCCACAAATTTAAAAGTAATAGGTCAGTGTGTGAGTTAACTACTTACTTAGTGGGTACTTACTCATGTCTAATTATATATTCCTCATTGGGGTGACTACCAAATTCCTTAGAAAAAAGTCAAAGTTAATCATCGTTTAACATTTATCACCAACATGACTTTTTTCACAAAAAGTAATAAGAAAAATTATAATTTTATTCAAGACTAGTTGTGTCCTCACGGCTCTGCCCGTAGCCTATGTTACTCAGTGATGATGTAGCTTTCTAACGGCAAAAGAATTTTTGAAATCGGTTCTGTAGTTTTTAAGTTTATTCGTTACATACAAAAATACAAATCTTTCCTCTTTATAATATTAGTATAGAAATAGACAAAATCCATATTTGCACCTTTTTTTTGGATCTCATATCTCAAGAGAAAAATACATTTAACTTTAGAAATAGATCTAAGCCACCCCATTCTACCGTACAATTTCAGTTCCTTGTACTTACGTGCTGTCCCTCTCGTGCGCGTGCGCAGCACTGTTCTGCACGTGCCGCCGGTACGTGAGCGTGTTCTCGTACTGCTTATCACACAGTACGCAGTACGCGTCCTCTGGCCTAGCCGCGCTGTGCTTGAGGTTGTAGTGCTTACGGAGCGCCGCCCGGGACTTGTAGCGACGAGCGCAAGATGAACATGTGTGAATATCGAGATGATGGCTGGAAATAAACACAGGATATAATGGGGAAGGCAACTGTGGAACTAATGGCGCCACTTTCGATTGTACCTATGCCATCTTATTGGTTGCAATGTGTTTGACATTATTGCTAATATGAATATGATGGTTCTGATTGGTTCAAATAACTAAGTATGGAGGTGCTGCCATCTGCTTTCGTTTTGCATTGCCTTCCCCATTCTGACCAATAAATCTGTATATACAAGAGGAATGCAAAGAATGAATGCTAAGAGGGATGTGTGGTATTACGCGAATGGATAGAATTAGAAATGAGTATGTAAGAGGAAGCCTGAAACTGGCGCCGGTGACAGAAGTTGTGTGGAAACCGGTTGTCGTGGTATGGGCATGTGATGCGGAGGAACGAGGAACATGTCGTGAGAAAAGTTTTGAGAATGAATGTGGATGGTTATAAGAGTAGAGGAAGACCAAAGAAGCGACGGATGGATAGTGTGAAAGATGATATGGCTAGAAAGGGGGTGACTACCGAAATGACGGCTAATAGAGATGTATGGAAGAAGAAGACATACTGCGCCGACCACAAATAAGTTGGGATAAGAGCAGGAGGACGATGATTGGGTTGGCGGACCGGGACCTGCCGGGGTTGCGGTGCTTGCTTTTGCGAATCCCGCGACCCCAGCCGTACGGTCAGGAGAAGGAACACCGTTGGTTTTTAGCCGGTAAGAGTCCGGCAGACCCCCTCGCCTTCCCCGGGCGAGGGACATCCATGAGGATTTTCCAACGAGAAAAAAAAAAGGAGGACGATGATACAAGGTTAGTCTGAAAGGGTAAGCCGATAAAGGGTGTAAAAGTACCCATAATAATGGATAACTTTTGTCTACAACTTTCCCAAAAAGTCATTAGTTTAAGAGAAATAGCTGTTCAAAGATTTCATAAAAAATACGCTAAATTCTATCTACCCTCAGCTATACCCGTGATGTTCTTATGACACCCGGGACCGACAGTTTAACGTGTTCTCCGAGGCACGGAGGGGTCTTGATGTGTAATGAACGGTCACCCATCCAAGGACTGAACACGGCAAGCGCATCTCAACTTCGCAAATCTTAAGCTGGGTACTCACACACACAGTGTTGCGTGTAACGTATCAGGTACTGTATCAACCTGCAAGTGGGTACGGCTCGTCCACGGTCCACCGCGTATCTAGCTACGAGCTGCCGGATCCGCAGTGCTCGCGACGACGTCACGCCGACAACATGTCTCAAATGGTGGCTAGTGCTGCGTTCATATTCATGTACAATATTTTAGACAATTATAAAAGCCCACGTTGATTTTGGCAAAGTGAAATATTCAAAGATAGAAATCGTTCTAATAATTTAATAATGGATATGAAGTCTCAAGAGATTAGTGGACATTTCAAGAATTTCACTCGTATGTCGAGTACAGATTTTGCGTATCTAGCTCGCGCCTACGTACTCACTACACAAGCGGTCGTGTCGCCGTCCACGAGCACACTGCGAGCCGCCTTTGTGTTCGCACTGATAGCGCCACTCGGCGGGTCACTGCGAGCTTACAGCGCTCCACGCGCGAGCGGCTCGCAGCGAGCTCGTGCCTACGTACTCACTTGATACCGTATCTGATACATTACATGCTACACTGCTAAGTGAGTACCCAGCTTTATGATCCACGCGCTTGATGACGATCCCCACAATAAATCTTTATAAAATGAGAAACTGACTATCTGAATGATCTATCAACGCACGGGCTAAACTATTGTGGTCAGAAACTTTAAATTTTAACAGTAGGTACCTTTTATAACGTAGTTATCGACTAAGGAAGGATTTTTCAAAATTCCTCCCCTAAGGGGTTCTTATTTTCATGTGGTCAGTGACTAACCTGGTGTCAGAGTTTATGCCGCCCATGGGCCTCTGACTTGGCTTCACATGCCGTCGAGAAATATCTCTCAGGCATGCCGGTTTCCTAACGATATTTTCCTTCACAGTTTTTAAGCAAGTGATAATTATACAATACGCACATGAATCCGAAAAGTCAGAGGTGCGTGCCTTGGGTTTGAACTCGAGATCTATGACTTGGCAGTCCGACGGTCACACCACTAGGTTATCACTGCTTTTTTTAAGGGGATGAAAAAAAAAATTGTGCGCAGACTTGTCCAGCAATTGTTATGCATGCGGCCGACGTGATCCACCCAATCCTATTTAAGCTTTTGAACGCCAAAGCATAAACGCATCGGCGTACCCTCCACGCCAAGGTAACTATAATCCCATCGTATTTGTCACATATTTGTGACGTTGGCGTACAGGGCAAGCTGTCGTTTGTCACATATATGTGACAATGGCGTCCAAAAGGTTAAGCCTGCTAAATCTATTAGAATTATTAATTTAGCTTCCTCCCCTCTAACTTGAATACCTTGTTGCTCTACGGGTCGGAAGTGCGACTGTTGAGCATGGGGTCCTGGGTTCGATCTTTAGGTCGGGTAAAGTGTTATTGGGTGTTTCCATACGAAATTCCTCAGTAGCAGCCCCGGTCTGAATTTGTGTCCGGTTAATGGCAATAGGCTCGCCTCCTATTACATGGCACTTAAATATTACTGGCTATACGAGGGTGTACTAAAAACACCTCTGCCGAACCCTTCGGGGAATAATAGGCGTGATGTTATGTTTACTTACCTCATATGTTTTTCAAGCATCAGTTTAGTTTTACATCGCTTCCCGCAGTGGTCGCAGAGAAATATGTTGTGTAGCGACTTGTAATGAGTGTAAAATGTAGACAGGTCTCTGGAACAAAATAGCTACGATGTAGTCAACAATTGATAACTTATTGACTACTTCTAAGGGCATTCAAGGGGGGCACGGGGGGCACGTGCGTGTACAGGTCTCTGGAACAGAATAGCTAAGATGAAGCTGACATTTGATAATTTATTGACTACTTCTAAGGGCATTCAAGGGGGGCACGGGGGGCACGTGCGTGCACAGGTCTGTGTAAAAAAATTGCTACGATGAAGCTGGCATGTGATAATTTATTGACTACTCCTAAGGGCATTCAAGGGGGGCACGGGGGGCACGTGCGTGCACAGGTCTCCAACAAAATGACTACAATGAAGCTGGCATATGATAATTTATTGACTACTTCTAAGGGCGTTCAAAGGGGGCACGGGGGGCACGTGCGTGGACATGTCTCTGGAACAAAATTGCTACGATGAAGCTGGCTTATGATAACTTATTGACTACTCCTAAGCGCATTCAAGGGGGCACGGGGGTCACGTGCCTCCTAAACGGTCGACACCGATTATAAAGAGAGATTAGGTCCCAGTATAATTCTAATAGCTCTTTCTTCTTCTTAGCGTGTCGAAGGCAATCTAAATTGAGTCTCCCCAGAACTTAGCTACGAGTTTAGCGTTATCAGTGGCGTCCATTAGTTCCTGTAACGTGCAGGTATCAGGGCACGCAGGGCATGATGTCAGGTGACCCATCGTCTGTGGAACAGCACCACATTTACACTCCTAGCTAGAATCGTCTATGAATCTCCACCAAATTTTCCTTGCTTCGACCGACCTGGGTCCGGAGTCTGTTCAGAGAGTTTCAGGTTAGCCAAGGTAACTCATGTCCAGGTGAGAGTCAGCAGGTCGGACAAATGGGATGGGTAGGGAAGCATTATCACGGTGGCGTGAGCTGTGGAGGTTTAGTCTATTTTGGGACTATTCACCAGTGAGGGAGGACTAGTAGCTTACGGAAAGTACCCTTACTACGTGACCCATTTTTTTATTACAACTTTTTACCCCCCCCCCCCCCCGGTGACCATCCGTAGTATATGCCAATACCCCCACTCCCCCTCTAGTTTTCACGTAGCAATTCATAAATATGGTTTAAAATAAAAAATTATGCAAAAAGAAAATTATTTGGCTCAATGTGCGTCAATGTTGTCACCTGTGAGTTTAAAAAGCGCTAAACGCTGCGCGCCATATTTGAATATAGCTCGAATAAGCGCGAGATTTCCCTAGAGGATATTGACCACGTGACGAAAACCTAAGCCTGGCCCCGCCCCTGTGACCAAGCGTGGTATTTTGAAGTCCCCCTCCCTCCCCCCCTAAACGGGTCACGTAGTATGGGTACGTTCCCGAATGAGAACATACGAATATCAACTTTAACTATACTGGGTGTAAAAATACCCTTAGCGAAGCTGAATGCTGTACATCAAACTAAGTAACATACAGCAAAAATAGTTGCTGGGAAACGACTTTTATTTTTTTGTATTAAAAAACAGCTTTTAATTGTAGCGCGCAATGTAAGCGCGCGCGCAGCAGACTGTGCCTACATTTCGAAAATGTTGATTATGTTTGCATAGAAGAATGTTTAGTAATAACATTTAAACTTAGTTTTTGTGAAAAACGTTCAAAAATATGGTGACTTTGACTTTCAATATCTCCGTAACCATTCGGTTCTCAGGTATGGCCCAATACCAAAAAATCTTCGTAATGATGGGAAGAATACGTGGCTCTCGGCTTCGTTAAGGGTATTTTTACACCCGATATGTAAACTAACACCCATATTCTAAGACGTTCCTCCAAAACTTCCTCGACTCATACTCGACTCAGGACGACCTCGAAAACACCTTCAAAATTGTATTCTTAGTCGCAATTTCGAGTGAACTTTGAGGTTCCTCGATGGAGTCATTACGTCATAATTTGAATTATCTGCATCGCGCAAATAACGCCGCGATCAATATTTGTAAGGATTATCGTAAGTATATTCGATAAAGTCTTCTAAATTAATTTTTGTTACATACGAACTTTGACACTTCCTTCCTTAAGGTAGGTTCCGAGGTACCTTGAGTTTGACAGACGATTCTTTACGTCGACTGAGGAAAAATTTCGAGTTGAGGACGTTTATGTCAACTAAAGGCTGAGTCGAGGTGGAGTCGAGTTGAGTAAGTTTTGGAGGAACATCTTAGAATATGGGTGTAGGTATATTTCAGAATGATATTAACTAAAAATACATTTTTTTGCAATGAATACTGAACTTTGCATCACATTATTAAGGTTTCTTATCCCGAAACATAATAATTATAAATACATTTTTTTTAACTTACTGAAATTGCGCGTCACAGTATGCGCACTGTACAGCGCTATGCGTGTTTATATGCGCGTTCAATCTCTGCTCACTGTAGCACTGGAAGCCACAACGCGCACATTCCCAAGCGAAATTATGTCCTTGCATATGCGCGCATAGCGAAGATTCGGTGGGAAAACGCGTGTTGCATGTTGGACACGTATGCGGACCTATGGACTAAGAACAATATTTAAACATAACATCACGCCTGTATTCCCCGAAGGGTTGGGCAGAGGTGTATGCACAGTAACACTCTCATTTCGCCGTTATACAAGGTGTAAAAAGACCCTTCACTAAGCCGTCAACCATGCATTCAGCACATCAAACTAAGTAACCCTACGCAAAAATTGTCGGTGGGAAACGACTTTTTTTTTTTGAGTGAAAAATTTCGTTTTTCTGTAAAGCTCAATGTAACGCACTCAAAACTCTGTGCTAAACGGGTAATGGAGGTATTTCAAGTACATTTGCAACCTTCAAAACTAGTATTTTTTAAAAAATTGTGAAAAAATTGGAACTTTAACCTCCAATATCTCCGTAACTAGAAGGTTCCCAGGCATAGTCCAGAACAAAAAAATTATCGCAGTGACGTGGAGAATAAGTGCCTTTCGGCTTCGTTAAGGGTCTTTTTACACCGTTTATTTAAGTCCCATGCTATGATCAAGAATAGTACTAGATTCCCGATAAGCGCTTCAAAAACAACCCAAAAAATAATTCATCATATTTCAAATTAGTATGTGGGGCATTCTTCGAAAAATATTAACAAAAATTGAGAACGTCATTAGCATCATCCCAAAGTGAAGAATGCAGATGTTTAATACTACAATTATGATAATGAAAACTGAAACTATACCGCTGCCGTCAAGCAATAAGACAAGAATAAAAACAATCTGACAATACTATAACGTTAACAACCCGGGAGAAGAATGATTTATTAAAATAATGTTAAAAAATTTCGAATATTCACCCATTTCCAATGATAACCAACGTTAAGACGTCAAAATGCCGCAGTGCGTGTTCAAAAATTGTGTAAACAACCACTGTAACTCCAAGGTTTTTGAAAGGAATATCTTTTTTCGATAAGTTTATATCATTAAGTGCTTTTTCATAAAATTAAAACAGAATTAAATAGTAAATATAAATCAATTAGCAAATATTATGATTGTTGGACCAATGTTTGTGACAACTCGCCAACTATTCTAACAAACATTGACTGTTCTGGAACAGGGAGTGCATGGAGTAGTGTTGTTATTTTATATGTTATTTTTGTTTGTAGATTTCTTTGGGACCCATTTCGCTGTGTATTTAAACGCATAAATTTAAAAAGATGTGTTTTTTGAGCGAAACGAACACAACCATAAAATAAGCTTCATTTAACATTGCCCCACACTAGGATTTCTCCTGTATCGTGGGTGCGTTTACAGACACAAATCTTCACATGCACAAACATCCAGACCCGGAACAACTATCTGTAGGCCATACAAATATTTGTTCCGTGCGGGAATCGAACCCACGACCCGTAGCGCACAAGCCGATCGCTCAGCCACTGCACCAAACGTGTCGTCATCATGAAACTAATTATAGAAAAATTCATTGATGTAAGATAACATTATATTTGTAAAAAAGAAACCGCTCAAATAAAAGTTGATTCTAAAAGATAGCTTTATAACAAGCTCATCATCTTCCTGCCCTGGTCCCAAGTTACTTGGGGTCGGCGCAATATGTTTTTCTCTTCCACTCTTCCCTGTCAGCCGTCTCATTATCATTTACTCCCTTATCTTTCATATCCACCGTCACACAATCGATCCATCTTTTCTTAGGTCTCCCTCTCCCCCTCCATCCATCAACATTCATATTCATCACTCTCTTAGTCACATGTGTTTCATCCCTCCTCATCACATGCCCATACCAAGACAAACGCTTTCCTTTCAACTTTTCTGTCAAGCTTTATAACAAGCTGAATCTAGGTAATTAAACGTACATTACGTTTAAACAGACAGATTACGATTGTCCAGATACATTATTTAAAGCATCCATCTCGCACGCACTTTCAGTCACGGTTGTTTACAATACACTCTTATTTGCAATTAAAGGAGATGTTTCATTTTCGGCCATAAGATGTACATTTATCGAAAAAGGGGAAAAAAATCCATGAATTGAGGAAAAATATTCTTTCGTGAATTTAAACCTGATTTGATGTGCACAAAATATAATAAGTTTTCAATTATTGCCATATTCTATTCAACATGGCGTCCTATAGTTTGCATAGCCTGCTTTCGTTCTGAAATCATGTCAAATCAAAACATAATTCACGTAGACGTTTAATATGAAAGGTATGTGTTCTTGTACAATTAATAATAATTATTATTCTCTTAGCCATCTTTTTCGACCAATTCTAAGCTAGTGTGACGATTTCATCGTTAGAAATATATTTATTCTTCTTTTTTGACGTGTACTTCTGAACGAAAAATTCAAAATGTCAAGTCACAGTCAGTCAATAATTAACAAATATCAATTTCTAGGATAAGTAAACGTCATCTTTACAACCTCTCACGGCTGTCATAACTCTCACGGCTGTCATAACTCTCACGACAAACGTCAAACATTTTTAACTTTTATTTTGTGCATAAAAAACATTTGATATTATGAAAAAAAATGTTACTGTAAGCTATTCAGGGTTTAGTTTCCCAGCTTTTCTAAAAGGTACACGTTATGGCCAGGGGTCCCATACAAAAATGAAACATCTTTAAATGAAAAAAATAATTTAATTTCATTTTTTTTTATAACTTCTATATCGCGTACAGCGGGACAGGAGCGATACAGAACATTGACGTCAAGTTCTTACAGAGACGCTCACAGTGCTATACCGTATTAGTTTACGATATGTCAAAACCAAAGTTCCTAGCAAAACTGAATGACTGGTCGAGGAACTTCAAGTATACTCCACCAAGAAGAACATAGTCTGCTAGTTGTCGACAATAAGATTGACAAGCATATCATTTTGGGACCCAGTGCATAATATAAGCAAGCACATTGGATCACCCGCGCGACGAGGGTTTATGTCAAGCAGGCGGCCGGTCATAAAACAATAAGCCAAAACCTCTAACAACATGGATTTACGAAATACATGTTGTGCCGATCCCACCTAGTGTGGGGTAAGGGTAGGAAAATGATGATGAACTTCTAAATCGCGTACATAAGTAAACACACCCATTTCATTATACGGTTTGATTACAATAAGCCAACCCGCACATAATTAATAGCAAAATAACTGTTGTACTATTTTAGTACTACTATTTTTTTTAATCGGTCAAATATAACTTTCGCCTAAAAAATGTATTCTGCAACTCTATGTCTTTTTGTAGTTACTGTGTTCTGAGTTTCTGAATTTGAAATATAATACCAAGACCTACGTCTAGTTCCAAAATAGAGTAAGCACGAAATTGTCTACATAATGATTTAAACCTAATTGCTTGGATTTTAAGTTTCAATTTAGAATATATATTTTTGTGCTTATTTAAAAACGACTTTTTATTTTCAAGTGATATTCTAAATTTTTTTGTTTTTACTTTTCTCTGATGACAGATGAACTTAAATATAAATATTTTGCAATCGTAATTAAACTTTATGTTTGAGTGTTAAGGTTTTTATTAAACTGAAGTTGTTAATATTATTAAACGTTTTTCTATATTTCGTAGTGAGAAATATAAATGTATAAATGTGTGCAAGCGTGGCCACTTGAGCGATTTATTTTTGTTCGTGATCTTTAATCTATATACAAGGTTAGTCGGAAAGGGGGTACTAAGCCGAAAGGGTGTTAAAGTACCCATAATAATGGATAACTTTTGTTCTACAACTTTCCCCAAAACTCAATAGTTTAAGAGAAAAAGCTTAACAAAGATTTCGTAAAAAATATGCTAAAATCTATCTGTCCATAGCTATGACCAGCTGTTTTTTCAATTTAGTTCATATTTGGGGTCACGGATTAGGAAATTAATTTTCTGAATTCATAACTAAAGCAGGTATGTTTCTTTTTTTTGAAAAAACTAAAATAAAAATCTTTTTGCACACAAATAAAAATTATCGAATTTTGAAATTTTAACACTTGCTTTAAAATAGTCATCAGTGATACATTAAGTGGCCCGCGGCTTAGTAGGGGCATTCTTCGAAAAATATTAACAAAAATTGAGAACGTCATTAGCATCATCCCAAAGTTAAGAATGCAGATGTTTAATACTACAATTATGATAATGAAAACTGAAACTATACCGCTGCCGTCAAGCAATAAGACAAGAATAAAAACAATCTGACAATACTATAACGTTAACAACCCGGGAGAAGAATTATTTATTAAAATAATGTTAAAAAATTTCGAATATTCACCCAGTACCCCCTTTCCGACTAACCTTGTATGTATATCTATATTATTGATCGAATCGGGGGCGAGCCTATTGACATTAACCGGGCACAAATCCTGGTGGAAAAAGGGTCAGCAGAACAAGAACAAGCAATAGATCTGAGATTTAAAAAAAAGCCATTTGTGTCGATTTTTGATCGATCTGTTGCGCACTTTGACAGGACTAAACTAAACTATGGGTGCTTATGGAACGTACCCATACTACATGACCCTTTCCGGGGGGGGAGGGGGCGTCTTCAAAATACCACGCTTGGTCACAGGGGCGCGGGGGGGGGGGGGCTTAGGTTTTCGTCACGCAGTCAATATCCTCTAGGGAAATCTCGAGTTTTTCGAGCTATATTCAAATATGGCGCGCAGAGTTTAGCGCTTTTTGAACTCACAGGTGGCAACACTGTCGCACATAATATGAGTAATTTTTTTTTAAGTTTGTTTGCAAAAAACGATTTAAAATCATATTTATAAAAACTAGAGGGGGAGGGGGGTATTGGCATATACTATGGGTGGTCACCGAGGGGGGGGAGGGGGATAAAAAATAGTAAAAAATGGGTCACGTAGTATGGGTACGTTCCCTTAGTACTGTCAAAATGTGATACAGAATCAACACCATTGGTCACCTTGTATACTTGTAACTTACTTCATCATGTTTCAAGATATGAACTTTCAGCTTCTGCTTACAATGAAATCCGTGTTCACACATTTTGCACTTGTACTTAAAATTCTTATAAAAATCACTATTCCTTTCTCTATCTAACCACATTTCTGCCTCATCTGGTTTGATAGCAAACTTTTTTTTCAATACCTTCTTGGCATTCAATTCAAAGACTATTCTATAATGAGTAAGTTTATTATTTCTTCTTAATTTTGTGTCTATTGTATTTTCTTTTTTAATCGTTTTCAAGCAGAGGTCATTTGTATTTATTTTTTTAATTTCTTCAAGGCAAATTTCACTGTCTTGCCTACAATTAAAGTCATCATCAGAATGATCATTTTCTTGTTTGATATCGAACTTTTCTTTACTGTCATCATCATCATCACTATGGGTGATGATTATTGTATTATCTGTGTATGTTTTTGTTAATTTTGACAAGGTCTTCAGTAGTGTTTTCTGGAAATAAAAAGATTTTTAGTTAGGTCTTATGGCATCAACTGCTCGTGAGGACCTGGGTTCGAGTCCCAGGTTGGGCAGTGTTATTGGGTTTTTCCGTGTGTAATTCCTCAGTAGCAGCCCGGAGTTCGGATCCGTACTCGGTAGATGCCAATAGGCTCGCCCCCTATTACATGGGACTTTAAACATAACGGCGAAGTGAGGGTGTTACTATACACCTCTGCCCAACCATTCGGGGAATACAGATGTGATGTTATGTTTGTTATGTGATTTTATGGCATGTGTACAAAAGGCAGGGCCCAACTAACCAAACGTGGAACTTTTTAAATGAAGATATCTTAGGGCAAGGGCAGATTTAAGGGGGGGCACGAGATGGTCGACAGCTATCATACAACCCAGAATAGTTCTCATAGCTAACAAGGAACCACCCAAGTGTCTGGTCATTATGCCCTCCCTGAAAAATATCTAATACCGTAGAATGGGGTGACTTTGATTCCTGGGGGTAACTTTGTTCTGTAATAAAACTCAAATTGTACGAATTTTTCCTATTATTTATTTACGGTTGGCAGCATTAAACGTCATTGTCAGCGTGTGATCAGTCACAGTGGGTGGATCCTTGCCGGTTGATGAAAAAAATATATCGGTAATAATTTTGTGTAAATATTTATTCCTTAGAAATTCAAATTACTTAGAAAAAAGGAAGGTATATAAGTCATAGTTTAACATTTATCACGAACATTTTATTTTTTTCTCAAAAAGTAATAAGAAAAATTATAATTTTATTCAAGAAATAAACAAAATCGACATTTGCACTTTTCATCATCATCAGCCTATAATGTTCCCACTGCTGGGACACAGGCCTCCTCTCTGTGAGAGGAAATGGGCCGTAATCCACCACGCGGGCCCAGTGCGGTTTGGTAGATGTCACATGTCTTCGAATTTTTAGTTCTAGGACATGCTGGTTTCCTTACGATGTTTTCCTTCACCGTTTTGAGAGCAGTGGTGATGAAATAAATTACACAAAGTAATGCTCCTGGCTGGGTTCGAACCCACGACATACAACTCGTAAGTCGGGGCCGTTACCACTGGGCCACCACTGTTCTTGCACATTTAATTTATCCTTTTTTGTTCTCTTTTGAAAAATACATTTCAATCTTGAAATTGATCAAAGTCACCCCTTTTTCCCGTGCCCACCCTTGTCTTAGGGGAATTACTAACCTGCTTAGTAACATAATGATATGTCAGAATCCTCTGTGCTTCTTCTATTTTAGCTTTAAAGAGTTTTATCTTCTTGAGGACAGCCATACATTCCCAGCACAAGTATACTGGTTGAGGCGATACCTGAAAAACCATAAACAAAGAGCTACATAGGAGAACATCCATAAGTTTGTAAATTACTGTTGTTATTCATATAGTTTTTATTTTATTTGTTAATTTTTGTACTACATTACTCATTGGTCTGTGGTCAGGACTCCATTGTTCTCTCACTATCCTAAATCATTGTACTCTGTAATTGTTAAAGATATTCTTTTTAAAAGAGTAACCATGGTGTTTCATGCCGGCTCTTCTCCATAGGAAACAACTAATTGGAACCGTGCATCTAAATTCGACTTTTCATAAGCACCTATATTGGTTTATGAGAAAAAATTTTTTTTTGTTTTTTTTTATTTTGAGCATTCATTTTTAATTTATTTTTTTATTTTTAATCCGCAAGCTTAAAATGGAACTGGGCTGGTCACATCTGCAGCATATCGGACAAGCTGTTGGCAAAACTCATCACTGAGTGGAGCCCACACAACGTCAGACGACGTCGACGTCGCGGCAGGCGCAGAAGGAGATGGCGAGACGAACTAGATACTTATTGGAAGGACTGGCCGCAGAAAACAATAAACCATGAGGAGTGGACGGAGGTAGGGAGGCCTTTGCCTTTGTGTGGGATGATCAGCGGTTGTAACGCTGAGTTAACTCAATCTTAAAAATTTTTTTAAACAATAATGTGAAAAATAGTGTAAAATATCTTACATTGTTCGACATGTTAGAAATATCCTTAAAAATATCAAAATATTCGCCGACCAAAGACAGGTTCCGATCAGAACTTAAACAGGCTTGGCAATACGAGTCATCGCTTTTATTAGCGATATTATGCTTATTTTCGTCTATTTCATACATTTTTATTTATGCTTTTCATTAAATTCTTTACGAAAACGAATGTTTACGATTTTTTTAGTCTTGTGTAGTTCGCGAACGAACTAGTTCGTAAGAGCGCTCTCACAGATGAACTACGCGAACTAGTTCCGCCATTCCCCGCTCCATAGTTCGTTAGTTCGTAACCGATATAAAAATTGTGATTATTAAAAGTTGATTATAACTTGTTTTGCTTTTGTAATGTGTTAATCTGTCAAGGAACAGAATAATATGTTTATGTTGATTATTTTCAAAACTTCACCAATAAGCCTATAAAAAAAAGGTCACCCACCTATTAAATGCACCGAGATACAGGAAAGAGTGAGGGGAGCGCCTAAAAAAAAAGAAGGTCGTCCAACTATCGATTGGAAATTAATCTCAAAGCGGGAATTTCGGGGAACGATCTGCCTGCCTTTGATTCGAGCTGGACGAACTAGAAGAGCGAACTAGTTCGTTTAAGAGCGGCGAACTAAACTGATTGATCTCGGTCGCGAACACAGAACATAATATACCCTGACGGGGTCAACACTGTCAAGTGTCAACTACTGTGTCAAGGTTTTATTTTACTCGTTCTACGTTTCGTTTCATGTGATTTACATTTTAACTTTTGATATCATGAAAAAAAAGTTTTGATATTATCGATAACAAGCAAATTGATGACATAAAACTAGCAAATTAACTTGAACCTTGAAGGTTCTTGCTAGTAGCAGATTGGAATAAAGTTTAAAGTAAGCAGACATCGAATATTTAATAAATCATCACGTGTTTACTTGATGATGACAGAATCTACTTGTCAATCTTGACAAGTAGATTCTGTGAATAAAGAAACGTATAGATTAGATCCAGGTAAAAGAAAATTTAGATTATAAGCATTATTAGATGCCTCCACTTTTTTGCTACAATCTAGAGCGAGATAGTAGAATAAGAAATGCTATACACTTAATTAGTTTTGAAAGTTGTTCGGTCTCATTCATACGTCCCTTTTTTTTCAAACGAATGAACTAACGGAACGAACAACGAAATGTCAGATTAATTAATAATTTTATTTTACTGTACTCATCAACGTCGTCGTTGTATTTTGTTAAATTATTGTTTATCACTCGAACTTCTACGAAACGAACTCAAAAGTGATCGAGTTAGTGATTGCTCAATTTGTTTAACAAAACGAGGTGCTAGAAACAAAGGAACATGGACTAACAGAACTTTTCGATATTATTGTGTCCGATATGGTACAGAAGTAACTTCAATTCACGGCAAGCAGTAAGTATTGTATTCTAATTGGCTTGAAGGTTGTCTCCTGTTAATTCTGTCAGCCTAGTACTTGTGATGACTAATCTTTGTTACAATATACAACTATTAGACCTGGATTTGCTTACAATGTGTTATTTTTTTATAACTCTCTTTGAAACTTGTATCAATACATTTTGTTTTTGTTTTGTTTACAAGTTTTTAACTTTATAATTTACATGTTTTGGTGGCAATTGATAATGGAAAAGAAAAAAATAGAAAACGGTAAAGAATACCATTGCCCTGCAATCGGAAAACACAGTTTAAAAGAAATAAATAAAAACATAATATGGGTGATCAGGTTGGCAGATAAAATGTTGGTAAACCAGAACTTAAGGTTTTTTGCGACTTGCATTTAATAAAATATATAACTCGTGGTTCCTGGCTAATTACCAACTACGCAGATCATATGATTTGCGAGGTAGTCAGAACTTCAGAAGGCGTGAAGTCAGAAGCCCGAATGTTTTACAACTGGTCTAACCTTAGGATATCGGCATTGCACAGTAACTGGGTTGCGGAGATCTGATGGCAGTCGCTCCGTGTAAAATACTGGTATTCAGCCACATCTGGTTAGTTTGGAATAAGAATAATAATAAGAATAAGAACTAATTACACATATAAACATGTAATTATTTTATTTTTAACGATTGTCATATATGGCGATCTTTACCTCCAAATATCTCAGCAACGTGACACTTTAGGGCACCATATTGATATTACTGACATTTTTTGTTTGTTTAAGGGCCTTTAAGGTCAATTTATAAGCTCAAATAATTTTAAACCTTATTGTAATAAACTTTACGGCTCGTATTGACCTACCGCCTGTAGGCGCAGGCTCTAAGTCCTCTACCCATGTATCAACGCCTGGCAGTGAAAACCTCGTAAATCCAATTTTCTTTAAAAGCGTTTTATTTGTTCTTTAGATTGATAAACTCGTCATACACGTATTAGTTCAACAAACTATTAATTCAAATACATCTATGACGTACGATGACAAACTTGTATTAAGATTTGATCGCCCGTTTTTTTTCATGGGACAGTTTTTTCTATCCTTTGTAAAAAATTGTATTTTACACATACGTGGTTTTGAGGGGCCCGTGGCTAAATAACAACCGCGCCGATCGTAAGATTTGCGAGGTTAAGCTGCGCTTGCCGCGGTCATTCCGTGGATGGGTGACCATTTGTTACACGTCGAGACCCCTCCGTGCCTCGGAGAGCACGTTAAGCCGTCGGTCCCGGGTGTCATACGAATACCTATGACAGTCGTTACGGGTAGTCAGAAGCCCGAAAGTCTGACAAACGGTTTAACCTTAGGATATCGGCATTGCCCAGTTACTGGGTTGCGGAGGTCTGATGGCAGTCGCTCCGTGTAAAATACTGGTATTCAGCCGCATCTGGTTAGACTGGAAGCTGACCCCAAGATAATTGGGAAAAGGCTAAGAGGAAGACATACGTGGTTTTCACTGCCGACCGTCGATAGACAATGTGGGCCGCAACTTTGAAAAAAAATCAAAAGCGGCAGGGTGACTATGCCAGCTTCCATAGTAAAATGTTGGAACCCTGTTATTAAGGTTTTATTAACTATTGATTGAAAATATAAATTAATTTCGATTTTATACAAGGTTAGTCGGAAAGGGGGTAATAAGCCGCGGGCCACGTAAAGTATCACTGATGACTATTTTAAAGCAAGTGTTAAAATTTCAAAATTCGGTAATTTTTATTTGCATGCAAAAAGATTTTTATTTTAGTTTTTTCAAAAAAAAAAACAAGAATAATTTATAATTTAGTTATGAATTCTGAAAATTAAGTTTCTAATCCGTGACCCCAAATATGACCTAAATAGTAAACACAGCTGATCTATGGACAGATAGATTTTAGCATATTTTTTACGAAATCTTTGAAAAGCTATTTCTCGTAAACTATCGAGTTTTGGGGAAAGTAGTAAACCAAAAGTTATCCCTTATTATGGGTACTTTAACACCCTTTCGGCTTAGTACCCCCTTTCCGACTAACCCTGTATATGGCAAAAAAATCTTAAAACCATACAGGCTTCCAACCAGCTTACAGGTGTAAAATTCAAACAGTATTTATTGTATATTGAAACACATTCAAAAGATAAACCTTTATAGATTATTTATTTTATTACTATTGTTATGACTTCTACTTAACCTTGTGAAGTAAATAGTAAAGAAAAAGAAAATGTCTAACGCCTCAAACAATATAAAAAGTTATTATAATTTTCAGTGGCAGAACAAACGCTTATTGAAATAGTCAAATAAACTTTTATTATCAGCGTCCATTATATTCTACAGCTTGAATAATGTTGATTATTGTTATCAAACAATCAAGTCAAGGCCATCACACCACTCCGCGTTTAGTGGTCTTTTTAGGGAACGTACCCATACTATGTGACCCAATTTTCACTATTTTTATCCCCCTTCCCCCCGTCGGTGACCACCCGTAGTATATGCCAATACCCCCCCCCCCCCCTCCCCCTCTAGTTTTCACGTAGTCTATACTTCTATACTAATATTATACAGAGGAAAGATTTGTATTTTTGTATGTAACGAATAAACTTAAAAACTACGGACCGATTTCAAAAATTCTTTTGCCGTTAGAAAGCTACATTATCACTGAGTAACATAGGCTACGGGTGGAGCCGTGAGGACACAGCTAGTAATATATAAATATGGTTTTAAATCATTTTTTGCAAATAGAAAGTTTAAAAAAATTTGAAAGGTACCTATTTGCGACAGTGTTGCCATCTGTGAGTTCAAAAAGCGTTAAACTGCGCGCCATATAATTGATATAGCTCGAAAAAACTAGAGATTTCCCTAGAGGATATTGACTACGTGACGAAAACCTAAGACCCGCCCCTGTGACCAAGTGTGGTATTTTGAAGACTCCCCCCCCCCTGAACGGGTCACGTAGTATGGGTACGTTCCCTTAGGGCCGCTGGTACCGCTGCTGATGGGACGTTCTGCACATAACTATGCAAATCTCAGTTCACAGTTTGGTTCAGCCAATTATGTATTACTAGCTGTGTCCTCACGGCTCCGCCCGTAGCTATGTTACTCAGTGATAATGTAGCTTTCTATCGGCAAAAGAATTTTTGAAATCGATCCAGTAGTTTTTAAGTTTATTCGTTACATACAAAAATACAAATATTTCTTCTTTATAATATTAGTATAGATAGTATAGAAGTAGTAGGAGTTACGCTAAAAGAGACACTACGCTTAGCCGTATACGGGGGCGCAGGCCGCTCAAGGCAACACAGTTAAAGGCCTAAGCAGACTGGGACGGCATGGCGTAAGTCAGCGCACACTAGCCGCATAGATACCGCGGCATTCCAGCGCCTTGCCACGGCATGCCATGGCGTGCCGCGGTACGACAAAGCACGCCTCGGCAGCTCCTGCTGCCCGATACACTTTTAGTCTTCATTCCCCCTTCTCTACCCCCGTCTCCTCCGTTGCCTACAGCAGTACGCCACGGGATCCCGCCGCGGGAGCCCGTGGCGCGTCTTTCAATGCCGTGCAATGAAATCCCTTTCGATGCCGCGGCATCATTTTAAAGCATAGCAATTTATGTCGTATTTCTATATCGATACGTTTGAATGTCCATTAGTAAACATTTAAATCCCTTGCCATGCCGTCCCGGTCTGCGTAGGCCTGAAGTCACAGTTTTACAACCCATAAAGTTGCGCAACGATAAATTAAAAAAAAAACTACGTGTCAGTGTTATAGGAATACCTATGACAGTCGTTACGGGAAGTCAGAAGACCTAAAGTCTGACAATTGGTCTAGGATATCAGCGTTGCCCAGTAACTGGGTTGCGGAGGTCTAATAGCAGCTGGTCCGTGTAAAATAGTGATGCGACTCGAGCCCTGTTTTTACTCGAGTCACTCGAGTGAATTTGTCAAATTCGTACTCGATTGAAAAAAAAATAATACTCGAGTCTCTATGTACTCGAGTTACCGAGTCAACTCGGCGCATCGACTTGATTCTGTTGCCACTAGATGTCACTTCACTATTTTAATATAGGTATTTGTTTAAAATTGCTAAAAGAAATCTCACTCGAATTCCAAACTTGCAACTCGAGTGAGATTTTTTACTCGAGTGACGCGAAAACTCGAGTATGACTCGAGTAAGGTACTAAAATTGCTCGATTGAGTCGAGTCACAAAATCCTATTCGAGTCGCATAACTAGTGTAAAATACTGGTATTCAGCCGCGTCTGGTTAGACTGGAAGCTGACCCCAACATAGTTGGGTAAAGGATAGGCAGAAGGAACAGTTGGACAACGCCTATACGGGCGGTGACGTCACACGCCATTAAAGGCGTTACCTAACTGTATGGATAGTAAAACTGTGAGTGTGACTGAACTGTGTTGCATGCGCGGCCTTTGCCTCCATATACGCCTAGGCTACCTCTCTGTTTCGAGTTCACCGTACCTCGCCTGAGGCGATACCCTCTTAGTACCGATAGCATGGTCGTCATCGTCAACGGTACCGATAGCCATGACGTAAGTGTTTGGCCAGACTGGCAGCGCGGTGCGGGGAGCGGCGCGGGTGCGGGCACGCGCGATTTACCTGTCAGCAGTCGAGCGTGGCTTCGTTCTGAGCGTTGTCGTGTCCAGTGTTTGTCAAAATATCATATGGATGATGAAGACTTGTTTTTACTGGAAAATTCTTACTAAAAAACGATGTTTCGACATCCACAGTGCAGATCGTGCTTGAATAGCACTTATTCATTCTTCAACATTTAATTTTGAAGACGCCATCACAACAACGCGCGTGGTCAGCTCGAACTAGTTTGAGATCCCCCGCTCCCGCGCGGGTTGTCGCTTGCCGCCCGCGCACTCACTGCGGCCACTTGTATGAACGAGCTATGGCGTGAGCTACCCGCGCGCTGCCCGCGCCAAGTAGCCCGCGCCGCTTCCCGCGCCCGCGTGCCCACTATGGACACTCAAATGAAGTTCTTCTATTTGAACTCGCCGCACCGCGCCCGCCCCGCGCCCGCGTTTGCAGTCTGGCCAAAGGCTAACGATCGACATCGCCAAAATCGGCAAACGGGTACTTAGTATAGTACGACACAACTTAGGGCGATGCCTCATTAGTGCGTTGCGTTGCGTCGTCGCAACGGATCAACGCATTGTATGCCACATCTACGTTGCGACGACGCACGACGTCGCAGCGCAAGAGGACGACGCACGCACCTCTAGCAGTGGAACACTGTCCGCGCTCGCACCGGAGCTCCGACAGCGCAGCGCATCACCCTCTCCACGCTTCGTCTCTCGTCCGCTGATCCGTTGAAACGTCGCATGCGACGACGCAACGCTTGAATGTGGCATGTCATTTAAAATATATGGAAAACGACGTAGCATTGACGCTGCGACGACGCAATACAACGCACTAATGAGGCAGAGCTCTAAAAAGTCGCATCGGCAAACTTCGTAAAACCGATCACTTCCGAACTTAGTGCGATTTCAAGACCACGAATGTTTATTAGTACTGCAGTAAAAAAATATCTTTACGATGACGTAATACGTGTGAGTGGCGCGATAATGAGCGACTGCCATTGGTTGTTTGATCAAGTATGCTGATATGACTTATTGGTTGTGTTGTACTTTGCTTTTCTCTACAATCAAATTCATTCATAAACTACGAGTTGAGGGATTGTGGAATACAAAGATAGATGAATAGATCTGTCACGTCATACTGATCATAGAACGCAGTATCTAAAGCTGAGTACAGATTATTTGCAACATAACATGTAATGGAACATTTCCTTGTGTTCGCGAGCGCACTCCGCGCACGCTGCGTGTATTCTTAGCGCGCTCGTTGGTTCCCGCCGATTGTCGATTTTTTCGACGAACGATTTGAGTGTGCGCAGTGTGATTGCGACGGTCATTCGCGATGGTTCTGCGCGCCGCGACCAAGCACCTATTCGTACGGACCCATTTTGATGGAAAATTTAAAAATGGCTGGCGGTGACGATTTTTGGGAACAGATGTTCGCAGTTGAAGCGCGCAGCGTCCGCGGAGGCTGTCGTGTTATATTGCATGTTGCGATGCAAATAATCTGTACCCAGCTTTAGGATTCCGGTAATCAGACCGTATAAGGAATAGTGTACTGCGCTCCAAAACTCAAATCGCAGACGTTGGTCAGAAAGCCGCAAGCTTAAAATGGAACTGGGCTGGTCACGTCTGCCGCATGTCGGACGAGCTGTGGGCAAAACTGATCACTGAGTCCACACAACGTCAGACGACGTCGCGGCAGGTTCAGGAGATGGCGGGACGAAGTAGATACTTATTGGAAGGACTGGCCGCAGAAAACATTAAACCGGGAGGAGTGGTAGGAGGGAGGGCCTTTGCCCTGCAGTGGGATGATCACGGCTGAATAAAAAGAGTCTGTTATTAATCGACAACCGCCTTCTTCTTCCTGCCCTTATCCCACACTAGGTGGTGTTGGCACAACATGTATTTCATAAATCCATGTTGTCAGAGGTTTTGGCTTATTGTTTTATGACCGGCCGCCTGCCTGACGTCAACCCTCCTTGGGAATACTCGTTGCGCCGTCGCGCGGGTGTTCCAATGTGCTTGCTGATATAAGGCACTGGGTCCCAAAATGATATGCTTGTCAGTCTTAATACCGACAACTAACAAGCTTGACTTTACCACCGTTCACGTCCATTACTTTACATTTGTAGTCAACTCCGATTGTAGCTGAGAATGATGGATTGTAGTCTCCCATTGTGAACGCTAGGATTTACCCACACCGCATTCACCGATAAAATAATTCACAAATTATATCAATATAAAAGAGCGAAAAATAAATTTTATTAAATGTCAATTATATTTTCAAAAATTTTTTTTAGTCGTCATCCTCCTTATGACTTGAATAGGGTAGTTGACTGCTATTAAAAATGTACAACAATTTAGTATTATTTTAAAGAAAGTATAGATACAAATTGATATGTGAAAAAATAAATAAAATCGATGAAGAAATAGAGGAGCTACACGCTTGCGAAGTTTTTGGAGGGGGCATTTTCTGTCCTTGTCGCGCGAAACAGATATTGTACAGAGTGGTGTCAAATAATTATGAAGTTTGCAAGGTATGACGTCATTGCGGCGTCATGTTGTCTCTGTCTAGTGAGCAATATTCAATTGTTTATATCTTGGGCATATTATTAAATATTTCAGTATTTTTTTCACTGTTGCCTATCATTTTTGTAATAGTTTCGAGATTTCTAATAAAAAAATTATAGTCACATACCCTATTATGCATTGTAATATCGACACGTGACATTACGGACTCTCACGTGGACTTCTAATCACCGCTTTTGTTTAATGTGCACCTGTGCGTGTCTTTCATGAAGATCTCGGAAATTAGTTTTAAAAACAAACATAACATCACGCCTGTATTCTCCGAAGGATTGGGCAGAGGTGTATTATACATTACTACCGACCCGCCCCGGCTTCGCATTGGTGCAATGTAGATACTAATGTGGGGCATATAAACCTTCCTCTTGAATCACTCTATCTATTGCTGAAAACTGCATCAAAATCCGTTGCGTAGTTTAGATCTAAGCGTACAGACAGCGGGAGCGACTTCGTTTTTACCCGACTTCAAAAAGGAGGAGGTTCTATATTCGATTGGTATTTTTTTTATGTATGTACACCGATCCGATCCGATTTACGTTATTCTTCTTTAGTTTGATGCGGAATAGTTGCCATTTGGTCCCATAAAAATTTAACATAGTTTGGCCCAGTAGTATTCATTTTATGAACATTATTATTTTTTTATGAACATTTTAGTTTACGTGGACGATGTAATTATTCTACCTGATGTAATCTAGAAAGATCCTACTATAGTTTACAGAACAACCTATTACAGACACTAAAAAGTAAAAAAAAAAATACGTTTAAAAAACCGACTTCAGAAACTAAAAAGTATAAAATTACTTAATAAAGATTTAATTTAATACACCTCTTATGCAAACCTAATACCTTTACAGCAGCGGTCGGCAACACGCGGCCCGTGGACGTCTTACTTGCGCCTTATTTGTTTAACAATTATAATAGCATTTTATTTATACTTTCGCACAAAATTTGTACAAAGGCGGACTTAATGCCTTAGGCATTTTCTACCAGTCGACCTTAGGGTGGCGCAGACAAAAAAACATGGTAGGTGCACTAAGTAGTGTTGTGTATGTGAGGCAATACCATATTAAAAATAAACAAAGATTACTGTAAAAACATTTTTGAAAAATAATATTTACACTTATAAATTATACGAATATATTAAATAAACATAACATACATAAATATATATTAATAATAGTATTACATAATACCTACAAAAATATAGTAAAGAATAAATCAGTGCTGAGATGATTCTGCCAATTTCTTGTCTCCACAAGAAATTGGCAGAATCATCTCAGCACTGAACATCTCCATGTTCACGTAATTTAATTTTGAAGGAATAGCGACTGTTGGCCATCCTGATTTTTAAGGGAAGCGCGTTCCAGAGAAGAATAGACGACAAAAAAAGAAGAGTTTATTAAAGTCAGAGCATTTTCATTTTTTCTATGGAATATGACCAATTATACGTAGGCATATTGGGCTTCTAGGGTTAATATCACAAGTGCGGGGCCCGCCTTTAGTTTATTTTGCCATCTTGCGGCCCTTGTCTGCCAAAAGGTTGCCGACCGCTGCTTTACAGTTTCAGAAAACGGTGCTAATCCACGCTGAACCAAATTGAAGGCACCGACTTCTGAAACTGTAAAGGTATTAGGTTTGCATAAGAGGTGTATTAAATTAAATCTTTATTAAATTATTTTATACTTTTTAGTTTTTGAAGTCGGTTTTTTTAAACGTAGTTTTTTTTTACATACTATGTAAAGATGAGGGTGTTACTATAGGGCTGAGCATCCACCAGAGCTGTGCTAAGCTGCGTAGCGAGGAATGTGTTTTGTAAGCATCAATAGAATCACTTCATTTACCTAGCTTCGCTCTGCGCAGCTCTGGTGGATATGGGTCTAGCAGTGCGAGGCTCTTGTTCATACAAAACAAGCGAGAAATGTGTTGCGAGGTATGTGTTGCTAGGAATATGTTGCGAGGAATGTGTACCGCTCCGGCCACGGCTCATTTGTACACATTAACACATTACGCATTCCTCGCACAGCTCTGGTGGAAAGGGTCACACCGTTTCACATCCTCACTACACATTTTCCTCACACAGCTCTGGTGGATGTCCAGCCTAATAGTAACACTCTCATTTCGCCGCTATGTTTTAAGAGGGGGCGACCCTATTGCCATCAATCAGGCACAAATCCAAACTCAAATTCGAATTCCACACAGAAACACCCAATAACACTTTGCTCGACCGAATCGAACCCAGGATCTCACGATCAGTAGTCGCGCTTGGCATCACTGATCCAACGAGGAAGTCAATATAGAAGATTCTAGAAAAATTATCATAAGATGATTAGCTATTTATTTATGATAGTTTTTTAATATGATAACACCATTGACATTTAATAAACTAATCATCATATCTATTTATATAAATAATGTTATTGATACCAGTTTAAACGAATGCATTATTAACCTTTTGGACGCCATGTCACATACATATGACAAACGAAAATTTACCCTGTTCGCCAACGTCACAAATATGTGACAAAAACGATGGGATTACAGTTACCTTGGCGTGGGGGGTACGACGATGCATTTATGCTCTGGCGTTCAAAAGGTTATTGACTAGCGGCCCGTCCCGGCTTCGCACGGGTGGACATTTTTCCCGTTTTTGCAACATTTTTCGTTTATGCTCCGCTCCTATTGGTCGTAGCGTGATGTTATATAGCCTATAATCGTCCTCTATAAATGGACTATAAATAATAATAAATAAATAAAAATCGTTTATTTTCAGGCATCGAGGGCCCATAGCGTGTTAGTATTACCAAAACTAAAAAAACTATGTTAGTAGTAACACACACGAGTACAAAAACCAAAAACAAAAACACATCATCGACTTTGAATTTGGATTTGGGGTAGATTTATCAAGCCCCATGTCTGACATGTAGCTTGATAAACCTATCCATAGTCGGCCCTTCTAACCTATCAGAAAAAACCTTCAGAACGCTATTGCTGCTCCCCCTCACCCTGCGCATCATTGATGCCACTTTCTTGCGCATGATCGCGAAATAATCGTCAGTGTGCGCGTCAGCGAACATCCCTGACGCACTACAGTAAGGAGGAAGCCTCAACAGCGCCCTGAAGGCATTATTGTATTGAATGCGCAGTGCGTTGTCTGCTTTTTGGGTATGATTGGCCCACAGACTGCTGGTGTAAAAAATTTGACAAAACGCCTTAAAAAGTGTTATTTTAACCGGTACTGAACAACCAGCAAACCTGCGTGCCAGCATGTTTCCCCTCACAGCCATCGCCCTGCGCTCTCTTTCCATATCTAGGTCATCTTTAAGATCCCCCGTAACAATATGGCCCAAATATTTAAAATGTGTTACCCACTGCAAAGGTGAACCGTTTAGTTCCACGGGAGGGACATCAGAGGGACTTTTATTTCTTCCCGTAAACACCAACAGCTCACTCTTTGTGGAATTATATTTTAGCCCATGCTGCTCGGCGTATCTTTCACATATGGTGAGAAATTTCCTAATTCCACCGATTGTGGGGCTTAGCATCACCATATCGTCTGCATAGCTTAAGTTATTTAAACTAACTCCGTCTATATGACATCCGACATGCGTGCTGCTGAGCTCCACAAGCAAGTTGTTAACATAGATATTAAACAGTCTCGGGGAAGTAAGACCTCCCTGCCTAACACCACATTTGAGTTTATATGGGTCCGACAATGCATTGGCCCATTTCACAAAGTTCCTCTGCTTGTCATACCAGATAGCTAACGTTGACACCAATGCAGCAGGCACTCCTGCTTCTCGAAGCTTCTCCCATAAAACCTTATATGAAACCAGGTCGAAAGCCTTAGAAAGGTCCAGGAAACAAGCATAGACCGGTGTTTTTCTGTCCGTATAATATTTGACAGTGTGCTTCAACGCAAGTATTGCACTCTCCGTAGACAACCCAGTACGAAAACCAAACTGTGTGTCGTGTAGTTTTGTATATCTACTAAGGTGCGCGTCAAGCACACTGTCAAACACATTGGCTATCACAGTTGCCAGTGAGATTGGCCTGTAATTCCCTTTATCTGCTATGTCTCCTGTCCGATTCTTTACAATTGGTACAACTAATGTATCCAGCATCTCCTGTGGTAGGTAAGAATGCCCTACATATAAATTTAAAAACATGGTCAACACTCTTGGCAAGTGCAACCCAGCATTTTGAAGATGCTCAATGCTGAGTCCATCATGACCAGGAGATTTTCCCCGCTTCATACATTTAATTACGGTTTTTATTTCTGTACACGTAAAGCGAAGGGGTATTCCTGATTGATGATAGGTCTCAGCATCGTTCACCCTCACCACAGACTCAAGAGGTGAGCTCACTATAAACTGTTCCTTAAATATATTAGCTATTTCAGTGTGGTCACTCTCACCCTCCACGCTAACTGGTAAGCTTGGAGCGATATTAAGCTTTTTAGTGCCTTTCCAGAAAGATGAAAAACAATTCTTCGAATGGAGCGAAGCCAATATATCCATTTCTATTTTCTCTTGGTTCTTAATGACCCATTTTAATTTTGATTTAAATACTTTACGACTTAACATCATATCCTCATATATATGCCCACTACTGGGTTCCCCATACCAAATCCACAATTTAAACTTAGACCTTGCTTGAGTGTGAAATTCTTTAACATGCTTGTTCCAGCCTTTTATACCTTTCCTTCTACTAGTGTCTTTAGAGACTCTGTTTACACTAGCTGCTTCACTTAATATAGATACAATGTTTTTATACATTGATTCCACCAATACCATATGGTGGGGATTATCGCAAAAATTATCAGCACATAGTTCAAAATCCACAGGAAAGTCGAAACTTCTTAATTTATCGTTACACAGAGACGAGTAATCCTTTATTTCCTCAGTATTTCTTTCACCCCATCGAACACCGTTAAGCGGTGATTTAATTACACACGTTTTTAATCTTATAACATTTATATCACATTCTATTTTTAAGGGAAAGTGATCTGACCAAAACGTATCATAAATAACCTCAATGTTTAATATTGTTTTCCCCGCCGCCTGTGTAACAAGACAATGGTCTAGCCAACGCCTACACCCGTGCGAGTCACTAATGAACGTGTACGTTTGCGATAGTATGCCTAAATAGTGTAAGTCCGCACATAATAATTCCTGCTCACTACAAAAACTAAGAAGTTCATTATAAAATGACTCACCCGGGTGCGCATTGAAATCTCCCAACACATACACTGATTCAGCATTATTATTTTGTATAATAGAATACATTTCACTAAGACATTCCGTAAATAGTGGCAAATTTTCTTGACAGTCCGTCGGCATATACACATTTATAACCAAGAAGCACCTGTTGTTTACCACTACATTCACTGCACTTATACGGTTACTGACACATTGTACCACACTCACGTAGTTAAATGCAGTTTTACGCCATAGTATGGCCAGCCCTCCATAGGGTCTCCCTTTACACATGCCAGCTGAAGTGTCCACTGAAGACTTTCCCATGTAACTAAATTCCTGATCAATACCATCAAGAAATGCTAGATCATGTGGATATACCCACGTTTCTTGTAACAAAACAAAATCACCTGTTTTGCATAGTGAACGCACACAGTTCACCGACCTTTTAACATTTTTGCAATTGAAAGTTATTAAGTTCATTTTTGAAACACTATCCATTATTCTTTTGTGTTATTGCCTCACTCCCAAAAATTGCATTATTTTTGTCATCTCTTCTATTCTTGAAGTGAAATCATTTACTTTTACCGATCATAGAGTAAAATGATGCCTAAGAAACAGACAAGTCAGTTGCCTGACAGTAGGTACAAATGGTGGCATAATTATATTATTATTTATACTCAAACAGAGAAATGAAGAATTTTGGCAACCGAATAAATCGAATAAAATATGCTCCATTCATTTTAAAGTCAAAGACAAGTACATGTCTGGCAAGGGATACACTTTATTAAAAAAATCTGCGTTTCCTTTTTTGGATGTAATTTGTTTAAGGTTTTGTTAATGTTGCATTTTTATAGCGACTTCGTCTACTTGAATATTATTATTACTTATTAACTCATCAGTGAACCGCATTTTAGGCATAAATCACGGTGTAAGGTAAAATGTCATATCTGATTAATTTATTCTACATCGTTTCTACTACTCTAGACGACTAACTCACGCAATTACATTTGTCTCTTTTTCGTTCGCGATAATCGAATCGTGCCATCCTGTCTTGACGTCTAATCGTAATGAAGTGTGCTATTGCAATATTTAGTTATTTAGGTGTGTGTTAGTGTGCCGTTTTTGAAGATCGAATGTTGTGTAGGTAACCTATCTACACCTTTTTACTTATAATATCATTGTATATACCTATATAATTATATACAATTTGAATCTCTGAAACGGCTCCAACGATTTTCATGAAATTTAGTATGCAAGGGGTTTCGGGGGCGATAAATCGATCTAGCTAGGTTTCATTTTTAGTAAACGTCGTTTTATCCGTGTTTTCTGGCAATGAAAAACTGTTACAATATCATTAGAATACGAAGGTAAATTTCGCCATAATCTACAATGTTATAATAGCTCAGGTGGGAAATCGAGCGGACCCGAGAACAGCAGAGCCCGGTTCAAGCCCAGATGATTATATCTCCCTTATTTTTTCAAGTTCCTTCTTTTTCTTTTTTCCTTTTTTTTTCTTTCCTAAAAATACAATTTACAAAAAAAAAAACGAACTAGGCTCTGTCATCCAGGTACTAATAAATAATGAATGGAAATAAAGATGTCAAAATTAAATAAATATCAATGTCAAAATTAAATAGGTAACTTACAATTTATCATTAAGGAATTCGTCAATAGTACTATGCGTGCCAACTAAGAATAGGATCGCGCTTGCTACAACTTCACACGATAGCTGTCAAATTAGTACTGCTAGAAAATAAAAACTGTGAAAAAAGAAATGTTATATTTTTTTATTCATAGATTTCATTATTATTTATATTCATTTTTATAAAATATTATTTCTTGAATTCCATAAATAGATAATTTTGGATAAATTAATAATATTTGAAAACAGTATTGATAAAATAATATTTGAAAACATTGAAAAGTCTTATTGAGTTTTTCCGTGTGGAAATACTTTGTGCCCGGTTGATGGCAATAGGCTCGCCCCCTATTACATGGGACTTAAACATAGCGGCGAAATGAGGGTGTTGCTATACACCTCTGCCCACCCCTTCGGGGAATACTGGCGTGATGTTGTTATGATTAGTAAACAAAACTCTTAGGTTAAGGCTGGACATCCACCAGAGCTGTGCGAGGAAACTGTGTAATGCGAAAATGTGTAGCGAGGATGTGAAACGGTGTGACCCTTTCCACCATAATAGTGTGTAATGCGTAATGTGTTAATGTGTACAAATGAGCCGTACGAGGATAGGTAGCGGACTCTTTTCGAATAGGGTGGTGTGGCGGGAGCGGTACACATTCCTCGTAACATATTCCTCGCAACACATTCCTAGCAACACATTCCACACAACACATTCCTTGCAACACATACCTCGCAACACATTTCTCGCTTGTTTTGTATGAACAAAAACCTCGCACTGCTAGACCCATATCCACCAGAGCTGCGCAGAGCGAAGCTAGGTAAATGAAGTGATTCTATTGGTGCTTACAAAACACATTCCTCGCTACGCGTCTTAGCACAGCTCTGGTGGATGCTCAGCCTAAGTACAGAAACCGGAGCCCGAACAAGCAAGACATAATTAGGTTTAAATTATAAACTAAATTATGCAAATGTATTTTAATTCGCTTTTTTTGCGTAAATATAGAAATTCACTTACATTAAACTTTCCAAAAGAAAGTAATTACTTATTTTTAATTAATACAATGTGACGCATTCTCATAATTAAGAAAGTAGACCATTTTTAAATTCTTAATTAATGTATCTATATTAAGCTGAAGAGTTTGTTTGTTTGAACGCGCTAATCTCAGGAACTACTGGTTGGAATTGAAATCTTCTTTTTGTGTTGGATAGTCCATTTATCGAGGAAGGTTATAGGCTATATAACGTCAAGCTACGCCCAAAAGGAGCGGAGCATAAACGAAAAATGTTGCAAAAACGGAAATAAATGTCCAGTAGTGCGAAACCGGGACGGGCCGCTAGTGATTTTATAATTGTTCTGCCTAGCCTTTTCTTAACTATGTTGGGGTCAGCTTCCACTTTAACCAGATGCGGCTGAATACCAGTATTTTACACGGAGCGACTGTCATCAGACCTCCGCAACCCAGTTACTGGGCAATGCCGATACTCTAAGGTTCGACCGGTTGTCACACTTTCGGGCTTCTGACTTCCCGTAACGACTGTCATAGGTATTCGTATGACACCCGGGACCGACAGTTTAACGTGCTCTCTGAGGCACGGAGGGGTCTTGATGTATAACGAACGGTCACCCATCCACAGACTGACCACGAGCCCATCTTATTCTTAGCCAGTATCCACTACACACATACATAAACTCACGCCTTTTTCCCATGGGGGTACGCAGAAACTATAGAACGCCACATGCTACGATCCTTACACACTCCTTTCGCTTTATCCACATTCATACATCTTGTCATACACGCACAACGGTTGAGAGTACTACGCACCTGTCCTTTCTAAAGAACATCATCAATAACATCGATGTATGGTCATTCTAGGGCGTCCTCTACCGTGTCTGCTGACATCCGCCTTATAAATTCCTTTTTTTAAGCGCCGTTCATTCATTCTCTCAACATGACCAAACTATCTAAGCATACTCCTTTCAATTAAACCAAAAAAAATAATAAAGTATCCACTTTTAACAAATACCATTTCCTTCATTCCAGAACAACCCACAGTACAAAATGGACATAGTACAAAACTCAAACAACAACAGGGATGGAATGAATAATGAAGTGTCTTCGACATCCTCCGAAGATACTCAAGAGCCCGTCAAACGGTTCACAAAACTCTACAAGAAACATTACAATGATACGGCCATGTCCGACAATGAGATTGAACACCGATCCAGAAATGTGCAAGCCAGAAATCATTATAAGAGCATGGGAAATCTTAACGAGAGCTATAGAGACTTTCGAACAGTACAAAACAGTATTAGCAACATAGATTTGAGCTTACACAGAGATGATATAAAGAAATTTGAGTCGTTACAGATTCCGATCGTTGGGTACGAAATTATGGAGGAGCGTGCCAGATTCACCATATACAAATTAAAAGTTGAAGATGATAATAGCGATCAATCTTGGCTGGTATTTCGCCGGTACACAGATTTCGTCAGACTGTTCTCTAGAATAAAGGCTGAACAGCCAAATTTGAACCTGCCGTTACCGGGAAAGAGATGGTTCAGAGACAATTTCGAGCCAGCGTTTTTGGAAGAGCGAGTGAGAGGTTTACAAATTTTCGTCAACGCAATTTTGAGTAAGTTGCCGAATCATCCTGTTGTTAGGGAGTTCTTCTGTCTTGATGAGCCTCCGCAGGTGTTCAGCTACCAGCCTGAAGTGCAAGCCGTGTACGGAGCTCTAGAAGACTCGATAACGACTTTGAAAATGCAGTTGAAGCAGAAGGACGCGACTATAATGCATTTGCAGAAGAGATTGGCGCAGTTTGAGTCGCAGGTGAAAACGTGTAGCAATTGTAGTACAAATCTTTCTATATAGGTTCAATAATTTCTTTGTACAAATTTTGAAGATTTTTAGGCTGGGGTGAGATGACTCACTGAACGTTTAACCTTTTGAACGCCAGAGCATAAATGCATCGTCGTTCCCCCCACGCCAAGGTAACTGTAATCCCATCGTTTTTGTCACACATGTGTGACAATGGCGTCCAAAAAGTTTATTAAACACAACAAAGGGGATCGGATATTTTTATAATATGGACCTTGATCTAAGTGACTGAAAAATATGTGCGTAACCATTCGCTTCTTTAGAAGAAGCGAAGTTCGCGTTGGTTATGAGCGTAAAATGTGTACCCCTCCCTCAGACCCCTCGGTCCACTTTAGCGTCTTGCTTTTATCATGATGCGTCTGGAATGTCTAGCTATCTCAAGTAAAAGAAATACCATGTGTTTGAACTGCTCTAAGCCTGGACATCCACCAGAGCTGTGCGAGGAAAATGTGTAGCGAGGATGTTAAACGGTGTGAGCCTTTCCATCAGAGCTGTGCGAGGAATGCGTAATGTGTAATGCGTAATGTGTTAATGTGTACAAATGAACCGTGGCGGGAGCAGTACACATTTCTCGCAACACATTTCTCGCTTGTTTTGTATGAACAAAAACCTCGCACTGCTAGACCCATATCCACCAGAGCTGCGCAGAGCGAAGCTAGGTAAATGAAGTGATTCTATTGGTGCTTACAAAACACATTCCTCGCTACGCAGCTTAGCACAGCTCTGGTGGATGCTCAGCCTAACTCAGACGCGTTCAAATGAACAATATTATAATCACAGGTTAAATTAGCTTACTAATCTATTTATAGTATGACCAGTTTGGCAATATAAAAATGTAACCAATGGTAAGCAAAACGATTCGTTTTTGTTTATAGAAACCGGACGTAAGTGAGTCATATCTACCCCAGCCGAACATTCACAAGTTGCCTAAACATATATAATATATACAGTACGTAACACAACGAAAAGCAAACCTTGTAACTGGTTGATGGGTAGGTTAAGAGGAAATGCAGTCGGCATTTAGTCCATACAAAGAAAGAAAGAAAGAAAATTATTTATTTTGGACTCACACAGGCAGTTACAGAAACAAAAACAATATTTACAAAAAAAAGAAAGGATAAGAATTTATACTACCTGCACAAGGCCAAAAAGGGCTCCTATCTCAGCATAATGCTGCGACATTTAAAAAAAAAAAACAAAGTGTCGCAACGCTGGTTTTCAGATAGGACCGTAGTGATGCCACGGGCAATAACGACACAAATAAATAAATAAAAATACAAACGTATTCCTCAGTTTCCTCCTTGGATAATGTCACTAGAGCTAATATTTTTTACCATATGATATATATCTACCACCACTATGTCCCTATGTTTTGTTTTTGTCAATAAATTAATTATTAAATGAACTAGAAACGTTTACATTTTACAAAAATCAACCGGTTTTACCACCGTTTTCAAACATCTGGCAAACAAATTTGACGAATATAAAAAATAAAAGAAAAGCATACAGACATAATCAAAGTCTTTCTTGAATTATTACAGAAAAAAATATTAAAATCTGTCGAGAGTTGAAGAAGGAAACAGAGAAATACGAACGTACGATTTCGCTAATATTGCACAGGAGAAATCAGTCTGAGATGCAGGTGTCTCTTTCGCGCTCAATTGGGAAGGTTTGCGAGAGGGGTGGGACGGAAATAGATCGCAAAAACCTATTCAAATTATTAAAATTTTGCAGCCCGCGTTTCCTCTTAAGTGTAACACAATCGTAAACTTTTTGTCACTATCCACGCTATCCACTTATCACACAGTGTGAAAACGCGGGCATAGTTGAAGCTATATAACTGTAAAATATGAGCATCATGCAGCTATTAGTGATACGCTTATAATCATATATTACTGCCTATTGTCTGGTAATATGAGTCTGTCATGCTCACTTAAATGTCTTGCTGATGGTGGCGTTGTTTATCCGGTCGTTGGGTTCCCTATAATATGGTTGAGCTGACCGATGCGGATGTGCACGTCATGCTCGTGAACGGGTGCCGTCTGTCGGGACTGGTCAGCCCTTAACTGCTATGGCAATCCTAGAAGGCATATTTTTCTATTTGTTACTCTTGTGAGTTTATTTGTTACATTAACCTGCATAGTTCTCATTCTATTTCTCATACTACTGTAATGGAATTGTAATGAACTACTATTTTGAAAAGAGTATTCATGGAGTTCCTTGCCGGCTCTTCTCCATAGAACCTACCTTTTGGAACCGTGCACCTAGTTTTGACGTTTTAAAAGTGCCTGAAATCTGGTCTATTTGAAATAAAAAACTTTGACTTTATGGTATTCAGAATTTTAAGACATTGTTGATTTCTTGTTTACATTGTGCAGCTGATCTTGTAGGGTGATGTTAATTATTTTAAACGACTATAAAACTGAGAGGTTATGAAAAATTTGAAAAATTGGTGAATAGCTCGGATAGTGACAATAAAAACCGGCCAAGTGCGAGTTGGACTCGCAAATTTACGGTTTTCGGACATGCTATAAGACATTGCTTCTTGCCAAATTTTATGATTTTAGGTCAACGGGAAGTACCCTACAGGTTTTGATTCCCTTGCGAGTGTCAACATATGCGTCATAAACGGCCGCATCGTTTGATTGTGTTGGCTTAGAAGTTTGATTTTTGTCACAGCTCCAAGGGATTGCAGACCTGAGTATTTGATATTAATTTCAACTTGATGCCTCGACGCGTTTCTGAGAAAAATGGTCTTGACAGACAGACAGACGGACAAGGAAGTGATCCTATAAGGGTTCCTTTTGAAGTACTTCATCTTCTTCTTCCTGCCCTTATCCCACACTAGGTGGTGTCGGCACAACATGTATTTCATAAATCCATGTTGTTAGAGGTTTTGGCTTATTGTTTTATGACCGGCCGCCTGCCTGACGTCAACCCTCCTTGGGAATACTCGTTGCGCCCGTGCGGGTGATCCAATGTGCTTGCTGATATTATGCACTGGGTCAGTTCCACGACCCACTCATTCAGTTTTGCTAGGGCCTTTGGTTCACCGTTCACGTCCATGACTTTACATTTGTAGTCAACTCCGATTGTAGCTGAGAATGATGGATTGTAGTCTCCCGTTGTGAACGGTAGGATTTACCCACACCGCACTCACCGATAAAATAATTCACAAATTATATCAATGTACAAAAGCGAAAAATTTGAATTTATTAATTTATTATTATTTATATTTTTAATTTATTTATTCCTTTTGAAGTACAGAACCGTAAAAAGTGTATGATTGTTCTATACTTTACCTACCCATCAACCAGTTACAAGGCTTGCTCTTTATTGTGTTACGTTTTGTAAAAATGAATTTTAGTATACAAGGTTAGTCGGAAAGGAGGTACTAAGCCGAAAGGGTGTTAAAGTACCCATAATAATGGATAACTTTTGTTCTACAACTTTCCCCAAAACTCGATAGTTTAAGAGAAATAGCTTTTTAAAATTTTGTAAAAAATATGCTAAAATCTATTTGTCCATAGCTATGATCAGCTGTGTTTACAATTTAGGTCATATTTGGGGTCACGGATTAGAAAATTAATTTTCTGAATTCATAACTAAAGCAGGTATGTTTCTTTTTTGAAAAAATTAAAATAAAAATCTTTTCACATGCAAATAAAAATTATCGAATTTTGAAATTTTAACACTTGCTTTAACCTTTTGAACGCCAAAGTATAAACGCATCGTCGTACCCCCCACGCCAAGGTAACTATAATCCCATCGTATTTGTCACATATTTGTGACGTTGGCGTACAGGGCAAGCTTTCGTTTGTCACATATATGTGACAATGGCGTCCAAAAGGTTAAAACATTCATCAGTGATACTTTAAAAGGCCCGCGGCTTAGTAGCCCCTTTCCGACTAACTTTGTATAGAAACCAAAAAATGTATTGTTTTTGATGTATTCATGTAGATTTAGAATATTTTTTATATACAATAGGTGCTTAGAGTGTCACTAATAATAATTTTGCATTTAAACAAGTAAGGTACAAAGATTTATTATATTATAATTTTATTTTATATGTATATAGGTAAGTATAGAAATTTAACTTTTTGGACGCCAGAGCATAAATGCATCGGCGTACCCCCCACGCCAAGGTAACTGTAATGCCATCGTTTTTGTCATATATTTGTGACGCTGGCGTACAGGGTAAACTTTCGTTTGTCACGTATATGTGACAATGGCGTCCAAAAGGTTAAATGATAAAAATAATAATTTGATCATTACGCGAATATGCAAGCTATAAATTCCCTCGTTGGTCTAGTAGTGGCAAGCGCGACTGCTGATCGTGAGGTTCTGGGTTCGATCCCCAGGTCGGGCAGTGTTATTGGGTTTTTCCGTGTGGAATTCATCAGTAGCAGCCCGGAATTTGGATTTGTGTCCGGTTGATGGCAATAGGCTCGCGCCCTATTACATGGGACTTAAACATAACTGCGAAATGAGGGTGTAACTGTACACCTCTGCCCAACCCTTCGGAAAATACAAGGCCTTATGTTAACCGTGAAGGAAAACATCGTGAGGAAGCCTGCACACCTGAGAGGGCTCCATAAAGTTCTCGATGGTGTGTGTAGTCTGCCAACCCGCACCAGGCGTGGTGGACTAAGACCTCAATCCATTCTGAGAAGGAGGCCCTTGACCAGCAGTGGGACAGTAATGGGCTAATTACACAGATCCACAAAAAAAAAATGTTCAGCGGACTAGACCATGTCTATCTTATGTTTTTGGGGTCGCTGAGACCGAATCTGTGGTCCGTTTGACCCTATCAGGTCAGGGTTTCTCATAACCTCCAAAAATTTTATAAGAAACTTCTTGCCAAATTTTCGGAGGTTATGAGAAACCCTGACCTGATAGGGTCAAATAGACCACAGATTCGGTCTCAGCGACTCCAAAAACATAAGATAGACATGGTCTAGTCCGCTGAACAATTTTTTTTGTGGAGCTGTGTTATGTCATCAACTAAAGTGAAGTTTCACCATTTACTTGGAAGTCACCCTGTATTAGCTCATTGCTTGCCTAAAGCTGTACCAACATTTGCGCACGCGCAGGGTTCATGCAACCGCGCACGCGCACGGTTTATGCAACCGCTATTAACGCGTACCTAATTTTCATTTAGCGTACGTGGACGAAAGTTCCACAAGTTTTATGCTCAGAGCTTTATCATAGAGAATGGTGCTTGCGCAAGTGTTGGTACGCCATGTTTTTTTAGGTATTAAGATAAACTTGTAACGGTCAATTTAGCTCAATCATTAAGAATGTATTTATACTATGTATTTGTTATTCCTTTTGACCCCCAGTCGTTCGTCCCCATTAAAATATTATGATTAGGTAAATTTCAAATAAATCACAGTATATTTGTTTTAAGATAAAATGTATATATTTATAATATTATTTTATTAATATTATTATTTTCAATTTTTTCTTTCATGTTAAATGTCGATATCAAACCACGATCTATGTATCTTAATTATAATGAAAAATTAAACGTTTAATTTTAGTAGGGGACAACAGGAAAAAGAAGTCCTGTTCACCCCAATAAATTGTAGTGGGGGACAACAGGAAAAAGAACCTGTTCACCCCCAGTAGGGACGAAGGACTGGTGGTCAAAAGGAATAACCCCTATTTGGGGTGTGGCAAGGTGCGGATGATATTAGACGAAGTTTATTATGACTTAATATTTCAGTTCCACCCTAAATTTCAGTCGTAAAATACGGAATCAGTAATAACTAGTATATTAAATACATTTACCTGTCAAAATGTTATTGTCTACAAATAAAATCAAACGGGCGCAGCCAGGATTTTGTTCACGGTAGGGCAGACAGTAAATATATGTCTTTTCAATTAATCTGGCAGTGCAGAACGAGATTATAAGGCTATTTTACCCCATAACCTTATTTTTGATGTCCAAATAAGTATAGACGGAGCCTGGCATTGGTCTGCCTGTTTTGGGTTACTGTTCTGTGGACATGGGTGGCAAGTTGACTGAATCTAAACCATTTACCTATTATTTTCTGTGCCAGGGTGGGGCAAGCGCTCCATGTGCCGCACCATGCTACCCCGCAAATAGTGTAGATCCATGCATCAACTATTTTGCAAAATATACCTGATAGCCAGATGTTAATTTTGAACGTTTTGCTAAGAACATGTTAAATATTGGATAATTATACATTTATACAATGTAAATGAGAACATTTTCATAATGTGTCCGGTCCGGTCATCGTTTTCTGTGATAAATAATAAATTCGTTTTATTATAAAAGTAATATATAAGCAATAATAGTGCCTTAGTTGTTGGCATGTGGACCACGTCGTTTTGTCGGTAGACCTCACAAACTGATGAAACCAATAACCTATCTCAATACAATCTCTGGATTAAAGTCATGAAGGTATACAAGGTGTAAAAAGACCTTTCACTAAGCCGTCAACCATGCATTCAGTACATCAAACTAAGTAACCCTATGCAAAAATTATCGCTGGGAAACGACATTTTTTTGTGGGTGAAAAATTTCGTTTTACTGTAAAGCTCAATGTAACGCACTCAAAACCTGAGCTGATAGATGCAATGAGTAGTTAACGGGTAATGGAGGTATTTCAAGCACATTTGCAACCTTCAAAACTAGTATTTAAAAAAAAGTAGTGAAAAAGTTGGAACTTTGATCTCCAATATCTCCGTAACTAGAAGGTTCCCAGGCATAGTCCAGAACAAAAAAATCATCGCAATGAAGTGGAGAATAAGTGCCTTTCGGCTTCGTTAAGGGTCTTTTTACACCGTTTAGGTAAAATGGAGAGCACACTACGAAAACCATGGGGTCCTGGGTTCGCTCACCAGGTCGGGCAAAGTGTTATTGGGTTTTTCCATTAGGAATTTCTCAGTAGCAGCCCGGAGTCTGGATTTGTGCCCGGTTAATGGCAATAGGCTCGCCCCCTGTCGGGACTTAAACATAACGGCGAAACGAGGGTGTACTGAGACACCTCTGCCGAACCCTTCAGACAATACAAACCGTGATGTTATGTTACTACGAACACCTACTTAAAGTCAAAAAATTTGGCCTTGAACGTGAATTTTAACTTTGCTATTCTGTCTCTTTCCAAATACCCGACTAAGAAAAAGATAGAATATTTAGTTTCTAAATCTATCTCTTTCCAAATAGGGTGTTTAGAAAGAGAAAATACCAAAGTACAATTTAAGTCCATATGTTTCTATTTTCAGTAGGTGTTCGTAGTCTCAATCTTTACCTATATCTACATGATTGAAGTAGATTTTTGACAGAAATTCAATAAAAGTGATATCAAAAACCTACCTATATTAATCTGAAAGAGATTTTGGATTGGGATCGGTTTGTGGTTTTGGTGGTAAATAATTATATCAACTGTGGTTTTTAAATATAGGTTTTTTACTACTACATACTACGTGACCCGTTCAGTAGGGGTCTCCAAAATACCACGCTTGGTCACAGGGGCACTTGGTCATATACTACGGGCGGTCACCGAGGGGGGAGGGGAGGGGGGTACATTTAAAAAAAATGGGTCACGTAGTATGGGTACCTTCCCTAATACTAAACCAGGCAATATTTTTTGCTCTGGCAACATTAAATTGCATTACACATTCTGGCATTATTACGTTGTCAGTGCAAAAAATATTGCATGGTTTCGTAGAAATTCGTAATTTTCGGAATATTCCCATGTTCGTAATTAGGTTTATGCTAAAATAAAAAGCGACAGTGACAGCACGAAATTAACCTTTTAACCGCTTGAGTCGCATTTCTGCGACAAATATTTCCGAGCCCCTACCGCGCGTGTCGTATTTCTGCGACAGAAAACATGCATGTTTTTTTTTGTTCTATTTTCGTCCTATGAACTGCGTGGTACGACTAACACGATTATTCAATAGAGATAATGATTTACAACAATTACTTAAAAAAGTTTCATAGCTCTAAGTATTGAAAAAGCTTAATATATTTATTGTAGGTATTATTTTATCGATTCGTAGTCGCGCGCTAGGGGCACGGCAATTGATATTTAGCCACGCGCTTAACCTTTTGAACGCCAGAACATAAATGCATCGTCGTACCCCCCACGCCAAGGTAACTGTAATCCCATCGTTTTTGTCACATATTTGTGACGTTGGCGTACAGGGTAAACTTTCGTTTGTCACATATGTATGACAATGGCGTCCAAAAGGTTAAAAGGTTAAAGGCAACTTAAAATCGCGTAGCGTTTGAGTATTTAGCCATAAATCATATTGGAAGAATCAAGTTTACTGAATTGTCAGGGCGTTGTTGAAATTTGCAATGGTCTTCACGCAGCAACGCTTTGAAAATGTTTGGTTGCGTTGCTCAGGGTTGATAAAAAATATTCATGTTTTAAAACCACAGTTAGTATGGAATTTATATTATGTGTAAATAGTATTACTAATTCTGTAATATATAGTACCTATTGTTCAATTTTGACGAGTAACCAGTTTGCACGTTAAATATGTAATTGTTTAAATTTTTCAATAAATTTTTACACTATTTTATTGTTAATTTCATTTTGTTACAATACCGAGGTTTTATGATGGAATAGATCATCCCAATCTTAAGCCGAAGTAAAGGCAGAAATGGAGTTAAAGCGATGACGCACATTGACTTATTTGCTATTAAGTAGGCGCAATCCTCTAACCCCTCGCTTTCGGCCGTGGTTCTGTCCATGGTCGAGAGCGAGAGTGCGTGGGAAGCCGTCATCTCTTTTTGCGCGGAAGTGATGGCGACCAAAGAGGAAGCGGAGAGGGAGGTGTCTGCCCCCTATCCACGCCAGACGCACCGCAGAGCGGTCTCGGCCACCGTAGCGAGTGGCCTGCGGGTTAGGGATATCCGTCGCCTGACCAGTAACAGGCCCGAGGTGGCGGTGCGTCTCACAGGAGGACGTGGGGTGGGGCCCCACAGGAGAGGTCCGCAGCTACTGGCGGACCAAGAACTGCCGGGGTTGCGGTGCATGCATTTGCGAAACCCGCGGCCAACGGTCAGGAGGAGGAACGCTGTGGGTGCCAGCCAGTATGAGTCCGACATAACTCTCCGCCTTCACCGCTGACGTGTAAATCCAATACACTGTAACTCGAGTTAGGCCCGGTATCCACCAAAGCGGAGAGGAGACGAGACGAGATGTGTTTGAATAAACCAATCCGATTTCGTTATTTTGTTTTTTAATTAGTAGTTCCGAGACAGCGACACGCCGGCTTACGCTGAAAACCAGCGCCGTGGTTCCGTGCCTTCGTGCACGGGCCACGGCATTATGCTGAGCGTCGGCCGTTTCGCGCGGTAGTGGCGCATAATATATTTCTGTGCCAGTTATTTTATTTTTATAAAAAGCTATGTTATGTGCGTCACTCTCACGTGTATAAACGGTTTTTCTTTCTTCTTTCACATCTCTTCTCCGCTTAGCTTGGGTGGAAATGGATCAAGCGGAGAGGAGGGATGCCTCATTTTTCTATAGAATTTTGTGCGGCGAGCGAGCAAGCGGCGCAGCAGAGCGGAGAAGTGTCTAGTCGGGCGGCCTGGGGGCGCACGCGCTCTCGCACCCCGCACCCCATCTATCTATCGATCTCTCACAGCTCCTCTCCGCTACACTTCTCCTCTCTGCTTTGGTGGAAATAACCTGCCAGCTTCGCAGCACATCTCTCGTCTCCTCTCCGCTTTGGTGGATACCGGGCCTTACAATGTTTGGCCTAAATAGCGCTCATTTGATTATTTAGAGGCAGTTACATATCTCTATATTAATATTTTTTCATTTTATGGTATGTAGAAGGAGATATGAGCATATACAACACATTATGGTAAAGCAATAAAGATATTGAGTATTGTATTTTAGTTACACTTATGGTTTGTTATGGCATAACATTGTGATTGAAATTACAGTGTTTTGCTGATTAAGTTTACGCAAGATTAGTTGAAACCCTGGAGATCAGTGTTTTGGATTACCAAACAAACTGGAGACGTCGCGTAAAAATTGACCTACGACTTTGTTTTTTTAGTAATTAATTTTATTAATTATCGATATTCTACTACATTGTGTGTCGACAAAACTATATGTCTGATGCTTTATGTATTTTTTTCAGTGTTTATAAATATTAATGATAGATATAGGAGTCTGAAATTGACTCTGCGATGATTTTTCAGTGAACTACACCTGAGACCAATAAAATCGCACACCTGTTATTGGGTTTATTACTGATTTTTTCTTAAATCTAAAGACATTGAATAAAAATCATTTGGCAATATGAAATTATACATGCTTAGCTTTTTAATGTCACAAAATTAAAATCATTGACCTTCAAGTGACTTACCAAAACAACCATACACAAAATTCCCCGAATTTACTCGTTTACGCTGGCACTACTTGCACCCTTACCCGCAGGAATAAAGAGGTGGGATTTAAAAAAAAAATATTTAGTTGCCTACCGAAGGTCAACTTGATAACACCACTACCTACTGGAATCATACGGATTTACTGGAAAAACATAGATACTACGCCCGCAGAAGCCGCTCAAGTTATTGACTTGCTTGAAGCAGGACAAAATCAAAGTGAAGTTGCTCGACAGATAAATTTGAGTTGCTAATCCTTTCGACATGTATACCAGAGATTCCAAGAGACAGTTGGCTTCATTCGACGATCAGGATCGGGCCGTCGGCGCACAACATCAGAGCGTGATAACCGCTTTCTTGTGAAATCGACAGTTGAACGCAGTTGAACTGGAACACCAGCTTCATGAAGTTCACAATGTCAGTGTAAGTCGGTGGACAGTTAGAAGAAGATTGGCTGAAACAGGATTGACTGCACATCGACCAGCAAATGGTCCAAAATTGACCACAGCTCACCGACAAGCCCGACTACAATTTGCCAGGGAACATTTAAATTGGACGTATGGACAGTGGCGTGCTGTTATGTTCTCTGATGAGTGCAGGATGACTCTACATGGTCATGATGGATGCTCTAGAGTCTACAGAAGGTCATCAGAGCGATTTGCGCAATGCTGCATAAGCGAACGTGTTGCTTTTGGAGGTGGATCGTATGTGTTTTGGAGTGGCATAATGCTGGACACTAACACGGACATTGTATTCGTCACTGGGGCGAATACCGGCCCGAGATCGAGAGCTGACAGCTGTACAACTGGATAGTTGTGTAGTAGGACATGTGAGGCCGCTTGCGTGGTTTCTGACTGAAGAATTTCTCCTTATGCACGACAACGCCAAACCGCATGTCGCCAGAACAGGTAGCCACTACATGGAAGATGTTTAAATCACCGCGATTGAGTGGCCAGCTCGTAGTCCTGCCCTTAATCCGATTGAGCATGTCTGGGATGAGCTTAAAAGAAGAGTTCGGACAAGAAGCCCGGCTCATACGCGTCTCCAAGATCTTCAACTTGCCATTGAAGAGGAGTGGAACGCTATACTTCAAGATTTCGTTGTTAAATTAACACTGTCCGTGAAAAACCGATTAAGAGCTGTAATTAGGGCTAGGGGCGGGAATACACCTTATTAATAAACATTTTGAACAATAATTTTGTTTGATTTTCATTCTCTTAAAAGCGAAATTCAGTTTTTTACGTGTATATTGGGTCTTGTACCCTAAAACCCCTTATGTGTATTTTGTATACTATTTTCTGATGTCATTAGAAAGGTACTGAAATAAACTTTCAATGGGGTAGGCAACTGTGGAACTAATGGCGCCACTTTCGATTGTTCCACTGCAATCTTATTGGTTGCAATGTGTTTGACATTATTGACCTGATGGTTCTGATTGGTGGAATAACTAAATATGGAGGTGCTGCCATCTGCTTTAGTTTTGCGTTGCCTTCCCCATTAGTATCAACATTTTTTTCAATGTCACTTAATATTCTTGAAAGAAACAGCATTAATCGAAATAAGTCAAGGTGTGCGATTTTATTGCTCTCAAGTGTAGTTGTGGGACATTAATCACTACATAGTAAACAAATAAGTTTTTGTATATCTGTTACGTGAAGTGTCAATACGAAAGACTAGTCTATTTTTAACATGTATTCAACAATGTCATGTACACGCGCATGGCGAACCGGGGGCCGCGGGAGAGGCGCGGGGGCACTCGCGCAAGCCCCGCTGCCATTCCAGGGGGAGTCAGCTTTCTTAGCGGCCAATGGAAACAGTGGCATGAAAAGCAAAAACGAGATAGCGCTATACAAAAGAAAGTGATAACACGATCAGTGATGTCACATGCCCGATTGAATAGATACCCATCATTTCGGTAGCTGCAGATTAAAGATAATGAGCTGTGATGATTTTAATGTTCATTAAAATAATTTAAACCACTTAAAATTCTTATTTTGTGTTTCATTTGTCTTAAAATGCTGAAGAGAATTAAAAACTTAAAAATCAAATAATGATTTATGGTGTTTTTTTTATGAAATGGCCACACTCATTTGTGGTATGGCGGATTTGTTTATTGTTGTTTACGACAATCTGACGAAGAGAGTATAATTTTCTGTGAATCTAACATTTGTTTTGTTGTGATTGTTTCCAAATCGTATTTTCTGCCGGCTCTGCATTGTGTGTGAAGAATTGTTGCCGTAACCACTACGAGATAGACTCTACAGTGCGAAATTGACGCGTGCGTGTTATGTTGTGAAACCAATAAATACCGAGAGACTCCAGTGCAAAATTGTCAATTTTGTATTTACGAGATAGACTCATCTTATTTGTGCGATATTGACGCTTTAGTGTTGTGTTTTCCAACCGGCATTGGTTGAAGAAGTGTGAAGAATTTTACAGCATAAATGTTAAAAAACTATAAGTACTTAGCACAATTACTATATAGGCCTGAAACGGTTTTGTAAATTAAAAAACCACAAGTTTGTTGAAGAAGCCTCCAAACAAGCAATAAAATGAAAAATAAATATATTGAAACATGTTTAAAAACTTTGTTTTCTTTGAGTTCTATTAAGTACAGCAAATATTCATTTTGCAGTTTTTGCCAAACGAATATGTATTATAAGTAATGCATAATCATTAAATGAACTGCAAAATAAGAATTCGTTATACTGCCGCACGTTTCATAAACGCAGTAAGTAACATTTTGGGCAAAAATGAGTTAAATATGTGTATATTCGAAATCAATCCTATGGTGATTATGAATATATATTTAACTCAATTTTGTCCAAAATGTCACTTACTACGTTTATGAATCGCGCGGCAGTATAGGTATAAATAAATGTAAATAGTAAGTATGTACCTATCTATTCGTAATTCCCGCGCCTCACGAGTTGCTTATGTCATAAACTGGAGCGCTAGTGTGCTCTCGTGTAAGCTTCATAATTGTATGAAGTTGTCGTTCTTCTCTTGAGTATTATGTTCTGTGGTGCGTGTCAATATTAAATAATCGAATAAATTTGTATTTACTGAACTGAGTTCGTTTTCAATCATCTCCAAACAATCAGAGTGTTGTCTAAGATGGTTAATTAGGCGATTAAAGTCTTAGAAATTTGCGCGAAAACGTGAAATGGCTCTTAACCCATTGGACGCCGCGCTATGGACGTCGATGGTGTTCAAAAGGATAACGTGCTCTTTGAGGCACGGAGGGGTTTAGATGTGTAGTTTCAAATAAAAACGTTCAAATGTCACAATTAATTTATTTGTTAATAAAATATACCTTAAAATGTCATAAGTTGCACTTGATTCATTATAATTCTTTACATCATTAAATACTATCTTTCGAGAATTCTTATTATTATATATTTATTATTTTATTTATACTGATAGTTTAAGATCCCAGTATAGAATGACCTTCACCGAGCTGGTTAATGAATGAAAAGTATTTTATATCAAATTAAATATGTCAATAAATATATTGCAAATGGGTTGACTAAAAAAATTCAGTCCAGAATGTGATTAAATAATATTTTTTTTAAACATTTCACTGGTTTGGTTAGTAGCAAATTCTATATCAATCGAAAGTATGAAGCCTATAGAATATGCAAACGTTAGGTTGACTATTTTTTTCCCGTCACAACTCTTGAGTACATACATACATAAACTCACGCCTTTTTCCCATGGGGGTAGGCAGAAACTATAGAACGCCACATGCTACGACTCTTACATACCCCTTTCGCTTCATCCACATTCATACATCTTGTCATACACGCACGCCGGTGGAGAGTACTACGCACCTGACCTTTGTGAAGAACATCACCAATAACATCGATGTATGTCCTTCTAGGACGTCCTCTACCGGCGTTCCCATTAACATCCGCCTTATAAATTTCTTTTGTTAATCGCCGTTCACTCATTCTCTCAACATGGCCAAACCACCTAAGCATACTCCTTTCAATTTTCAACTCTTGAGTAGGCAAGTATAAATGCTGTGTTTAATATTCTGGACTGAAATTTATTAGTCGACCCATTTGCAATATGTATATTTATTGACATACAACGTGTAAAAAGACCCTTCACCAAGCCCATGCACTCAGTACACCAAACTAAGTAACCTTACGCAAAAATTGTCGCTGGGAAACGACTTTTCCTTTTTGGATGTAAAATTTCGTTTTGCTGTAAAGCTAATTGTAACGCACTCAAAACACTGTGCTGATAGATGCAATGAGTAGTAAACGGGTAATGGAGGTATTTCAAGTACATTTGCAACCTTCAAAACTAGTATTTAAAAAAAAAGTTGGAACTTTAACCTCCAATATCTCCGTAACTAGAAGGTTCCCAGGCATAGTCCAGAACAAAAAAATTATCGCAATGACGTGGAGAATAAGTGCCTTTCAGCTTCGTTAAGGGTTTTTTTACACCGTTTATTTAATTTGATATAAAATACTTTTCATCCATTAACCAGCTCGGTGAAGGTCGTTCTATACTGGGATCCTATACTATGAGAGTGGTGTCGATTCTGTTGTGCACAAACTAAACACAATTTAAGCTACAGCCATCTTATTCACTCTGATAAAATAAGAAAGAGACGGACATAAATAAGAGCTGTCAAATTAGGTTTGAACTAAAATTTCCATAAGTCAGAGCGTGTTGACTAAACACGGTGAAGTTCAAGGCGTAAACTAGTTTGACATCTGTAACTTAGTTCTTATCCTCAGAATAATAACTGTAACTACTTTTATTCCCGTTCTATCTTATAGGACGAAACAGGATGTGGGAATGAGATACATATCATAGCGGCTTCATAAGTCAAAATGATGAAAATATATTAAAAATAAATATTAATAAATATTGAGTTCAGTTGCTATTTTAACGAGCTATCTATGCTTTAGATTATTAAGGGTCAACTCATACTAGAGCAGAGTCGAAGCGCATCGAAGCGTCAATCTGAAACTTAACATAGCATATTCACCCTTATCTCCACAACATAATACACATATTTCTTCTGTATCGGAGCGCAACCAACACTGATTGGTTCTTCACTTTACTTGTGAAGAATTTGACGCTTCGATGCGCTTCGACTCTGCTGTAGTATGAGTTGACCATCTGAGTTTTACCTATCGCCGTCCTTTTCTCGCGCTGTCTATTAGTAAAAGATAGCAATAATATAATTTTAGTTTGGTTGGTGAACAAGAGAATCGGCTTCAATACAAATATTTGACACTCATTAGAACCTAATATTACTTTACGAGACGTTTTATCCTCGAAATACAATATACTGAGAATTTCATTAGTCCGCCAACCCGCGCGAGGCCAGCGTGGTGGACTAAAGCTAGGGCCGTCTCCACCAGGGGGAGCTAGGGGAGGTCAGGAGGTCGTGAGGCGGGGACCACACAGGAGCGGTCCACCAGCAGTTGGTGGACCAACACCTGCCGGGGTTGCGGTGCATGCGCGGGCCGAATCCCGCGACCCCAGCCATAGGTCAGAAGTAGGAACACCGTGGGTTTTTAGCCGGTAAGATTCCGGCAGACCCCCTTCCGCGGGCGAGGGACATCCATGAGGATTTTCCCATGATAAAGGCAACGGGCGCCGAGACATAAGGAAGGCCTCTGAAGGCGGGTGCTGAGGCTTTGACACCTTGGCCTGAGAAATTATGACTCAGTAGTCAGCTTAAACAGGTATAATAGCTGCTGAAATGTCTAAGGGGCGCCTGAGCTAAGTTCACTTTCCCAGATAACTCAGAGACGGCCCTGACTAAGGCCTAAACCTCTCATTCTTAGAAGAGGCCCGTGCCCAGCAGTGGGACAGTAATGGACTAATTATTATTATGTCCACTGTATAACTGTCTACTGCGCATGCGAAATTGAGCTTAAGGGATGACTTCCACTAAACGGCTCGGATCGGAAAGGATACGAACGGATGCGGCGACAGCCGATCGCGTCCGGCAGGATGTCGACGCATACGATCGGCTCCGTACCGTCGCTTGCGAACGTTGCTGCGCCTAGTCAAATAGTTTCATTCCTACCGTGTTGACAGCCGAAAGGCTCTGATCGGATACGACGACAGGCGAACGGAGCCTCACGCGCCCCGCAGCATACTTTCGGCTACGATCGCGTGTCGCGAAAGACGCCCGCGGTCAAGCTGCTGTGCGCGGTGCGGTAATATACACTCTAAATACTGTGTACACGATTTAATATCGTTTAAAGATTGTAAAATCCGTTCCGATCCGATGCGATGCGAGCCGTTTGGTGGAAATCATCCTTAAGCGTCAATAGAGTTCCCATTTTACTGTGCTTTCGCCGCTCTTATTAATCTCCATTCAATCACTCGCTAACATTTGGTTCAGCTGTCTTTTGGTCAAGTCCAGAGTTATGCATCAACGCAACGCAACGACACTACTAGACCAAACTCTCTTTCATCAAATAGTATACCCTTTATAACCATTTAGAACCAGGCGCATCTATTTTTAACTTTACCTTATCCAAACCTTTATGTCTTCTTCGTGTGGTTAGTGACTAACCTGGTGTCAGAGTGTATCTGTATCCCTCTGACTTGGCTTCACATGCCATCGAGAAATATCCCTCAAGCAGATGTTTTCCTTCACTGTTTTTAAGCAAGTGATAATTATACAATACGCACATGAATCCGAAAAGTCAGAGGTGCGTGCCTTGGGTTCGAACTCGAGACAGTCACACCACTAGGCTATCACTGCTGATCCAACCTTTACTAATTACTATGTTTAGTGTCCATGAACTCAACGAGTCTTTTAGCGGGAAATACTTTGTGGACGCGTTTCCTATGCGTGTATAGAGACGCCTTCTGCTTAAAAGTCTGGTTGCATATGTCGCAGCAGAGGGGTCGCTCCCCTGAATGTATGACCTCGTGTTGAGTGAGGGCCTTCTTGTCCTGGAATTGATAAAAATATTACATCATTAAACCGGACCGTTAATTCGATGCAGTAACTTGACAGATAGAGGGATACCAGTTTTTGATAAAAAAAGGTAGTGAGGTGAAAAAAGGAATGAATGAAATTGAATAAACTTAATAATGTACTTAGGTAACGTACCCATACTACGTGACCCGCTCAGGGGGGGGAGGGGGGTCTTCAAAATACCACGCTTGGTCACAGGGGCGTTGGGGGGGCTTAGGTTCTCGTCACGTAGTCAATACCCTCTAGGGAAATCTCGAGTTTTTTCGAGCTATATTCAAATATGGCGCGCAGAGTTTAGCGCTTTTTGAACTCACAGGTGGCAACACTCGTACATATGACTCAAATATTTCTTTTTTTAACTTTGTGTTTGCAAAAAATGATTTAAAACCATATTTATATATTACCACGTGAAAACTAGAGGGAGAGGGGGGTATTGGCATATACTACGGGTGATCACCGAGGGGGTGGAGGGAGGTAAAAAATAGTAAAAATGGGTCACGTAGTATGGGCACGTTCCCTTATATGCATACTTTTTATTAAATTTAATAACTAGTGGATCATAACACGATATATCACTATTAAAAATAGCCGTAACCACTAGTAACTACTGATATGACGTTTTTGAACCGTCAAATAACTGTACATAAGGTTAATTATTGTTTGGGGAACTCTTCAATTAAAGGCGGACTGTATTTATGATGATATGTATTATGATGGCACAGGAGCCCCTGTGGCTCGCGCGTATTAACGGTCACTGGCGAGGGCCGCCGCCTGTGGCGCGAGTGCGCATCGTACCGTCCCGCGCGTCTCGCCTCCCCCGCGTTGGTCTGCGTTCGGGTGCAGTCGCGCGTGAACAATTATTTATTTACTAGCTGTGTCCTCACGGCTCCGCCCGTAGCCTATGTTACTCAGTGATAATGTAGCTTTTTTGAAATCGGTCCAGTAGTTTTTAAGTTTATTCGTTACATACAAAAATCAAAAAAATACATTCATACATCTTGTCATACACGCACGCCGGTTGAGAGTACTACGCACCTGACCTTTGTGAGGAACATCACCAATAACATCGATGTATGTCCTTCTAGGACGTCCTCTACCGGCATTCCCATTAATATCCGCCTCATAAAGGAATGTGGATGAAGCGAAAGGGGTATGTAAGAGTCGTAGCATGTGGCGTTCTATAGTTTCTGCCTACCACCATGGGAAAAAGGCGTGAGTTTATGTATGTATGTGTATCAAAAAATACAAACATACAAAAATACAAATCTTTCCTCCTTATAATATTAGTATAGATTTAATACTTTAATGCACAATTATATATAATCCGGACTTAATGTCATAAGGCATTCTCTATCAGTCAACGAGTCTACGAGAACACAATCGTGAAGTACCTCTAAAGAATTTATAAAGATTTGTTTAAATTGAACTACTTTTCGTATTCGTTCTTTTCGTAAAATGGTTCACTACCCAACACTATTAGTTTTAGTATGGTATCATTATTTTGCTTCAAACTGTCAGGTTACTGCATCGAATTAACGGTCCAACTATAAACGGTGTAAAAAGACCCTTCACGAAGCCAAAAGGCACTTATTCTCCACTTCATTGCGATCATTTTTTTGTTCTGGACTATGCCTGGGAACCTTCTAGTTACGGAGATATTGGAGGTCAAAGTTCCAACTTTTTCACTACTTTTTTTTAAAATACTAGTTTTGAAGGTTGCAGATGTACTTAAAATACCTCCATTACCCGTTTACTACTCATTGCATCTATCAGCACAGTGTTTTGAGTGCGTTACAATTAGCTTTACAGTAAAACGAAATTTTTCACCCAAAAAAAGTCGTTTCCCAGCGACAATTTTTGCGTAGGGTTACTTAGTTTGATGTACTGAATGCATGGTTGACGGCTTCGTGAAGGGTCTTTTTACACCTTGTAGTATTTGGTGTCATAGGCGTATTCAGGGTGAGGCAGATGGGGCGCTTGCTTGCACAGGAAAGACTAGGTCTAGATTCAGTCAACTCTCCAACCATGTCCACAGAGCAATTACCCAAAATAGGCAGACCAATGCCCAACTCCGTCTATACTTATTTGGATCTCAAAAATAAGGTAATGGGGCTAAATAACCCCATTTTGCACTTCCAAAGGAGACCATTCATATTGAGCCCAAAATCGAGAGTAAACCAACAGATAAAGATGTTTTTAATCCGTTTGGAAAATCATCCTAAGCATTTGGTACTATGACACCAAAGCAGTAGAACTGTAGGGGAACGAGATATTGTGTTCCGCCTACGAAAAGGAGGATCCTCCTACCAGGCGGAGTCTTGTGCCTGGCGGGCCACTGCCCAACGGTTGATGTTGGGAACTTGTATATACCTACATAGGTATACTAACTCCGTGTCAAATCTTGATACCGCGATGCAGGATAGTTCGCATGTGGCGTGATAGATACCGCCACAGAACCATCATAATAGCAGCAACATAATTTCGAAAAATTTGGTTTCTCATACTTCTTCTTCTTCCTACCCTTATCCCACACTAGGTGTGGTCGGCACAACATGTATTTCATAAATCCATGTTGTTAGAGGTTTTGGCTTCTTCTTTTATGACCGGCCGCCTGCCTGACATCAACCCTCCTTGGGAATACCTACTCGTTGCGCCGTCGCGCGGGTGACCCAATGTGCTTGCTGATATTATGCACTGGGTCCCAAAATGATATGCTTGTCAATCTTATTGCCGACAACTAAGCAGACTATGTTTTTCTTGGCGGAGTATACTTTAAGTTACCCACTCATTCAGTTTTGCTGGAGACTAGAATTTGGTTTCTCATAAATTTGGCCAAAAATAAATGTAAACATCATATATCCATGTACACGGACGTACTTAGTGGTCTAAATAAGTCCATGTACATAGAATGGATATACAAGGTTAGGCAGAAAGGGGTACTAAGCCGCGGGCCACTTAATGTATCACTGATGATTGATTTAAAGAAAGTGTCAAAAATTCAAAATTCGATATAAAAATATCCATGCTAAATGATTTTTATTTTAGTTTTTTCAAAAATTCTTCATCCCCTGCTTGAGTTACGAATTGAGAAATAGGAGCTTCTAATCCGTGACCCTAAATATGACTTAAAATATAAACACAGCTAATCATAGCTGAGGATATAATAGAATTTAGCGTATTTTTCATGAAATCTTTGAACAGGTATTTCTCTTAAACTAATGACTTTTAGGGAAAGTTGTAGAACAAAAGTTATCCATTATTATGGGTACTTTAACACCCTTTTGGCTCAGTACCTCCTTTCCGACTAACCTTGTATAGTGTTGTTTAGTGTTTACATTTATTTTTGGCCAAATGTATGGGAAACTAGTACCAAATGCTTAGGATGATTTTCCAAACGGATTAAAAACATGCTTTTCCTTTGACTTTTGATTTCGAGCCCAACATTGTATGAAATCTGAATAGTCTCCTTTATTGAAAAGACAAATATTTACTGTCTGCCCCGCCCCGGACAATATCTTGGCTGTGCCTATGTTTCGTCTAGTGTTCCTTAAAAACATTGCAGTGATAGCGTAGCGGTTGGACGCTTGACTTCGACGCAGGAGAGTGCGGGTTCTAGTCCGCAACTCTGATAAATAATCTTTATTTTTGTAAATAAATTTGTTACAGGGACTTTTTAAGACTAGATGGTGCCGGCATTTCCTATCTAACTAGCCCAGGGGTCGGCAACCTTCTGAGATGGAAGAGCCAAAAGTTGCAATTTACAAAATTTCGCAGTTTTTAAAGAGCCACAAATAAAACCGTTTCAATATTATAGTATTTGCTTATACAGGGTGTCCTGTAATTAATGGATAACCTTGAAATGGCGTTCAGCAAAAATAATTACCGCTTAAAAAATATACAAAACGAAAATACATTTAGATATACAAGGTTAGTCGGAAAGGGGGTACTAAGCCGAAAGGGTGTTAAAGTTACCATAATAAGGGATAACTTTTTTTCTACAACTTTCCCCAAATCTCGATAGTTTAAGAGAAATAGCTTTTCAAAGATTTCGTAAAAAATATACTAAAATTTATCTGTCCATAGCAATGATCAGCTGTTTTTACAATTTAGGTCATATTTGGGGTCACGAATTAGAAAATTAATTTTCTGAATTCATAACTAAAGCAGGTATGTTTCTTTTTTTTGAAAAAACTAAAATAAAAATCTTTTTGCACGCAAATAAAAATTATCGAATTTTGAAATTTTAACACTTGCTTTAAAATAGTCATCAGTGATACTTTAAGTGGCCCGCGGCTTAGTACCCCCTTTCCGACTAACCTTGTAGTTACTATTATCTATCTCTCAGTAATAGTCAGTATATTTCAGTCATACTATATCATAGTACTCAACTATGGATCGATTGCACGATTTTAAGGGTTTTGATAGTAATTTTTTTTTCCGTATGGAACTAGAATACCGCAGCTTTACATTGAAAGAAGGTTGCCGATCCCTGGACTAGCCAAAACCAACTCAGTAATCAAGGTCTCTTTTTAACCGACTTCCAAAAAAGGAGGAGGTTCTCAATTCGATTGTATGTTTTTTTTTTAACGGACTACCAAAAAAGGTGGAGGTTCTCAATTCGATTGTATGTTTTTTTTTTGTATATTTGTTCCGCGATATCTTTGCTAATTGTGAACCGATTTTAATGATTCTTTTTTTGTTTGAAAGAGTATTCTTTCGAAGTGGTCCCATTTAAATTTGGTGAAGATCTGATGAAGAACTTCGGAGATAGACCGTTTGAAGTCGGTTTTATTTTTGTTAAAAAGTGATTATGAAGTCCACACATTGTGACATAAAAACTATGTGAGTGTAACAATGTAGGGCAACGTCTGGAATGGCCTTTTGAGGAAAGTTTCATAGCAGGTTTGAGTTGACCTGTCTTAACTGACAGAACGCATGCATCAGCCATCGTGTAGCTCACCTAGACAGTTTGGTTGACTAAAGCCGCTAAACTCTTCTCGTTCCGAAAAGAGTGTGTTCCCAGCAGATGTATTGTTTACGGAAGACGTTTTTGTTTTCTGAACACAATACGAAAGCCTCGAGTCAAGTAGCGGTCTCGATTTCCGATCTGTCTCGCGTTTCAGACGCGCCGCGAATCACCGACGAAATCGCTTACTGGTAGGATCTATACGGTCCTGGCTAGCTACCACCTGAACATTAAAGTCCGGCGCCAAGCAGTTTACGGAACGTACCTATACTGCGTGACCCGTTCAGGGGGGAGGAGGGGGTCTTCAAAATACCACGCTTGGTCACAGGGGCGGGGGGCTTAGGTTTTTCTCACGTGGTCAATATCTTCTAGGGAAATCTCGCGCTTTTTCGAGCTATATTCAAATATGGCGCGCAGCGTTTAGCGCTTTTTAAACTCACAGCTGGCAACATTGACGCACATTGAGCCAATTAATTTTCTTTTCGCAAAAAAATTAATTAAAACCATATTTATAAATTACTACGTGAAAACTAGAGGGGGAGGGGGTATTGGCATATACTACGGGTGGTTACCGAGGGGCGGAAGGGGGGGTAAAAAGTTGTAAAAAATGGGTCACGGAGTATGGGTACGTTCCCTTACTGTGTTCCGTCGTGTGTACGTGAGAGCCAGAGGGGTATAGGGGAATCCCTCTGTATCTCTGTTCCTTGTATTCGTGTGCTCCAAATCAAATCAAAAAATTTTATTTCACATAAACCAATACAGGTGCTTATGAAAAGTCGAATTTAGATGCACGGTTCCAATTAGTCGTTTCCTATGGAGAGGAGCCGGCAAGAAACTCCAACAGAGTACAATGATTTAGGATAGTGAGAGAACAAAGGAGTCCTGACCACAGACCAATGAGTAATGTAGTACAAAAATTAACAAATAAAATAAAAACTATATGAATAACAGTAATTTACAAACTAATAGATGCAGGTCCATCTGAGACCCTGTCTGCGCTTACCATGAAGTGAGATTAGGGTCAAACGCGACCAAGATAATAAAGATCTTAAGTAAAGAACTTACAGTGAATGCTTTCCCACACACTTGACAGACGTGGTTCCTCGGTTTTTCTTTCTTCTGCCCGTGAACTCTCATCATATGTTTCTCTACGTTCGCTCGAGAGGCTATGGGCTGTAAAGAAGTTAGGTATAGGTTATACACCAGTTCAGTGTGTCGCTATGACCAGTGATTGGAATAGGTAGAGCTAATGTGCTTAAAGTTCAAGGAACAGAAACGAAAAGTGGAGACTTCCTTACGACAAATTTCTTTTTCGGAATTTTATTTCCGAATGTCGGAACATTACTTAAGTGCAACTAAAATTAATAAAGTAAAACAACTATCGAAATCATTTACTGTCTCTGTTTAAAAAAAAAGAGCACGTTTTTTATTGTTTAAAAAATAAAGGTAATCTCCTTATCTTCATTTGAACGCCGTAAGTAAGTGCGGAAGCTAATTTAATTTTCATACCAGCTTTAATAGTTAGAACTAACAAGGTTAAGTTTTCATACCATTTATTCATTTTGATACAATTATTGGAACTAAAAGTAAACAGGAATCAACCTCAATAATTAAGATAGTTACCAATCTTAAGACTGAGTCAGAATATTATTTCCGAGTTTCAGAAAAAAATATTCGGAAAAAAAAATTGTCGTAAGGAAGTCTCCACTTTTCGTTTCTGTTCCTTGAACTTTAGGCACATTAGCTCTACCTATTCCGATCACTGGCTATGACAGTTGTGTCCTCGCCTTTAAGCCTTTGGCCAGACTGCAAACGCGGGTGCGGGGCGGGCGCGGTGCGGCGAGTTCAAACAGAAGAACTTCATTTGAGTGTCCATAGTGGGCACGCGGGCGCGGGAAGCGGCGCGGGCTACTTGGCGCGGGGAGCACGCGGGTAGCTCACGCCATAGCTCGTTCATACAAGTGGCCGCAGTGAGAGCGCGGGCGGCAAGCGACAACCCGCGCGGGAGCGGGGGATCTCAAACTAGTTAGAGCTGAACACGCGCGTTGGTGTGATGGCGTCTTCAAAATTAAATGTTGAAGAATTAATAAGTGCTATTCAAGCACGATCTGCACTGTGGATGTCGAAACATCGTTTTTTAGTAGGAATTTTCCAGTAACAATAAGTCTTCTTCATCCATATGATATTTTGACAAACACTGGACACGACAACGCTCAGAACGAAGCCACGCCCCACTGCGGACAGGTAAATCGCGCGCGTTCCCGCACCCGCGCCGCTCCCCGCACCGCGCTGCCAGTCTGGCCAAACACTGAGTATCAAGAGAATTATAATAAACAAAACATCACTCCTTGTATTCCCTGAAGGGTTCTGCAGAGGTGTTTTTAGTACTATGCGTGCCAAATAAGAATAGTACTGTCAAGACGCCATTTTGTTCCGCAATACTCGTGAACTACATTACCAAAGCGTAGTGTGCAAAAAAAAAAAAGAAATTATACTCAGTTTAATTATTTTTAGTTCACTTTTTTGGTATTTCTAATCTATTTACGCCAAATTAATTACACAGTAATTATATTATTATTATGGCGACATATTAGGGTGTCCAGTAGCATTTCGTGAAGTCAACTATATGTATTGGTTCATTTCTTTAATGAATACTGTTTTGAAATATTATTAATTTATCCAAAATTATCTATTTATGGAATTCAAGAAATAACATTTTATAAATATGAATATAAATAATAATAAAATCTATGAATAAAAATATATAACATTTATTTTTTCACCGTTTTTTTTTTGCTAGCAGTACTAATTTGACAGCTATCGTGTGAAGTTGTAGCAAGCGCGATCCTATTCTTATTTGGCACGCATAGTATAGTACCTTTCATCCACTCTTAGGCGGTATCCACACAGCCCGCCACTAGTTACACCTACCTTTTCACAAACAGGACACTTATGAACTGTCTTGCCGAGGTGTTGGTAGTTGAAGTGGTCCTGCATGGCCTCCTTAGTGGGGTAACCTTTGTTGCACATTGGACACGGGAACCTAGAAACATAACGGACAGCTGATAGTACACAGTACATATCGACGCTCGGCAGTGAAATCCTCGTAAATAACATTTTCTTCAAAAGCGTTTTATTTGTTCGTTCATCAAATCAAAATTCAGCGGGTAAGTCCGCTTCATTATTATTAAGATATTTTTGTAAGTACTTATATTATAATTTACCAACATATGGATGTACCTTGTCCGAAATAAATTTGATTGATTGATTGAAAATAAAATCATTTTTTTTTTATTTCACATAGACCAATACAAGTGCTTATGAAAAGTCGAATCTAGATGCACGGTTCCAATTAGTCGTTTCCTATGGAGAAGAGCCGGCAAGAAACTCCATGGTTACTCTTTTAAAAATAATATCTTTAACAATTTCAGTGGATACAGTACAATGATTTAGGATAGTGAGAGAACAATGAAGTCCTGACCACAGACCAATGAGTAATATAGTACTAAAAGACTTGAGTACAAAAAATTAACAAAAATAAATAAAAAAACAATATGAATAATAGTAATTTACAAATTTATAGATGCAGGTCCACAAAGTTCTCACATTTACAAAAGTGAAAAGGAAGCTAAACTATATAAAGCAATTGACATAATTAAATGTCATCAAAACTTAGCTAGAAAATCATTGTAAAATAAGATAAAGATATCTTGATAGTAATGATAGCAATAAAAAAATAAATAATCATAATTGAGGATAGTTAATAGACATACACATATGTTGTTAATGGGGTTCCAGGGAAGCCACATGTGCAAGAACTAATGCCAAACATCGTTAGATTGATAAACTCGTCATACACGTACTAGTTCAACAAACTTTCAATTCAAATACTTCTAAGCTATCTATGACGTACGATGACAAACTTGTATTAACAATTTACCGACCATTTTTTTTTGCAGGAGACAGTTTTTTTTTTTTAAAGTAAAACGTTGCCCCACACTAGGATTTCTCCTGTATCGTGGGTGCGTTTACAGACACAAATCTTCACATGCACAAACATCCAGACCCGGAACAACTATCTGTAGGCCATACAAATATTTGTTCCGTGTGGGAATCGAACCCACGACCCGCAGCGCAGAAGCCAATCGCTTAGCCACTGCACCAAACGTGTCGTCAAGTTATTACCCCCTCCTCCCCCTCGGTGACCACCCGTAGTATATGCCTATACCCCCCCTCCTCCCCCTCGGTGACCACCCGTAGTATATCCCTATACCCCCCCTCCCCCTCTAGTTTTCACGTATTAATAAAAAAAAGAAACATTTTGCAAACCGAAAGACGAAAAAAAAAATGGCTCGTATGTGCGTCAGTATTGCCTCCTGTGAGTTTATAAAAGGCTAAACGCTGCGCGCCATATTTGAATATAGCTCGAAAAAGCGCGAGTTTTCCCTAGAGGATATTGACTACGTGACGAACCTTAGCCCCCCCCACCCCTGTGACCATGCGTGGTATTTTGAAGACCTCTCTCCCCCCCTGAACAGGTCACGTAGTATGGGTATGTTCCCTTACATACTCCTTTCGGTTGTCTGTCCTTTCGGTTCATCCACATTCATTCATACATCTTGTCATACACGCACGCCGGTTGAGAGTACTACGCACCTGTCCTTTATGAAGAACATCATCAATAACATCGATGTATGTCCTTCTAGGGTGTCCTCTACCGTTTCCATTGACATCCGCCTTATAAATTCCTTTTGTTAATCGCCGTTCACTCATTCTCTAAACATGACCAAACCACCAGTACATTACTATCTACAATACTTTGTTATTCATTTTACAATGAAACATACAAACATCACGCCTGTATCTCTCGAAGGGTTGAGCAGAGGTGTATAGTAACACCCTCATTTCGCCGTTATGTTTAAGTCCCATGTAATAGGGGGCGATGGGCTGCTACTGCGGAATTCTAGGCGGAAATACCCAATAACACTTTGCCCGACCTAGAGATCAGACCCAGGATCTCAAGATCAGCAGTCGCGCTTGCCACCACTAGACTAAGGGATGATTTCCACCAAACGGCTCGCATCGCATCGTATTGGAAAGGATACGAACGGATGCGGCCACAGCCGAACGCGTCCGGCAGGATGTCGACGCATACGATCGGCTTCGTACCGTCGCTTGCGAACGTATCCGTTTCTGCGCCTAGTCAAATAGTTTCATTCCTACCGTGTTGATGTGTTCTATTTCCGATCGGATACGACGACAGGTGAACGGAGCCTCACGCGCGTCGCATCATACTTTCAGCTGCGATCGCGTGTCGCGGAAGACGCCCGCGGTCAAGCTGCTGTGCGCGGCTTGGTAATATACACTTTAAATACTGTGTACACGATTTAATATGCGATGCGAGCCGTTTGGTGGAAGCAATTACAATGAAAATAAAGGATTTTTGAACAGAGAGTACGTATTCACAGTTATATCATAATATAAAGTATTCATCTATACTAATATTATAAAGAGGAAAGATTTGTATTTTTGTATGTAACGAATAAACTTAAAAACTACTGGACCGATTTCAAAAATTCTTTTGCCGTTAGAAAGCTACATTATCACTGAGTAACATAGGCTACGGGCGGAGCCGTGAGGACACAGCTAGTACATAATAAAATGTTTACAAGGCGCTCGTGGTTAATTACCAACCGCGCGGATCATACGATTTGAGAGGTTAAGCTGAGCTTGCCACGGTCAGTCTGTGGATGGGTAACCGTTGGTTACACATCAAGACCCCTCCGTGCCTCTAAGAGCAAGTTAAACAGTCGGTCCTGTATGTTATAAGTATACCTATGATAGTCGTTACGGGTAGTCAGAAGCCCGAAAATCTGACAACTGGTCTAACCTTAGGATATCAGCATTGCCCAGTAATTGAGTTGCAGAGGTCTGATGGCAGTCGTTCCGTATAAAATACACTAATACCCCGCTTTACGCGACCTCGCACAACGCGAATTCGTTATAACACAATTTTTAATATTCGCGCTTATTTACCATTTATATCTATTTATTTACCATTACCGTCCATTAATCACGTGAGGATTGAAAGGGGGGGAGGGGGTTTAGCAAAAATCACGAAATATCACAAGGGGGGAGGGGGGTGTAGTTATTTTTTTGTCAAACGCGCGATTTTAAACCGAAAAGCGGCGTACAGTGTGACCTTGACTCGGCGTTGCCAGGCAACGAACGAATATGTTATATTTTTTGCATGATTAAAGCATTCCTTTAACATTATTTTTATGCCAGTCAAAAACAACCTGCAACCTTTCTGTCTAGACATTTTTGTCAAGGTCCTTAATTTCAGAATAAAATTAGATTATGCTTTATACCTGTTATTAAAGGTACAGGTATTAAAAAGAATAAGATTCTTTGTAGGTACTATAAAATACACGTAATTTTGGGTGGGGGCGGGGGGTTTAGTCTTAAACCGCACCACGTATCACCAAGGGAATGGGGGGGGGGGGGTTAAAAAATGCAAAAAAAATCATCACGTGATTAATGGACGGCCCCTTTACGCGATATATTCAGGCTTTGAAATTTTTGAAAATTCAAACAGTGATATTTATAGCATTATGAGTTTCCGGCAAGCAATACCAAACAATGTTGTTTACTACGAAAGACATTTGCAAGAACGCAAAAAAAATGCTACTCAAAAAACATAAGATAACTATTTCTCGTGTAATTCTAAGGATTAAATAAGTAAAAACTTTTCTGTAACAATGAATTGGCTGATTCTGTTAAATTTTTGCAATAAAAGCACTTTAATTATTTATTTCATCATATCTTTGTTATCTCATCATAACCCGTTATACGCGAATTTCGCTTAACACGATTTTGTCCGGAACGCATCCCTCGCGAATAGCGATGTACTATGCGTGCCAACTAAGAATAGAATCGCGCTTGCTACAACTTCACACGATAGCTGTCAAATTAGTACTGACAGCAAAAAAAAACTGAAAAAAAAAAGTTATTTTTTTTTATTCATAGATTTCATTATTATTTATATTCATTTTTATAAAATGTTATTTCTTGAATTCCATGAATAGATAATTTTGGATAAATTAATAATATGTGGAAGCAGTATTCATTAAAAAAATGAACTAATATATATGGTTAACTTCACGAAATGCTACTGGTCAGCCTAATATGTCGCCATAATAATAATATAATTACTGTGTAATTAATTTGGCGTAAAATTGATTAGAAATACAAAAAAAATTGAACAAAAAATAATTAAACTGAGTATAATTTCTTTATTTACTTTTTTGCACACCTTACGCTTTGGTAATGAAGTTCACGAGTATTGCGGAACAAAATGGCGTCTTGACAGTTCTATTCTTAGTTGGCACGCATAGTACTACTGCACTGGTATTCAGCCGCATCTGGTTAGACTGGAAACTGACACTAAACATAATTTGGAAAAGCCTAGGAGAGAAAGACTGCGGGCGGCGGGTTAGGGGACCCGCCGCCCGACCAGTAACAGGCACGAGAAGGCGGCGCGCTGTGTTCCGTGCGCGCCTCAGGGGCACGTGGGGCTCCACAGGGGGGAGGGGGGGGACCTGCCGGGGTTGCGGTGCATGCTGACGCGAATCCCGCGACCCCGGCCGTACGGTCAGGAGAAGGAACACCGTTGGATTTTAGCCGGTAAGAGTCCGGCAGACCCCCTTGCCTTCCCCGGGCGAGGGACATCCATGAGGATTTTCCAACGAGAAAAAAAAAAGAAGGGAATGACAGTATGGTATTATAACTTACTTGAATACTTGATCTGACGCATGCGCTCTCGAGTATTTGAGATGCGCTTGATAGGTCGCGAGGTGTGAGAACGTTTTGTTACAATCTTCACACTCGTATCTATTCTTGTTCTGATGTCGTTGTATGTGGTACTTCAGTTGGATGACGCGAACCATTTTGTGGCAAATCGAGCATTCTTCGCGAGGCAGCGGCCCTTCGTGGAGTCTGAATTGGAAGAAAAATGGTTTTAGCTTGGGTGATACAAAAAATTGATCAAGTGCGTGTCATACCGGGTTTCGTACCAACAAGTAAAAAAATAGAAACACTTTGTGTATTTTTTGCTTATAAGTAGATTATATCTAGGGAATGCAAAACCGGCCAAAATGAAAACCCGGCTTTTTCCGGGATTTGTATAAAAAAACCCGGTTTTCGGTGAAACCGGTTTGGAAATAAGTTTTCTTTTTACATACATACATAAACTCACGCCTTTTTCCCATGGGGGTAGGCAGAAACTATAGAACGCCACATGCTACGACTCTTACATACCCCTTTCGCTTCATCCACATTCATACATCTTGTCATACACGCACGCCGGTTGAGAGTACTACGCACCTGACCTTTGTGAAGAACATCACCAATAACATCGATGTATGTCCTTCTAGGACGTCCTCTACCGGCGTTCCCATTGACATCCGCCTTATAAATTCCTTTTGTTAATCGCCGTTCACTCATTCTCTCAACATGGCCAAACCACCTAAGCATACTCCTTTCAATTTTTGTCACTACATCATCTTTTAAACCGCAACTTTGTCTAATCTCTTCATTTCTCAATCTATCATTCAAAGTTACACCGCACATTTCCACGGCATTTATTCTACTTTCATGCCTGTTCTGCTACGACCAACATTCACTTCCATACACAAGCGTAGGTACCAACACACCATTATGGACAGCCAGTCGTGCCTTTTTGGACATCGACCGGCTAGCCACAACCGCATGCAAAGCACCATTTACTTAATTTCCCGCATTTGCTCTCCTTTCCACATCTTCGTCATTTTCTTTCTTTTTTTTAATTTTCTTTCTTCGTCGTTTTCTTTTTATTGTGTCTTATATATATTTTTAACCTGCTCGTAAAATACAGGCCGCCTACATCTTGCATCTTTTAAATTTATAAATAGAAATGTATCTTCCTCTTAGCCTTTTCCCAATTATCTTGGGGTCAGCTTCCAGTCTAACCAGATGCGGCTGAATACCAGTATTTTACACGGAGCGACTGCCATCAGACCTCCGCAACCCAGTAACTGGGCAATGCCGATATCCTAAGGTTAAACCGTTTGTCAGACTTTCGGGCTTCTGACTACCCGTAACGACTGTCATAGGTATTCGTATGACACCCGGGACCGACGGCTTAACGTGATCTCCGAGGCACGGAGGGGTCTCGATGTGTAACAAATGGTCACCCATCTACGGACTGACCGCGGCAAGCGCAGCTTAACCTCGCAAATCGTACGATCGGCGCGGTTGTTATTTAGCCACGAGCCCCTCTAGAAATGTATCTATTAAAAAGAAATACACTCGGAAACAAATAAAGAATAGTCTAACATCCTGGCTACTAAATCTATCATACGACGAAGCAGAAAAAGTGATTAGCGTTGTAAAATAATTTGTGCACGCATCTGCCGCTCTCACGTCTCTGTCTTACTCGCACTTGAACACCGTCAAACTCGTACCTACTCACACCTCACATTCACACACACACGCACACGCACGCACGCACGCGCACGCGCACACACACACACGCACACACGCACGCACGCACACGCACAAAAAAAAATATATCTATCTATTAAAAAGAAATACACTCGGAAACAAATAAAGAATAGTCTAACATCCTGGCTACTAAATCTATCATACGACGAAGCAGAAAAAGTGATTAGCGTTGTAAAATAATTTGTGCACGCATCTGCCGCTCTCACGTCTCTGTCTTACCCGCACGTAAACACCGTCAAACTCGTACCTACTCACACCTCACATTCACACACACACGCACGCGCACACACACACGCACGCGCACACACACACGCACACACACACACACACACACACAGAGAATTACATTTTAATTACAACGCGTCTCATAATTACTTTTATTCTATGTTTGGTTTTCTTTTTGTTTGTTTTACATAAATGTCTGAAAGCATACGAACATATCTGTTAAATGTAAACCCTTCGTATTGGTACCCAAGATACAGGCTTGCCTAGTTTGGGGCCAATGTGAAAACTCTGTAATTTCTTTTATTAATAAATTTTATTATTCCGTTTATTCCTTCTATATACATATTTTGTTACATTTTTAAATATTTCAATAAAAATCATAAAAAAAAAAACATTTAAAAATATAATTAATAAAAAAAATAAAAAATATTTATTATTTACATATTCAAAATAAGATAAGTAGGTACAATTTTAATGAATAGTATCAAAAAGATCAATTAAATATAATTAAGTAATTATAAGTATCACGCATGGATAGAAAGTATTATAAAATACTAGCTGTGTCCTCACGGCTCCGCCCGTAGCCTATGTTACTCAGTGATAATGTAGCTTTCTAACGGCAAAAGAAATTTTGAAATCGGTCCAGTAGTTTTTAAGTTTATTCGTTACATACAAAAATCCAAAAATACAAATCTTTCCTCTGTATAATATTAGTATAAATGTAGATAAAACCAATATTTTATATCACTGAAAATCTGGTATAAAATCAACCATATTATATACTCTTTATGTAATTATAAACTCTAATTTTTAAAATGAAACCATAACACTCTCAATAGCATCCGACAATAGCTGAGCTACTCAATGTTTTTCATAACCTTAATTAATATTGACGACACGTTTGGTGTAGTGGCTGAGCGATTGGCTTCTGCGCTACGGGTCGTGGGTTCGATTCCCACACGGACCAAATATTTGTATGGCCTACAGATAGTTGTTCCGGGTCTGGGCGTTTGTGTGTGTGAAGATTTGTGTCTGTAAACGCACCTACGATACAGGAGAAATCCTAGTGTGGGGCAAAGTTTAAAAAAAATAATATATATATATATAATATAACATACAAATAAGTATTTTAAAAGAGATCAATAATAACTGCAATCAGGTTAATTATACTTTGCTCTAATGCCTGACAACAAATGCATCGTTTTGACTGACATTGGTGTTGCGGTTTGAAAATAATAAAAAACTCGTAAAACCGACCGATTAAAATCGATTTTTCTAAAAGTAACAATCGATTTTAATACGTTATTTAAATGCTACAAATAATCGATTTTTGTAATAATGAAAAGATGTATGAATGTGGATGAAGCGAAAGGGGGTATGTAAGGGTAGCATGTGGCGTTCTAGTTTCTGCCTACCCCCATGGGCAAAGGCGTGAGTTTATGTATGTATGTTACCTGAGATGTGTAGCTAAGGTAGTTCTATTAACAAATCGTTTCTTGCAGTGATCACATTGTAATCCTTCTCTATGGTATCTCGCGACGTGGTTCTTGCGTGCGCGGGAGTTTCTGTAACAAAATAACATTATTTAATATCTTAACTGAGATTAAGAGAGAGAGAGAGACCCCTCCGTGCCTCGGAGAGCACGTTAAACAGTCATTCCCGGGTGTCATACGAATACCTATGACAGTCGTTACGGGTAGTCAGAAGCCCGAAAGTGTGACAACCAGTTTAACATTAGGATATCGGTATTACCGTTGTAGTGACGTACATATTATCATACGCGCGCATCACACATCCGGCCGCCGTGTTGCGCGTTGGGCCACCACTCCAAACAATGCGACCCCCCCGGCGGGCTGCGCCTGCACCGGCGACCGTACCGAGGAGCCACAACATCCCTGTGTCGAACACCAGCGGGCACTGACCGTTGGAAGCCCTGCCGCCCGTATGTAGGTGCCGCGCGCGACCCTACGTAAGCCTCGGCAGCGCCCAACCTGGATCGTGCCCATTGGTCCACCTTCGCCTGGGACTCCTGTTACCACCTCCACTCGTATGAATTCTTATATAGCGATGTGTTGTGATGAATAAATTATTCCAATTCCAAATTCTAATTGATCATCAGTGTCTCATTTACATCAACCTCTAAACCCTATTGCTGTGTTGCGGAGGTCTGATGACAGTCGCTCCGCGTAAAATACTGGTATTCAGCCGCATCCGGTTAGATGTTTGTCAAAATTTTAGGTTTTATTGTGTCATATGATAATCTATTTTTTTAATTTACAGGCCTTTGACGTGAGCTAAGATTGAGACAGCGATCATGTGCCAGAAGAGTAAGCCGAAAGTGGAGAAGCCAGAAAATAAGATAGGTGGCTGGATCACAGAATATATGAGCGAAACTGACATGCTGACCTGCAAGTACTGACTTTAAGACCAAAACGTTTTATTTTATCTTTTTTTTAAGTTAACGTTTTATTTCCAACTTTTCCGATTTGTTTTCTTAATAATTTTCTATTTCTCTGATAAGCAACCTTTTTTTTTATCTTGGAGAAATGCTCATGCATACTGCACTACCACGGGGCGGTAGTGCAGCTATGTGGGACTCAAACCCACTAAAACTCCACGGTGTCCTCCTCTACCGCTTATGGCGGGAACACGAGCACTCGTAAGCACTCATCCGCGAACCCACCGCGGCTGTCCGTCACCGGACCCTCCTCTGGGGAGCCCCCCCCATCACCGGCGCACCAGAACACATGGTACGCCGTGACCACCCCGGGGACCAAACTAGCACATGGGCGCCAGACTACCCCGTGTCTGGGCACCCTTGGTGCGACGGTTCAGGTTAGTGGCCCCGCCGCCTACCACTTTTCGGCCGCAGAGGATAGGGAGAGCGGCCTCTGATCAGTAGACTGGAGTTTGGAGTTGTGCCCGGTTGATGGCAATAAGCTCGCCCCCTATTACATGGGACATAAACATAACGGCGAAATGAGGGTGTTACTATGCACCTCTGCCCAACCCTTCGGGGAATACAGGCGTGATGTTATGTTGGGAAAGGGGTAGGCAGACCAACAGATATACTTACTTGAAGAACATATCGCATTCTAGACACTGGTATCCTTCTATCGTAGTCTTAGAGAGCAGTTTGCGTAGATCACCAGGTTTGGGCGGGGTCGCAGGTGCATCTTTCAATTTCTTTTCTTTCTTTTTTCTACTCTGGAACAAATATTTTTCTTTCAGAATTTGAGTTTAAGCCATCTTAACTAACAGTGAATTATACAAGGTTAGTCGGATAGGGGATACTAAGCCGAAAAGGTGTTAAAGTACCCATAATAATGGATAACTTTTGTTCTACAACTTTCCTCAAAACTCATTAGTTTAAGAGAAACAGCTGTTCAAAGATTTCATAAAAAATACGCTAAATTCTATCTATCCTCAGCTGTGTTGCATTTTAGGTCATATTTGGGGTCACGGATTAGAAACTTAATTTTCTGAATTCACAACTAAAGCCGGTATGTTCTTTTTTTGAAAAAAACTAAAATAAAAATCTTTTTGCATGCAAATAAAAATAACCAAATTTTGAAATTTTAACACTTGCTTTAGAATAGTCATCAGTGATACTTTACGTGGCCCGCGGCTTAGTACCCCCTTTCCGACTAACCTTGTATATTATTTCAATTAATAAAGGTATAGTATACCTTATCTACGTATTAATTTACACTTGGTATACAATACATTATACAAGGTTAGTCGGAAAGGGGGTACTAAGCCGCGGGCCACTTAAAGTATCACTGATGACTATTTTAAAGCAAGTATTAAAATTTCAAAATACGATTAAATTTTTTTCCATCAAAAATTATTTTTATTTTAGTTTTTTCGAAAATTCTTCACCCCTGCTTTAGTTATGAATTCAGAAAAGGGAGTTTCTAATACGTGACCCCAAATATGACCTAAAATGTAAACACAGCTGATCATAGCTGAGGATAGATAGAAATTAGCGTATTTTTTATGAAATCTTTGAACAGCTATTTCTCTTAAACTATCGAGTTTTGGGGAAAGTTGTAGAACAAAAGTTATACCTTATTATGGGTACTTTAACACCCTTTCGGCTTAGTACCCCCTTTCCGACTAACCTTGTATATTTATTTATTATATATTTATAACCTATGTCCTATATTTATAGTTGTTTAGTTATCCATATAGTTAATTATGTCGCAAATATCCATATTTATTTATTTTTTTGTGCCTCTCTTTTCAATGCTTTTCTCTTTGACCCAAAGGTTGACTGGTAGAGAATGCCTTGTGGCATTAAGTCCGCCTTATGTACCACCATTGTGCATTGAAGTATTAAATAAATAAATAAATAATAAAATACATTACAATATTTGGCGGTCCGCGGTTCGACCGTTCACGGTCCGTAAATGCACCAAGGCTCGCCTGTTGCTGACCGTTGATCTAGCCATTAAGTACGCGGTTAGCTGCCGCGAATCATTAGCCGGCCATACACGGGCGGCTTGAAGCAGTCAGGATCGACTGCTCGAAGCTGCGACTGCATAGTGAACTACAGACTTCTACGTACGTACATGCACGAACCGCTCAAGCAATAGGGTATTTGACTATAATTTTTTTATTAGAAATCTCAAAACTGTTACAAAAAGACAGTGAAAAAACCAATGAAATATTTAATAAAATGCCCAAGTTATAAACGATTGAAAATTGCTCACTAGACAGAGACAACATGACGCCACAATGACGTCATACCTTGCGATTTTCATAGTTATTTGACATCACTCCATACAATATCCGTTTTGCGCGAAAAGGACAGAAAATGCCCCCTCCACAAACTTCGCAAGCGTATAGCTCCTCTATTTTTTCATCGATTTTATTTATTTTTTCACATATCAATTTGTATCTATACCTTCTTTAAAATAATACTAAATTGTTGTACATTTTTAATCAAAATCAAATCAATCAAAATCAAAAAATAATTATTTCACATAAACCAATACAGGTGCTTATGAAACGTCGAATTTAGGTGCACGGTTCCAATTAGTTGTTTCCTATAGAGAAGAGCCGGCAAGAAACTCCATGGTTACTCTTTTAAAAATAATACCTTTAACAATTTCAGTGGATACAGTACAATGATTTAGGATAGTGAGAGAACAATGAGGTCCTGACCACAGACCAATGAGTAATATAGTACTAAAAGACTTGAGTACAAAAACTAACAAACAAAAATAAAATTTAAAAAAAAGCAATATGAATAATATTGTAGTAATTTACAAATTTATAGATGCAGGTCCACAAAGTTCTCACATTTACAAAAGTGAAAAGGAAGCTAAACTATATAAAACAATTGACATAATTAAATGTCATCAAAACTTAGCTAAAAAATCATTGTAAAATAAGATAAAGATATCTTGAGAGTAATGATAGCAATAAAAAAAAATAAAAAATATATAATCTTAATTGAGGATAGTTAGTAGACGTACACATATGTTTTTAATGAGTTTTTAATAGTAATCAAATACCCTATTGCAACTGCTTCGGGCGGTTGGCAGCACGGTGAAATTTCATCATACGGTCAAGCAGTCGCCAGGCATACACTGACTGCTCGAGCTGCCGACTGCTCTCGCGCAGTTACCTCCGCCCGCGCTCTTCATTCCACGTCGCTTCCTCCTCAAAATCCACGATTCTACTGATTTGAAATTGCCAACTACTCGAGCAGTTATCAATGGCAGCCTCAAGCTGTTGACTCTAGACTGCAAGAGCGGTCCGTGTATGTTGATCAGTAGGTAACTGCTCAAGCAGTCCGTGTATGGCGGGCCTAAGCAGTTTTTTTTAAGAAATGTGCTTCTGGGGTTTGTGGCTAATAACCAACCGCGCGATTTGCGGGGTAAAGCTGCGCTTGCCGCGGCCAGTCCGTGGATGGGTGACCGTTTGTCACACATCGAGACCCCTCCGTGCCTCGGAGAGCACGTTAAACAGTCGGTCCCGGGTGTCATACGAATACCTATGACAGTCGTTACGGGAAGTCAGAAGCCCGAAATGTCTGACAACTGGTCTAACCTTAGAATATAGGCATTGCCCAGTAGTTACTTAGTAGTAGCCCAGTTGGGTTGCGGAGGTCTGATGGCAGTCGCTCCGTGTAAAATACTGGTATTCAGCCGCATCTGGTTAGACTGGAAGCTGTCCCCAACATAGTTGGGAAAAGGCTAGGCAGATTGATTGCTCCACCACAGGGTGGAACGATGTGTGGTGTTCCTCCAACCAGGCGGGCTAGTGCACAAAGGTTGTTTTTTTTCTATTCGACTGCTTGTAGATGGTCTTGCTGATCGTTTCTACGTAACCGGGCAGTTATTGGCGAGACCTGAAGGGTCTCCAACCAAAGGGGACGAGAGTAAAATACTTAACCTAAGCTAACTACTACTACATCATGACTAGCTAGCAACAACAGCACTAAGGGCGACCCCTAATGGAGACCCGGACCTCGGCTTAGGGCGTTGCTTGCGAGAGAACTGGGAGGGAGACAGCTTGATGAGGGCTGAATTAACATGTGAACCCAACGGTTGATGTTGGAAAGTTGTATAATTATACTATCTGCGTGTCAAATCTTAATACCGCGATACAGGATTTGTGACATTCCATTTGACAGCTGTCATTGTTGTCACTGTAGTCTGCTAGACTATCGTCGTGCTGCGTAGTTCTCACGTGGCGTGATAGATGCCGCCACACTTCTAATACTAAGGGGCGATTCAAGTATTACGTAAGCACGAAAGGAGGGTGACGTCTTTGCTTACCTTATTTTTGATGACATGGGGGACGGGAGTGTCTAGATGATGATTACGTCAGCAATTTTTATTTATTTACTTATTTTTCTAGACTTAAAAACTGCTGCTCATGAATAACAATAAAGAAACCTGATCAGTTTAAAAAAAAAACCAATGTTTACGTAAGCATAGGAGGGGGGGTAAAAGCTTTGCTTACTTTTGCTGACAAGGGGGAGGGGTGGGTCACAAATTACTAAAATTCTGCTTACGTAATACTTGAATGGCCCCTAACCCTTATAAACCCTTGTTGGGTACAAGGCAGTGTCATAGCCAAGTTTGTTTATTAAATTCTTGTCGGGTGCACGACAGTGTCGCAGCCAAGTTCATTCTCCATAGTACAATACTAACCTTGTTACTTCCGACGTCTCCGATCTTGATTTGCGCGTTCGGTGTCTGCTTGCTCATGTGCGCTCTGACGTGGTGTTGCATGAGCTTGCAACTGAATTCAATATGGCCACATAGCTTGCAGCTATAACGCATGTAGTGCGAGTCTGTGTGGCTGGTCAACTTGCTCTCGTCTATGTACACGTAGCAAACTTTGCACGGAACTTGGCCGGGTTTCTGCCGAAAAAAATGAGAAAATAAAAATAAGTAAATGTTGGGGTACGGCGAAGCGGAGGTTATGTGTGTATCGGTGTTTTTTTTTTAATGTTTTTTTTTAATACATCATGTTATTGACTTTTTTTATCGTGGGGAAATCCTCATGGACTATCCCCTGCCTGGGGAAGACGGGGGGGTGTGCCGGACTCTTACCGGCTAAAACGACCACGGTGTTCCTCCTTCAGACCTAAGGCCGGGGTCACGGGATTCGCTATTGCATGCACCGCGACCCCGGCAGGTCTCGGCCCACCAGCTTTTCTGGTGGACCTCTCCTGTGGTGGGGTAATTGCTCCCCTGCCCCACTTCCTTCCGAGAGGCGCGCGCGGAACACGGCGCGCCATCCTCCCTGGGCCCGTTACTGGTCGGGCGGCGGGTCCCCTAACCCGCCGCCCGCAGGCCACTCACTACGGTGGCCGGAGATCGTCTCGCGCCCTCCGGCGATCATGTTATTGATCTATATCAATCTAGCACAACCAAGTCAGCACGCCGCAACGGTACTTAATGTATAATTTGCCGCTAATGTGACGTTAAAACTAAATTTGCCGCTCCACCAGGAAGATAGAAAATTGAAGGTTGATATGAAGCTAGCACCGCCACAGGTGCTATCTCGGGATCCTGACAACTTAGAGGCACAATTCCAACGGGATATTTTGCCGCTGAACCGTTAGCTAATTGCCTATTTTTCCGCTGCACCCAGAAGCAGGAAAATCGGTTGCGTGATAGCCTAATATCGAACTTTAGCATTTACAATCAGAGTTGGGGGATGCTGAAGTTTATTTATTTATTTTTCCAACTTGCATCTATCATTACAGGGTAACCTATTGCGATAGTGTACATGAATAAATTTATCTTAACTTATTATTAAAAACTAAATAAGTAACTTATTACAAACAATGCATTCTTTGTGAACTCGCTCAGAGACCAATAGAATAGGTCCGTGTCACTAGCTATGAGGTTGAGAGTGCGGAGTGCACGCGTCAGTGGCGCCTCACTTAAAAGATTGTCAGATGTTTCGGATGATGTACCGATATTAACTCATGCTATAAATTGTTCAGTTTTCATCGTGTTGTGTTAGCCAACATATTGCAAAATGATTATAATATTTCGCCTTTAAAAGCTATCTGATTTGTCACTAATTGACCGCTTATTTGTTATGCTGAAACTGAATTGGACGATTTATTATTCAGCGGCAAATTAGCGGCAAAATATCCCGTTGGAATTGTGCCCCTAAGTTGTCAGGATCCCGATATAACAACTTTGGCGGTGCTAGCTCGATATCAAGCTGGCACACCTTCGATTTACTATCTTCCTGGTGGAGCGGCAAATTTAATTTTAACGTCACAAATTAGCGGCAATATACATTAAGTACCATTGCGGCGTGCTGACTTGGTTGTGCTAGCCTGATATAGGTATGTTAGGGAAGAGGCACGCCGCGATAGCGGCGGTAAGACCCGTGATGGAGGAGTGGCTGGAGAGGCGTCACGGCGCCCTCAGCTTCCGGCTGACGCAGGTACTCTCGGGACACGGCTGTTTCGGGAAGTACCTGTGTCGTATAGGCCGGGAGCAGACGCCCGGTTGTCACCACTGCGACTGCCCCGAGGACACGGCGCTGCACACTTTGCAGGCGTGTCCAGCATGGGGGTCGCAGCGCCGCGAGCTAGTCGCGGCGATCGGCGGTGACCTCTCGGACCTCTCGCTTCCGGCCGTGGTTCTGTCCATGGTCGGGAGCGAGACTGCGTGGGAAGCCATCGCCTCCTTTTGCGAGGGGGTGATGGCGACCAAGGAGGTAGCGTAGAGGGAGAGGGAGGCCGCTTCTTCTCTCCCTTCTCGCGCTAGACGCACCGGGCGCCGGGGGGCGCGTGATGATCTCCGGCCACCCTAGTGAGTGGCCTGCGGGCGGCGGGTTGGGGAACCCGTCGCCCGACCAGTAACGGGCCCAGGGAGGATGGCGCGTCATGTCCTGCGCGCGCCTCTCGGATGGATGTGGGGCAGGGGAGCAACTGCCCCACCACAGGAGGGGTCCACCAGAAGAAGCTGGTGGACCGAGACCTGTCGGGGTCGCGGTGCATGCAACAGCGAATCCCGTGACCCCGGCCTTAGGTCAGAAGGAGGGACACCGTGGGGTTTTAGCCAGTAAGAGTCTGGCACACCCCCCCGTCTTCCCCAGACGGGGGATAGTCCATGAGGATTTCCCCACGTGAGAAAAAAAAAAAAAAAAAAAGGTATGTTAGGGAAAGCGAATCCCGTGACCCCGGCCTTAGGTCAGAAGGAGGGACACCGTGGGGTTTTAGCCAGTAAGAGTCTGGCACACCCCCCCGTCTTCCCCAGACGGGGGATAGTCCATGAGGATTTCCCCACGTGAGAAAAAAAAAAAAGAAAAAAAAAAAAGAAATAAAAAAAGGTATGTTAGGGAACGTACCCATACTACGTGACCCGTTCAGGGGGGGGGGGGTCTTCAAAATACCACGCTTGGTCACAGGGGCGGGGGGGGGGGGCTGGCTTAGGTTTTCGTCACGTGGTCAATATCCTCTATCTCGCGCTTTTTCGAGCTATATTCAAATATGGCGCGCAGCGTTTAGCGCTTTTTAAATTCACAGGTGGCAACATTGACGCACATTGAGCCAAATTATTTTCTTTTTGCAAAAAATAATATTTAAAACCATATTTATGAATTACTACGTGAAAACTAGAGGGGGAGGGGGGGGGGGTTATTGACATATACTATGTATGGTCACCGAGGGGGGAGGGGGGTAAAAAGTTGCAAAAAATGGGTCACGTAGTATGGGTACGTTCCCTTATTGGTGATGTTGTTCACAAAGGACAGGTGCGTAGTACTCTGAACCGGCGTGCGTGTATGACGAGATGTACGAATGTGGATGAAGCGAAAGGAGTATGTGAGGGTCGTAGCATGTGTTATCTAAAAGCGAAGACTTGTCATTGGCTCTCTGATTACGATGTTTACGTTATTCTAAGTTTAATTAGCTGTAAGTCTTCCATGTTTTTTCAGTTAAATAAATAAATAAATGTGGCGTTCTATAGTTTCTGCCTACCCCCATGGGAAAAAGGCGCGAGATTATGTATGTATGTAATATTATAACTGTTGGGTTGGTCAAGTGGTGCCAAACGCGACTACTAATTATGAGGTCCTGGGTTCGATCCCCAGGTCGGGCAGTCTTATGTGGTTTTTCCATTAAGAATTTCTCAGTAGCAGCCTGGAGTCTGGATTTGAGTCCGGTTAATGGCAATGGGCTCGCCCCCTGTGACGGGTGGTGGCTGACTGGCGGGGGTCCGGGGCTATAAAAGGTCGGGCGCACTGCAGATCGGCCCTCTCTCGCGCCGCTGCAGTTACCCAGTTAAGTGCCACACCTGCAGAAGACCTGGACTCCTCGCATTGTACGAACCACGCCCTGTTGTTCTCTTTGTACTCTTTGTAAATTCATAATTAAATATACAAGGTTAGTCGGAAAGGGGGTACTAAGCCGCGGGCCACTTAAAGTATCACTGATGACTATTTTAAAGAAAGTGTTAAAATTTCAAAATTCGATAATTTTTATTTGCATACAAAAAGATTTTTATTTTAGTTTTTTCTCAAAAAAGAACATACCTGCTTTAGTTATGAATTCAGAAAATTAAATTTCTAATCCGTGACCCCAAATATGACCTAAATTGTAAACACAGCTGATCATAGCTAAGGACAGATAGATTTTAGCATATTTTTTACGAAATCTTTGAAAAGCTATTTCTCTTAAACTATCGAGTTTCGGGGAAAGTTGTAGAACAAAAGTTATCCCTTATTATGGGTACTTTAACACCCTTTCGGCTTAGTACCCCCTTTCCGACTAACCTTGTATATAGTGTACGGTTACAAATGTTATTCTTTATCCTCCCGTAAGTACACGCCTGATAAATTTTATGTGCACATGCTAGTTGAGGGTTGACTCCTAAAGCCACCCTAAAGTGTTACACCCTATAACAAGGGACTTAATGAGGGTGTTACTATACACCTCTGCCCAACCTTATGGGGAATACAGGCGTGATGTTATGTGATGTACTTACCGCTCTATGAGCCGACACAAAATGGTCCTCAACTTGCTGCTGGGTGTAGAAGCCGATGATACATAGTTCACACTTATATACTGAACTCGCGTACTGCACCTTCTGTTTCGCTTCCTCTCTGAAACAAGACATGTTAATGTGATATTGGGCAGTTGGGAGAATGTTGCCCCACACTACAAGGTTAGTCGGAAAGGGGGTACTAAGCCGAAAGGGTGTTAAAGTACCCATAATAAGGGATAACTTTTGTTCTACAACTTTCCCCAAAACTCAATAGTTTAAGAGAAATAGCTTTTCAAAGGCTTCGTAAAAAATATGCTAAAATCTATCTGTCCATAGCTATGATCAGCTGTGTTTACTATTTAGATCATATTTAGGGTCACGGATTAGAAACTTAATTTTCTGAATTAATAACTAAAGCAGTTATGATGTTTTTTTTTGAAAAAACTAAAATAAAAATATTTTTGCATGCAAATAAAAATTATCGAATTTTGAAATTTTAACACTTGCTTTAAAATAGTCATCAGTGATACTTTAGGTGGCCCGCGGATTAGTACCACCTTACCGACCAACCTTGTAGAATAAGTTTTTTTATATAAGAGAAATATAAAGTTATTAAGAAAACAATGCGACTGCCCCGTTGGCCTAGCGGTAGCAAGCGCGGCTGGTGATCGTGAGATCCTAGGTTCGATCCCCAGATCGAAGCGTTATTGGGTTTTTCTATTAGGAATTTCTCAGTAGCGGCCTGGAGTTTGGATTTGTGCCCGGTTTATGGAAATAGGCTCGCCCCCAATGGGGATGGCAACGCAAAACTAAAGCAGATGGCAGCACCTCCATACTTAGTTATTTCCACCAATCAGAACCATCAGGTTGATATCTATACTAATCTATATTTCTATACTAATATTATAAAGAGGGAAGATTTGTATTTTTGTATGTAACGAATAAACTTAAAAACTACTGGACCAATTTCAAAAATTCTTTTGCCGTTAGAAAGCTACATTATCACTGAGTAACACAGGCTACGGGCGGAGCCGTGAGGACACAGCTAGTTAACAATAATGTCAAACACATTGCAACCAATAAGATTGCAGTGGAACAATCGAAAGTGGCGCCATTAGTTCCACAGTTGCCTACCCCATTACATGACACTTAAACATAACTGGCGAAACGAGGGTGTACTAAAAACACCTCTGCCGAACCCTTCGAGGAATGTAAGGCGTGATGTTATGTTAAGTAAGGAAACAAATCGGAAAAGTCGGAAATAAAACGTGTTGGTCTTAAAGGGATGTAAGTACCTGCAGGTCAGCATGTCAGTCTCGCTCATATACTCTGTGATCCAGCCACCCATCTTATTTTCTGGCTTCTCCACTTTCGGCTTACTATTCTGACACATGATCACTGTCTCAATCTTAGCTGACGTCAAAGGCCTGTAAATTAAAAAAAAAACATTTTACACAATAAAACCTAAAATTTTGACTAACATCTTCCTCCTAGCATTTTCCCAACTATCTTGAGGTCAGCTTCCAGTCTAACCAGATGCGGCTGAATACCAGTATTTTACACGGAGCGACTGCCATCAGACCTCCGCAACTCAGTTACTGGGCAATGCCGGTATCCTAAAGTTAGACTGGTTGTCAGACTTTCGGGCTTCTGACTACCCGTAACGACTGTCATAGGTATTCGTATGACACCCGGGACCGACTGTTTAACGTGCTCTCCGAGCCACGGAGTTGACTCGATGTGTGACAAACGGTCACCCATCCACAGACTGACCGCGGCAAGCGCAGCTTAACCTCGCAAATCGTATGATCCACGAACCCCACAATTTGACAAACTAGCAGCATCATTTTAACTCCACAAACCCAAGGCACGCACCTCTGACTTTTCAGATTCACTTGCTTAAAAACGGTGAAGGAAAACATCGTGAGGAAACCGGCATGCCTGAGAGATATTTCTCGACGGCATGTGAAGCCAAGTCAGAGGCCTATGGGCGGTATAAACTGTGACACCAGGTTAGTCACTAACCACTCGAAAAGAAGAAGAAGACTTACCCAATAGTTAGGTGTGGCATCTCTCCTTGGCTTCTGTGGGTGATAGGTTCTGAAGACACCAGGGCATCGGTCCCGACAACTATATGTGACATTACACCAGTCACCGGGTTCTCTAGCACTATTTCTGGTACTGAAAGAGTGATAAATGACTTTTACTTCTGTAAATAAATCTGTTACAGACACTTTTACAAGTCCATGTCGTCACCGGAAAGCCAATACTACTTAAGCGCCATTTTTGGCCAAAATGAGTTATATATATCGTTGGATTGGATTTTTCAAGTCCATTCCAACAATATATATAACTCATTTTGGCCAAAAATGGCGCTTAAGTAGTATTGGCTTTCCGGTGACGATGTAATGTATTTTTTAAGACTAGATGGCATTGTCACGGTCGCACGGTCCGAGTTATAATATTAAAAAATTGGAGTGCATGGTCTTCAAGGCGGGTACGAAGTGCCCAACTGTGGTTCCACCAGTGTTGCTCAATGGTATCCCTCTTAATCGAGTATACCAATTCAAGTATCTTGGGCATGTGGTTACCGAAAATCTTGGAGATGATGTAGACATGGAGAGGGAGCGCAGGGCATTGTCAGTCCGGGCGAACATTCTGGCCCGCAGGTTCGCTCGATGTACAGACGCGGTGAAAGTAATCTTATTCAAAGCGTATTGCACATCTCTGTACTCAGCGAGCCCGTGATTCAGATATACCCAAAGGGCTTACAATTCTCTGCGCATCCTGTTTAACAATGCCTACAGGGCGCTGTTGCGTCTGCCGCGTTTCTGCAGTGCGTCAACAATGTTCGCTGAGTTGCGCATAGACAGCGTTGACGCCACCTGGCGCAAAAAGACAGCTTCACTGCTAAGCAGATTGCGTGGGAGTAGTAACAGCATTCTGAATGTAATAGGCAATAAGTTAGACAGCCCACTGGTGTGGAGCCTCACCCAGAGGCCTAAGTCTCTCTTAGTTATTAGGTACTAACATAGTTTTTACGTTCATACTAACAATATAAATGTAAATCAATGTAATGGATCAATTGGTTGTCTGAATAAATAATTTTATTATTGTATTTCCTATCTGACTAGCTCTGAGAAGGGAAGCCGAAACAAACTCAGAGATCAAGGTCTCTTTTAAAGTCCAGACATTGTGGTATAAAAACTATGTGAGTGTAACAATGTAGGGCAACGTCTGGAATGGCCTTTTTAGGAAAGTGTCATAGCAGGTTTGAGTTGACCTGTCCTAACTGACGGCACGCATACAGCAGTCATCGCGTAGCTCAAACCTTATGTGTGAATAACATCACGCCTGTATTCCACGAAGGGTGGGCAGAGGTGTATAGTAACACCGTCGCCGTTATGTTTAAGGGTGAATATTCGACATTTTTTAACATTATTTTAACAAACCATTCTTCTCCCGGGTTGTTAACGTTATAGTATTGTCAGATTGTTTTTATTCTTGTCTTATTGTTTGACGGCAGCGGTATAGTTTCAGTTTTCATTATCATAATTATAGTATTAAACATCTGCATTCTTAACTTTGGGATGATGCTAATGACGTTCTCAATTTTTGTTAATATTTTTCGAATATTCTCCCTTAAGGAAAGAAATTTATAAGGTGGATGTTAATGGGAACGCCGGTAGAGGACGTCCTAGAAGGACATACATCGATGTTATTGGTGATGTTCTTCACAAAGGTCAGGTGCGTAGTACTCTCAACCGGCGTGCGTGTATGACAAGATGTATGAATGTGGATGAAGCGAAAGGGGTATGTAAGAGTCGTAGCATGTGGCGTTCTATAGTTTCTGCCTACCCCCATGGGAAAAAGGCGTGAATTTATGTATGTATGTATGTATTCTCCCTTAAGTCCCATGTAATAGGGGGCGAGCCTATCGCCATTAACCGGGCACAAATCCAAATTCTGCACTGCTACTGCGGAATTCCACACGGAAAAACCCAATAACGCTTTGCCCGACCTAGGGATTGAACCAGGGATCTCACGATCAGCAGTCGCACTTGCCACCACTAGACTAACAAGGCAGTTAATAATATACAGGGTGTAAACGAAATCATGTAATTCCTTCAAACCTCGTGATGTACTGCTGACATAGATTAACACTGCACGGGATACTTTTGGATTCAATAAAAAAAATTTACAACAAGTAAACATGTGTTCTTAACGTGAGGCAATTTAGCGCCCCGAGTTAAATGACCACGCGCCGAGCGCTAGCTGCGCAATTCGGCCGGGGCGCTAAAATGCCTCACATTAAGAACACATGTTTACTTTTTGTAATTTTTATTTTATTGAATATAAATGTATCCCGTGCTGGGTTAGGCTGAGCATCCACCAGAGCAGTGCTAAGCACCAATAGAATCACTTCATTTACCTAGCTTCGCTCTGCGCAGCTCTGGTGGATATGGGTCTAGCAGTGCGAGGTTTTTGTTCATACAAAACAAGCGAGAAATGTGTTGCGAGGAATGTGTTGCTAGGAATATGTTGCTAGGAATATGTTGCTGGGAATGTGTTGTGAGGAATGTGTTGCTAGGAATGTGTTGCAAGGAATGTGTTGCGAGGAATGTGTTGCAAGGAATGTGTTGTGAGGAATGTGTTGCTAGGAATGTGTTGTGAGGAATGTGTTGCTAGGAATGTGTTGCTAGGAATGTGTTGCAAGGAATGTGTTGCGAGGAATGTGTTGCAAGGAATGTGTTGTGAGGAATGTGTTGCTAGGAATGTGTTGTGAGGAATGTGTGGCGATGAATGTCTTACGAGGAATGTGTGACGCTCCCGCCACGGCTCATTTGTACACATTACACCGTCACCCAAAGGGTCACACCGTTTCACATCCTCGCTACACATTTTCGCATTACACATTTTCCTCGCACAGCTCTGGTGGATGTCCAGCCTTAGTCTATGTCAGCAGTACATCACGAGGTTTGAAAGTCAAAGTCAAAGTCAAAGTATTTATTTCAATTAGGCACATAAAAGGCACTTTTGAACGTTAAAGTTACAAAGAAAATAGAATTGATTCTAGTTGCCCCTTCCAAAAGGTAGTTTCGTATGGAGAAGAATGGGCAAGAAACTCCACCGTTACTCTTTTAAAATGTCTTACAATATTTTGTATAGGTACATTAATTATACAATTATATGTGAAGACGATGCACCTAGAATAAAATTACTATACCACAAAAGGTAAAAAAAATAAAAAATGAAACAATGACATATTAATTTATGTGATAGGTACATGGTGCTCACATATTTACAAACATTGCAAAAGTATACGTTTTCCCAAAAAAAAGAGAAGAAATTGAAGAAATTACATGACTATTTACACCCTTTTATATTAGTATTTTTAAAACACAATTTCTTACCTTCCAAGATCTGGTCATCTATATCCAGGATGTTACTATCACTCACAGCCTGAGCGATATCGTAATGTTCACTCTTAACACTCTGCGCGTGAGTACTTAATATGTACTGCTGTTCTTCTGGGGCCGCTGAGAAGTCGAAGTATATCTTATCGTACTCTGTTTTCGTCTCCAGTTCAAGACAGGAGAGTGATTGGGACATGTAGGTGTGGTCCATGCTCTGAAATAGAGAAGATTAATATTAGGTCCCCACCTATGAAATCAGCGTTTTGTATGGAGAATTTTAAAGAAGTTGCATTTTTCATACTAACATTTTCTTAATTTATTTAACAACTATGAACACTGATGTTTTAAAACTAAGATAACGTATGCCACTTAGATTATGCGACAAAAATCAGTTTTGGCTAAGTTAAAACAAAAATAGTGGTCATTTCTGCTAACAAAAAGAGGAGGCATTTTTAAGTTATTTTTTATGTTTAGAAAACTATAAATAATAAGGTTTTTTTACTATTGGTAGTTGTCTATGATGGTCATTATTCGATATAATATCAAGCAATTGATTAATATTTCAAATCATAGAAGTGACGAGGTTCTCTATTTGTGAGAAAAAAACGCCAATTTCACAGGTAAGGACCTAATACTATGCGTGCCAAATAAGAATAGGATCGCGCTTGCTACAACTTCACACGATAGCTGTCAAATTAGTACGGACAGCAAAAAAAACTATGAAAAGAAAAATGTTTTATTTTTTTATTCATAGATTTCATTATTATTTATATTAATTTTTATAAAATTTTATTTCTTGAATTCCATAAATAGATAATTTTGGATAAATTAATAATATTTGAAAACAGTATTCATTAAAGAAATGAACCAATATACAAGGTTAGTCGGAAAGGGGGTACTAAGCCGAAAGGGTGTTAAAGTACCCATAATAAGGGATAACTTTTGTTCTACGACTTTCCCCAAAACTCGATAGTTTAAGAGAAATAGCTTTTCAAAGATTTCGTAAAAAATATGCTAAAATCTATCTGTCCATAGCTATGATCAGCTGTTTTTACAATTTAGGTCATATTTGGGATCACGGATTAGAAAATTAATTTTCTGAATTCATAACTAAAGCAGGGATAAAGAATTTTTGACAAAACTAAAATAAAAACAAAAAAAATTCATGAAAAGAAAAACCGAATTTTTAAATTTTAACACTTTCTTCAAAACAATCATCAGTGATACAATAAGTGACCCGCGGCTTAGTACCCCCTTTCCGACTAACCTTGTACATCGAGACCCATCCGTGCCTCGGAGAGCACGTTAAACGGTCGGTTCCGGGTGTCATATGAATACCAATGACAATTGTTACGGGAAGTCAGAAGGTCTAACCACGGGTCTAACCTTAGGATATCGGCATTGCCCTGTAACTGGGTTGCAGAGGTCTGATGGCAGTCGCTCCGAGTAAAATATTGATATTCAGCCGCTTCTGGTTAGACTGGAAGCTGACCCCAACATATTTGGGCAAAGGCTAGGCAGAAGATAAAGCCTGGTTTTCACAGGCCCAGGTTTTGATCACCCAGTAGTCAGCAACTGTACATTCTGTTGTCTATACAGTACTGTCACTTTTTTTTTTTTTTTTAAAAAACGTGCCCCACACTAGGTTTTCTCCTGTATCGTGGGTGCGTTTACAGACACAAATCTTCACACGCACAAACATCCAGACCCGGAACAACTACCTGTAGGCCATACAAATATTTGTTCCGTGCGGGAATCGAACCCACGACCCGTAGCGCAGAAGCCGATCGCTCAGCCACTACACCAAACGTGTCGTCAGTCTTTCCCGACGTGTTCTCACTACTGAGTCAGCAATCTGCATAGGAGACAGCAGTTCACAGCTACTGTGTTACTAGTTCTGGCGTAATGTCTCACGGACCCAGTAGCTGCTAGACAGTAACTGTCCTTCACTGTCCGCCAGCTACTATGCCTGTGAAAACTAGGCTTAAGATTTACGCACCTCTTGGGATCTACTAAGCGCCAGCACTCTCAAATGCTCTTGAGCACTGTGCACTTGCCATTTGAACTTATGGAACCTCTTCATCAGAGCCAGACACTCCCAGCAAACAAGCCGTTCTATCTCTGGTATTGACTCACCAAACTGAAAAAGAAATAAACATGAACATTTTAATTTAAGTGCATATTACACTATTCGATTTTTAGGAAATCTAATTAGGAAATCGGAAGGTGTGGATGGAGTTAGTTAGATTCCGATTTAGTGCGATTGGAAGGTCCCGATCGAAGGTTCCTAAATTGTTTACGATTTAGGTAAGTGTAATCGCATCGCTACGATTTAGAGCAGTGTTGCCATATCGGATTTGTAAATTTACAGCGGTTTGAGTATATGCTTACAATATTTTAGTATAAAAATACAGTATATCATAAAGTTAAGAGCAAAGCGAAGAGCAATAACAAGTATATATGGAAAGTACATAATGATAAAAAATATATGTATACATTTTTTTCCCTGAATTTCTCAAAGTACTCTATTTCTGCATTATTTTTGGGAAAAATACTATATTTGATCAAAAAAAAGGTGGCAACCCTAGTCGTCGCTCCGATTTAGAATTCAATTTAGTGTAGTGTGATCACTAGCTTCTAACTTCCTAGTTAGAGTGTTCCTAATTAGATTTCCTAAAAATCGAATAGTCTAATAAGCTTTTTAATGACATGATTGGTGTGGTGGGCTGAACGAAACGGGGCACTGCCGAACTTAGAGGTAACCTACCGTGAGAAACGCATACACTGTGTGGTTTAGGCACTGCTGAAATGCCGCGGACATGTATTTGTAACTAGACTATTCCCCGCGGTTGCACCCGCATCCTAGGGAAACTACTTGATGTACTCGGAGAAAAAGTATCCTATGTGTTAATCCAGGGCACAGTCTACCTGAGTGCCAAATCTCATCCAAATCCGTTCAGCTGTGTTTGCGTGAAAGTGTAACAAACATCCAGACATACAAACTTTCGAGTTTATAATATTAGTAAGGATTAGGGAACGTACCCATACTGCGTGACCTATTTTTTACAACTTTTTATCCCCCTCCCCCCGTCGGTGACCACGCGTAGTATATGCCAATACCCCCCCCCCCCCTTCCCCTTTAGTTTTCACGTAGTAATTCTTAAATACGGTTTTAAAAAAAAATTGCAAAAAGAAAATTATTTGGCTCAATTTGCGTCAATGTTGCCACTTGTGAGTTTAAAAAGCGCTAAACGCTGCAGGCTGCAGGCCATATTTGAATATAGCTCGAAAAAGCGCGAGATTTCCCTAGAGGATATTGACCACGTGACGAAAACCTAAGCCCGCCCCCCCCCCCACCCCTGTGACCAAGCGTGGTATTTTGAAGACCCCCCCTCCCTAAACGGGTCACGTAGTATGGGTACGTTCCCTTAGGTTACAACGCAGGATACGGAGCACTTCTTCTTTTGGTGTGGTTATTGTCTAACCTGGCATCAGAGTTTACACCGCCCATGGACCTCTGACTTCGCTTCCAAGGCGACGAGAAACATCTTTCAGGCCAGTTTCCTCACGATGTATTCCTTTACCATTCTAAGCAAGTGATCATTATACAATACGCATATGAATCCGAAAAGTCAGAGGTTGAGTCTGAACTCAAGACCTATGACTTGGCAGTTGGTCGGTCACACCACTAGGCTATCACTGCTAAGGGAACATACCCATACTACGTGACCTGTTCAGGAGGGGGAGAGGGGTCCTCAAAATACCACGTTTGGTCATAGGGGCGGGGCGGGGGTGGGGGGGGGGGCTTAGGTTTTCGTCACGTAGTCAATATCCTCTAGGGAAAACTCGCGCTTTTTCGAGCTATATTCTAATATAGCGCGCAGCGTTTAGCGCTTTATGTTTATAAAGCGCCCCTGTGAGTTTTCACGGGAGGCAACACACGCACATACGAGCCAATTATTTTTTGTCATCTTTCGGTTTGCAAAATATTATTTTAAACCATATTTATGAATTACTAATATATAAATATGGTTTCAAATCATTTTTTTGAAAAACTCGAGATTTCCCTAGAGGATATTGACTACGTGACGAAAACCTAAGACCCTCCCCCCCTCCCGCCCTTGTGACCAAGCGTGGTATTTTGAAGACCCCCTCCCCCCCCCCCCTGAAAGGGTCACGTAGTATGGGTACGTTCCGTAAAGTAGAATTACATACATTTGACAACTTTATTTAAAATATATCCCATGTCATATTAAAACTACCTAGTCTTGCCAAAAATATTGTCACGAAGATTTTTTTTTTTATTTTATTGCAAATAATGTTTATTACTTTTACAGTGTGTTAGTTTAATACATAAATATAAAACAATTTAAAATATAAAAAGCTTATTCGAAGTGGTCTCCATTGGCTGCAATACAGTCCTTTAAACGTTGAGGCCAGTTATCAATAGAAGCAGGCACTCTTTCCATGGGAAAATTCTTCACTGCCAATCGTATGGATTGTTTTAAGGACTCCAAAAAATTATCATGGCGTTTAGAGCAAGCCGTACTCTCTAAAACTGACCATAAATCATAATCCATCGGATTAAGATCGGGACTAGACGACGGCCAGTCTTCAGCTCTGATGAAGTTCGAAACATTCACTTCCAACCAAGACTGCGTGGACCGAGCTTTATGACCCGGCGCCGAGTCTTGTTGGAAGGACCATACTTGGTTATTGAACATGGTGTTGTTAAGGGGCTTAACTACCTTCTCAAGAATGGTATCCTAGTACACTTGTGCCGATGTTTTGATACCTTTTTCACAAAAATATGGCTCATTCACTCCTTCATAGCTAACACCCCACCAAACCATCACTGAAGTCGGATAATGCCCACGTTGCACTCTATCGACTAATTGGGAAGCTTCCTTAGAGCTTTGAGCATAAATACGGTCATTATGTTTGTTAAAATGTTGCTCAATTGTAAAGATTTTCTCATCCGTAAACAAAATTTTTCTGTGACCTCCCTTTGCGTACCGCTTTAGTAGTTGTTTCGATTTTACCACCCTATTCTTTTTTAAATTATCAGTTAAAAAATGACCAGTGCTTCTCTTATAGGCTGCAAGTCCTAAGTCATCTTTTAAAATACGCGACATGGTTCTGGGTGCTATCATCATCTCCCGAGATAAAATCTTTTGCTTTCGGACAGGATTTCTTGGAATTCTTTCCCTTACTGCTTTGACCACCTTTTTCGTACGAACACTACGTGGACGGCCAGATCTTTTTCTGTCACAAACAGAGGAGGTCTCATTGTACCTATTAATAGCCCGGTACGGTACACATCCATTTGACTAATACCAAGGGTATGGAGAACTTTAAAAATTGCATTTGGCTCCATACAAACTTTGTGTAATGCAATCACAGCGATTCGGTTCTCTTTATCACCCCACTCCATCTTAATATCGCAAAATATTGTACAATGTATTGGCGCCAAAATTAGAAAACTCATTGAACAATCGTATAAAAATGACAGATTCCAAATTCAAATGTAATATCTTTCTTATTTTTAATTGTAACAGTATTTATGGCCAGACTAGGTACACTTAAAATTTGCCATGTTGGTCTAGTGGTGGCAAGCACGACTGCTGATCGTGAGGTCCTGGGTTTGATTCCCAGGTCGGGAAAACTGTTAACGGCAATAGGCTCTCCCCCTATTACAAGGGACTTAAACATAACAGCGAAATGAGGGTATTACTATACACCTCTGCTCTACCCTTCAGGGAATACAGGCGTGATGTTTATGTGACAACTTTTTAGTCAATATTTCTCATGTCATATTAAAACTACACTTAAAATTCTCTCAAACGAGCGCTGATTATTAATATGGGCCTTCGTGCCACATTTCTTCATCATCATCATCAACCTACATCAGTCTGCTAAACATAGGCCTCTCCCAAAGCACACCACTGAGCCCTATCTTCGGCTCTCCTTCTCCAGTTGCTGCCAGCTACCCCACGTATATTGTCGCTCCACTTCGTCGCAGGACGTCCTACACTACGTTTGCCGATTCGCGGTCTCCACTCTAGAACTCGTCTATCCCAACAGTTATCGGTTCTGTGGCAAATATGACCAGCCCCAGTGGGCTAGTGAGTAAGTGGCAGTCCACTTACTCACTTTATATTACTCACTTTATTCTCTGACAAAGCGATTGGCTGCTAAAAATGGGTCTGGTTTTTCATGCATGTGAGTATTTATCTGTAAATTGACCTAATATTGTAAAAGTTTTAAAAAAATAATATCGTGTATAATGTGTAGTGCAGGTGGGATTCGGTTTGATCCCTGACTTTTCGAACTTATGTGCAGATAAGAATTTGATTATCATTTGTGTTAATGGTGAAGGAAAAACATTGTGAAGAAATATGCACACCTGAGAGCTCTATAAAGTTCTCAATGGTGTGTGTAGTCTGCCAAGTGGACTAAGGCCTACACCCTTCTCATCCTGAGAAGAGGCCTGTGTCCAGTAGTGGGACAGTAATGGGCTAATAATGTATGTATAGTGTAAATTGTAGCGCTAATTCAGAGAGGTTATGGCCGAATATTCAGCGCTACGGCCGAGAGCATTGCCGGGTATTCGGTATTCACCCAGATAATTATTAATTTCATATCTTATTTACATAATTATCTATTTACTTGAAAATCTGTCGTAGTAACGTAGGTAGTTTATACCATACTACATCACCTAATGATAGTGTGATCTATAGATTATAAATTGTATCAATAAACATGACAAGAAATATTTGGAACGATTCCCGCGCACATAAATATAATAAAATAAAGTTATGCACGCGATGAAAGCCAACCATTATTCCAAGACATTCACTGTGTGACCTTATTTTTACGTAACACGTCATTAATCCAAGTTTTAATATAAAAAATTACAATAACATTTGAACTCACCCTATCGCCCGCGAAATCGTACATAAGTAAACGGAATATTTGATAAACTTGCGGAGAATTATTCAAATCAAATAGATCGCGGTCGCTACTCAAACAAGCACTGCACACCGTCCTATACCCAGTATCCACATCCTGCTCCATTTTATTTACTATAAAACTTTTCAATAACTTAATCAAAACTATTTATTTGTTATGATTAATTTTCGTATCACAACAAAAAGTAATACTCCCATGTAAAATAGACGAAAATTGATGAAGAACGATTCACTGCACTGCGACACCACAAAATGGCTTCTTTACCTAGTGTTGCTATAGCTAAAATTGATTAACCTTTCCATTTAAAGGCTGTGAGCCGTTATTATTAATGATTTTTAATATTTTCTAGGAAATTATGGACTATCGTAATATATAATTTGATTAAAATTAATAACAGAAAAATACTGAGTAGTTTTTAGCTTTGCAAAACTCAATTTTCGATGAAAATATTATACGTCAAATGGTGTATACTGACAACAATTTTCGACTAAAAGACCTGTATCTAGACATTTCAATTTTTATTTCCTCTTTTGACAGATACCAGGGAAAATAAAAACAATCGTTCGGAAATAATTCGGGGATGATCATAGACATTCTCAATGATGATACGTAGTATCCTAATATATCCAATAGTTTGTGGTAGTATCTCAATTAGTGAACCCTTGAACTTAGACGAAAATTACTTTTATTAGTTCACTACCACCGCCTCCTGACAAACAAAGTGGATAACCCAACCACGTTGGAGCGGGTGGGCCTAAAAGGCGTACCGAGTCGGTTTTTGACAGGTGAAGGCGTTGAGGGTCCTCGTCGACGGAGGGAACTGTTCGCGGCACCACCGGGCGTGCGCACACGTCGAGCTGCTGCTGCACCCACTGCCCGAGCAGTCACACTGCTGAACTATTTGCTCACTCAGCACATTGATCTCGATATCTTCCATGATAAGCCATACCAAATTTGTAAATATATATATCTATGCTTAAGTAAATATTGTCTAAGTCAAAGTTTGTTATAGTTGTTAAATTTTTATTATTGTTAGTATTAATTAAGTATTAAATTAAAATGTAAGTGATTTGGTCGTAAGTACTGTTAACTTATATTTTAAAAAATAAATAAATAGTCTATGTGTTAATCACAGAGTACTTTTAATATAGGAAAATGTAATGTAATTGTAATGAATGGTCATTCATTTATTTTAATTTGACTCACCACACCTGATGCATGGAATTTGAAATCATTTTCTCGCAAAAAACATAATCAAATTTCCAAATGGAGTGATGGTGGATGTACTGTATACAACTAACAAAATTCCTGAAAAAATCAAAAAGATGAAGGTATGTATGTATTTATTTCCTGCAGACAAAAACGAATAGCTTGAGTCAAGAGAACCAATAGTCTCAATCAGTTGCAACACCACTTGCTTCAATAATATAAATTGTTCAATATTATGATAACTTCCAATGCTTAACAGCATCACTTTTCATGGCTTGGTCATACAAGTATCTGCATTATTTACTCAATAGCCAATACAAATAAATCATCAAACAACCATGATATACATTTAAAGCTGGTTTTCATTCTTCTTTCCACTCCTCTTCACATAAAGGTATTAATAATATATTAACGGTGATTTACTTTGTTTTAGGTGAAGAACTGCATCCGAGTATGCAGTAAAACAGTATCAACCATCTTATCCTACATGATTAAGTTTTGTATGTATGTAATTTTAAAGTTTTAAAATAAAATCTTTAACAATTACCTATCTTTGTATAATCTAATATTCCTTTTCCTGAAATAATACAGTAAATCAATAAATCAATAATGAACACTTTGCCTGCTGACATCAGACAAGAAGATAGTAAAGTAAAATTCAGACATAAACTTAAAAAACATTTATTAGAAACTATTTATGTGATATTAAGTTGCATATAGGTTATAGATGTACCTAATTATGTTTTACTATGTAATAGAGTCTCGACGATCTCACAGTTAGACCTCGTTCGCACGAGAGCTTTTTCAACGCGCGTTAAAAAAGCGTCCAACGCCCGCAATAGAAAATTGCGTTAAAAAAGCGCTATCATGTGAACACATATACGGCTTGCCATTTGTTGTATTAGAACGCTTTTTTTACTCGCGTTTAAAAAGCTCTCGTGCGAACGAGGGCTGAAACTGTGTAAGCAGTTTTGTGGGGCAATGTACCTAGCTTTAAGAATTTTTTAAGTGAATAAATCGTCATTAATTCAATTCAAATTCAGCAAAAATATACAGCTCAAAAGAGCAGTACTCCAATCTAAAATTCACAAAATATTTAACTTCGCTTAAAAGACTTGTATTCACGCCAGTTTATCCAAAACTGAACCTCCGCAAAAGAAGTATAAAATTCGCGAGTCTTGTGAGGTCCACACATGACGAAAATGTTCGTTTTCTTGTTCGAGAGAGCTTCGTCTGATAGTATATCCCTTTGTGGTAGTTGGTGAGAGTACACGGAATGTAAGCTTGTAAAAATTGATCTGAAAAGATTATCTGTGAACCTGTGCTGCCAATTAAAATTTGTCGATTCCCCGCGTCAGTGTTGTCAATTCCCCGAAATTCCCCGCTTCGCTTGATTTTTCTTCTGTTCGTTTGTCTGTAAGTCTGTAAGTGGAGTGGGACGACTTTTTTTTTTTTTTCATCATCATTTTCTGCAGGTGCGTAAAAAATTAAAAATACCATTTTATCCTCCAGCGGTACTCGGCCGACCTTTTTTTTTTAGCTCCCTCTTCTGTCTTACCTGTAGCTGTTTAGCTATTTGCAGACGCGAAACCTGAAATATTAGAACTTCTGCCAATTCCCCGAAATTCCCCAATTTTGTTCATTCCCCGCTCGGACCCCCAATTCCTCGCAAATCGGGGATTTTCCCCGCAATTGGCAGCACTGCTGTGAACTCAGTGGTGACAGTGACAGTTGGTGACAGTTGTTGTTACAAAATAGCACCAAAAATTGGTAAACAAGACAAACACGTAAACTGTTATTTTAATATTTATCAATAAAAAATGGCAGAAACTGAAACGAAAATGTGTCGCATTTGCCTAATAACTAATGAAGATAATATTATTAGTGATTCATCGTGTTACGCTAAGTTCTTCACTCAAGTTATGTGTCTGAAAGTAAGTATTATGTCGGAATAAATAATATTATGTCGAAAGACGAGTTCTTTTGTATTATTATCTACAATTTTTTAAATTTTTTTCTGTTGTCACCACTGAACCTTAAAGTCCCCGGCTGTATGATCAAATCTTCTGCTACTTAATATAAAAAAAAAACATTCCGATTTTCCCAATTTTTTTAATTTTTTATTTCAGAACTTCAATGGAAAGTTATGGCTATGCATTTGGTGCAAAGCCTCTTTGAAAAGAGCATTGGCTTTGTTTACAATGGCAATGGAAACGGAAAAAGCGCGTCGGGATGAGGTATTATGACATTACCGTACAAAAATAAATATTAATCTAAATATTGTCACCTCGTTGGTCTAGTAGTGGCAAGCGCGCCTGCTGATCGTGAGATCCTGGGTTCGATCCCCAGGTCGGGCAGTGTTATTTGGTTTTTCTATGTGGAATTCCTCAGTAGCAGCCCAGATTTTAGATTTGTGCCCATTTGATGGAAATATGCTCGTCCCCTATTACATGGGACTTAAACATAACGGCGAAATGAGAGTGTTACTATACACCTCTGCCCAACCCTTTGGGGAACACAGACATGATGTTATGTTTTGTAAAAATTGTGTTATCACAATCAAATCACAGTCATCATACTGGGCAGGCCGATTGGTCAGGTTCAGATCTACGACAATGCCACTAGTTTAAAAAACTAAAAAACACACTTTTATCAAAATTATAACTGAAGAATCCTTTATCCACCTCCTAGCTACATCATCAGATCAGCTCCAAAATACCAAATTATAGTATTGTCATCCGAACTACATATACATACAAAGTTTCATTTCGATACGACAATTAGAAGTAGGTTAAAATTGACTTCCAAGATTTTATTACATTGTTAGTTAGTTACAAGTGAAGCTAATATAAAGCGTGTAAAAAAAGAAAAAAAACGTATTATTTCAACTTACACCAATATCAACTTTAAATATATGACAATAAAGTTGATTTCAGAATGACATAAACAATTGAAAATTTTATTAAACTAAAGGACATGTTATGAAATGGGCTTAAAATAATTTTATTTTTGAACCGCTATCATGTGCGGTTTTTCTGATAGGGAAAACTGTCTAGGACGTGCTTACAAAAACATGTTTTTTTTTAAAAAGCACCATTATTTAATTATAAAACATTTAAAATCCTGATATTTTTTTTGTTAAAACACTAATAAACTGATAAAAAACTTAGAAATAAAAATCATATATATCATTTTTGAAAGCATAATATTTATCCTAATCTTAAATTAATATTAAACGGCTTAAATTAAAATAAAATCAATGAATTAACTTAATGGTTTGGATGTATGGCATTGATTCCCTTGTCTCAATAGAATAAATGAAAATATTTACTGTATGTCAGCAAGGTTGTCACTTGTCATTGTCAGTAATGTCATCAATGTCTAATCATGTCAAAGTTGTCGCACAAAATCGCTATCTATTGTTGTTAAAAGCCAGGTCGAATAAAAAAAAAACTCAAAACAATGGTACATAGTCAAAAACACAGGAACCACAGTCACAATAACAGACAACAGTTGAATAAGTTGAATTGAATTTGACTTTTTGACAATGACTGACGTTGACAATGACAATAAATGTCATCCAATAGAAGTGTTGCCAGAATTAATAATTATGGGTTAACAACTGTGGGTTGCAACTTTATTTTTTAATTCTAATTATTTAAATTAAAAAAAACAAGAGAAGTGTGCTTTTAAAAAAAATAAAAAATATATACGAAAGCTCCATATTTTATGTACTTTCATAAAAAAAAATATCTCTTCTCTGTTCACAGCCAAAGCCCAGCTTCCATACAAAAATATAACATGTCCTTTACTTGCAATGTAAACTGAACTTTGTGTAATGGTATTCAGGTTTCAAATCTCAAAGTATGTCTAAACTTCATTTAAATATGTGAGGTGGATGACTAAATGTAGTGGTACAACTTGGGAGATGTCTATGTCCAGCAGTGGGCTAGAATAAGCTAAATAGAATTTATTTGCTAATTATAATTAATTATTTAAATTATTAGGTATGGTACAAATCAAAACACAAATTATATGGGTAGTAAAGCTCCGATAAATAAATATAAAATGAGCTTATTAAATAAATTATTATGACTGTGTTATTTACTAAGTTACTGAAGTCTTTTTTTTTTCTTATCTTTTTTTTCTTTTGAAGTGACAGCGTCTAATAAAACGATGAACGCCGACAGCATGCACGAAAAAGCGTTACTCATTGTCACGTTCCGTCTGAGGCGAGCGTGCGAGCAAGACCGCGGAACAAGCAATAGAGAGGCACGATGTTTTGGTATGACGTTGTCACGTTAAACCATCGCCCGTAAACCGACTTTACAGACGACCAATTTTTTTTATCTGCTTTAATCCAACTTCGGGCTGCTACTGAGGAATTCCGCACGGATAAACCCAATAACACTTTGCCCAACCTGGGAATTGGATTCAGGACCTCATGATCAGCAGTCACGCTTGTCACCACTAGACCAATGAGGCAGTTTTAATCATAATTAACAAGATAATATATTTTATTATTTTTCAGATAACCACAGACATTCAAAATGATTCAAAAAGTTTATACACACTAAATTATATCCATAATTCCCCTATAGACATACCACCTGTAATAAAATCTAAAATTTTCAAAGAATTAATTGATCCGCTTCATGAAATACAAACTGAAGCTGAAATACCACTAAAAAGCAACAAAGAATGCAATGAGAATAAATTAAAAGATAATATCGACGAAGAAACAAATGAGATTTCAAATTTCGAACAGGAATCCATATTTGATAACGAAATTCCAATAAGAAAAAGAAATAAAAAGGAGTTAAACTTGAATGAGTTGAAATTCGAAGTAGAATATTTGAATTTGGAAGAGCAGTTGAAAGAGGTTGAAATGAAGAAGGTTAAATATAAAGGTTTTAAGTTTCAGTGTGATGAGTGTGGTGTAGGTTTCCTTACCAGTGATGTGTTTGATGAACATAAAATTAGACATTCAGAGGTAAATATTGTTGTGTAGTAGTCATGATGTTAGTAGTAGTTAGCTTAGGTAAAGGGGCACGCCGCAATAGCGGCGGTAAGGCCCGTTATGGAGGAGTGGCTGGAGAGGCGGCATGGCGCCCTCAGCTTCCGGTTGACGCAGGTGCTCTCGGGACATGGCTGTTTCGGAAAGTACCTGTGTCGCATAGACCGGGAGCAGACGCCCGCTTGTCACCACTGCGACTGCCCCGAGGACACGGCGCTGCACACGCTGCAGGCGTGTCCAGCTTGGGGGTCGCAGCGCCGAGAACTAGTCGCGGCGGTCGGCGGTGACCTCTTGCTTCCGGCCGTGGTTCTGTCCATGGTCGGGAGCGTGGCTGCGTGGGAAGCCTACGCCTCCTTTTGCGAGGGGGTGATGGCGACCAAAGAGGAAGCGGAGAGGGAGAGGGAGCGGTGTGCTCTTCTCCCTTCCCGTGCCAGACGCACCGGGCGCCGGAGGGCGCGCGTACGCGACGACCTCTGGCCACCCTAGTGTGTGGCCTGCGGGCGGTGGGTTAGGGGACCTGCCGCCCGACCAGTAACAGGCCCGAGAAGGCGGCGCGCTGTGTTCCGTGCGCACTTCTCAGCAGGATGTGGGGCCCCACAGAGGAGAGGTCCGCCATGGGTTGGCGGACCGAGACCTGCCGGAGTTGCAGTGCATGCTTTTGCGAATCCCGCGACCCCGGCCGAACGGTCAGGAGAAGGAACACCGTTGGTTTTTAGCCGGTAAGAGTCCGGCAGACCCCCTTGCCTTCCCCGGGTGAGGGACATCCATGAGGATTTTCCAACGGATTTTTTTTTATGTGTTTTATCTCGTCCCCATTGGTTGGAGACCCTTCAAGTCTCGCCAATAACTGCCCGGTTACGTAGAAACGGTCCGCAAGACCTAGATGGTAAGCAGTTGAATAGAAAAAAAAAATGGAGGAAAGGATTCTATTTCGAACCGCCGTGAAGTCTGTCCTTTTATATCTGATAGCTTGTCCTTATTTTCTGATCTTGTGTAAATTATTATATTGTGAACTAGCTTCTGTAACTAACCGCTAACCCAAAGATAAGTACTCTCAGTGGTGGAGTCTCTGTTGGTTTCATTTACTTTATTTACCATCCTGACATACCGATATTATCTACTAGCTGTGTCCTCACGGCTCCGCCCGCGTAAGAAGTTTTATATCAGTAATAAATATAGCCTATGTTACTCAGTGATAATTTAGCTTTATAACGGCAAAATATTTTTTGATATCGGTCCAGTAGTTTTTAAGTTTATTTGTTACATACATAAATATAAAAATACAAATCTTTCCTCTTTATAATATTATAGTATAGTAGTATAGGTAACTGTAATGATAGATTCACCCCTACAAGATTCTATTGTATGTATTTTACACACATTGGATTGGCGGAAACGATTAAAACCTCCATGATTACAGCTCACTGGTCCACACAAATGCAACATATGCCATCTCCACTACAAATCTCCAGACATTCTCTCCCAGCACATGTTAGCACACAAGAGGCGATTCAAGTGCTTGCTATGTAACGCTATATTTCATAGAAGATGGTCGCATTGTGTAGCTCATAGATATAAGTGTGGAGGAGTTGTTCAGCCGATTGCTTGTGGAGAATGCTCTAAGGTATTTAGGTAAGTGATAGCGGCCCGTCCCGGCTTCGCACGGGTGGTCATTTTATTTATTTCCCCGATTTTGCAACATTTTTCATTTATGCTCCGCTCCTTTTGGTCGTAGCATGATGTTATATAGCCTATAACCTTCCTCGATAAATGAACTACCCAACACAAAAATATTTTTTCAATTCCAACCAGTAGTTCCTGAGATTAGCGAGTTCAAACAAACAAACAATCAAACAAACAAACTCTTCAGCTTTTAATATTAGTATAGATTATGATATAAGATACCTCTTCAATGCATGAAAGTAGAATAAATCCCGTGGAAATGTGTTCCTTGCGAAGTATGCGCGGTGTAACTTTGAATGATAGATTGAGAAATGATGAGATTAGACAAAGTTGCGGTTTAAAAGATGATGTAGTGACAAAAATTGAAAGGAGTATGCCTAGGTGGTTTGGTTATGTTGAGAGAATGAGTGAACAGCGATTAACAAAAGGAATTTATAAGGCGGATGTCAGTGGAAACGGTAGAGGACGTACTAGAAGGACATACATCGATGTCATTGGTGATGTTCTTCACAAAGGACAGACGTCAACGTAATCTGACGTCATAAAACGATATCTCTACTAATATCGACGCTTTGTATTTACAGTTATCATGTCATGTGACAACGATGTCCGTCCAGTGTCATTCGTTTCGTTAGGATTTGACACGGAACAGAAAAAACAGTGGAAGTGCAATGCAACAAACTCACTATAGAAACCGTTGTCGCCAAACACACAAATAAACTAATAATCATATAATCACTGTTGCCAACTCCAAAAAGTTGGAGTCGCTAAACTCAATATGGAAAGTCGCCAGGAAGTCGCTAAAAGCCTATAATTTATCGGCAGACCTTTTTGTCTGCGTTTGCCTCTCCTACCACTGTATAATTGCGTCGAATGTACAAAAACTGTATTTCTTACAAGCCCTACCATTGATTTTTCATTTGTACTCCAAAAGTCGCCAGATTAGTCGCTAAAACATTTCTGGCGTCTAATCTTATTTTTTGTCGCTGAGGCACCATCAAAAGTCGTTAGTTCTTGCGACGAAGTCGCCAAATTGGCAACACTGCATATAATGCACAAAAAATAAACAATTCGTTTGATTTGTCGTTTTAATTTTAGTCAAAACTAGCATTAGTGACAGATACTACATCTGGGAATAAATCTTCAGCCTCTTTAAATATGATTTATTATGCTTTAGTGCAAAAAAGTATTTACGACGTTTTGTAATCTAAAGATTCGATTGCAGAGTAAATTCCGCCACTCGACCATAGATGGCGGTTTTCTCAGTATTTGCAATTATAAACTTCATTGCGTTAAACATAAGGTTGACATTCGCGTCGTACGTCGTCATCGTCGACTGGGATCAAATGAGCGTAACAGCGCTTATTTGTGGCACGCGTGCCACGCCTACTTTGCACTTCCACTGCTTTTTCTGTTCCGTGGGATTTGAATTTTGTTTGAAAATTTTTGTTTTTAGATATTTAAAATATTATTTTCAGCGATGAACATTCCCTGAAAATACACATGAAAGTACACAAAAAGGAGAGGAATCATTGTTGTACACAGTGCGACAAAAAGTTTTCTAGCAAGCAACACTTGAATGTCCACACGAGGTAAGATGAGTTTATTACCTTTTACTATACTCGGACCATTACAAACGTGCGAACTGAGTCATAAATCATTACGTTAAAGGAATGTGACAATGCTGCGCAAGTCGTTATCGATAAAGGGATGCCGCTCACATGCAGGTGGGCGACGCCGTACGTCGATGACTAATTAATGCAATTAGGTGAGAGGTAGGTATTAATTTAAGTTTTATAGCATTTAATATAGTATGTTTTTAGAAGCAAAAATGAAAAAAACACATCCTAAACAATATTTGCATTATTTCCTTATCCTCTCCCTCATTACCTTTTATCGACTATCGACAAAGCCTTTTTTACTGTTACACACAACACTAGGGCAGTTCCATAAGGCCTATAAGTGCGAGCGAGAGGTCCGATAAAAATGATTTTTGACGCAGTTCGCACGTTTGTCATGGCCCGAGTATAGTGTCCCATTCAACTGCCTCGTTGGTCTTGTGGTGGCAAGCGCGACTGCTGATCGTGAGGTCCTGGGTTCGATCCCCAGGTCGGGCAAAATGTTATTGGGTATTTCCGGGTGGAATTCCTCAGTAGCAGCCCGGAGTTTGGATTTGTGCCCGGTTGATGCGCTAAACGCTGCTCCCCATATTTGAATATAGCTCGAAAACGTGCGAGATTTCCCTAGAGGATATTGACCACGTGACGAAAACCTAAGACCTCCCTCCCGCCACTGTGACCAAGCGTGGTATTTTGAAGACCCCCCCCCCCCCTCCTCCTGAACGGGTCACGTAGTACGGGTGGTACGTTCTCCTAACGGTTGAACGCTTGCCTTCCGTGCAGGATGGTCTGAGTTCGATCCCGGCCCGTACCTCTGACTTTTCGAATTCATGTGCGGATCAGAATTTGATTATCACTTGCGTTAACGGTGAAGGAAAAACATCGTGAGGAAACCTGCACACCTGAGAGGGCTCCATAAAGTTCTCGATGGTGTGTGTAGTCTGTCGACCAGTACCAGGCCAGCGTGGTGGACTAAGGCCTAAACCCTTCTCATTCTGAGAAGAGGCCCGTGCCCAGCAGTGGGACAGTAATGGGCTAATTATGTTATGTATACATGGTGTAAACAAAATCATGTAATTCCTTCAAACCTCGTGATGTACTGCTGACATAGATTAACACTGACCGGGATACATTTTGGATTCAATAAAAAAAATATTACAAGAAGTAAACATGTGTTCTTAACGTGAGGCATTTTAGCACTCTTGAGTTAAAGGACCGCGAGGCGAGCGATAGCCAGGCGATTCGCTCGGGGCGCTAAAATGCCTCACGTTAAGAACACATATTTACTTTTTGGATTTTATTTTTTATTGAATCTAAAAGTATCCCGTGCAGGGTTAATCTATGTCAGCAGTACATCACGAGGTTTGAAGGAAGTACATGATTTTGTTTACACCCTATATGTATTGTTGTATAATATTTCTATCTACAAGGTTAGTCGGAAAGCGGGTACTAAGCTGGAAGGGTGTTAAAGTACCCATAATAAGGGATAACTTTTATTCTACAACTTTCCCCAAAACTCGATAGTTTAAGAGAAATAGCATTTCAAAGATTTCGTAAAAAATATGCTAAAATCTATCTGTCCATAGCTATGATCAGCTGTGTTTCCAATTTAGTTCATATTTGAAATCACGGATTACAAAATTAATTTTCTGAATTCATAACTAAAGCAGGTAGGTATGTTTTTATTTTTGAAAAAAATGAAATAAAAATATTTTTGCATTTAAATAAAAAATATCGAATTTTGAAATTTTAACACTTGCTTTCAAATAGTCATCAGTGATACTTTAGCTGGCCCGCGGCTTAGTACCCCCTTTCCGACTAACCTTGTATATCTGTGTTATTATAGATCTCATTCTGGCATAAAACCGTTCTCGTGCGCACATTGTAACCGCTCGTTCTCAACCAACTCTAACTTGCGCGCGCACAGTGCGTTACATGAAGAGTCGACGCGATATTACTGTGTTGAGTGCAATACTTACTACAAGACACCCAAGAGTCTCAAGCGACACTTCAATGAGTCAATTAGACATGTTACTTCTAAGACAAACGCGTAAGTATTTTGTTATTCCATTACTCATTTTCTTACCCCTTTTCTATCCATATCATCTTCCACACTATCAATCCATCGTTTCTTTGGTCTTTCTCTACTCTTATAACCATCCACATTCATACTCAATACTTTCCTGACGACATGTTCCTCCGCATCACATTCCCATACCACAGTCTAATAATCTATAGTCGTTCGACGAAGACGTCTAGACAGGTCAATCGTGCGGGGGGCAAGGGGCGAGACGCGGGAAGAGCGAGCCCGAGTTACACACGCCATCTTGTTAGTAGCTCGGGACATGTTTTTAGGGGTTGTCGCGCGCATGTTTTAATTGTTTGTAGTTATTTTATATTATATGTAGGTATATGATTGAAAGTGATAGGTAATTAAGTTGTAAAAACGGTACATATGACTTGTTCTGTGAGAGATTGCAAATCATCTCCTGTTAACAAGGATCTGCGTTTTCATCAATTCCCGCACACCAAAGAAAGGTAAATACCTATTATTAATATTATTTTAAAGTGTACTGTGAACATTTTGTATTATGAAAGAAAGAACTGATATTATTCGAGTAGGCAAAAATAACCAAGGTAAACAAAATGGCGGGCGTAAGATATAGGCCTAGTAAGAATTTAAGAGAGGTATTACTCTATGGAAGTGTAATTTTAATCCATGCAATAATTTAATTAATAATTTATGAATCGTTAATAATATCTTTGAAACGGTGAGTCATACATCAAAAATAACCAAAATTTTGGGTCCCCTTTAAGAAACTCCCGACATGGGCTCCCTAAGCTGATCCCTCGGTCACCCATCCATAAAATGACTTCGATGTCAATTGCTTTACTTTTAGTTTACAAAAATAGTCCTGGTGAATCTGCAACGCGTGATTATGGACAATTGGACTGTTGGAGTGTTGGTATTGAAACCCAAGATGGCGGGCATTATTTTTGAAGTGAAACTCCTAGACGGCGTCCGATTTTTATGGGAGAGTAGACAAGAATGAGAGTTCAAAATTGATCTAACATACTTAAATAAATGATTATTACTATATTATTGACTATTATTGAGTTGTGACAACCCTAGCCTTTATTCCCTTCCGCGACATTGTCTAGACGTTTTCGGCTTTTACTACGAGATCAAAGGCGGCGCACTACTGTACTTCTTTATACTGTGCTCATACCATGACAACCGATTTCCAAAGGTACCGCAATAACATTATCTAATAAAAATAAATAAATAACACATTATTAATGAATATTAAAAATGTAATCGTTATTTAAAATGCACGTTTTAAGTACCCAAATTTCCTTATAACACACGTTCACAGGCACCGTCGCGCGTCGCCGACTACCTAGGTGTTGTCAAATTTTGAGAATTTACAATATTTTATGGAAATTGGGGTAATTTGGGAATTAAAAACGTGTATTTTTAATACCAATAACATTTTTATATTCATTAGTATGTAATGTGTTTTGTATGCCGTGGAAATGCGTTCCTTGCGAAGTATGTGCGGTGTAACTTTGAATGATAGATTGAGAAATGAAGAGATTAGACAAAGTTGCGGTTTAAAAGATGATGTAGTGACAAAAATTGAAAGGAGTATGCTTAGGTGGTTTGGTCATGTTGAGAGAATGAGTGAACGGCGATTAACAAAAGGAATTTATAAGGCGGATGTCAATGGGAACGCCGGTAGAGGACGTCCTAGAAGGACATACATCGATGTTATTGGTGATGTTCTTCACAAAGGTCAGGTGCGTAGTATTCTCAACCGGCGTGCGTGTATGACAAGATGTATGAATGTGGATGAAGCGAAAGGGGTATGTAAGGGTCGTAGCATGTGGCGTTCTATAGTTTCTGCCTACCCCCATGGGAAAAAGGCGTGAGTTTATGTATGTGTTTTGTATGTAAATTGTGAAGTGTGAGTGCGGTGTGGGTAATTCCGGCATAATCCTAGCGTTCACAACGGGAGACTACAATTCATCATTCCCAGCTACAATCGGAGTTAACTACACATGTAAAGTCATGGACGTGAACGGTGGTAAAGTCAAGCTTGGTTTGGAAGCCCACAGCGCTATATTAGTTTACGATGTGTCAGAACCAAAGTCCCTAGCAAAACTGAATGAGTGGGTCGAGGAACTGCAAGTATACTCCACTAAGAAGAATATAAAATTGACAAGCATATCATTTTGGGACCCAGTGCATAATATCAGCAAGCACATTGGGTCACCCGCACGACGGCGCAACGAGTATTCCCAAGGAGGGTTGATGTCAGGCAGGCGGCCGGTCATAAAACAATAAGCCAAAACCTCTAACAACATGGATTTATGAAATACATGTTGTGCCGACCCCACCTCGTGTGGGATAAGGGCAGGAAGAAGAAGGAAGAGTATGTAATGTGGTTTTTTTTATTAATTTTAGTAATGTTATAACGGACGGTATTTTAATTTGTTTCAAATCTTGCGACAGATTTTTCAACTACTTCTGCTTAACCGATTCTCCTGAAACTTCGCACACAAATTCAATTCCCATGACAATACAACATTACAATTTCAACCCTCATCCTCAAATCCTGATGCTGCAGCTGTCCGTCGTGTGTATGTGAGAGCCAGAGGGGTATAGGCACAAAACAGATAGGTACAGAAGTCAATCTACATACAAGTGCGCTCGAGCAACGCACACATAGACACTGCTCACGGACACGATATCTCGGACTGTTTGGGACTAGAGTGTGAGTGAGTGCGAGCGCGGGTGCTATGCGCTTGAGAGACATAGATATATAGATAGAGCGACCGCCGAGCGTAGGTATGAAAAGTGAAGTACATACATGTGATTGACTTCTGTACCTATCTGTTTTGTGGTATAGGGGAGTCCCTCTATATCTCTGTTCCTTGTATTCGTGTGCTCCATCTTAGACCCTGTCTGCGCTTACCATCAGGTGTGACAAGGGCCAAACGTGGAGAAGTCAAGAATAAAAAACTGGCCAAGTGCGAGTCGGACTCGCGCACCGAGGGTTCCGTACAAATGTTTTTTTTTGTGATGTAACTACAAAGGTCATTGGGCATATTTAACCCGCTTTGCGAAGAGTGGCGGACATTAACCAAAATTATTTTAAAATAAAGAAAATAATGTATTCTTCCATTGTATATAATTGTTTGATTAAAAAACGATGGGAGAAAAACGAACCGATTTTTTTTTCAAATAAAACATCGACGCCTAAGTCAACTTTTTTGTTTTTAGAAAACGTAGAAATTAATTTGCGAGCAAGGATTCGAACTTGCGATCCTCTGGTTAAGTAAACCAGTTCCTTACATCACTTTAGTAACATTAATACATCGGCGACATACTAAAGTTACATTACGATACTTTTAATTTTTTTCAGGATTCCCATGACCCACATTAATGTGACTAATATCATAGTATATCAGAGCCATATATCAACACATTCTGCTTTATTTCATTTGTGTCTACCGTGGGTAAGGTTTCCATAGTAAAGTGCCCAATGACCTTTACGGTTTTCAGATTTTTCCCTTTACTTGTGCTATAAGATATTGCTTATTGCCAAATTTCACGATTCTACGTCAACGGGAAGTACCCTACAGGTTTTGATTCCCTTGCGAGTGTCAACATATGCGTCATAAACGGCCGCATCTTTTGATTGTGTTGACTTAGAAGTTTGATTTTTGTCACAGCTCCAAGGGATTGCAGACCAGAGTATTTGATATTAGTTTCAACTTGATACCGCCACGCGTTCCTGAGAAAAAGGATCTTGACAGACAGACTATTACTTTTAAATTTATGGGAAAACGTATACTTTTGCAATGTTTGTAAATATGTGAGCGCCATGTATCTATCGCATAATTCGTTTGTCATTGCTACATTTTTAATTCTTTTTACCTATTGTGGTATAGTAATTTTATTCTAGGTGCATCGTGTTTACATATAATTGTATAATTGGACGTAGTTAAGCGAAAAGGATCCAACCCACAAAATTATCGAAAATTAGTTATTATACCAAAATACTTCTTAAACTTCTTAAGCCAAACTACACATAATAATATTTTAACAAGTAAAATATTATACATTTGTCCCTTAATTACAATAAAACCAAGAAATTTAAATCAAAGAATCAATGAATAAATACAGTCTAAAATTAAAAATTGAACATCTCATAACTGTGTGGGTTGGATCCTTTTCGCTTAACTACGTCCAATTAATGTAGGTACCTATACAAAATATTGTAAGACATTTTAAAAGAGTAACGGTGGAGTTTCTTGCCCATTCTTCTCCATACGAAACTACCTTTTGGAAGGGGCAACTAGAATCAATTCTATTTTTTTTTTGTAAATTTTAACGTTCATAATCACTTTTTAACAAAAATAAAACCGACTTCAAATGGTCTATCGTCGAAGTTCTTCATCAGATCTTCACCAAATTTAAATGGGACCACTTCGAAAGAATACTCTTTCAAACAAAAAAAGAATCATTAAAATCGGTTCACAATTAGCAAAGATATCGCGGAACAAATATACAAAAAAAAAACATACAATCGAATTGAGAACCTCCACCTTTAATGAAAGTCGGTTAAAAAGTGCCTTTTATGTGCGTAATTGAAATAAATACTTTGACTTATATTTTTAGACACTAGACAGACTGAAAGACGGTTCCTTTTGAGGTAGGGAACCGTACTTACCCCCGGGAGGAGAGGGGGTGGCCTTTCTTCTGCGGGTACGACGCGTAGCAGTGACATAATAGTCTTTTTGTTTCAGGCACTCATGCAAGGATTGTAACAAACAGTTTGCGAGTGTGAAGTCGTTGGATTATCATATAAGGGCACGTCACACCACGGAACATCGTTGTACGCAGTGCGATAAGGTGTGAACTGCCCTCTTTTATCTATACTAATATTATAAAGCTGAAGAGTTTGTTTGTTTGAACGCGCTAATCTCAGGAACTACTGGTTGGAATTGAAAAAATATTTTTGTGTTGGATAGTCCATTTATCGAGGAAGGTTATAGGCTATATAACATCGCGCTACGACCAATAGGAGCGGAGCATAAATGAAAAATGTTGCAACAACGGGAAAAATGTCCACCCGTGCGAAGCCGGGATGGGCCACTAGTTACCTGATAAAGTATGAAAGGGTAACATGTGCCCGCGATGTGGGAAAGGACTGAATTTCAAAACTGATGAACCTATTTATTCCCCTATTCTACATACATACCTACAAGGTGTAAAAAGACCCTTCACGAAGCCGCCAACCATGCATTCAGTACATCAAACTAAGTAACCCTACGCAAAAATTGTCGCTGGGAAACGACTTCTTTTTTGGGTGAAAAATTTCGTTTTACTGTAAAGCTCAATGTAACGCACTCAAAACCTGAGCTGATAGATGCAATGAGTAGTAAACGGGTAATGGAGGTATTTCAAGTACATTTGCAGCCTTCAAAACTAGTATTTAAAAAAAAAGTTGTGAAAAAGTTGGAACTTTGACCTCCAATATCTCTGTAACTAGAAGGTTCCCAGACATAGTCCAGAACAAAAAAAAAATCGCAATGACGTGGAGAATAAGTGCCTTTCGGCTTCGTTAAGGGTCTATTTACACCGTTTATATTGTGTTTAACAAGGTTTTGCTGTTGCAAAATCATGATATCACAGATATTTATCATGAGTTGTTAATTAATTGCAAATTACAAATCATTATATCCAGACAATGGTAATAATTTGCTATGATAACATCACCTGATTCGAGATATTATTTTTATACTAAATACCTCGTGCGACCTTCTAGAGGTACTTATAACTTGTTAATGTCACGAAATGAATTTTAAATGAACGGGGTTCAGCTTGTATAAAAAGCGGAAAATTAAAAAAAATATAGATCTTATACCTCTGATTAACGAGGAATAAATATATGTGAAACTTGAATGTTTTATTTTTTTTAAAAAATCGCCCCACACTAGGATTTCTCCTGTATCGTGGGTGCGTTTACAGACACAAATCTTCACATACACAAACATCCAGACCCGGAACAACTATCTGTAGGCCATACAAATATTTGATCCGTGTGGGAATCGAACCCACGACCCGCAGCGCAGAAGCCAATCGCTCAGCCACTGCACCAAACGTGTTGTCTTTCACTTTATATCAATACATTAAATACATAATATCACGCCTGTATTCCCCGAAGGGTTGGGCAGTAGTGTATAGTAACACCCTCATTTCACCGCTATGTTTAAGTCCCATGTATAGGGGGGTGAGCCTATTGCCATCGACTGGCCACAAATACAAACTCCGGGCTGCTACTGAGAAATTCCAAACGGAATAACCCGACTTTGCCGGACCTGGGGATCGAACTCAGGACCTCACGATCAGCAGTCGCTGACCCTGACCCTGACACCTGATCAACGAGGATGTTACAAATGTTTATTCAAATAAACATTTTATTAATGGCGTCATACATACATACATACATAAACTCACGCCTTTTCCCCATGGGGGTAGGCAGAAACTATAGAACGCCACATGCTACGACCCTTACATACCCCTTTCGCTTCATCCACATTCATACATCTTGTCATACACGCACGCCGGTTGAGAGTACTACGCACCTGACCTTTGTGAAGAACATCACCAATAACATCGATGTATGTCCTTCTAGGACGTCCTCTACCGGCGTTCCCATTGACATCCGCCTTATAAATTCCTTTTGTTAATCGCTGTTCACTCATTCTCTCAACATGACCAAACCACCTAAGCATACTCCTTTAAATTTTTGTCACTACATCATCTTTTAAACCGCAACCTGCGTTCTAATATTGTTTTTATTTTGTTTCAGATATTTTCCAACAATTCCAACCTGAATAAACACACAAAGTGCATTCATACAGCTAAATAATTAGAAATAAAAATATTTACTTACCTATATCGTCTTTTATTACCCGACTGGGCGTCAGAAAAGGTGGTTAATGTTTTGACTTTCTTTACATAGCTGTACAAAACAAAGAAAATGACAAATTTATCGTTTTTAGGGTTCCATATCCAAAGGGTAAAACGGGACCCTATTACTAAGACTCCGCTGTCCGTCTGTCTGTCACCAGGCTGTATCTCATGAACCGTGATAGTTAGACAGTTGAAATTTTCACAGATGATGTATTTCTGTTGTCGCTATAACAACAAATACTAAAAAACAGAATAAAATAAATATTTAAGGGGGATCCAGTACAATAGACATGATGACTCGTACTTTGCCGGTTTTCTTTTTGATTGCTTTGCTCTTGACTCGTCTAAGTCAGAGGAGACAGAGACAAAGTCTACGATGGAGTGAGCTTACCCAGAAGAAGCCTGTTAACTCTATTTTTGAAGAGATTCTGGTTGTATGCGTTCGGGAACACAGACGCAGGTAGTGAGTTCCACTCTTTTGCAGTGCGCATTATGAAGGATGTTTGGAAGCGCTTAGTGCGAATTGGTGGAATGGCAACTACGTATGGATGGTAACTTGCAGTGCATCTAGATGTGTGATGGTAGAAGAGGGCCGGTGGGATGAGGTTGAGTAGCTCTTGAGCACACTCTCCGAAGTACAGTCTATAGAAGATCGACAAGCAGGCAACCTTGCGGCGATGAGATAGATAGATAGATAGATATACTTTATTGCACACTAAAAGAAATAAAACAAGGAATACACATAATTAACAGTACAAATGGCGGTCTTATCGCTTAAAGCAATTTCTTCCAGACAACCATTGGATGGAAAGAATAGTTAAGAAAAAATATAAAGGGCAGTTTGCAGCGTACACATATGCAACCTACTAAAAACCGGGAATCAACTAAATAATAGGTATAATCACAATATATATTTTAAATATATATATAGGTATATATATACACACACTCAAATAGGATACATACATAATTAATTATATATACAGATAATTTACTTATATAAACCACTATAGAGCAAGATAATGTTCTTTAACCATTCTTTTGAAAGAAACCAACGACTGAGCACGCCTTACAGGTACAGGTAGTGCATTCCACAAGCGTATGGCCTGAACAGTGAAGGAATGGTCAAAGAATCTTGTGGTGAGCTTGTGATGAGCCAAGTTGTGAAGCTTGGCATCCACCAGTTGTACGTTTTCACAGGTTTCTTATTGGTATTACTTTTAAGCGCGTAGCTAAATATCAATTGCCGTGCCCCTAGCGCGCGACTACGGATCGATAAAATAACACCTACAATAAATACCTAGTCTGGCCATAAATACTGTTACAATTAAAAATAAGAAAGATATTACATTTGAATTTGGAATCTGTCATTTTTATACGATTGTTCATTGAGTTTTCTAATTTTGGCGCCAATACATTGTACAATATTTTGCGATATTAAAATGGAGTGCGGTGATAAAGAGAACCGAATCGCTGTGATTGCATTACACAAAGTTGGATGGCGCCAAATGCAATTTTTAAAACTCTCCATACGCTTGGTATTAGTCAAATGTTTGTGTACCGGGCTATTAATAGGTACAATGAGACCTCCTCTGTTTGTGACAGAAAAAGATCTGGCCGTCCACGTAGTGTTCATACGAAAAAGGTGGTCAAAGCAGTAAGAGAAAGAATTCGAAGAAATCCTGTCCGAAAGCAAAAGATTTTATCTCGGGAGATTAAGATAGCACTCGGAACCATGTCGCGTATTTTAAAAGATGACTTAGGACTTGCAGCCGACGCCGCAGAGACGCACTGGTCATTTTTTAACTGATAATTTAAAAAAGAATAGGGTGGTAAAATCGAAACAACTACTGCAGCGGTACGCAAAGGGAGGTCACAGAAAAAATTTGTTTACGGATGAGAAAATCTTTACAATTGAGCAACATTTTAACAAACAAAATGACCGTATTTATGCTCAAAGCTCTAAGGAAGCTTCCCAATTAGTCGACAAAGTGCAACGTGGGCATTATCCGACTTCAGTGATGGTTTGGTGGGGTGTTAGCTATGAAGGAGTGACTGAGCCATATTTTTGTGAAAAATGTATCAAAACATCGGCACAAGTGTATTAAGATACCATTCTTGAGAAGGTAGTTAAGCCCCTTAACAACACCATGTTCAATAACCAAGTATGGTCCTTCCAACAAGACTCGGCGCCGGGTCATAAAGCTCGGTCCACGCAGTCTTGGTTGGAAGTGAACGTTTCGGACTTCATCAGAGCTGAAGACTGGCCGTCGTCTAGTCCCGATCTTAATCCGCTGGATTATGATTTATGGTCAGTTTTAGAGAGTACGGCTTGCTCTAAACGCCATGATAATTTGGAGTCCCTAAAACAATCCATACGATTGGCAGTGAAGAATTTTCCCATGGAAAGAGTGCGTGCTTCTATTGATAACTGGCCTCAACGTTTAAAGGACTGTATTGCAGCCAATGGAGACCACTTCGAATAAGCTTTTTATATTTTAAATTGTTTTCTATTTATGTATTAAACTAACACACTGTAAAAGTAATAAATATTGTTTGCAATAAAAAAAAAATCTTCGTGACAATATTTATGGCAAGACTAGGTATATTAAGCTTTTTCAACACTTAGAGCTATGAAACAATTTTAAGTAATTGTTGTAAATCATATCTCTACTGAATAATCGTTTTAGTTGTACCACGCATTTCATAGGACGAAAATAGAACAAAAAATCCATGCATGTTCTCTGTCGCAGAAATACGACACGCGCGGTAGGGGCACGGAAACATTTGTCGCAGAAATGCGACACAAGCGGTTAAAAGGTTAATGTTATTCTATTTAACATTGAAAATAATTAATTGATTTTCTTTTACTTAGTACTGACCAGTTACAAAACGATCTTCTTTTCGTGTGATTAGTGACTAACCTGGTGTCACAGTTTATGCCGCCCATGGGCCTCTGACTTGGCTTCACATGCCGTCGAGAAATATCTCTCAGGCATGCCGGTTTCCTCACGATGTTTTCCTTCACCGTTTTTAAGCAAGTGATAATTATACAATACGCACATGAATCCGAAAAATCAGAGGTGCGTGCCTTGTGTTCGAACTCGAGACCTATGACTTGGTAGACCGACTGTCACATCACTAGGCTATCACTGCTAATAATAATAATTGATTGGGTTTTAATGTCATTCCCATATACATATTCTTACATAAGATACCATCAAGCCTTGTATTCCCCGAAGTGTTCGGCAGAGGTGATTTAGTACACCCTCGTTGCACCAGTTATGTTGAAGTCCCATGTATTAGGAGGCGAGCCTATTACCAATAAGCAGGCACAAATCCAGACTCCGAGCTGCCGGCTTCGCACAGGTGCAATGTAGATACTAATGTGGGCCATATAAACCTTCCTCTTGAATCACTCTATCTATTGCTGAAAACTGCATTAAAATCCGTTGCGTAGTTTAAAAGATCTAAGCGTACAGACAGCGGGAGCGACTTTGTTTTACCATGTAAAGATAAAGAAAACAGTTTTTTTTTATTGATTCTAACAACTATTCGTACTATGTTACAAATAACAGCAGTGATATCCTAGTGGTGTGACCGTCGGACTGACAAGTCATAGGTCTCGAGTTCGAACTCAAGGCACGCACCTTTGACTTTTCGGATTCATGTGCGTATTGTATAATTATCACTTGCTTAAAAACGGTGAAGGAAAACATCGTGAGGAAACCGGCATGCCTGAGAGATATTTCTCGACGGCATGTGAAGCCAAGTCAGAGGCCCATGGGCGGCATAAACTGTGACACCAGGTTAGTCACTAACCACAAAGAAAAGAAGAAGAAGAATTATAGTTTGGCAATATTTATTTTACTGTCAATGGTATTCTCTGATGATCAAAGTTTGTTATCTAGTCTAGACATTTGGCAATCTAAAGGTCAATATCTTCTATCCAGATGTGATAATAATCTAAATAATAATCCCATCAAAAACATTCATGTAAAAAACGCCAAGTCTCGCGACTCTTTTGCCGTAAAGCTCTGAGATCAAATGTAAATTAAGTCTGGCATTTCATTTATACAGATACTAGCGGCCAGTCCCGGCTTCGCACGGGTGGGCATTTTTTCCGTTTTTGCAACATTTTCATTTATGCTCCGCTTCTATTGGTCGTAGCGTGATGTTATATAGCCTATAACCTTCCTCGATAAATGGACTATCCAACACAAAAATATTTTTTTAATTCCAACCAGTAGTTCCTGAGATTAGCGCGTTCAAACAAACAAACTCTTCAGCTTTATAATATTAGTACAGATTTTTTGGACTTTGCAATCTCGCAACATGAGGATACACTAGCTTCTTGTATACCGTTGTATGTAAAATACATACAACAGAACCTTGTAGGGGTGAATTTATCATTACAGTTATAGCTAATATCAGTATGTCAGGATTGCGAGTATGGTAAATAAAGTAAATGAAACCAACATAGACTCTCCACCACTGAGAGTACTTATATTTAGGTTAGTGGTTAGTTACAGAAGCTAGTTCACAATATAATAATTTACACTTTTTACACAAGATCAGAAAATAAGGACAAGCTAATCTATCCATATTAAAAAAAAATGAATCGCCGAATGTGTTGCTAAGCGCAAAACATGAGAACGGCTCGACCAATTCGGCTATTTTTTTTAAATATATTCCTTAAGGCACAAGGAAGGTTCTTATGGAGAGAAAAAACATAAAAATTGCGTGGAAAATAGTAAAAACAACACTTTTCTTTTCCCACTACAGGCCAATAACTTTTGACAGAACGAAGTCTGTCCGGGCAGCTAGTCAGATATAAAATGTCATACTTCTTCGGCTGTTCGACATAGCATCCTCTGCTCTGTCGAATAACCACTGTTTTTATAACTTCGGGTACGTTGGTTCATCTTGACGGCTACCGTACTTCATCAACATTGTCCAGTAAAAAAAAATTACGAGTTATCTTGCATCACAGTACATTCTCATAACTTTGCTCTCTGTAATATAATTTTCAGGCTTCCGCCCTCAATGATGTTCTGCCTAGCCTTTACCCAACTATGTTGGGGTCAGCTTCCAGTCTAACCAGATGCGGCTGAATACCAGTATTTTACACGGAGCGACTGCCATCAGACGTCCACGACCCAGTTACTTGGCAATGACGGTATCCTAAGGTTAGACCAGTTGTCAGACTTTCGGGCTTCTGACTTCCCGTAACGACTGTCATAGGTATTTCAATGACACCCGGGATCGACTGCTTAACGTGCTTTCCGAGGCACGGAGGGGTCTCGATGTCTAACGAACGGTCATCCATCCACGGACTAACCGCAGCAAGCGCAGCTTAACCTCGCAAATTGTATGATCCGCGCGGTTGGTATTTAGCCACGAGCCCCATCTGTTACAATGATATAGAGGGTTTAAAAGTGGCTTAAGAGGAAATGCGGTCGGCATTTAGTCCATACAAACGTATTCCTCAGTTTCCTCCTTGGATAATGTCACTAGAGCAAATATTTTTTACCATATGATATATATCTACCATCACTATGTCCCTATGTTTTGTTTTTGTCAATAAAGTAATTATTAAAAGAACTAGAAACGTTTAAATTTTACAAAAATCGACCGGTTTTACCACCGTTTTCAAACATCTGGCAAACAAATATTACGAATATAAAAAAAAACACAGACATAAACAGTCTTTCTTAAATTATTACAGAAAAGAATATTAAAATCGGTCCAGATTTGAAGAAGGAAATGGGGAAATACGAAAGTACGATTTCGCTAATATTGCACAGGAGAAATCAGTCCGAGATGCAGTTGTCTCTTTCGCGCTCAATTGGGAAGGTTTGCAAGAGGGCTGGGACGGAAATAGATCGCAAAAACCTATTCAAATCTATACTATTATAAAGAGGAAAGATTTGTATTTTTGTATGTAACGAATAAACTTATAAACTACTGGACCGATTTCAAAAATTCTTTTGCCGTTAGAAAGCTACATTGTCACTGAGTAACATAGGCTATGGGCGGAGCCGTGAGGACACAGCTATATTAATATTTTACAACCCGCGTTTCCTCTTAAGTTGCAGAAAAGGGTCTGTGATCAAGTCTGCTCGACGTTGGCGGGGACACTTCCGTGCACCCTGATTTAAAATGTGTTGACCACATTTAGATGCGACTTTTATTGTAATTCTAGAATATAAAAATTAGCATCTGCTGATATTGTATAACTAGTTTAAAAAAAAAATATATAAATAAACTATGATTTCATAAGGAAGTCGAGTGAGTTAAATTAATATAGCGACATTCTGTTATAAAACTAGTGGCCCGTCCCGGCTTTGCACGTGTGGACATTCTTCCCGTTTTTGCAACATTTTTCATTTATACTCCGCTTATATTGGTCGTAGCGTGACGTTATATAGCCTATAACCTACCTCAATAAATGGACTATCCAACACAAAATAATTTTTTCAATTCCAGCCAGTAGTTCCTGAGATTAGCGCGTTCAAACAAACAAACTCTTCAGCTTTATAATATTAGTATATATAGATGTAAGTATATATATAGTTTTGAAGTCAAAGCATAATCACATGTTCAGTAAAATATACGAATTACACTCCTCTAAGGAATTTATAAGGCGGATGTCAGTGGAAACGCCGGTAGAGGACACCCTAGAAGGATGTTATTGGTGATGTTGTTCACAAAGGACAGGTGCGTAGTACTCTCAACCGGCGTGCGTGTATGACAAGATGTATGAATGTGGATGAAGCGAAAGGAGTATGTGAGGGTCGTAGCATGTGGCGGTCTATAGTTTCTTCCTACCACCATGGGAAAAAGGCGCGAGTTTATGTATGTATGTATGTATGTATGTACCTACGCAACTCTATACACATGAAGACTTAATTATTATATTTCGTTAGAGCATAAACACAATCAGCCCATTACTGTCCCACTGCTGGGCACGGGCCTCTTCTCAGAATGAGACGGGTTTAGCCTTAGTCCACCACGCTGGCCTGGTGCGGTTTGGCAGACTACACACACCATCGAGAACTTTATGGAGCCCTCTCAGGTGTGCAGGTTTCCTCACGATGTTTTCCTTCACTGTTAACGCAAGTGATAATAAAAGTCTGATCCGCACATGAATTCGAAAAGTCGGAGGTGCGGGTCGGTTTTGCACTTGGACCCTCCTGCGTGAAAGTCAAGCGTTCAACCGTTAGGCTATCACAGCTTAAGGCTATCTCGTATCTCAGCTTAAGGGAGCCTTTCCACCAGAGAATATGTGCTATGCATAGGGTTGCCATCTGCCCGGGTTTCCCCGGATTTGTTCTAGTTTAGGAGGGAGATCCGGGGAGCGACCGGGCGGAGCGCCGCATTTGTAGTCCGGTTTTAAAAATGTAGTCTTGGGCCGCCCGCGACACACGCACTGTGCTCGCACGCCGCGACAGTTTCAACAGCTTTTTGTTACACTGACTATTTTTTTAAAAAGCTGTTGACATGTCCGGGCTCTGGGCTCTAAAATCCGGGGTTTTCACGCGTCTTGTCCTGGTTGCCAAATTTTAGAGATGGCAACCCTAAAGCCTTAAAGCTAAGCTACGAAACTATGTGACCGTTTCCACTGATGCTAAGTTATGTAGCGGAGCGAGTAAGATGTGCTATGAAAATGCTTTCGGTGACAAACGCGCGCCTACTGTAGGTACACTGCTCTGCACATAGCTACACTACTCACGACCATCCATAGCAGGCATCCATAGCACGCATCCACAGCACGCATACATAGCACGCATCCAGAGCTCGCATCCATAGCACGCACCCACAGCACGCATCTATACTAATATTATAAAGCTCAAGAGTTTGTTTGTTTGAACGCGCTAATCTTAGGAACTACTGATTGGAATTGAAAAATTATTTTTGTGTTGGATAGTCCATTTATCGAGGAAGGTTATAGGCTATATAATATCACGCTACTACCAATAGGAGCGGAGTATAAATGAAAAATGTTGCAAAAACGGGAAAAATGTCCAATCGCGCGAAGCCGGGACGGGCCGCTATCCTTCCATATAAAAAACGTAGTTTAGTTGAATCAGTTTCCACCAGTGATATGCGCTATGTGGACCAATGAATATGATTGGTGGATATATCAAACGCATCCATAGCAACGTTGCGTAGCACATCTCTGGTACAAAAGCATTCGCGCTGTCTATTAATAAAAGATCGATAGATATATGTCAATACCCCCCCCTCTAGTTTTTCTCTAGTTTTCCTCATTATAATATCTGATTCTGTTGACATTTCAATTTTAATTCTTAAATAATTAGTAAATGTGATGTTTTTAAATTTTAATTGTAAGATTTTGCATGTTGGGCATATTGTTCTATCTTTCCCGACGAAATATGTGAAACTAAACTAAATTACCTATGTATACCAACTGATTGTAATGCACCATACTTCAAGCAAATAAATTTTCATTTCATTTCATTTCATTTTCACGTAGTAATTCATAAATATGTTTTTAAATATTTTTTTGCAAACAGAAAGATAAAAAAACGTCTTAATTATTTGGCTCATGTGCGTTAGTGTTGCCACTTGTGAGTTTAAAAAGCGCTAAACGCTGCGCGCCATGTTTGAATATAGTTCGAAAAATCACGAGATTTCTCTAAAGGATAGGTATTGACTACGTGACGAAAACCTAAGCCCCCCCCGACTCTGTGACCATGCGTGGTATTTTGAAGACCCCCCTCCACCCCTGAACGGCTCACGTAGTATTGGTACGTTGCCCTAGTTGGTGAACTAGAGAATCGGCACCATTCTGTTGCTACAGGCAGTGTTCCTAAAATACGGAGCGTCATGGTACACAACACTAAAAACCATAATATTCTTCTTCTTTTCGTGTTGTTAGTGAATAACTTGGTGTCACAGTTTATGCCGCCCATGGGCCTCTGACTTGGCTTCACATGCCGTCGAGAAATATCTCTCAGGCATGCCGATTTCCTCACGATGTTTTCCTTCACCGTTTTTAAGCAAGTGATAATTATACAATACCCACATGAATCTGAAAAGTCAGAGGTGCGTGCTATGGCTACGAACTCGAGACCTACGACTTGGCAGTCCGACGGTCACACCACTAGGCTATCACTGCTGTTGTTACTAAAGGTACTATGCGTGCCAAATAAGAATAGCACTGTCAAGACGCCATTTTGTTCCGCAATACTCGTGAACTTCATTCAGAAATTATATTCAGTTTAATTATTTTTGTTCATTTTTTTGGTATTTCTTATCAATTTTACGCCAAATTAATTACACAGTAATTATATTATTATTATGGCGACATATTACGGTGACCAGTAGCATTTCGTAAAATTAACTATATATATTGGTTCATTTCTTTAATGAATAGGTACTGTTTTCATATATTATTAAATTATCCAAAATTATCTATTTATGGAATTCAATAAATAACATTTTATAAAAATGAATGTAAATAATAATGAAATCTATGAATAAAAAAATATATCTTTTATTTTCATAGTATTTTTTTGCTGGCAGTACCAATTTGACAGCTATCGTGTGAAGTTGTAGCAAGCGCGATCCTATTCTTATTTGGCACGCATAGTAACTATAAATATAAAAATCGATATCCATTTTCCTCACCATTGTTAAAATTTGATATACTTACCTATTTATCGAACATTGTTGATTAAAACAATATATAATTGTTGTTTTGGTATTTCCAATTTCGTAAATAATAAATTGGTACTTTTTATCCTGTGGTCATTGTTTGTTATTTTGAGAATATTTCGTATTGGAGGCAAAAATTAAAAATAGTTCGCTTATTTTAAAATGGTATTTATATTATCCTATTAAAGGGCAAAATATAATGGCAAAATCTACAAATCCCTTATAAGACCTTTCGTTCTGTACGGATCAGAGTGTTGGGCCGTGAAGAAGACGGATGAAAGAAGATTACACGTAGCGGAGATGAGAATGTTGAAGGGATGTGTGGAGTGACGTGAATGGATAAAGTAAGAAATAAGTATATTAGAGGGAGTTTGAAAGTGGCACTAGTGACAGAAAAGTTAAAAAGGAAAGCGTTTGTCTTGGTATGGGCATGTGATGAGGAGGGATGAAACACATGTGACTAAGAGAGTGATGAATATGAATGTTGATGGATGGAGGGGGAGAGGGAGACCTAAGAAACGATGGATGGATTGTGTGACGGAGGATATGAAAGATAAGGGAGTAAATGATAATGAGACGGCTGACAGGGAAGAGTGGAAGAGAAAAACATATTGCGCCGACCACAAGTAACTTGGGATCAGGGCAGGAAGATCATTTATATTATCCTATTTATATTTAAAATAATAAATGCCGTGGAAATACATTCCTTGCGAAGTATGTGCGGTAAAACTTTGAAAGATAGATTGAGAAATGATGAGAATAGACAAAGTTGCGGTTTAAAAGATGATGTAGTGACAAAAATTGAATCGAATATGCTTAGGTAGGTAGTTTGATCATGTTGAGAGAATGAGTTAACGGTGATTAACAAAAGGAATTAATAAGGTGGATGTCAGTGGAAACGCCATTAGAGGATGTCCTAGAAGGACATACATCGATGTTATTGGTGATGTTCTTCACAAAGGACAGGTGCGTAGTACTCTCAACAGGCGTGCGTGTATGACAAGATGTATGAATGTGGATGAAGCGAAAGGGGTATGTAAGGGTCGTAGCATGTGGCCGTCTATATCCTTTCTGACTCCGCAGTCACACCGTTAATTCAGCCCTCATCAAGCTGTCGCTCCCAGTCCTCCCACCAGCAACGCCCTAAGCCGAGGTCCGAGTCCCATTAGGGGTCGCCCTTAGTGCTGTTGTTGCTAGTAGTCATGATGTTAGTAGTAGTAGTAGTTAGCTTAGGTTAAGTATTTTACTCTCGTCCCCATTGGTTCGAGACCCTCCAGGTCTCGCTAATAACTGTCCGGTTACGTAGAAACGGTCCGCAAGACCATCTACAAGCAGTCGAATAGAAAAAAATAATTAAAAAGAATGTCGTCTACATCTAGTTTCTGCTAACCCCCATGGGAAAAAGGCGTATGTAATTTAAAATGCAGAGATGAGCGCTAATTATTTACACTACAAACCCCTAGTACATGGTTGCAAATTAAGAAAACAACAATAGTTTTTGTGTGCTCGCTAAACTTAATAAGATGATGGGCTAATCAGATTTATAGGTACGCAGACACATTGTCAGATCGCTGATAAAAGTTTATTTTTTTATTTGACATTTGTTTGCTAGTGACTCTAATCTAAGTCAGAGGTGACAGAGACAAAGTGTACGCTGGAGTGAGCTTACCCAGAAGAAGCCTGTTCATTCTAACTTTGAAGAGATTCGGGTTGTATGCGTTCGGGAACACAGACGCAGGTAGTGAGTTCTACTCTTTTGCCGTGCGCATTATGAAGGATGTTTGGAAGCGCTTGGTGGGAATTCTAATGGTTAAAAAATGAGGGACTTACTAACCCAAAAATTAAAACAACTTGAAAATATGGTATGATGTTACACCTCTGAATTCTGGTAACTTGCCCCGCCCCTCTAATCGGTTGTTCTAATCTAATTAATCAACTTTTTATCGATATGCATGTAAGTAGTAATCATTAAGTACTTTGCACGCATTTGTAAGCAGACCTCATTTACCCTTTGTCCATTCCTTTCCATGGAAAAGTAAAACGACAACAAAATGAAGACGTGACAAGGTCTCCGTGGTCTGCACTCACACAATGATAGTGATACGCACACAGACGTGACGTCACACGCGACAAGCCCCCGCGCACACCTCCAAGCATGTTTACAATGAAGCGAATGCAGCGCTTTATTCACACTATTTTTAAAATATTACTAGCTGCCCGGACAGACTTCGTTCCGTCAAAAGTTATTGGCCTGTAGTCGGAAAAAAAAGTGTTGTTTTTACTATTTTCCACGCAATTTTTATGTTTGTTCTCTCCATAAGAACCTTCCTTAAGCCTTAAGGAATATATAACAACAAAAAATAGCCGAATTGGTCAAGCCGTTCTCAAGTTTTGCGCTTAGCAACACATTTGGCGATTCATTTTTATTTATATAGATGACCACAATTAACATCAGAAACTAAATAATCCGAAAATTTTAATACCTTTAAAATACGGTATGATTTTATATCTCTAAATTCTGGTAACCTGAATATTTCAATACTTACTTAAATATATCGGGTGTAAAAATACCCTTATCGAAGCCGAGAGCCACGTATTCTTCCCATCATTATGAAGATTTTTTGGTATCGGACCATACCTGGGAACCGACTGGTTATGGAGATATTGAAGGTCAAAGTCACCATATTTTGTACGTTTTTCACGAAAACTAAGTTGAAATGTTATTACTAAACATTATTTTATACAAAACAGTGTGCTGCGCGCGCGCACCAAAAAACAAAAGTCGTTTCCCAGCAATTATTTTTGCTGTATGTTACTTAGTTTTATGTACAGTGTGCGTAGGCTTCGGCTATTTTTACACCCTGTATACTTCGGTAACAAAAAGTAGAGTCTAAAAATGCGAATCGGTATATTTCGATATCTGAATCCTAATCTTTATAAATAAGGGTTTTCTTTGATAAACTGCCTCGCCACCCTGTTCTCTTTATGAAGCCCCAGATAGCATCAATGTTTCATCAGTATTCATCACTCGATGTTTTTCGGTACCGAATCCGTAAAAAGGTTATACAGGGTGTAAACGAAATCATGTAATTCCTTCAAACCTCGTGATGTACTGCTGACATAGATTAACCCTGAATGGGATACTTTGGGATTCAATAAAAAAAAAATTACAAGAAGTAAACATGTGTTCTTAACGTGAGGCATTTTAGCGCGCCGAGCGAATTGCGCGGCTGTCGTTCGCCGCGCGGTCATTTAACTCGGGGCGCTGAAATTCCTCACGTTAAGAACACATGTTAATAATTTTTTTATTGAATCCAAATGTTTTCTTTGTAGGGTTAATCTATGTCAGCAGTACATCACGCGGTTTGAAGGAATTACATGATTTCGTTTACACCCTGTATAAAGTTATGACTCAACCTTAATAAGAAAACAGTGGTGTCGATTCTGTAGCACATTTTGACAGTACTAAACTAGACTAAACGCAACTGTCACTTTCTTTTTCTATTGAAACAGAAAGAGACAAACACCCTTAGTTTAGTTTAGTCCTGTCAAAGTGCGCAACAGAATCGACACCAGTATCCTTAAATTTTAAAAGTATCGTAACCTCGTCTCGTTACCTTTTTTTTCTATTCGACTGCTTGTAGATGGTCTTGCGGACCGTTTCTACTTAACCGGGCAGTTATTGGCGAGACCTGAAGGGTCTCCAACCAATGGGACGACATTAAAATACTTAACCTAAGCTAACTACTACTACTAACATCATGAATACTAGCAACGACAGCACTAAGGGCGACCCCTAATGGGACTCGGACCTCGGCTTAGGGCGTTGCTGGCGGGCGAACCACCGTAACCGCTTTCAGTGCCTAATTAAAATTATTTAATTAAAGTTCCGTCTATACAAGGTGTAAACGAAATCATGTAATTCCTTCAAACCTCGTGATGTACTGCTGACATAGATTAAACCGGCACGGGATACATTGGAATTCAATAAAAAAAATATTACAAGAAGTAAACATGTTTGTGTTCTTAACGTGAGGCATTTTAGTGCCCCGAGTTAAATGACCACGCAGCGAGCGATAGCCGCGCAATTCGCTCCGGGCGCTAAAATGCCTCACGTTAAAAACACATGTTTACTTCTTGTATTTTTTTTATTCCAATGTATCCCGTGCAGTATTAATCTTTGTCAGCAGTAGGTACATCACGAGGTTTGAAGGAATTATATGATTTTGTTTACACTCTGTATTTTCACGCTGAAATTGAAGGTTTATACCTTGTTGAACCTTTGCCATAGTAGTATGAATCATTTTATTACAGGTACAATTATTTCAACAGTTTTAATTACATGATGATGATTAATTTAGGATATTGCCATCTCTTTCACTCTGATAAAAAAAGAAAGAGACGGGCATAAATAAGAGCTGTCAAATTTAGTTGACTAAAATTTCCATAGGCACATAATTAAACGACACGTGTCGTCAGAACGTGTCGATTAAAGTTTGACACCTCTAACTTACACCCATATTCTAAGACGTTCCTCCAAAACTTACTCGACTCGACTCCACCTCGACTTGACATAAACGTCCTCGACTCGAGATTTTTCCTCAGTCGAGGTAAGGAATCATCTGTCAAACTGAAGGTACCTACCTCGGAACTTACCTTAAGGAAGGGAGTGTCAAAGTTCGTATGTAACAAAAATTAATTTTGAAGACTATCGAATATGCTTACGATAATCCTTACAAGTATTTATCGCGGCGTTATTTTCGTGATGCAGATAATTCAAATTATGACGTAATGACTCCGTCGAGGAACCTCAAAGTTCACTCGAAATTGCGACTAAGAATAGGTACAATTTTGAAGGTGTTTTCGAGGCCGTTCTGAGTCGAGGAAGTTTTGGAGGAACGTCTTAAAATATGGGTGTTAGTATGCAGGGGGTTTCGAGGGCCATAAATCGATCTAGCTAGGTTTCATTTTTAGAAAAAGTCGTTTTATCCGTGTTTTCAGGCAATGAAAAACTGCTACAATATCATTAGAATACGAAGGTAAATTTCGACACCATTTGCTAGTTTATAATAGCTCTGGTGGGAAATCTGGCGGTCACGAAACTAGAAGACCCCGGTCCGAGTCCCAGATGATTACTTTTTTCAAGTTCCTTCTTTTTCTTTGTCCCTTTTTTTTCTTTCAAAAAACATGATTTTTCAAATAAAAATGAGCTAAGCTCGGTCATCCGGGTACTACTTAATTAAACGACACGTGTCGTCAGAATGTGTCGATTAAAGTTTGACATCTCTAACTTAGTTCTTATCATTCAAAATTCACTTATACATATTAACGTTACGCTAGTTACTCGACAGCATTCTTTCTAGGCTTACTTTAGTGTGTCAAAAATTATGAAAAGGGCTTTAAATCCCTTTTTCAAGCGCTTTATATAAAAAGACTCTTTCAACCGGTTTCCTTATGACGTCAACAAGACAAACAGACACCGTATTTCCTCTCGCGGAGAGCCGCGTCGCGCGTCACTTCATTTCAAATTCGGATCCGAATCGAGTCGCGCGTGCGCTGTGCGTACCAAGTTACCGCGAACTGCACACGAAATAAATACTTATTAGTGAATATAAAATTGTTTGAACAAGTGGAAATACAGTGGTGTTCTGTAAAATATTATTTTTAATTTTGTGGTTCAGTGATATTTGTGGAAGGAGCTTTGGATAGATATAACTATGGCGGTAAAGTTTGTTTAAGTTGTTTTTGTTTCCTAAAATAAAGCTCGCGCATGCGTGCATCATAGTAGAAACTTGCCAACTATTAATAGCCTTTTCAAAATATTTACGCGATTTGGTGAATTTCATTTGATTGCTTATGGCGTTATAATGTTTATGGATAATTGGGTAATATTTTAGGCACACATATCTGAAAATTATATTCTTTATAATGTAAAGCGAAATACCTAATTAATTTGTCGACTGTTTCCATTTTTTATTTTGCGTATTTTCCGTAATGGTAGGTAAATAAATAATTATATCTGGCTGTACAATTATTCCCATGAGGAGATAGGTTCTTAAATGACTCGTTTCATTTTTTTTTTAAATTTGGATACGCCTTGTCTGGTGTTGCCCAGTCTAGAGTAAACTAGGTACTTACCGTAAAATGGGGTGGATAGGGACACAGGGCTGAATCGGGACAAAACTTTAAAAGGGATTTTAACATTGAAATAATATAATTTGTTGCCAAAAAAGACTCTAATGTGTTTACTGTATTATAATTAACAATTAGTTGTCTTTGTTGGCTACAAACTATATTATTTCAACGTTAAAATCCATTTTAAAGTTTTGTCCCGATTCATCCCGTTATAAATGGTACTTAGGTAATCAATAGAATATGTTTTTTTTTTTCAAATTGTCTCTAGACAACTACCAGTCCAGTCAGATGTTCTAAAATCAAAAATGTTTGATCTACCAGTCTAACTGTTTCTACAAAATGCACTAGCTAATACGATTTATGGACTCATGTTTACCGTTAAATTCCTCCGTATGAGCGGGGCTACCTAACATTCGAAACGGTATTTAGTTACTAGATTTCTTAGAGCTATCAAATATAATGACTATTTTTTATTTATTTAATTGTTATAAAAGAGCTTAATAACGGACATAGATTATGAATAAGTAGGTATGATGCCATATCTATACTAATATTATAAAGCTGAAGAGTTTGTTTGGAACTGGTTGGAATTGAAAAAATCTTTTTGTGTTGGATAGTCCATTTATCTAGGAAGATTATAGGCTATATAACATCATGCTACGACCAATAGGAGCGGAGCATAAATGAAAAATGTTGCAAAAACGGGAAAAATGTCCACCCGTGCGAAGCCGGGACGGGCCGCTAGTATAATATATGACTATTGTTTTTTTATTTAAATATTATAAAAGAGCTTAATAATGAACATAGATTATGAATAAGTAGGTATGATGCGATATCTAAAATATGCAGGAGCAGTATGTTAATAAATTCTAAGACACAATAAAACAAACTTTAATTTGCATAACATCACGCCGTTAGTACTTTTGCGAATTCACCCCAGTGACATGTGAATATATGAATTTCGACCTGAATATAATTGATGGTTAACAATTGTTGGTGAATCAATATAATAAACAAATGCCGTGCGTTAGTCTCGCAAAAAATCGAAAATTGCTCGAACAAATTGTGTTTTTCATTTTTTTTTGTTTTTTTCGTCTCTATTGTGGGGTGAACAAACAAAAGAAAATTAGGAAAAAAAAATTTTTTGTACCAGTTAACCGTGCCGCTTATAAATAAATAAATACAGTTTCAAAACGCACAGCCACAGGTATCTGGCATATACTTTCCAACCGTCTGCATTGATAATTTTAACTGATTAATTTATTCTTCATGAGTGAGCGCACACCGTTTTAATAAGTCTCGCTCTAAATAATTTTGATTTATTAAAATCTTTTTTTTTTCGTAATCCTTCTTAGTACCTACTTAGTGATATCCCAAGACTAACACAATATAATAAAAGTTGCTTAGCCATGTGTGTGCGCATTTATAATAAGCAGGGCCGGATTTAGAGGTCTGGAGGCCTCGGGGCAACAAAGGAGGGAGGCCCCTTCTAATCATGTTTGCACAAAGTATTGTAGGTAAAGGTAAAACGCGAAAAAAGTATGGAAAGAAAGTTGTTTACTACTCTGAATTTGTTTTTTTTTTCCGAAGTCTCTATTGTGGGGGCCCCTCTTTTGTGGAGGCCCCGGGGCTGTAACCCCGGTTGCCCTCCCCTAAATCCGGCCCTGATAATAAGATAGGTACCAATTTTTTTATTTTTTTTACTATTCCATTGCTTGTAGATGGTTTTGCGGACCGTTTCTACGTAACCGGGCAGTTATTGGCGAGACTTGAAGGGTCTCCAACCAATGGGGACGATGGTAAAATAATTTACCTAAGCTAACTGTTACTACTACTAACATATGACTAGCAACAACAGCACCAAGGGCGACCCCTAATGGGACTCCGACCTCGGCTTAGTGCGTTGCTTGCGAGAGGACTGGGAGGGAGACAGCTTGATGAGGGCTGAATTAACGGTGTGAATAAAGATACCGTCTCAAGTGAAAGCCTTAAATACTAAACAGTTTAAAATAAAATTGCACAAATGGTTAAATGATAATAATGTTTATAGCATTAAATTGCACAAATGGTTAAATGATAATAATGTTTATAGCATTAAATTGCACAAATGGTTAAATGATAATAATGTTTATAGCGTTAAACAATTATTGGGAATGAATGAATGAAAATAAATGCAACTACTCAGTTATAATTTTGCATGCTACATTAGGTACTCTAGTTAAACATGTGATCAAATTGAACTGATTGTAGCACCTTATACAAGGTTAGTCGGAAAGGGGGTACTAAGCCGCGGGCCACGTAAAGTATCACTGATGACTATTTTAAAGCAAGTGTTAAAATTTCAAAATTCGATAATTTTTATTTGCATGCAAAAAGATTTTTATTTTAGTTTTTGCAAAAAAGAAACATACCTACCTGCTTTAGTTATGAATTCAGAATTTTTTTTTTTAATCCGTGACCCTAAATATGACCTAAATTGTAAAAACAGCTGATCATAGCTATGGACAGATAGATTTTAGCATATTTTTTACGATATCTTTGAAAAGCCATTTCTCTTAAACTATCGAGTTTTGGGGAAGTTGTAGAACAAACGTTATTCCTTATTATGGGTACTTTAACACCCTTTCGGCTTAGTACCCCCTTTCCAACTAACCTTGTACAGGGTGTAAACGAAATCACGTAATTCCTTCAAAGCAAAGATTTTTTTTGCAAAAGATCTGGTTACCATTTTTATTTTGATATTAAAAAAAAAAGTTTTCCAATCCTTTGGCCTTGTATGCTTCCTTTGCCGTTTTATTGTATTTTAGTTCTAGGTAAAGAGAGCGCGTTGACTTCCATAGTATAAGTTTTACTTAGTTTGGAAGTTAAGAGTTTCACAAATGTGTACAGCCCTATTAAGTGCAATAAAGGTTTTTTTTTTAACCTCGTGATTTTAATTCAATAAAAACAAAAATTACAAGTAGTAAACATGTGTTCTTAACGTGAGGCATTTTAGCGCTTTGAGCGAATTGCGCGGCTGTCGCTCGCCACGCGGTCATTTAACTCGGGGCGCTAAAATACCTCACGTTAAGAACACAATCATGTTTACTTCTTGTATTTTTTTTATTGAATCTATAGGTATCCTCTGCAAGGTTAATTTATGTCAGCAGTACATCACGAGGTTTGAAGGAATCACATGATTTCGTTTACACCCTGTATAACATGATTTCGTTTACACTCTGTATAACATGATTTCGTTTACACCCTGTATAACATGTTGTTATGCAAATTAATATGCCTTGTTGGTCTAATGGTCGCAAGCGTGACTTCTGAGCCATGGGGTCCTGGGTGCAATCCCCAGATCGGGCAGTGTTATTGTGTTTTTCCATTAGGAATTTCTCAGTAGCAGCCTGGAGAGATTTGTGCCCGGTTAGTGGCAGTAGGCTCGTATTACATGGGACTAGCGAAACAAACGGGGGTGTACTAAAACTCCTCTGCCGAACCCTTCGGGGAATATAAGGCGTGATGTTATGTGTTCTTATTAATATTCTTATTCTAAAAAAGAACATACCTACTTACATTTAGTTTTATCCACATTATATGGCTGCATAAACATTAGATTATACATTAGATTTGCGACCTTGGTTATCTAAGCCATCATCATGATTCGCTTTATTTGACTTTTCTAATATCATGCTCGTTTTTAGGGTTCTGTACCCAAAGGGTAAAACGGGACCCTATTACTGAGACTCCGCTGTCCGTCCGTCCGTTCGTCCGTCCGTCTGTCACCAGGCTGTATCTCGTGAACCGTGATGGTAAGACAGTTAAAATTTTCACAGATGATGTATTTCTGTTGCCTCTATAACCACAAATACTAAAAAACAGAATAAAATAAATATTTAAGGGGGGCTCCCATACAACAAACGTGTTTTTTTTTTGCTGTTATTATAGATAATGGTACGGAACCCTTCGTGCGCGAGTCCGAATCGCACTTGGCCAGTTTTTAAATTAATATCACGAAAATTACATAATATAACGCGTTACATAATTCCCCATGAAAAATGTAAATAATCAAGTAGTCTTTTATGGTTGATGTCATTTACCTCTCAGAGGAAATTAGGTAAGAATGTAAATAACTTTCTGGGTAGTCTACTCTTTAGTTTTATGTTTTCAGGGTGGCGCTTCAATGATGTTTATTTTATGTTTTATCCAATATAATATATTTTTTTGGATCATACTACGGTTTTCAAATATTGCCAATAGACTCTTTACAAGGGACCTTTTAATCCCCTTTCGGCTTTTGGGGTATTTTTGTAACAAGTATAAATAAAGAAAAATATATCCTAATGGTGACTCCCTTTTTGGTTTAGTAGTCGCAAGCGCGACTGCTGAGCATGGGGTCCTGAGTTCGATCCCCAGGTCGGCCAAAGTGTTATTGGGTTTTTCCATTAGGAATTTCTCAGTAGCAGGCCGGGCTCTGGATTTGTACCCGGTTAATGGCATTAGGCTTAAACATAACTGGCGAAATGAGGGTGTTACTATACTGCTCTGCTCAACCCTTCGGGGAATACGGGCGTGAATGTTATGTTATGTAAAAAGAGACGCGCGCATTCGGTCGAACGCGCACACCTGCGAGCAGACAGCTTGGGATCAATATACTCTGTTCGCTTCGACTCGACCCTGCGTCGGGGTGCCGTGACCCTTACAGGCGGTTGCTGATTAAAAAAATCTAAGATAAGTAACAAATGACGATCTTTTTCTCCTACTGGTTGGTCTCTTCAAAGTTAGAGTTAACAGGCTTCTTCTGGGTAAGCTCACTCCATCGTAGACTTTGTCTCTGTCACCTCTGACCTAGACTAGAGTCAACAGCAAACGCATTTCAAATAAAAAAATAAAATAAAAAGACCCTTCAGGTCTCGTCAATAACTGCCCGGTTACGTAAACGGTCCGCAAGACCATCTACAATTAATCGAATAGAAAAAAAAACAACGTTTCGTACAGAATTTTACTTGTAATCATATCAAACCTCGCTCATATATTGCTCCCTGATCCACCGTGTTCACCCGCCACATTCGCGGAGCCGGTCGTCTTTTCTGACTCCGCAGTCACACCGTTAATTCAGCCCTCATCAAGCTGTCTCCCTCCCAGTCCTCCCGCCAGCAACGCCCTAAGCCGAGGTCCGAGTCTCCATTAGGGGTCGCCCTTAGTGCTGTTGTTGCTAGCTAGTCATGATGTTTAGTAGTAGTAGTTAGCTTAGAGGCTTGTTGGTTGGAGACCCTTTTTGTCTCACCAATAACTGCCCGGTTACGTAGAAACGGTCCGCAAGACCATCTACAAGCAGACGTATAGAAAAAAAAATTGCTCATATAGGTATTGCTTGGCGTTGGATACTTGACTCAGAAACCCGCCTTAGAATCAATAAGTAATAGGTAGTTTCTACTGAAATATGTGTCATTTTCCTCTATGTATAATAATATTTGCCCTTAAGACCGCGATAATAGCACTTAGTAGTAACGTACGTGCTTACTACCACGAACGAGTTTATGAATAAAACACACAGCATGAGTAACTATAACCGGAAATGACGACACGGGATTAAAATAACAATGCTCATGACCTTTTTTTTTATTTGAAATGGGTTTGCTCTTGACTCTAGTCTAGGTCAGAGGAGACAGAGACAAATAGTCTACGATGGAGTGAGCTTACCCAGAAGAAGCCTGTTAACTCTTAACTTTGAAGAGATTCAGGTTGAATGCGTTCGGGAACACAGACGCAGGTAGTGAGTTCCACTCTTTTGCAGTGCGCATTATGAAGGATGTTTGGAAGCGCTTAGTGTGAATTGGTGGAATGGCAACTAAGTATGGATGGTAACAATATGACCGCGAGCGTCTTCCGCGACTCGCGATCGTAGCCGAAAGTGTACCTATGCTGCGACGCGCGTACGGCTCCGTTCGCCTGACGTCGTATCCGATCGGATCCTTTCAAAAATTAGAACACATCATCACGGTAGGAATGAAACTATTTGAATAGGCGCAGCAACGGATACGTTCGCAAGCGATCGTATGCGTCGGCATCCTGCCGGACGCGATCGTGTGTCGCCGCATCCGTTCGTATCCTTTTCGATCCGATACGATGCGAGCCGTTTGGTGGAAATCATCCTTTACTCGGTTGTGAATCGAAAATTAGGACAATATGAAAATATGGCGACGTAAAACTGATGGATGCCAAGCTCACAGCTTGGCTCATCGCCCCGCAAGGTTGCCTGCTTGTCGGTCTTGACTGAGCTCAAGAACTACACAACCTCATCCCACCGGCCCCCTTCTACCATCGCACATCTAGACGCACTGCAGGTTACCATCTATACCGTAAAACCTGGCAACTTTGCCCTTGAGGTATGACTTTGCCCAGCTGTGCATTTTTTTAAAAATTTGATGCATAGCAAATTTGTCTATAGTTAGGAGTATTCTTTTGCCTGTGGTAGAAAATTGATTATTTTTCTGACAATACCAAGTGACGTAATGTCACCTATGTTACTTCCGTTGGCTATCAGGAACCTTTAAAAGTTGGTATTGTTTTTAGCGGGCAAAAACCAGTCAAAAAACTTTATCAAAAAGTGATAGTTGCAGATACAGTAGGTAATTAATTTTTTTGCCACCGTTAATATGTATGAAATGAATAATATAGACTGGTATTTCACACAAAACATCTCATAAAATTGTAAAATATATTGATGGGCAAAGTCACATGCATGTTTTTTGAGCATGGTTGACGACATTGCCCACCAATTTTTTTTCCGTAGGGTTGTCACCTGTAATTTTTAAATTTATTATAATTTTAAGAGGTACCTAGGCACAAACTAATAGAACGCTAAAAGAGAAAAACTTGTAAATGTTTTGGTGGCTTCTGATGAATAAGGTTGTCCAATGACCAAGTTGGACTAGAAAACGCTAGTTTTTAGCAAATTGGAAGAAAAGAAACCTGATGTTACATATTTAATGAAACAATTCCCAGCAATACATGTGTAGAACTATTTATAAATAGGCATTCATCGAATTTGTTACTTCGAACAGTATCTGCAACTGGTGACTGTCTTCCGACATATTGTGTAGATGTTTAGTCACATATTTTGTCTTTTGGCTACCTTAAAGTTAGTAATATATCGTAGCAATATAACTTAACTGGCAATATACCGTATATCTTCATTTTGTATCCATTACATACTTATTGAATTTATGATTATCTCAATAGAAATATTCCACATCAAAAACTTTATCATTAAGTATTTAAATGTAGCATTTATTCAATGATGACAGCCCTTAGACATTGACCATTATGGTAAGAAAAATGTACTAGGAGGCTTTTTGACTTTGCCCACTCAATTTTGAAGGACAACGAATATGTTCATTCATCTCATAATTTGATACTATACTTTATGGCCCTGTATTTATATTCAGCCATTTTTTAAATAATGATACGGTTTATAGTATCTGAAATATTACAAGTTGGCAAAGTTGCCAAAAACCTGTGATTCTTTGCCCAACAATTATAATTGTGTTTTTTACACACACAAATTCATTTTTCTGGATATTTTCAATAATAAATATCGAGATATGAACATATAGTATTGTGTGGTACAAAAATAATATGAAATACATTAACGTTTTCGGAAATAACTCAACTAATGCAAAAATACTCTGATTTTTTGGGCAAAGTTGCCAGGTTTTACGGTACCTAGTTGCCATTCCACCAATTCGCACTAAGCGCTCCCAAACATCCTTCATAATGCGCACGGCAAAGGAGTGGAACTCACTACCTATGTCTGTGTTCCCGAACGCATTCAACCCGAATCTCTTCAAAGTTAGAGTGAACAGGCTTCTTCTGGGTAAGCTCACTCCATCGTAGACTATTTGTCTCTGTCACCTCTGACCTAGACTAGAGTCAAGAGCAAACAAATCACAACAAAAAAATATTGTACAATATGAAAATATGTAACTATGAGACTTAAATGGTCTGGGAGTGGGCTTTTAATTGGACAAGCCTGCCATTTCCCAACCATAACATAATATAACATCACGCCTACATTATAAACTTTTGTTCTAAAAAAAAACCTTTATTGCACTTAATAGGGCTGTACAGTCACGTGTAATAATATGTATACACATAGCGAAATTAAAAAGCGATTTCCTTCTAAAATATCTATTAGAATTATGAAATATTCTACAAATAGTTTTTACAATTACACACGAATTACCGTTTCTAATATTTCTTAATTACACTTTATTCTCTAAAACAAATTCGCTTTTTAAGTTCGCTACGTGTATACATGTTATTACACGTGACTGTACACATTTGTGAAACTCTTAACTTCCAAACTAAGTAAAACTTATACTATTGAAGTCAACGCGCTTTCTTTATCTAGAACTAAAATACAATAAAACGGCAAAGGAAGCATACAAGGCCAAAGGATTGGAAAACATTTTTTTTTAAATATCAAAACAAATATGGTGACCAGATGTTTGCAAAAAAATTTTTTGGTTTGAAGGAATTACATGATTTCGTTTACACTCTGTACAAGGTTAGTCGGAAAGGGGTACTAAGCCGAAAGGGTGCTAAAGTACACATAAAAAGGGATAACTTTTGTTATACAACTTTCCCCAAAAGTCATTAGTTTAAGAGAAACAGCTGTTCAAAGATTTCATAAAAAATACGCTAAACTCTATCTATCCTCAGCTATGATCAGCTGTGTTTACATTTTAGGTCATCTTTGGGGTCAAACTAGAATAGAAGCTCCATTTTCTGAATTCGTAACTAAAGCAGGGATGAAGAATTTTTGAAAATACTAAAATTAATATAATTTAGCTTGGTTTTATTCGAAATTTGAAATTTTAACACTTTCTTTTAAACAATCATCAGTAATACATTAAGTGGCCCGCGGCTTAGTACCCCATTTCCGGCTAACCTTGTATTGGTAATTGACAGCGGGCCCTTCGTAACTTCCCTAAGTTTATAAGCATGACGATTGTCAATTAGGCATGCCTCATTGGGCTGACATTGACAGATGCGGACGATACGTCATTATTGACAGCTAATAGAGACGGCGGGAATTTTTGTGAAAAATATGTTTTTTTTTTGTCGGTGTGCTTTATTTATTTATATACTCTTTATTGTACACCAGGTTAACATAACACGAAAAACTATTTAAATACAAAAATGCACAATGGGCGGTCTAATCGCGCAAGGCGATCTCTTCCAGACAACCTTTGGATGGACTGGGAGAATGGAAAGAGAAAATCGAGCAATCTAGGTGTACAAGTACACTACGTACCTACATAATATTACTTAAATTTAATAATATAAAATACATGGCTAAATAATTACATAAATATGAAAAGAAAACATAAATAATATAATAATAAACTAATAAATATATGTATAAGAACGGAGGAGAGGAATAAAATAAATAGCAGATTAAAGCGACAAGTAATGCTCCTTCACTGACTTTTTAAAAACTGGCAGTGATTGTGCACGTCGTTATTAGATAGTTATTTATTTATTTCATTTTGCGAAGGTCAGTTGGCAGTCCTTTTTGGGGGCGAAGAGTGCTAATTTAATGACATACAATTGTCATTTCATTAATACCCTATTCTGCCGCGCGATTCATAAACGCAGTAAGTAGGTAACATTTTGGTCAAAAATGAGTTGATCATATTCGTAATCATCATAGGATTGTGTTATTTTTTTTTATTTGAAATGTGTTTGCTCTTGACTCTAGTCTAGGTCAGAGGAGACAGAGACTGGTCTCTAGTAACCAACAGAATACCAAATGTATAAAATTATTCTATCGATCCACTGGTGTGGATTCTGTTGCGCACTTTGACAGTACTAAACCAAACTAAGGGTGTTTGTTATAATGTGGGTGTCTCTTTCTGTTTTAATAGAAAAAGAAAGTGACAGTTGCGTTCAGTCTAGTTTAGTACTGTCAAAATGTGTAACAGAATCTACACCATTGTCTATGATCATATTTGACAGCAAGCATACCTATAAAAATGAATATATCTGTCTAACCTCAAAAATGGCGTCAAAATGCATGGCTAAATCGTTATCCATCTTGATTGAGTATGACGTTTATATAAGGTTGTCTGGGGAAAAATCCTAATTTCGACGAAATGTCCGGGTATTTAAATCTTTGTCCTGTGTCGGCAGTTTAGGTGATGGCAACCCTACGTTCATATGATCATTGTGTAATTATGTAAATATGAAGAATAGCATCATTTAACTACATATCGACGGCTGAAAGGCTAATTGGTCTAAGCGACATTTTTTGCGATATTGAGTTATACTATGCGTGCCAAATAAGAATAGCACTGTCAAGACGCCATTTTGTTCCGCAATACTCGTGAACTTCATTACCAAAGTGTAAGGTGTGCAAAAAAGTAAATAAAGAAATTATATTCAGTTTAATTATTTTTGTTCACTTTTTTGGTATTTCTTATCAATTTTACGCCAAATTAATTACACAGTAATTATATTATTATTATGGCGACATATTAGGGAGACCAGTAGCATTTCGTGAAGTAACTAGCAACTATATATATTGGTTCATTTCTTTAATGAATACTGTTTTCAAATATTATTAAATTATCTATTTATGGAATTCAATAAATAACATTTTATAAAAATGAATGTAAATAATAATGAAATTTATGAATAAAAAAATATAACATTTTTTTTTTCATAGTATTTTTTTGCTGGCAGTACCAATTTGACAGCTATCGTGTGAAGTTGTAGCAAGCGCGATCCTATTCTTATTTGGTACGCATAGTATATATACATATTTGGAATCAGCGAATTTTTCTGCTTCGTTTGAGCTAGGTTTCAAATTTTTAAAGCATTTTTTGGCGCTTAGACCCCACACTTACTTTGCTCTCATTTTGGAGGCCATTGTATCAACCGACACAAAATTTGACAATTTTTTCTCATTTGTCTTTTGAATCGTTTTTCCTGGTACTATTTTGAAGATCTAATGTGCGTTAAGGCGTTTATCTTTTTGTATAAATACTTGATTGTGTCACTTGAAACATTTTGCATTCCATCGGAATAATAGGTAATGTCGCTTGAATCATTTTGCATCCCATCACAATAATAGATTTAATCGTTTTAATATTTGTGTTTTTATTTTAAAATTAATCTTAATGAGCAAATCTTTTATTGGATATTGATGTTGTACCAGAACAATGGTTTAGGAACCTACCTCTGACCCTACAATAGTAAAAAAACATTTTCATTTGATTTTCATTTGATTCGGTTTGAACACTGATCGTCGTCTGTATCAAGTTACTCTAGTCTAGTTGCTTCATACTCAATTCATTGAGTCTTTGAGAATAACTTTTCTTGCTTTGTTCTGCTTCATATTCTGTGTCAACACATGAACTAATTTACTTTCAGCTATAATACACTCATTTGCAAAAAAAACGGGCGGTTATGATTTTTTTCTGCCTGAAAAAAATACAATACTTAAAAGCTTTTAATCATTTGAACATGTTACTGGCCGGTTATAAAAGTGCCATGATGTTTAAAAAAGTACGTTCCAAATTCAAATTTTTGACTGAGGCTGGTTTTTAAAGAAAACAACTTTTTCCTACATTTTGTGGCGCGAATTCCCGAAAGTTAATATCGACTCTAAATAACTTTAAGTCAATTTTTTATTGAATTATCTAATTTCCTTGACATTTTGAAGTATTGTAACTGCTGTTTAGCGGTCTCGAAAATGGTAGATAAAGTGATAAAAGCCAGCAAAATTATTGCGCTGCTTGATGAGGGTTGCAGCCAATGCTTCGTGGCTCAGAGGCTAAATGTGATTCGTTCGGCAGTCCAAAGGACCTTGCAGCGCTATCAAGAGACCAGTTCCGTCAAGAGAAGGTCTGGTTCTGGAAGAAAGCCATGTACCGAACCATGGGATGATCGTTTTCTGGTGAGTCAAGCGTTGAGAAATCCCAAATCTTCGCATGTGAATCTCAAAAACCACCTCGAAGAGGTAAGAAATGTGCAAATTAGTCTATGGACGGTCAGGAAGAGGCTTCTCGCTGCCAATATAAGCAGTCGTCGCCCAGCCCGCGGCCCTAAATTACTCCGTGAGCACCGAGTTGCTAGGCTTAGTTTCACTCGAAATTGTGTGTCCTGGACTCAAGACAACTGGGATATGTTATTGTTCTCCGATGAAGCCAGGATATTTCTATACGATGAAGACCGACGTCGGCGAGTGCTACGAAGACGACGAGAATGCTTTGCGAAGGCATGTTTTGAAGAAATCACACCTTATGGTGGGGGCTCTGTTATGTTTTGGAAAGGAATAAATTCGTTGGATCGTACGGAGTTAGTCTTCATCGAAAACGGCACACGGACTGCACACCAATACATAACGGAAGTTCTTATTCCTCATGCACAACCCGCATTGGCCGCTCTTGGAGAAAACTCAATTTTTATGGACGACAACGCCCGCGCCCATCGGTCTGGCGATGTGGAAGCATATATGCTAGAAGTCGGGATTCGTCGTTTGGATTGGTCAGCTCGAAGTCCCGACCTCAATCCTATAGAGCATGTCTGCGACGTTCTGAAGCGACGATTGAGATCAGTGCAGCCGGCTCCGCAGACCATCAGAGAGCTAAAGAATGTGATTACCGCAGAGTAGCAACGTATTTCGCAAGAAACCATAAGAGATATACTCGCTAGCATGCCCAGACGAATGCAAGCTGTTATTTCAGCAAGAGGAGGTCACACTCCATACTAAACTTTTATCTGCTTTTACTTTATTAAAGAAAAAACAAACAAAAAACGTGTTTCATTTTTACTTAGCGAGCTGGTACACTACGATCGCTTGGAACTTTAACATTATTTCTCATTAATTTAACCAAAATGTTATGTTAAAACTGACGATAAACATTCCTTGCTAATTAATTTACAAAACTCTGAGGATAAAACTACCTAAAAGTATCAAACAAACTAATAGTAACAATAAAATTGATTCTTTGCTTAGGTGCCCGTTTTTTTTGCAAAAGAGTGTATATATTACAGGCAATTGAACCACTTTGCCTTACTCCTGAAATCAATATATTCGATGCATTTTGTGTTAAGTGACATTTATTTCAGAAAATACAGCAAGTCTAATCACGTAATTAACTCAAAAAACTGTAGTACGTACTTACGGAAATAATATATTAATATTACCAAAATGTACCCAGTAGTTTTTTTATAATGTTATTTTTTCGAAAAACGAAAGTTTAAATCTCTTTCCTGCAACTTTAAAAAAATGTCGCTTAGTACAAATAGACTTTCAACCGTCGACATGAACATAGAATAAGACAGATATGAAACCATATTTGTATGATAAATATATGATAGTGTAATTGGGGCCTAAGTACGGCCACAGTCTAGCCATTCCATACAGTCGTCCATTGCGGTGACGTCATCTCCCAGCTGTCATTAAAACTATGACGACATCTCCCGAACTGCCTTTGAAAGCTGTCAATGTCAAACTCTCGATAAACTATTGTATGGAGTAGGTTAGTTACACTATGATATAATGACCATAAAAATTGTGTATAAAAGGTAAATAACCTTTTAAATTTGAAACAAGTAACAACATCCACAAGAAAACAAAAATTATTAAATAATGTGTTATGATTTTCTAAAAATACAAGGTGTAAAAATACCCTTCACGAAGCCGTCAACCATGCATTCAGTACATCAAACTAAGTAACCCTACGCGAAAATTGTCGCTGGGAAACGACTTTTTGTTTTACTGTAAAGCTCAATGTAACGCACACAAAACACTGCTGATAGATGCAATGAGTAGTAAACGGGTGATGGAGGTATTTCAAGTACATTTGCAACCTTCAAAACTAGTATTTTAAAAAAAAGTTGTGATAATGTTGGAACTTTGACCTCCAATATCTCCGTAACTAGAAGGTTCCCAGGAATAGTCCAGAACAAAAAAAATATCGCAATGACGTGGAGAATAAGTGCCTTTCGGCTTCGTTAAGGGTCTATTTACACCGTTTAAAACGGCCTCGTTGGTCTAGTGGTGGTATGCACGACTGCTGACCTTGAGATCCTGGGTTCGATCCCCAGGTCAGGCAATGTTTGGGATTTTCGTTTCGTTTTATGTTGCTACATTCACGAAGCGTTTGGATTGCGTCCAGATGGCGTGGTGTAGGTACGTTTAATCGCAACGCCCATACGTCCAAATTGAGTGGCGTGCTGGATTTCAATCAGTGATGGGCCGAATAAGGGTTTCACCGAATACGAATATTCGGCCGAATGTTCGGTTAAAAGTTTACCGAACCGAACATTTGGCCGAATATTCGGCAGGATATGGCGCGATTTATTGTGCATTGCAAAAATTCAAGTTTAGGTATACATGTCGGACTGTTGCGTCATCTAGCTAGTGACAAAACCTGGGGACGTGCATTTGTTTTTGTGTACAAAATCGTTTTAACTTAGTAAATTGCCAAAAAAACAATGAAATAAGTGGAAGGAAGAGGTCGAACATTTGGACATTTTTCTGTGAAACTGACGATAAATGTTAAGACACGCTTGATATGGATACAATTATGTAATTATACTACTACATAGGTACAAGCAAAGAGGCAACTTTTTAACTCAAGATTATTCGGTAGAATGTTCGGCATTTTTGCCGAATAATCGGCCGAATACGAATGTTCGGTAAACCTGCCGAATATGCCGAATACCGAACATAAAACGAATATTCGGCCCATCCCTAATTTCAATCCAACTGCAAATCCACGGTCGGGACGCCGTTTTAAAGACAGTATACGTTTTCGACATTCACGATCTGATTTTGGAATGCAGTCACGCCATTTGGACTGTTGGAAGGATCGTCTCTGGCTACCATTACACTTCGGTTAGTGCCCACCGGAACCGTATACTCGTGTTACCTACACGTTACGACCGCACGTGAATAAACACATGTCCAGTTATATCCATCAGCGCGGGAAGTAATGACGTAATTGGATTTAAATAACAATGGTTTATGTTATCGATGGTCTCGGTCGATTATTTTAGAATTCATTGATAGGGCGGTGAATTGTGATGGTTTGATACGAAACATCTGATGCGGCGGTACGGGTATTAGTGGCTCTTGCATGGCGACGCTCGCGATGGTAGACACACGACGGCAGACCTTCGTAAAGCGCAGGCCACACCGCCAGCTGGCGAACGAGCGAGCGAGCCGGGCGAGCGTCGTTTCACCTCTTTTCATACTTCGGTTCACACCGCGAACTATAAACGACGAGTAAACGATACAAACGATGCGAACGAAATATCCCACGATGTCAGGCATGCTATCGTTCACCTTGTTAGCGTAGCTTAGCTCTATAGTTTGCGTTGTGAATCGAAGTATGAAAAGAGGTGAAACGAGCCTCGCCCGGCTCGCTCACCCGCCCGCCAGCTGGCGGTGTGGCCTGTGCTTAACTCGTCAGCTCTCTTCGGTTTAAAATGCAGGCCACATCGCGAGCTGGCGGGCGGGCGAGCGAGCAACGTTTAACAGAGCCCAGCTACTTTAGCGACTCAAACGATGTGAACCAAAGTATGAAAAGGCTCGCCCGCCCGCCCGCCAGCTCGCAGTGTGGCCTTAGCTTGATTCGGCCAGTTTTTTTTTACAAACTGATTTTCGATGTTTCGCATCTCCCCGGTTTTCCGTGAGTGCTTCATTTTTGTTAAATTTCAGGACTTCTTCACTTGTCGCAGGCCCTGTGATACTCCACGGTTTATGAAAACATGCGTAAGCGCCGTTGCAACTCTGGAGTGAAAGAAAACCGAACCGGATGTCAGTGACCCGGGTCGCAGTCGTTACGGGAAATCAGAAGCCTGAAAGTCTGACAACTGGTCTAACCTTAGGATACCGGCATTGCCCAGTAACTGGGTTGCGGAGGTCTGATGGCAGTCGCTCCGTGTAAAATACTGGTATTCAGCCGCGTCTGATTAGACTGGAAACTGACCCCAACATAGTTGGGAAGAAGGCTATACTGACAGCATTTGGAACGGATAATATTTCGTCGGGCTAATTATCAAAATTCGTAACTCCGTTTGGGCAAATTTTACAGGAGGGAGAAAAACTGTTTCTTTCCTAAATAAATAAATGGCGGCGTGGAGTTACTTAGGTATTCTTATAATTCAACAATAACAACATTTGTGTTATTTTGCGGGACAAAAGAACTATTCCATCATATTAGTTGGAAAAATATGCACTAGATGGCATCAAAAAACCAATATCGTATTTTTTAGAACTTCCTACCAGAAACACAAAATAATTACTCTTTGCCACGCCACACACTGTTAGGCCGCCAATACACTTGTAAGTTGCTTCCGAAAAAAATGTAAGTGAGTTATGACAATTAATTCTACTTTACAAATCAGTCGATAAGCTACTTACAAGAGAATTTACATTTGCAAAGGACAATGCAACTAAGGGAACGTACCCATACTACCTGACCCATTTTTTATAATTTTTTACTCTCCCCCCGCTCCCCCTCTAGTTTTCACGTAGTAATTCATAAATATGTTTTTAAATCATTTTTTGCAAACAGAAAGATAAAAAACGTCTCATATTATTTGTCTCATATGTGCGTCAATGTTGCCACCTGTGAGTTTAAAAAACGCTAAACGCTGCGCGCCATATTTGATTATAGCTCGAAAAACCGCGAGATTTTCTTAGAGGATATTGAATACGTGACGATAACCTAAGCCCTCCCCCCGCCCCTGTGACCAAGCGTGGTATTTTGAAGACCTCCCTCCCCCCTAAAGGGGTCACGTAGTAGGTAAGGGTATGTTCCCTTACAAGAGAATTTACATTTGCAAAGGAGAATGCAACTAATTGGCCCAAAATTTTAAAGATGTCGCCCAAAGGTGAAACTAGTGATAATTGACAGATCTTATTGCCAATAGTATTTTTTACTATGGCAATCAAAAAATCTATCCCGGTATAAAAAGATACGATCATTAGAAGAAACAGTCAATCAATCAAATCCGTCTTATAAAATTCAAATTATTTTTAATCGATTGCAGGTTAGTGTTATTTCATAGAAATCTAATGTGTAATTAAAAAGGATTTACTAAGAATTTTTTATTTCACTAAACGAAAAATGAATGATAGATTGAAAAATGATGAGATTATACAAAGTTGCGGTTTAAAAGATGATGTAGTGACAATAATTTAAAGGAGTATGCTTGGGTGGTTTGGTCATATTGAGAGAATGAGTGATCGGCGATTAACAGAAGGAATGTATAAGGCGGATGTCAGTGGAAACGGTAGAGGACGCCCTAGAAGGACATACATCGATGTTATTGGTGATGTTCTTCACAAAGGTCAGGTGCGTAGTACTCTCAACCGGCGTGCGTGTATGACAAGATGTATGAATGTGGATGAAGCGAAAGGAGTATGTAAAGGTAGCATGTGGCGTTCTATAGTTTCTGCCTACCCCCATGGCAAAAACACGCGAGATTATGTGTAAACGAAAAATATCTCTTACTTATTTTCTTTTTTAATGGCTCCTATTAACCATACCTTATAAAATAAGCAGACATTAATAATACGTTTACTTTGAATCATTGTCGCATAATCAAAAACAAGTTTAACCGATTTTATAATCAATACTAGCGGCCCGTCCCGGCTTCGCACGGGTGGACATTTTTCCTGTTTTTGCAACATTTTTCATTTATGCTCCGCTCCTATTGGTCGTAGCGTGATGTTATATAGCTTATAACCTTCTTCGATAAATGGACTATCCAACACAAAAATATTTTTTTAATTCCAGCCAGTAGTTCCTGAGATTAGCGCGTTCAAACAAACTCTTCAGCTTTACATTATTAGAATAGATTTAGTGTTTCTCTAACGGTCGTATCTTTTTTTTACCGGGATAGATTTTTTTGGTGTCATAGTAAAAGTTACTATTGACGATAAGATCTATCAATTACCATTGAATTTAACTTTGGGCAACATGTTTCAAAAATTTGGGCCAAGCTTCTAGGGAAGAGTTGCATTGTCCTTTATCGTCGTAAGGGACTTACGTGAGGAAATCTTACAGGTGTGTAAAGCGGGCTTTATACTCAACGCTAACTTCCACTAGCACAACAAATAAAGCATAAAACAAACATTATTACCTTTTTAAATTGTGGAATACGTGGGCGTGTACCGGCCAGTCTTTTTCTTATTCTTCCCGTCTCAAACCGGTTCTATCTAGTAAAACCGGTATGGGTGGGACGTTACCTTACCGGTATCTAACTCTTACACAAATAGAATTATTATTATGTCACGAACGGGTAAGCAGAAATGCTACTGTGTTGCGCTGTCATATTTGTAGATAGAGCGTTGGTAGAGCGGTGTCAAGGGTGACTACTGATCATGAGGTCCTGGGTTCGATCCCCAGGTCGGGCAAAGTGTGGAAGTGTGGAAGTCCTCAGTAGATGCCCGGAGTTTGAATTTGTGCCCGGTTGATGGCAATAGGCTCGCCCCCTATTACATGGGACTTCAACCTAAGCGCGAAATGAGGGTGTTATTATACACCTCTGCCCAAGCCTTCGGGGACACATTATACATTCAATTTTATGCGAATCAATAGTAAACCGACTACACCATCGCTTAACATCAATAGTACGAGTTTGTACCAAAACTACAATAGTGGACACTATTGCAGTTTTCGTACAAACTCGTACTATGCTCTATGTGAGCTCGCTAAGCTCTATCTCTCTTACGCACCCACAAGAACATAACATAACATCACGCCTGTATTCCCTGAAGGGTTGGGCAGAGGTGCATAGTAACACCCTCATTTCGCCGTTATGTAATAGGGGGCGAGCCTATTGCTCCGCCACTTCAGTCTACCCGTGACCACGGCCGGTGAAATTCGGTCGAAACGTCGGGATAAATAAGGTATTTTTCTGCTTTATAAATTTTCTACGCGATTAGACCCGAATCAGTATTTTTATAACAAATACTTGGGTTGTTGCGAGAGTACGCGAGGCCCTTGCAAAAGCGAGGCCCCGGGCGGTAGCCCTGCTCGCCACCCCCAAAGGCCGGCCCCTGCTATTGCAATTAACCGGACACAAATCTAAACTCCGGGCTGCTACTGAGGAAATCCACACGGAAAAGCCCGATAGCACTTTGCCCGACCTGGAGATCGAAACCAGGACCTCACGATCAGCAGTCACGCTTGCCATCACTCGACCAACGAGGCACTATAGGCACCTACGTCAAAATGTTCGGGCTAGGCCTACTGTAGAGTGAAATAAACAGGATAAAAATGAATTATTGTTTATCACTTAAAATAGGAAAAACTGCCAATAACTAAAGTGTAAAATAAAAATGTATCTATTATCCAGAGCCCCTCTCTCTCGTACATAAACAAAATATTTATATTTTTTATCTGTGGACCGTAGACATGATGCGGTCACAAACTCACAACAATGTAGTCTGTGGTACACCCAGATACTTTCTTTTATTATAAATTTTGTAATTAATAAAAGTAAGTAAATACAAAGAATGAAAATTATTTATTTAAGTCTCGTTACAGACATACCTACAATAGTAGTTACTAGGTACATTACTGCCGCGGTCTGTAATGACTGCGTTGCTGGCAGCACTGATGGTGGCCGAGAGCGCAGTGTAGCGCAGCTCCAGGCCATCACAGCGCGGTCAGCATTGCAGCTCTTGATGGACAAGCTGGAATAAAGGCCGAGACCGAAGGTCGAGGCCTTTATAGCGCGGACAGCAAGGGCTGCAATGATGACCAAGCTTGAAGGGCGAGAGCGTAGCTAACCTAAGCTCGAGGCCATCATAGCTTGGCCAGCAGCGCAGTCATTGCGGACCAAGGCTTGTATAGTGCTTTACTCAAACAATGCGAGTAATTTAAATAAAACCAGCTTAGTATAGTAAGAATTTATTTAAAGTAACGATTTGTTTCTTCCCCGGGCTTTAGCTTTTTTTAAATGAGTCTTTAATGATACCTGTACCTGTACAGCCAAATTATGAATAAAAACTTTTTGCACCAGACTATTTTTGAAACAAAACTCGACAATAATGGATTTTCAAAGGAAATTGCTGGTGGCTAAAACTCACTAGTAATGGAATTCGATACAACTTTGCTGGCGCCTATTCAAGTAGCGCGGAAACGTCGACTTTGCTCAAAGAAGGTTGTCCAAATAATGACCACATTACAAGCATTTTTGAGTAACATTAATTGACAAATAAAAAAAAAACAACAAAATAAAAAAGTTACCTACATGCCTCCACGAGACTAAAACAGGAGCCCATCTCAGCATAATCCTGCTACACCGAAGTATAGCAGCGCTGGTTTTCGGATGGGTCCTGATAGTGAGGCCACGGGCAGTCACGAGCAAATACAATATTTAATAAATTAATTACATAAATAAAATAAATTAATTAATTACAATAAATATTTGTGTATAAATAATAATATTTATAGGCTGAGCATCCACCAGAGCTGTGCTAAGCTGCGTAGCGCGGAATGAGTTTTGTAAGCACCAATAGAATCACTTCATTTACCTAGCTTCGCTCTGCGTAGTATGTCCCTATATAGTTTGTGACTCTGCGCAGCTCTGGTGGATATGGGCTTAGCGGAGCGAGGTTTTTGTTCATACAAAACAAGCGAGAAATGCGAGCGAGGGATGTGTTGCGAGGAATGTGTTGCGAGAAATGTGTTACGGGGAATGTGTTCCGCTCCCGCCACACCACCCTCATATTCGAAAAGAGTCCGCTACCTATCCTCGCACCGCTCATTTGTACACATTAACACATTACGCATTACACATTACCCATTCCTCGCACAGCTCTGGTGGAAAGGGTCACACTGTTTCACAACCTCGCTACACATTTTCGCACCGCACATTTTCATCGCACAGCTCTGGTGGATGTCCATCCATAGTGTGCCTACGTGTGCATCCGCCTTGACGTTTGACGTTCCACATAAAGGTGTCAGTGTCAACACTAATAAATCAGTCCATTTATTTTGTTATGGCGTGTTTTATCCTGCCCGACCGCTCAGTCGTTGCTTATAAAACTTGATACATATCTATGTATCAACTTCCTTTCCCCAACAATAATGTATTATATTCTAAACAAGAACATGGATGGCTAAGATAACATTGTTATTCTGTGACCTATAACCTCTGATAGTGTTGACGCGGTAATTACGTTAACTGCAGACGGAGGATTGAAAAAAAACCAAAAATGATTTAAACTAATTTATTAAAACAAAACTTATTACAATATTAATTGCTAATTAATCTATGATCCTATTCGAAGTATGAATATGGAATGTGTCTCTAAATTACAATTATTAAAATTACAGCTCGGTAATATAAAATGATGTGCGTCACTAAATGCAACATCAGCTGGCCGTTTCCGCTGCTTGTCCTAATTTCGATATTTGTTACTAACTATAAGGTATCAGTGCTGAGTGGCCAATTCCCTTTGGGTAGCAACGCGTAACATCTCCACCCGCAGATCAGCAATTATTTTAGAACTTTGAGAGAAAATATTGCTGGACCCTTCCCTTCGGTCATCTTCAGATGATTTTCTTTTTCATCCGGCTCCGCATAGACGTGATCTTTAGCGTTGGAGACTGTAGATCTCTTAGAAAGACTCTTATGGCGATAGCATATAAAGGCTATGATGAGTAATACTGTTCCACACATTACGACATAAAAAGGGATTGTAGTATGATATAAAGCATCTGACTGTGTCCCTTCAAGTTGTATTGGTGATTCCATCATGATTCTATTCTGAATGCTGTGTAGTCCTTTTAGACTTATTGAATTGAGATGAATGTGAGTTGATTCAGTATCTTCCTTCTCGGCATCATAGGGAATATCTATTAACTTCAAAGGTTGGCCTCGTATCTCATCGTTATTGTTGGTTATGGTTAACTCCGTGGTGCGTAAATAACAGCTAGCAGGAATGGTGACGAGATAGCTGCCTTGTAGTGAGATGAAATCTTCTCTTCCGCATACCAACTGAACCTTGGTTGGGTGTGGAAATGACAGAGCATAATGTTGATCGTCAAGCTTCTCCATAGCTTCTTGTGTCAGTGTTACGGTTGTGAACTGGCAGGTAGTTTTTAGGGCTTGATGTTTGATGAGCTCCTGGATGCAGTCAAACTTGGTACGTAGTTGATGAGTAACTTCTTTTTCACAGAGATACCAGTTGTTAAACTTCGAGCATTCTGCTTCTATGTACACGAAAGATTCCTCGTTAGTTGCTATAAAGGGATAGGTAGGAATAAGGGCTTTCTGGTTTTTGTTGGGTACTATAGATAGTCTATATAAATCATATGTATCTTTAGAAACTACGGGAAATTTGAATACTATAATGATTTGTTTTTCGCTGTAATAAGAGCCAGGATTTATTACATTATAATATTCTCTTAACTCTAATCTTAATATCTCATCCTTACCATATATATTTTCTAACCTATTTATCATATATTTAAGAGTATCTATATCTATCATAGAATGATGTGTGCTTGACGCACGAATAAAAGCTAGGCTATTTTCTATCCCGGTTAACTCAGAAGTCAAATCTTCTACATTATTACTTAAGATACTTAGAAGTTGGCTAAACCTTGCATGTCTAATTAAACCATGAGTAACATCCATTAATGATTCTAAGGCTTCATTAGTTTTATTTTGATTTTCAACTAACTGAGTCAATAAATTGCTATATTTATTCATCCCTTCCTTAGTGAGACTGATATGATCATTAAATTCGTTTGAGACTTTATCTTGATTACTCTGTAAAATTTTAATAGCATTATTATATTTTAAAGCGTCTGTATAATCTAAATTGCCAGATATGCTCTTTATTATAGATCCTAATCCGTCTACAAGACCTCTTTTAACACGATCAGGCTCTAGAGTTCGCAATTGATTTGTTGCTTTGCCAATTTTGTCAGTAAGATAAGTTATCTGAAATTCAAATAAAGTATATGTATCATTACTAAGCCGACTTTTGTAACCCTGTATTTGATTCTGCAAAAGATTAATTTGCTCTTCAATATCTTTAAGATTTATATATTGTAGGAACGTATGATGATGAGTTGTCATTCTCGTTGGTCCAAGTTTGAATGGTAGTAAGCCTGGTCCATCGGCCAAACTTTCAAGTTTTATCTCCTGGGACTTCGTCTCGTGAAGGATCAGTAATAGTAGAATCCTGTAACAATTTAGGATCTTTATGGCTTCTTTTTAATCTAGATTTAGCCACAGGTCCACGTTTCTTTGACGTGTAAATGTGAACGGGTAAATCCGCTAAAATAGTGTCTTGGGTATAACGGGGTGCGGTTTTCTGACGACTAGCGGAGGGGTTTTTAATGAAAACTTGTTGTTGGGGAACATACTCTATTTCAGGTTCTCGACCTAAGTTTCTACGTTCTATTAAAGCGGTCCGTCTAGCCAATGCAGACTCGTTTATTGTGTCATAGACCAGTTTCATTTGTGCCCTATGATTTTGTACGTATTGCTGCAACAATTGTTGTGTAAAATCTATGTCTGAAATATCCCTGGGATTAAAGTGCCCTGTTAATAAATCAAATGGCCTACACTTAGTGAAACTATGTATCGAGCTATTATAACCGATGATAGCATATGGCATAAGATTTAATATGGGTTCATCCTTACGCTGTAGTTTTAAAATACGTAAGTGTTCTAGAATAGTCGAGTGAAAACGCTCAATGTTACCGTTATCGTTAGGAGAATGTGGTAAGACTCTGTGGTGGTTAATTTTGTGAACACGTGTGAATTCAGAGAAGAGCTGATTAGTGAACTCCGTACCATTGTCAGTTATTAGTGTTAACGGTACTCCATGATGGGTGCAATATTGTAACAGCGATTGCAATATGCTTACTGCCGTACCGTCTCTTAGATGATATGCCTGTCCATACTTTGTAAAAACATCTACGAACGTAATGTATTTTTCATTATGAACTGTGAATAAATCCATGTGAACTATCTCGAATGGTTTTGTCGCAGGAGGTACTATATTAAACTGTGGTTTAATAGGTCCTCTATCGTATTTAGCTTGCCCACAAATAATACATTCATTTATAAATTTTGTTATTTGATCTTTCATTTTGGGCCAGTAATATTTTTTAGAAAGAGCTAAATAGCATTCGGTAATTCCGCGATGGTTGGTTTTACCGTCATGATAGTGTTGAATTATTTCTTGCTGATGGAGGTACTCTTTAACATTATCAATTTCATGTTTAGCTAGCACAAGATTAATTGAAGAACTTTTAAACTTTTCTTGTATTACCGGTATGATTGAATACATTGCGAGAGGTGGATTTATTAAAATGGCTGTCTTAACTTTCGGATTCACATATTCTTTGATGGCATTAACTACATCGTTCTCTAAGTTTGAAGATGATATTTGGATAGCTATGCGTGTGTGTGTTTCAAATGGTTTAGATACCGTTGCCTTTCGTTTAACATCATCTACAATAGTGAAGCATATCTGCCTATGATACTTATTAAGGGGCTCGTCGGTGATTGGGACTTCTAATATAGGGTGTTCAAGACTTGTATGTACGGTTGCAGTGGACGAATTTGCTACGGACGGTGGGTTTTCTGTAGCGTTTGGAATAAGTGAACATAACTCATCTATTATACTATTAGCATCTTCAATATTTATTTCCACACGAGATAAGGCGTCGGCATTTGTATTATTCTTGCCCTTTTTATATATAACAGTAAAATCATATTCACTTAATTTTAACCGCCATCTCGTTAAACGCGAATTGGGTTCCTTAAGGTTCATCATCCATTGTAAAGGTTTATGATCAGTTAATACCTTAAATTTGCGCCCAAATAAGTATGGTCTGAAATACTTTGTGGCCCAGACTATAGCAAGCAATTCCTTTTCTATGGTGCTATAATTGAGCTCACTCTCGTTTAAGGTTCGGGAAGCGTAACATACAGGTTTATCGGATCCTACTGTTCCTTGGGATAATATGGCACCTATGGCAACGTTCGAAGCATCTGTTGTTAAGATGAATTCTCTACTAAAATCAGGATACTGTAATATGGGATCATTTGTTAGAAGAGTTTTGCATTTCTCAAAGCTATTAATATATTCGGGATCTAAAACAACTTTTCTACCTTTTTTTAAACAAGAAGTTAGAGGTTTAGTTATTTTAGCAAAGTCTGGAATGAATTTTCGATAGTAGCCTATGAGGCCTAAAAATTGCTTAATTTCTTTGGGGGTCTTTGGAATGGGATATTTTTCGATAGCTTGGATTTTATCTGGATTCGGTTTTATACCTTCCCTATATGCCCGAGATAAGCAGTTTCAATCTTTAAAAATTCCGATTTATCCATCTGTATCTTAAAATTGGACTCCTGAAGTCTCTGGAGTACTTTTTCTAGATTAACCATATGTTCCTGTAAACTAGTGCTGAAAATTATAATGTCATCTAAATAAACCAAGCATATTTCATTCTGGAGACCTCTAAGGACATTATCCATAACCCTCTGAAAAGTGGAAGGTGAATTCTTAAGTCCCATTGGCATTCTAAGATACTCAAAATGACCATGTTCAACATTAAATGCGGTTTTCTGTATATCCTGAGGGTCCATTTCTACCTGGTAAAATCCACTAGCTAAATCAAGCGTTGTAAAATACTGACATCTTCCTAGCTTGTCAAGGACATCGTTAATATTAGGGATTGGATATTTATCATCAATTGTTTTTTCATTGACTTTTCTGAAATCGATCACTAATCGCCATTTCTGTTTACCTGAAGCATCTATTTTCTTGGGTACCACCCAAATTGGTGAACTCCATGCGGAATCAGAAGGTCTTATTATTCCCTGATCTAACATCTTTGATATTTGGTCCCTGACTTCTTGACGATGTACAAACGGATACCGATAGCTCTTAGTATAAACGGGAACCTCGTCTATAGTTTTAATACGATGCTTTATCTTATTGGTAAAAGTTAACGCTTCGCCTTCGATATAAAACACGTCAGCATATTTTGAACAAAGAGTTACAAGATTAGCCTTCTCTTCTTCATTAAGATGATCGGTACGCAATTTCGATATTACATTCTGTACTCTTGTACCACTATATTCAGTGCGCGTGCACTCGATATTAAATAAACTAGCGCGTGCAGGTTGATCTAACGATAAAATTATATCATTTGGTGTCGGATTTTCTATTTCTATATAGCCGCGATTATTCACTACAGTTGTTAGACACTCGTGGATAATACAGTTGCATATAGTCTGTTCACTAACTAAGACTGCACCGTCTGGGGAATGGATAGGAATTCTTATTAATTTTGACGACTCGGCCGGTATAATGTCTTCGTAAAGGTTTACATTACAAGAATTATGCAATTTAATTGGGTTAACAGAGGTTCTTGTAATTAATTTTAAATCTTTTAAATCTATCTTTGATTCCCATCTAGTTAACATATTTAATCCTATTAATCCATCGAAATGGTCGTGAAAACGATATACGTAAAATGTTAGATCGTCTGAATCATTAAATTCGGCAAAACATGGTAAAGTTATAGAATAATCACTTCTACTAGTTGCATGTACGTTGGACACTTCAAATGGGTCATAATTAAGAGGAAAATTTGGAAAGTACTTTTCTACAGCATCCGGACTGATAAAAGATTGGTTTGCACCAGTATCTATTAAAAATTTTAAAGGTGGATTTGAAATTAATATATACGGAAGCTGTCTCTGAGTCTGAAGATTCAGCTCTATTTTGGTCTTTTTGATTTTTGGTGATCCTGAAAATCCTGTTCTTTATGACTTGGACCCGGTTGAGGTTCAATTTCGTGTATAAAATTATTTTCGTTACTTACATCGTAATAAACTGATTCAGAGTTGCACTCTAATGTGGCGTATGGACTATAATCTGAATAATCACTATAATAATAGTCCGGTTCGTAACAATACTCCGCGGGGTAATATGAGTCGTCATACGTAGCGCATTCATTCATGTTCATTTCACGACTTTTTAGATAATTAGTTGGCGGTGGATTGCCTGATTTATTCCAATCATGTCCCGATAACATAGGTTTAGGTGTGAAATGCTGAACACCACTCATAGGTTTTGGACCTAAATTATGAGGCTGATTATTCCTAGGTGGTAAACGGAACACATTACTTTGAGGATTATAATTATGCGGTAAAGTGCGGAACATCTGTTGAGTGCGAGTAGGCATGCGATTTTGTGGTGACTGATTTAATAAGTGAGGATGAAATTTAAAGGGCTGGGGCGAAAACATAGGTTTATTTCCTACAGGAGCAGGCCAATTAGGAGTCGGTGTAGGGAAATTCTGGTTACGTGGAGGCATAAAGTTTACATGAGATGAACTGGGACTGGGTATTTTAGGATTATACACCGGTTTTGGAACGTCACTACGCTGCTGTAGGTACATAACGTTAAGTTCCTCCTGTACGTATTCAAGGGCTTTTTCAACTGTCTCAGGACGCATGCACCTAATACGTGAGCCTAAAGGTTCCTTCAAACCTCTGACAAAAGACTGCATAGTAACTTTTTTATATAAAGTACGTTTAGCTTCTACCGTGGTAGGAATTGGTTCATGTAACGTGACATATGTCATTATCGTACTAAACAAAGTTTGGCATTGTTCATAAAATTCCTGAGGGGTTTTATTACCTTGCGTAGCTAAAGAGAGGTCTCTGTATAAAGCGGTTTCATCCCGTTGGTCCGAGAAATTATTTATTAGGGCTGTTTTAATACCTTGCCAACTATCAGGAATACCATTAGAGTTAATGGTACAGGCGGCGGACCCAGTGATTTTATTTAAGATGCCGTTTAATAAGCATGAGTTGGATAATTCACTACCTTGAACATTACTAAGATACTGACCTACTATTTGGTCACAAATACTAATAAACCTAGTTAAAACATTTGGATTCCCATCAAACTCCGGTACTAAACGAAGAGTCTTAAAAATTGTATCCGGGTTAAGGGCCATCTTTATCAAACTTCTTGAGCTGTCACTATCTAAATCCCTATTTATATCTATAGTAGTCCAGCGAGCCTTGCGCGATGTAGGCTGCTGGGGTTTAGGATCTTTCGGATGAAAAATCTTGGATAAAGGGAAACACTAGGAATAAAAGGAAAGCAACACCAGAGCAATTCAAGTGTACTTACATAAATTTCATGTCTGGTTCTCTCGTGAATCGATGTCTGGATTCTCTCCGAAGCTGCAGCTGGTCCGTAGATTCTGGATACTCGATGTTGGTGCTTGATAGCCACCCGGGTGACTCGCGAACGCGGATAACGATATTAGAGATCCCTAAAGCTCGCGAACCGGCCCGCGAATATCCTACCGACTGCGCCAATTACGTTAACTGCAGACGGAGGATTGAAAAAAAACCAAAAATGATTTAAACTAATTTATTAAAACAAAACTTATTACAATATTAATTGCTAATTAATCTATGATCCTATTCGAAGTATGAATATGGAATGTGTCTCTAAATTACAATTATTAAAATTACAGCTCGGTAATATAAAATGATGTGCGTCACTAAATGCAACATCAGCTGGCCGTTTCCGCTGCTTGTCCTAATTTCGATATTTGTTACTAACTATAAGGTATCAGTGCTGAGTGGCCAATTCCCTTTGGGTAGCAACGCGTAACACGGTATTTGCATAATGTTTATGCAATTCGTTACGTGTTTACATGAGATTCCCACCCCTCCCGCAAACATTCCCAATTGAGCGCGAAAGAGACACCTGCATCTCGGACTGATTTCTCCTGTGCAATATTAGCGAAATCATACATTCGTATTTCCATGTTTACTTCTTCAAATCTGAACCGATTTTAATATTTTTTTGTAATAAATTTAAGAAAGACTGGTTATGTCTGTATGTTTTTTTTATTTTTTATATTCGTCAAATTTGCTTGCCAGATGTTTGAAAACGGTGTTAAATCCGGTCGATTTTTGTAAAGTTTAAACGTTTCTAGTTCTTTTAATAATTAATTTATTGACAAAAACAAAACATATGGACAGAGTAGTGGTAGATATATATCATAATGGTAAAAAATATTTGCTCTAGTGACATTATCCAAGGAGGAAACTGAGGAATACGTTTGTATGGACTAAATGCCGACCGCATTTCCTCTTAAGTGATAGTTCATGCGATATAGATTGCATCGGTAGTTCGTAATATCGTAACCATATTGGGTTTAGCTAGCAGTAACCAACCGCGTGGATCACGCGATTTGCGAGATCTTGTACACAAAAATATTTTTTTACAAGAAATTTAAACCGACTTCAAAAAAAAGAATAAAATAATTACCACATAAAATTAACAGTTTCAGAAGTCGGTGCTGATCCACGCTGAACCAAATTGAAGGCACCGACTTCTGAAACTGTTAATTTTATGTGGTAATTATTTTATTCTTTTTTTTTTGAAGTCGGTTTAAATTTTTTGTAAAAAAATATTTTATTTTATTCATTTTAGTGGCCTTAACTTGGTTGGACCTACTAAAGACGCTGCTCGTAACATAATCACATCATCACAATATGCGTACTGTTCGTAATTGAGAAGTTTCATTGTCTATCTCCGAAGTTCTTCGTTAGATCTTCACCAAATTTAAATGGGACCAACTTCGAAGTATATCCTATCCATTAAAAAAAGAATCATCAAAATCGGTTCCCAATTGGCGAAAATATCGATGAACATACACAAAAAAAAAGAAATACATACAGACGAACATAGTAACCTCCTCCTTTTTGGAAGTCGGTTAAAAACTGCGAATCAACGCGATGCTAATTCGCAACGCAGAAAACTGCGACGCAAATTGCTGCGATGCGTTTTCGTGCGGCAAGGCGTCTTCCTTCCAAGGTTCGGGTGGCCAATATATAAAGAGGAAAGATTTGTATTTTTGGATTTTTTTATGTAACGAATTAACTTAAAAACTACTGGACCGATTTCAAAAATTCTTTTGCCGTTAGAAAGCTACATTATCACTGAGTAACATAGGCTACGGACGGAGCTGTGAGGACACAGCTAGTAATATATATAATAAGTATTGAATGTATTTTATACTAGGTAGAATAAATTTGCGTAAAAAGATTTGCACACTGCTGTTACTGATAAGAAGATATAGGAAAAATCAATTACGCGAATCAATTCGTTAGTTCTTGCGATGCGTCGTGCGAGCTCGTATACCTACTACGATGCGACGTTGCATCGCAGTTTTGTGTAGGGACCCTAAAGCACCGCTTGCCGCGGTCATTCTGTGTATGGGTGACCGTTTGTTACACATCGAAACGCCTCCGTGCTTCGGAGAGCACGTTAAACAGGCACCATACCTGGCTACGCTCTTTGCTGTATTCAAAATGATTATTCTTTCTTAACCCTGAACTGAATATTCTTAACTGCCTCGTTGGTCTAATGGTGGCAAGCGCGACTGCTGATCGTGAGGTTCTGGGTTCGATCCCCAGGTCGGACAAAGTGTTATTGGGGTTTCCGTGTGAAATTTCTCAGTAGCAGCCCGAAGTTTGAATTTGTACTCAGTTTATGGCAATAGACTTGCCTCCTATTTCATGGGACTTAGACACAACGCCGAAATGAGGGTGTTACTATACAACTCTGCTTAATCCTTCGGGGAATACAGGCGTGATGTTATGTTATGTTTCTTAACCCTCTTTGCACACGACGTCATCAGACCTTTATAGTGTCGCCATCATCAAATCTTCTTCTTCCTGCCCCTATCCTACACTAGGTGGGGTCGGCACAAAGTATTTCGTAAATCCATGTTGTTAGAGGTTTTGGCTTATAGTTTTATGACCGGCCACCTGCCTGATATCAACCCTCCTTGGGAATACTCGTTGCGCCGTTGCGCGGGTGACCCAAATTATGTTTGCTGATATTATGCACTGGGTCCCAAAATGATATGCTTGTCAATCTTATTGCCGACAACTAAGTAGACTATGTTCTTCTTGGTGGAGTATACTTGAAGTTCCTCGACCCTCTCATTCAGTTTTGCTAGGGACTTTGGTTCTGACACATCGTAATATAGCACCGTGAGCGTCTCTGTAAAACATGAAACTTTTGGTACTCCGTATTCGATCGCCTCCTATTTCAGGAGGATGGGATCCCTCCCTATATCACTCCCATCCCTATATCACTCCTATTTCATGGGACTTAAACATAACGGCAAAATGAGGGTGATAATACAAGGTTAGTCGGAAAGGGGGTACTAAGCCGCAGGCCACTTAATGTATCACTGATGATTATTTTAAAGTAAGTGTTCAAATTTCAATAAAAAATATTGCCATACAAAATTATTTTTATTTTAGTTTTTTTTCAAAAATTCTTCATCCCTGTTTTAGTTACGAATTCAGAAAATGAATCTTCTAATCCGCGACCCCAAATATGACCTAAAATATTAACACAGCTGATCATAGCTGAGGATAGATAGAATTTAGCGTATTTTTTATGAAATCTTTGAACAGCTATTTCTCTTAAACTAATGACTTTTGGGTAAGTTGTAGAACAAAAGTTATCTATTATTATGGGTACTTTAACACCCTTTCGGCTTATTACCCCCTTTGCGACTAACCTTATATATGTTTACGTAACGCGTGTGCATTGATCATTACAATCTCGGCTCACTTATCGCACTCGCCTGCGGCTCGCGCGCACAATACCGCCTCGACCGTAATGACCAACATAGCACACTTATATCAATCATAATGTACTATTATAAGGCGGATGTCAATGGAAACGCCAGAAGGACATACATCGATGTTATTGGTGATGTTTTTCACAAAGGACAGGTGCGTAGTACTCTCAACCGGCGTGCGTGTATGACAAGATGTATGAATGTGGATGAAGCGAAAGTGTAAGGGTCGTAGCATGTGGTGTTCTATAGTTTCTGCCTACCCCCATGGGAAAAAGGCGTGAGTTTATGTATGTATGCAATGATATTATAAGTAAAAAGGAGTAGATAGGTTATAAGCGCTCAGCAAGCGACACGTCAAAATGTGGCTAATTAGCCAGACTTGACCTCAGTGTTGAATTCTACTACGTTAGACGACCCACTGTCGCAAATTACATTTGTCTCTTTTTCGTTCGCGATAATCGAATCATGCCATCTTATTTTGACGTCTAATCGTAATGTAGTGTGCTATTGTAATATTTAGTTATTTATGTGTGCGTTAGTGTGCCGTTTTTGAAGATTGAATGTTGTGTAGGTAACCTATCTACACCTTTTTACTTATAATATCATTGTATGTATGTATTCTTTGTTAACCCTCTTTGCACACGACGTCATCAGACCATTATAGTGTCGCCATCATCAAATATTTGTTCCATAACTGTTGACTTAGCACGCATCATCGTCGTACGTAGGAGTACGTAGGCGATGGCGCAGTAGTGTCATACACCCATATTCTGAGACGTTCCTCCAAAACTTACTCGACTCATACTCGACTCAGAAAGGCCTCGAAAACACCTTCAAAATTGTATTCTTAGTCGCAATTTCGAGTAAACTTTGCGGTTCCTCGACGGAGTCATTATGTCGTAATTTGAATTATCTGCATCGCGCAAATAACGCCGCGATAAATAATTGTAAGGATTATCGTAAGCATATTCGATAGTCTTCAAAATATTTTTTTATTACATACGAACTTTGACACTTCCTTCCTTAAGGTAGGTAGCGAGGTACCTTGAGTTTGACAGATGATTCCTTACCTCGACTGAGGAAAAATCTCGAGTCGAGGACGTTTATGTCAAATCGAATCGAGTAAGTTTTGGAGGAACGTCTTAGAATATGGGTGTTTGTATTCAAAAGAAATCTACACAATAATGTTAGTTGAAGTTAATCTTTGGCATTAACCTGTCAGATAGGCCTCGCAGTAGGTGGTTCAAAAATATTTACTGAAGACTTGAACAATGTAACGAAAATGTATGGAAACGAGATAAATAAATTTAGGTTAAGTATACAGGGTGTAAGGGGCTATTCAAGTATTACGTAAGCACCAAAGGGGGTGGGGGGGTCTTTGGCTAGCTTATTTCGTCGGCCTAATTACCAAAATTCGTAACTCCAAAAAATACGATATTGGTTTTTTGATGCCATCTAGTGCATATTTTTCTAACTAATATGATGGAATAGTTCTTTTGTCCCGCAAAATAATACAAATGTTGCTATTGATGAATTATAAGAATAAGTAACTCCACGCCGCCATTTATTTATTTAGAAAAGAAACTGTAAAATTTACCCAAACGGAGTTACGAATTTCGATAATTAGGCCGACGATTTTTGGTGACATGGGGGACCGGGTCTGGATGGTGATTACGTCAGCAATATTTTTTTATTTACTTATTTTTCTAGACTTGAAAACTGCCACTCATAAATAACAATAAAGAAATCTGAACAGATTTTAAAAAATATGTATACCAATGAATGTTTACTTAAGCATAGGAGGGGGGGGGTAAGAGCTTTGTTTATTTTTGCTGACAAGGGGGAGGGTAGGGTCAAAAATTACTAAAATTCTGCTTACGTAAGGGAACGTACCCATACTACGTGACCCGTTCAGGGGGGGAGGGGGGGGTCTTCAAAATACCACGCTTGTCACAGGGGCGGGGGAGGGGCTTAGGTTCTCGTCACGTAGTCAATATCCTCTAGGGAAATCTCGAGTTTTTTCAAGCTATATTCAAATATGGCGAGCAGCGTTTAGCGCTTTTTGAACTCACAGGTGGCAACTCTCGCACATATGCGTCAAATATTTCTTTATTTAACTTACTGTTTGCAAAAAATGATTTAAAACCATAGTTATATATTACCACGTGAAAACTAGAGGGGAAGGGGGGGGGGGTATTCGCATATACTAAGGGTGGTCACCGAGAGGGGGGAGGGAGGTAAAAAATAGTAAAAAATGGGTCACGTAGTATGGGTACGTTCCCTAATACTTGAATGGCCCTTAGCGAAATCATGTAATTCCTTCAAACCTCGTGATGTACTGCTGACATAGATTAACACTGTACGGTATAATTTCGGATTCAATAAAAAAAAATACAAGAAGTAAACATGTGTTCTTAAAGTGAGGCATTTTAGCGCCCCGAGTTAACAGACCGCGCGGCGAGCGACAGCCGCGCAATTGGTTTGAAGCGCTAAAATGTCTCAGGTATCTTGTATTTTATTTTTTTGTGAATCCAAAAGTATCAATGTCAGCAGTACATCACGAGGTTTGATAGAATTACATGATTTCGTTTACACCTTTGTAGAGTTCGTTTCTACGATTTGCGAGGTTAAGATGGGCTTGCCGCGGTTAGTCTCTGGATGGGTGACCGTTTGTTACACATCGAGACCCCTCCGTACCTCGGAGAGCACGTTGAACAGTCAGTTCCGGATGTCATACGATTACTATGACAACCGTTACGGGGTCTGACAACCGGTCTAACCTTAGAATATCGGCATTGCCCAGTAACTCGGTTGCGGAGGTCTGATGGCAGTCGCTCCGTGTAAAATACTGGTATTCAACCGCATCTGGTTAGACTGGAAGCTGACCCCAGCGTAGTTAGGAAAAAGGCTAGGTAGAACTTATGTCCCCGGGTGAATATTCGAAATTTTTTAACATTATTTTAACAAATCATTCTTCTCCCAGGTTGTTAACTTTATAGTATTGTCAGATTGTTTTTATTCTTGTCTTATTGCTTGACGGCAGCGGTATAGTTTCAGTTTTCATTATCATAATTATAGTATTAAACATCTCCATTCTTAACTTTGGGATGATGCTAATGACGTTCTCAATTTTTGTTAATATCTTTTGAAGAATGCCCCCCCTGTCTTTTGAAGAATGACCTATGAAATCAGCGTTTTGTATGGAGAATTTTAAAGAAGTTGCATTTTTCATACTAACATTTTCTTAATTTATTTAACAACTATGAACACTAATGTTTTAAAACTTTTATGCACTAATGTTTAAAAACTAAGATAACGTATGCCACTTAGATTATGCGACAAAAATAAGTTTTGGCTAAGTTAAAACAAAAATAGTGGTCATTTCTGCTAACAAAAAGAGGAGTCATTTTAAAGGTATTTTTTATGTTTAGAAAACTATAATTAATAAGGTTTTTTTACTATTGGTAGTTGTCTATGATGGTCATTAATCGATATAATATCAAGTAACTGATGAATATTTTAAATCATAAAAGTGACGAGGTTCTCTATTTGTGAGAAAATACGCCAATTGCATAGGTGGGGACCTAATATTTAAGTAGGTATACAGTTCCCTCCCAATATTGATGGGATAATAATCAATGTCACTAGAGCGAAACAGTTTGTTTACCTGGGGATCTTCGGCAGGCATAGGAGGGCAACATTAGAATCTTTCATTAAAATAATTTACCGTAATAAAAAACTCAATGTCAATGGAAACGCCGGTAGAGGACGTCCTAGGACATACATCGATGTTATTGGTGATGTTCTTCACAAAGTTCAGGTGCGTAGTACTCTCAACCGGCGTGCGTGTATGACAAGATGTATGAATGTGGATGAAGCGAAAGGAGTATGTAAAGGTCGTAGCACGTGACGTTCTATAGTTTCTGCCTACCCCCATGTGAAAAAGGCGTGAGTATGTAAGAAAGTAAAGTTCTAAGTGTCAAGACTTGGCACACGAGGTTTTCGAAGTGTTGGAGGTTGACTCAGCAGTCGTTGTGCCGATAGTCATTACGGGCAATAGCTTAATAGCCAAGAGCCTCGACCAACATCTGATGAGGCTCTCGTTGGGCGGCTGGGTCAAGGGCCTGATACAGAAAGCGGTACTTCTGGACACGGCGCGTATTGTTAGGAAGTTCCTTTCTCTGAGGCCCTGACCACCGGTAGCTTGAACCCTGTTCCCGATGCCAGTAGGCTACTATCTATACTAATATTATAAAGAGGAAACATTTGTATTTTTGTACGTAACGAATAAACTTAAAAACTACTGGACCGATTTCAAAAATTATTTTGCCGTTAGTAAGCTACATTATCACTGAGTAACATAGACCATATTTATCAAATAAAACTTCTTACGCGGGCGGAGCCGTGAGGACACAGCAATTTTTTTTATATTTATAAATGTTTTTTTGGATTTTATAAAAATATTTAAAAATGTAAATATATGTAAAGTAAATGAATAAACGGAGTAAACTAACATTTTATTATGACATCATTGACCGACCGGCACTTGTGCTCAACACCTCAAAGAAGAGAATTCTGCTTCCGACCTTGTGTGTTTATAACGTAGAGAGCTACAAAAAAAAGTTTATTTATGGGTGGTCTTATGTCAACGTCCAAAGACAGATTCAAGGTTAGACGGTAAACAAAAAACCGGTCATGTGAGACCATATTTGTGTCTTACGGCTCAGTGCACAATGCCAACGAGAGAGAATTTTTGAATGTTACTGGTAGAATGGGGTGACTATGATCAATTTTAAAATTGAAATGTACTTTTCTCTTGAAATATGAGAATAAAAATAACAAAATACAAATATCGAATTTGTTTATTGTGTCTATTTCTTGAATAAAATCATAATTTTTCTTATTAATTTTAGAGAAAAAAAAATGTTGATGATAAATGTTAAACTATGATTGGGTAACTAAACTTTGTTACCTCCCTTTTTTTTCTAAGGATTGTGAAAGTAACCCCAATAAGTATAAAGAATTACACAAAACTACTACCGACATATTTTTAACATTTTTTCATCAACCGGCAAGGATCCACGAACAACGACTAATCACACGCTGACAATGACGTTCAATGCTACCAACCGTAAAAAAAGAATCAGAAGAATGCGTTCAGAATTCGTATAATTTGAGTTTTATTACGAAACGAAATTTTTATCAAAGCAACCCCGGTTTACGGTACTCACTGGTTTTCCTTTATCTTAAATACTAGATCTGCTTTGCTTCATTTGTGACTTGAAACTATATTACACGACAACTTAAGACTCACTACGTACCTTAACTAATAGTCCGGTTACACCGTCAATCGTATTTGCGCAAAATCTAATTTGCTCAAGTAAGTTACTTTAGGGCTAGAGGGTCTCTTGGCTAATTAACAATCGCACGGAGATGGGTGACCTTTCGTTACACATTGAGATCCCTCCGTGCCTCAGAGCACGCTATACTGGCGATCCCGGGTATCATACGAATACCTACGACAGTCGTTACGGATAGTCAGAAGCCCGAAAATCTAAAAACCGGTCTAAGCCCAGTAACTGGATTGCGGTGATGGCAGTCGCTCCGTGTAAAAAACTGGTATTCAGCCGCATCTGGTTACACTGGAAGCTGACCCAAACATAGTTGGAAAAGGCTAAGCAGAAGGAAGCGATGGCAAAACGGTATACCACGCAGTGCCATTGATATCGAATTACCGACAATGCACTTTGCGCAAACATTTTGTACAAACCGTTTGCGCAAACATTTTGTACAAGCCGTTTGCGCATGCAAGTTGCTGCATGTAGTCGGACCATAAATAAAACACGTCTTATGAGTTGCTACACTGTATTGATCGTTCAATCGACGGCTTTTCTCTTCAGGAGCAGAAACATCGGTCGTGAGTGTCTCGAGATACAAAACTGTCTCCAAACTTGTGTCCATTTAACTAGCACAATACAGTCTGCCTAAAAATTAAATAAAGGAGTTACTAATGATGAGATTAGACAAGTTGCGGTTTAATTGATGATCTAGTGACAATAATTGAAAGGAGTATGCTTAGGTGGTTTGGTCATGTTGAGAGAATGAGTGAACGGCGATTAACAAAAGTAATTTATAAGGCGGATGTCAATGGAAACGTCGATAGAGGACGTCTTAAAAGAACATACATCGATGTTATTGGTGATGTTCTTCACAAAGGAAAGGTGCGTAGTACTCTCAACCGGCGTGCGTGTATGACAAGATGTGTGTATGTGGATGAAGCGAAAGGAGTATGTAAGGGTCGTATCATGTGGCGTTCTATAGTTTCTGCCTACCGCCATGGGAAATGGACGTGAGTTTATGTATGTATGAGTTACGAAGTGTTCCGAAAGTAGTATTCTGTGAGGTTGTATGACGATGACGTATACATAAATGACATAATACTGCTTTTTAACCTCAACCTTGGCATGTGCTTGTGTGCTGATGGATTCTGCAATTCAATCTATACTAATATTATAAAGCTGAAGAGTTTGTTTGTTTGATGGCGCTAATCTCAGGAACTATTGGTTGGAGTTGAAAAATGTTTTTTGTCAAAGTCAAAGTTTTTTATTTCAAATAGACCAGATTTCAGGCACTTTTAAAACGTCAAAACTAGGTGCACGGTTCTATGGAGAAGAGCCGGCAAGAAACTCCATGAATACTCTTTTCAAAATAGTAGTTCATTACAATTCCATTACAGTAGTGTGAGAAATAGATTGAGAATAATGCAGGTTAATGTAACAAATAAACTCACATAAGAGTAACAAATAGAAAAATATGCCTTCTAGGATTGCCATAGCAGTTAAGGGCTGACCAGTCCCGACAGACGGCACCCGTTCACGAGCATGACGTGCACATCCGCATCGGTCAGCTCAACCATATTATAGGGAACCCAACGACCGGATAAACAACGCCACCATCAGCAAGACATTTAAGTGAGCATGACAGACTTATACTACCAGACAATAGGCAGTAATATGATATGATTATAAGCGTATCACTAATAGCTGCATGATGCTCATACTTTACAGTTTGGAATGAAGTATTGTAAAGCGATATTATTATTTGTGTTGGATAGTCCATTTATCGAGGAAGGTTATAGGCTATATAACATCACGCTTCGACCAATAGGAGCGGAGCATACATGAAAAATGTTGCAAAAACGGGAAAAATGTCCACCCGTGCGAAGTTGGAACGGGCCGCTAGGATCTAATATCATAAATGTATTATGTATGCAAATACTTCATATTGTCACCGGAAAGCCAATACTACGTAAGCGCCATTTTGGCTAAAATGAGTTATGTATTATACCTATCGTTGGATTGGATTTTTTCTGCGTCGATTAGTTGGGATTTCGTAAGATAATAGAATAAACTACGAAATCCCAACTAATCGACGCAGAAAAAAAATCCAATCCAACGATATAATACATAACTCATTTTAGCCAAAATGGCGCTTAAGTAGTATTGGCTTTCCGGTGTCGATATTATATTCTTTACATCTGTCATATTTAAAGGAAAATGTATAAAAACCAAGGTTTAAGCCAAGCTACAGGCGGTTAGGGATTCAGAGTGAGGAAACACCTCACGATGCATGCCTAGTCCAAGATTACCACACTCTGTATCAGGCCCTTAATCCAACTGTACCGCGACAGCTTCAGGAGGTAGCCACCACTATCATTACAATAATAATTGTTGAACCATAAATATTTAATTACCAAAGAGATTAAATATGTAGGTATAGAGGGGCTATTGGAGACATTTTCATAGAAAAACTTTGGACCCATTCTACAGTACAGCCATCTAGTGTTTAATAATAAAAGTACGTAACTTTGATAGCTAGAAGACGTTTTAATCTTTCGAACGGTAGTGACGTGCTATTTTGTTTGTACTTTGTAGGGATGTTTATCATTTATCGATAATTATATCGGTGAAGGTTTCAGAGGTTGATATGCAATGTGTCCAGGTATGTAGTAACAATACTTTAAGGGCGCTATATCTACTTTTTTTCGAGGAATAACCATGCGACCTCTCACGGGACTCATTGACAGAATTTTTTCCCGATTGTTGAAATAAAGTATCATTTTCGAGCATTATTTTAAAGGTACAAATTCCCTAAATGCATGGAAAAGATTTTTGTCATCCTGTCAACTGAATAAAACTGTCAATGTCACAAGTTTGGTCAACTTGCCATTTCACAGACGAGTTGGTTGAACTAGTGAAACTACTTTGCCCACTCGCTTATACCTACTCCAACGGTCGAACCATCCAATGACTCAGAGTAACGACCATGCACACAATAAAAACTTTTTTCAACAAATCGTGACGGAATGCTGATGTAATCTGTGCTTGAACTACTTTGTAAAAAAAAACTAGTTCCCTCCAAAAAGTTCGGTCGAATGACCTCATAAATCAAGCCAGGCATTACATTTTTTACGTTACCGTCATTGCCCTTACTCCGAAGGGTAAACATACAGGATATAGTCTGTCTTGTACAAAATTTGATTCGAATATGGAATGGTCGAACCAGTAAACAGTAGGGGAACAAAAATGTTATACACCTTAATAAGGTCAAGTTTTGCTTGCACAGTGCAAGAAACAACCTATTTTACCGACTACGTATTGCCAACATTAAAGAGATGAAAATACCAGTATTTTACACAGAGCGACTGTCATCAGACCTCCGCAACCCAGTTACAGGGCAATGCCGATATACTAAGGCACAAAACAGATAGGTACAGAAGTCAATCACATGTATGTACTTCACTTTTCATACCTACGCTCGGCGGTCGCTTTATCTATATATCTATCTCTCTCAAGCGCATGGCACTCGCGCTCGCACTCACTCGCACTCTAGTCCCAAACAGTCCGAGATATCGTGTCCGTGAGCAGTGTCTGTGTGCGTAGCTCGAGCGCACTTGTACCTATGTATATTGACTTCTGTACCTATCTGTTTTGTGCCTAAGGTTAGACCGGTTGTCAGATTTTGGGGCTTCTGACTTCCCGTAACGACTGTCATAGGTATTTGTATGAGACCCGGGACCGACCGTTTAACGTGCTCTCCGAGGCACGAAGAGGTCTTGATGTGTAACGAACGGACACCCACAGACTGACCGCGGCAAGTGTAGCTTAACCACGCAAATCATGTGATCCGCGCGGTTGGTACTTAGTCACGAATCTCTGTCCTACCCGACAGTGGTGGCGATTCTGTTGCACACTTTGACAGGACTAAACTAAGGGTGTTACACCCATATTCTAAGACGTTCCTCCAAAACGTACTCGGCTCGACTCCACCTCGACTCACCCTTTCTCACTATCATCGGTAGTTATAGTTGACATAAACGTCCTCGACTCGAGATTTTTCCTCAGTCGAGGTAAGGAATCATCTGTCAAACTCAAGGTACCTCGAAACCTACCTTAAGGAAGGAAGTGTCAAAGTTCGTATGTAACAACAATTAATTTTGAATACTTTACCGAATATGCTTACGATAATCCTTACAACTATTTATCGCGGTGTTATTTGCGCGATGCAGATAAAATTATAACGTAATGACTCCACACTCTACCTCGACTCATTTGAGGACCCCTTAGTCGAGGAACCTCAAACTTCACTCGAAATTACGACTAAGAATACAATTTTAAAGGTGTTTTCGAGGCCTTCCTGAGTCGAGTAAGTTTTGGAGGAACGTCTTAGAATATGGGTGTTTGTCTCTTTCTGTTTCAATAGAAAAAGAAAGTGACAGTTGCGTTTAGTCTAGTTTAGTACTGTCAAAATGTGCTACAGAATAGACACCAATATGCCTTGAAATCCACAGTTGGCCCGAAAACTACATAAAACAGAGCCGTAAGCATTCTCGCGGTCAATTTATAGACATTAAATCTTGATTAGTTTCCCGCAAATACGTAGAAACGTAAACAACGCCAGTTACTTACTCTGGTTCTCGTTATAATGCTATTTTATAGACTCATACCGCGCCAAAATATTTAGAGCCAAACTAAATGGTGTTTTATTGGAAATCAAGGGATTTGCATTGTTCTGGGAATCTTTTATAAAACACTAGCCTTATCCTCACGGCTCCGCCCGTAACCTATGTTACTCAGTGATAATGTAGCTATCTAACGGCAAAAGAATTTTTGTGACCGGTCCAGTAGTTTTTAGGTTTATTCGTTACATACAAAAATACAAATCTATCCTCTTTATAATATTAGTATAGATACAATGGGTCAGATACATCCGCCTAAAGGATGATTTCCACCAAACGGCTCGCATCGCATTGAATCGGAAAGGATACGTACGGATGCGGCGACAGCCGATCGCGTCCGGCAGGATGTCGACGCATACGAGCGGCTCTGTACCGTCGCTTACGAACGTATTCATTTCTGTGCCTAGTCAAATAGTTACATTCCTACCGTGTTGACAGCCGAAAGGATCCGATAGGATACGATGACAGGCGAACTGAGCCGATCGCGTGTTGCGGATGACGCCCGCGGTTCAGCCGCTGTGCGCGGCTTGGTAATTTAGACTTTAAATATTGCGTACACGATTTAATATCGTTTAAAGATTGTAAAATCCGTTCCGATCCGATGCGATATGAGCCGTATGGTGGAAATTATCCTTAAAACAGCGCCAAAGTTTTTAGAGTCAAGTTAAATGGAAATCAAGGGATCTGAGTAATTGTGGGAGCTTTTCATAGATATACAATGGGTCAGATACATTCGCCTGAGTTATTCAGTCAGCACATAACATAACTAGCCCATTACAGTCCCACTGCTGGGCACGGGCCTCTTCTCAGAATGAGAAGGGTTTAGGCCTTAGTCCACCACGCTGGCCTGGTGCGGGTTGGCAGACTACACACACCATCGAGAACTTTATGGAGCCCTCTCAGGTGTGCAGGTTACCTCACGATGTTTTTCCTTCACCGTTAACGCAAGTGATAATCAAATTCTGATCCGCACATGAATTCGAAAAGTCAGAGGTACGGGGCCGGGAGAGAACTCAGACCCTCCTGCATGGAAGGCAAGCGTTCAACCGTTAGGCTATCACTGCTTTCACTTATTCAGTCAGTGCCACACATGATTTAACCCGTGTGGGGACGGGCTAGAATATATAACTTCCTCATCGTACGCTGGGAATAGACGCGTGTTGTAAAGATTATACAAAGCCCAGCACACGACGTGGTAGGATCTGTACGGTCCGCCTGGCTAGTTACCACCTGAACATTAAAGTCCGGCGCCAAGCAGTTTACTGTGTTCCGTCGTGTGTATGTGAAAGCCAGAGGGGTATAGGGGAGTCCCTCTATATCTCTGTTCCTTGTATTCGTGTGCTCCATCTTAGACCCTATCTGCGTTTACCATCAAGTGAGACTAGGGTCAAACGCGACCAAGTCAAGAAAAAAAGATTTTAAATCGGGATCGGTGGACAAAGGGCTCTTGTTTCAAGCGCAATTACGATTGGCCTTCTCAATCGCAAACACGCTTGCGACCACGTAAGTTGTACTAGGCATTTTATAATAAATAGATAATAGCAAGGATGTTATACCAGTTTTGTGCAAACCTATAAAACTGAATGATTACTAATTTATCATGGGAATTTAACGCGTGTGAATTTTATGGGAATTTTAGTATCGAACTTGGGTCTTACGGTATCCTGTTCTCTTGATTGGTAACTACTCAATAACAAGTGCAGTAGGGGAAAGAAAATGTTATATACCTTTAGGTCTCTTTTAGCTTGCACAATGCAAAAAACAAACTATTGTAGGGGAACGAGGTATGGTGTTCCACCTACGAAAAGGGAGTATCCTTATACCAGGCCGGTCTTATGCCTGGCGGGCCACTGCCCAACGGTTGATGTTAGGGAGTTGTATATAGTATACTAACTCCGTGTCAAATCTTGATACCGCGATGCAGGATTTGTGACGTTTTATTTGACAGCTGTCATTGTTGTCACTGTAGTTTGCTATACAACGCGTACTGCGTAGTTCTCATGTGGCATGATAGATGCCGCCACACTACTTTACCGACTACGTATTGCCAACATTATAAAAATGAACCACCAAACTGCACTGCACATGATTAAGTATTATGTAACATCATCTTTTTCTTCAACAGGGCATGAACCCACGGCTCGCCTTCGCTATAATATCGTCAGCGTGCTGGTCAGCCTTCCAGCATGGATACAACACTGGAGTCCTCAATGCACCACAAGCGGTAAGTATCTACTATCAACCTTCAGCATAAGGCTGCCTGTCCACTGGAGCGGAGAGGAGCGGAGCGGTGTGGAGGTAACCAATAGAAATGCACAATATTCACAGAGCAGCGGAGACGTGAATTTTATGCAATTCTATTTATTGGTTAGCTCCGTACCGCTTCGCTCCTCTTTGCTCCAGTTGACAGGCAGCCTAACCGTTGAGATATGTCGCTTAATTTACCCAAAGGGTGTCAAACGGGACCCTATTACTAAGCCTATGCTGTCTGTCTGTCACAGGGCTGTATCTTTTTAACCGTAAAAGGTATCTAGTTGAAATTTTTACAGACTATGTGTATGCAATGGCTGCTATTACGGTAAAAATAAAAAAAATCTAAACCAAAATGAGCTACCCATAAAAGAAACCTCGAAGAAAATATATTAAAAATATCAAATCATAAATATTTAAATGTTTTTTTAAGACTAGATGGCGCCGGTATTTCCTATCTGACTAGATCTGAGAAGAAAAGCCGAAACAAACTCAGAGATCAAGGTCTCTATTAAAGTCCAGACATTGTGGTATAAAAATTATGCGAGTGATACAATGTAGGGCAACGTCTGGAATGGCCTTTTGAGGAAAGTGCCATAGCAGGTTTGAGTTGACCTGTCCTAACTGACTTCACGCCTGCAACAGTCATCGCATAGCTTAAATCTTATTTTAGGGAGCTCAATAACAATGTTCCGGCTTTATCGTAAAAACGGTTTATTATTTTGTTTAATCACCAATAGACCACAACGTTTGAAGGAATTATGCGGGTCACTCACATTCGCACGAATACGCGAACCCGCAAGTGTGGGACTGATATTCGCAATGACTATGCGAATATTTTCCATACAAAACGAAAAACATTCGTACAATGTACGAATGTTTGCGCGCATGTGAGTGACCGGGGTTACACGAATAGGGTATTTGACTATTAAAAATGTACAACAATTCTGATTGTTTTAAAGAAAGTATAGATAGAACTTGATTGATATGTGAAAAAATAAATAAAATCGATGAAAAAATAGACGAGCGAAGTTGCGGAGGAGGCATTTTCTTTCCCTGTCGCGCGAAACAGATATTGTGCGGAGTGATGTCAAGTTACTTTAAAGTTTTTAAAGTATGACGTCATTGTGGTGTCATGTTGTCTCTGTCTAGTCAACAATTTTCAATCGTTTATAACTTGGGCATTTTATTAAATATTTCATTAGAATTTTCACTGTTGTTTATAATTTTTGGAATAGTTTGTAGATCTATACTAATATTATAAAAAGGAAAGTTTTGTATTTTTATATGTAACGAATAAACCTTTTTTTAATTTCTTTTTTTCGAATATATACTGGCCTGCAAAAATATATATCACACTTTTAAAATTGCAATAACTTTTTAAGTACACAAGATATATTTTCGAAGCAAAAAGGACTCAAAAAAGAGTTTAACTTTGTTACTATAGTTTCAGAGAAAGCTGATAAAAATTGCTATAAAACGTTTTTTTATTTATATCTCCAACTTCTATAGTTTAGAAAAAATTTAAATTTTAAAAGTGTGATACTTATTTTTGCAGGCCAGTGTACTTAAAAACTAGGTACTGACCCATTTCAAAAATTCTTTTGCCGTTATAAAGCTACATTATCACTGAGTAACATAAGCTATATTTATTACTGGAATAAAACTTCTTACCCGGGCGGAGCCAAATAGTCAAATACCCTATTCATTTGTTACACTCTGTATTCAAAACTAGTAAAATCAAGTTCTGTGTTAACATGGTAGGAAACACTCATCTAATAAATGTTTCACAATAATATGTTAAACAGATAATCACGATTTTACACACTAGATCATCTTTGGCGTACACTTTCCTTTAGAAACATAAAAATAATGGCGCCGGTTCCCTTGTTCACCAACTAAACTAAAATTTATTAGAGAATTGCTATCTTTTATCTTTTGTTCTTCACAAAGGTCAGGTGCGTAGTACTCTCAACCGGCGTGCGTGTATGACAAGATGTATGAATGTGGATGAAGCGAAAGGGGTCTGCAAGAGTCGTAGCATGTGGCGTTCCATAGTTTCTGCCTACCCCCATGGGAAAAAGGCGTGAGTTTATATATGTATGTATGCTATCTTTTACTAACAGACAGCGCGAAAAAAGGACGGTGATAGATAAGAACTAAGTTAGAGATATCAAACTAGTTTACGCCTTAAACTTCACAGTGTTTTTGGTCGACACATTCTGACGTAAATTTGACAGCTCTTATTTACGTCCGTCTCTTTCTTATTTTATCAGACTGAAAAAGATGGCAATATCCTAAATTAAGTTTAGTTTGTTCACAACAGAATCGGCACCATTATCTGTGGTCTCGAGTCGTACTCGTGACTTCAGCTCATTAACCTTTAAGAAAAGAAGAAAGTCGTAAGACGACGGCCCATTACTATGACTAACCGAGCGTTATAAACTTGAGTTATTATTAAAAATAATCCCTTAAAATAATTCAAGTCTTGTTATGAATGGAAAGATCATATATATTTTTATAACAAAACCATTTTTAGTTATTTTTCGCTCTATTTAAAAAGTTATATAATTTAAAATAAATTTTTGAACCCAGTACCGAGAACACGCCGACTGTTCCCGAACAAACTCGAGCGCGTGTGACGTCATAATGTTAATTTCTACTCATTGTAGCACACAGCTGATACAGTATTTTGAGAAATTCCTTTAACATTATGACATCACAAACATGGCGACCAATCGTGGCCCATTTGCAGTCACGTGACACTTTTTTAAATTTCATCAATTTTAAATTGTATAATAATAAATTTAAAAAAATGTTTTTTGTATCGAGTATTAATATAATTTATGATATTTTTTTAAAATACATAAAAAAATAGTTTTTATTTTATTTATTTCATAAACCCAATCTATAATTTATACTTTATAATATTATAAAGAGGAAAGATTTGTATTTTTGTATGTAACTAATAAACCTAAAAACTATACTAGACCGATTGAAAAAAAATATTTTGCCGTTAGAAAGCTACATTATCACCGAGTAACATAAGCTACGAGCGGAGCCGTGAGGACTCAGCTAGTTCTTTATAAAATTGTGTTCATTATGGTGTTGGTGTTTTGTTCCAGATAATGTCCGAATGGCTGCAAAAAGATGCATTGACTAGTACTAACACGTCACTAGCGGCCGTCGACGACCCCAAGGTGACAACAGTGATGTCCATAGCAGTCGCCATATACTGCGTTGGCGGAATGATCGGTGGAGTCATTACTGGAGTAATCGCGGACAGGTGAGATTCCAAAAACGTTCCAGCCTGATCACCAGTGATCGGATAAGCGGGCGCTTATTTACCTAACTAGAGAGTACTGACTTACACCCATATTCTAAGACGTTCCTCCAAAACTTACTCGACTCGACTCCACCTCGACTCAGTCTTTCTCACTACCATCGATAGTTATAGTTGACATAAACGTCCTCGACTCGAGATTTTTCCTCAGTCGAGGTAAGGAATCATCTGTCAAACTCAAGGTACCTAGGAACCTACCTTAAGGAAGGAAGTGTCAAAGTTCGTATGTAACAAAAATGAATTTTGAAGACTTTATCGAATATGCTTACGATAATCCTTACAACTATTTATCGCGGCGTTATTTGCGCGATGCTGATAATTCAAATTATGACGTAATGACTCCGTCGAGGAACCTCAAAGTTTACTCGAAATTGCGACTAAGAATACAGTTTTGAAGGTGTTTTCGAGGCCGTTCTGAGTCGAGTATGAGTCTAGTAAGTATTGGAGGAACGTCTTAGAATATGGGTGATAGAGTTGATACAACCATCATCCTAATAAAAATCAATATCAATTTTCCGAATTCAAACATTGCTATTGTTGTAGCCGGTAGTGCCGTTACCTTGTAATATTACTTATTAGTAGTATTACTAGATGCTAGTACCATTATAACGAGTCCCGAATTTGTTAAAAATGTTACCTATAGTTGGACCGTTAAATCGATGCAGTTACTTGACAGTTTAAAGCAAAATAATGATACCATACTAAAACTAATAGTGTTGGGTAGTGAACGATTTTACGAAAAAAACGAATATGAAGATTAAGAATACGAAGTAAGATACTGGTGTCGATTCTGTTGAGCACTTTGACAGGACTAAACTAAACTAAGGGTGTTTGTCTCTTTCTGTTTCAATAGAAAAAGAAAGTGACAGTTGCGTTTAGTCTGGTTTAGTACTGTCAAAATGTGCAATAGAATCGACACCACTGTTCGGTAGTTTAGCTTAGATTAAATAATTCGGTAGTTGACTACGTTAAAAACTTAGGAAGAATTTAATTGGATTTTTATTATATCAAAAAAGGTATAGAAAGAACCACCACCCACTGCAACTGACAATGACGTTCAATTCTGCCAACCGTAAAAAAATAATTGGAAGAATGCGTTCAAAATTCGTACGATTTGAATTTTATTACGAAACGAAATTTTTATCAAAGTAACCACGGTTTACGGTACATACATACATAAACTCACCCCTTTTTCCCATGGGGGTAGGCAGAAACCATAGAACGCAACATGCTACGACCCTTACATGCCCCTTTCGCTTCATCCACATTCATACATCTTGTCATACACGCACGCTGGTTGAGAGTACTACGCACCTGACCTTTGTGAAGAACATCACCAATAACATCGATCTATGTCCTTCTTCATCCGCATTATAAATTCTTTTTGTTAATCGCCGTTCACTCATTACGGTACTACTTACCAAAATTGCAAATTCTTTCAGGTTCGGCAGAAAAGGTGGTTTGCTGTTAAACAACTCCCTGGTGTTCGTAGCAGCTGTGTTGGAGGGGACTTCGAAAGTTGCGAAGTCCGCTGAGATGCTTATACTAGGAAGGTAAAATAATATACTTGAGTGATTCATTAACTTCATCTTCTTAAGGTGGGTTTATACCAAACGACCATAGAGCTAGAACAAGAGCACAGAGCGTCGTTGTTTGTTGCTTTTTTTAACCGACTTCCAAAAAAGGAGGAGGTTCTCAATTCGTCTGTATGTTTTTTTTTTTTAATGTTTTTTACCTCATAACTCCGCCATTTATAAACCGATTTAGATAAAAAAAAAATATTCGAAAGGATATACTTCCAGATTGGTCCCATTTAAATTTGGTAAATATCTGATGAAGAACTTCGGAGATAGACAATAGAACTCCTCAATGACGAACAGTACACATAATGTGATGATGTGATTATGTTACGAGCAGCGTCTTTAGTTGGTCTAACCATATTTTATAATTAAGGCCACTAAAAGGAAAAAATAAAAACATTTTAACAAAAATAAAACCGACTTCAAAAAAACGATGAAAAGAATAAAATAATTACCATATTATAAAATTAACAGATTCAGAAGTCGGTGCCTTCAATTTGGTTCAGCGTGGATTAGCACGTACTTCTAAAACTGTTAATTTTATAATATGGTAATTATTTTATTCCTTTCATCGTTTTTTTGAAGTCGGTTTTATTTTTGTTAAAATGTTTTGATGTAAACGATAATTGGACGTAGTTAAGCAGAAAGGACTCAACCCACACAGAGTCACTTTTGAGTTATTGAAGTTTTAAGTTCAGAGTGGTTTTCTTCAGTGAAGCTGTCACCCAAACACCCTTAGTTTGGTCCTGTCAAAGTGCGCAACAGAATCGACACTATTGTATCTCATTTTAAGTGGACTAAGCTCTTATGAGAAATAAAGGAGAATGGGCCTTTTGGTCTACCTCTCCTCTAGCAATGAGTGATATATCAATAGAAAGGTTATTTTTTTGTATTACAGCTACTGTCAATTACTAGTATTTATCGAGTAAAAGCTCATTAAATGTAACCATTTAAAAACTATGTTACCGCTCAAATATTGCTATTTATTATCTTTTTTACACATTTACCATAGGATCTTTGTCATAATAATTATTTAAGATACCTACCATACGTAACCCACGTAACATTGAATTTCCCGAAGGGGTAGGCAGAGGCGTATAATGCACGCACATTTCGCCAGTTATGTTTAAGTTCTTTTTCTTCACACATTATTTGCAAATAATACGATAAGAACGTAGCTATACTTTAGTATAGGTAACAAAAAAAGAAGAAATTGTGATAGTATGGATATAAACGATTTTTCACTTTAAAGATGTTATAACTCCGAAAATACAAACAATTGACTTCAGTTGTGTTAGTACCAAATGTTTCGCTTAAAAAGACCTTTCTTATGACATATCACTCATTGCTAGAGGTGGAGTAGACCAACTTATAAACATTTCACCCATTCTCCTTTCTTTAAACCTAAGTCAATATTGATACAATATCTTATTCAGTGAAATTTAATAAGTGCTCGAGCATCCGCGACGATTTTAAACTGACCTTGAGCACCATAATCTCGTCACAATTACGTGACATTGAAGGGTACCCGACGTCATATCAGACTATCATCTTACCTCAAATCTAAGTACTCTCATGTTACATTAAACACGTATTGTTTCAGGCTACTGATCGGTGTAAATAGTGGTTTAAACGCCGGCTTAGCGCCGATGTACCTCGCTGAAATATCGCCCGTCTCACTGCGAGGATCGGTGAGTTATAATAAGACATTTATTTCAGACAGTCCATATTCTGTTAGTAACACAAAAAAGAGCAGTGGTAATGGCCCCGACTTACGAGTTGTATGTCGTGGGTTCGAACCCAGCCAGGCGCATCACTTTGTGTAATTTATTTCATCACCACTGCTCTCAAAAGAGAGAAGGAAAACATCGTGAGGAAACCGGCATGTCCTAGAACCAAAAATTCGAAGACATGTGACATCTACCAACCCGCACTGGGCCCGCGTGGTGGATTACGGCCCATTCCCTCTCACAGAGAGGAGGCCTGTGTCCCAGCAGTGGGAACATTATAGGCTGATGATGATGATGAACACAAAAAAAAAGAAAAAATCTTATAACGCTATTGTTGGTATATACAAAAAACAAAGCCACAGAAAGAAATAAAAATCACAAAGTGGCACCGCACTGGAGTGCCAGTTTATGCCAAGACCTGGACGCGGCCACCCGCAGTGTGTAGTCGCACCCAGTGGCGCCACATCGGCGAGTCCCAGCGGCACACGAACACGCTCAGAAGGCTGTTCGAGCTATCTCGTATGCGCTTCATAAGAGAAGCACAACGCTTCCGCATGATGGCATGAAAATCATCCACGCTTTTCACCGCAAATATTGCTGAAGCGCTGCAGTGGCGCGGCAGCCCGAACAGTATTCTGAATGCGTCATTATACTGTACACGCAGAGCACTGTATGTACGCTGCGTCACAAAACAGATAGGTACAGAAGTCAATCACATGTATGTACTTCACTTTTTAACCGACTTCCAAAAAGGAGGAGGTTACTATGTTCGTCTGTATTTTTTTTTGTGTATTTTCATCGATATTTTCGCCAGTTGTGAACCGATTTTGATGATTCTTTTTTTAATGGATAGGGTATACTTCGAAATTGGTCCCATTTAAATTTGGTGAAGATCTGATGAAGAACTTCGGAGATAGACAATTGAACTCCTTAATGACGAACAGTACGCATATTGTGATGATGTGATTATGTTACGAGCAGCGTCTTTAGTAGGTCCAACCAAGATTTAATTAAGGCCACTAAAATGAAAAAAATAAAAACATTTTTTACAAAAAATGTAAACCGACTTCAAAAAAGAATAAAATAAGTACCATATAAAATTAACAGTTTCAGAAGTCGGTGCCTTCAATTTGGTTCAGCGTGGATCAGCACCGACTTCTGAAACTGTTAATTTTATATGGTAATTATTTTATTATTTTTTGAAGTCGGTTTAAATTTTTTGTATAAAATGTTTTTTCATACCTGCGCTCGGCGGTCGCTTTATCTATATATCTATCTCCCTCAAGCGCATGGCACTCGCGCTCGCACTCTGGTCGCAAACAGTCCGAGACATCGTGTCCGTGAGCAGTGTCTATGTGTGCGTTGCTCGAGCGCACTTGTATGTAGATTGACTTCTGTACCTATCTGTTTTGTGGCTGCGTGTGCTTAGTACACAGGCTGCAGGCGTAAAAAGATCCAGCTGTTTTGTTTTCCATCTTGGAATGTTAGAAGGTTTTTGAAATAATGAAGTGATTGCATTTTGGATTCTAGAAAAAAGTATTTTTCTGCTTTGTTGGTCTAGTGGTCGTAAGCGCGACTGTTGAGCCTGGTCCTGGGTTCGATCCCCAGCTCGGGCAAACTGTTATTGTGTTTTTCCATTGCGAATTTCAGTAACAGCCCGGAGTCTGGATTTGAGCCCGGTTAATGGCAATAGGCTCGCCCCTTATTACATGGGACGTAAACATAACTGGCGAAACGAGGGTGTACTAAAAACACCTCGGCTGAACCCTTCGGGGAATATAAGGCGTGATGTTGTTACTTATATAATTTTTCTGAAAAAAGCACATCTTTTTTAAAACTTGTCCCACACTTGCATGTCTCCTGTATCGTGGGTGCGTCTACAGACACAAATCATCACATACACAAACGCCCAGACCCAAAACAACTATATGTAGGCCATACAAATATTTGTTCCGTGCGGAAATGGAACCCACAAGCCGTAGCGCAGAAGCCAATTGCCCCGACACTGCACCCAACATGTCGTCAAATAATAACTATAATATTTATTAATTAAACATACATATTGTTGATTTAGTAACGACCAGGCTGCCTCATTGGTCTAGTGGTGGTAAGCACGACTGCTGATCGTGAGGTCCTGGGTTCGATCCCCAGGTCGGGCAAACTGTTATTGGGCTTTTCCGTGTAGAATTACTCAGTAGCAGCCTGGAGTCTAGATTTGTGCCCGGTTGATGGCAATAGGCTCGCCCCTTTTTACATGGAACTTAAAAATAACGGCGAAATGAGGGTGTTACTATACACCTCTGCCCAACCGTTTGGAGAATATAGGCGTGATGTTATGTTACATTTTCTTCCAGATTGGCACAGTCTACCAGCTGGTAATCACTATGACCATCCTCCTCTCGCAAGTGCTGGGCTTGGAGTCAGTCCTAGGCACGGCGGAAGGCTGGCCCTACCTGCTAGCAGCGACCGCAATACCGGCAGTGCTACAGTGCGTCATGCTGCCCATGTGTCCTGAGTCGCCAAAGTTCCTGCTCCTCAATAAGGGTCAGGAGTTGCACGCGCAGAGGGGTGAGTGAAGTAGCATGATAAATGATTTTTATTTCTGTAAATAAATCTGTTACAGACACTTTTACAAGTCATTGTAATGTTTTTTTCAAGACTAGATGGCGCCATCATTTCTTATCTGACTAGCTCATCATCATCTTCCTGCCCGTATCCCACACTAGGTGGGGTCGGCACAACATGTATTTCGTAAATCCATGTTGTTAGAAGTTTTGTCTTATTGTTTTATGACTGGCCGCCTGCCTGACAACAACCCTCCTTGGGAATACTCGTTGCGCCGTTGCGCGAGTGACTGTGCTTGCTAATATTATGCACGGAGTCCCAAAATGATATGCTTGTCAATCTTATTGCCGATAACTAAGCAGACTATGTTCTTGTTGGTGGAGTATACTTGAAGTTCCTCGACCCACTCATTCAGTTTTGCTAGGGACTTTCCTATCTGACTAGCTCTGAGAAAAAAAGCTGAAACAAACTCAAAGATCAAGGTCTGTTTTAAAGTCTACACATTGTGGTATAACAACTATGCGAGTGTAACAATGTAGGGCAACATCTGGAATGGCCATATAGGTACCTAGAATAATATGCTCCGCTTATGCGAAATTGACTTTTAGTGTTAGGCGGGAGAGTTTCCATTCCGCTGTGCATTCCCGCTGTTATTACATTTCACTACGGTCACCTGCCTGGGTAGCTTCATCCCAACTATGTTCAGGTCAGCTTCCAGTCTAACCAGATGCGGCTGAATACCAGTATTTTACACGGAGCGACTGCCATCAGACCTCCGCAACCCAGTTACTGGGCAATGCCGATATCCTAAGGTTAGACCAGTTGTCAAACTTTCAGACTTCCGGGTCACTGACATACGGTCCGGCAACATCTGAAATGGCCTGTATGATGCTCCTCATCTTCATGAAGTCTAGTAGTACTTCCCAACCTACGGGGAGTTTTTTTTTATTTGTGATGGGTTTGCTCTTGACTCTAGTCTAAGTCAGAGGTGACAGAGACAAAGTCTACGATGGAGTGAGCTTACCCAGAAGAAGCCTGTTCACTCTAACTTTGAAGAGATTCGGGTTGTATGCGAGCCAAGGGACTTGTTGGCGAGGCAAGCCATATTGACAAGCGTATATTGTTTCAGCTCTTAACTGGTTGAGAGGAGACGTGGCTGTCCACGGGGAGATGGAAGAGATGCATCAGGTGATTATTCTTTACATTTAGAATAGAATAGAATATACTTTATTGTACACCAAAATTGTAACACAGCTCTTATACAATAACAAACATTAAAGGGTACAATGGCGGTCTTATCGCTGATAGCGATATCTACCAGACAACCTTTGGATGAACAGGAAGTCAATGAATAAGATAGAGGGGGTAGTCCATGGTGTACTGCTGCAAAATATATACTACACACCATACATAGACATAATACTTACATATAGGTATATATATATACATTTATAAATATTGTAATATATATATATGATATATAATTATGTGATAGGGAAAACAAGGTAGATTGATGATGAGGTACTAATTTATGAGGAATTAGAAACGTGTTGAGAGAAGAAATGATCTTTAACTATTTTTTTAAAAGAATCCAGTGACTGAGCTTGTCTTACTGACATCGGCAACGCATTCCACAAGCGTACAGCTTGGACTGTGAACGATTTGTCATAGAATTTGGTAGAATGCGAGGGCATCGAAAGTCTCAGATTTTCCGATGATCTTAAGTCTCTAGTATGAGTGTCATGAAGGAACTTAAAACGTTCTTTGAGATAATGGGGGGTTGCAGGGATGAACAGAACACTGTAAAGCAATGATAATATATGAGCATTCCGGCGAAGGCGGATTGGCAGCCACTTGAGCTTAACGCGAAATTCGGAAACATGATCATATTTGCGTAAACCAAATATGAATCTGATGCAAAAGTTTTGGAGTCGCTCAAGCTTATCTAGCTGCACTTCAGTAAGATCAGGATGGCTGACATCAGCATAATCAAGGATTGGGAGAAGAAGGGATTGGGCGAGCGCAGTTTTAGTGGCAGTTGGTATGAAATTGCGCAATCTCCGTATAGACCCCGCTGACGCAAACAATTTGCGGCTTACTTGTTGCAACTGAGGATGCCAAGAGAAGTTTTTGTCTATATAGATACCCAGGTCTTTCACTGAGTCACTATAAGGGATTGTCAAACCATCAAAAATAATCTGGGGAAGCTGTGACCAGTCAATTTTTGAGCGTAGTATAAGGGCTGCCGACAACAATGACTTAAAATAAACATTTCAATATATTTTATAAAATATATTTAAATAACATTTAAATATATTTTATACAAGGTTAGTGGGAATGGGGTAGTTTTAAAGGGATTCTACATGGTCTACTTCTTCTTTTCGTGTGGTTAGTGACTAACCTGGTGTCAGAGTTTATGCCGCCCATTAGCTTCTGACTTGGCTTCACATGCCGTCGAGAAATATCTCTCAGGCATGCCGGTTTCCTCACGATGTTTTCCTTCACCGTTTTTAAGCAAGTGATAATTATACAACACGCACATGAATCCGGAAAATCAGACGTGCGTGCCTTGGGTTCGAACTCGAGACCTATGACTTGGCGGCCTAACGGCCACACCACTAGGTTGCTGAATCCATAACTTCATGTAATCTCACATAAAGAGAGTTTGACGCCACTGCTACTGCACAGATCCAGTTTAAATTTGGCAGCCACATCCGCTAAAGAGCGGATCAGGTTATGGGGAACAAGTTATTACGCTATTGAGTGTGGGCGGTGAGCAGTAACCTTACATTTCCGAAGACAAAGCCAGGATCACAGCTCATCATCATCATCTCCCTGCCCTTATCCCACACTAGGTGAGGTCAGCACAACATGTTTCGTAAATACATGTTGTTAGAGGTTTTGGCTTATTGTTTTTTGACCGGCCGCCTGCCTGACATCAACCGAAGCGTTTTGATTCCACTTTCATTGTGAAAACCGCCAAACAGTGGAATGCGCTGCTCGAGTGGGTGTTCCCCGACAGTTACAAACTGGGTGTCTTCAAGTCACGAGTGAATCGGTTTCTTCTGGGCAAGCGTGCTCCATCGTAGACCGCATCATCGCTTAACATCAGGCGGGATGGCGGCCAAACGCAGGCCAAGTAACAAAAAAAAAAAAAAAACCCTCCTTGGGAATACTCGCGCCGTCGCGCAGGTGACCCAATGTGCTTAATGATACTATGCACTGGGTCCCAAAATGATATGCTTGTCAATCTTATTGCCGACAACTAAGCAGACTATGTTCTTCTTAGTGGAGTATACTTGAAGTTCCTCGACCCACTCATTCAGCATGAAATCGATCACAGCTAGTTACGTAAAAAGACCGTGATAACAATATTCATGTTTCAGGAAGCCGAAAAGAACAAAATCAGTAAGAAGGTCACACTTCGCGAGCTGTTCGGTAACCGTCAGTTACGACAACCTCTACTAATCGCTATGATGGTGATGGTGGCACAGCAGTTCTCCGGGATCAACGCCGTCATCTTCTTCTCCACCGACATCTTCTCCAGAGTGAAGTTAAGCACGAGTCAGTCGCAGTACGCTACGCTGGGTAAGAGAATATTAAAATGTATGTTTTTTTTTATAAATGAACTGTGTTGGACAGAGCAAAAATCATGCGGATGTCGGATAAACACCTAGAATTTACCAAAACCCTAGCGCAGTTTAACCATTCCATACAGTCATCTATCGCGGGGACGTCATCTCCCGAGCTATCTTCAAAACTGTCGTCATTTTTTTTCATTTTTCTTTTCTATTCTACTCCTTGTAGATGGTCTTGCGGACCGTTTCTACGTAACCGGGCAGTTATTGACGAGACCTGAAGGGTCTCCAACCAATGGGGACGAGAGAAAAATACTTAACCTAAGCTAACTACTACTACTAACATCATGACTAGCTAGCAACAACATCACTAAGGGCGACCCCTAATGGGACTCGGGCCTCGGCTTAGGGTGTTGCTGGCGAGAGGACTGGGAGGGAGACGGCTTGATGAGGGCTGAATTAACGGTCTGAATTTTTGAATTCATGTGCGGATCAGACATTGATTATCACTAGCGTTAACAGTGAAGGAAAAACATCGTGAGGAAACCTGCACACCTGAGAGGGCCCCATAAAGCTCTCGATGGTCTCTGTAATCTGCCAACCCGCACCAGGCCAGCGTGCTGGACTAAGGCCTAAACCCTTCTTATTCTGAGAAGAGGCCCGTGCCCAGCCGTGGGACAGTAGTGGGCTAATTGTGTTATTTTACGTTATGCTATTCTGTGACAATAAATAAATGTTTCTTTCTTCCTTCTTCTTTCCTCCGTTGTTTTCAAATTTATGATTAATTCTTAAATTCTTTCCAGGTATGGGCGCCATGAACGTAGTCATGACGGTCATAAGTCTGCTATTGGTTGAGGTAGCAGGTCGGAAGACGCTGTTACTGTCAGGGTTCGGAGGCATGTTCGTGTGCTCCATAGCCTTGTGTGTCGCGTATATGTATGTAAGTATTAGAATGTTGAAGGGTGTTGAAGGGTGATGCTGGATGCTGCCCGTGCTGTGTTTAATGAAGTTGTTTGATCGTTCGGTAATACAATTTTAGCTGGCATATAGTTTTAACGGAGCTATGATGACGATGTATGATACGGTTACTACAAGGGGCAGTCAAAAATAAAATTAGTATTGGCGCCCAACGTGGGGCCCATATTACACATGGTCCCATGTTGGGCGCCATTTGTAACGACGGGTTTTTCATGTAAAAAATTAATAATAATATGTTACAATTTAAAGTACGACATATTTGCAGGGTCAAGATATATGGTAACTTTAGAAGCCATCCATATTCCAAGACGTTCCTCCAAAACTTACTCGACCCGACTCCACCTCGACTCAGCCTTTCTCACTATCATAGGTAGTTATAGTTGACATAACCGTCCTCGACTCGAAATTTTTCCTCAGTCGAGGTAAGGAATCATCTGTCAAACTCAAGGTACCTCGGAACCTACCTTAAGAAAGGAAGTGTTAAGGAAGTTCTTATGTAACAAAAGTGAATTTTGAAGACTTTATCGAATATGCTTACGATAATCCTTACAACTATTTATCGCGACGTTATTTGCGCGATGCAGATAATTCAAATTATGACGTAATGACTCCGTCGAGGAACCTCAAAGTTCACTCGAAATTGCGCCTAAGAATACAATTTTGAAGGTGTTTTCGAGGCCGTTCTGAGTCGAGTAAGTTTTGGAGGAACGTCTTAGAATATGGGTGCTAGTTCCTATTGCTATAATAATTATTCTTCTGACGTTATTTTCTTATCTACCTCCAGGCTCACATAGCGTGGGTGTCATACGTGTGCATCGCGCTGGTAATTCTCTTCGTGGTGATGTTCGCTGTGGGGCCAGGTTCTATCCCCTGGTTCTTGGTCACTGGTAAGTTCGTCTATTTTATATCTTATATAGGGCAAGGGGCCGAATAAGGCACTCGTGGCTAATTAGCAACCGCGCCGACTGTACGATTTGCGAGGTTAAGCTGCGCTTACCGCAATTAGTCTGTGGATGGGTGACCGTTCAACCTCCGTGCCTCGGAGAATACGTTAAACTGTTGGTCTCGGGTGTCAGACGAATACCTGACAGTCGTAACGGGTAGTCAGAAGCCCGAAAGTCTGACAACCGGTTTAACCTTAGGATATCGGTATTGTCTGATGGCAGTCACTCCGTGTAAAGTACTAGTATTCAGCCACATCTGGTTAGACTGGAAGCTGACCCCAACATAGTTGGGAATAGGCTGAAGGAAGAGTGGGCGATGGAGAAACCATGCTATGTCTTCTCATGGGTGTCAAAGGCGACTAAAGAATAATTAAACACAGGTTGTCAAAATCCCAGTGTCATTTTATGGCACTAATGGAACGGTATTGGGGGTGGCCTAATCTTCGTTAGGCCAATCCCCCCATCATATATATATATATCATCCCTGGTAATGAATTTATTGTATGTTTTTAAAAATTCAAAATGGCGGGTATAAAATGGCGGCACCTAATTTTTTTTGCTTTATTTTGCTTTTTTCCATATAAATTGATACGTTATGGTATTTTCTATTAAGGAAAAGTGGCAGTGACACACTAAAGTGTGTTATCTTAGGAGTGTATAAAAAAAATGGCAGCGATACGTCAAAAGTTGTGGTGTAGGCAGATTTTTGAACAAAAAAGTGATTTTTTTCCCATTGTGCGCCTCCCGCGGCCATGGCCCCCTTTGCCCCCCACGCTACGCCACTGTCGAACTTATTTAACATAACCCTGAAACCATTATCTCCACTACAATATTGTTTGGTCTACAGAGCTCTTCAACCAATCGGCGCGACCGGCAGCGACATCTGTGGCGGTTACAGTCAACTGGACTGCCAACTTCATTGTGGGACTTAGCTTCTTGCAGCTCTCTGTAAGTTTAATTTTTATTTATATTCATTTCAATAACTGCCTCGTGGTTCTAATGGTGGCAAGCGCGACGGCTGGTCGTGAGTTTGGTCCTCAGGTCGGCAAAATTTTATTGGGTTTTTTAGTGTGGAATTCCTCAGTAGCAGCCCGGAGTTTGAATTTGTGCCCGGTCGATGGCTCGCCCCCTATTACATGGGACTTAAACATAACAACGAAATGAGGGTGTTACTATACACCTCGGCCCAATCTGTAACTACCTACTTACTTGTAGTCTACAAATTAAATATTTTGAATTTTGAGTTTTAAAGCTGGTCTCATGATAGAACCGGAAGTTTTTTTTAAATAAAACATTGCCCTACTTTAGGATTTCTCCTGTGTCGTGGGTGCGTTTACAAACACAAATCTTCACACGCACAAACATCCAGACCCGGAACAGCTATCTGTAGGCCATACAAATATTTGTTCCGTGTGGGAATCGAACCCACGACCCGTAGCGCAGAAGCCCATCGCTCAGCCACTGCACCAATTGTGTCGTCAAAAACTAAAGGTTTATTTTTTTAAAGTTTTTTTTTCTTAAATATTTCATTTTGTCCACAGTTGGCCCTCGGCGCGAACGTGTTCATAATATTCGCGGTCCTCCAAATGCTATTCATATTCTTCATCTTCTTCAAAGTGCCCGAAACTAAAAACAAGACTGTCGAAGAAATTACTGCGATGTTTAGACAACAGATGTAAAGTTGGTGAAGTTAGGTTGTGTGTTTGACTGTATGTTTGTATTTGCAAAGCGGATGTGTGGAAACTGTGCGATTGTGTGTGCATTAGTGTATTGTAAAATACCGCTACAATGAACTGTCATGTTATTTTTTGGAATATGTAATTAAATGAACTTTAAAATTAATAGTTCTCAATTTAAAAGGCTCTGGATTTAAAATTAATAGTTTGCAATATAATTTTATTAAGTACTTCAACTTTAAAAATAATTATCGCTCTATAATTAAGGACTTCACGAACAAAAAGTGTTATTTACACTTCATTTTTGTTCAAAAATCGAGTTCTTTTTTCACTATTGGGTCTATTTGACTTGCAAATGTCACTTTTTGATCAGAATGCGACTTGCAAGATGCTATTTTCTCTTTACTATGGCACATTTTGAACCAAATCTCTTCAGAAATCGATTAAATCAAAAGCTATGAATCCAATGAGAACAACAGAAAGCACCGAGCTAAAAGTGTAAATGACACTATTTGGTCCTGACCTCCTCAATTTTAATGCTTCTAACTTCAAAGTCTCCCCGCAATCTATACTTACTTAATATTATAAAGAGGAAAGATTTGTATTTTTGTATGTAACGAATAAACTTAAAAAACTACTGGACCGATTTCAAAAATTCTTTTGCCGTTAGAAAGCTACATTATCACTGAGTAACATAGGCTACGGGCGGAGCCGTGAGGACACAGCTAGTAAGAAATAAAATGACAAACGCACGAGCCGAGCGAACGAAGCGAGCGGTGCCGCGGCAGTGGTTAGCGAGTACCAGAAATGGTCAGAAACGATTTGCCGATCACTTTCCACCATTCCTTTAATAGGTGCATTCAGAAACAAGTGATTTTTAATTGATTATAGAGCGAACCATTATTTTTATAGCTAGAAGCATTAAAATTAAAGTGCAACTATTATTTTGTTGTGGTAAGCACTATTTTCGAAGTGTGCCTAAAGGCAATGTTAAAACATTTTTTGTTGTTATTGGTGTCGATTTTGATACAAATTTTGACAGTACTAAACTAGACTAAACGCAACTGTCACTTTCTTTTTCTATTGAAATAGAAAGAGACAAACACCCGTAGTTTAGTTTAGTCCCGTCAAAGAGCGCAATAGAATCGACACCATTGTGATTAATTTTAGTCTTTGATGTGACAACGTCTAATAAAACGACGAACGCCGGCAGCATGCACGAAAAAGCGTGACTCATTGTCACGTTCCGTCTGAGACGAGCGTGCGAGCGAGAGCGCGGAACTAGAGATAGAGAGGCACGATGTTTTGTTATGACGTTGTCACGTTAAACTATCGTCCGTAAACCGACTTTACAGACAACCAATTTTTTTTTAAATACATCCCATATTTTGTCTTGACAGTTCATGGTGGTTGCGCTTGCAAAGGCGAGAAGGAATCTTAGTATTTAGTACATATCAACTTTATTTCCTTATTTTGCCACCTACCAAGGTATACCGGGCGCACTGTATATTGTATCCCCTTAGCACGAGATTGCTAAAAACTAATAAAACGCCAATAGTTTTTATGAACTCCCCTAACTGAATAATATATTGGTCTCTTTTTTTTGCAAGTGTGTAAGAGTGATAGAATTTATCGAACTCATAAAAACTATTGCCATTATCATAATTTGCGACCTCGTGCTGGGTAGGTACTGTCAGTGGATGTAAAAACAAACTTATTGCTAAAATAAAAGGGTTGTGTGTTTGACAACATGTATATAGGGTGTAAATATACTCTAACGAAGCCGAGACCCACGTATTCTTCCCATCATTACGAAGATTTTTTGGTATCGGGCCATACCTGGGACTGGTTATGGAGATATTGAGGGTCAAAGTCACCATATTTTTGTACGTTTTTCGCGAAAACTAAGTTTAAATGTTATTACTAAACATTCTTCTATACAAACATTATCAACATTTTTGAAATGTAGGGACAGTCTGCTGCGCGCGCGTTTACATTGCGCGCTACAATTATAAGCTGTTTTTTAATACCAAAAAAAAAGTCGTTTCCCAGCAATTATTTTTGCTGTATGTTACTTAGTTTGATGTACAGTATGCGTAGACTTCGGCTTCGTTAAGGGTATTTTTACGCCCTGTTTTGTGTAGGTATGTCTTATATGTATAATAGCAGCATTCAATGGCGCTGTTCCTGTGTAGACCTATTCTTAAATTAAATACCTCTAGATGTAGCCATGATTACAGTGGGAAGCGTGGAAGTGAGAAGCATATATACAAAATTAGTAAGAAAACTGAGACAAAGCATCTTCTGTTTCATATGACGTGCTGTTTTATCACTTGGCGAACTTTTTAATGTTAGCCAACTCACTGTTACAGAACGTCGGTTTCGCTGTATTCTTGTATTTATGAGAAATAAACTCCATTAGTTAAGTTTTCTCTTTTTTTTCTTGCACTTCATGTCCATCCAAAGGTTGTCTGGAAGAAATCGCCTAGTGCGATAAGACCGCCCATTGTACATCTTTATTTTTATAGTAATGTTTCTTGTTTGTTTTGTGTACAATAAAGAGTATTGTATTGTATTGTAAGTGTTTAGTGTGTATCTAGTGTATGCTCTACGATGAGAGGATGGAGTATTTTAGCCATATATTGCTGTCTCATGAGCGGCCACGCGATGGCTCTATCTGGAGGTATATAATCTTAGGTCCGTATTACAGAACGAAACTCAAGCATTGATCTCTGTTTAAAACTATTTTTGAGTCTACTTTTAATTTTAGAACATTCCTCAAGCATAGATTCATTGATCATAGTTCAGCTGAGTTTGGCTTTATTCTGGATCGTTACTCAGTCCGTAGATTCGGCCCCAAGCAGTGATTTGATCTGTAATCAACCAATCGATTGGCTCGATTTGAGTCTCGTTTCATCTGAGTATAGATTGATTGCCATTCTGGAATAAGATCGTTCCTCAAGTACTAATTCTATACTTCAACAGTGATCAACTGATTAAGGATCAAACTGGACTTGAGGAATGTTCTGTAATACGGACCTTAGAAACTTATTAATGTTAAATACTCAATCAAAATGTCAATATCTGTATTAGACATTAGCCAGTAGTTTATGGTATGTTGTAAAGCATCAACGACTTCTGTTTCTGACTGTACGAAACAAAGTTTTAACAGGTCTACATTCGCAGTGGCGCCAACTGGTGTCGATTTTAGAAACTACTCAAAAAATGCTGCCATTGTATGTCTCTAAGGGATGATTTCCACCAAATGGTTCGCATCGCATCGGATCGGAAAAGATACGAACGGATGCGGTGACAGCCGAACGCGTCCGTCAAGATGTCGACGCATACGATCGGCTCCGTACCGTCGCTTGCGAACGTATCTGTTTTTGCGCTTAGTCAAATAGTTTCATTCCTACCGTGTTGACGTGTTCTAATATTTGAAAGGATCCGATCGGATACGACGACATGCGCACGAAGCCTTAGGCGCGTCGCAGCATACTTTCGGCTACAGTCGCGTGTCGCAGAAGACGCCCGCGGTCCAGCTGCTGTGCGCGTCTTGGTAATATAGACTTTAAATACTGTGTACACGATTAAATATCGTTAAAAGATAGTAAAATCCGTTCGATGCGAGCCGTTTCGTGGAAATCATCCTTAAGACAGTAAGAATGATGATTGACGAATGTAATAAAACAGCGAACAATCTTCTTTTATTGAACAAATAATATTTTTTCTACTTTTAAAATACTATTTAATAATGATCATGTGAACGCGTATAGTACCACACAACTAAGTAGTTACATCGGCAAACTTCGTAAAACCGAACACTTCCGAGCTGAGTGCGACTTTAACACCACCAATGATAATTAGTACTGCAGTAAAAAAATATCTTTACGTTGACGCAATAAGTGTAAGTGGCGCGAAAATTAGCGACTGCTATTGGTTGTTCGATCAAGTTAGGGCAATTCCTCATTAGTGCGTTGCGTTGCGCCGTCGCAACGGATCAACGCATTGTATGCCACACCTGCGCTGCGACGACGCATGACGTCACAGCGCAAGAGGATGACGCACGCACCTCAGTCAGTCTCGTTTCCCCTCTAGCAGTGGAACACTGTCCGTCGTCGCACCGGAGTTCCGACAGCGTAGCGCATCACGCTCCCTCCGCTTCGCCTCTCGTGCGCCGATCCGTTGAAACATCGCATGCGACGACACAACGCTTTAATGTGGCATGTCATTTAAAATGTATGGAAAACGACGCAGCGTTAACGCTGCGACAACGCAACGCAACACACTAATGAGGCAGAACTCTTAGCCGATGCGACTTCTTAGTTGTGTCATACTTTACGTAGACTGCGATTTTTTTTCTTTTTTAAATATACCTTACCTCTAAGCCTGCATTTGTATGTCAATGGTGTCGATTCTGTTGCGCACTTTGACAGGACTAAACTAAACTAAGGGTGTTGGTCTCTTTCTGTTTCAATAAAAAAAGAAAGTGACAGTTGCGTTTAGTCTAGTTTAGTACTGTCAAAATGTGCTACAGAATAGACACCAATATATTATTAATTGATTGTTGAGGATATTGAACTGTTAGAGACCTAACTAACACTTCTTAATTTGATTATGATTTTGATCTGATTAGGGTGTGAGTACCGCGAATCGAGAGAGTTAATAAAACACATGTTTGCCGTCTTGTGGATTTATTGGTACTACAAACAAATGGTCATACAAGTAAATGCGTCGCCCTGCAGTAGGTGCTAGCGTCAACATAAAACGTATGCTATAGTTCCCAGACAGAAAGAATAACAATGATAAAATGTTGTAATTCTGTCACACATTTTGACAGTACTAAACTAGACTAAACGCAACTGTCACTTTCTTTTTCTATTGAAACAGAAAGAGACAAACACCCTTAGTTTAGTTTAGTCCTGTCAAAGTGCGCCACAGAATTGACACCATTCACTAATCATTCTTTATGACGACTCTCCACTTCCGAAACCGACATTTCAATTAAATTTTCACAATGATTTAAAAAATGCCCGGTTTTGCTTAATGGGCAAGTTCAGTTGTATTTTAATTATTTGCTGTTCGATGGTTGCGAAATTGTTTTGTTGCCTGATTACGATTGCTTGGTGTTACGAAATTTATGATAATTATTTCCTTGGAATGATTAGCGTCAGTATAAAACTTATACTATATATATTGTACGGGTTTGCTCGTACAGATATAATTTAATTTATCTTGAATAATATATAATCTATTTTATATTCTGTTATAAAAACGTTTGAAACTAAAGTGAGAGTAGTTTTCGAGTAACAAACGAGCAAACATACTGATTGTTTATATTGTAAGATGACACTTTTTGTATTAGAAACGTTAAAGAAATAAAATACTCAATTATTCATGCTGTGTATTATTTTGCCTTGTTATGGCGCTGGTAGACACTTTAGTGTTTCGTGTCGAACACAAACAAAAGGTAATCAAGGAAATTTAAAAAGACTTCAATGGAAAGTCTTAGCTACAGTATTATGGTGACACAAAAGGGATTCGAACATTTTTCAATGGTAGTTGCGGATCACATTGAACTGATATTGGGTGGACACTTAAACAAACAAAAAAATTGGTTGTCTGTAAAGTTGGTTTACGGACGATAGTTAAACGTGACAACGTCGCAAAACATCGTGCCTCACTATCGCTTGTTCCGCGCTCTCGCTCGCACGCTCGCCTCAGACGGAACGTGACAATGAGTCACGCTTTTTCGGGCATGCTGCGTTCATTGTTTTATTAGACGTTGTCACGTCAAAAATTACAGCAATATGGTGCCCTAAAGTGTAACGTTGCTGAGATATTTGGAGACAAAGATCGCCATATGAGAACAATGACAATAATTAAAAATGAACTAATTACGTGTTTAATGAGTAGGTAATTAATAAATATCTCGGCAACGTGACACTTTAGGGCACCATATTGCCGACATTTTTTGTTTGTTTAACCCATCTATTACCAGAATCAATGTGCGACGTAACATTGAAAAAGAAATGAATATGGCGGCAGGATGGCTATGTCAGAATCTACAAGGTTAGTCGGAAAGGGGGTACTAACCCGAAAGCCACATAAAGTATCACTGATGACTGTTTTATTGCAGGTGTTAAAATTTCTAAATACGCATATTTTTATTTCCATACAAAAGTAAATAAATATTATTTATTTCAAAAACTCCACAACCCTGACTTTTTTATCTATTCAAAAATGGCCGCGCACGTGGTCGTCGGTGCCTAGCCGCTCGGCGGTAAAACACAAAGCACCGGTAGGTGCCTACGAACGCCGCGCCGCCGCGCCGTCGCCGAAATCGTAGGTTACTATGGTACTGTGTATGAGGGTGTGTGCATGTGTGTGTCGTGTGTCGAAACATATCATTATCATCTAGGAACTTACCATTTCTGATGTTGACGCTGTTCTCGGCCAACGAAAACGTCACACACGTGTCGTCTTAATATCAAATAGGTAGGTACTTAAAAACACAAGAAGCACTTTTGTTTATTAACTACTACTGTATGTACGTAGGTAACCTACCTACGAATGAAACAATCACCAGTTTTATGTACTTATGTTAACACTTAATTAATCTATCACCACGGACACTACAAGAAAGGTTAATTTCGAATTGAAACACAAGAAGCACTTGATATCACTGTTTCAAGGCATAGCCACCACAAATGGATCTCCACCGCTACAAAAAAGGTTCAATCTGCCACACTTATCGCTCGATTTACAAGGTCGCGCGCCGATGTACCTACGAATGCGATCGCGTTATCTACCATAACATCTACGGATTGCTCATGATGCTCTCAAACGGAGATGCTACTCTTAGCCGCATCTAGTCTTCATTGTTCGTCAGCGTAAACCATAATAATTATCCTTAACGTGACTCCACAAGCAAAAGTCCAGCGGAGTCAAGTCCGGTGAGCGAGGTCTGGCTACAGGATCGCCACGACCGATCCACACGGGGAATCGCTCATCCCAGTACGCTCTGCAGCTGCTGCTGCGAGCATAATGAGCCGGAGCGCCACGCGGCCCGTCGTACTGGAACACAGTCCTCGAACTTGATCAAAGGAGGACGGTTACAATCATCACGGTACAAATCACGGCCCGCCAAGAGCACACCATCACAACAACCAATAAACATCACCATGTCGTAATACTTCGTACCTATCCCTATACGTACTCAGTCGATATTTGAGAAACAACAAGAAATAATACCACGACTCGCGTAAACAATCAAAACATCGACTGTTTCCCGGGAAGCGTTTGTTACGCGTTGCTACCCAAAGGGAATTGGCCACTCAGCACTGATACCTTATAGTTAGTAACAAATATCGAAATTAGGACAAGCAGCGGAAACGGCCAGCTGATGTTGCATTTAGTGACGCACATCATTTTATATTACCAAGCTGTAATTTTAATAATTGTAATTTAGAGACACATTCCATATTCATACTTCGAATAGGATCATAGATTAATTAGCAAATAATATTGTAATAAGTTTTGTTTTAATAAATTAGTTTAAATCATTTTTGGTTTTTTTTCAATCCTCCGTCTGCAGTTAACGTAATTGGCGCAGTCGGTAGGATATTCGCGGGCCGGTTCGCGAGCTTTAGGGATCTCTAATATCGTTATCCGCGTTCGCGAGTCACCCGGGTGGCTATCAAGCACCAACGTCGAGTATCCAGAATCTACGGACCAGCTGCAGCTTCGGAGAGAATCCAGACATCGATTCACGAGAGAACCAGACATGAAATTTATGTAAGTACACTTGAATTGCTCTGGTGTTGCTTTCCTTTTATTCCTAGTGTTTCCCTTTATCCAAGATTTTTCATCCGAAAGATCCTAAACCCCAGCAGCCTACATCGCGCAAGGCTCGCTGGACTACTATAGATATAAATAGGGATTTAGATAGTGACAGCTCAAGAAGTTTGATAAAGATGGCCCTTAACCCGGATACAATTTTTAAGACTCTTCGTTTAGTACCGGAGTTTGATGGGAATCCAAATGTTTTAACTAGGTTTATTAGTATTTGTGACCAAATAGTAGGTCAGTATCTTAGTAATGTTCAAGGTAGTGAATTATCCAACTCATGCTTATTAAACGGCATCTTAAATAAAATCACTGGGTCCGCCGCCTGTACCATTAACTCTAATGGTATTCCTGATAGTTGGCAAGGTATTAAAACAGCCCTAATAAATAATTTCTCGGACCAACGGGATGAAACCGCTTTATACAGAGACCTCTCTTTAGCTACGCAAGGTAATAAAACCCCTCAGGAATTTTATGAACAATGCCAAACTTTGTTTAGTACGATAATGACATATGTCACGTTACATGAACCAATTACTACCACGGTAGAAGCTAAACGTACTTTATATAAAAAAGTTACTATGCAGTCTTTTGTCAGAGGTTTGAAGGAACCTTTAGGCTCACGTATTAGGTGCATGCGTCCTGAGACAGTTGAAAAAGCCCTTGAATACGTACAGGAGGAACTTAACGTTATGTACCTACAGCAGCGTAGTGACGTTCCAAAACCGGTGTATAATCCTAAAATACCCAGTCCCAGTTCATCTCATGTAAACTTTATGCCTCCACGTAACCAGAATTTCCCTACACCGACTCCTAATTGGCCTGCTCCTGTAGGAAATAAACCTATGTTTTCGCCCCAGCCCTTTAAATTTCATCCTCACTTATTAAATCAGTCACCACAAAATCGCATGCCTACTCGCACTCAACAGATGTTCCGCACTTTACCGCATAATTATAATCCTCAAAGTAATGTGTTCCGTTTACCACCTAGGAATAATCAGCCTCATAATTTAGGTCCAAAACCTATGAGTGGTGTTCAGCATTTCACACCTAAACCTATGTTATCGGGACATGATTGGAATAAATCAGGCAATCCACCGCCAACTAATTATCTAAAAAGTCGTGAAATGAACATGAATGAATGCGCTACGTATGACGACTCATATTACCCCGCGGAGTATTGTTACGAACCGGACTATTATTATAGTGATTATTCAGATTATAGTCCATACGCCACATTAGAGTGCAACTCTGAATCAGTTTATTACGATGTAAGTAACGAAAATAATTTTATACACGAAATTGAACCTCAACCGGGTCCAAGTCATAAAGAACAGGATTTTCAGGATCACCAAAAATCAAAAAGACCAAAATAGAGCTGAATCTTCAGACTCAGAGACAGCTTCCGTATATATTAATTTCAAATCCACCTTTGAAATTTTTAATAGATACTGGTGCAAATCAATCTTTTATCAGTCCGGATGCTGTAGAAAAGTACTTTCCAAATTTTCCTCTTAATTATGATCCATTTGAAGTTTCCAACGTACATGCAACTAGTAGAAGTGATTATTCTATAACTTTACCATGTTTTGCCGAATTTAATGATTCAGACGATCTAACATTTTACGTATATCGTTTTCACGACCATTTCGATGGATTAATAGGATTAAATATGTTAACTAGATGGGAATCAAAGATAGATTTAAAAGATTTAAAATTAATTACAAGAACCTCTGTTAACCCAATTAAATTGCATAATTCTTGTAATGTAAACCTTTACGAAGACATTATACCGGCCGAGTCGTCAAAATTAATAAGAATTCCTATCCATTCCCCAGACGGTGCAGTCTTAGTTAGTGAACAGACTATATGCAACTGTATTATCCACGAGTGTCTAACAACTGTAGTGAATAATCGCGGCTATATAGAAATAGAAAATCCGACACCAAATGATATAATTTTATCGTTAGATCAACCTGCACGCGCTAGTTTATTTAATATCGAGTGCACGCGCACTGAATATAGTGGTACAAGAGTACAGAATGTAATATCGAAATTGCGTACCGATCATCTTAATGAAGAAGAGAAGGCTAATCTTGTAACTCTTTGTTCAAAATATGCTGACGTGTTTTATATCGAAGGCGAAGCGTTAACTTTTACCAATAAGATAAAGCATCGTATTAAAACTATGGACGAGGTTCCCGTTTATACTAAGAGCTATCGGTATCCGTTTGTACATCGTCAAGAAGTCAGGGACCAAATATCAAAGATGTTAGATCAGGGAATAATAAGACCTTCTGATTCCGCATGGAGTTCACCAATTTGGGTGGTACCTAAGAAAATAGATGCTTCAGGTAAACAGAAATGGCGATTAGTGATCGATTTCAGAAAAGTCAATGAAAAAACAATTGATGATAAATATCCAATCCCTAATATTAACGATGTCCTTGACAAGCTAGGAAGATGTCAGTATTTTACAATGCTTGATTTAGCTAGTGGATTTTACCAGGTAGAAATGGACCCTCAGGATATACAGAAAACCGCATTTAATGTTGAACATGGTCATTTTGAGTATCTTAGAATGCCAATGGGACTTAAGAATTCACCTTCCACTTTTCAGAGGGTTATGGATAATGTCCTTAGAGGTCTCCAGAATGAAATATGCTTGGTTTATTTAGATGACATTATAATTTTCAGCACTAGTTTACAGGAACATATGGTTAATCTAGAAAAAGTACTCCAGAGACTTCAGGAGTCCAATTTTAAGATACAGATGGATAAATCGGAATTTTTAAAGATTGAAACTGCTTATCTCGGGCATATCATTACTAGGGAAGGTATAAAACCGAATCCAGATAAAATCCAAGCTATCGAAAAATATCCCATTCCAAAGACCCCCAAAGAAATTAAGCAATTTTTAGGCCTCATAGGCTACTATCGAAAATTCATTCCAGACTTTGCTAAAATAACTAAACCTCTAACTTCTTGTTTAAAAAAAGGTAGAAAAGTTGTTTTAGATCCCGAATATATTAATAGCTTTGAGAAATGCAAAACTCTTCTAACAAATGATCCCATATTACAGTATCCTGATTTTAGTAGAGAATTCATCTTAACAACAGATGCTTCGAACGTTGCCATAGGTGCCATATTATCCCAAGGAACAGTAGGATCCGATAAACCTGTATGTTACGCTTCCCGAACCTTAAACGAGAGTGAGCTCAATTATAGCACCATAGAAAAGGAATTGCTTGCTATAGTTTGGGCCACAAAGTATTTCAGACCATACTTATTTGGGCGAAAATTTAAGGTATTAACTGATCATAAACCTTTACAGTGGATGATGAACCTTAAGGAACCCAATTCGCGTTTAACGAGATGGCGGTTAAAATTAAGTGAATATGATTTTACTGTTATATATAAAAAGGGCAAGAATAATACAAATGCCGACGCCTTATCTCGTGTGGAAATCCATATTGAAGATGCTAATAGTATAATAGATGAGTTATGTTCACTTATTCCAAACGCTACAGAAAACCCACCGTCCGTAGCAAATTCGTCCACTGCAACCGTACATACAAGTCTTGAACACCCTATATTAGAAGTCCCAATCACCGACGAGCCCCTTAATAAGTATCATAGGCAGATATGCTTCACTATTGTAGATGATGTTAAACGAAAGGCAACGGTATCTAAACCATTTGAAACACACACACGCATAGCTATCCAAATATCATCTTCAAACTTAGAGAACGATGTAGTTAATGCCATCAAAGAATATGTGAATCCGAAAGTTAAGACAGCCATTTTAATAAATCCACCTCTCGCAATGTATTCAATCATACCGGTAATACAAGAAAAGTTTAAAAGTTCTTCAATTAATCTTGTGCTAGCTAAACATGAAATTGATAATGTTAAAGAGTACCTCCATCAGCAAGAAATAATTCAACACTATCATGACGGTAAAACCAACCATCGCGGAATTACCGAATGCTATTTAGCTCTTTCTAAAAAATATTACTGGCCCAAAATGAAAGATCAAATAACAAAATTTATAAATGAATGTATTATTTGTGGGCAAGCTAAATACGATAGAGGACCTATTAAACCACAGTTTAATATAGTACCTCCTGCGACAAAACCATTCGAGATAGTTCACATGGATTTATTCACAGTTCATAATGAAAAATACATTACGTTCATAGATGTTTTTACAAAGTATGGACAGGCATATCATCTAAGAGACGGTACGGCAGTAAGCATATTGCAATCGCTGTTACAATATTGCACCCATCATGGAGTACCGTTAACACTAATAACTGACAATGGTACGGAGTTCACTAATCAGCTCTTCTCTGAATTCACACGTGTTCACAAAATTAACCACCACAGAGTCTTACCACATTCTCCTAACGATAACGGTAACATTGAGCGTTTTCACTCGACTATTCTAGAACACTTACGTATTTTAAAACTACAGCGTAAGGATGAACCCATATTAAATCTTATGCCATATGCTATCATCGGTTATAATAGCTCGATACATAGTTTCACTAAGTGTAGGCCATTTGATTTATTAACAGGGCACTTTAATCCCAGGGATATTTCAGACATAGATTTTACACAACAATTGTTGCAGCAATACGTACAAAATCATAGGGCACAAATGAAACTGGTCTATGACACAATAAACGAGTCTGCATTGGCTAGACGGACCGCTTTAATAGAACGTAGAAACTTAGGTCGAGAACCTGAAATAGAGTATGTTCCCCAACAACAAGTTTTCATTAAAAACCCCTCCGCTAGTCGTCAGAAAACCGCACCCCGTTATACCCAAGACACTATTTTAGCGGATTTACCCGTTCACATTTACACGTCAAAGAAACGTGGACCTGTGGCTAAATCTAGATTAAAAAGAAGCCATAAAGATCCTAAATTGTTACAGGATTCTACTATTACTGATCCTTCACGAGACGAAGTTCCAGGAGATAAAACTTGAAAGTTTGGCCGATGGACCAGGCTTACTACCATTCAAACTTGGACCAACGAGAATGACAACTCATCATCATACGTTCCTACAATATATAAATCTTAAAGATATTGAAGAGCAAATTAATCTTTTGCAGAATCAAATACAGGGTTACAAAAGTCGGCTTAGTAATGATACATATACTTTATTTGAATTTCAGATAACTTATCTTACTGACAAAATTGGCAAAGCAACAAATCAATTGCGAACTCTAGAGCCTGATCGTGTTAAAAGAGGTCTTGTAGACGGATTAGGATCTATAATAAAGAGCATATCTGGCAATTTAGATTATACAGACGCTTTAAAATATAATAATGCTATTAAAATTTTACAGAGTAATCAAGATAAAGTCTCAAACGAATTTAATGATCATATCAGTCTCACTAAGGAAGGGATGAATAAATATAGCAATTTATTGACTCAGTTAGTTGAAAATCAAAATAAAACTAATGAAGCCTTAGAATCATTAATGGATGTTACTCATGGTTTAATTAGACATGCAAGGTTTAGCCAACTTCTAAGTATCTTAAGTAATAATGTAGAAGATTTGACTTCTGAGTTAACCGGGATAGAAAATAGCCTAGCTTTTATTCGTGCGTCAAGCACACATCATTCTATGATAGATATAGATACTCTTAAATATATGATAAATAGGTTAGAAAATATATATGGTAAGGATGAGATAATAAGATTAGAGTTAAGAGAATATTATAATGTAATAAATCCTGGCTCTTATTACAGCGAAAAACAAATCATTATAGCATTCAAATTTCCCGTAGTTTCTAAAGATACATATGATTTATATAGACTATCTATAGTACCCAACAAAAACCAGAAAGCCCTTATTCCTACCTATCCCTTTATAGCAACTAACGAGGAATCTTTCGTGTACATAGAAGCAGAATGCTCGAAGTTTAACAACTGGTATCTCTGTGAAAAAGAAGTTACTCATCAACTACGTACCAAGTTTGACTGCATCCAGGAGCTCATCAAACATCAAGCCCTAAAAACTACCTGCCAGTTCACAACCGTAACACTGACACAAGAAGCTATGGAGAAGCTTGACGATCAACATTATGCTCTGTCATTTCCACACCCAACCAAGGTTCAGTTGGTATGCGGAAGAGAAGATTTCATCTCACTACAAGGCAGCTATCTCGTCACCATTCCTGCTAGCTGTTATTTACGCACCACGGAGTTAACCATAACCAACAATAACGATGAGATACGAGGCCAACCTTTGAAGTTAATAGATATTCCCTATGATGCCGAGAAGGAAGATACTGAATCAACTCACATTCATCTCAATTCAATAAGTCTAAAAGGACTACACAGCATTCAGAATAGAATCATGATGGAATCACCAATACAACTTGAAGGGACACAGTCAGATGCTTTATATCATACTACAATCCCTTTTTATGTCGTAATGTGTGGAACAGTATTATTCATCATAGCCTTTATATGCTATCGCCATAAGAGTCTTTCTAAGAGATCTACAGCCTCCAACGCTAAAGATCACGTCTATGCGGAGCCGGATGAAAAAGAAAATCGTCAGAAGATGACCGAAGGGAAGGGTCCAGCAATATTTTCTCTCAAAGTTCTAAAATAATTGCTGATCTGCGGGTGGAGATGTTACGCGTTGCTACCCAAAGGGAATTGGCCACTCAGCACTGATACCTTATAGTTAGTAACAAATATCGAAATTAGGACAAGCAGCGGAAACGGCCAGCTGATGTTGCATTTAGTGACGCACATCATTTTATATTACCAAGCTGTAATTTTAATAATTGTAATTTAGAGACACATTCCATATTCATACTTCGAATAGGATCATAGATTAATTAGCAAATAATATTGTAATAAGTTTTGTTTTAATAAATTAGTTTAAATCATTTTTGGTTTTTTTTCAATCCTCCGTCTGCAGTTAACGTAATTCGTTGCAAGCGACTAAAAAATCTTAGAATAATAAATAACGGAAATAAAATGTTTAGGCTAACATTGCATTTTAGAGATGCGCAATGTTAATCCCCTAAATTAAATCCCGGAGAATTTAACAACTGATTTGAATTTAGTAACTTTTTGGGATCTACCCCTACGTCATACGGGATTCGAACACACATAAGCGTTGGGTCTTGGGTTAGCAATAGGAAGCTGATGAAACTGGTTTACTTTAAGTTTGAGAGGATGAAACCTCAAATGGTCGCAATGTTTTTCTTTTGTAGTACTCCATAACTGTAAGCAGCATCTTACATGTCAAAATGTAAACAAAGTTATGAAATACGATACCACAAATTAATAAATCTATCTCGTTGAGTTCATGTGTTTTCAAAACTTAGTGCATACATTTCTTAGTACCTACACACAAACTAAGTACGTACGTTAATAATCATTAACTTGTTAGTCTTGTGGCGGCATCTATCACCTCTATCTTCCATAGTCTAACTAAATGACTGACATACATGTTACAATAAACTTACAATATTCACGCATTTCCAAAAAAAACAATGTATTGAACCCACCTCTAAAGCGGCAAGCAGACGAAATACAACAGACAAGCCTAGTACGTACTTTAATAATCATTAACTTGCTAGTCTAACTAAATGACTGACATACATTTTACAATAAACTTACAATATTCACGTATTTCCAAAAAAACAATGTACTGAACCCACCTCTAAAGCGGCAAACAGCCGAAATACAAAAGAGTCTAGGCAAAAGCGCGCCGCGTGCCGCGCTGTCTCGGCGGCATCTCTTTGACAATGTTTTCACTACATTTCGGCGAATTGTGACGTCATATGATTATTTATTGCAGAAGCGACATCGTGCTGTAAGTTTATTTTTGACGGTTTGTTTGTGATAATAACTTACTTATTGTACTGCAAGGCTGTAATTAATCGGGATAGTTTTCAGTGTAGGATAGATCATATGGAATTACGTGCTTTAGTGATCAAAACCTTTGATATCCAAGTTGAAAGTTTTTTATTGCCTGTTATTACGAATATTCTAGGTAGGTAGGTAGGTACAGGGAACTAAAATATCAGGTCAATTCGTTTTACACAAAAATATGCCGATAAAATTAGTCTAACAGAGAAATGCAAAATACTTTGAGGTGCAAAAGATTTTTAGGTACCTACCTATAATACGCGATTGCGAATCGTCGTGTCTGCGCTTTATTTAGTCACGATTACCTATAATTCTGAGAAATGCTTCGTAAATGCGAGGGGAAAAGTCGGCCTTTTTGTATTTAAAATATGACCTCAAATGTAAACACAGCTGGTGATAGGGTTGGCGTAGCGTATTTTTAATGAAATCTTTGAACAGCTATATCTCTAAATTTATTGACTTTTGGGAAAAGTTGTAGAACAAAAGTTATCCCTTATTATGGGTACTTTAACACCCTTTCGGCTTAGTACCCCCTTTCCGACTAACCTTGTTTATAGAACAATGTTTGAACCCTCTATAGAAAAATCAGTGTAACTACAAATATAAAAAATAAAAGACGGTACCTACGCAATACACATCGGCGAATTGATAACCTCCTCCTTTTTGAAGTCGGTCATTTCGTTTGACGGTTCTCCTTGTGTCTTCTCACCATGACGCTGGCTGAATAGTCGACATCATCGACTTATTTGCCAAAATAAGAAAAAAAAAACTGTCAAATCAAAGTGTCAATGTCAAACAATACAACAAGGGATTTACGAAATTCCTCCAACCAAAATAAATATGTATCAAATGAGTAAAATTGAATATTATCTATAATAATGGAACTAAAGGTTGAATGTGAACGCTTATTCACGTTATGCCAAGGCTGTTTGAGCGCCGACAGAAAGCTTGCACGTATTACTGGTCAAAATAGAGCGCTATTTATAAAATTAAGGGAAGACGTTAAAAAAAGCGACGATGTGAGTATGTTTTCTCCGGTTTCGCTTTGTTATTATCGTAATATTAGTCTATCAACGTCCGCTTATGACTGTGGGCTTCATTATAGACGACTACGATGACCAGTCACAATAGAATAAAACCCTTTCATTTATGATCAACCAATGAAGCAGTGCCCTGGCGAACACTGTTGATAGCATCTGACAATAATTTGCATATTTAAGAAGCCTCTAGATCGGGGGTCCACAAACTTTCTTGTCTCGTAGACCACCTCCCATGTTTTTCGGTTTTGAGTGGTTTTGCTTAGCTATTATTGCATTTTCGCAAATTCATCGACTACAAATGTGTTTTTGACTGATTTCTAACTGTAGTGCGAAAATACAATAAAATCACGTTAAGTTTTATACATTTATTAATGAAATTCAAATCAATCATGAAAATATTATGTATGTAAGAAAATATCTACATCTTTTCAATAAAATAACTAGATCAACCATTTTTCAGATTATCTAAAGTAAAGACATCTTTTATGGGGTACTGTGTTATGACTACATAAAGGTAAAAACTAAGCAACAAATCATCTGTGTATGTGGGTTATTCCATTAATGGAAAGTCAAAATTAAAGTCATGACCTGCTTAAAAGAGATCCACTATCGTGGACACTCGTTTACATCTTATGGACCCTCAATTATTTTTTTCACCCACATGGACCCCTTGTAGATCGTCGTCGACCCCTGGGAGTCGGTAGAGACCACTGTGGGTATCACTACTCTAAATGTTTGACAATGTCTTCATGTAAGCTCACTATAAGTAAATAAAGAAAACATTCTTCTTTCTCCTAGCCTTTCCCAATTAATAAAGAAAACATTATTAGGTATATTATAGAACTGTAATCAATCATTTGTACTTTTCTCCTCGCCGGCGAGGTCCGTTGCGACGTCCCACCGCCGCCGCCACCGCCGTCCATGATCCACCGTGTTCACCCGCCGCAGCCGCGGGGCCGGTCGTCTTTTCTGACTCTGCAGTCACACCTGTTAATTCAGCCCTCATCAAGCTGTCTCCCTCCCAGTCCTCTCGCAAGCAACGCCCTAAAGCGAAGTCCGAGTCCCATTAGGGGTCGCCCTTAGTGCTGTTGTTGCTAGCTAGTCATGATGTTAGTAGTAGTAGTTAGCTTAGGTTAAGTATTTTACTCTCATCCCCAGGTTGGAGAACCTTCAGGTCTCGCCAATAACTGCCCGGTTACGCAGAAACGGTCTTCAAGACCATATATAAGCAGACGAATAGAAAAAAAAATACTATTGTACAACTAGGTACCCGTGGCTAATATAAAGTCCGACCAAAACCAATGTGATAAAAAGATAAACAATAGTTCAGAGATTTAATAAAAATAGTCCCTTCAAAAAAGTTTGAAGTTAACGGTTTTATCTTGCAGTACCCCTGCAGCATCATAATTTGAGGATTGAAGGTTGAAATTATTATAATGTTGTATTGTCATGGGAATAGAATTTGTGTGCGAAGTTTCAGGAGAATCGGTTAAGCAGAAGTAGTTGAAAAATCTGTCGCAAGATTTGAATCAAACAAACAAACAAATACCTAGTCTGGCCATAAATACTGTTACAATTAAAAATAAGAAAGATATTACATTTGAATTTGGAATCTGTCATTTTTATACGATTGTTCATTGAGTTTTCTAATTTTGGCGCCAATACACTGTACAATATTTTGCGATATTAAAATGGAGTGGGGTGATAAAGAGAACCGAATCGCTGTGATTGCATTACACAAAGTTGGTATGGAGCCAAATGCAATTTTTAAAACTCTCCATACGCTTGGTATTAGTCAAATGTTTGTGTACCGGGCTATTAATAGTACAATGAGACCTCCTCTGTTGGTGACAGAAAAAGATCTGGCCGTCCACGTAGGTAGTGTTCGTACGAAAAAGGTGGTCAAAGCAGTAAGGGAAAGAATTCGAAGAAATCCTGTCCAAAAGCAAAAGATTTTATCTCGGGAGATGAAGATAGCACCCAGAACCATGTCGCGTATTTTAAAAGATGACTTAGGACTTGCAGCCTATAAGAGACGCACTGGTCATTTTTTTACTGATAATTTAAAAAAGAATAGGGTGGTAAAATCGAAACAACTACTGAAGCGGTACGCAAAGGGAGGTCACAGAAAAAAATAGTTTACGGATGAGAAAATCTTTACAATTGAGCAACATTTTAACAAACAAAATGACCGTATTTATGCTCAAAGCTCTAAGGAAGCTTCCCAATTAGTCGACAGAGTGCAACGTGGGCATTATCCGACTTCAGTGATGGTTTGGTGGGGTGTTAGCTATGAAGGAGTGACTGAGCCATATTTTTGTGAAAAAGGTATCAAAACATTGGCACAAGTGTATCAAGATACCATTCTTGAGAAGGTAGTTAAGCCCCTTAACAACACCATGTTCAATAATCAAGTATGGTCCTTCCAACAAGACTCGGCGCCAGGTCATAAAGCTCGGTCCACACAGTCTTGGTTGGAAGTGAATGTTTCGGACTTCATCAGAGCTGAAGACTGGCCGTCGTCTAGTCCCGATCTTAATCCGCTAGATTATGATTTATGGTCAGTTTTAGAGAGTACGGCTTGCTCTAAACGCCATGATAATTTGGAGTCCCTAAAACAATCCATACGATTGGCAGTGAAGAATTTTCCCATGGAAAGAGTGCGTGCTACTATTGCTAGCTGGCCTCAACGTTTAAAGGACTGTATTGCAGCCAATGGAGACCACTTCGAATAAGCTTTTTATATTTTAAATTGTTTTATATTTAGGTATTAAACTAACACACTGTAAAAGTAATAACATTATTTGCAATAAAAAAAAAAAAATTTGTTTGTGACAATATTTATGGCAAGACTAGGTATATGAAGTGATGCTAAAAAAACAAAATAACTCAGATTTGATTTAAACAATATCTTAATTTATTATTAACAGTTTCAAATTAAATACTTAACAGATTGTTTAGCATTTTATTAAATGACTAATGTAGAGATATTAAGACTAGATGTCTAAGCTAGCTGGCGGATATGACATCTATTCATCATCATCCTCCTGCCCTTATCCTAACCGGTCAGCGCAGTATGTCTTCTTCTTCCATAAATCTCTATTAGCCGTCATCTCAGTAGTCATCCCCTTTCTAGCCATATCATCTTTCACACTATCCATCCATCGTTTCTTTCCTCTACTCTTATAACCACCCACATTCATTCTCAAAACTTTCTTCATAACATGTTCCTCGTTCCTCCACATCACATGTACATATGACATCTATTCTTTTACACCGAAATGACCAAAAGCTGGCAGCATAGTGTAAGGAACCATTGAGAAGTTAGCACTCATTTTAATGTACTATGCGAGCCAAATAAGAATAGTACTGTGAAGACGCCATTTTGTTCCGCAGTTCGCGTGAACTTCATAACCTAAGCGTAAGGTGTGCAAAAAAATAAATAAAGAAAAATTATACTCAGTTTTTATTTTTTGTCCACTTTTTTGGTATTTCTAATCAATTTTACGCCAAATTAATTATACCTAAGTAGGATTTGAAAAAAAAGCATATTAATAAAAACATATTAGGGTGAACAGTAGCATTTCGTGAAGTTAACTATATATATTGGTTCATTATTTTAATGAATACTGTTTCTATATATTATTAATTTATCCAAAATTATCTATTTATGGAATTCAAGAAATAACATTTTATAAAAATGAATATAAATAATGATGAAATCTATGAATAAAAAAATATAACTAATTTTATTTCCACAGTTTTTTTTTGCTGGCTGTACTAATTTGACAGCTATCGTGTGAAGTTGGCAGCAAGCGCGATCCTATTCTTAGTTGGCACGCATAGTAATTTTCGCCTTTCTCTTTTAGGATGCAAAAGAATTGCGGTTGTGTTTTGAATGTTATGCTTTATTGAATAAAATGAAGCACTTTCAAGCTCGCATCAAAACCGCTCAGTATAAACTGATGCGGTATCTACACACATTTTATAATAAGGTAAAAAATATTAATCTATAAAGTATATTATTTCATACGGAATCTAGTTTGTTCATCTCAGCCTGCTATTTTACACAGAGCAAAGTATAGAATGTAAACGAAAAGGGAGGAGATACACGTTTTTCAAGTTTTTTAATGGCGCATTTTCCGTCCTTGTCGCACGAAATGGACACCTTCTGACCTAAGGCCGGGGTCACGGGATTCGGTGTTGCATGCACCGCGACCCCGACAGGTCTCGGTCCACCAGCTTCTTCTGGTGGACCTCTCCTATGGTGGGGCAGTTGCTCCCCTGCCCCACATCCATCCGAGAGGCGCGCGCAGGACATGACGCGCCATCCTCCCTGGGCCCGTTACTGGTCGGGCGACGGGTTCCCCAACCCGCCGCCCGCAGGCCACTCACTAGGGTGGCCGGAGATCATCACGTGCCCCCCGGCGCCCGGTGCGTCTAGCGCGAGAAGGGAGAGAAGAAGCGGCCTCCCTCTCCCTCTCCGCTACCTCCTTGGTCGCCATCACCCCCTCGCAAAAGGAGGCGATGGCTTCCCACGCAGTCTCGCTCCCGACCATGGACAGAACCACGGCCGGAAGCGAGAGGTCCGAGAGGTCACCGCCGATCGCCGCGACTAGCTCGCGGCGCTGCGACCCCCATGCTGGACACGCCTGCAAAGTGTGCAGCGCCGTGTCCTCGGGGCAGTCGCAGTGGTGACAACCGGGCGTCTGCTCCCGGCCTATACGACACAGGTACTTCCCGAAACAGCCGTGTCCCGAGAGCACCTGCGTCAGCCGGAACCTGAGGGCGCCGTGACGCCTCTCCAGCCGCTCCTCCATCACGGGTCTTACCGCCGCTATCGCGGCGTGCCCCGCGCTGGGTTGCGCAAGTCGTTCCCTCCACTCGACCACCAGGATCTGGCGGAGCTCGCTCCGCTCAGGCGCCTCCTCGCGCTGACGATATCTCAGCGCGAGGGCTCTCGCCTCCAGATCCCAGGGTAACGAAATGGACATTGTGCGAAGTAATGTCAAGTTAATATGAAGTTTTTGAACAACGAAGTTATCGTTCAATAGTGCGGTCTCCGTCTTATTAACAATGTTTTTTTTTTACCAACTACCCAATTTATCTTGTATTATACTTACAGAATGACATGCCCCACACACTATCACCACTTATTAAATCAAACCATAAAAGCCAATATGATTACAAATACAAATTTATTCATGAAGAAGAACAAAAATTACTAATTCACGAACAAAAGGACCAAATATTCGAACAGAAGGACCAAATATTCGAACAAAAAGATCAAATACTCGATCAAAAAGAAACTGCAGACACAGAAAGCTTATTGATAGACATAAAACTAGAAAATAACGATGGCACTATCAAAGAAGAATATGAAGACATTGGCAACGATAACGATACAGATTATTATGAACCAGAATTAAAGATAGAAAGAGATGAAGACTATAAAATCGTTAAACGTAAGCTGAACAAAACGGAAATTGATAGACGGTCTATTAAATCGTATGAACAATATGCAACGATTACCAAAAATAACGATTTATACCCAAAAGCTGTTGGTTTGTATTCTATGACTGTGTTTTTATCGGAGAAGGAGGTGGAAGTGGTGTTGGAAAGAGACAGAAAATCCAATAGAAAGTTACCATTTAAGTGTAGAGAATGTTCGCTTGGGTATAAGAAGCGGTTAGATCTGTTGCGGCATAAGACTTTTCACCATAGTACGGTAAGATTTCCTTATATTACATACTTACATAAACTCACGCCTTTTTCTCATGAGGGTAGGCTGAAACAATAGAACGCCACATGCTATGATCCTTACATACTCCTTTCGCTTCACCCACCGTATACAGGGTGTAAACGAAATCATGTAATTCCTTCAAACCTATGATGTACTGCTGACATAGATTAAAACTGCACGGGATATAATTCGATTCAATAAAAAAAAAACAAGAAGTAGACGTGTTCTTAACGTGAGGCATTTTAGCGCCTCGACTGAATTGCGCGGCTATCGCTCGCCGCGCGGTCATTTAGTTGGGGTGATAAATGTCTCACGTTAACAACACATCGCCTCTTTACATTAAAAGTGTATAATCTCGAAAATCTTGCAAATTTTTCGAGATTACCTATACACTTTCAATGCGAAGAGGCGACATGTTTACTTGTATTTTTTTTTATTGATTCCAAAACTATCCCTTGCGTGGTTAATCTATGTCAGCAGTACATCACGAGGTTTGAAGGAATTACATGATTTCGTTTACACCCTGTATATCCATATCCATTCCTTATATTAAAATTATTTAATTTGTTATTGGGTTTTTCCATGTGGAATTCCTCAGTAGCAGCCCGGAGTTCTGGACTCTTGCCTAGCTGATGGCAATACGCTCGCCCCCTATTTCATGGGACTTAAACATAACGGCGAAATGAGGGTGTTACTATACAACTCTGTGCCAGTGGCGTAGCGGAGTGGGGGCGGCAGGGGCGGCTCGCCCCGGGCGGCACTTTTTAGGGGGCGGCAAAGTTTAACAATAAATAATAAAAATATATTTAATTTAAAATCTAACCTGTACAATGCAAAATAATGATGACTGTTCTTGCCGAAAAGTTCTCTATAATTAATATATGTAATGTATAGTATACATTAAATTTAAATACCTAAATAAGAGGGTGGCAAAATATTCTTCCGTCCCGGGCAGCCGACACCCACGTTACGCCACTGCTCTGTGCCTACTACTCTCTACTCTCTGTGCCTGTGCAGCCTTTTCCAAACTATGTTGGGGTCAGCTTCCAGTATAACCAGATGCGGCTGAATACCAGTATTTTACACGGCGCGACTGCCATCAGACCTCCGCAACCCAGTAACTGGGCAATGCCGATATCCTACGGTTAGACCGGTTGTCAGACTTTCGAGCTTCTTTCTTCCCGTAACGACTGTCATATGTATTCGTATGACACCCGGGACTGACAGTTTAACGTGTTCTCCGAGGCACGGAGGGGTCTCATTGTATAACGAACGGTCACCCATCCACACATCGATGATAGAGAGAAAAATATAATACCTTTATTTATTTTTCCAGCTGAAATTCCCAACTACCTGCAAGGCATGCAAATGTCTGCTCCATTCAGAATCTCAGCTGGAAGAGCATTGGAAGGAATGCCATACCCCTATGTTGCAATGCAGCATGTGTTCTGAGCTGTGTCGATCCAAAGGAGAGATGAGGAAGCATTTGAACCGGACACACACGAAGACTTATACTTGTAATATCTGTCAGCTGGAATTTAGGTAAGTTTTTTTATAACATAACATCACGCCTCTATTTCCCGAAGGGTTTGGCAGAGGTGTATAGTAACACCCACATTTCTCATGTCAAGTCCCATGTCATAGGGGGCGAGCGTGGTGCCATCAACCGGGCACGAATCCAAACTCCGGGCGGCTATTGAGGAATTCCACGCGGAATAACCAAATAACATTTTGTCCGACCTGGGGATCGAACGCAGGACCTCAACGAGGCATTTTTTTTATTTTATTTTCAATCGGCATGAAGCTATAGGTAAAAGCTATGAATATTTACTTTGGAATTCTGTCTCTTTCTAAATACTCTATTTAGAAAGAGATAGATTTTTAAACTACATATTCTATCTTTTTCTTAGTAGTACTGATGTACCCTACTGCTATTATGTTTCACAGCTTCATTCGAAGCGATTTGTTAACGTATTGTAGTAGCGCCCCCATGTACCAGCCTTGCACGGATTTTTAGAGGTAAAGGATTTTTTTTTTTTTTTTTTTTTTTTTTTACCGTCTTTTATGACATCCATTTACCCTCACCACACTATATCGCTTCAACTGTGCGGTGACCATTTTTATCTCATTATGCGGTTCCGTGCGTCAATACCCTTAAAAAATGGGAAAGAAAAGGAAGACCGAGAAAAGTGAAGAAGAAATACGCCGTAAAATTAAAAAGCTGCAAGACCAATTAAATATAACGACTAGTCATCGTATGTCGGAGGAAGATTTAAACTGTAAGTAAAAACTTTAGTGATACGAGGTTACCAAGTTTGGGTCTCCTCTGTCTTGTTACACATGTGATGCGTACTGCTATACCTGGGCAGATACTGTCACGTACTATTTTTCTAATTTAGTGATGCGAGGCTACTGAATTCGGGTTTCCTCTGTCACGTAAAAAGTGATGTGTACTGCTATCTCTGGGCAGATACTGTCACGTTTTTTACCCAACGTGTTCAAAAATGAACCGTTTGTCACAGGCTTGCCGCTGTATCAACCAGATCCGGACCACGCTTTGTCACCTCATCTAGAATTGGTCGAGAATGAAGAGGATCAGTTTTTACAACCTTCGCCACTTCCTGCTTCACCGCGTCGTTGTTCTCCACGTCCTGCTTCATCGCCGCCAGCTTCGCCGTTGTGCATCGCACCACCGTCGCCCATACCCGGCACCTCAGCAGAAACAAAGCAGCCGGAAACGTTGGAGGAACAAGAGTTGGATGAAGATATCTTGCAGTTGCTTGGCGATGCTCGCAAGACGGAAACCCCTATGGGTCCGTTTATCTATAAGGATGTTGCAAATCGTTGGCAAGACATTCTCGCCAAGGGCTTGCCTAAGGACATAAAAGAAAAACTTATAAAAAGTTATCTCGTCCCTAGTAACTGCGAACTCCTGCTAGCGCCAGCTCTCAACCAGGAAGTAAAGGTAGCGTTGCAGGATACTTTAGCTAAGAGGGACTCGTCCCTCATGTACAAGCAAAATCAGCTCGGAGTAGCATTGTCCGCTTTAGCACTTGTAACTGATATGATAATATCAAATGAAACGTCCAAACAAAAACTGTTGAAGCCGTTAAGTGACGCTTGTCGCATTCTTGGTGATAGTCATTTTTCAGAGACAAAGACTCGACGTAATTTTGTTATATCGTCAATTAATACAAATTTGAAGGATGCGTTACTAGAAACAAAAAGAGGAACTCTTTTATTTGGCGAGAATGTAACAGACAAGCTTAAAGCCGCCAAAACGATACAGCAATCAGGAGATGCCTTAAAACAAGTTCAAAGGCCAAAGGTCAACAGACCTAAAGTTTTCCCTAAAGCCCCGAATAAGGGTAATTTAAACTACATACCTCAACACCGCAAGACGGACAACAAGATGAGCAACGCAAAGCGAGCTCCTCGAACAGCACAGCGGGCGCAGCACAACAGCAGCAGTGCACGCCGTTCCTCGCCTCCGCCGAGAGTATCGCATCGGAGATAGCTGATCAGGTACTTACCGCTGGCAGACTCCAGTATTTTTTCAATAAATGGACTGAAATTACTGCCGACAATACTGTCCTGTCCTGGGTAAAAGGTTACAAAATACCTTTTAAGTGTTACCCATATCGTACCGATAATCCTAGTGTTTATCCAAAAACTACTCAAGAAGCCCAAGATTTTGATAAATCAATCAAGACTTTACTTGATATCAATGCAATTTCTCATTGTAATCATGAAAATAGAGAATTTTTATCCTCTGTGTTTTTAGTGCCAAAACCAAACGGAGACCAGAGATTCATATTGAATCTTAAATGTTTGAACAAATTTGTTGAAACGAGACATTTTAAAATGGAGGATTATCGTACGGCATCAAAGCTTGTAACGAAAAACTGTTATATGGCATCTATAGATTTAAAAGATGCTTATTTCTTGATTCCCGTACATAAATCTCACAGAAAATATCTCCGTTTTAAGTACAATGATGTTCTCTACGAATTCAACTGTCTACCGTTTGGTTTATGCACAGCACCATACGTTTTTACAAAATTACTGAAACCAGTGATTGAATCCTTAAGAACTCTTGGCATGATATCAGTTATCTATATTGACGATATTTTTTGCATTGGAACAACATTTCGTGAATGCAAAAATAACGTCAACAATACTAGAACTTTACTTAGAAACTTGGGTTTCATAATAAATTCAGAGAAAAGTTGTTTACAACCTCAAACTCGTTGCAAGTTTTTGGGTTTCGAATTTGACTCTAAAAATATGCTGTTAAAATTGCCTCATATTAAAAGGTCAAAAATCAAAGAATATGTTTCTAGTTTCCTAAAAAAGCGTAAATGTAAACTTCGTGAATTTGCTCGTTTAATAGGTCTATTAGTTTCTGCTTGCCCTGCAATTGAGTATTCATGGCTTTACACGAAACATTTTGAACAATTTAAATATTCCTGCTTACTCACCAACCCTAGCTACGAACAAGTAGTACAACTTCCCTATAGCTTACATAGTGATATGTTGTGGTGGCTAGATCACATTGATCATGGTTTTTCCTCTCTAACTTGTGATCGTTATGATTTAGAAATATTTTCTGACGCATCATCTACAGGTTGGGGTGCTTATTGCCATACAGATGAATGCCACGGTTACTGGAAGGATAGTGAAAGATCCTTGCATATTAATGAGTTGGAACTAAAAGCAGCTTTTCTTGCATTTAAAAGTTTTGCTAATGATTTAAATTCTTCAAACATATTATTAAGAATTGATAACATTACTGCCATATCCTGTATAAATCGAATGGGCAGTATACAGTTTGAACACTTACATTGTATTTCTAAAGAAATATGGCAATGGTGTGAAACGCGTAGAATAACTATATTTGCGTCATATACAAAAGATAACATTGAAGCAGATCAATTATCACGCAAGAAGTTTCAGGACACAGAATGGGAGTTGAACGATGATGCATTTAGCAAAATAACACATTATTTTGGATCCCCTGAAATTGACCTTTTTGCGAGTAGATGTAATGCAAAGTGTTCCAGGTACGTAACCTGGAAAAATGATCCTGACGCATGGGCAATAGATGCTTTTACCATTTCTTGGAAAAATAAGTTGTTCTACGCATTTCCACCATTTTCGCTTATTACAAAGACCATGCAAAAAATAATCAATGACAAAGCAGATGGCATTGTAGTGGTACCATATTGGCCAACACAGCCCTGGTTCCCAGTTTTCCAAAAAATGATTTGTTCTGAACCAATTTATTTTGAGCCTAACATAAACTTGTTAACGTCTCCTTTCAGAATAACTCACAATCTGCACCGCAACCTGAGATTGGTTGCCGCGAAGCTTTCAGGCAAACATTACTGAAGAGACATTTATCTCCAAAGTCTATTGAAATAATGTTGTCATCACTATCTGATTGTACATATAGACAATATGATGTTTGCATTAAATCTTGGTTAAATTATTGTAATACACATGGTTATGATTATGCTGCCGTTTCAGTACCTGTAGTTATTCATTTCCTTACTACAATTTTTGACAAGGGTGCCAAATATGGTACCATTAATTCTTATAAATCTGCATTATCCTTGTTACTAAATAATGTTGCTAATGATGATAGAATTAAACGGTTTATGAAAGGAGTTTACAGATTGAGGCCCAGCAATCCAAAGTATAATTTGACTTGGGATCCAACCACTGTTCTTACCTATTTAGCTCAAAAATGGCCAAATACGGACCTGGATTTAGAAACTCTTTCCAAAAAGGTTATTACTCTGTTGGCTCTGGTAACAGCGTATCGCGTTCAGACTTTTGCATTAATAAAATTAAGCAACATTCAAGTAAATTCTCTGATCGATATTACAATTACGATACCTGATTTCATAAAAACTTCTAAACATAATTCTGTTCAACCAGTTTTAAGATTACCTTTTTTCAGTGCTCGTCCTCAGATTGGTCCCGCTACATGCTTAGAGGCATATATAAATAAAACACAAACATGCCGTAGTAATGATTATTTATTTATTAGCCACAAAAAACCACACTCAAAAGTATCATCACAAACACTTAGCCGTTGGATAAAAGATACACTTCACAGTAGCGGTATAGACACTTCCATATTTAGTGCACATAGCACTCGGCACGCAGCCACATCCTCAGCCAACAGACTAGGGGTCAACATTGATCAAATTAGAAAGACTGCAGGCTGGAGCGAATCCTCCTCTGTCTTCGCTAAGTTTTATAATAAACAAATTGTCACTGATCCTAATCAGTTTGCCACGACTGTACTAACTGGCCATAATTGTAACCTGTAACAAACATAAAATAAAAATGAGAACATAATATTATGTTAATGTTATTATAGGTTTAAAATATAATAATAGAAACATGTGATTACTCACCTATTTTATTTTATTTCACATTTTTGTCTCTGAACATCTACAATACGTTAACAAATCGCTTCGAATGAAGCTGTGAAACATAATTGGAAATCAAACGAACTTACCAAGTGAAGTTCGATGATAATTATGTGAACAGCTTCATTCGAAGCGATTTATGCTTACCCTCCCTAGAAAGTGTTATATCCCTACCCTATAAAATAAAATGTGAAATAATACTAGCTTTAAACAAAATGAGATAAAAATGGTCACCGCACAGTTGAAGCGATATAGTGTGGTGAGGGTAAATGGATGTCATAAAAGACGGTAAAAAAAAAAAAAAAATCCTTTACCTCTAAAAATCCGTGCAAGGCTGGTACATGGGGGCGCTACTACAATACGTTAACAAATCGCTTCGAATGAAGATGTGAAACATAATTATCATCGAACTTCACTTGGTAAGTTCGTTTGATTTCCAATTAAATGTAATTTGTAAACTACTACGACAATCGGCTTAATGTATTTTTATATTATAAACTAGCTGTGTCCTCACGGCTCCACCCGCGTAAGTTTTATTCCAGTAATAAATATGGCCTATGTTGCTCAGTGATAATGTAGCTTTCTAACGGCAAAATAATTTTTGAAATCGGTCCAGTAGTTTTTAAGTTTATTCGTTACATACAAAAATACAAATCTTTCCTCTTTATAATATTAGTATAGAAGATTAGTCGGAAAGGGGGTACTAAGCCGCGGGCCACTTAAAGTATCACTGATGACTATTTTAAAGCAAGTGTTAAAACGTCAAAATTCGATAAATTTTATTTGCATGCAAAAAGATTATTAATTAAGTTTAAAAAAAAAATCATACCTGCTTTAGTTATGAATTGAGAAAATTAAGTTTCTAATCCGTGACTCCAAATATGACCTAAATAGTAAACACAGCTGTTCATAGCTATGGACAGATAGATTTTAGCATATTTTTTACGAAATCTTTGAAAAGCTATTTCTCTTAAACTATAGAGTTTTGGGGAAAGTTGTAGAACAAAAGTTATCCCTTATTATGGGTACTTTAACACCCTTTCGGCTTAGTACCCCCTTTCCGACTAACCTTGTATATATATATACAAGCGGGAGCGTGTCAAGCTAAGTTCAAAGGAAAAAGGAACTGGCGACGCAGCAGCCGTGTGGTACACGAACCATTTGAAGCCACCTTTGACCCCTTTATAACTCAAAATCTATTCAACATAAACACATGAAGTTTGGTTTATTTATTAAAACCCCTTAGATTAACAAGAACCCCAAATTTCCTAAATACAGCTCAAACGGTTATTGAGATATTAACGTCTAAAAATCGGCATTTTTAACACTGACTGACATATAGATCAAAAACCTAACCCACTTCCAGATGACCTAGAAAGTTGAAATTTGGTGTCCAGCTGAGTAATTGTGTGTATACAAAGGAAAAAGTCAGAAAACAGTGAATTTTAACGATTTGAAATATTTTTCAAGCAATCGATTTTAGACTTTTAGACCCAATCAATAGACTACACACACCATCGAGAACTTTATGGGTACCTCTCAGGTGTGCAGGTTTCCTCACGATGTTTTTCCTTCACCGTTAACGCAAGTGATGATCAAGTTCTGATCCGCACATGAATTCGAAAAGTCTGAGGTACGGGCCGGGATCGAACTCAGACCCTCCTGCATGGAAGGCAAGCGTATAACCGCTAGGCTATCTTCTTCTTCCTGTCCTAATCCCACACTAGGTGGGGTCGGCACAACATGTAATTCGTAAATCCATGTTGTTAGAGGTTTTGGCTTATTGTTTTATGACCGGCCGCCTGCCTGACATCAACCCTCGTTGGGAATACTCGTTGCGTCGTCGCGCGGGTGACCCAATGTGCTTGCTGATATTATGTACTGGGTCCCAAAATGATACGCTTGTCAATCTTATTGCCGACAACTAAGTAGACTATGTTCTTTTTGGTGGAGTATACTTGAAAGTAAACTAAGTATACTTTTTAATAACCTCTAGGCTATCACTATATATTATTATCTTTATCTTTTTTTGTTACAGAACACTTCGAGAGTTCAGCAATCATTACAAAAGGTCACATGAAAAAGTTGTGTGCGATTATTGCAATTCCAGGTTCTCTTCTAAACGGAGATTAGAATCTCATATCAAGTGAGTTTAAATATCGGGTGTAAAAGTACTCTTAACGAAGCTGAGAGGTATTCTTCCCATCATTACGACGATTTTTTCGTATTGGGCCATACCTGGGAACCGACTGGTTATCTATTATATTGAAGGTCAAAGTCGTCATATTTTTGAACGTTTTTCACGAAAACTAAGTTTAAATGTTATTACTAAACATTCTTCTATACAAACATTATCAACATTTTCGAAATGTAGGCACAGTCTGCTGCGCGCGCGCTTACATTGCGCGCTACAATTATAAGCTGTTTTTTAATACCAAAAAATAAAAGTCGTTTCCCAGCAATTATTTTTGCTGCATGTTACTTAGTTTGATGTACAGTATGCGTAGACTTCGGCTTCGTTAAGGATATTTTTACACCCATTATAAGAATAGAATACAATTTATCTATTTTCTTACCACAAAGGACATGTTATGAAATGGGCTTAAAATAATTTTATTTTTGAACCGCTTACATGTGCGGTTTTTCTGATAGGGAAAACTGTCTAGGACGTGCTTACAAAAACATGTTTTTTTATAAAGCACCATTATTTAATTATTAAACATTTAAAATCCTGATAATTTTTTTGTTAAAAAACTAATAAACTGATAAAAAACTAAAATGATATATATCATTTTTGAAAGCATAATATTTATCCTAATATTAAAATAATATTAAACGGCTGAAATTAAAATAAAATCAATGAATTAACTCAATGGTTTGGATGTATGGCATTGATTCCCTTGTCTCAATAGAATAAAAGAAAATATTTACTGTATGTCAGCAAGGTTGTCACTTGTCATTGTCAGTAATGTCATCAATGTCTAATCATGTCAAAGGTGTCACACAAAATCGCTATCTATTGTTGTTAAAAGCCAGGTCAAATAAAAAAAAACTCAAAACAATGGTACATAGTCAAAAACACAGGAACCACAGTCACAATAACAGACAACAGTTGAATAAGTTGAATTGAATTTGACTTTTTGACAATGACTGACGTTGACAATGACAATAAATGTCATCCAATAGAAGTGTTGCCAGAATTAATAATTATGGGTTAACAACTGTGGGTTGCAACTTTATTTTTTTATTCTAATTATTTAAATAAAAAAAACAATAGAAGGGTGCTTTTAAAAAAAATAAAAAATATATACGGAAGCTCCATATTTTATGTACTTTCATAAAAAATATCTCTTCTCTGTTCACAGCCAAAGCCCAGCTTCCATACAAAAATATAACATGTCCTTTCAGTTTAAAGTTAAATTAGTATACAGTTACAGTGTTTTGTATTTTTGTGGAAGACTGGTGTCTAAACTAGGTTTTAAACACTATACTATACCGTGTGTAAACAAAATCATGTAATTCCGTCAAATCTCGTGATGTACCGCTGACATAGATTAACCCAGCACGGGATGCCTCTGGATTCAATAAAAAAAATTACAAGAAGTAAACTTGTGTTCTTAACGTGAGGCATTTTAGCGCCCCGAGTTAAATGACTGCGGGGTGAGCCATAGCCGCGCAATTCGCTCGGGGCGCTAAAATGTCTCACTCGAGACCTATGACTTGGCAGTCCGACAGTCACACCATTAGGCTATCACTATTGTTAAAAAAAAAAACAAAAATTCTATTAACGTAATAATTGTGTGCCCTCCAAAATTTTTCACGGTTTTTAATTAGCTTTACTTTACTTAGCATTACTTTTGGGACCCAGTGCTTAATATCAGCAAGCACATTGGGTCACCCGCGCGACGGCGCAACGAGTATTCCCAAGGAGGGTTGATGTCAGGCAGGCGGCCGGTCATAAAACAATAAGCCAAAACCTCTAACAACATGGATTTATGAAATACATGTTGTGCCGACCACACCTAGTGTGGGATAAGGGCAGGAAGAAGAAGAATTAGCTTCACTTCGTATATTTGTTTGTTTTTACCCCCGACGCAAAAAGAGGGATGTTATAAGTTTGACCGCTATGTGTGTCTGTCTGTCTGTCTGTCTGTGGCACCGTAGCTCTTAAACGGGTGAACCGATTTGAGTGCAGTTTTTTTTATTTGAAAGCTGGTTTTCAAGCGAGTGATCTTAGACATGTTTTATTAAAATCGGTTCAGCCATTTCAAGGTTATCAGCTGTTTTGTTAGCTGCGGTAGGGTTCTTAGACGCATAATGTGTATTACTTTACTTTCAAACATACGTGTGAAATAAAATTTGCAACACTCATGTATGCTATATAACTATGTAAGATTATGAAATTCTTGGTCTGATGCTGCAGCCAGGATAACCAGTGCACTAGTACACTCTTGAAAAAATAATAGCAGATATGTCGTGTTTGGATTCGTTTTGATCAGTATTTGATTCTACATGCAATTCAATGGTGGCGACATGATGAGCTGATGCTGCAGCCAGGATATCCAGTATACTAGTACACTCTTGAAAAAATAATAGCAGATATAATGTCGTGTTTGAATTCGTTTTGATCAGTATTTGCTAGCTATAATTTATGAAGATCTGTTCAGGCGTTTGAAGATCATCAGCTCATTTCCTATTTGACAAAAGGGTCTTACCAACTTTCACAGGTCCGATTGATTTGAAATTTGGTGTACTGTTATTTTGGTGGTATTTCCAAGACATGGCAACCTTGAGCTGATGCTGCAGTATCAAGTAGTCTGCAGGATACCCAACCCCTCAGCAACTTATAGCAGATATAGCATCTTTGGGCTCATAAGAATGGTCTCAATGAGTAGATGTTAGAGAGATGATGGTGTCTACTAGTAATTTAAAAAGTATTAAATAAAAAATAAATTTAAAATTTAAAAAACCCCCGATTCAAAAAAGAACCCCTAAAAAGTAAAAAAATAAAATGTGTTTATTGGCCATTTAGCTTTATTAAAAGTACCTAGTAATATTTTGATTCAAGCGTCGTCACGTCGGGGGACCGCTAACTAAATAAATTAAAAAAAAAAAACAGAATACAAAAAAAGAAGCTTGGTAATGATAATTTACTTAGCGGTCCCCCGACGTGACGATGCTTGAATCAAAATATTACTAGGTACTTTTAATAAAGTTAAATGGCCAATAAACACATTTTATTTTTTTACTTTTTAGGGGTTCTTTTTTGAGTCGGGGGTTTTTTAAATTTTTAATTTATAAATCTTGCGACAGAGTTTTCAACATACTTCTGCTTAACCGATTCTCCTGAAACTTCGCACACAACTTCAATTCCTATTCCAATACAACATTATTATAATTTCAACCATCACTCCTCAAATCCTGATGCTGCAGGGGTACTGCAAGATAGAACCGTTCAACTTAAAAAGTTTATTCAAGGCATAATTTCTTCTGTTTTCAGACGAAACCACCTACCAGCGTGCTGTACAGTCTGTCGTCGTACTTACAAGACGTACTCTGTCTTCGAGAATCACACCAGGATCCACCACCCCGAGCTGATGTCATGTGATACCAGGAAAGAGATGTGTTACTGCGTGGAGTGTGATAAACAGTACCCTAGCATTTACAAGTATCGGAGACATCTGCAGCAGTCGGCCAGGCACACGCCCAGGAAGAAAGTGAGGTACGTAAGTAAGTAAGTAATAAGTTTATTCAGTGCACACAAAAGACATAGCACACCACACAATAGCACAATCGTTATTAGATAATAAATTAACCATATAAAAACAAGGTGCCAATACACAAAAAGAAAAAAAAAAGAATAAAAAACATTTTAACAAAAATAAAACCGACTTCAAAAAAACAATGAAAAGAATAAAATAATTACCATATTACAAAATTAACAGTCTCAGAAGTCGGTGCTGATCCACGCTGAACCAAATTGAAGGCACCGACTTCTGAGACTGTTAATTTTGTAATATGGTAATTATTTTATTCTTTTCATCGTTTTTTTGAAGTCGGTTTTATTTTTGTGAAAATGTTTTTTATTTTTTTCGTTTTAGTGACGTTAATTAAAATATGGTTGGACCTACTAAAGACGCTGTTCGTAACATAATCACATCATCACATTACGCGTACTGTTCGTCATTGAGGAGTTCTATTGTGTATCTCCGAAGTTCTTCATCAGATCTTCACCAAATTTAAATGGGACCAATCTGGAAGTATATCCTTTCAAATAAAAAAAAATCTAAATCGGTTTATAAATGGCGGAGTTATGAGGTAACAAACATTTAAAAAAACAACAAAAAAAACATACAGACGAATTGAGAACCTCCTCCTTTTTTGGAAGTCGGTTTAAAACATATTTACGTCTATAGTTTTGTGGCGGCATCTATCACACCACATACGAACTACGCAGCAAGACGAATGTCTAGCAGACTACAGCGACAACAATGACAGCTGTCAGATGAAATGTCACAAATCCTGCATCGCGATATCAAGATCTGACACGCAGTTAGTATACAAGGTTAGTCGGAAAGGGGGTACTAAGCCGCGGGCCACCTAAAGTATCACTGATGACTATTTTAAAGCAAGTGTTAAAATTTCAAAATTCGATAATTTTTAAGTTTATAATATTTGTTTTTTCAAAAAAAAATCATAACTGCTTTAGCTATGAGTTTAGAAAATAAATTTTCCAATCCGTGACCCTAAATATGACCTAAATTGTAAAAACATTTGATCATAGCTATGGACAGATAGATTTTAGCATATTTTTTACGAAATCTTTGAAAAGCTATTTCTCTTAAACTATCGAGTTTTGGGGAAAGTTGTAGAACAAAAGTTATCTCTTATTATAGGTGCTTTAAGACCCTTTCGGCTTAGTACCCCCTTTCCGACTAACCTTGTATATACAATTTCCCAACATCAACCGTTGGGCTGTGCCCCGCCAGGCATAAGACCCGCCTGGTAGGAGGATCCTCCCGCCTCGTTGGAGGAGCACCCCGTTCCCCTACAGTTTCATAATACGCACAGCAAAAGAGTGGAACTCACTACCTGCATCTGTGTTCCCGAACGCATACAACCCGAATCTCTTCAAAGTTAGAGTTAACAGGCTTCTTCTGGGTAAGCTCACTCCATCGTACACTTTGTCTCTGTCTCCTCTGACCTAGACTAGAGTCAAGAGCAAACACATCTATACTAATATTATAAAGCTGAAGAGTTTGTTTGTTTGAACGCGCTAATCTCAGGAACTACTGGTTGGAATTGAAAAAATATTTTTGTGTTGGATAGTCCATTTATAGAGGAAGGTTATAGGCTATATAACATCACGCTACGACCAATAGGAGCGGAGCATAAATGAAAAATGTAAAAACGGGGAAAATGTCCACCCGTGCGAAGCCGGGTAGTATACAAATAAACAGAAAAGTCGTAAAATAACAGTTGCCAACGGATATTTATCCAAAGTAACATATAACAACTTATAAACAACGGTTGAAAACCGGTTGTTTATCCAACTGCAAGCTAAAAAGGATGGTTATGTTTTTACAGTTTGTATCTAAATTGTTTCATTTGTAATTAGCGACCCGCCCCGGCTTCGCACGGGTGCATTGTAGTTACTAATGTGGGCCATATAAACCTTCCTCTTGAATCACTCTTATCTATTGCTGAAAACTGCATTCAAATCCGTTGCGCAGTTTAAAAGATCTAAGCGTACAGACAGCGGGAGCGACTTTGCTTTATACTATGTAAAGATTTACCCCAATTATTTCAAAATCAACCGAAAATGGTGTTATTTGCAGATGACACATCTTTGATATTTAAAATAGACCGACGGTCACAAAATCTTGACGACGTGAATAACTCTATAATTCAGGTCCAAGATTGGTTTACGGTAAATAATTTGGTACTAAATAAAACTAAAACCAAATGCATTAGATTTAAATTACCCAATGTTAGAAGTAGCGAATGTGATATTATATTGAATGGAGAAAAACTGGAATTTATTAGTCAAACGGTTTTCCTAGGAATCACTTTAGACGAGAAATTACAATGGGGACCACATATAACATCTCTAGCGGGGCGGCTAAGCTCGGCTGCTTATGCTGTTAGAAAGATAAGACAGTTAACAGATGTAGAAACCGCGCGTTTGGTCTATTTTAGCTACTTTCACAGCATTATGTCATATGGCATTTTACTGTGGGGTCGGGCTGCTGATATTGAATCCATCTTTATTTTGCAAAAGAGAGCTGTCAGAGCCATTTATAATCTACGTCACCGCGAATCTCTTAGGGAACTATTTAAAGGGATTAATATTATGACGGTACCTTGCCAATTCATTTATGAAAATATTATGTATGTAAGAAAAAATCTACATCTTTTTAATAAAATAAGCGATAGACATAACTCTAATACTAGAAATAAAGATAAACTTGATCGACCATTTTTCAGATTATCTAAAGTACAGACATCTTTTATGGGGTACTGTGTTAAATGTTACAACAAAATACCTTGTGATATATTGCAATTAAATGAAAGAAAATTTAAAAGTCATATTAAAAGTACACTTTGTAAACAAGCATATTACAAATTAGACGATTATATCCAGGATAAGAACGCTTGGAAACATGCTGGTCCAGCTCCATAGGACAATGTAGAGTCTAGACAAAATCAAACTGGTTGCTATTTTAATTGTATAATTTATTTTTTTAAAGCCGTTTATTTTAGATTATATGAGTAAGTATCTAAACTCATACACTGACTTATTACTTTTATTTTTTTGTGAAAACGTATACTTTTGCAATGTTTGTAAATATGTGAGCACCATGTACCTATCACAATTAATATGTCGTTGTTTCATTTTTTTTTTTTTTTTTTTTACCTTTTGTGGTATAGTAATTTTATTCTAGGTGCATCGTTTTCACATATAATTGTATAATTAATGTACCTATACAAAATATTGTAAGACATTTTAAAAGAGTAACGGTGGAGTTTCTTGCCCATTCTTCTCCATACGAAACTACCTTTTGGAAGGGGCAACTAGAATCAATTCTATTTTCTTTGTAACTTTAACGTTCAAAAGTGCCTTTTATGTGCCTAATTGAAATAAATACTTTGACTTTGATTATGATGTTTGTTTCAGAGTGCCTTGCCCGGATTGCGACAAGATATTCACCCGGACAACATACATGAATAATCATTATAGACTGGTCCATGTTAAGCAGAGCAAACACTACTGCGACCTATGTAATAAGGTAGGTATTATAAAACATGGACTCCTAGCAAGTATATACAAGGTTAGTCGGAAAGGGAGTACTAAGCCGCGGGCCACTTATTAGGAAATGCGGTCAGCATTTAGTCCATACAAACGTATTCCTCAGTTTCCTCCTTGGATAATGTCACTAGAGCAAATATTTTTTACCATATGATATATATCTACCACCACTATGTCCCTATGTTTTTGTCAATAAATTAATTATTAAAAGAACTAGAAACGTTTAAACTTTACAAAAATCGACCGGTTTTACCACCGTTTTCAAACATCTGGCAAACAAATTAGTAGAATATATGTACGATAGAATATATTCTACTAATTTGTTTGCCAAATATAGAATATGCTTACGATAATCCTTACAAGTATTTATCGCGGCGTTATTTGCGCGATGCAGATAATTCAAATTATGACGTAATGACTCCGTCGAGGAACCTCAAAGTTCACTCGAAATTGCGACTAAGAATACAATTTTAAATAGACCTTAAGACGACCTTTTCATTCACCTACTGTACTTCCAGTACTTCGCAACGGGATACGGCGTCCGCAAACACATCCAGTTCGTTCATCAAAAGATACCACTGCCCAAGGACAAGATCTGTGAACTGTGCGGGAGAGGGTTTAGTGTGAGTACTACTATTATTGGCTACCTCCTTAGTCTAGTGCAGCGGTCGGCAACACGCGGCTTGCGGACGTCTTACAATTTTAACAGCATTTTCATTTTTTGTATGGAATATGACCAATTATACGTAGGTAGGTATATTGGGCTTCTAAGGTGAATTTCACAAGTGCGGCCCGCCTTTAGTTTATTTTGCCACCTTGTGGCCCTTGTCTGCCAAAAGGTTGCCGACCGCTGGTCTAGTGCTGGCAAGCACGACTGCTGATCGTGAGGTCCTGGGTTCGATCCCCAGGTCGGGCAGAGTTATTGGGTTTTTCCACTAGGAATTTGTCGGTAGCAGCTCGGAGTGTGGATTTGTGCCCGGTTAGTGGCAATAGGCTCGCCCCCTATTACATGGGATTTAAATATAACTGGCGAAACGAGGATGTACTAAAACCACTTCTGCCGAACCCGTCAGGGAATACAAGGCGTGATGGTATGTTTATTTATTTATTTATATACACTTTATTGTACATAATAAGTACACCGGGGAACACAGATTTACACAATATGTACAATGGGCGGTCTTATCGCACAAGGCGATCTCTTCCAGACAACCTTAGGATGGACTGGAAGAACGGAAATAGATATCGGGCAGTCTTGGTGTACAAGTACGTATCGTACATCATATTACTTAGAAATAATAATCATAAAATACATATCAATTATTACACAAATATATAAAATAGAAATGCGTTCTTTGCGAAGTATGTGCGGTGTAACTTTGAATGATAGATTGAGAAATGAAGAGATTAGACAAAGTTGCGGTTTAAAACATGATGTAGTGACAAAAATTGAAAGGAGTATGCTTAGGTGGTTTGGTCATGTTGAGAGAATGAGTGAACGGCGATTAACAAAAGGAATTTATAAGGCGGATGTCAAAGGGAACGCCGGTAGAGGACGTCCTAGAAGGACATACATCGATGTTATTGGTGATGTTCTTCACAAAGGTCAGGTGCGTAGTACTCTCAACCGGCGTGCCTGTATGACAAGATGTATGAATGTGGATGAAGCGAAAGGAGTATGTAAGGGTCGTAGCATGTGGCGTTCTATAGTTTCTGCCTACCCCCATGGGAAAAAGGCGTGAGATTATGTATGTATGTATATAAAATAGAAAGAAAAACGTAATACATGTAACGTGTTTTTATTACTACTATATTTTATTTTTTACCGACTTTGAAAAGGAGCATATTGGTGTCGATTCTGTTGCACACTTTGACAGGACTAAACTAAACTAAGGGTGTTTGTCTCTTTCTGTTTCAATAGAAAAAGAAAGTGACAGTTGCGTTTAGTCTAGTTTATTACTGTCAAAATGTGCTACAGAATCGACACCAATATCATTTCGATGCGTATTTATGATTAAATAAATTGATATTACCTACTTCTCTGTCACCATGTCACCATAATATCTTGTCAAAAAATATTTGTATTTTCATTTCTATAATGTTGGCAATACGTAGTCGGTAAAATAGTTCGTTTTTTGCACTGTGCAAGCAAAAATAGACCTAAAAGTGAACTTTTCTTTCCCCTACTGTACATATTCAGGATGTAAACGAAATCATGTAATTCCTTCAAACCTCGTGATGTACTGCTGACATAGATTAACACTGAACGGGATAGATTTGAATTCAATAAAAAAAAATACAAGAAGTAAGCATGGTTTTCTTAACGTGAGGCATTTTAGCGCGCCAAGTTAAAAGACCGCGCGGCGAGCGATAGCCGCGCAATTAACTCGGGGCGCTAAAATGCCTCACGTTAAGAAGACCATGCTTACTTCTTGTAATACCTATTTTTTTATTGAATCCAAAAGTATCCCGTGCAGTGTTAATCTATGTCAGCAGTACATCACGAGGTTTGAAGGAATTACATGATTTCGTTTACATCCTGTATTATACCGATTTCACCGAAATTTGTGGACCGATTTAAGTATTTATTTTATTATTTGGTGCGTTTTATTAATCATATTTTCCCCTACAGACAAACCGGATACTAACGAATCACCGCCGTACACATACAGGCGAACGCCCGTTCAAATGCCCGTACTGCCCCTCCTCGTTCGCGCAAGACATCGCCTTGAAATCGCACCAAAGGACTCAACATAAGAATGTTATGTTGCTGCCGAGCTAAAAGACACTTAGGCTGGACGTCCACCGGAGCTGTGCGAGGAAAATGTGCGGTGCGAAAATGTGTAGCGAGGATGTGAAACGGTGTGACCCTTTCCACCAGAGCTGTGCGAGGAATGTGTAATGCGTTATGTGTTATTGTGTACAAATAAGCGGTGCGAGGATAGGTAGCGAACTCTTTTCGAACATGAGGGTGGTGTAGCGGGAGCGGTACACATTCCACGCAACACATCCCTCGCTTGTTTTGTATGAGCAAAAACCTCGCTCCGCTAAGCCCATATCCACCAGAGCTGCGCAGAGCGAAGCTAGGTAAATGAAGTGATTCTATTGGTGCTTACAAAACCCATTCCTCGCTACGCAGCTTAGCACAGCTCTGGTGGAAGCTCAGCCTAAGGCTTACTTTATTTTTTATTATTTGAGACGGGTATGCTCTTGACTCTAGTCTAGGTCAGAGGTGACAGAGACAAAGTGTACGATGGAGTGAGCTTACCCAGAAGAAGCTGAAACTCTAACTTTGAAGAGATTCTGGTTGTACGCGTTCGGGAACACAGACGCAGGTAGTGAGTTCCACTCTTTTGCAGTGCGCATTATGAAGGATATTTGGAAGCGCTTAGTGCGAATTGGTGGAATGGCAACTACGTGTGGATGGTAACTTGCAGTGCGTCTAGGTGTCTGATGGTAGAAGGAGGCCGGTGGGATGAGGTTGTTCTTGAGCACGCTTACCGAAGTACAGTCTATAGAAGACCGACAAGGTTGCCTAACCTTGTTTAAGATTTTTTGTTAAAGTACAATTGATATTAAATATTGCTAAAATTGATTAAGTAGTCTTTTCTAAACAAACTACTTGCTGTAGGCTTATGACGTTATGGCTCGTCCAGACGAGCGTCCAGTTCTGCAGGTTCGCGTTTTTACTGGATTCCGCAAAACTGTCTGCTGAAAAAAAGCACAGCTGAAAGCCTAAGTTAAATCGACGGTCTCTACTTATACTATCGAAACTACAAAATCTCAGTTTTTATTTTATTATGTATGTACACCGATTACGCTGAGATTTATGATCCGATTTACGTGATTCTTCTTTAGTTTGATGCGGAATAGTTGCCATTTGGTCACATAAATAAATATTATTTTATAACCTTTAAGATAACATAATTTCACACATTTTAAGCAGATAAAATAAGAACTGAGATTTTGTAGTTTCGATAGTATACGTAGGGCTCGTCGAAATACTCGCATTAAGTTTAGTAGCAGGCGGGGTCCATTCATTTTCATTCGGTTAATAATTTGCAATAGGGTCCCGTCTGCTACTAAACTTAATGCGGGTACCTAACTTAGGCTTTCAGCTTATACTATAGTCTGTTAGGGCGCTTTCAATTTAGACGTTTCGTGTCGGACCGTCGCGGTGCCGAAAGGTGCGTTTGTCGTATAGCTCAAGGACGGTTGTTTGTTTTCGTACAAAGCACGCGGTGCGGCGTCGGTACCGCGAACGCTCGACAACACGCACTGTTGCCGCACCGCGTTCTCTGTACGGAAACAAACGACCGTCCGAGCGCATTACGACAAACGCACCGCTTCGGTCTAGTTTATTTTAATTTCTATTCTTAATCTTGTTTCGGTATTTTTAGTGCATTACTTTAATTTTTATTTTGCATTCGACTTGTTGGTTTTTTAAATTATTTACAAAGTACTTTATAAAATAAATGATTGAATCAGGAGTTACTTTGTGGAAATCCATGACATACAAATATACAATAATAATTTAGTGTTAATTCCGCCAAACAGTTGAAGTTTGGATGCAGTATGCAGCACCGCCCTTCTTTCATCGTCCATCTTTTCGTGTGGTTAGTGACTAACCTGGTGTCACAGTTTACGCCGCCCATGGGCCTCTGACTTGGCTTCACATGCCGTCGAGAAATATCTCTCACGCATGACTATGTAAAAAGAAATGTTAAAATTGTAAATAAAAGATGTTGAAAAAACTTAATTCTCATTTTATTCGATTAAAAATACATAATGTAATACTCAGCCTTATGATATATTATCTTATGTCTACAAATAATAATCATTAATATAATGAAGTAAGGTACTATACATATTATTAACACTTTTTCTTATTATAAAATTGAATTAACACAGAATTGTTGTGTTTAGGTGACCCTTGCTTGGTCTGCGGGCGGCGGGTTATGGGACCCGCCGCCCGACCAGTAACAGGCCCGAGAAGGCGGCGCGCTGTGTTCCGCGGGCGCCTCTCAGGGGGACTAGGGGGCAAGGCCCGGGACCTGTCGGGGTTGCAGTGCATGCATATACGAATCCCGCGACTCCGGCCGATGGCCAGAAGGAGAAACACCGTGGGTTTTTAGCCGATAAGAGTCTGGCATATCTCTTCGCCTTCCCCCGGGCGGAGGGTATCCATGAGGATATACCCACGATAAAAAGGTAACCCCAGCTGCAGGCGAAGCATGGCCACCGTACACAAGGATTTTGCCGACGGAAGATTAAGGGATGATTTTCACCAAAAGGCTCGCATCGCATCGGATCGGAAAGGATACAGCCGATCGCGTCCGGCAGGATGTCGACGCATACGATCACCTCCATACCGTCGCTTGCGAACGTATGTATTTCTGCGCCTAGTCAAATAGTTTCATTAATACAGTGTTGACAGCCGAAAGAATACGATCGGATACGACGACAGGCGAACGAAGCCTCACACGCGTCGCAGCATACTTTCAGCTATGATCGCGTGTCGCGGAAGACGTTCGCGGTCAATCTGCAGTTCGCGGCTTGGTAATATAGACTTTAAATACTGTGTACACGATTTAATATCTTTTGAGATTTTAAAATCCGATCCGATGCGATGCGAGCCGTTTGGTGGAAATCATCCTTAAGACAAAATGACATGATTCATAACGACAATGATGGTCAGCTACGCCTGCTGAGGTTTTTAAAATACTTCCCCATAGATTCCAATGTCAGTTTTGTGCGATAGCATTCTTGAGCATGCGCACGCGTGCTGAAGCGAGTTTTGTTAAAAACTTCAGTGTTCACAGTGAAAGTCAGTTGCAAAAGTCGAGCAGCATTGATTTGCGCTTTTATCTAGACCTATCAAATACTCAATCAAAAGGTCAATACATTAGCCAGTAATGTATGGTATGTTTTAAAGCTAATTAAATTACAATAACATTGCAATTTAATTGTGTTCATTCAGCGACTCTTGTTGCCGACTGTACAGAACAAAGTTTTAACAGGTCTACATTCGCGGTGGCGCCAACTGGTGTCGATTTTTAGAACTACTCAAAAATAGCGGCCGTTTAAGTTGGTAATGGAAAGAAATCTTGCTTTCAGTGTAAATAGGTATTTATGCAAGTGGTTACTTGCTTCAATAACTTGCAGAAGTCAACGCTTGATAAAACAGCAATATTTTTGTGTAGTCGTTGCCCAACAGATCTGGTGCCTACATTTGGCTATCTACTGAAAACTTTCATTGCGGGGAAGATGTTTACTAGTTCACCATCGCCACAAATTTGAAAAGTAACACATAGCCACCCAGGGGTCTACATTTTCTATGAACCCGCTAGGCGGGTCACGGCACTGAATAAACATTTTTAAGAACCCTCCGTGCGGGTCACTGGCATTGAACGTGTTAATCAATTTTATAATAAGATAATTACAGATATTACAACCAAATTTTAAATCCCTACATAATTCATTTCTTACAAATCATTTTTCAAACCATCCCTTCCTTCCTATTTAAACAATTAGATTTATTATTTGTCTTACAATCGATATTAATAATCGATCTCAATCGAGATATTTTGGATTGAGATCGTTTAATAACATCGCCGGTACAGATGAACCATTTAAAAATATATTGAAAAATTGTCATCTCCCGGTTTCCACTTCTGATTTTGATTCAGGGTTAGGAACTGTTGGATCAACAACACCGAATTTTTGGTGTTTTTAGATTCCTCTAAATCAGAACCTTTCGACAAGACAGCTGTCAAACGATCAAGTTCGTTAGAGTACGACACAACTTCGGCAAAATTCGTAAAACCGATAATTTCCGAGCTCAGCGAGACTTCAAGGCCACAAATGTTTGTTAGTACAGTGCGCGGCAAATAACTTGAACCAAGATGGCGTCAACTGCCAAACTTGAGGGGTTTACTAGTAGCCACTGAAGAGTTCCACTATCCACCTCCTAGCTCCATCTTTAGACCCTGAACACCAAGTGCAATATTGGACTCATAAACGAATCATATGACTCGAACCTCGCATAGATCACGCAGTCGACGCCATCTTGGTTCAATTTATTTGCCGCGCACTGTAGTGCAGTAAAGAATGATCTTTACGCTGAAGCAATAAGTAGTGTGGCGTGAAAATGAGCGACTCCCATTGGTTGTGCGATCAAGTTTAGTAGTTAAGCGTAGCTAAAGGGAGACAAAAAACTAAATAGTTCGACTGACTCTTATCGAATCGTTCTGAATCAATAGGTCTAACACAAATCCTGTCGAATTGACTAGCTTAAGCGTAGAGATAAACTACGATAACATGTCCCGCCCCTCCAAATTACTACTTCAATGTGTTTAGTCACATCTTTACGAAAGTGTGTGTATGTAGTTGTAGTTTTTGTTTGACGGCTGTCTCAACACGCACACATGCGTTGGGAGTATTGGTGGTGCTTTAAATACTTTCACAAATACATTGAAGCGTTTTGAATTTTGGAGGGGCGGGATATGTTATCGTAGTTTATCTCTAGCGTTAATATAAGTAGTGAATTTCGAATCGAAAATACTCGTTTCGCACATACTATTTAGTTGAATCGAAATCTTTATTCATATCTATGTATGATACAAATTGTGCATGTCGCAAAAAAATAAACCAAAATGTTATAGGACAGTTGTATTTTCGATTGAAAATTTGCTTACATTAGCGATAGGTTTACGATACTACAAGGTTAGTCGGAAAGGGGGTACTAAGCCGAAAGGGTGTTAAAGTACCCATAATAAGGGTAAACTTTTGTTCTACAACTTTCCCCAAAACTCGATAGTTTAAGAGAAATATGTAGCTTTTCAAAGATTTCGTAAAAAATGTGCTAAAATCTATCTATCCATAGCTATGATCAGCTGTTTTTACAATTTAGGTCATATTTGGGGTCACGGATTAGAAACTTAATTTTCTGCATTCATAACTAAAGCAGATATGACTTTTTTTTAAAACTAAAATAAAAATCTTTTTGCATGCAAATTATCGAATTTTGAAATTTTAACACTTGCTTTAAAATAGTCATCAGTGATACTTTAAGTGGCCCGCGGCTTAGTACCCCCTTTCCGACTAACCTTGTATACGTCAAACGCTCGTACTAGGCTTACTGAGGGCTGGTTGGAATATTACTCTCGTAATTTATTGAACAAAGAGTGGAATTATATTGTGGGTCTAAAATACTTTAATCAAACGCCATTCAATTGTATGGAAGTAAGGTAAGTAACAAGTATGCACGGGCGTATCCAGGATATTGTCCACGGTGGGGCAAACTCAGTCAGACAGTAAATACAGGGTGTAAACGAAATCATGTAATTCCTTCAAACCTCGTGATGTACTGCTGACATAGATTAACCATGAAAGGGACAGTTCTGGATTCAATAAAAAAAATACAAGAAATAAACATGTGTTCTTAACGTGAGGCATTTTAGCGACCCGAGCGTATTGCGTGGCTATCGCTCGCTGCGCGGTCATTTAACTCGGGGCGCTAAAATTCCATATGCCAATGCAATCCACTTGCGCAGCCTCGTGACAAGTTGCCTCATGCTGAGCGTGTCGCGGGCTGCGGAAAGTTCATGCATCTCCACTTGAGCCCACATAATATCGCATCGAATAATACAGCCTAGTTTGCTTCAAGTCGCGGCAAGCCTCGACTCGCGGCACGGTCTCCACTAGATCTGCCTCGGGTCGAGGCAGCCGCTCGGCCCGAGGCTGCCTCGAATGGATACCCAGCTGTACAGTTGCAATAACTGACCCCAACCGTGCACGCCACCGCGGGCGGAAGCTAAACGCGTTGATTTGAGCGTATCTTAATTCATTTCATTTTAAACATTTGTAAATTTTTTTTAGAGAAAATTAATTTATTTTATGATTGTGTCAATATTGCATACAGCATTTTGTAAAAAAAATAATAAACTAAAATAAAGTTTCATTATGAAACGATTTTTTTTAAAGACAATTAATTTCATGAATATGGGTGTTAATCTTGCACACAGAATTTTGTAAAAAAAGTAATAAACTATATATACAGGGTGTAAACGAAATCATTTAATTCCTTCAAACCTCGTGATGTACTGCTGACAAAGATTAACACTGAACGGGAAACCTTTGGAATCAATAAAAATAAATACAAGAAGTAAACATGTCGCACCTTCGGTGGAACAAAGTCACAATAGCTCGTCTTGTAATTTTACAGGAGAGGACTTTTAAGATTTTTTTCGCATTTATTTCCATATTACTGGATTACTATCTAAATATTTTTAACCTACTACAGATAGTAATCCAGTAATATGGAAAGGTTGTCTGGAAGAGATCGCCTTGCGCGATAAGACCGCCCATTGTGCATTTTTGTATTTAAATAGTTTTTTGTGTTATATTAACCTGGTGTACAATAAAGAGTATATATATAAATAAATAAATAATGGAAATAAATGCGAAAAAATCTTAAAAATCCTCTCCTGTAAAATTACAAAATGAGCTATTGTGACTTTGTTCCACCGAAGGTGCGATGTGTTCTTAACGTGAGGCATTTTAGCGCCCCGAGCGAATTGCGCGACTATCGCTCGCCGCGCGGTCATTTAACTCGAGGCGCTAAAATGCCTCACGTTAAGAACACATTTTTACTTTTTGTAATTATTTTTTTATTAAATCCAAAAGTATTCCGTGCAGGGTTAATCTATGTCAGCAGTACATCACGAGGTTTGAAGGAATTACATGATTTAGTTTACACCCTGTATATTTATTATGAACCGGTGCATCATGTACGGTGACCAATTTTCTTTTGTGTTTGATGCAGCCACTGCATACTTGTCAAATATGCATTTTAACCGTTTGAACTCAATTTACGGCTATAAACGTCAAATGAAAATGTGACGTCAATAGCCGTAAAAAAAGTATGATAAATTTGTAGCGTCGCGTGTAGGGAAGTGCTTCGATACGTCTATAGCGTTGCGTTCAACAGGATAATGGCATGGCGTATTGGTTAAAATTTCTGCTTGAATACCATTTTAATTACATTCTATATTTTTTTCTAGGAACCTAAACCAACCATTTATTTTTAAACTGAAGACACTTCTTTACTAGTATAATATACATATCTAATGTTGAAACAAAACTAGTTGTACAGATAATTTTTCTATTCTTTTGTTTCTTGTGTCATTTTTTACGATGGGCCGAGCTGATTGATAGAGTTATGGCTTACGCTCACAGGCGGCACGGCATGGCAAAGGATTTTTTAAACTCAAATAATTTTATACCTTATGTTAATATCTTTAGCACTCATATTTGCTTAGCATATCGCGGGATGCTGCATCGTGTCGCGGTACGATAAATACGAGTTCTAAAGGATATTACAATAAGGTTTAAAAATATTTGAGCTTAACAGATCCCCAGGTCAGGCAGTCTTATTGGGTTTTTCCATTAGGAATTTCTCAGTAGCAGCCCGGAGTCTGGATCTGTGCCCGGTTGATGTCAATAGGCTCGCCCCCTATTACATGGGACTTCAACATAATGGCGAAATAAGGGTGTTATTATACCAACTGCCCAACCCTTAAGGAAATACAGGCGTGGTGTTATGTTAAATCCTTTGACATGCCGTGCCGCTAGAGGGCGCAGGCCCTTAGTCTGAAATTTCTCTCCTACTTTAAATAATAAAAATAAATTATTATGACCTCTAATTCCGTGCCCATATAACAACAAAAAATCTAAAAAATTATCTGCATACCTACCTATACCACAGTGTAACTAACCTACTCCATACAGTGGTTCATAGACAATTTGACATTGACAGTTTGGGAGATGATGTCCCGCGTTGACCGACTGTATCGAGTGGCTAGACTGTGTCTATAACATATACTTTGCTGTGGTATTTAAATAAATGTAAACAATTTTCATGTGCCTTCTATAAAAAATAATTTGAATTTTCAAAAATTTGGACTGCCGTGTTAGTCTAATGGTGGCATGCGCAACTGCTGATCATGAGGTCCTAGGTTCGATCCCCAGGTTGGGCAAAGTGTAATTCCTCAGTAGCAGCCCGGTGTCTGGAATTGTGCCCAGTTAATGGCAATACGTTCTCCCCCTATTACATGGGACTTAAACATAACGGCAAAATGAGGATGTTACTATACACCTCTGCCCAACCCTTCGAGGAATACGGGCTTGATGTTATGTAAGTAACAATTTACCAATTTGTTTAATGCATATTTATATAAAAAGACATGTCATGTCACTTTTATTTAAGTAAAACAAACTGATGGCCAAATACTTAACGCTAATCAATTTTAAGCGCCTGTTAAATTTGTGCTGTCGCTGTCTGTCTAATTGGATTATGCGTTTTGATTTGATTTATCAGTTAGCATATATAGTATAATGAATTTGTTATGAAACTGTATTACTTAACAATAGATGGCATTGTGCCTATTGCTGAATCACAATATGGTTTCATTTGTCGACGGTTAACCATCAAGACCTCCTAACTGATATGTTTTGACAAACTGCTTTTTTTTACTAATTCTGCACATGAACATGCAACAGAAAAACCTCCTACATAGAATTTGCAATATTTCGGGTACTTTTACTATCGTGGAAATGCCTACTAAATATATCAGCGCAAACTTTGGCGGCAATTGCTGGAGAATTAGTAAAAAAGCAGTTTGTCAAAAAATGTCAGTTAGGTGGTCTTGGTAGTTAACCATCGATATGTGTCGATAATGATTTCAATATAAAGAGTTTTATTTAAGTGTGCTGACACTGTCAATTCGGCTTAAGAGTGACAGTGACAGCACGAGACTTTACGGAAACGTAAAATTGAGTAGCGTTTGAGTTATGGCCATGAGTATAGTTTAGTTTCAATATAAATATAATTGCAATATCTTTGATTTACCCAGTCCTATTGTACTTCAGTACGAAACAGGTGGTACATGAGGCATCATAGTTGTATAAACACACTGGTTTTCTACAGGCTTCATAACTTGTTGCATTTGCGGATGGGGCATTATATTCTGTATCTGTGGCTGCGGTGGCGGCTGTGGCTGCTGTTCAGGCGGTTTCTTATTCTTCTTCTCACATTTCTTAAACTTAATACCAAGTTTGTTCAATAATATTAGCCTTAGAGATTCTTTACCTCCTCGGTAATTTAATTCGTGTTTTGCAGCTGTTAAAATTTTGCCCAGCGTTGGGACCTCTTTTCTGACTGAGTAACTGTTTACAATGCCTCGTAAAGCGCACAACTGGAAATAATCTAGTTGTACTTTTGTTTTTCTTACTCGTTTTTTCTTTGGACCTGCGATTTTCGTTTGTGTCGCTTCGGCGCGCAAACCGTCCCTTTTTATTCGTTTTATCGTGCTTTCTGACAAGCCTGTTGCCGCACACGCTCTTTTAACAACATTTTCTACGGGATACGCGTAGCCTCTATTCTGTTTTTCGCTCTCAAAGAACTTAATTACCTTAAAAATAATCTCTCTGGCCTGCCCCTCTATAGCCTCTTTTTTCTTCTTTTCAAGCTTAGGTTTCCGCTCGACCAGCATTGTTTGCTGCTGCTCCTGAGGGTTGACTGGGTTCTGAGGCTGTTGGACATGGTTTTGAGGCTCTTGAGGAGGCGGCTGGTGCATAATAACTGCACTCACGACAGGGACTTCGTATACATTAACGTTTATATTCATCTTCGTTATAAGCAATTTACGCGTTTCTCAAGATATATGTGTGTCTCCTTCATTAATATATCGCTTAATTTGATCGTCAGTTACAAGTAATAGCGAATTTTGTGTTTATTTACGAACAAATACACAATAGAAACAACAAATTAACAAATACGGTAGCTAGCCATAGGCCATTATTTACCATAGACAAAATTGTTTTGTTCTCAATCACAAATGTCAACTTACTTATTATTCCAAATTCCAAATTTCCCTGAAAAAATATTTTAATTTTTTATTTATATGGATTTTTAAAGTTTCCTTTATAATAATTGTTTTTATAATAATGAACAAACATATTTTTTGCGTTTGAACTTATGATTTCTTTAAATAGTTACAAATAATAAATAAATATGTTTACTTCATTGAAATATCTTCCCGATTTTAAGGTTAAAATTTTATCATGTACATCATAGATACATCAAATCTACCATAGACGACTGTCAAAAGACAAGAAAATGTTGTTAGTCTGTTAGTTTCTCCTCTTCTCTCGATTTACGCGTCACTTTGACAGCTGTGGCAATGTTGCCTGCTAATTATTTTTTCCCGGTACGAACGGCTAATTTATATAAGGAAGGATCTTTGAAGATTGGTGATAAATAAATTATTATAATAATAATCCAATAAATTATTATGGTTTTCTATCTTTATATCAATATAGAATATTTTTTCAGATATTCAATATTCCTTTAAGCTATCACGTAGTTTAATGATTTAAAAAGTGTAATAATTTATTTACTCGTAACGATGAGCTATAATTTTAATTTCTTGTTTAAAATCAAAAACTATAGCAAAAAAATAATGGTAATAGACTAATGGTATTTTGAAGTAGCAACCCTATAATTTTGACGAGTTCGATTTGATAAGAATATTGTAAATAAATAAACAAAATAACGAACTATATATCATTTAACAATTAAGGATTGTTCAAAGAATAAAGTTTTAATAAAATGGACGATTGTCCTGAAGCTGTGCTAAAAAAGCTTTGTTGTACGTGTTTGAGTAAGGATAGAAAGTTATTTCAACTATGCAGACTGCCCGATGGGGTAAACAATTTATATCTATTATTATCCTACGATTCAGAAGCTTACAGGGTAATTATACATTATTTATAAACTATAATCGTAGAATTGCTTGCTTGTCAGTCTTACTTTTTGTCTACTTCGGTGAGTGTGCTCAAGAACTCTACAACCTCATCCCACCAGCCCCCTTTTACCATCGGACATCTAGAAGCACTGCAAATAACCATCCATACTTAGTTGCCATTCCACCAATTCGCACTAAGCGCTTCCAAACATCCTTCATAATGCGCACTGCATAAGAGTGGAACTCACTACCTGCGTCTGTGTTCCCGAACGCATACAACCCAAATCTTTTCAAAGTTAGAGTTAACAGCCTTCTTCTGAGTAAGCTCACTCCATCATACACTTTGTCTCTGTCACCTCTGACTTAGACTAGAGTCAAGAGCAAACCTGTCTCAAATAAATAAAATTATTGATTTATTCATGCTGTAATTTTATTGTCTTACATGTTCTAAATGAAAAATAAATACATGGTGTGATACATGCCAATCACACCATGTATGTATTTTTCATTTCGGCCACGATTACTTATAAAAATTGGCCAAGTCCGAGTCAGACTCGCGCACTGAGGTTTCAGTACGACAGTTCTGTACTACGAACACCTACCTTTTTTTCCATGTTAAAATCTTCATGGATGTCCCTGGCCCGAGGAAGGCGAGGGGTCTACCGGACTCTTATTCTCTTACTCTTAACCCACAGTGGTCCTCCTTCTGACCATCGGCCAGGGTTGCAGGATTCGCAAAAGCATACACCGCAACCCCGGCAGGTCCCGGTCCGCTAATCACCGGCGCACCTCCTCTGTGGGGCCTTGCCCACGTCCACCTGTGAGGCGCGCATGGAACACTGCGCACTGCCTTCTCGGGCCTGTTACTGGTCGGGCGGCGAGTACCCGGGGCCAACCCTTTTTCGGCAACTAAGCAAAAAATTGGTGAAAATTCTGTGATACCCCGTTGCTGTGTTGATTCCAATAGGATTCAAAATAAAAAGTCTTTCTATAATCATCAATCTTACAATTCTATTTTGAACAACTTCCACTCGTCCCATTGACTTGAAATTTTCCGTAAATAAGTGCCTATGTAGTCCCGATGACAATACAGTTATCTGATCTGATGACTATGGCCCCCCTTTGCCCCCCCCCCCCCCCCCACGCTACGCTACTGTATACAACCTCTACAAAGATCATTCTCATTACAGGAGGGTTTCTACAAAGACACCGCAAGCCTGTACATATGTTGGGAGTGCCGAGCTGTCATGAGCAGGATTACGTGGTACCGACAGCAGGCCTGCACAGCACAGAGGTTGTTAACGTCCATAGCGGATGGGCGGACTGATGTAAGTGTTATCTCATCACTATATAAGGTCTAACATTATTAATCCGAAATATTTAAGGAGGTGAATCTATAGGTTAATAACATGCCTTGTAGTAAATAATAATTAATATAATAAATAAATAACCCACCTGCTCCATAAATCAGGTAGTACTGCGGAACCCAAGAATTATAGACCAATTACATGTTTGCCGACGGTCTATAAACTTCTTACGTCCATTTTGAGAGCCAAAATTAATTCTCATATTATAAATAATTCTATTATGTCAGTCTCTCAAAATGGATGTAAGAATGGGTCCCGCGGTACTAAGGAGCTACTCCTCATAGATATGGCCATAAGCCAACAAGTTCGCCGATCTCGAAAGGATCTGTCGACATGTTGGATAGATTATAAGAAGGCCTACGACTCGGTGCCACATACATGGCTCATGAGGGTGCTAGAGTTGTATAAAGTGAATACAACTCTATGCGCCTTCCTGACGTCATGTATGGGGCAATGGAGGACAGTCCTTCACTATCCAGGATGTCGGCAAATTCAAGGGAGAGGAGAACCAATAAGGATTGAGCGAGGTATATTCCAGGGCGATAGTCTGAGCCCGCTGTGGTTTTGTCTAGCATTGAACCCTCTGAGCACATTGTTGGAGGGTTCAGGGTTAGGCTACCGGTTGAGAAGAGGTGGTCAGGTAATATCCCACCTCCTTTACATGGACGATTTGAAACTCTTTGCACCCAACAATTTGCAACTGATGAAGTTACTGAAAGTAACTGAAACTTTCAGTAATTCCATCAGGATGGAATTTGGTGTGGACAAATGTGCAGTCATGCATGTAAAGCGAGGAGGGATTATGGAATCCGTGGGAACACAACTCTCGGATCCCATACACCTCAGACCCCTCTCCTCAACCGAAACCTACAAATACTTGGGCATGTCGGAGGCGTTAGGCATCAATGAGACCGACATGAAGCAATCGTTACGGGAGCGCTTCTATGGCCGCCTGAAAAAAGTACTTAAAAGTCTTTTATCAGGCGGAAATAAGGTGCGCGCCTTTAACGGTTGGGTCATGCCGGTCTTGATGTACTCCTTCGGCATACTCAAGTGGACTCAGACCGAACTTGACGCCCTGGATAGGAGGGTCCGTACGCTGCTGACTGCATACCGAATGCATCACCCACGTTCATCGGTGATGAGGCTGTACATTCCGAGGAAGTGTGGGGGTCGAGGCTTTTTAAATGCTAAGACCCTCCACAACCGCGAGGTGTGCAGCCTCAGGGAGTACTTCCTCCAAGCCGACGTGGGGATGCATCGTGATGTAGTCGCAGTGGACAAAGGATTCACCCCGCTCTCCTTGGCTAAAGAGAACTGGCGCAAGCCTGTAGTACTGGATACTAATGGCCGCAGGGAGGTATGGCAGAGCAAGGAGCTTCACGGACGCTTTTACCGGGCCCTTTATGGGCCCGATGTAGATTTCCTAGCGTCCGTAGCCTGGCTACGTTTCGGTGATCTCTTTGGGGAAACCGAAGGTTTTGTCTGTGCAATTATGGACGAAGTTATGATGACGAACAACTACCGGAAATATATTGTGAAGGACGGCACGGTTGACATCTGTCGGGCATGCCACTGTCCCGGTGAATCCATTCGACATATTATTTCTGGTTGTTCTCGTCTTGCTAACGGCGAGTATTTGCACAGACACAACCTAGTGGCTAGGATTATCCACCAGCAACTTGCTCTGAAATACAACCTTGTGGACGCAGAAGTACCATACTACAAGTATGTGCCCGACCCAGTTCTCGAGAATGGTCATATCACATTGTACTGGGACCGATCTATCATCACCGACAGGACTATTGTTGCCAATAAGCCTGACATAGTGGTGATAGATCGATCAGAGCGTCTCACAATGATTGTTGATATCACTGTCCCACATGACGAGAACCTTGTGAAAGCCGAGAAAGATAAAGAAATTAAGTATCAAGACTTGGCACACGAGGTTGTCGACATGTGGGAAGTTGACTCAGCAGTCATTGTGCCGATAGTCGTGACGGCCAATGGCTTAATAGCCAAGAGCCTCGACCAACATCTGACGAGGCTCGCGTTGGGCAGCTGGGTCAAGGGCCTGATACAGAAAGCGGTACTTCTGGACACGGCACGTATTGTCGGGAAGTTCCTCTCTCTGAGGCCCTGACCACCGGTAGCTTGGACCCTGTTCCCGATGCCGGTGGGCTACTATTTTTTATATTTTTAAATGTTTTTTTTATATTTTTTATAGAAATATTTAAAAATGTATCAAATATGTAAATAGATGAATAAACGGAATATAATAATAAAAAAAATTACACCTTTGCTAAATTTAATTTTAATAATGTTGGTTTCACTTGGCATGAAACGTTTCCTCAATGAATGAACGCGCGCGGGGGCGGGCTCTAGTGCTTGTCGTCCGAGTTCTGAGTCTCCCTCTCTCTCTCTTACTCTGTTGTCAAGTGGCGGGCGGCACTGGTGCATCGTCGTACCGCCGAAACTCCGGTTCCCGCGTAAAAAAACAAACGCTCTGCGTAGGTCATTGACTCAGATCAGCTGATTCGGAGTACGTACCATTGATAGATCTTATCAGAAATCCTAATTCTAAAATTGATAATTCGACTGATTAATTAGTTACCTACTCACTCATTAGCCTACCTAAGTAAGTACATAGGTACGTACTCAACATAATAGCGGCATAGTAGGTACAGTGGCTTGGCGCGACTAGGGCGGTCGCAATTGTCGAGTGAGGCCGCGTGCAAACGACGGTCTTTCTTAAAACATATTTAATTATTATCTACTGTACCCCTGACTGTATCCCTTAGTACGTACTTATGTTTTATCTACTAAACGTCCTACTGTCTGATTCAAATTCTCCATCACACTATATCAGGCTTTGGACTGACAAATTATTGACACAATAATTTGATTTAGATACCTACCTACCTCTCGTGTTTATTTGTACCTACCTACTTTGCATAGGTACTTAGTTATAATTTTTTCATGAGCAGGATAAAGAGTTCACGGTAGCTTAGCGGTTAAATCGACTGGTGTTCTGAACCAAGTTGCAGGTTCAAGTCCGGCTCGTGAGAGATTTTTTGTCCCCCAATTTAACTTTAGAGTTCGCCTCGCTTGGGTTGTCCTAGGTAATGGAAAGAGACAAGTCGCGACGCGACACAATGCACAACTGACTGCCGCGATGTCAATAAGTAGGTAGTGCGTTTTTATTGTAACAATGGTTAAGAAGGTACTGTTTTCAAGCGTTGTTATTAGAACACAATAAAATTATACTTTACCACTTCGTGTACGCATATCGTTGCGTAAAAAACAATCCGCATTATTAATTAGACTACTCGACAACGTAGGCCACGTGTAGTAACATCTACTTTTTGATATTTCATTTGTTTCGCACTGTGTCGAGTCGCGTCGTATCGTTTCGCGTTGCCGCATTTGTCGCTCACTCACGTCGCGGCGTCGGACAATGCGTCAATGGGTTAAAATAATAATAAATAGGTACTTTGCGTTGTCACACATTTTTACGAAGTCGTAAAAAATTATAATTGTTATAGGTTTTTACTGCATTGTAGGTAGGTAGACAGGTTAAATAGGCTTACAAATTATTACAACAATAATTTTGGCGTGTTTAAAAATTTGAATCAGTCTTATTTACAATGATTTAAATGTACATACCTAACAACTATTTTATTTACACTAATTGCTGCACATATCCGCCTTGCTGTTGGACACAGAGGGTGCACGCTTTATGACATGTTCTTGCACGCGCACTTAATAAGTGTCTCTGTCACTACTCATCACTGCGAAAGCATTCACAATCCGATTTCTTAGTTCCTCGGCACTAGATATTGTATGGCCATCGTTACCATAAACTAGGTCTTTAGCCCTACCTCACACGTGAAAATCTAATGGCGTTAGATCAGGCGAGCGAGCTGGCCAGGCAACAGGGCCGCCTCGACCTATCCAACGATCTCCGTACTCGTTTGTTAGGTAGTCCCTGACGCGCCTATCATAATGTGCCATCATGTTGGAAGTACATTCGTTGCAGGCAGTCGTACGTCGCCGTGCCGTGCGTCGCGCTCGAAACCTAGAAACACGTGCGCTCGCGTGGGCGCCTGCGGGGGGACTACTGCCGCCGCGTCGCTAGCGTTTGATTTTCGGCTACGATCAATCAAAATAGGTAAACAGCGCGCGCGCGCCGTCGCCGCGCTGCCGCCTCAATGGCGTGTAGGTACTACGTAGTAACTGGCGTGGATGGATGTAAAAAATAATAAAGAGCCAGTAAATTTATCGTTATTCAAGTCATTTAAAATTTATTTATTTATTAACAATTAAATGGATAAATAAGAAATTTGATATTTGATATGAGTTCCTTAGCATTCATAGATGTACGTCTTAAAATATTTCGGATTAATAATGTTAGACCTTATATTAGCCTGTAGTCATCACCATTTTTTTTGTTTTTTTTTATCTGTGGGATATCCTCATGGATGTCCCTCGCCCGGGGAAGGTGAAGGGATCTGGTGGACTCTTACCGGCTAAAAATCAATGGTGTTTCTCCTGACAGTTCAGCCGGGGTCGCGGGATTCGCATAAGCATGCACTGCAACCCCGGCAGGTACCGGGCCTCTCCTCGTGGGGCCTGGCTCCACATCCTCCTGAGAAGCGCGCACGGAACACTGTGCGCCGCCCTCTCGGGCTTGTTACTGTTCGGGAAGCAGGTCTCCTAACCCAACACCCGCAGGCCACACACCAGGGTGGCCGGAGGTAATCGCGCGCGCGCGCCCTCCGTCGCCCATCACCTGCTGAACCCTGGCTCCCTCATAGACTGCTACTGCTTCACAATCAGCCCACTACTGGGCGCAACCTTCTTACAATGGGAATTTGACAAGCTTTTTTTTTAATTTTATTGTTTGTATGTATGTATGTTCGGGTTAGGGTGGATCGTGTAACTATACTTACCACCCGTGACGCAAAATACGCGCTCAGACGTGGAGTTGCGGACACCAGCCCGTTATATCTATACCTATGTATGTTCGGGTCAAATCTTGCAACTTAATTTTGAACCACTTCCTCTTATCCTACAGAGTTGAATTTTTACATGTTGGTTCAATTCCGATGACAAAGCATTTTTATGGTAAGCATGACCTGAATCGACATCTAGTATTAGCTCCAGATAAAGGAACTCTTCAACGGTCTACAGCGCAGATACGAAATCGTGTGTACGCATTTTATTATGATAGCCGGTTTTAAGTTTTACTGTGACATGGACTAGGGTACTCCTCAATGGTTAGCAGCACAGACATGAAATGTTGTATACGCATTCAATTGTGAAAGTCCGTTATAAGTTTGACCAGGACACACAAAAAAAAATTTTGTAAAAAAACATTTTTAAAAACAAACTTTTATTTAAATGCTCTAAAAAGAAGAAAATAAACTTTATATTAATCAAACCCATCAATTGATTACATTATACAATTAATTTATTTATCCATACTAATATTATAAAGCTGAAGAGTTTGTTTGTTTGTTTGTTTGAACACGCTAATCTCAGGAATTACTGGTTTGAATTGAAAAAATATTTTTATGTTGGATAGCCCATTTATCGCGGAAGGTTATAGGCTATATAACATCATGCTACGACCAATAGGAGCGGAGCATAAATGAAAAATGATGCAAAAACGTGAAAAATCGCCACCCGTGCGAAGCCGGGACCGGCCGCTAGTTTCTAATAAAATGAAAACACTATCCAGTTCATAATTATAGTGTATGTTCTTTCGTTAGGCGACGTTTATTTGCGTAATTAGTTAATTTCCTGACGTTTTCTTATAATGTGCATCATATTATTCACCTGTTGTCTCTATTTTCAGATTGAAACGACATGCCTCTCTCGCCTAACCACATACCATACGACATCCTACCAAAAAATAATCTCTGAATCAAACAATACATTAACCGACAACTTCATAGATTGTGGTCCAGCAACTGACATAAAGAGCGAGAGCGAAGAAGACATCCCATTATCAGAACTACATAATAACTGGCAATCTGACAACGAGACAGAGATAGCAATACAATCCATAGACTATAAAGAAGAGTTGACACGAGAAAGTATAGACTACAAAGAGGATTTGTTATACAAATTAAAAAAAGATAAGTTTAAAAAGAGGAAGAAATTGAGGATTGATAAAAAGAAGAATTATTTTAGTACGGTGATGGTTAATGATATTGAGTTGGAAGAGATTATTGTTAAAAGAAAAATGGCGGCGAGTTTTGTAGAGGCGGAGTTTAAATGTGACAGTTGTGTTGAGGAGTTTAGCAGTCAGTTAGAATTGGATGAGCATAACAGTTCCTTACATGAGGAGGTGAGATTTTATGAGGAGGAGAGATTATCTCATTACTTGCTTTATACAAGGTTAGTCGGAAAGGGGGTACTAAGCCGCGGGCCACTTAATGTGTCACTGATGGTTGTTATAAAGAAAGTGTTAAAATTCCAAAATACAATAAAAATAATACATACATACATAAACTCACGCCTTTTTCCCATAGGGGTAGGCAGAAACTATAGAACGCCACATGCTACGACTAAAAATTCATTTTAATTCAACCAAATTCCTAAAAATAATTGTCATACAAAATTATGTTTATTTTAGTTTTTTCATAAATTCTTCATCCCTGCTTGAGTTACGAATTGAGAAAATGGAGCTTCTAATCCGCGATCCCAAATATGACCTAAAATGTAAACACAGCTGATCATAGCTGAGGATAGATAGAATTTAGTGTATTTTTTATGAAATCTTTGAACAGCTATTTCTCTTAAACTAATGACTTTTGGGGAAAGTTGTAGAACAAAAGTTATCCATTATTGTGGGTACTTTAACACACTTTCGGCTTAGTACCTTTCGAAGTAACCTTGTATTAGCTTCACTGGTTAACTTTATATTAGGACTGCCTTATTAGTCTAGTGGTCTCAAGCGCGACTGCTGATCATGGAGTCCTGAGTTCGATCCCCAGGTCGGGCAAAGTGTTATTGGGTTTTTCCATTAGGAATTTCTCAGTAGCAGCCTGGAGTCTGGATTTGTGCCCGGTTGGTAGCAATAGGCTCGCCCCCTATTACATGGGACTTAAACATAACTGGCGAAACGTGGGTGTACTAAAACACCTCAGCCAACCCCTTCGGGGAATGTAAGGCGTAAATTTGTATATGTAAACGTAACCACAATACAGGAGAAATCATAGTGTGGGGCAACGTTTAAAAAAAATGTCTTTATTTTTGATGCAATGGAAATTGAACCTTACATAATAGTTTTAAGGTTCCTAATTACAAAGTCAAGTTAATTGTAAATCATCATTAATTTTTTTCTAGAGATCAGACCACCTGCAGTGTGACATTTGCCTAACCTACTGTCACATCAGTTCGTATCAAGACCATAGAGAAGCCCACTACCATAAACACGTGTGTCAGTTCTGTGTGTACACGACCTATAGTCTTAACGATATGATCCTACATCTGAGATGTGGGCATGACTTGAAGAATCTTCTATCTGAAAAGAGAAATAAGGTATGTTATTTTAAATGCGTAGTGGCGACATCTATTACGCCACATGCGAACTACGCAGCACGACGATTTTGTAGTAGCAGACTACAGCGATAATAACGACAACTGCCAAATATGACGTCACAGAATTCTGCATCGCGATATCAAGATTTGACACGCAGATAGTATACAGGGTGTAACATAATAAACGCAAATCCTGAAATTAGTTTGTTAAGAATCTGCTACTGAATCGATTTTAGCCATTTCAATTGTGTATTTTTTTTATAGAATTGCTTTTCTCTAATAAGTCTTATAATTGAGATAAAGAAAAATTGAGCCTTATGTCAAGAGCATAAGACTGCATTTTAAATGAAGTTAACAATGAAAAAGTAATACTATTTTCTTGAATAAACAATATTTAAGCATATAAACATAAAATGTCAGTGTATGTATTATGATTATAACATAATATTCTAATTGGGGTGTTTGAGGGTGTGCGTTAATTATGTTACATGTTGTACACAATATGTAACATAATTAACGCACATCCTGAATGTAGTTTGTTCAGAATCGTTTACTGAATCGATATCTATCATTTTTAATATAGGTAATTTTTTATCCCAAAAATAATTAAAACTACGGAAATTAGTCACATTACCCCTGTACAGTCAAAACAAACTGAAATGGACCGTAAATCAAAGCAAAAAGACTTTTAAAAGTGCATTTTTATTTGTATTAAAGCAAATTCCGTCATGCAATACAAAATAAAGAAAAATAAACCTTATTTCAAGAACGTTATTTTTGTAAATAACAATGCATATACATGTTAAACTAAAATTTTAGTGTATGTATTATGATTATAACATAATATTTTAATTGGGGTGTTTGAGGGTGTGCGTTAATTATGTTATATATATATGCAACTTTCCAAAATCAAACGTTGGGCCCGCCGTGCTCACCCGCGGCAGCCGGTCGTCCCTCCTGACTCCGCAGTCCCACCGTTACTTCAGCCCTCATCATGCTGTCTCCCTCCCAGTCCTCCCGCCAGCAACAACCTAAGAAGCCGAGGTCAGAGTCCCATTGGGGGTCGCCCTTGGTTCTGTTGTTGCTAGCTAGTCATTATGTTAGTAGTAGTAGTTAGCTTAGGTTATGTGTTTTACTCTCGTCCCCATTGGTTGGAGACCCTTCAGGTCTCGCCAATAACTGCCCGGTTACGTAGAAACGGTCAGCAAGACCATCTACAAGCAGTCGAATAGAAAAAAAGATCCACAAATCTCGAATTAAAAACCTCCTTTTGGAATTCGATTAAAAAGCTTTTCTATTTTGTAGGGTCATCGGAAGACCTCAGAAGTGTTAAAACCAGGGTCCAAGCCCCGTCGCAACCCCGCCATGATGGACAAGCGAACACCTTACGGGTATCTGTGCGGCGAATGTAACAAATACTTTGAGTAAGTATTTTCTTTTACAGGCTAAGGGATGATTTCCACCAAATGGTTCGCATCGCATCGGATCGGAAAAGATACGAACGGATGCGGTGACAGCCGAACGCGTCCGGCAGGATGTCGACTCATACGATCGGCTCCGTACCGTCGCTTGCGAACGTATCCGTTGCTGCGCTTAGTCAAAGACGACAGGCGAACGGAGCCTCACGCGCCCCGCAGCATACTTTCGGCTACGATCGCGTGTCGCGGAAGACGCCCGCGGTCAAGCTGCTGTGCGCGGTGCGGTAATATACACTTTAAATACTGTGTATATGATCTAATATCGTTTAAAGATTGTTTAATCCGGTCCGATCCGATACGATGCGAGCCGTTTGGTGGAAATCATCCTTAACTGTACTCGCGACTCGTCTGCGTAGATGTCGGATGGGTTTTAATTTTTTTGCGCAGAACCCTAATTCTTTTTTGTTACGAAGATAAAAGTAGTCTAAGTTACTCCTTATATAACATAAATGCTATCTGCCAGTGTAAGTCTCGTCAAAATCGATCGAACCGTTTCGGAGATTAGCCGGAACAAACAGACAAATTAAATAAGTGTTTCTTTGTTATATGTACCGTATACATTTTCATATGGAATTCCTCAGTAGCGACCTGGAGTCTGGATTTGTGCCCGGTTAATGGCAATAGGCTCGCCCCCTATCACATGGGACTTGAACATAACGGCGAAATGAGGGTGTTGGAAATAGGATTATGGGAGTAAAAGAAAAATGCAGAGATTGAACGTAGAACTTAGAATCGTTTATTCAGACTAAATATGACCACTTGGAAGATTATAATATTAGCTAGCTTAGCACACTTGAAGATAGGACAACCATAGCTTTTATAACCGGTCAGTATTAAGAATACCAAAGAGGATTTGATGACATTTAATTATGTCAATTGTTTTATATAGTTTAGCTTCCTTTTCACTTTTGTAAATGTGAGAACTTTGTGGACCTGCATCTATAAATTTGTAAATTACTACAATATTATTCATATTGCTTTTTTTTAAATTTTATTTTTGTTTGTTAGTTTTTGTACTCAAGTCTTTTAGTACTATATTACTCATTGGTCTGTGGTCAGGACCTCATTGTTCTCTCACTATCCTAAATCATTGTACTGTATCCACTGAAATTGTTAAAGGTATTATTTTTAAAAGAGTAACCATGGAGTTTCTTGCCGGCTCTTCTCCATAGGAAACAACTAATTGGAACCGTGCACCTAAATTCGACGTTTCATAAGCACCTGTATTGGTTAATGTGAAATAAAAATTTTTGATTTTGATTTTGATTAACTATTTGCAGTGTAAAGTAGGATATATTCCAACAGAGGGTGTTACTATACACCTCTGCCCAACCCTTCGGGGAATACAGAAGTGATGTTGTTATTTTTTTATGTAGGAATAAGAATCAGAGATGGAAGCATGTACAACGACATCACAGAGAAGGCTACAAATGTGTAACCTGTGGGAAGAGGTTCGCTTTCAAGAATAACCTTACGAGACATGAACAGTAAGTACTTATCTATAAAGCTTTACTACCTTTTTCCACAAAACAGATAGGTACAGAAGTCAATTACATGTATGTACTTCACTTTTCATACCTACGCTCGGCGGTCGCTCTATCTATATATCTATCTCTTTCAAGCGCATGGGACTCGCACTCGCACTCACTCGCACTCTAGTCCGAAACAGTCCGAGATATCGTGTTCGTGAGCAGTGTCTATGTGTGCGTTGCTCGAGCACAGTTGTATGTAGATTGACTTCTGTACCTATCTGTTTTGTGCTTTTTCGGAGTCTGTTAAAACTTCTCATAGATGGATTCACCAGGACAGGCTAGCCAATGCTGCTGACTCTGTTATGCACAAATTAAACTTATTTTAGGCTGTTGTCACCTTTTTCACTCATCATCATCTTCCTGCCCTTATCCCACACTAGGCGGGGTCGGCACAACATGTAATTCGTAAATCCATGTTGTCAGAGGTTTTGGCTTATTGTTTTATGACCGGCCGCCTGCCTGACATCAACCCTCCTTGGGAATACTCGTTGCGCCGTCGCGCGGGTGACCCAATGTGCTTGCTGATATTATTATTATTTATTTATTTCAGGCAACAAGGCCCATATAAACACATACAATACAATATTAATATAACTTATAAATATTATAAATACATACACCATTATAATTATTAAAACTAACACACACGAAGTGTCTGCGCCGTGTTACGCTGACTGGTGTCATGTAGCTGGCCACGAAACCGGCGGTACACAACACCCTCGGGCCAGAACTCTTCCTTGAGGAACTTGTCGATGTGATGTGTCGGGACACGCACCACGAACGACTTGAAGTTCGTGTTGTGACGCGACACCAACTTCACGACCCTCAAAGTCCAGTTAGTCTTCACACGCACGTATTCCATGTACTCCTCAACCTTCGTGGAGTGGTGCAGTCTGGACACGTACAGCTGCGTTGACGGGATTGCTGGACGCAGCAGCATGTCGGGTCCTGCCTGCGCGGTGCCGCACTGGTTCCGACAAGGAGGCTTCTTCTTCTTCTTCTTTTCCACCTTGATGAAACCATCCTTGTCGCACGTGTGCTTCTCTGGACCCTGCCTTTTCAACATCTCGTTGGTTTTCACACTTACTTACTATGCACTGGGTCCCAAAATGATATGCTTGTCAATCTTATTGCCGACAACTAAGCAGACTATGTTCTTCTTGGTGGAGTATACTTGAAGTTCCTCGACCCACTCATTCGGTATTGCATCTTTTTCACTCTGATAAAATAAGAAAGAGACAGATGTAAATAAAAGCTGTCAGATATAGTTGAACTAAAATTTCCATAAGTCAGAGCGTGTCGACATAAATCACGGTGAAGTTCAAGGCGTAAACTAGTTCGACATCTCTAACTTAGTTCTTATCTATCACCGTCCTTTTCTCGCGCCGTCTGTTAGTAAAAGATAGCAATACTCTGATTTTAGTTTAGTTGGTGAACAAAAGCAGTGATATCCTAGCGGTTGAACGCTTGCCTACCATGCAGGATGGTCTGAGTTCGATCCCGGCCCGTACATCTGACATTTCGAATTCATGTGCGGATCAGAATTTGATTATCACTTGCGTTAACAGTGAAGGAAAAACATCGTGAGGAAACCTGCACACCCGAGAGGGCTCCATAAAGTTCTCGATGGTGTGTGTAGTCTGTCGACCAGCACCAGGCCAGCGTGGTGGACTAAGGCCTAAACCCTTCTCATTCTGAGAAGAGGCCCGTGCCCAGCAGTGGGACAGAAAATCGGCGCCAATATCTATCTGCCCATCTGTTCTCTCTTCCAGACTCCACCAAGGCCCCCCACCCCGTGAAGAATGCACGATGTGTCATAAGATGATCAGAGTGGATCTGATAAAGATTCATGCTCGCATCCACGCTGACAGACAGCGGTTCAGCTGTGTGCAGTGTGCCAAGTGTTTTGTGAGCCGCGCCTCCTACGAGCATCACTTGAAGTACACTCAGGCGCACGCGCAGACCGATATACTCAAGTAAGTTATATCGGGTGTAAAAATACCCTTAACGAAGCCGAGAGCCACTTATTTTCCCCATCATTACGAAGATTTTTTGGTATGGAGCTGTACATTTGAACTGACTGGTTATGGAGATATTGAAGATCAAAGTCACCATATTTTTGAACGATTTTCAGGAAAACTAAGTTTAAATGTTATTACTAAACATTCTTCTATACAAACATTATCAACATTTTCGAAATGTAGGCACAGTCTGCTGCGCGCGCGCTTACATTGCGCGCTACAATTAAAAGTTGTTTTTTAATACCAGAAAATAAAAGTCGTTTCCCAGCAATTCTTTTTGCTGTATGTTACTTACACCCATATTCTAAGACGTTCCTCCTAAACTTACTCGACTCATACTCAAATCTGAACGGCCTCGAAAACACCTTCAAAATTGTATTCTTAGTCGCAATTTCGAGTGAACTTTGAGGTTCCTCGACGGAGTCATTACGTCATAATTTGAATTATCTGCATCGCGCAAATAACGCCGCGTTAAATAGTTGTAAGGATTATCGTAAGCATATTCGATAGTCTTCAAAATTCATTTTTGTTACACACGAACTTAGACATTTCCTTCCTTAAGGTAGGTTCCGAGGTACCTTGAGTTTAACAGATGATTCCTTACCTCGACTGAGGAAAAATCTCGAGTCGAGTAAGTTTTGGAGGAACCTCTTAAAATATGGGTGTTAGTTTGATGTACAGTATGCGTAGACTTCGGCTTCGTTAAGGATATTTTTACACCCTGTATAAGGCGTGATGTTATGTTGTTACAGATATAAATGTACTATGTGTGACAAAGGCTATAGATCGCGCGGAGAGTTGAGAGACCATGTTAATTATCAACACATGGGCAAAACACAACACAAGTGTCCAGTGTGTGGAAAGGTGAGATTTTAATACATTACGAACGTACGATACGCTAGTGGAAGACACGTTTGGTGCAGTGGCTGAGCAATAAGCTTCTGCGCTACGGGTCGTGGGTTCGATTCCCGCACGGATCAAATATTTGTGTGGCCGACAAATCGTCGGTCGGCAGTGAAAACCACGTATGTGTAAAATACAATTTTTTTAAAGAGCTAGATATAACTGTCTCCTGCAAAAAAATTGCCGAACAAATGTTAATACTAGAGTGCGCGCAAGATAACTCTGCGCGCGGCCAAAATCGGAACTAATCGTGGTCCGCCATACTGTTGCCGTTTTATTAACTTTGTCACTAGATCTACCTGATTTTAGGAATAAAAGAAAATATAATAATAAAAATTACCTCATCATAATGCATTCTTACTCTCTCACGCCACATTTATCAGCTTAGTTCTTTTCCTTTGCAAATTACGTAAAAATACTAATTAATTTAATTGATAGGTAGTAAATTTAAACGAACATAACTTAGCTCAATTAAAATATAATAAACCGCAAGAGGGCTGCCCAATTTTAATGCTCACGAATATATTACTTTTCCTTAAAAAGTAGTACTTTGTATTTTTGCGATCATGGCAACATTTGGCACGCCCTCTGTCGCGCGCAGACTTATCTTGCGCGCACTCTAGTTTGTCATCGTACGTCATAGATAGCTTAGAAGTATTTGGATTGAAAGTTTGTTGAACTAATACATGTGTGACGAGTTTATCAATCTAAAGAACAAAACGCTTATGAAGAAAAAATATTTACGAGGTTTCCACTGCCGAGCGTCGAAATAATTGTTCCGCGTCTGTGCGTTTGTGCATGTGAAGATTTGTGTCTGTAAACGTACCCACGATACAGGAGAAATCCTAGTGTAGGGCCACGATTTTTAAAATAAAAGAAAAAATATCTTAATGCCAACCCACATCTGACGGAAGATATGTCTCCAATCTTCCGCTGGTACATATACTTCCATATAAACATCTCGTACCGTACACATTTGACAGAAGATGCATTACTAAAATTCCTCGAGTAAATTACGCGACTGAAGATCGGCGACGTATCTTCTGTCAGATATGGCTTGGCCCTTAGCTAGTACGTTAGGCGCCCCCTATACAGTCAGCCTTGTCACAGTATAAACAGTAGTGCGACGCCATTGATCTCGTAGTAAAAGCCGAAAACGTCTAGACAATGTCGCGGAAGGGTATAAAGGCTAGGGTTGTCACAACTCAATAATAGTCAATGATATAGTAATAATCATTTATTTAAGTATGTTAGATCAATTTTGAACCCTCATTCTTGTCTACTCTCCCACAAAAATCGGACGCCGTCTAAGAAGTTTCACTTCAAAAATAATGCCCGCCATCTTGGGTTTCAATACCAACACTCCAACAGTCCACTTGTCCATAATCACGCGTTGCAGATTCACCAGGACTATTTTCGTAAACTAAAAGTAAAGCAATTGACATCGAGGTCATTTTATGGATGGGTGACCGAGGGATCAGCTTAGCCCACGTCGGGGGCTTTTTAAAGGGGACCAAAATTTTGGTTATTTTTGATGTGTGACTCACCGTTTCAAAGATATTATTAACAATTCATAAATTATTAATTAAATTATTGCATGGATTAAAATTACACTTCCATAGAGTAATACCTCTCTTAAATTCTTACTAAGCCTATATCTTACGCCCGCCATTTTGTTTACCTTGGTTATTTTTGCCTACTCGAATAATATAAAATAACATAACTACAAACATTAAAACATGCGCGCGACAACCCCTAAAAACATGTCCCGAGCTACCAACAAAATGGCGTGTGTAACTCGGGCTCGCTCTTCCCGCGTCTCGCCCCTTGCCCCCCGCACGATTGACCTGTCTAGACGTCTTCGTCGAATGACTGTATAGATTATTAAACTGTGGCCTTCTTGACTAATGTTGCCTACCTATCAATAGTTGAGCCTAAAAACTAATAACAATTGGATGGTTAAAAATATTTTTTTTATGTCTCGAAAGTTTAAAAAAAAACATAGCCAACAATGAAATATATAATAACATGCCCAAGTTATAAGCGATTTAAAATGATTAACTAGACAAAGACAGACTTTTCGTGTGATTAGAAACTATACTGGTGTCCGAGTTTATGCCGCCCATGGTCCTCTGATTTGGCTTCACATGCCGTCGAGAAATATCGCTCAGACATGCCGGTTTCCTCACGATGTTTTCCTTCACCGTTTTTAAGCACTGTTATATTATTTCAGGCATTAGCTACACGTCGCTGTATTACGCGGCATGTACGCCGAGCTCACGACGGCGTTAAAGAAAGCGCGCGAGATAAAATATGCCAGCAGTGTGGCAAGGCTTTTAGGGTAAGTTTACAAAATGTGCCAGCAGTGTGGCAAGGCTTATAGGGTAAGTTTATAAAATATTCCAGCAGTGTGGCAAGGCTTTTAGGGTAAGTTTATAAAATATACCAGCAGTGTGGCAAGGCTTTTAGGTTCAGTTGATAAAATATGCCAGCATTGTGGCAAAGCTTTTAGGGTAAGTTGATAAAATATGCCAGCATTGTGGCAATGCTTTTAGGGTAAGTTAATAAAATGTGCCAGTAGTGTGGCAAGGCTATTAAGGTAAGTTTGTAAAATGTGCCAGTAGTGTGGCAAGGCTATTAAGGTAAGTTTGTAAAATGTGCCAGCAGTGTGGCAAGGCTTTTAGGTTAAGTTTACAAAATATGCCAGCAGTGTGGCAAGGCTTATAGGGTAAGTTTATAAAATATGCCAGTAGTGTGGCAAGGCTTTTAGGGTAAGTTTATAAAATGTGCCAGCAGTGTGGCAAGCATAGCTTAACCTCGCAAATCGTATGATCTGCGCGGTTGGTAATTTACCACGAGCACGTAACATTGTTCTATACGGATCAGAGTGTTGGGCCGTGAAGAAGACGGATGAAAGAAGATTACACGTAGCGGAGATGAGAATGTTGAGATGGATGTGTGGAGTGACGCGAATGGATAAAGTAAGAAATAAGTATAAACGGTGTAAATAGACCCTTAACGAAGCCGGAAGGCACTTATTCTCCACGTCATTGCGATTATTTTTTTGTTCTGGACTATGCCTGGGAACCTTCTAGTTACGGAGATATTGGAGGTTAAAGTTCCAACATTTTCACAACATTTTAAAATGCTAGTTTAGAAGGTTGCAAATGTACTTGAAATACCTCTATTATCCGTTTACTACATTGCATCTATCAGCACAGTGTTTGAGTGCGTTACATTGAGATTTACGGTAAAACGAAATTTTTCACCCAAAAAAAAAAGTCGTTTCCCAGCGACAATTTTTGCGTAGGGTTACTTAGTTTGATGTACTGAATGCATGGTTGACGGCTTCGTGAAGGGTCTTTTTACACCTTGTATTATAGGGAGTTTGAAAGTGGCACCAGTGACAGAAAAGTTGAAAGGAAATAGTTTGTCTTGGTATGGGCATGTGATGAGGAGGGATGAAACACATGTGACTAAGAGAGTGATGAATATGAATGATAATGGATGGAGGGGGAAAGTGAGACCTAAGAAAAGATGGATTGTGTGAGGGAGGATATGAAAGATAAGGGAGTAAATGATAATGAGACGGCTGACAGGGAAGAGTGAAAGAGAAAAACATATTGCGCCGACCCCAAGTAACTTGGGACCAGGCCAGGAAGATGATGAGGACGTAACATTGTTTTAAATCATTCTTTCTCTTTCAGGACAAGAAAGGTCTTCGTGAACACGAACTAATCCACACAGGTGAACGACCTCTCTCGTGTGAGATTTGCGGCTGCACGTTCCGACAGAGCGCGTCACTATACACACACCGAAAAAGAGTACACAAAATATATCCTAGCACAAAACGGGTGACGTTGTTAGAACAAGCCACTTGAATTTTTTGTGATTTAGTCGACCTTTGTGACTTTTCCGACTTCTATGACTATGGCGACTTTTACGACTGGAATGTGAAATTTGACTTGCACGACATAGACAAACTTAAGAATTGAAGCTAAGTTGCTTTTGGCAGATGGCAGCTTTTTTTAGGTTGGAATCAAGCTACATTTTCTAGGGAGCGGTCTGTATTGACTTGTCGCAGACACACCGTTTATAGAGTTTGATAGAATTGAGTATAGCATTACAGTTTAGACCAGTGTCTGCTTATCAGAAGGTAAAGCGGGTATTTCGTAAATAAAACCAACATAGACCCTCCACCACTGAGAGTACTTGTATTTTGGTTAGTGGTTAGTTACAGAAGCTAGTTCACAATATATCACAATATAATAATTTACACAAGATCAGAAAATAAGGATAAGCTAGTCAGATACAAAAGGTCAGACTTCTTCGGCTGTTCGATGTAGAATGCCTCGCTGTTTTTTTTTTTTTTTTTTTTTTTTTTTATGTAGGACCACTCGTAGTTTAAAGCACGCGAGGGCATTGTTACTACTTAACCGGACTATCCTGTGGTGGCCAAAAATTACTTTAAGGCCCCCAGCCAGGGGTTACTAACTATGAATTTAAATTAAGTGACGCGGCACTAAGGGCACCCCCTGTGAGGTACGGGCCTCGGCTTAGTGGGTCACTGAGGGGTGGGCAATCAATATCGGGCTGGGCCTCGCTCTGTCGAATGACAGCTGTTTTTATAACGTCGGGTACGTTGATTCACCTTGACGACTACCTCCTACCTACTTCCTTTATTTTCTAAATGATTTATTCTCCGACAGACTTAGGATTTGCTCTCGTGTCGGCACGAATTATACAAGGTTAGTCCGAAAGGGGGTACTAAGCCGAAAGGGTGTTAAAGTACCCATAATAAGGGATAACTTTTGTTCAACAACTTTCCCCAAAACTCGATAGTTTCAGAGAAATAGCTTTTCGTAAAAAATATGCTAAAATCTATCTGTCCACAGCTATGATCAGCTGTTTTTACAATTTAGGTCATATTTGGGGTCACGGATTAAAAAATTAATTTTCTGAATTCATAACTAAAGCAGGTATGTTTTATTTTTGAAAAAACTAAAATAAATATCTATTTACAAGCAAATAAAAATTGTCGAATTTTGAAATTTTAGCACTTGCTTTAAATTAGTCATCAGTGATACTTTACGTGGCCCGCGGCTTAGTACCCCCTTTCCGACTAACCTTGTATAAGAATAGTTCATGTTGTGGTGAAGAGATTATCTAGTCAGCAAGGTTGGTAGCGGGGGTGAGGCTCTTTTAATGCCCATACTCATTTTTACTTTACATTACGACAGCAAAGTTGGTTTAACTACAAACATATATACAAGGTGTAAAAAGACCCTTCACGAAGCCGTCAACCATGCATTCAGTACATCAAACTAAGTAACCCTACGCAAAAATTGTCGCTGGGAAACATTTTTTTTTTGGGTGTAAAATTTTGTTTTCCTGTAAAGCTAATTGTAACGCACTCAAAACACTGTGCTGATAGATGCAATGAGTAGTAAACGGGTAATGGAGGTATTTCAAGCACATTTGCAACCTTCAAAACTAGTATTTTAAAAAAAAGTTGTGAAAAAGTTGGAACTTTGACCTCCAATATCTCCGTAACTAGAAGGTTCCCAGGCATAGTCCAGAACAAAAGAATGATCGCAATGACGTGGAGAATAAGTGCCTTTCGGCTTCGTTAAGGGTCTTTTTACACCGTTTATTTTCTCGAATTAAAAAACGGGGTAAGACGCAATTGCAAAACAAATTGTGATTTACGCCCTACAAAAAAAGAATGGGGAAGGCAACGCAAAACTAAAGCAGATGGCAGCACCTCCATACTTAGTTATTTGAACCAATCAGAACCATCATATTCATATTAGCAATAATGTCAAACACATTGCAACCAATAAGATTGCAGTGGAACAATCGAAAGTGGCGCCATTAGTTCCACAGTTGCCTACCCCATTGTGCCCACTCTTGATGTACCTATTATCATATCTCGTACTAAACGAGTTACTTGAACAAGCTAGTAGAGAATCGCGACTCGTGTGATTTTTGTGACTATCGACTTTTATGACTGAGATGTAAAATGTGACTTAAACATGCTTCGGTTTTACGACTTTTAAGACTATTGTGATTTGAGCGATTATTTTGACTTTTAATGACTGGTACAGCGTTGTAGCAGATCAGGAAACTGGACTTAGAACGATTCTTATGATTTTAAAGATTTATCATCTACACAAATAAATAAAGTTGAAGTGTCTGTGGGGTGCTTGCCCCACCCTGGCATAGGAAAGAATAGATAACATACATACATACATAAACTCACGCCTTTTTCCCATGGGGGTAGGCAGAAACTATAGAACGCCACATGCTACGACTCTTACATACCCCTTTCGTTTCATCCACATTCATACATCTTGTCATACACGCACGCCGGTTGAGAGTACTACGCACCTGACCTTTGTGAAGAACATCACCAATAACATCGATGTATGTCCTTCTAGGACGTCCTCTACCGGCGTTCCCATTAACATCCGCCTTATAAATTCCTTTTGTTAATCGCCGTTCACTCATTCTCTCAACATGGCCAAACCACCTAAGCATACTCCTTTCAATTTTTGTCACTACATCATCTTTTAAACCGCAACTTTGTCTAATCTCTTCATTTCTCAATCTATCATTCAAAGTTACACCGCACATACTTCGCAAGGAACGCATTTCCACGGCATTTATTCTACTTTCATGCCTCTTCTGCCACGACCAACATTCACTTCCATACATAAGCGTAGGTACCAGCACACCATTATGGACAGCCAGTCGCGCCTTTTTGGACATCGACCGGCTAGCCACAACCGCATGCAAAGCACCATTTACTTTATTTCCCGCATTTGCTCTCCTTTCCACATCTTCGTCAAGAATAGATAAATGGTCTACATTCAGTCAACTCACCAACCATGTCCACAGAACAATTACCCAAAATAGACAGACCAATGCCCGACTCCGTCTATACTTATTTGGACCTCAAAAATAACTATATGTGGCAAAATAGCCCCATAATCCCATTCAGCACTTCCAGATCTATTGAAAACACAAATATTTACTGTCTGACTGAGTTTGCCCAACCGTGGACAAGGCTATGCCCATACTTGATCGATCTTAGAACTAATAAAATGTTACGAAATTGTATAAAATAACTAGCGGCCAGTCCCGGCTTCGCACGGGTGGACATTTCTCCCGTTTTTGCAACATTTTTCATTTATGCTCCGCTCCTATTGGTCGTAGCGTGATGTTATATAGCCTATAACCTTCCTCGATAAATGGACTATCCAACACAAAAATATTTTTTCAATTCCAACCAGTAGTTCCTGAGATTAGCGCGATCAAACAAACAAACTCTTCAGCTTTATAATATTAGTAGGTATAGACTAAATCACACAGTATTATTATGAAATGCTCATTTATTTATATTATAAATAATGTAATTGAGGCTTTAATTTTGTATAATAAATAAATATTAAATAATTTATTAAAACTTTGTAGTTTTTTTCTTATTAGCGCCCCGCCCCGGCTTCGCACGTGTGCAATGCAGATACCAATGTGGGGCATATAAACCTTCCTCTTAAATCACCCTATCTATTGCTGAAAACTGCATTAAAATCCGTTGCGTAGTTTAAAAGATCTAAGCGTACAAACAGCGGGAGCGACTTTGTTTTATACTATGTAAAGAAAAGATTAGGCTCAATTGTGTACCGAAAACGTTAGACATTTACCATTTGGGGACCGATTTGTCAGGTAGCTAAATAAAACTTCATTTTTAAATGGTTTTAAGTAACTTCACTTCGTATATTTGTTTGTTTCTAATCTTGCGACAGATTTTTCAACTACTAATGCTTAAACGATTCTCCTGAAACTTCGCGCACACATTCAATTCCCATGACAATACAACATTATATTTTCAACCTTCAATCCTCAATTCCTGATGATGCGGGGATACTGCAAGATAAAACCGTTTAACTAAAAGTTTTTCATGTAAGCCAATGTGGGCAAATCCGTCTGCGGGGCAATTCTGTATAGGTACATGCGTTTGTATAGGTACATTCCAGAATAGTTAGTTAATAACTAAAAAGTGATCCTGTTGTATCGACCGAGTCGACAACAGCGTAACTATTCTGCAATTAATACAAATACATGTGTACGGAATTGCCCCGCAGACGGATTTGCCCACATTGACCTTACCTAATAAATTGGCTAATAAGCTGTGCCACCTGATTGAAAATAGTAACAGCACCAAGAGGATTGCTGATGAGTTCCCAACCTTAGAGACAAAGTTGTAAAGTCTCATGTGCCTATCATTTCACCGGCATCCATACCCTTCAAGCTAAAACACAGCAATGCTAGTTGGTGGTAGAAATACGTATGGTACTTTCCCAAAAGAACTCTTAAGCACTTGTTACACTATTCAATTTGTAGGAAATCTAATTAGGAACACTCTAACTAGGAAGTTAGAAGCTAGTGATCACACTACACTAAATTGAATTCTAAATTGGAGCGACGACTAGGGTTGCCACCTTTTTTTTTATCCAATATAGTATTTTTCCCAAAAATGATGCAGAAATATAGTACTTTTGAGAAATTCAGGGAAAAAAATGTACACATTTATTTTTTATCATTATGTACTTTTCCATATATACTTGTTATTGCTCTTCGCTTCGCTCTTAACTTTATGATATACTATATTTTTATACCAAAATACTGTAAGTATATACTCAAACTGCTGTAAATTTACAAATCCGATCTGACAACACTGCTCTAAATCGTAGCGATGCGATTACACTTTCCTAAATCATAAACAATTTAGGAACCTTCGATCGGGACCTTCCAATCGCACTAAATCGGAATCTAAGTGTTCTAACTTCATCTACACCTTTCGATTTCCTAATCAGATTTCCTACAAATTGAATAGTGTAATAAGCACTTTACAAGGAACTCTATTACTAATCATTAAAACATATCTCATAATTAATAGAATGTACAGTGGGGGAATAAATAGGTTCGTCAGTTTACAAATTCATTCCTTTCCCACATCGCGGGCACGTGTTACCTTTTCAAACTGTTGAACGGAACAGACCAAGGCATGGAAAATTATGTTTAATTATTTGGTAGAAAAGATCAAAATTGCCTTTTGCCTCCATGTGACGTAGTAGTGCCATGTAATGTCTTTGATTTGATTTAAGGAGTTTTGTTGTAAAAACCATGACATCAATCAAATCGATGATTAAATAAATTGACATTACTAGTGTCTGCCACCTATAATTTTTAATATCCTGTCAAAAAATAGTTGTATTTTCATTTCTATAATGTTGGCAATACGTAGTCGGTAAAATAGTTTGTTTCTTGCATTGTGCGAGCAAAAGTAGTCCTTAAGGTTGTCACACTTTAAAGATCAAGTGTGGCTTTAGGAGTCAACCCTAAGCAAGCATGTGCACATAAAATTTAGCAGGCGTGTACTTACGGGAGGATAATGAAAAACACTTAACCATACACTATATATATTTTAATAATAATTACAATTAGGTCAGCAGGGCGTGGTTCGTGACAATGCGAGGAGTCCAGAGTCCTCTTATGCAGGTGCAGTACTCAACTTGGCAGCTGCAGCGGCGCGAGAAGGGCGATCTTTTTTTTCTATTCGACTGCTTGTAGATGGTTTTGCGGACCGTTTCTACGTAACCGGGCAATCAAGAAGGTCTCCAATCAAGAAGGGCGATCTGCAGCGTGCCCGACCTTTTATAGGCCCGGACCCCCCGCCAGTCGCCACCACCCGTCACAAGGTGTACAACATTTTCATTTCCCTACTGTACTTTTCGAGATACCGGACGCTTGGTTGTTTAAAGCCAAGTAATTAAGCCGGCTTTTGACTATGGGATGTAATATATATTACATCCCGCGATTGCTGTTTACACTGTAAGATATATATTTTGGAACAATTCAGCTTCAATTTTCAAAACACATGATCAGTTGACATGTCTGCACACGAACGTCACTACGGCGAGGCAGGGGGAGGCGCGGTGTCCGGGGACGTGAGATAAAATATACACCTTCAAATGACCTCTAAATATCACTCAGTCGGTCGAAAAAATATTTATAGTTGGGGATGTAATATATATTATAGCACAGTGTGAACGGGTTCGTAGAAAATGTAAAAGCGATAAAATATTATATCTCAAGATGTAATATACAACGTTAGTCGGACAGAGGGTACTAAGCCGAAAGGGTGTTAAAGTATCCATAATAATGAATAACTTTTGTTCTAAAACTTTCCCCAAAACTCGATAGTTTAAGAGAAATTGCTTTTCAAAGATTTCGTAAATAATATGCTAAAATCTATCTGTCCATAGCTATGATCAGCCGTTTTTTGCAATTTAGGGCATATTTGGGGTCACGGATTAGAAACCCCATTTTTTTGAATTCATAACTAAAGCAGGTATGTTTTATTTTTGAAAAAACTAAAATAAAAATCTTTTTGCATGCAAATAAAAATTATTGAATTTTGAAATTTTAACACTTGCTTTAGAATAGTCATCAGTGATACTATAAGCGGCTTTCGGGTAACCCCCTTTCCGACTAACCTTGTATATTATATCTCATAGTGAAAAGCCGGCTTTAATTATAAAACTAAGCTACTATTTATTGGCAGTATGTAGTAGTTTGTTGTGTGTGTATAAAGCAGCGGAGTGCGCGAAGGTCGCGGGGCAGTGACTGCAGTGCAGCGGACGCTCTCCGGTGTGGGTCCTTATGTGAGACTGTAGGATTGTTTGAGTCTGGAAACAACACGATTTTTTTTATAATAATGTATTTTATTACTATAAACGGTGTAAATAGACCCTTAACGAAGCCGAAAGGCACTTATTCTCCACATCATTGCCAGAATGTTTTTGTTCTGGACTATGCCTGGGAACCTTCTATTTACGGAGATATTGGAGGTCAAAGTTCCATCTTTTTTACAACTTTTTTTTTAAACACTAATTTTGTATTTTGCAAATGTACCTACCTACTTAAAATACCTCCGTTACCCGTTTACTATTCATTGCATCTATCAGCACAGTGTTTTGAGTGCGTTACAATTAGCTTTACAGTAAAACGATATTTTTCACCCAAAAAAGAAAGTCGTTTCCTAGCGACAATTTTTGCGTAGGGTTGCTTAATTTGATGTACTGAATGCATGGTTGACGGCTTCGTGAAGGGTCTTTTTACACCTTGTATACAATATTAAAGTTTGGTTTATTGGAAGCAAGCATTTTTTTTCCCGTTATATGGGCTGTAACACTTGACTTCCCGTAACGACTGTCGTAGGTATTCGCATGATACCCGAGACCGACGCACGGGGGACATAATATACCTAGTCTCGCCATAAATATTGTCACGAAAAAAAAAATTTTTTTTCGTACCAACACTACGTGGACGGCCAGATCTTTTTCTATCAGAAACAGAGGAGGTCTCATTGTACCCATTAATAGCCCGGTACACAAACATTTGACTAATACCAAGCGTATGGAGAGTTTTAAAAATTGCATTTGGCTCCATACCAACTTTGTGTAATGCAATCACAGCGATTCGGTTCTCTTTATCACCCCACTCCATTTTAATATCGCAAAATATTGTACAATGTATTGGCGCCAAAATTAGAAAACTCAATGAACAATCGTATAAAAATGACAGATTCGAAATTCAAATGTAATATCTTTCTTATTTTTAATTGTAACAGTATTTATGGCCAGACTAGGTATGGACAAACGTGACATAATGTCCCGAGTCACAGAACATAATACTGTCCCGAGTATAGGTGTACTCACAGTGAACGCTCGGCCGCAGTAGTCGCAGATCTTGTTGCGCGGCGGTCGCTTCTTGTTGTGGACGTAGTTCACGTGGCGATTTAACGCAGGCCCGCTTTTAAATACCTGCACATACAATATTCGGAACGTACAGCCGGGTCTGCTGCGACAATACTCTAAGGCCCATATTACACTATCATAGAAATATGATCATAGATGTACGAGTCATTTTTATATGAAGAACCTATGACAGTGTAATAACTAGGTACATATGATTCAAATATCTATGATCATAGTTATGGGCTCCTATTGGACAGCAAGCGTACAAATATGATCATATATCCGTCGAATTTCAAAAATGGCGTCAAAATGCAAGAATTTCTACTGGAATATTGAAACAACAAAAATATTAATTAATAATTATTATTCCGTTTATTCATTTATAATACATACTTAATTATATTTTTAAATATTTCAAAACACAAATAAAAACATTTAAAAATATAAAAAATAGTAGCCCACCGGCATCGGGAACAGGGTCCAAGCTACCGGTCCTGCGCACGGGACATTTATTTATTCATTCATTAGCTAAGTGGGGGGGGGGGTCTACCCCAAACCGAAAAACATGGCAAGTGGTCTACGAGCTGCCGGGGTTGCGGTGCATGCTTTTGCGAATCCCACGACCCCGGCCGTACGGCCGGTCAGGTGAAGGAACACCGTTGGTTTTTAGCCGGTAATAGTCCGGCAGACTCCCTCGCCTTCCCCGGGCGAGGGACAAACACGAGTATGTTCCAACGGAAAAAAAAAAGAAAAAAAAAAGTGGTCTACGAGAAAAATAAGTTTGGGGACTTCTGCGCTAGGCTATCACTGCTTAGGAAACGTACCCATACTAGGTGACCCGTTCAGGGGGGGGGAGGGGGGTCTTCGAAATACCACGCTTGGTCACAGGGGCGGGGGGGGGGGGGGGGGGTCTTAGGTTTACGTCACGTAGTCAATACCGTCTAGGGAAATCTCGAGCTTTTTCGAGCTATATTCAAATATGGCGTGCAGAGTTTAGCGCTTTTTGAACTCACAGGTGGCAACACTGACGCACATATCAGTATTTTTTTTTTAACTTTCTGTTTGCAAAAAATGATTTAAAACCATATTTATATATTACTACGTGAAAACTAGAGGGAGAGGGGGGTATTGGCATATACTACGGGTGGTCACTGAAGGGGATAAAAAATAATAAAAAATGGGTCATATAATATGGGTAGAGACAAACTACGATAACCTGTCCCGCCCTTCCAAAATTCAAAACGCTTCAATGTATTTGTGAAAGTATTTAGAAAACACCACAAATACTCCCAACGCATATGTGCGTGTTGAGACAGCCGTCAAACAAAAACTACAACTACATACACACTCTTTCGTAAAGATGTGACTAAACACATTGAAATAGTAATTTGGAGGGGCGGGACATGTTATCGTAGTTTATCTCTACGTTCCCTTATACCTATATTCTTGTTACACTTTATATAAGATTTTCTTACCTTTGTACACTTTGTACATCGATGTATGTTAATCTTCAAATGTTCCCAATTGATGTGCACCTGAAGATTGCTCTTCTTCACAAACTTGGCGCCGCACTCATCACAGATGAAACTAGAACAGTATTCAGTATACGATGAACAAAAGGAATTTATAAGGCGGATTGATATCGATAGCTGGTAACACTGGACAATGTTGACAAAGGAGGGTAACCGTCAAGATTAATCAACGTACCCGAAATTATAAAAACAGTGGTCATTCGACGGAGCAGAGGATTCCATGTCGAACAGCCGAAGAAGTCTGACCTTTTATATCTGATTTACCTTGTCCTTATTTTCTGATCTTGTGTAAATTATTATATTGTGATATATTGTGAACTAGCTTCTGTGACTAATCACTAACCCAATTAAAAGTACTCTCAGTGGCGGAGAGTCTATGTTGGTTTAATTTACTTTATTTACCATGCTCCCAATCCTGACATACCGACATCAGCTGTAACTGTAATGATAGATTCACCCCTACCTACACGACTCTGTTGTATGCATTTTCTAGGATGTTAATGGAAACGCCGGTAGAGGACGTCCTAGAAGGACATACATGGATGTTATTGGTGATGTTGTTCACAAAGGACAGGTGCGTACTCTCAACCGGCGTGCGTGTATGACAAGATGTATGAATGTGGATGAAGCGAATTGGGTGTAGCGTAAGGGTCGTAGCATGTGGCGTTCTATAGTTTCTGCCTACCGCCATGGGAAAAAGGCGTGAGTTTATGTATGTATTCAGTACAGTATAATCGATAGTTTACATAACATCACGCCTGTATTCCCCGAAGAGTTAGGCAGAGGTGTATAGTAACACCTTCATTTCGCCGTTATGTTTAAGTTCCATGTAATAGGGGGCGAGCCTATTGCCATCAACCGGGCACGGTGCAAACTCCGGACTGCTACTGAGGAATTCTACGAGGAAAGACCCAATAACACTTTGCCCGACCTGGGGATCGAAAGCATGACCTCACGATCAGCAGTCGCGCTTCCCACCACTAGACCAACGAAGCTTAGTGTGCAAATGTGATGGGATAAGATATCTTTGTACTATTATACAGGTTTTAAGTGGGAGTGGACCGGTCACGTCGCTGGGATGCACCTGGACAGATGGGAAAAGATCGCCACTCACTGGAGGCCTGAAGGAGGACATCGAAGTCGACGGCGTACGTGCAGTGACGATCTAGACGTGTTTGCGGAGTTGGCATGGTTAGAAACAGCACGAAATAGAGAGATTTGGAAGGCAAAATCAGAGGCCTTTGCTCAGTAGTTAAACATTCCACGGGTTAACGAAAAAAAATATACAACGTGTTACAAAAATACCCCTAAAGCCGAAAGGGGGTTAAAAGGTCCCTTGTCGCTTTTCAAGATCGCTTTTAAAGAGTCTATTGGCAATATTTGAAAACCGTAGCATGACCCATGTTACTTACCGAGTATGGCATGTGTATTTAATAATTATATTAAAAAGTACAGGTATTCACTGCATTATATACACATAGCTAATTAGTAAAACCATCCTTGTAACTGATACCAAATGTTGATTGAGCGCTATTCCCACCGACAAACTGTCACACAGTTTGGTGGGTTTAATTTACTTGTAAAATGTGTTTATATATCAATAAATGTTTTAATTATTATTAAAAAACCCAATAAAAAGTATTTGGATAAAACATAAAATAATCATCATTGAAACGCAACCCTGAAAACATAAAACTAAAGAGTAGACTACCCAGAAAGTTATTTACATGGTTGCCTAATTTCCTCTGAGAAGTAGGTAAATAGCACAAATAATTTAAAAAATCAAAAACCCGACTGCAAATAAAATTATTTAAACGTAATGCACTAAAAACACAGAAACAAGATTGAGAATAGAAAACAAAATGAAAATAAACTGTAAACGAAGTAGACTCTACTTCGAATTAACAGACTATATTATGAGCTGAAAGCCTAAGTTAAATACCCGCATTCAGTTTAGTAGCGCTTAGTGCGAATTGGTGGAACGGCAACTAGGTATGGATGGTAACTTGCAGTGCGTCTAGATGTCCGATGGTAGAAGGGGGCCGGTGGGATGAGGTGAACTTATTCCTAAGTTATTTACCGCTTATCATTCTCGCTGACGTGCTTAGAGTGCGTGTTCATATGATGCAGCAGCCCCTGCTCCGTGCGGTAATGTGTGCCACACAGCACGCAGAACGCGCGCGACTGCGGCGTCCCGTGTGCTGAACGCGCGTGCGACACGAGGCCCGACTTAGCGCGGTACGATTTCTCGCATTTGTCGCACTTATATATCCGTGAGGATTGCTTATGTACCGTGCTGTGGTAGAGACAATAATAAATTTGTCGTCAATAAGTAGTGTTGCAGATGATATGAACACACGTAATAACATAATATCACGCGTATATTCCTCGAAGGGATGGGCAGAGTGTACAAGGTTAGTCGGAAAGGGGGGTACTAAGCCGAAAGGGTGTTGAAGTACCCATAATAAGGGATAACTTTTGTTCTACAACTTTGCCCAAAACTCGATAGTTTAAGAGAAATAGCTTTTCAAAGATTTCGTATAAAATATGCTAAAATCTATCTGTCCATAGCTATGATCAGCTGTGTTTACAATTTAGGGTCACGGATTAGAAACTTAATTTTCTGAATTCATAACTAAAGCAGGTATGTTTTTTAACTTTTACATTTGCTTTAAAATAGTCATCAGTGATACTTTAAGTGGCCCACGGCTTAGTACCCCCTTTCCGACTAACCTTGTAGTAACACCCGTAACTCATTTCGCCATTATATTTAAGTCCCATGTAATATGGGGCGAGTCTATTGCCATCAACCGGGCATAAATCCAAACTCCGGGCAGCTACTGAGGAATTCTACACGGAAAAACCAAATAACACTATGCCCGACCTCGGGATCGAACCCAGGACCTCACAATCAGCAGTCGCACTTGCCACCACTACACTGCCTCGTTGAGGCAGTTATGATGATATGAATCGTTCATAACTATAATAATTATGAAACATGAAGCAAATGATCTCAATAGTAATCAATGGTATGTTGTAGGAGAGGGGCTCGATTCTAATTACTAACCGCGTGGATCTTACGATTTGAGAGGTTAAGCTGCACTTGCCGCGGTCAGTCCGTGGATGGGTGACCGTTCATTATACATCGAGAACCCTTTTTATCGTTGGAAAATCCTCTTGGATGTCGTGTCTGCCGGACTCTTACCGGCTAAAAACCAACGGTGTTCCTCCTCCTGACCGTTCGGCCGGGGTCGCAGGATTCGCAAAAACTGCAACCCAGGCAGGTCCTGGTCCGCCAATCCTTGGCAGACCTCTCCTCTGTGGGGCCCCACGTCCTCCTGAGAAGCGCGCGCGGAACTCAGCGCGCCGCCTTCTTGGGCCTGTTACTGGTCGGGCGGCTGGTCCCCTACCCCGCCGCCCGCAGGCCACATACTAGGGTGGCTGGAGGTCTTCGCGTAACAGCGAGACCCCGCCGTGCCTCCGAGAGCACTTCAAACAGTCGACGCAGCTGATAAACCAATAAAATACTTACTACATATGAACCTTCAATCCATTGCTGTTGACAAATGTATTGCCACATATATTACAACTCTGCTTATCCTTGTGTTTGTCCAAATGATAGCGGTACACGCGGTTGGAGCTGTAACAATATTATAATTATTATTTTATGTACTGTATTTGGGATACAGCGGAACAGGAGCGATACAGAACATTGACATCAAATTATACAGAGCTCACGGTGCTATATTAGTTTACGATGTGTCAGAACCAGTCCCTAGCAAAACTGAATACGTGGGTCGAGGAATTTCAAGTATACTCCACCAAGAAGAACATACACCCATATTCTAAGACGTTCCTCCAAAACTTACTCGACGCATACTCGACTCAGAACGGCCTCGAAAACACCTTCAAAATTGTATTCTTAGTCGCAATTTCAAGTGAACTTTGGGGGTACCTCGACGGAGTCATTACGTCATAATTGGAATTATATGCATCGCGCAAATAACGCCGCGATAAATAGTTGTAAGGATTATCGTAAGCATATTCGATAAAGTCTTCAAAATTAATTTTTGTTACATACAAACTTTGACACTTCCTTCCTTAAGGTAGCTTTCGAGGTACCTTGAGTTTGACAGATGATTCCTTACCTCGACTGAGGAAGAATCTCGAGTCGAGGACGTTTATGTCAAGTCGAGGTGGAGTCGAGTCTAGTAAGTTTTGGAGGAACGTCTTAGAATATGGATGATAGTCTACTTAGTTGTCGGCAATAAGATTGACAAGCATATCATTTTGGGACCCAGTGCATAATATCAGCAAGCACATTGGGTCACCCGCGCGACGGCGCAACGAGTATTCCCAAGGAGGGTTGATGTGAGGCAGGTGTCAGGTGGTGGACTAGAGCCTAAACCCTTATTCTGAGAAGAGGCTCATGCCCAGCAGTGGGACAGTAATGGGCAAATTATGTATGTATGTACACTGCTGCTGAGATGGATGAATGAAAGTTGCACGTAACGTGAGATTTTGGGTCAGGTTTCCTTCGGGCAGTCATAAGAAGAAAATTGGTAAGCAGTTGATTCAGTAGAGTCTCCTTCTTCCTGCCCTTATCCCACACTAGGTGTGGTCGGCACAACATGTAATTCGTAAATCCATGTTGTTAGAGGTTTTGGCTTATTGTTTTATGACCGGCCGCCTGCCTGACATCAACCCTCCTTGGGAATACTCGTTGCGCCGTCGCGCGGGTGACCCAATGTGCTTGCTGATATTATGCACTGGGTCCCAAAATGATATGCTTGTCAATCTTATTGCCGACAACTAAGCAGACTATGTTCTTCTTGGTGGAGTATACTTGAAGTACAGTAGAGTATGATGTAAGTATCATCAGACGCGGATGCTCTTTTAATGCACAAGGCTGGTATGGCGATAATACTCACAGCGCAACTTTATTGTTCTGCTTCAGCAGGAGCATGCTATCATAATGTTGTACTACTGATTATATCCTTGATATTAATGATACTCACACAGCAGTGAACACGTACTCTTTGCATGACCTTATTGTCCTGCTTCAGCAGGAGCATGCTATCATAATGTTGTACTGTTGATTATATGCTTGATATTAATGATACTCACACAGCAGTGAACTCGTACTCTTTGCAAGCGTAACCTTATCGTCCTGCTTCAGCATGAGCATGCTATTATAACGTTGTGCTGCTGATTTTATCTTTGATATTAATGATACTTACATAGCATTGAACTCGTACTCTTTGCAAGCGTAACCTTATTGTCCCACTTCAGCAGGAGCATGCTATTATAATCTTGCGCTGCTGGTTGTATCTTTGATATTAATGATACTCACACAGCAGTGAACTCTTACTCTTTGCAAGCGTAACCTTACTGTCCTGTTTATGCAGGAGCATGCTATTATAATATAATGCTGCTGATTGTATCTTTGATATTAATGATACCCACACAGCAGTGAACTCTTACTCTTTGCAAGCGTAAGCATGAGCATGCTATCATAATGAGTTCAGCGGGTAAGTCCGTTTCATATTATTAAGATATTTTTGTAAGTACTTATATTATAATTTACCAACATATGGATGTACCTTGTCCGAAATAAATTTGATTGATTGATTGATTGATAATGTTGTACTGCTGATTATATCTTTGATATTAATGATACTCACACAGTTGTGAACCCGCACTCTTTGCAGGTGTAACCTTGTTGCAATCCTGCACCAGCAGGAGCATGCTGCTCGTCATAATGTTGTACTGCTGATTGCATGTGGTTGTATCGCCTGCCACATACCATGCACTCCAGTCTGGGTAGCAAAAGTAATTACGGATCAATAAGTTTTAATGCACAAAGAAAGGTTAAGTATGTAGGCAAATATTCAGGGTGTAAACGAAATCATGTAATTCCTTCAAACCTCGTGATGTACTGCTGACATAGATTAACCCTGCACGGACTATTTTGGATTCAATAAAAATGAAATAACAAGAAGTAAACTTGTGTTCTTAACTTGAGAAATTTTAGCGCCCCAAGCGCATTGCGCGACTATAGCTCGCCGCCCGGTCATTTAACTGGGGGCGCTAAAATGCTTCACGTTAAGAACACATATGTTTACTTCTTGTATTATTTTTATTGATTCCTACAGTATCCCTTGCAGGGTTAATCTATACTGGCCTGCAAAAATAAGTATCACACTTTTAAAATTGCAATAACTTTTTAGGTACACAAGATGTATTTTCGAAACAAAAAGGACTCAAAAAAGAGTTTAACTTTGTTACTATAGTTTCAAAGAAAGCTGATAAAAATTGCTATAAAACATTTTTTATTTTAAATCTCTAACTTCTATAGTTTAGAAAAAATTGAAATTTGAAATGTGTGATACTTATTTTTGCAGGCCAGTGTATGTCAGCATTACATCACGAGGTTTTAAGGAATTACATGATTTCGTTTGCATCCTTCCATCTATTTTGTTAATAAGTGCGTTTACAAACATAATTTAGCAACAACAGTAGCCTACCGAGATAAAAGATAAAAAAACATTTATTTGGACACAGCACAAAGAGACACAAAAGATAAAAAGTGTGAATAAAGAAAAAAATATGTCTTGGGTATGTGTCTCACGGCTGGACCAAAATGGTGTCCAGATCAGCTTAATATCAAGCACAATACGTATTTGACGCTGGCTTTCGTGTGGAACCTTTGTGCTCCACGGATGTCAGTCAGTGGTCATGCCCGTTCACGTAGACCAACATGTGTGTTTATATGAGTAGTGCATGTGTGTGTTAAGAGGAAATGCGGTCGGCATTTAGTCCATACAAACGTATTCCTCAGTTTCCTCCTTGGATAATGTCACTAGAGCAAATATTTTTACCATATGATATATATCTACCACCATATGTCCCTATGTTTTGTTTTTGTCAATAAATTAATTATTAAAAGAAATAGAAAATTTAAATTTTACAAAAATCACCAGTTTTACCACGGTTTTCAAACATCTGGCAAACAAATTTGACGAATATAAAAAAATAAAAGAAAAACATACAGACATAACCAGTCTTTCTTAAATAATTACAGAAAAAAATATTAAAATCGGTCCAGATTTGAAGAAGGAAACACGGAAATACGAAAGTACGATTTCGCTAATATTGCACAGGAGAAATCAGTCCGAGATGCAGGTGTCTCTTTCGCGCTCAATTGGGAAGGTTTGCGGGAGGGGTGGGACGGAAATTGAACGCTTAAAAACCTATTCTGGAAATATTTTGCGGCCCGCGTTTCTTCTTAAACTGTTTTACTGTGTGTAGGTACTGCATTGAAGCCAAGAGGCTGGAAGAATGAAAAAACATGTCGATCTTACCTTCTAACATGCCTTTTAGTATGTTCATTGTACGACAACTTGGTGCTTAAAACTGACTTGCATACGTCGCATTGAAAACCGTTTTTCTTCTGCAAAATAATAATATAACATCACGCCTTTTAATCCCCGAAGGGTTCGGCAGAGGTATTAGATAGATAGATATACTTTATTGTACACTACAAGAAATAAAACAGAAGGAGTACACATTATTAAGAACAGTACAAATGGCGGTCTTATCGCTTAAAGCAATTTCTTCCAGACAACCTTTGGATGGAAAGAATTGTCAAGAAAAATATAAAGGGCAGTTTGCAGTTGTTTGTTTTTACAAACGTATCATCTAATAAAAATCGACAATCAACTAAATCACTAAGTATATTATAATAATAACATAAGTTAATAAATAAGTAAGTAAATAAAATAAATATAATATATATACATATTTTAAATATATATATGTAATAAATATAATATAAACATACACTCAAATAAAGAACATACATATTTAATTATAAATATCGATAGTTTAGAAACGACTATATGACAAGATAATGTTCCCTTACCATTCTCTTGAACGAAACCAACGACTGAGCACGCCTCACACACACAGGTGTTTTTAGTACAACCTCATTTCGCCGGTTATGTTTAAGTCACATGTAATAGGGGGCGAGTCTATTGCCATTAACACACAAATCCAGACTCCGGGCTGCTACTGAGGAATTCCACACGGAAGAACCCAATAAAAATTTTCCCGACCTGGTGATCGAACCCAGGACCTCACGATCAGCAGTCGCGCTTGCCACCACTAAACCAACGAGGCAGTTAGAAATCAGTCAAAAACACATTTGTGAATTTGCAAAAAACGCAATATTAGATAAGTACTCTACCCAAAACTGAAAAACATGGCAAGGGGTCCACGACACAAAAAAGTTTGAGGACCTCTGATCTAAACTGTTGATGCTATAACAATCTCTTAAGGGGTATCCTGCGTAAGCGACAAACGCGACGCGGTGTGATGCGACGCGACACGACGTGGAACAAATCGACGGTCCCTACGTATACTACCGAAACTACAAAATCTCAGGTTTTATTTTATTATGTATGTACACCGATTACGCTGAGATTTATGATCCGATTTACGTGATTCTTCTTTAATTTGATGCGGAATAGTTGCCATTTGGTCCCATAAAATTTTATTATTTTATAACCTTTAAGATAACATAATTTCACACATTTTAAGCAGATAAAATAAGAACTGAGATTTTGTAGTTTCGATAGTATACGTAGGGCTCGTCGAAATACGCGTTACGTCGCGTCTCGCTACATAGGCCGCTAGTAGGGAATGCCGCTGTCTTGATCGCGTTCGTCGCGTCGCTATCGTCGCTTACACAGGACACCCCGTTACCTTTCTATGTCTCTTCTCAATGTGATTCACCAAGGTCAACTCATGATCGAATCCAGTAATACAGTCGGCGCACTTATAAGGTAGTTTCAAATAATTCTCATTTTTAGCCATCCTTTCCCGTTCATCTTGCAATTCTTTCTTCGATAGAATGACTACATTAATCTTCCCTTCGTATCTGTCTTCGTTTTTCGACTTCTTTTTCTTTTTAAAAGTCGCTAGAGGCACTTCGGTTTCGAAGTCAGAGGAGTCGTGCTCGACTTTGACGTTTGTGTCTAGATCTTGGTAGTCTAAGTCTATGGGTTCGGCTTTTATTTCGAATTCTGTGTCGGGCTTTGGCGTGCCGTCAATTTCTATGGTAGATCTTTGAAAGTTGTGGAGTTTGTTTATTTTTAGGATGGGTGCCTGGAAATTAAAGATGTGATTTGACGACGTTTGGCGCAGTGGTTGAGAGTTAGAATAGAATATAATATTGGTTTATTTGCATAGACTGTAGGTACATAAAATATAGGTATAACAAATAAAATGATCTGTGTACAATCTACCTTACATTTTGGCATGCAAACGTTAGCGAGAATATAAATAAAGTAAATGAAATTATCTAGTGTTGTGCAAATAAGTAATGTCAAATACAGAGCAATGTCAAAGTCTACCATTTATCATTTTTAATAAATCATTTGAATAATAACACTTTTCAAGTAATAGTGCTGTAAGTTTCATTTTAAATAATTGGATTGTGTTGTTTTTTATTATGTCGGGCAAATCGGGCAAATGCCCGATGGACCGGATGCCCGATGGGGAAATGGCTGGCAATGACAGCTGTCATTGTTGTCGCTGTAGTCTGCTAGACAAGCGTCGTGCTTCGTAATTCTCATGTGATGTGATAGATACCGCCACAAGAGCTTCCACGACCGACAATACTCAAGTACGTCCGACGCACCCTGGGCAGTCAGCCCCGCTACCAAACTCGCTGACTGGCTAATCTTATCATCAGCTTCTACAACTCTTGCGGACACGAGTAAAGTGAAGACTGGGAGTAGATCTGACACATGAAACTTACGCAGCACGAAGAATGTCTAACAGACTACAGCGACAACAATGACAGCTGTCAAATGAAACGTCACAAATCCTGCATCGCGGTACCAAGATCTGACACGGAGTTAGTATATATACAACTAACTAACATCAACCATTGGGCACCAGAGGCCCCGGAACACTCTAGTGGCCGCCGCGGCCGATTATGAACCCTCTCAAATTAGCATAGTCCCAAACATGTGCTATTAGAGCCCGCCCAAGTAGCACAAATAGCTGTATAACTACTCACTTTTAGACCTATCTGAAACTCTAAGCGTAATAAGACTCTTTTAAGAGTACACTAGTTATCCTACAGCTGCATAACAGCTGTCAGTGATATTTAAACAGCTTAGGCTGATTAAGAGCTTCATTAAGGCTGATTAAGGCCGGCAAAACTACCATTAATACGCTATGAGTTCTTTAAAGGTATATTTTCAACAACTCTATTCAGCTTTTAACCTTTTCTAATGCCTTAACTGTAATAAAGGCTGTTTAGTGGATGAAATTACGCCAAATGCTGTATAAGAAGGTATTTGTGAACTCCTATTACTCTGACTTCTTAAAGGGGCACGTGTGAACTATTATGCCGTTAATAGCTGTATATTGGATGATTTGTGGCCCACATTACAGCTTATTGCTGAATATGTCTACCGCTAATCAGCCTTTATACTGCCATTGATAGTGACTGCATAGCGGCTGTTTAAACATTCACTAGATGCCTCGCAGCTGCTTAGACTCACTAGTGTATCGAATTAACGGCTTCTACTTTATAGTGGTTCACATGAGTACCTTTAATCAGACTTTATCTGAATAAAAGTAACATGTGGTACTGTAATCATCAGTCAGTGTAACTAGTTGATGGCGATTATACCAACGTATAATATATTATTGCTTTATAAATATGAATGCGACTTATTCGTGGAAAATGAAAGCTAGAACAGGGGGAATTAGAAGAAAATTATCGAAAGAGCACCAATGAATTATGAAGATGAAGACTAAGGGGAGAGCTTGTAGACTTTTAAAAATAAAAAAACAGCTTATAGCTGCATACAGTTCACATGTGTAATTTTATTCAGCTTTTTGCTGATTAACAGTACACTAGTGAACTATTAGACAGCCTTTTGCAGCATATAAGAGTTTTAACTATTCACGTCGCTGTTTAACATGAATCCACCATTGTATTTGTATAACCTATAAATATGCTGATACATTTTTCAACTTTTATGATGTTTTGTGTATGAGTTAGGAATGTATTGCATTAGTTTTTACTTCCTGAAAACATAATAATAACTTTTTATCTTATAATTCTTTTCAAAGCACTAAAAATTGTTTATTCAAGTTTTCATCACGGCTTATTTTTATCACAAAACTAATTAAAAACAGAATATTTTCGTGGCGCATTAAAATTTTCTTAGACAATATATATGTATAATGTCAGTGAAATTACATTCCCAATCATTTTTCTTTTATTAATATGTAAAACAATGTCAACCAGGGAATATGAATATTATCCACGTATAATTTACTTCACGAAACATAAGTGTTCAATTGGCAGCTAGCTAGCTATATTTGCTTCTATATGTTTGCTACATCAAATATGTTCTCTTTTACATTGGCCGCAAGCAGCCTTTCCCGGTTTAAAACGACCCATTACTGAATAAAGAATAACTTGTGATCTCTTAGTCAGTCGATATTCAGCGCATAGTACTGTCGTTACCCTTTATAACACTGTTAAATTCCACCCAGAGTATTTTCTTTTTGTATATGTACTTATAATAATTCTGTTTCAGATGACACTGACCCCTTAGCAATAGTAGCGTTACTGGACAGGTTCCAGGAAGTGATATCGAAGTATACACAAGACGAAGACAACACTGAACCGTTGCCAAGGTAACTAAACAAACACTACTTTTTATTCAATACTAGAGGTCGCCCGCAGCTTCACCCGCGTGGACGCCGTTTATCGCGTATTCCTTGTTTTTTAGGATAAAAGTAGCATATGTCCTTCTCCAGGTTCCAGACTGTCTCTGTACTAAGTTTGATCAAAATTGGAACAGTAGTTTAGTCGTGATGAGGTAACAAACATACAGACGAGAGTTACTTTCTCATTAATGTGTACAGAAAAATACTTTACTTCTCTTCAATCGTTAAATATGTTTTTCTATGGTATACATACATATACTCATGCCTTTAAACCCTAAAGGGGTAAGCAGAGGTGTTCTATTACAGGAGTTTGTACACCCACGTTTCGCCTCTGGTATTAAGTCCCATGTAATAATTGACGAACCTGTTGCCATTTTTCGGACACAATTACGACTTTACTTCACACTTTGCTACACAGCTCCTAAGCAGCTACGTGAACTTAAGGCTGAATAATTTGTGCCCATTTAAGAGTTATAAAAGCTGTACAAGGTCCTATACAGCCCTTATGCAGCTTTTTTTATTCAGCTTTAAGCGTAATGGGAATCCGTTATTCGGCTGATAAGCAGCCTCGTGTGCTACTTGGGCGACGACGATATTACCGTCCTACAGGAGGCGAGTAAATCGACCAGCACACTACACAGCGTCCGTCGCCGCCCGGCACATCTTCCTCGCCGACGAGGACTATCGCGACGTCCCACCGCCGCTGTCCCCGATCCACCGTGCTCACCCGCCGCAGCCGCGGAGCTGGTCGTCTTTTCTGACTCCGCAATCACACCGTTGATTCGGCCCTCATCAAGCTGTCCCCTCCCAGTCCTCTCGCAAGCAACGTCCTAAGCCGAGGTCCGAGTCTCATTAGGGATCGCCCTTAGTGCTGTTGTTGCTAGCTAATTATGATGTTAGCAGTAAGAATTTTACTCTAGTCCCCATTGGTTGGAGACCCTTCAGGTCTCGCCAATAACTGCCCGGTTACGTAGAAACGGTCCGCAAGACCATCTACAAGTAGTCGAAAAAAAAAAAAGCAACCTTTGGGCAGTAGCCCACCAGACATAAGACCCGCCTGGTAGGAGGATCCTCCCGCCTCGTTGGAGGAACCCCGTACCTCGTACGCTCGTCGCTCGTTCCCCCACAGATCTGCAAACCTGTATGTACCCTTACCTTATCCAGAAGCAAGGCGATGCTTTCTTCTACTTGTTGCTTGAACGCTTCTATTTTCTTCAACATGTTGTGGCAAATGGTGCATATGAACATTTTCTTTAAATCAAGCTGGAAAACCGACAGAGAATAAAATAAATACACATCACATGGTTGTATGGAAGAAATCGCTTTAAACGTTATGACTTGTTCGAACACGTTAAACGATTTATGCAGTAGAACTAGCACCGCCGCGAACTAGTCGCGGCGGTCGGCGGTGACCTCTCGCTTCCGGCCGTGGTTCTGTCCATTGTCGGGAGCGAGGGTGCATGGGAAGTCATCGCCTCCTTTTGCGAGGGGGTGATGACGACCAAGGAGGAAGCGAAGAGGGAGAGGGAGCGGTGTGGTCTTCTCCCTTCCTGCGCTAGACGCACTGGGCGCCGGATGGCACGCGTACGCGATGACCTCCAGCCACCCTAGTGTGTGGCCTGCGGGCGGCGGGTTAGGGGAACCGCCGCCCGACCAGTAACAGGCCCGAGAAGGCGGCGCGCAGTGTTCCGTGCGCGCTTCTCAGGAGGACAGAGGAGAGGTCCGCCGAGGGTTGGCGGACCGGGACCTGCCGGGGTTGCGGTGCATGCTGACGCGAATCCCGCGACCCCGGCCGAACGGTCAGGAGGAGGAACACCGTTGGTTTTTAGCAGGTAAGAGTTCGGCAGACCCCCTCGCCTTCCGTGGGCGAGGGACATCCATGAGGATATTCCAACGAAAAATAAAGTCCTAGCACGTATGTTTGACGTATAGTGGTACCGATTCTGTTAAACCCAGTATCACTTTGCCCGACCTGGGGATCGAACCCAGGACCCTTTGCTCGGCAGTCGCGCTTGGGACCACTAGACCAACAAGGCAGTCAATTATAATGGAAACTATAACACGTTTGGTACAGTGGCTGAGCGATCGGTTTCTGCGCTAAGGGTCGTGGGTTCGATTCCCGCACGGAACAAATATTTGTATGGCCTACAGATAGTTGTTCCGGGTCTGGATGTTTGTGCGTGTGAAGATTTGTGTCTGTAAACGCACCCACGATACAGGAGAAATCATAGTGTGGGCAAAGTTAATATTAGAAAGAAAAAAACAACTTTCATAATATTAGATATGTATGTGTGGTAGGTATGTAACATTATTATAAACATTTCTAAATTATTAAAAATATACTAAATTCCTAATTCTTTTTGTGGCGTACATGCTATCTACGACTAGCTTCATTAAACTTGGGCCCCAATTTCAAAAATTGACTGAGGCCTCAAATTTTTATCACGCAAATACTCTTCACGCCTTCGTCAAGGGGTAGGCAGGGCACTCCCGTGACTGTATTCGATACTATGTAATGCACAATTCCAAACTCCGGCAGACACTCTTGGTAGGTACCACTAGACACTAGACGAATAAGGTAGGTATCTCGTCAAAATCATAATATTTTTTTGTAAGGTGTACTTCGATAATGGACATAAAAAATGCCAGTACATATTTACATTGTTATAAAAAAAAGTTTTACTAAAAATATTCTCTGGAGTTAGCCATCTTGAAGCTTTACGATGCCAATTCGAAATGTCATTTCTATACATACGGATTCATCACTTAAAATAGCTCATATCAACTGAACTTCTGATGCAACAAGTTGAGGAGGATATAATAAAAACATAATAATAGTAACTCACCTTAAATTTTAAGTTATTTTCCAAAAAGGTCGTATGTTTACAGCCATTGATATTGACCAAAACAGCATTTTGAGAGGTGCAACATACACAAACTTTATTCATTTCGGTATCGTTTTGTTCAAAGACATACTCTTGCAAGTTGAGATGCAAAAATGATGTCATTTTAATGTTTATTTACGAAATATAATTTCGGAAACCAATTCTCGACAAACATTGCATAGTAGTATAATAACAATAAACGTTTCTTTTTACTCTCGCTTGCACTGAAAGAAAAGTTTATTTATTAATTAATTTTGTAAAGAAAATGACCGTTTTTTTTAGCTATTTAATCCTTATAAATTAAAACAATGAAATGTTTAAAAACATCTGTTATAAAAATCTTGAAGAAATTACCGATTATGACCGTGAGTGTAATGAAATGTCTGAATTTGCTACGTTTAGATCATGCTCCTGATGAAATAGTTATTTTTACTATATTATTCATATCCCCTAACTATGATATTTACGTTAAATTTCAGCACCAAATTATACAAAATTAACATTATTTTCTATAATCGACTAAGTTTAAATCTATTCGTCTGTGTGTAATTTAATATTGAGGTTGTAACATAACTAGTAAACAAATAATAAAACGCATTTGACATTTATGCCATAATGGCCGTAGTGTACCCTTTCGCGCAAAACAATTTATTTTTTATTATTTATTTACGATTTCTGAATGAAATATGACTTGATAATTGTTTACTTATTAAATTAATTAAAATGGATTGCGAAGACAATATTTTATGCTGCGGCTGCCTCAGCTCAGGCCGGAGAATGCTACTATTAGTTGAATATTGGAAGAAGCAATCTTTTTTGCAGATTATCAGCGAAATACCTGTAAGTTTATATTATTTTAATATTATTTATGATCAAAATGTATTGCACTGTTGTTATGTACTCCTAACTTCTGTAACAAACTGTTATTTATCCGTATAACGATTTAATTTCGTTCATCAAGATTCGCTCAGTAAAAAAAAGAAAGAAAGGAACTGCCTCGTAGGTTTAGTAGTCACAAGCGCGACTGCTGAGCATGGGGTCCTGGGTTCGATCCTCAGATCGGGCAAAGTGCTATTGGGTTTTTCCATTAGGAATTTCTCAGCAGCAGCCCGGAGTCTGGATTTGTGCCCGGTTAATGACAATAGGCTCGCCCCCTATTACATGGGACTTAAACATAACTGGCGAAACGAGGGTGTACTAAAAGCACCTCTGCCGAAACCTTTGGGGAATTTTTAAGCAAGTGATAATTATACAATACACACATGAATCCGAAAACTTGACTCCGAAGACTTGGCACTCCGACGGTCACACCACTAGGCTATCACTGCTGTTGTTCAAAAGGTTACATAATGTTATTCTGTTATTCAGATGTCACAAGCAGACATGCCGGTGTGGTTGTGTTGGGAATGCAACGCACAGATAGAACTCTACACAAAATTTAAGCAGAAAGTTAAAACATCATATTGTCTTTTTAATGAATACATTACACAGGTAAGGAATATAAGTCTGCCATCCTTTAATTAGAAAGAACAATGCCTCATTAGTGCGTTGCGTCGTCGCAACGGATCAACGCATTGTATGCCACATCTACGTTGCGACGACGCACGACGTCGCAGCGCAAGAGGACGACGCACGCACCTCAGTCAGTCTCGTTTGCCTCTCTAGTAGTGGAACACTGTCCGTCGTCGCACCGGAGCTCCGACAGCGCAGCGCATCACCCTCCCCCCGCTTCGTCTCTCGTCCGCCCCTCTAGCAGTGGAACATTGTCCGTCGTCGCACCGGAGCTCTGACAGCGCAGCGCATCATCCTCCCCCCGCTTCGCCTCTCGTCCGCCGATCCGTTGAAAGGTCGCGTGCGACGACGCAACGCTTTAATGTGGCATGTCATTTAAAATATATGGAAACGCAACGCAACGCACTAATGAGGCAGAGCTCAAAACCGTTAACCCTCAAATGATCAATTTTTACTTTTTAATGCAAAGTGATAGAGTTCAAAATTCTCTATCTTTCTGTCTGAGAAACATTTTTACAATATAAATAGTTTCAGAGATATGAAAATTATGTAGGCTGTTAAGTCGCTTAATTTATGATGATTCCATCACTTGAAAGCGTCTAGCACACACTTCTTCGCTTAATGTACGTTAAAATACCTTAACTGCCCTTTTTTTTTTTTTATCGTGGGGAAATCCTCATGGACTATCCCCCGTCTGGGGAAGACGGGGGGGTGTGCCGGACTCTTACCGGCTAAAACCACCACGGTGTCCCTCCTTCTGACCTAAGGCCGGGGTCGCGGGATTCGATATTGCATGCACCGCAACCCCGGCAGGTCTTGGTCCACCAATTGCTGGTGGACCTCTCCACTGTAGGGCCCCACCCCACGACCTCCTGAGAGGCGCGGGGGGCACCCCACATCACCGGCGCACCAGAACACATGGTACGCCGTGACCACCCCGGGGACCAAACAAGTACATGGGCGCCAGACTACCCCGTGTCTGGGCACCCCTGGTCCCCCTGCGACGGGTCAGGTTAGTGGCCCCTAACTAAACACCGACACTCCTCTCCCCCTGCGGCCCCACCGCGTCTGCCATCTGACGGTGGCGGCCCCGTCAGGCCGCGGAAGGTAGGGAGAACGGCGCACCGTAATACCGGCACTCCTCTCCCGCCGCGGCCTCCACCCTTCAGCCGCAATGCCTCACATAAGACATCGCGGCCCTCCTCAGTTGCGATGTCGCCCTGGCGACACCGCAACTGAGGAGGGACCTTAACTGCCCTGAGTGAAGATTATTTTCTGTGTTCAACTATCATTAACCTAAGTGTCATAGTTTTTAAGAAACAACAATTCTTAGGTCGGTGCGGAAATCAAACCCACGACCCGTAGCGCGGAAGCCGGTCGCTCAGCCACTGCACCAAAGGCATTTAAGGCACTCTGGACAGGAATTCCTCCATTTTGATGTGGTAACCATACCCATAACCCATACATATAAATGTTTCAGAACACAAACCCACCCAAGCTTCAAGCTAAACCAAGACTAACAACTCACATACTACACAACTTTTTCCTCAACAACAACAACTCAGAAACAACAACATTCCAAATAGTAACAACAGAAAACGAACTACTCAAGTCGCCAGAAGTACCTATCAAAGAAGAATACGAACCTACCTTTGCCGACACGCACTCCGAAGACGAAAAACTCATCAACATACCAAAAAAAAAGATTTTAAATGGAAAAGTTAAAAAGAAAAAACGAAAAAGAAAAGAAATTGAGTTGTATAGAGAAATAGAGTTGAGTAGAGAAGGATTGGAAGAAGAAAGAAAGATGGCTGCGTTGAGAGAAGATTATGTAAATGCTATGTTTAGATGTGAGAGATGTATTCTGTCTTTTCCTAACGCAGAAGATTTGAAGGACCATATTAGTATAAAACATGAATTGGTAAGTGTAAAAATAATCTATCTTCTTTACACAGTATAAAACAAAGTCGCTCCCGCTGTCTGTACGCTTAGATCTATTAAACTACGCAACGGATTTTCAGTTTTCAGCAAAAGATAGAATGATTCAAGAGGAAGATTTATATGTCCCACATTAGTATCTAAATGGCACCCGTGCGAAGCCGGGACGGATCGCTAGTTATAATATAATTTCAACCTTCAATCCTCAAATCCTGATAGTGTTGGGGTACTACAAGGTGGTCGTCTGGCGCCCATGTGCTCGTGGTGTCCCCGGGGTGGTCACGACGTGCCATGCGTTCTGGTGCGCCGGTGATTGGTCCACTAATAGTTGGTGGACCAACACCTGCCGGGGTTGCGGTGCACGCTTACGCAAATCCCGCTACCCCGGCCGACAGTCGGAAGGAGGAACACCGTGGGTTTTTTAGCCGTTAAGAGTCTGGCAGAACCCCTCTCCTTCACCGGGCGAGGGACAACCATGAGGATTTCCCACGATAAAAAAGGGGTACTACAAGATAAAATTGTTCGACTTAAAAAATAATAAGGGTTTCTATCTTTCCACAACTCTCTACCGATTGCTTTTTGCAATCAATCCCTCAAAAAGACATCCAAATCTGCGCGCCAGCGTTTCTTCACCCTGCTTCAGCGACGAAGATCTTCACGCAAAGGCTTATTGTTCTACCTAGCTTTTTCCCAACTATGTTGGGCTCAGCTTCCAGTCTAACCAGATGCGAATAACCAGTATTTTACACGTAGCGACTGCCATCAGACCTCCGCAACCCAGTTACTGGGCAATGCCGATATCCTAAGAGAACGTGGGTACGTGCTACTACGTGACCCATTCAGGAGGGGGGTTGCCTTCAAAATATCACGCTTGGTCACAGGGGCACTTGATCATATACTACGGGTGGTCACCGAGGGGGGAGGGGGGTAAAAAATTGTCAAAATGGGTCACGTATTATGGGTACGTTCCCTAAGGTTAGACCGGTTGTCAGACTTTCGAGCTTTTGACTTCCCGTAACGACTGTCATAGGTATTCGTATGACACCCGGGACCGACTGTTTAACGTGCTCTCCGAGGCACGCAAAAGCTTATTATAGCTTAAAAAATCAATTTAAAAAATTATTTATTTCCAGAACTCATCAAACTTCAAATGTGTTATATGCGAGTGTTCGTTCGCGTCTGAAGTGTCATACAACTATCATACAAACAAACATACACGTCGCTATGAATGCGGCGCGTGCGCACAGCGGTGTGTCAGTAAGAGAGCGGTCGTCAAGCATTATGAGACGGTGCATTATCATGGGTGAGTACCAACAAAGATGGACAAAACAGACAGTCACATGGTGATCCTCGACGAGGCGGGAGGATCCTCCAACGAGGCGGGTCTTATGCCTGGCGGACTACTACCCAACGGTAGTTTTCAATTTTCTTTTTTTTTCTATTCGACTGCTCGTAGATGGTCTTGTGGACCGTTTCTACGTAACTGGGCAGTTATTGGCGAGATCTGAAGGGTCTCCAACCAATGGGGACGAGAATAAAATACTTAACCTTTATTTTTTTTACGTGGGGAAATTCTCATGGACTATCCCCCGTCTGGGGAAGACGGGGGGGTGTGCGGGACTCTTACCGGCTAAACCACCACGGTGTTCCATCTCACACTTGCGCCGGGCGTCGCGGGAATCTACAATACTTCCGCAACACCTGGTTAGTGCCGGCCCGCCTCTGCAGGCCTCCTCAAGGTAGCGGGGGGAGTGAGATGTTTGACAACCCCGCGACGTCTAATAGGTGTGCGCGTGGAACACCTCGCGCCGCCGTCTCGGTCCGGATGTATGGGGGGTGACGGACTTCCCCAAGTCCATGGGTAAAATACTTAACCTAAGCTAACTACTACTACTACTAACATCATGACTACTAACTCGATCACGCCTGTATTCCCCGAAGGGTGGTTCAGAGGTATATATAACACCCTCATTCCGCCGTTATGTTTAAGTCCCATGTTATAGGGGGCGAGCCTATTGCCATCAACCGGGCACAAATCCAATCTCCGGGCTGCTACTGTGGAATTTCACACAGGAAAATCCAATAACGCTGCCCGACTCCGGTATCGAACCCAGGACCTCACGATCAGCTGTTGCGCTTGCCACCACTAGACTAACGAGGTAGTTACTACATACATAATTAGCCCATTACTGTCTCACTGCTGGGCAATGGCCTCTTCTCGAAGTGAGAAGGGTTTACACCTTAGTCCACCACGCTGGCCTGGTGCGGGTTGGCAGACTACACACACCAACGAGAACTTTATGCAGCCCTCTCAGGTGTGCAGGTTTCCTCACGATGTTTTCCCTTCACCGTTAACGCAAGTGATAACCAAATTCTGATCCGCGCATGAATTCGAAAAGTCAGAGGTACGGGCCGGGATCGAACTCAGACCCTCCTGTGTGGAAGGCAAGGGTTCAACCGCTAAGCTATTACTGCTATCAGTTACTAAGTACTGATATTTTGTTCACAGTCCGTCGGTAGAAATTGATGTACAAAGACATCTTCAAAATGGAGACGTCAAAGACGACGCGGAATGCACCGAAGCTAATAGGTAGGTACATACTTGCGAGGAGGGGCTCGTGGTTCACAACCGAGCGGATCATACGATTTGCGAAGTTAAGCTGCGTTTGCCACGGTCTGTCTGTGGATGGGTCATCATCATCATCTCCCTGCCCTTATCCCACACTAGATGGGGTCTGCACAACATGTATTTCGTAATTCCATGTTGTTAGAGGTTTTGGCTTATTGTTTTATGACCGGCCGCCTGCCTGACGTCAACCCTCCTTGGGAATACTCGTTGCGCTGTCGCGCGGGTGACCCACTGTGCTTGCTGATATTATGCACTGGGTCCCAAAATGATATGCTTGTCAATCTTATTGCCGACAACTAAGCAGACTATGTTCTTCTTGGTGGAGTATACTTGAAATTCCTCGACCCACTCGTGGGATGTGTGTGGATGGGTGACCGTTCGTTAAACATCTTGATCCCTCCTTGCCTCAGAGACCACGTTAAAAAGTCGGTCCCGAGTGTCATACGAATACCTACGATAGTCTTTACGGGAAGTCAGAACCCCGAAAGTGTGACAACCGGTCTAAACTTAAGATATCGGCATTGCCCAGTAACTGGGTTGCGGAGGTCTGATGGCAGTCGCTCCGTGTAAAATACTGGTATTCAGCCGCATCTAGTTAGACTGGAAGCTGACCCCACATACCTAGATGGGAAAAGGCTAGGAAGAACGACCTTGCGAGGCTCAGGAGAGACTGTCTCCCTAAGGATGTGGCCCTAACAAGCATTGCACAGGGGGGGGATCTCCAAGGTTGGCAACTCATCAGCAATCCTTTTAGTGTCATAGGTGTAAACACTGTGGGTTGGAGGTACTCTAAAGCTTTTAACGAAAGAACGCTCTAAGCAACTATTCGCACGCTCATGCGCTGTTTGCATCAAGCGAGCGAGCATTCTTAGGTCCGTATTACAGAACATTCCTCAAGTCCAGTTTGATCTGTAATCAGTTGATCACTGTTTAAATATAGAATCAGTACTTGAGGAACGGTCTTGTACCAGAATGGCAATCAATCTATACTCAGATGAAACGAGACTCAAATCGAGCCAATCGATTGTTTGATTACAGATCAAATCTCTGCTTGGGGTCGAATCTACGAACTGAGTAATGATCCAGAATAAAGCCAAACTCAGCTGAACTATGATCAATGAATCTATGCTTGAGGAACGTTCTAAAATTAAAAGTCGACTCAAAACTAGTTTTAAACAGAGATTAATGCTTGAGTTTCGTTCTGTAATACGGACCTCAGAGCATGCTTAGAACATTCCATAGAATCTCCGCAAACAAGATAGAACAACGAAAGAATGCTCTGTCTCTGTTTACACCAAAAGAATTTGATGGAGTGGGGTTAGAATGAGCATTCGCTCGTTTGGTCTAAATCCACCTGAACACATATCCTAAAATCAGAACTGACAGACCTTTTTGCAAAGTAAACCCCCTTTTTTGCGACCCCGGCGACTGGGTTCCTAACCTATTACATAAAAAAATGCTATAGTACTGTAGGGGAACGAGGTAGTGTTCCTCCAACGAATAGGGAGGAGCCTCCTACCAGGCGAGTCTTCTGCCCAACGGTTGATGTTGGGAACTTGTATATATACTAACTCCGTGTCAGATCTTGATACCGCGATGCAGGATTTGTGACATTTCGTCTGACAGCTGTCATTAATGTCGCTGTAGTCTGTTAGACATTCGTCGTGCTGCGTAGTTCGTATGTGGTGTGATAGATGCCGCCACAGTACCAAGCGATTGGCTCCAAAATTCTTTTGTTTTTTTTTTGTAGTATAAAGCAGTCGTCAGCGACTTTTGCCTGCGAGTTTTGCAACAAGAGTTTTAGATGGAAAGCCTCTTTGAGAAAGCATGTTGAAACGCACAGAATAGAGACTGGTCAGAAAAGGAAACCATACTGCGAGCCGTGCAGGTTAGAAATCATAATATTACGGATGATTTCCACCAAACGGCTCACATCGCATCGGATCGGAACGGATTTAACAATCTTTAAACGATATTAAATCGTGTACACAGTATTTAGAGTTTATATTACCGCACCGCGCACAGCAGCTTGACCGCGGGCGTCTTCCGCGACACGCGATCGTAGCCGGAAGTATGCTGCGGGGCGCGTGAGGCTCCGTTCGCCTGTCGTCGTATCCGATCGGAGCCTTCCAGCTGTCAACACGGTAGGAATGAAACTATTTGACTAGGCGCAGAAATGCATACGTTCGCAAGCGACGGTACGGAGCCGATCGTATGCGTCGACATCCTGCCGGACGGGATCGGCTGTCGCCGCATTCGTTCGTATCCTTTCCGATCCGATGTGATGCGAGCCGTTTGGTGGAAATCATCCATTACTGACGTTTAAAAATATTTGATAAATGTGTTGTCAAAATGTTATTGGGTTTTTCCGTGTGGAATTCCTCAGTAGCAGCCCTGAGTTTGGATCTGTGCCCGGTTGATGGCAATAGGCTCGCCCCCTATTACATGGGACTTAAACATAACGGCGAAATGAGGGTGTTACTATACACCTCGGCCCAATCCTTCGGGGAATACAGGCGTGATGTTATGATATTAATTGCACCATAATTATTGGGCACGACTTTTTTTTCAAAATACATTTTTTTATTTTTCGTGTCATTAATGTATAACATAACATCACGCCTTACATTCCCCGAAGGGTTCGGCAGAGATGTTTTAGTACACCCTCGTTTCGCCAGTTATGTTTAAGTCCCATGTAATAGGGGGCGAGCCTATTGCCATTAACCGGACACAAATCCAGACTCCAGGCTGCTACTGAGAAATTCCTAGTGGAAAAATCCAATATCACTTTACCCGACCTGGGGATCGAACCCAGGACCCCAGGCTCAGCAGTCGCGCTTGCGATCATTAGACCAACAAGTTAATTCATAAATCCTCGCTAAATCTGGACTCATGTCATGAGCAGTCGGTGCAGTACAATTAAACTGAATACTCAAGGTCATTTAGCCATAAAGCATAACCCAGCCTTTGCTGTCACGTAGTCTGGTCTTTCTTTTTCGTGTGGTTAGTGACTAACCTGGTGTCACAGTTTATGCCGCCCATGGGCCTCTGACTTGTCTTCAGATGCCGTCGAGAAATATCTCTCAGGCATGCCGGTTTCCTCACGATGTTTCCCTTCACCGTTTTTAAGCAAGTGATAATTATACAATACGCACATGAATCCGTAAAGTCAGAGGTGCGTGCCTTGTGTTCGGACTCGAGACCTATGACTTGGTAGTCCGACGGTCACACCACTAGGCTATCACTGGTGTCGATTCTGTTGAGCACTTTGACAGGATTAAACTAAACTAAGGGTGTTTGTCTCTTTCTGTTTCAATAGAAAAAGAAAGTGACAGTTGCGTTTAGTCTGGTTTAGTATTGTCAAAATGTGCTATAGAATCGACACCACTGCTTACGCAGTCTGGTGAAAAAAAAACATGTTTAATTTTTATGTTCGCAGGTTATCGTTCACAAATACATCGAATCTCCAGAAACATGTAAAAACTAGTTCAAAACATCAAATACAATTAAAACTTAGGTAAGTGCAAAAGCAACTGTTTCTTCAACCGCCAGGCTATCACTACTCATCTCTTTTTATATTTTACTAGCGGCCTGTCCCGGCTTCGCACGGGTGGACATTTTTCCCGTTTTTGCAACATTTTTCATTTATGCTCCGCTCCTATTGGTCGTAGCGTGATGTTATATAGCCTATAACCTTCCTCGATAAATGGACTATCCAACACAAAAATAATTTTTCAATTCCAACCAGTAGTTCCTGAGATTAGCACGTTCAAACAAACAAACTCTTCAGCTTTATAATATTACTATACATTTAGTTCACTAATTTCTCTTCTTCAGGAAACTGACAGAATCTTTACCAGAAGACTCTTCAAACCCAGAGAAGCATCAACAAAGGATAGAACAGATCAAATGTTCAGTGAACAGCGCTAAGGAGAAGTTCCCTTGTCCACAATGTGATAAGAAGTTTCAGTGGAGAGGAAATCTGTTGAGACATCTTAATAGTCATGTCGCTAGGTAAGACTTAAGAATGATTTCCACCAAACGGCTCGCATCGCATCGTATCGGAACGGATTTTACAATCTTTGAACGATATTAAATCGTGTACACGGTATTTAAAGTGTATATTACCGCACCGCGCACAGCAGCTTGACCGCGGGCGTCTTCCGCGACACGCGATCGTAGCCGAAAGTATGCTGCGGGGCGCGTGAGGCTCCGTTCGCCTGTCGTCGTATCCGATCGGATCCGTTCGGCTGACAACACGTTAGGAATGAAACTATTTGACTAGGCGCAGAAATGCATACGTTCGCAAGCGACGGTACGGAGCCGATCGTATGCGTCGACATCCTGCCGGACGCGATCGGCTGTCGCCGCATCCGTTCGTATCCTTTCCGATCCGAAGCGATGCGAGCCGTTTGGTGATCCTTTACTTTATTCAACTATTTAATAGTTATGTCGCTAGGTAGGTAAGACTTATTTTAATCAATTGTATTATACCTCATTATCTTACAACTTACCTTATCACCTTATCCTATTATTTATAAATGTAATAAACTAGCGGCCCGTCGCGGCTTCGCACGGGTGGACATGTTTCCCGTTTTTGCAACATTTTTCATTTATGCTCCGCTCCTATTGGTCGTAGCGTGATGTTATACAGGGTGTAAACGAAATCATGTAATTCCTTCAAACCTCGTGATGTAATGCTGACATAGATTACCCATGCAAGGGATACCTTTGGATTCAATAAAAAAAAATTACAAGATGTAAACATTTTGTTCTTAACGCGAGGCATTTTAGCGTCCCAAGTTAAATGACCGCGCGGCAAGCGATAGTTGCGCTATTCGCACAAGGCGCTAAAATGGTTCACGTTAAGAACACATGTTTATTTTTTGTAATATTTTTTTTATTGAGACCCAAAGTATATCTTCCTCTTAGCCTTTTCCCAATTATCTTGGGGTCAGCTTCCAGTCTAACCAGATGCGGCTGAAGAGAAGCTGAGACCCAAAGTATATCATGCTGGGTTAATCTATGTCAGCAGTACATCACACGGTTTGAAGGAGTTACATGATTTCGTTTACACCCTGTATAGCCTATAACCTTCCTCGATAAATGTACCATCCAACACGAAAATAATTGTTCAATTCCAACCAGTTTCAGTTCAATTCCTAAGATTAGCGTGTTCAAACAAACAAACTAACAAACTGTTCAGCTTTATAATATTAGTAGGTTAATAAAAATAAGTAATCGGTCGTTAATTGGATCTCGTTTTTGTTTGCATCGATATGTTCAGTTAAACGTACTGAACACTGTAAAAAAGTATGTCCAGGTATTTTGGTTGGACCTTGTATACAGCAGATTACTAATTGGTATTTTTTATTTATTTCTAGGGCCAATGGCGAGCTAGTCTGTGAACCTTGCAACCGTACATTCTCATCTATAGCTACTTACAAACAACATATGAAGATTAGCAGGAAACATGTCTCTGAAAATGATTTCAAGTAAGTACCTGCTTACAATGGACGATCTAACCTTTGGACACAAAACAGATAGGTACAGAAGTCAATCACATGTATGTACTTCACTTTTCATACCTGCGCTCGGCGGTCACTCTATCTATATATCTATTTCTCTCAAGCGCATGGCACTCGCGCTCGCACTCTTTATTTTTTTTTATTTGTTACTAGGCCTGCGTTTGGCCGCCATCTCGCCTGATGTTAAGCGATGATGCGGTCTACGATGGCGCACGCTTGCCCAAAAGAAACCGATTCACTCGTGACTTGAAGACACCCAGATTGTAACTGTCGGGGAACACCCACTCGGGCAGCGCATTCCACTGTTTGGCGGTTTTCACAATGAAAGTGGAATCAAAACGCTTCGTTCGGGTTTTTGGTATATCAACCATGAACCGATGGCGCTTTTTCGTGTTTCTGGCCGTCCGATAGAAAAAAGGGCAGGGGGGTATTAGATCATGCAGATCTGAAGCACACTCTCCGAAATGTGTCCGATAAAAAACCGATAGACTAGCAACTTTGCGCCGATGCTCAAGACTTTGGAGCTTGGTCTGAACAAGGGAGTCGTTGCTGATGAGCTTCTTGGCACGCTTCTCAATGGACTCCAACGCCTCAAGCTGGTATTTGGCTGAGCCATCCCAAAGGTGCGAGCAGTACTCCATGCACGAACGAACCTGGGCTTTATACAGTTGAAGCAACTGTTCCGACGTGAAGTACCGCCGCACCTTCGAGAGAACACCTAGCTTTTTAGCAGCCAATTGAGCTTTGGACTCAATATAGGAGCCAAAGTTGAGGGTCGACGTCAGAGTAACGCCCAAGACCTCAAGATGGTCAGTTATCGGTATAGACACATCTCGAAAAGTAGGAGCCAGCTGGAATGGCCTCCTTTTGGCAGAGAATAGACACGCCAGTGTCGCACTCACTCGCACTCTAGTCCCAAACAGTCCGAGATATCGTGTCCGTGAGCAGTGTCTACGTGTGCGTTGCTCGAGCGCACTTGTATGTAGATTGATTTCTGTACCTATCTGTTTTGTGCTTAGGATATCGGCATTGCCCAGTAACTGGGTTGCGGAGGTCTGATGGCAGTCGCTCCGTGTAAAATACTGGTATTCAGCCGCATCTGGTTATACTGGAAGCTGACCCAAACATAGTTGGGAAAAAGCTAGGCAGAACAATCTACGTACAATGGATAAGCAGCTAAAGATTAAGACCTTTTTTAACTTTTTAAGCGCGTAGCTAAATATCAATTGCCGTGCCCCTAGCGCGCGACTACGGATCGATAAAATAATACTTACAATAAATATATTAAGCTTTTTCAATACTTAGAGCTATGAAACAATTTTAAGTAATTGTTGTAAATCATATCTCTATTGAATAATCGTTTTAGTTGTACCACGCAGTTCATAGGACGAAAATAGAACAAAAAAACCATGCATGTTCTCTGTCGCAGAAATACGACACGCGCGGTAGGGGCACGGAAATATTTGTCGCAGAAATGCGACTCAAGCGGTTAAAAGGTTAACCGACTTCTAAAAAAAGGAGGAGGTTATCAATTCGGCTGTTTCTTTTTTAATGTTTTTTACCTCACTACACCGTCATTTACAAACCGATTTGCAGAATTATTTTTTGTATGAAAGAGTACTCTTACGAAGTGGTCCCATTTAAATTTGGTGATGATCTGATGAAGAACTTCGGAGATAGACAATGAAACTCCTCAATGACGAACAGTACGCATAATGTGATGATGTGATTATGTTACGAGCAGCGTCTTTAGTAGGTCCAACCATATTTCAATGAAGACCACTAAAATGTAAAAAATAAAAAAAAAACATTTTATCAAAAATAAAACCGACTTCAAAAAAACGAAAAAAAATAATTACCATTTTATAAAATTAACAGTTTCAGAAGTCGGTGCCTTCAATTTGGTTCAGCGTGGATCAGCACCGACTTCTGAAACTGTTAATTTTATAATATGGTAATTATTCTATTCTTTATTTCGTTTTTTTGAAGTCGGTTTTATTTTTTGTTAAAATGTTTACTTTTGAACGCGATTGACGGCTATAGATGTCAAACGAAAATGTGCTCATGCCGCCAACAATGTCAATAAGGTACCATGAATTTGTAGCGTCGCGTGGAGCGAAGAGCTGATATGTTTATAGTGTGACATTTAAAAGGTTAAAAATGGTGTATCTCTTAACTGTCGAAATATTGTAACACATGATTCATTTTTACATTCCATTGCATCACAAAGGAATCGCTTTTGATTTGAGGAGTGAGCACGGTGGATCATGGAAACCCAGCGTCAAGTACTTATTAATGCTTGACATTAATGCTGATCTGGACACCTTTTTGGTCCAGCCGTGAGACACATACCCAAAACATTTTTAATTTTTTTTATATCACACTTTTTATCTGTTGTGTCTCTTTGTGCTGTCCAAATAAATTCTTTATCTTTTTTTTCCTTTTGTTGGTACAGAATACCCCCGAGTTGGTCTCATAGGATTGAGTAGAGATTTTTTTGTTTGTAGGTATATGTGCAGTGATTGCGGCAAACGATTCGCCAATAAAACTCGTCTAAAGGACCACGTGGACTGGGAACATCTCAAAAACTATGTGCATACATGTTCTGTGTGTCAGAAGGTAATAGATATACGCCATTTATTGTACTGTGGTTGTCTGACAGCAGTCACTTTGTGTAAAATACTGGTATTCAGCCGCATCTGGTTAGACTGGAAGCTGACCCCAATATAGTTGGGAAAAGCTAGGCAGAACAACTGAATATTTTAATTGGGGTGTTTGAGTGTGTGCGCTATTCTTGTTACATATCGGGTGTAAAAATACCCTTAACGAAGCCGAGAGCCACGTATTCTTCCCACCATTACGAAGATTTTTTGGTATTGGGAACCGACTGGTTATGGAGATATTGAAGGTCAAAGTCACCATACTTTTGAACGTTTTTCACGAAAACTAAGTTTAAATGTTATTACTAAACATTCTTCTATACAAACATTACCAACATTTTCGAAATGTAGGCACAGTCTGCTGCGCGCGCGCTTACATTGCGCGCTACAATTAAAAGCTGTTTTTATACCCCAAAAATAAAAGTCGTTTCCCAGCAATTATTTTTGCTGTATGTTACATACACCCATATTCTAAGACGTTCCTCCACCTCGAGATTTTTCCTCAAATAAGGTAAGGAATCATCTGTCAAACTCAAGGTACCTCGGAACCTACCTTAAAGAAGGAAGTGTCAAAGTTCATAGGTAACAATAATTTATTTTGAAGACTTTATCGAATATGCTTACGATAATCCTTACAAGTATTTATCGCGGCGTTATTTGCGCGATGCAGATAATTCAAATTATGACGTAATGACTTCTCGAGGAACCTCGAAGTTCACTTTAAATTGCGACTAAGAAAACAATTTTGAAGGTGTTTTCGAGGCCGTTCTGAGTCGAGTAAGTTTTGGAGGAACGTCTTAGAATATGGGTGTTAGCTTTATGTACTATGCGTGCCAAATAAGAATAGGATCGCGCTTGCTACAACTTCAACCGTTAGCTGTCAAATTGGAACTGCCAGCAAAAAAATACTATGAAAATAAAAATGTAATATTTTTTTATTCATAGATTTCATTATTATTTACATTCATTTTTATAAAATGTTATTTATTGAATTCCATAAATAGATAATTTTGGATAATTTAATAATATTTGAAAACAGTATTCATTAAAGAAATGAACCAATATATATAGTTAACTTCACGAAATGCTACTGGTCACCCTAATATGTCGCCATAATAATAATATAATTACTGTGTAATTAATTTGGCGTAAAATTGATAAGAAATACCAAAAAAGTGAACAAAAATAATTAAACTGAATATAATTTCTTTATTTACTTTTTTGCACACCTTACACTTTGGTAATGAAGTTCACGAGTATTGCGGAACAAAATGGCGTCTTGACAGTGCTATTCTTATTTGGCACGCATAGTACAGTATGCGTAGACTTCGGCTTTGTGAAGGCTATTTTTACACCCATTATTGTATAAGTTGTATTTGTAGGTATTCAAAAGTCACACGTCTCTGTATCTTCACAAACAAGTGGTCCACAAGAAGGATAACGCTGAACATTTATGTGATCATTGTGGAAAGCCTTTTCCGGTAAGTATTGTTTCTCCACACCCAAACGAAATCATGTAATTCCTTCAAACCTCGTGATGTACTGCTGACATAGATTGACACTGCACGGGATACTTTTGGATTGAATAAAAAAAATTCAAGAAGTAAACATGAGTTTTTAACGTGAGGCATTTTAGGGCCTCAAGCGAAATGCGCGGTCTCACACGCCGCGCGGTCATTTAACTCGGAGCGTTAAAATGCCTCACGTTAAAAACACATGTTTACTTCTTGTGATTTTTTTTACTGAATCCAAAAGTATCCCGTGCAGGGTTATGTCCTGCGGGCGGCGGGTTAGGGGACGCCGCCCGACCAGTAACAGGCCCGAGAAGGCGGCGCGCTGTGTTCCGTGCGCGCCTCAGGGGCACGTGGGGCTCCACAGGGGGGAGGGGGGGGGGACCTGCCGGGGTTGCGGTGCATACTGACGCGAATCCCGCGACCCCGGCCGTACGGGCAGGAGGAGGAACACTGTGGGTTTTTAGCCGGTAAGAGTCCGACAGACCCCCTCGCCTTCCCCGGGAGAGGGACATCCAAGAGGATTTTCTAACGATAAAAAAAAAAGGTTTAATCTATGTCAGCAGTACATCACGAGGATTGAAGGAATTCAGTACATTTCGTTTCTCTAACTTAGTTCTTATCTATCACCGTCCTATTCTCGCGCTGTCTGTAAGTAAAAGATAGCAATTCTACTATTTTAATTTAGTTGCTGAACAAGAGAATAGGAACTATTCTTTGGTTTTAGTTAAAGGTTTATTTTTGTTTTTTTTTCCAGAATCAGGCAAAACTCCGCTGTCATATGTTAGCTCTTCACAGCGGTCAGTCGGCCTATAAATGTAGTACTTGTGGCGCCAGATTTAGTTGGTTATCATGTTTATCGAGACATAACAAGAAACTTCATCCCACACCTCCCAAGACACATCCCATCAGTCCGTAAGCGTCCACTGTTGGTCACAGCGCTCGCAGTGAACGTTCAGAGGGAGTTTCCAGTAATCACCAGACTTGGTAGACAGACTGGTGATTGCATAATCTGTATACAAGGTTAGTCGGAAAGGAGGCACTAAGCCGAAAGGGTGTTAAAGTACCTATAATAAGGGATAACTTTTGTTATACAACTTTCCCCAAAACTCGATAGTTTAAGAGAAATAGCTTTTCAAAGATTTCGTAAAAAATATGCTAAAATCTATCTGTCCATAGCTATGATCAACTGTTTTTACAATTTAGGTCATATTTGGAGTCACGGATTAGAAAATTAATTTTCTGAATTCATAACTAAAGCAGGTATGAGATTTCTTTTTTAAAAAACTAAAATAAAAATCTTTTTGCATACGAATATTAATTATCGAATTTTGAAATTTTAACACTTGCTTTAAAATAGTCATCAGTGATACTTTAAGTGGCCCGCGGCTTAGTACCCCCTTTCCGACTAACCTTGTAGATAGAGCGACCGCCAAACGTAGGTATGAAAAGTGAAGTACATACATTGTGATTGACTTCTGTACCTATCTGTTTTGTGGTAATAGGGTCCCGTTTGGTACCCTCTGGGTACGGAACTCTAAAAACTGTACAAATGGTGTGTCATATAAATATGATAAAATAATTATATTGTACTGTGTAATGAATATTGTAAATATTGTATTTTGATACAACGCATGTACGTATACAACTATGTAAGTAAAGTGAAGTGTGTTCAATCAAACTTTGTTTTTTATTTAGTTTAAGGTTACTGCTTATCACCCACACTTAAGAGGGAATGCGGTCGGCATTTAGTCCATACAAACGTATTCCTCAGTTTCCTCCTTGGATAATGTCACTAGAGCAAATATTTTTTACCATATGATATATAAGGTCTAACCAAAATACCTGGACAAACTTTTACACAGTGTTCAATACGTTTAAATAAACACATCTATGCAAAAAAAAACGAGATCCAAGTGTTTTTTTTCTAACTAAAAAATAATTACGTTTGAAATTGCCTGTACTCTTTAAGAATAAACTCATTTATTTTTTATGCATCGACCGCCGTCGGGGCGCGCGCTAATTCCGTGCCGTGTTTTTGTTGGAAAGGTTATGTGGATCGGACCATCCGATTGGAATGAAATGCAGAGCGTGGTTAATCAGACAGAATATTTATTACTCCACAGCTTTCTAATAATATTAGGTACATCAAGATTACACAAGTAATTACGGATTAGTCTTACTTAGATAAAAATATATACGGAGCGACGAACCCGGGTGACGTCTTCGTTAAGCGGAAACAGGAAGAGAGAGAGAGATCCTTTTTGGTCTAATACAATAGACATTTTTGACAGCAGTGAGTGTTCGTTCAGAAACCTAATATTTATAACAGTTTTACCTAAACAGCGAAGTGAAAAATGTAAAAAAAAAATCAAAAAAGTAAAATTAAATTTGAAAAATAATTTTTGGTTAGAAAAAAAAAACACTTGGATCTCGTTTTTTTTTGCTTAGATATGTTCAGTTACACGTATTGAATACTGTGTAAAAGTTTATCCAGGTATTTTGGTTGGACCTTATATATCTACCACCACTATGTCCCTGTTTTGTTTTTGTCAATAAATTAATCATTAAAAGAACTAGAAACTTTTAAATTTTATAAAAAATCGACCGGTTTTACCACCGTTTTCAGCCATCTGGCAAACAAATTTGACGAATATAAAAAATAAAAGAAAAACATACAGACATAATCAGTCTTTCTTAAATTATTACAGAAAAAAATATTAAAATCGGTCCAGATTTGAAGAAGGAAACAGAGAAATACGAAAGTACGATTTCGCTAATATTGCACAGGAGAAATCAGTCTGAGATGCAGGTGTCTCTTTCGCGCTCAATTGGAAAGGTTTGCGGGAGGGGTGGGATGGAGGACTCGCCGCCCGACCAGTAACAGGCCCGAGAAGGCGGCGCGCCGTGTTCCGTGCGCGCTTCTCAGGAGGACGTGGGGCCCCACAGGGGAGGGGGGGGGACCTGCCGGGGTTGCGGTGCATGCTCACGCGAATCCCGCGACCCTGGCCGTACGGTCAGGAGAAGGAACACCGTTGGTTTTTAGCCGGTAAGAGCCCGGCAGACCCTCTCGCCTTCCCCGGGCGAGGGACATCCATGAGGATTTTCCAAAGAGAAAAAAAAAAAAAAAAAAAAGGGGTGGGACGAAAATAGATCGCCTAAAAACCTATTATGGAAATATTGTGCAGCCCGCGTTTCCTCTTAATAGCGTGATAATTTGTACCCTATAACCTGACTCGCTCTTTAAGGATGTGGCTGCCAAATTTTAACTGGATCTGTCCAGTAGCATTGGCGTGTTGCTCAAACACACAAACAGAAAAATATTCTTAAAAATAATTTTTATGATTAAAGAAATTTATTTTCTCAAAAGAACTACAAATTCAAAGTCGCTAGATTTGCCGCCCCCTGGGTGTGCCGCCCGCGTGCGGTGCACGCGTTGCACGCCCGCTTACGGCGGCCCTGATTGATGGGTAGGTTAAGTGTAGCACGGCCTGCGGGTGGTAGGTTAGTTAGAAGACCTGCCGCCCGAACAGTAACAGGCCCGAGAAGACGGCGCGCAGTACCGTGCGCGCTTCTCAGGTGGATGTGGTGCAAGGCCCCACAGAGGAGAGGTCCGCCAGGGGCTGGCGGACCGGGACCTGCCGGGGTTGCCGTGCATGGTTTTGTGAATCCCGCGACTCCGGCCGAACGGTCAGTTGGAGGAACACTGTTGGTTTTCTGCCGGTCCGGCAGACCCCCTCGCCTTCCCCAGGCGAAGGACACCCATGAGGATTTTCCAAAGACAGAAAAAAAAAGGTTAACTATAGCACAATCATACACATTTTGTAACTATCCACGCTATTCGCCAATGCTTATTTTCCTCATTTTTCATAACCTCTTTCAGTTTTGTAGTGTGTTAACATAACTAACATCATCCTACAACTAAGGAATCAACAATTTCTCAAAATCCTGAATGTCATAGCTTGAACTATGCCCGCGTTTTCACACTGTGTGATAAGTGGATAGCGTGGATAGGATAGTGACAAAAAGTGTATGATTGTATTACACTTCACCTACCCATCAACTTGTTGCAAGGTTTGCTGTTCGTTATGTTACGTAGGTACTGTATGTATAGATTTCTATAGCAAACTAGCTGTGCTCTCGCGGCTGCCTGTGGCTGCTTTTTTTTCATAAACTTTTTCATCCCTTTTCACCCTGTAGGGGTTGATTTTCAAATAACCCTAAAACATAATATAATATACATAAGCTCCAACCAAAATACCTGGACAAACTTTTACACAGTGTTCAGTACGTTTAACTAAACATATCTGTGAAAAAAAACGAGATCCAAGTGTTTTTTTAAGGATCGTAGCATGTGGCGTTCTATAGTTTCTGCCTACCCCCATGGGAAAAAGCGTGAGATTATGTATGTGTATGTTAGTATTAAATTGTTATTAAGTAGTGCCCAATTGTGGTCTAGTTTTGATTTTAAAGTAGGTATAGGTGATAGCCCAGCGGTTGAACGCTTTCCTTCCATGCAGGAGGGTCTGAGTTCGATCCCGGCCCGTACCTCTAACTTTTCGAATTCATGTGCGGATCAGAATTTGATTATCACTTGCGTTAACGGTGAAGGAAAACATCGTGAGGAAACCTGCACACCTGAGAGGGCTCCATAAAGTTCTCGATGGTGTGTGTAGTCTGCCAACCCGCACCAGGCCAGCGTGGTGGACTAAGGCCTAAACCCTTTCCATTCTGAGAAATGGCCTGTGGACAGCAGTGGGTCAGTAATCGGCTAATTATGTTTTATACAGAAAAGTTTGAAATAAGAAGCAATTGAAAATGTCTATTAGTGAAGTCCAAACGCGAAAAATTAAAGCCAAAAAAAATAAAAATTATTTTATGAAATGTTAAATCTAATAAAAAAGCAATAAAGTTATTTCAATATAACATGTTTTTTATTGTTCAATTCGAATATTATAGTGCTTGTATCAAGGATATGAAATGGAACAAAAAAAGTTTAATAAAAATGAATCGTATTTTTCGTGAAAATATGAAAATAATCGTTCTGTTATCGTCAATTGTTCTCGGTAAGTACTAAATATGTAGGAATCTATCTGCCCATGCTGGCTCCAGTCCACAAATAGACCAACCCAACGTTGTATGACGTAAGAGGCGATAAAGAATGAGGACAGTACTTGACCTAGTAGCCTGCATTCATTATGCCTTTCTTTTATCTTTGGTAAATCCTCATGGATGTCCCTCGCCCGGGAAAGACGGGACGGACTCTTACCGGCTAAAAACCAACGGTGTTCTTACTCCTGACCGTTTGGTCGGGGTCACGGGATTCACAAAAGCATGCACCGCAACCCCGGCAGGTCCCGGTCCGCCAACCCTCGGCGGACTCCTCTGTGGGGCCTTGCCCCACTTCCTCCTGAGAAGTGCTCACGGAACACTGCACGCCGCCTTCTCGGGCATGTTACTGTTCGGGCGGCGGGTCCTCTAACTCGCCGCTCGCAGGCCACACACGGGTGCCTGGAAGTCATCACGTACGCGCGCCCTCCGGCGCCCGGTGCGTCAGGCCCGGGAAAGGAGAAGAGCACACCGCCCCCTCTCCCTCTCCGCTTCTCTTTGGGCGTTCGTTCTGCTTAGCCTTTTTCCAACTATGTTGAGGTCAGCTTCCTGTCTACGCAGACGCGGCTAAATACCACTATTTTACACGGAGCGACTGCCATCAGACCTCCGCAACCAAGTTACTGGGTAATGCCGATATCCTAAGGTTAGACCGATTGTCAGACATTTGGGCTACTGACTTCCCGTAACGACTGTCATAGGTATTCGTATGACACCCGGGACCGAAGGTTTAACTTTGCCCGACATGGGAATCGAAACCAGGACCTCACGATCACCAGTCGCGCTTCCCACCACTAGACCAACGAGGCATGTTATTGGGTTTTTCCGTGTGGAATTCCTCAGTAGCAGCCCAAAGTTTAGATTTGGGCCCGGTTGATGGCAATAGGCTCGCCCCCTTTTACATGGGACTTAAACATAACGGCGAAATGAGGGTGTCACTGTACACTCCGCCCAACCCTTCGGGGAATACAGGCGTGATACTATGTTATAATAATAATAAAACTACTTCAAGTAACAAAGATTCAATAAGTTAATAACAATACTAGGTACTTAATAACTATGTTTAATATAGTTGTAATATATACATACAGTATAATAATAACACTTAACCTGTACTGCACTGTCCTGTCTAGTATATGAATCCCTGCTACAAGCTCATTACCGAGGTAGAAAGCTTGCAGCAGCGGTTCACACACAAGCAGTCGAGCCTGCTCGCTATACAGCGCAGTACAACGTTGGGACTGGCCCGCACCCGGCGCACCAGGGAGGTGCATCTTTTTCGCATCGTAGCATAGTAACAATCATAGAATGATACGAATATAGAGGTGATGATACGAATACGGATATAGAGGGTGTCATACGAATACCTATGACAGTCGTTACGGGTAGTCAGAAGCCCGAAAGTCTGACAAACGGTTTAACCTTAGGATATCGGCATTGCCCAGTTACTGGGTTGCGGAGGTCTGATGGCAGTCGCTCCGTGTAAAATACTGGTATTCAGCCGCATCTGGTTAGACTGGAAGCTGACACCAAGATAATTGGGAAAAGGCTAAGAGTAAGAGAGCATAGTAACAATCGACGTGGGCTTCAGCAAACATTCCTGATGCGCTACAGAAACGGGACAGCCTCATTAACACCCGGAACGCGTTATTATATTGTATACTAGCTGTGTCCTTACGGCAGTGGAATTGTTTAATAGGCTACCACCAGATCTTAAATTGGTATCAATATATAGCCCTCACACTTTTAAAAATAAACTGAAAGCCTTCTTGTTGGAAAAATGCTTATATACAGTATCGGAATTCATGTCAGATTATAAATTATAGATATTTGATAATAATGGCAGTGAACAAACATTCAATGTATATAAGTTTTGACCACAAACAGTTTGTTATTAACTTGGACATTTGATAATTTGGAAGTTTGACATTATATTTTACATTAGGTATACTTGACATTATATTTGACATTGATTTGACATAAGATTTAATTATGTATTACTAATTAATTGGATCAACGTTTTACTTATTATTTCAATTGTATTTGGTTCTCAGTTTAATTCAATTTTTTTATGTAAATTTCAACACAATGTAAATTGTTATGAATAAAGAGTTTAGGGCTCCGCCCATAGCCTGTTACTCAGTGATAATGTAGCTTTCTAACGGCAAAATATTTTTTGAAATCGGTCCAGTAGTTTTTAAGTTTATTCGTTACATACCTACAAAAATACAAATCTTTCCTCTTTATAATATTAGTGTAGATTATGTTATATTAATATTATTTTGTCGAACAGCACATCTTATTAAATATATTTTTATAGTTTCAGCTGCATCTGTAGAACCACCGCCTAGAAGCGTAAATGTAGCATTAGAAACCTCCTTCCTATTCGAACCTAAAGACATAAAAGACAATATATCCGTCATAAACAATATCAAAGCATTTTTGGATAAACTGTACAGGGTTTTAGCAACCAATGACAAACCACCACCACCTGTTGAAATGAAACCCGCGAGAACGGGAGATGAGAGAAGAGTGAACTCATTTTTTGATATCATACAAGAATTCGGTCAGAATTTCATGAATTACACCGGCGAAAAGTTACAGGAAGCTGTGAAAGTTATGCATGTAGAAGTTAATAAAATAGTTGATAAGACAAAGTCGACGTACAAAGATGTTGTGCCCGATAGACAACTTAAAAGTAATGTCGAAGGGTCGAGGCACTGGAAACGAACTGACGCGAAGAAATTGCAGGAAAACTATAGAAGGGTAATGAATGAACATAAACCAATAATTATGTCGTTCGCGAGAAAGATGAACGATTATTATAGCGAAGATGATGTCAATAAACTATTCCACATACTCAGAAAATTTGACATATGTTTGGAAAATAAAATGGATGCAACCAAAGTCGTTCAGGAATTATTTCACTTCGGCATTTTGAATAAATATAGAAATTTAAATCAGACATCGAGAGATAATCTACTGAATGATTTGAAGGAGTTGTCAAAAACGATTATGAAAAATAAAAAGTTAAAATCTGAACATAATCTAAGTTCGAATAGGAAAGAGTTTGTCGATGATTCTACCATCGAGGCGACGACAGAAGATAGATTTAATGTAAGCGAGGACAAAACAGAGAGTAACAGCCATGAATTGCTTAATGAATTAGAGAGTATTATCGAGAAGGCACTAAAACGATCGGCGAAAAATAAAAAAGGTGTTAATAATGAAGTTGTCGTCGATAACGTTGAATTAATTGTACAGGTTCTTAAGAAACCAGAACGTTAACATAGTTTTAATTTTGTAATAAAAGATTTTAAAAAAATACGCATCGAATGTAGAACCTCCGCCTTCTTAAAGACCTTTAAAACGCCTTAACGGTTATAGACGTCAATCTAAAATGAACTCGGGCCGCCAATTACGTCAACAGCCGTCAAAAAATATACGATGAATTTGTAGCGTGGTGTGGGGGGATGTGCTATTCTTGTAACACTTTAGGGTGGCTTTATGAGTCAACCCTCGACTAGCATGTGCACATAAAATTTAGCAGGAGTGTACTTACGGGAGGATAAAGAATAACACTTGTAACCGTACACTATACAAGGTTAGTCGTAAAGGGGGTACTAAGCCGAAAGGGTGATAAAGTACCCATAATAATGAATAACTTTTGTTCTGCAACTTTCCCCAAAAGTCAATAGTTTAAGAGAAATAGCTGTTCAAAGATTTCATAAAAAATACGCTAAATTTTATCTATCCTCAGCTATGATCAGACGTGTTTACATTTTAGGTCATATTTGGGGTCACGGACTAGAAGCTCCATTTTCTGAATTAGTAACTAAAGCAGGGATGAAGATTTTTTGAAAAAACTAAAATAAAAATCATTTTGCATTGATTTTTTTTTGTCGAATTTTGAAATTTTAACACTTTCTTTAAAACAGTCATCAGTGATATACATGAAGTGGCCCACGGCTTAGTACCCCCTTTCCGACTAACCTTGTATATATTTAATTAAGAATTTACAAAGAGTACAAAGAGAATAACAGGGCGTGGTTCGTACAATGCACTTCACTGGGCAACTGCAGCGGCGCGAAAGGGCCGATCTGTTTTTTTTTTTTTTTTTTTTTTTTTTGGAATGACCACTCGTAGTATAAAGCTCCGAGAGCTTTGTTACTACTTAACCGGACTATCCTGTGGTGGCCGAAAATTACTTTAAGGCCCCCAGCCAGGGCTTACAAACTAAGGATTTCAGTTAAGTGACGCGGCACTAAGGGCACCCCCTGTGGGGTACGGGCCTCGGCTTAGTGGGTCACTGAGGGGTGGGCAATCAATATCGGGCTGGGTTATATTATTTGGGGACTGGTTTATTTCCGTTACAGGCTCAGCTTCGCGGGCTGGCGTGGCGAGCAAGGGTCGGTCTGTGATGTTACTGGGGAGTCGCGAGGGGCCTCGGCGGCGAGGCCGGAAACGCGGTTTGTATCTGTTTTTGTACCTGCGACGTGTACTGGTTTCCCTACTACTCTCTTGGATGAGGGTGATGGGGTCATCGGGTTGGAGGAGGGTATGCCTAGGGCGCCTAATCTTGGAGATCTTAGATGGTGTATAACGGACGGCCGATACTACGAGGGGGTTGGGGTGAGTTGCGGCTGAGTCTATGAAACGCTTGGTAAGGCGTTTAATAATCTGTCTAACTGTGGGGATCTTAAGGTCGACATGGAGTCGTTCATTCGTGAAGCACCACGGTGCACCCGTGGCGCCTCTGAGAAATCGGTTCTGCAGGGTCTGCATCCTATGGATTCGGTGGGGCCTAGTATGCGCGAACACGGGGCACGCGTAAGTCATGATAGGCCGAATGCACGCGGTGTAGATACGCAATTTGCACCGGAGTGACAATTTGCTGCGGGCATTCAGCACGGAATGAAGTCTACCGAGAGCGAAGGCGGCGCGCGAGCGCACCGTCCTTATGTGCTCAGCAAACGATAATCTACGGTCTAGAGTGACCCCTAGATATTTGGCATGCTCCTCCCAGGGGATCGGCTTGTCAAACATCATGATCGGGGCGGGGTTTGGCGGGCTGATTTTACGCGGTCTAATAAATAGGACCGCCTGGCTCTTATCGGGGTTAACCTCGATCCTCCATCTCCGGAACCAATCGCCTAGGCTTTTGGCGGAGTTTTGGAGGGTGCGAGAGATGGAAGAAGGGCTATATCCCGAATAGTAGATGGCGGTGTCGTCAGCGAACAAGGCTAACTGCGCCCTTCCACTCTTCGGGATATCGCTCGTGTATAGGGTAAACATGAGGGGGGACAGCACAGATCCCTGAGGGACACCTGCGCGTAACGGATGGGGAGCGGAAAGCGCACCCTCAATGCGGTATTGGAAGGTGCGATTCGACAGAAAGTCTCGTAAGATGAGCACGAGGCGATCGGGCACACCGAGCCGGTATAGCTTGTATATCAGCCCGTTGTGCCAGACCTTGTCGAAAGCTTTCGCTATATCGAAGAACAGGGCCCCAGTCATCATGCCGCGCTGAAAGCGTTCGCTGACATGTTCGACTATACGGTGCACCTGTTGGACACAAGAGTGACGGGGACGGAAGCCAAATTGCTCCGTAGGTATGAGACTCTTTGCCTCGGCATAGTCTTTGAGACGCTTATAAATAAGCCTCTCGTAGATTTTGCCTATGACATTGAGTAAACTAATGGGGCGGTAACTACTGGGGGACGATTTTGGTTTGCCTGGCTTTGGGATACCGATAACGGTGGCCCGCTTCCAGGACTGCGGAAAGATGTTGTTTGCCAGAGCACCATTGAAGATGGCGGGCCAATCTGCAGTGTGCCCGACCTTTTATAGGCCGGGACCCCCGCCAGTCAGCCACCACCCGTCACAGTCTATAGCGTCGAGTTGAAAAGGTTGTAGGGGAACGAGATATTGTGTTTCGCCTACGAAGAGGGAGGATCCTCCAACGAGGCGGACTCTTGTGCCCGGCGGGCCACTACCCAACGGTTGATGTTGGGAAGTTGTATATATACTAACTCCGTGTTAAATCTTGATACCTCGATGCAGGATAGTTCGCATGTGGCGTGATAGATGCCGCCACATCACTCCCCCCCAAGACCGGAGGTCGATTGTAGTGATGAGTCAACAAGTCGTTGCATGTTGAGATGCTTGCCAGGGCCAGGTGAGGGTTCCAGTGAGTCGGAACTGGTTGCCGCGTCGTTCACGGTGAGTCGGAACTGTGAGCGGTGAGAAGTGGCTGGCTGCTGGCGTCGACCAGGAGAGATATGCCTCTGCTAGTTGACCGGTCGAATTTGCAGCGTGCTGTGCCATTTTGCTGAAGAGGGCTGAAGGTGTGACCAGGTTTGCGCGTTCGCTGCAGGCTAGTGGTGACATGATGAAGCCGAGGATGCTGGCTGGCTGTGTGACTTGCTGCTTGCTTGAATGCTGAGTAGAAGGGAGTGATGATGTTGCTACCGATGTTCATAGGCTGCGAAGGTTGCGTTAGTAATCGTCACCAATGTGGAAACATTGTCTGTGACGATCACGTCGGGGTCACCAATGTAGGGGAACGAGATATTGCGTTTCACCTACGAAAAGGGAGGATCCTCCTACCAGGCGGAGTCTTGTGCCTGGCGGGCTACTGCCCAACGGTTGATGTTGGGAACTTGTATATATACTAACTCCGTGTCAAATCTTGATACCGCGATGCAGGATAGTTCGCATGTGGCGTGATAGATGCCGCCACAAGGTTAAAGATCTTCACGAGAGATAATAAGTACCCATGCTACGCACTCTGGAATGTCGGCCCCGCTACCAACCTTGCCGACTGCCATATCTTTTCAAAATCCAAATTTTTCCGCACAATGCGCGTCAAATAACTGAAACCAAGATGGCGTCAACTGCCAAATTTGAGGGGTTTACTATTAGCCATTGAAGAGTTCCACTATCCACCTCCTTTTTTTCACGTTGGAACATCCTCATGGTTGACTCTCACCCGGAGAAGGCGAAGGGGTCTGCCGGACTCTTACCGGCTAAAAACCAACGGTGTTCCTCCTCCTGACCGTTCGGCCGGGGTCACGGGATTTGCAAAAGCATGCACTGAAACCCCGGCAGGTCCCGGTCCGCCAAATCTCGGCGGACCTCTCCTCTGTGGGGCCTTGCCCCACGTCCTCCTGAGAAGCGCGCACGGAACACTGCGCGCCGCCTTCTCGACCGTTACTGGTCGGGCGGCGGGTACTATCCACCTCCTAGCTCCATCATCAGACTCTGAACACCAAGTGCAATCTATTGGACTTATCAAAACGAATCATATGACCCGAACCTCACACAGATCACGCAGTCGACGCCATCTTGGTTTTAATTATTTGACGCGCACTGTACGAGTGAACATTTTTGCATTAAGATGGTTTTCTGCTAATGGGGGCTCCTTCCTTCTAGACTTTTCCCCAATTATGTTGAGTTCAGCTTCCAGTCTAACCAGATGCGGCTGAATACCAGTATTTTACACGGAGCGACTGCCATCAGACCTCCGCGACCCAGTTACTGGGCAATGCCGATATCCCAAGGTTAGACCGGTTCTCAGACTTTCGGGCTTTATTATTGACGACACATTTGGTGCAGTGGCTGAGCGATTGGCTTCTGCGCCTCGGATCGTGGGTTCGATTTCCACACGAATCAAATATTTGTATGGCCTACAAATAGTTGTTCCGTGGCCGTTTGTGCATGAAGATTTGTGTCTGTAAACGCACCCACGATACAGGAGGCAACGTTTTTTTTTCAAAATACGAAACAATATTTGGACTGTTAAAAGCAGACTATTGGTGTCCGCCCTTTGATTAAGAGCAAAGTAATTCTCTTTTCTCTCCTCTCTTTTCAACTTTATGTAGTCCCGGCCGTGAGAAAGGGATGAAGGGAATATTGCATCCGTTGGGCAACGAATGTTTGGTTGTCGCCATATCAATAAATATCCATAGACATGAACATCTGAAAACCGATTTCGACATCGATGAAAAATCCTTCTCAAAATATATTATCTAATCTATCTATTACCGTAAAAATCAGATATTTCTGTAAACGAAGCCGAGAGCTACGTATTCTTCCCATCATTACGAAGATTTTTTGGTATTGGGCCATACCGGGGAACCGACTGGTTATGGAGATATTGAAGGTCAAAGTCATCATATTATTGTACGTTTTTTTACGAAAACTAAGTTTAAAAACGTTATTACTAAACATTCTTCTATACAAACCTTATGAACATTTTTGAAATGTAGGCCCAGTCTGCTACGCGCGCGATTATTGGCAACAAACTATATTATTTCAATGTTAAAATCCCTCTGAAAGTTTCGTCCCGATTCACCCCTGCATCCCTATTCACCCCATGTTACGGTATGCCTGCGGTCAAGCAGTCGTTGCATGACCGCACGATGAAATTTCACCGTGCTGCTGACCGCCCGGAGCTGTCGCAACTGCTCGGGCGGTTCTGTGTATGTATGTAAATAGAAGACTGTAGTTCACTATACAGTCACAACTTGAAGCAGTTGATCCCGACTGCTACAAGCTGCCCGTGTATGGCTAGTCAAGCCAAGTCTGACAACCGGTCTACCTTTAGGATATCGGCATTGCTCAGTAATTAGGTTGCGGAGGTCTGATGGTAGTCGCTCCGTGTAAAATACTGGTATTCAGCCGCACCTGGTTAAGGTTAAGGCTAGGCAGAACGAGTAGTGCCATCAACGGTTGATCAATGGTCGTAATCCGTCAATCAGTCGAAACTCCTAGTCCAACTGATCATTTTTGCAGGCAACACACGGAGAATGAAACTACATAACTTTTAATTTGATGTCTATAATATTGCACAATACAAAAAGTTGGCGTTACATACACAAACATTTATATAACTTAAATTGAACCCTTAGATTCACTACGGGACAATATGTTCCCCAATATCACGCGCAACATTGAGTTTACATGCCGCTGCTACGATACACACTGCTCCCAACATTATACGTCATTTCTACATGACGCGACGCATGTTGCAAGCCGCCGCTTCGAGAGCGGAGGGGCATTCTTCGAAAAATATTAACAAAAATTGAGAACGTCATTAGCATCATCCCAAAGTTAAGAATGCAGATGTTTAATACTATAATTATGATAATGAAAACTGAAACTATACCGCTGCCGTCAAACAATAAGACAAGAATAAAAACAATCTGACAATACTATAACGTTAACAACCCGGGAGAAGAATGATTTGTTAAAATAATGTTAAAAAATTTCGAATATTCACCCACGCAGATGTGTGCGAGCGAATTGTTCCGCGACATTGTCCCTTAGTGAATCTAAGGCTTGTGATAATCTCATTAAATACAAGTCTGGAATATATAATACTATATAAGGTGGAAACGTTATCTGTTATCAACAACCAGGTTTGACCTACAAGCACGACCGTTTGACGTATACACCCATATTTTAAGATGTTCCTCCAAAACTTACTAGACTCGACTCCACCTCGACTCAGTCTTTGTCACTACCATCGGTAGTTATAGTTGACATAAACGTCCTCGACTCGAGATTTTTCCTCAGTCGAGGTAAGGAATCATCTGTCAAACTCAAGGTACCTCGGAACCTACCATAAGGAAGGAAGTGTCAAAGTTCGTATGTAACAAAAATGAATTTTGAAGTTTTACGATAATCCTTACAACTATTTATCGTGGCGTTATTTGCGCGATGCAGATAATTCAAATTATGACGTAATGACTCCGTCGAGGAACCTCAAATTTCACTCGAAATTGCGACTAAGAATACAATTTTGATGGTGTTTTCGTGGCCGTCCCGAGTCGAGTACGTTTTGGAGGAACGTCTTAGAATATGCGTGATAGTATCGTCAAGGTATCGCTTATGTAAGCGAATTTTGAATCGAAAATACAACTGTCCTATAACATTATGGTTTATTTTTTTGGGACATGCACAATTTGTATCATACGTAGATATGAATAAAGCTTTCAATTTAATTAAATAGTATGTGCGAAACGAGTATTTCCGATCTAAATTCACTGACATTAACGTTACCTTTACTCGACATCATTCGTGCTAGACTTAAGGCTCATTTACACGGTGCAAGTTACTTGAAGCAAGTCTCATGCTATCTTAGTCTTTCTCTACGACAAAAACAGAGATAGCATGAGACTTGCTTCAAGTAACTTGCGCCGTGTAAATGAGCCTTAACTGAATGAAGTAACAAAATTCACGCACAAAATATGGGAGTATGGACAAAGAAAACATGGCGAATTGATTTATTATGAAATCAATATTTAAGTCTGTTCATGTAGAAGGTTCAGAGTTTAATCCCGGCTCGCACCTCAATTCATGTGTGGATCACAATTTAATTATCACTTGCGTTAACGGTGAAGGAAAACATCGTGAGGAAACCTGCACACCTGAGAGGGCCCCATAAAGTCGATGGTGTGTGTAGTCTGCCAACCCGCACCAGGCCAGCGTGGTGGACTAAGGCCTAAACCCTTCTCATTCTGAGAAGAGGCCTGTGGCTAGCAGTTGCATAGTAATAGGCTGATTATATCGGGTGTAAAAATACTCTTAACGAAGCCGAGAGCCACGTATTCTTCCCATCATTACGAAGATTTTTTTGGTATTGGGCCATACCTGGGAACCGACTGGTTACGGATATATTGAAGGTCAAAGTCACCATATTTTTGAACATTTTTCACGAAAACTAAGTTTAAATGCTATTACTAAACATTCTTCTATACAAACATTATCAATATTTTCGAAATGTAGGCACAGTCTGCTGCGCGCGCGCTTACATTGCGCGCTACAATTAAAAGCTGTTTATTAATACCAAAAAATAAAAGTCGTTTCCCAGCAATTATTTTTGCTGTATGTTACTTAGTTTTATGTACAGTATGCGTAGACGGCTTCGTTAAGGCTATTTTTACACCCAGTATTTATGTTGTTTTGTTATGTGCTTCTTAGCGTGTCAAAGGCAATCTAAATTGAGTCGGCCCAGAACTTAGATAGGTACGAGTTTAGCGTTATCAGTAGCGTCCATTAGTCCCTGTAACGTGCAGGTATCAGGGGACGCAGGGCATAATGTCAGGTGTCCCATCGTTTGTAGAACTGCACCACATTTACACTCCAAGCTGGAATCGTCTAAGAATCTACACTAGGTTTTCCTTGCTTCGACCAACCTGGGTCCGGAGTTTGTTTATAGACTTCCAGGTAAGTCAAGGCATCTCATGTCCAGGTGGGAGTCAGCAGGAGGGACAAATGGGATGGTTTAGTGGATGAACGAGGTATGGTGTTTCTCCAACGAGGCGGGAGGATCCTCTTACCAGGCGGGTCTTATGCCTGGCGGGCTACTGCCCAACGGTCGATGTTGGGAAGTTGTATATACAAGGTTAGTCGGAAAGGGAGTACTAAGCCGAAAGGGTGTTAAAGTACCTATAATAAGGGTTAACTTTTGTTCTACAACTTTCCCCAAAACTCGATAGTTTAAGAGAAATAGCTTTTCAAAAATTTCGTAAAATATATGCTAGTCTAATATATATATAAGCTAATCATAGCTATGGACAGATGTCCATAGCTATGATTAGCTGTGTTTACAATTTAGGTCATATTTGGAGTCACGGATTAGAAACTTAATTTTCTGAATTCATAACTAAAGCTGGTACTTATGTTTTATTTTTTGAAAAAACTAAAATAAAAATATTTTTGCATGCTAATAAAAATTATCGAATTTTGAAAATTTAACACTTGCTTTAAAATAGTCATCAGTGATACTTTAAGTGGCCCGCGGCTTAGTACCCCCTTTCCGACTAACCTTGTATACTATCTGCGTGTCAAATCTTGATAGGTACCGAGATGCAGGATTTGTGACATTTCGTCTGACAACTGTCATTATTGTCGCTGTAGTCTGTTAGACATTCATCGTGCTGCGTAGTTCGCACGTGGCGCAGGAGATGTCGCCACAGGTATGTATGGGTTACATGACAAATCCTTTCTCTGAAGAATAGTGTATCATAGCCAATGGTCTATATGGGTCTATGGGTTGTGTGTGGTCTAACATGGGCACGTCTGGAGGTTTGTCCTCTTTCCTCTTGCATATAGGATACCGTTTCGATTTTATGTTGAGATGTACCTGAAAAGCCACCAAAGGTTGATACTGATAAAAAGGGATGTATTTAAATTAAAAGCACTTTAAAATTAATGAAAATAACAACAAATAATGTTAATGGCACACTTCAAAAATAATTCTCTCCACAACAATATAATAGTTGCACTTTAATTTTGAAAGGAAATGCGGTCGGCATTTAGTCCATACAAACGTATTCCTCAGTTTCCTCCTTGGATAATGTCACTAGAGCAAATATTTTTTACCATATGATATACACGGTTAAATTTTGATCGTTTTAATCCCGTGGAGGGTCGATCCGGTGCATGATAAAATTAAAAAATAAAGTACTTTTTTTTTTAAAACTCGAATTAATTTTCGCATGAGTGAATAAATTATGCGAACCATTAGTAGGCACCATTCGGTTCTAGCAACAATGACGCGTACGCACAGTCAACGTGGACTCACAAAAATTAGCCAATCCTAGACCAAACCCCGCCCCCAAACCCTATTTGATTGGCAATGCAATAGGCGCGCGCCCCGCGCACCCCGCGCGCCAAGGGCAGCACAGGAGTACATGACCACGTCATGTAAATAATTCAGTTTATCTAAGACGTCATCGGTGTGTTGTTGTTAAGATTATCCTTGTCGCGCGAAAGTAATGACGTCTCGTAATTACGCGTACTCCAACCTGGAGTTCCTTGCCATGGTGCAATTTTACGCAATCGCGGGTTTTGATGCGCAGGCGGCTCGGTGTCTACAGCGAAGCGAGCATAATGTACGTAATCACCTGATTTCCGTGTTTGGAGATCACTGGATTGGACGGGTTGGTCCAGTTGTTTGGCCAGCAAGGAGCCCGGACCTTACCCCGCTGGATTTTTATTTGTGAAGCCATCTTTTGTACAGAAAAGAGCATCAAACTCGTGTACAAATGAAAAGTGCGATAGTAAACGCGTTCGATGTTTTATAAAGTGACAGAGAGACATTACACATTGAAATTAAAAGACAATTTAATTAAACGTGCAAAATTATGTCTCGAAAGGAATGGTTTGCACTTTGAACAATTATTAAGCTATCGTGAAGTATTAGCCAGTGATGATTCAGGGGTGATTAATTATTAGGTTTATAACAGAATTCTTTTTTAATCATTTGATTAGGTACACGTTTTTATGAACAATTATTACGTGTCGCTTAGTGTTAAATAAATCAAAGGTGATTTAGGTAGGTATGTAACAGAATTTTTTTTAAATCGTGTAAGTAATTAGAACTTTTTTCTTTTTTAAATCATAGTAAATAATTTTGATTCCACATTATTAAATACGCCATAACTAGCAGGCCTGTAGGGATTTATTTTTACATGTACCTACCGCTTTTAGCATAATTCTTTTAATAGTATTAGGTATGGCCCGAAACCTAGGCACAAAGCAATTATGACGGTCCTAACTAAGCCCGTAAAAGTATAAAGGAAAATTTGGAATCATTTAATTTGTTTACGTGAATCTCAGCTGAGCGCGAGTCAATAACCTTAACTTGATCGGGCGGAGTTAGGTAGTTAGGTACGCAACGACCGACGCCGACGTAGGTAACTAACTCGTGGCGCTACTGCTGGTTTCATGCATTTTGCGAGTATTATGTTATCACTTGCTATTTTCTTTGTTTTAAGAGTTACAATGCTGTGCAAGCTTTTGATGAATAGTATTTTGTAAGTTAAACCACCAGTCCAAGGGATTAAAACGATCAAAATTTAAGCGTGTATATATCTACCACCACTATGTCCCTATGTTTTGTTTTTGTCAATAAATTATTTATTAAAAGAACAAGAAACGTTTAAACTTTACAAAAATCTACCGGTTTTACCACCGTTTTCAAACTTGTGGCAAACAAATTTGACGAATATAAAAAATAAAAGAAAAACATACACACAACCAAAGTCTTTCTTAAATTATTACAGATTTTTTTTTTAAATCGGTCAAGATTTGGAGAAGGAAACGGAAATACGAAAGTACGATTTCGCTAATATTGCACAGGAGAAATCGGTCTGAGATGCAGGTGTGTCACTTTGGCGCTCAATTGGGAAGGTTTGCGGGAGGGGTGGGACGGAAAAGAACACAAAAAAAACCTATACAAATTATTCATATTTTGCAGTAAAATACTGGTATTCAGCCGCATCGGGTTAGACTGGAAGCTGACACCCACATAGTTGGGAAAAGGCTAGGAGGGAGAAGAATAAATGTTATATTTACCTGTCTATTATGTTTATATAAGTTGGACTGCTGTGAAAACGTGGTCGGACAGTATTCACATATGTATGGTCTCTCGCCAGTGTGGGTGCGTATATGCGACTCTAGTTGCACCTTAGTCTGAAAATAAAAACATAACATCACGCTCATATTCCCCGAAGGGTTGTGACGGGTAGTGGCGGACTGGAGGAAGTCCGGGGCTATAAAAGGTCGGGCACGCTGCAGATCGCCCTCTCGCGCCGCTGCAGCTGCCAAGTTGAGTACTACACCTGCATAAGAGGACCCTGGACTCCTCGCATTGTACGAACCACGCCCTGTTGTTCTCTTTGTAATTCTCAATTAAATATATAGTGTACGGTTACAAGTGTTATTCTTTATCCTCCCGTAAGTACACGCCTGCTAAAGGACATGTTATGAAATGGGCTTAAAATATGTTTATTTTTGAACCACTTACATGTGCAGTTTTTCTGATAGGGAAAACTGTCTAGGATGTGCTTACAAAAACACATTTTTTTTAAAAAGCACCATTATTTAATTAAAAAATATTTAAAATCCTGACATTTTTTTGTTAAAAAACTGATAAAAATCTTAGGAAAAAATCTGATATATATCACTTTTGAAAGCATAATATTTTTTCTAATATTAAAATAATATTAGACGGCTTAAATTAAAATAAAATCAATGAATTAACTCAATGATTTGGATGTATGGCATTGATTCCTTTGTCTCAATATAATAAATCAGCAAGGTTGTCACTTGTCATTGTCAGTAATGTCATCAATGTCTGGTCATGTCAAAGTTGTCAAACAAAATCGCTATCTGTTGTGGTTGTTTACTGAATTTGTAATTTTTGTTTTAATTGATATTCGCGAAATTGTGTTAATTTACGCAAAAACGCCTAATACAACAGTTGAATAAGTTGAATTGAATTTGACATTTTTGACAATGACAATAAATGCCATCCAATGGAAGTGTTGCCAGAATTAATAATTACTGTGGGTTGCAACTTTTATTTTTTTAATTCTAATTATTTAAATTAAAAAAAACAATAGAAGGGTGCTTTTAAAAAAAATAAAAAAATTACACGAAAGCTCCATATTTTATGTACTTTCATAAAAATATAACATCTTCTCTGTTCACAGCCAAAGCCCAGCTTCCATACAAAAATATAACATGTCCTTTTATGTGCACATGCTTGTTGAGGGTTGACTCCTAAAGTCACCCTTGACCTCTAAAGTGTGACACATAATCTATCTCAAACTCTTAGGCCGTACGCCGAACTCTAAACTCTTAAACGACTCAGCACACCCCAGACACTCCATACAACCATGGACCATGGTTGTTGGTTTGGTTTTCACCATTTGGGCTTCACCACAGTCAGGTAGTAGGGCCCCCGACAAATATTGATACAGGGCCAGTCTAGGGCAAGCTACGGCACTGGAGCGAACCTCCATCAAACGGGCACAAATCCAAACACTCTGCTACTGAGGAATTCCACACGGAAAAACCCAATATCACTGCCCGACCTGGGGATCGAACTCAGGATCTCACGATCAGCAGTCGCGCTTGCCCCCACTAGACCAACGAGGCAGATTGCAATACTCTTGTTATACTTACAGGGAATCCCTTCCCACAGTGGTGGCACATCTTGTTGTTAGGTCTACCTTTGTGAACGTTTCGTATGTGCTGATCTAAACCTACACGGTTCTTTGAAGGCTGCAACAATAAGTCATCATTATATTAAAATACTAGCAACCCGCCCCTGCTTCGCACGGGTGCAATGTAGATACTAATGACCCGCCCCGGCTTCGCACGGGTGCAATGTAGATACTAATGACCCGCCCCGGCTTCGCACGGGTGCAATGTAGATACTAATGACCCGCCCCGGCTTCGCACGGGTGCAATGTAGATACTAATGACCCGCCCCGGCTTCGCACGGGTGCAATGTAGATACTAATGACCCGCCCCGGCTTCGCACGGGTGCAATGTAGGTACTAATGACCCGCCCCGGCTTCGCACGGGTGCAATGTAGATACTAATGACCCGCACCGGCTTCGCACGGGTGCAATGTAGATACTAATGACCCGCACCGGCTTCGCACGGGTGCAATGTAGATACTAATGACCCGCCCCGGCTTCGCACGGGTGCAATGTAGATACTAATGTGGGGCTTATAAACTTTCCTCTTGAATCACTCTATCTATTGCTGAAAACTGCATTAAACCGTTGCGTAGTTTAACAGATCTAAGCGTACAGACAGCGGGACCGACTTTGTTTTATACTGTGTAAAGATAACATTTCATAAGACCTGCTGCTCGACAAAATAATATAAAATCAGCCTGTTAATATTTTGAACGCCGACGGCTATCGATGTCAAACGAAAATGTGCTATGGCCGTCAACGACGTCAATAGCCGTCAAAAACGGCTCCGGGCGGCGGCGTCAGGTCATTATCATCAGATAACTGTAATGCCATCGCGACTACATCTAATACCTTTAAACGAGCAAATCTTGTATATATATATAATCTGAATCTCGGAAACGGCTCCAACGATTTTCATGAAATTTAGTATGCAGGGGGTTTTGGGAGCGATAAATCGATCTAGCTAGTTTTCATTTTTAGAAAAAATCGATTTACCACAAAAAACCGAGCTACGCTCGGTCATCCATGTATTAGGTCCTTATTTACGCAAAATTTCAAGTCAATGGGACACGTGGAAGTTGTTCAAAATAGAATTACAATATTGATGATTATTAAGAGACGTTTTAATTTGAATCCTTTTGCAATCAACACAGCAACGGAGTATCACAGAATTTTCACCGATATTTTGCTTAGTTGCGAAAATATGGTTGGGGGGCGGCAAATGTAGGGTAGGAAGAAATACCCGCCGCCCGACCAGTAACAGGCACGAGAAGGTGCGCGCCTCAGGCACGTGGGGCGCCACAGGGGGGAGGGGGGGGACCTGCCGGGGTTGCGGTGCATGCTTTTGCAAACCCCGCGACCCCGGCCGAATGGTCAGGAGAAGGAACACCGTTGGCTTTTAGCCGGTAACAGTCCGGCAGAACCCCTCGCCTTCGCCGGGCGAGGGACATCCATGAGGATTCTCAACGATAAAAAAAAAGGTTGGAAGAAATACACGCTATGCAACTGGGTTCCTCCACATCACTCAACATCTTACCTTAAGACAAATATGACATTGATAAGTCTTATGCAAATGCTTCTCCTCTATGTGATCACGTAACTTCGTTTTGTCGGCGAACCGTTTGTTGCAATCGTCACATATGAATCTGAAACAAAATATAACATAACACATAACATACCATCATGCCTGTATTCCCCAAAGGGTTCAGCAGAGGTGCTTAGTGACACCCCTTTCGCCATTATGTTTAAGTCCCATGTAATAGAGGGCGAGGGCTAATAATCCGGCAGACGCCCTCGCTTTACCCAAGTGAGAGACATTAGTATTTTCAAACATAAAATAAAAAATAGTACCTATAAACTTACTTAAGTTATCTTTAGTTACTTAAGTTACTGTAAACTTACTAAAGCTCATCTTGTGTTAGTGTAAACTTACTTAAGCTGCTCTTGAGTTAATGTAAATTTACTTAAGTTGATCTTGAGTGAGTATAATCTCAATTAAGTTGGTTTTGAATAAGAATAAACTTACATAATAGTATAAACTTACTTAAGCTGATCTTGAGTTAGTATAAACTTACTTAAGTTTGTTTTAAATAAATATAAACTTACTTAAGCTGATCTTGAGTTAATATAAACTTACTTGAGCTGGTCTTGAGTGACGTGTTTGAGACTGTTCTTCATATGCCGCTGATATGAGCATATGGATGAGAAGCTCACGTTACACATGGAGCAGTAGGCGGCCGCGGTTAATGATTTACCCTGAGAACGAATAGTATAACATCACACCTGTATTCCCCGAAGGGTGTAAGAAGTGTACAGTAACAGCCTCATTTCGCTGTTATGTTTAGGTCCTATGTAATAGGGGGCGAGCCTATGGCCATCAACCGGATACAAATCCAAACTGCGGGCTGCTACTGAGGAATTCCACACGGAAATACCTAATAACACTGCCCGACCTGGGGATCGAACCCAGGACCTCACGATCATCAGTCACGCTTGCCACCACTAGACCAATGAGGCAGGTGGTATAACTATAATTTATTTACGCTATCTTTACATAGTATAAAACAAAGTCGCTTCCGCTGTCTGTACGCTTAGATCTTTTAAACTACCCAAACATTAATATCTACATTGCACCCGTGCGAATACGGGGCGGGTCGCTAGTAACTAACAATCCCCCTCCCCCCAAAAGCAGTGATAGCCTACCGGTTGAATGCTTGCCTACCATGCAGGAGGTTCTGAGTTCGATCCCGGCCCATACCTCAGACTTTTCGAATTCATATGCGGATCAGAATTTGATTATCACTTGCGTTAACGGTGAAGGAAAAACATCGTGAGGAAACCTGCACACCTGAGAGGGCTTCATAAAGTTCTCGATGGTGTGTGTAGTCTGCCAACCCGCACCAGGTCAGCATGGTGGACTAAGGCCTAAACCCTTTTCATTCTAAGAAGAGGCCCGTGCCCAGCATCATTGTCATCATCCTCCTGCCCTTATCCCAACTTATTTGTGGTCGGCGCAGTATGTCTTCTTCTTCCATACATCTCTATTAGCAGTCATCTCAGTAGTCACCCCCTTTCTAACCAAATCATCTTCCACACTATCCATCCATCGCTTCTTTGGTCTTCCTATACTCTTATAACCATCCACGTGCATACTCAATACTTTCCTCACGACATGGTCCTCGTTCCTCCGCATCACGTGTCCAGCAGTGGTATAGTAATGGGCTAATTACGTTATGTAATAATCACACACGTCATACCTTAACTTGGTGCTTCTCCAGATGTCGTTTGAGGCTGGTCTTCCACCTGAACACCTTATCGCACACCGTGCATGGAAACGCGTTGTGGTATTCATGGACAGCTCTACAAGAAACAATATTTCTAACGTTATTATCGAACACCCCTCTCTCCCCCCGAATCTTAAGAGGAAATGTGGGCGGCAATACACTTAGGCTGAGCATCCACCAGAGCTGTGCTAAGCTGCGTAGCGAGGAATGTGTTTTGTAAGCACCAATAGAATCACTTCATTTACCTAGCTTCGCTCTGCGCAGCTCTGGTGGATATGGGTCTAGCAGTGCGAGGTTTTTGTTCATACAAAACAAGCGAGAAATGTGTTGCGAGGAATGTGTACCGCTGCCGTCACACCACCCTCATATTCGAAGAGTCCGCTACCTATCCTCGCACCGCTCATTTGTACACATTAACACATTACGCATTACCCATTCCTCGCATAGCTCTGGTGGAAAGGGTCACACCGTTTCACATCCTCGCTACACATTTTCGCACCGCACATTTTCCTCGCACAGCTCTGGTGGACGTCCAGCCTTACGCAGTTCACCCCGTTAGGGTCGGCGCAGATTTGGCGAGGCGCAGCGCAGTGCATTTTCACTGCCAAACCATTATCGACTTTATTAGCGTTGAAATAAGATCGAAAATCAATTAACACAACTACTAGCCCCGAGACTCCGAGAGCATCGAAGCGACTAGAGGCAAAAGGCGATTTTCGATACCATTTAAACGCTAGCAAAGTCCACAATGGTTTGGCAGTGAAAAATGCCCTTAAAGAACAGATTTTTAACAGATCTATCGCTGTCGCCCTCCCTCAAACCTCCCCGTCTACAGTGCGAGAGAGATAACTGCAGCTCGGACTGATTGTCCTAGCTCTCACAGTTACTAAACTACTGTTCGACCAACTCTTCTGTGAAATGGCAAATTGACGAAACTTGTGACATGTTCAGTTGCCAGTATGATACAAATCTTTTCTATGCATTTATTAAACACTAGCTGTGACCTCACGGCTCCGCCCGCCTAAGAAGTTTTATTTCAGTAATAAATATAGCCTATGTTACTCAGTGATAATGTAGCTTTCTAACGGCAAAAGGATTTTTGAAATCGGTCCAGTAGTTTTTAACCATCTTCCAAAAAAGGAGGAGGTTCTCAATTCGACTGTGTTTTTGTTTTTTTTTTCGTGTGTTTGTTCCGCGATATCTTTGCTAATTGTGAACCGATTTTAATGATTCTTTATTTGTTTGAAAGAGTTCTTTCGAAGCGGTCCCATTTAAATTTGGTGAAGATCTGATGAAGAACTTCGGAGATAGACAATTTGAAGTCGGTTTTATTTTTGTTAAAGAGTTTTTTGAAGTTTATTCGTTACATACAAAAATACAAATCTTTCCTCTTTGTAAAATTAGTATAAATTTAATAGAGTATTTGTGCCTTTACAATAAAACTTAAAAATTATATTATCTCAACAATCGGGAAAATAATTGGCTCCAATGAATATAGTCGACTTTATTAATGCCTGTCTTGTCAAAACGTCCTGTATCTTTTTAACCGACTTCCAAAAAGGAGTAGGTTCTCAATTCGACTGTTTTTTTGTTTTTGTATGTTTGTTCCGCGATATCTTTGCTAATTGTGAACCGATTTTAATGATTCTTTATTTGTTTGAAAGAGTTCTTTCGAAGTGGTCCCGTTTAAATTTGGTGAAGATCTGATGGAGAACCTCGGAGATAGACAATTTGAAGTCGATTTTATTTTTGTTAAAAAGTGATTATCTTCTTCTTTCTTTAAAAAAACTGAGGAACTACTAAGGAATTCCATACGGAAAAACCCAATAACGCTTTGTCCAACCTGGGGATCGAATCCAGGACCTCACGATCAGCAGTCGCACTAGCCACCACTAGACCAACGAGGTAGTTCAACAGTTTTAATGTATTTCAATACTGATATAATGGGCTTAAAATAACTTACAGTCTATGGTTCATGAGTCCTGCTCTGTGCCTGAATGTTTTATCACACTCTGTGCACTGCACTCTTGCTTTATGAGTATCTTTATGGTATCGATGTGTGTCTATGGAACTGTGGACAAAATAAATTAACAATAGGGTATGTGACTGTAATTTTTTTATTAGAAACTTCGAAACTATTACAAAAATGATAGGCAACAGTGAAAAAGCTATTGAAATATTTAATAAAATGCCCAAGTTATAAACGATTGAAAATTGCTCACTAGACAGAGACAACATGACGCCACAATGACGTCATACCTTGCAAACTTCATAATTATTTGTCACCACTTCGTACAATATCCGTTTCGCGCGACAAGGACAGAAAATGCCCCCTCCACAAACTTCGCAAGCGTGTAGCTCCTCTATTTTTTCATCGATTTTATTTATTTTTTCACATATCAATTTGTATCTATACTTTCTTTAAAATAATACTAAATTATTGCAAATTTTTAATAGGTGTCAACTACCCTATTTAAACATACATAAGGTATGAAAGTACTCGTGGCTAAATAACAACCGCGCGAAACATAAGATTTGCAAGGTTAAGCTGCCCTTGACGCGGTCAGTCTGTGGATGGGTGACCGTTTGTTACACATCGAGACACGTTAAACTGTCGGCGCCGAGTGTCATATGAATACCTATGACAGTCATTACAGGTAGTCAGAAGCCCGGAAGTCTGACAATCGGTCTAACTTTAGGTTATCGGCATTGCCCAGTTGCTAGGTTGCGGAGGTCTGATGGCAGTCGCTCCGTGTAAAATACTGGTATTCAGCCGGATCTGGTTAGACTGGAAGCTGACCACAACATATTTGGGAAAAGGCGAAGATGAAGAGTGTACTTACTTAGATATCTTCCCACATATATTACACTTGTATTCTTTAAGAGATATCTCGTGGGTTGAGTAATAATGTTGCTGCATCACCTTCATGTCCAAGGTTCGTTTCTGGCATATACTGCATTCATATCTGAAAATAATTTAAACTTCAGAGGAAATGCGGTCGGCATTTAGTCCATACAAACGTATTCCTCAGTTTTCTCCTTGGATAATGTCACTAGAGCAAATATTTTTTACCATATGATATATATCTACCACTACTATGTCCCTATGTTTTGTTTTTGTCAATAAATTAATTATTAAAAGAATTAGAAACGTTTAAATTTTACAAAAATAGATCGGTTTTACCACCGTTTTCAAATATCTGGTGAACAAATTTGACGAATATAAAAAATAAAAGAAAAACATACAGACATAACCAAAGACTTTCTTAAATTATTACAGAAAAAAATATTAAAATCGGTTCAGATTTGAAGAAGGAAACAGGAAAATACGAAAGTACGATTTCGCTAATATTGCACAGGAGAAATCAGTCCGAGATGCAGTTCTCTTTCGCGCTCAATTGGGAATGTTTGGGGGAGGGGTGGGACGGAAATAAATCGCAAAAACCTATTCAAATTATTAATATTTTGCAGCCCGCGTTGCCTCTTAAAGGCGTTGTCAGACAGAGCGTGGCTGGGTGATATTCACGTCGCGTGTTGATCGTGTGCTGGACATGGGTAGCACACTCTTTTCAAATGAGGATCGTGGGAGGCACTCTTTTTACTGAGTTTGCTAGCACACTGCGCTACCACGAATGAGGCGAGGCTGCGGTGGCCTGTGTGAGTCAACTGAGTCATGAGTGTGTAAGTACACAGGTGTGGTGTAGCGGAAACGAAACCACGACACACAGCACATCATTATGAATATGACGAGGGAGAGAGAAAGGTTACGTGATGTCATCAATCGAATTATAATACTATGACAATGTATGGAAGACGCCACATAGACTGCCACGCGAAGCTTGGCGTGGTAAGACTCCACACAGAGACTGCCACACCACCAGCGCTATCAATCGCGGGGAAAATCTCCGATTTGCGGGGAATTTTGGGTTAGCGCGGGGAGAACGCGGGGAATGACAAAAATCGGGGAGTTTCGGGGTATTCAGACCAATTTTTTCGGTCAATTAATAGGTCTCCTGCTGATATTACGTCTAGGGCGGCAGATAACATTTTAGGGGCGGCAATTTTTTTGTGTTTGTAAATGCACCCAAGATACAGGAAAATTCGAAGACTGAGTGAAAGTTTAAAAAGAAAAATAAAAGTCTTCCAACTATCGCTTGGTCACGACGTGACGATGAAATGAATCAAAAAGAAGCGGGGAGTTTCGGGGAATTGACAATACTGACGGGGGGAATCAGATTTTTTTATTGGCAGTACTGCACACCACGCCAAGCTTCGCGTGTCAGTCTCTGTGTGGCGTCTTCCATACATTATCATAGTAATTCCATACATTATCTACCCAGGAATCGTTTTTCGGAACACATACATGTTTGCGATCGCTAAATTGATGAGGTCTTCTTTTCGTGTGGTTAGTGACTAACCTGGTGTCAGAGTTTATGCCGCCCATGGGCCTCTGACTTGGCTTCACAGCCGTCGAGAAATATCTCTCAGGCATGGCCGGTTTTCTCACGATATTTTCCTTCACCGTTTTTAAACAAGTGATCATTATACAATACGCTTATGAATCTGAAAAGTTAGAGGTGCGTGCCTTGGGTTTGAACTCAAGACCTATGACTTGGCAGTCCGACAGTCACACCACTAGGTTATTACTGCTATAACTAATGAGGTAGAGACAAACTACGATAACATGTCCCGCCCCTCCTAATTACTATTTCAATGTGTTTAGTCACATCTTTACGAAAGAGTGTGTATGTAGTTGTAGTTTTTGTTTGACGGCTGTCTCAACACGCACACATGCGTTGGGAGTATTGGTGGTGCTTTATAAATACTTTCACAAATACATTGATGAGTTCTGAATTTTGGAGGGGCGGGACATGTTATCGTTTATCTCTAATTAATATAACATACCTTCTCATATGTCTTTTATAGTGTGCAGAAAAAGATTCCACTGATGAAATTATAGTTTTACAGATAGGACATATGTATTCGCCTAATTCCTGAAAAAAAAGGTTAATTATAACATCGTACATAATGTACATACGCTTATGTATGGAAGTGAATTTTGGTCGTGGCAGAAGAGGCATGAAAGTAGAATAAATGCCGTGGAAATGGGTTCCTTGCGAAGTATGTGCGGTGTAACTTTGAATGATAGATTGAGAAATGAAGAGATTAGACAAAGTTGCGGTTTAAAAGATGATGTAGTGACAAAAATTGAAAGGAGTATGCTTAAATGGTTTGGTCATGTTGAGAGAATGAGTGAACAGCGATTAACAAAAGGAATTTATAAGGCGGATGTCAATGGAAACGGTAGAGGACGTCCTAGAAGGACATACATCGATGTTATTGGTGATGTTCTTCACAAAGGTCAGGTGCGTAGTACTCTCAACGGGCGTGCGTGTATGAATCCACATTCAAAAGCGAAAGGGGTATGTAAGGGTCGCAGAATGTGGTGTTCTATAGTTTCTGCCTACCCCCATGGGAAAAAGGCGTGAGTTTATGTATGTATCATTACTCTCCCACTGCTGAGCACGGGCCTCTACTCAGAATGAGTGGGTTTTAGGCCCTAGTCGACCATGCTGGCTAGCGAGTTGGCAGACTACACACACCATCGACAACTTTATGGAGCCCTCTCAGGTGTGCAAGTTTTCTCACGATGTTTTCCTTCACCGTCAACGCAAGTGATTATCAAATAGGGTTTTGCCTAGCCTTTTCCTAACATGTCGTGGTCAGCTTCCAGTCTAACCAGATGCGGCTGAATACCAGTATTTTACACGGAGCGACTGCCATCAGACCTCCGCAAACCAGTTACTAGACAATGCCGATATCCTAAGGTTAGACCAGTTGTCAGACTTTCGGGGTTTTGACTTCTCGTAACGGCTGTCATACCCAGGACCGACTGTTTAACGTGCTCTCCGAGGCACGGAGGAGTCTCGATGTGTAACGAACGGTCACCCATCCACAGACTGACCGCGGCAAGCGTAGCTTAACCTCTCAAATCGTATAATCCACGCGGTTGGTAATTAGTCATGAGCCCATGCACACTTATTGTAAGGCCAAAACCGGCCAAGTGCGAGTCGGACTCGCGCACCGAGGGATTCGTACTTTTTTTGTGATATTACTACAAAGGAGATGTTTCATTTTCGGCCATAAGATGTACATTTATCGAAAAAGGGGAAAAAAATCCAAGAATTGAGGAAAAATATTCTTTCGTGAATTTAAACCTGATTTGATGTGCACAAAATATAATAACTTTTCAATTATTGCCATATTCTATTCAACATGGCGTCCTATAGTTTGCATAGCCTGCTTTCGTTCTGAAATCATGTCAAATCAAAACATAATTCACGTAGACGTTAAATATGAAAGGTATGTGTTCTTGTACAATTAATAATTATTATTATTCTCTTAGCCATCTTTTTCGACTAATTCTAAGCTACTGTGACTATTTCATCGTTAGAAAATTATTTATTCTTCTTTTTTGACGTGTACTTCTGAACGAAAAATTCAAAATGTCAGGTCACAGTCAGTCAGTAATTAACAAATATCAATTTCTAGGTTAGGTAAACGTCATCTTTACAACCTCTCACGGCTGTCATAACTCTCACGACAAACGTCAAACATTTTTAACTTTTATTTTGTGCATAAAAAACATTTTATATTATGAAAAAAATGTTACTGTAAGCTATACAGGGTTTAGTTTCCCAGCTTTTCTAAAAGGTACACCTTATGGCCGGAGTCCCATACAACAATGAAACATCTTCTTTACGGTTTTCTGATTTTTCCCTTTTACTTGTGCTGCAAGACATTGCTTCTTGCCAAATTTCATGATTCTAGGTCAACGGGAAGTACCCTACAGGTTTTGATTCCCTTGCGAGTGTCAAAATATGCGTCATAAACGGCCGCATCGTTTGATTGTGTTGACTTAGAAGTTTGATTATTGTCACAGCTCCAAGGGATTGCAGACCAGAGTATTTGATATTAATTTCAACTTAATAACTCGACGCGTTCCTGAGTAAAAGGGTCTTGACAGACAGACAGACAGACAGACGGAGAACGAAGTGATCCTATCGTCGCTGCGCCTGCAAAATCCGCTGTGTTTTTTTCTTTAAATCTGTCTTTGATGAAAAATCTTCCAAACCTCCTTCATAATGCGCACGGCAAAAGAGTGGAACTCACTACCTGCGTCTGTGTTCCCGAACGCATTCAACCTGAATCTCTTCAAAGTTAGAGTTAACAGGCTTCTTCTGGGTAAACTCACTCCATCGTAGACTTTGTCTCTGTCTCCTCTGACCTAGACTAGAGTCGAGAACAAAACCATCTCAAAAAAAAAATAAGATGCTATTTTATAATAGTTCTCAAGCCACGTGCAACTGTAGAATACGTATTCTAATCATTTATTTTGCTACCTATCTTCTTGACCAAATAAATTATTAAAAAACATTAAAATAGCGTCAAAGACAGATTTTCAAAAAAAAACACAGCGGATTTTGCAGGCGCAGCGACGATATAAAGGTTCCTGTTTTCTTTTTGAGGTACGGACCTCTAAAAATCAACTGCCAAGACTCACCGGCGAATGTTTCGTCGTCACATGAGCCATATAAGACTTCCTATAGTTGAATCCAATAAGACAGCTTTCACACTTGTACTCTGATTTGACGTACACATCTCTTGTCGATTCTTTCTCTCTATCTAATAACATATCTTCGTAAGACAACTCTATTGTTAGTATCTTTTGGTCTTGCTCTTTGCTGGGTTTTGACTGTAAAAATAAATATTTAATATTAATTTTTAGAAATATATAAGTTTAGTCGGAAAGGGGGTACTAACCCGCGGGCCACTTAATGTATCACTGATGATTGTTTTAAAGAAAGTGTTAACATTTAAAAATTAGTTTAATTTTTTTTTCCATGAAAAATATTTTTTATTTTAGTTTTTTCAAATATTCTTCATCCCTGCTTTAGTTATGAATTCAGAAAATGAAGCTTCTAATCCGTGACCTCAAATATGACGTAAAATGTAAACACAGCTGATCATAGCTGAGGATAGATAGAATTTAGCGTAGTTTTTATGAAATCTTTGAACAGCCATTTCTCTTGAACTATTGACTTTTGGGGAAAATTGTAGAACAAAAGTAATCAATTATTATGGGTACTTT